>OZ024938.1:68478071-70936738 GCA_964017235.1 Sabellastarte sp. h YS-2021
TTTGGACTCGAACCCAGAGCCTCCCATTTCTCTTGCCCCTACAGGTGGATTTATGTCAACAGTTGGGGCATTTGTGACAGTATTTGCAGAACTCAAGTGACCTACACCGGAAACATCGTTCACATGCTTTATTTCTGTATGATTCTAACAATAATTGGGATTTACACCTTTCTTTTGTGGCAACCCTGTGACAGAATGAACAGAGTTTACATGTAAAAATACAGTCTCGCTCTTGCTTGTCACTGGCGAAGGGTTCAAATCTTTCCTCTTGTCGGATATATGAACAGAGTTCTTCACTCAGGGTACATTTAAAACACAGTAATTGTCATTTATGCTTCTTGAACCCTTTGGCAGGCTTTTGGGTGAAGTTTGAGGCTTTACCACGACCTTTCTGAACAACTTGCCTGTGTCTAATTTGTTTCCAGGCCAGTGTAGTCAGCTTTCGGTCCAGTTGTTGTGTTGATCTGCCATTTGAGGAAACGTAAGGGTGAAAATGTCCTGGTTTCCTGTTGGAGCTGCCAGAAGAACGCCTCTCCTCACTACTGGAAATTTCATCTTCAGCCTTGACCAGCAAACTGTCTGGAAACATAGAGTTAAGATGGACTGGTGCTGTACGTAAGGCAGTCAAGGTATCTGGCTTTACTCCACCACATAAAAATTTTAAATAGCTATCTTGATGTGCCAGAGTGAGGTTGGCCATGCTGATAAATACTCCCTCTGAGAGATCCTGCATTGTACGCTGCATAGCTTGTGAAATTGACCAGTTGAATGTTACCAGATATTTAAGCTCTTCAACTGCTTACTGCGTTCTCTCTGCTGCCCTGCCTTTCCCGGTGTCCACCCTGAGTGACTTCAACTGTGTAACCATGGAGTCCTGTATTTTTGTCAAACATCTTGACAAACCTTGAAGAAAAGAGTGTTCTCTGGTCTCACCGGAACAGCAAAGGACTGGTTAAGAAGCATAGCTTCCAGACGGGAAAATCTCTCACTCCACTTGTCATCAAGGGACTTGAGATTATCTTAAGTAGGCTTACTGCTGTGTTTACGTTTGCTGGATCTTGGACAGGCATCAGAATACTTCTTCTTCTGCTTGGATTCTACTGACGACGGCTTGTCAGTACTAACCCGTCCCAACAGAGTTATATCTGAAGGCTCCACGAGAATGGGGGTCGCGTCACTGCTAGCTTCAGATTTCTTCTGCTCTCAACATTCTTTTCTTGCTTTGTAAGTCGGGGTGGCCAGCTGTAGAATCTGAGAACACGTAAACGCCTTACATATCTGGCAATCTTGTTTCTCCCACCCCCTTCTCACAACAATGCGCACATTTTTTTTAGTTGTCGAATAGGGTCATTTCTGTCCAGGAGACGACATGATGATCAGTAAACTAGTAGAAATATAATTCGTTCTACTTGAAATAAAATAAAATGGAAGAGTTCATTGTAAAACTTTAAAAACGTATCTCTGTTGAAAAACGTCTGCACACTCCTCACGCCAAACCAAAAAGATGCTATGACGTCACATCTAGACAGCAAAGGAAGTACGATGCACCACCTAGCAAATGCACACTCTGTGACCGGTCCTGCCGGTATTATATACAGGACGTCTTTTTCTGACGTTTGGTGGGACTGGTCACGCTGACCGGTAAAGCAATTGTCCATTGGACAGGATGAATTAAAGGTGATAGGAAGCATTTTCAGATCATTCATTAATAATTACATATACATATGAAAGTTCAATTTCTGTAAATATAAGATGCGTCTGGACAAGGTTGCATGGTATACTCAGTCCCATTCTGTCTGTTTTTTCAAGATTTTCACAACTGTCGCCATTATTTTTCACTCGACAACTCTTGTAAAAAGTACTAGCCTTGACGTCACAGGTTCATCACAATACAGATGTTTACGTTTTCTGCATTCCAAGATAAGTCTACAGTATAGTATTTTTCCTGTGTTTGTTACAACTATTAGTGGTTAAAAATTAGGTAAAACTTGAGAAAAAACAACATGCGGAAAAAGAAAGACTAGTGAGTTATTTTCTGACAAAGAAACATGTTAACTTCCTTCAGTTTGTAAATATATACATTATATCCCCAACTAAACAGAACTTTGTTATGAACCCTGTGACGTCATCAATCATCTACTACGAGAAAAACAATATGTCGGTTTTTCACTCCACTTCGTGATATTTATTTTTTCTAATGCTATTTATGGCCCTTGTACCATATATTTCTTAAAATAAACCACATTTGCATTCTTAGAGGCTGTTTGTCTACTGAATTAAGTTAACTTCACAATTTTTGTGAAAAATGCTTCCTATGACCTTTAACGCAATAAAATACAAATATTAGATAATTCTCCAGTTACTTTTAAAAGACAAAGAACTGGGGTCAATCTCAAAATGATTTTGTTCAAATGGCTGAGCTACTGAGAAAACTGAGATAACTATCTAATTTAGTGATTTAATATCTTCTTATTTCAAGAAAGTTATGCTGAGAATATGACAGGTATCAATGAAAAAACACAGCTATATAGGTTTTGGTAAAATATAGTATTTATAAATGTGATTATAATGGTATATTTAGCTGCTAATTATCCCCCAATGCAATGTATTTTAACAAAATAAATATAAAGGTTTATTTATATTCCACGGTGCAATTTTAGAAAAGTGCCTATTTTTGGCTGTGTACCTAATAGTTATGTAATCCACATATATATTCTACATATAATTGAAAAGGTAATTTTACAGAGCTTCTGTTGTTTTTTTTAGGATAACATTCATGCCAAACCTCTTAATTTTCTCTTATATCAGTTGATGCCTTTTAGTATGTATATGTTTTAAAACTGATTTTTTTCAGTTGATAAATGCGGTTAACCGTGACACAACAAGACTTTCCACAAAGGGAGGATTTGATCCATGAGACAGCTTCACCTCTAATTCCATAGAATTTTTCAAATATTTCAAGCAGTATTGTGTGGCTGACTGTATAGAAGGCAACATTTAGATCTGCTAACACAACTGCTGATATCTGACCTGCTTCTATGTTATTTTGAATTAAGTCTGCGAGTTTAATTAGCATAGTTTCATATGAAAAGCCTTTCCTGTAAGCACTTTGAAATTTCGGGAGTAATCCATTACTCTTACAATGTTGAACAATTTGTTGAAGAGCAGGTCTTTCTATTACCTTTCCTAGATATATTACATTGGAGACAGATGTTTATTTAATGTCAATAACACCTAAAGAGAGTTTTTTTTTCATTTGTGGCTTCACTAGTGCTTGCTTCCAGTGGTCAGAAATTGGCCAGATAATGAATCGTTCACCACGTTTGTAATTTTATTAACAATACATTATTATTGTTTAAAATATGAACAGTATATTTGTCAAGTTTGTATTGTTTATTTCCA
Source organism: Sabellastarte sp. h YS-2021 (assembly GCA_964017235.1). Taxonomy (NCBI): domain Eukaryota; kingdom Metazoa; phylum Annelida; class Polychaeta; order Sabellida; family Sabellidae; genus Sabellastarte; species Sabellastarte sp. h YS-2021. The sequence continues at coordinate 68,481,474 of OZ024938.1, forward strand.
AGTGTGGTTATTAGTTTCATAATATTCTTACATGATTCTGGATCAAATGATCTGAGATGTGGTACATCTCTGGATGGTGGTACAGAATTTGGGTAGTTCTGGAGATGGTAGGCTATTTTTGCTACCTTCTGAGTGAAGAAGCCAGAAAGTGTTGAGCTAATTAGTCTTGACTTGATCTGTTTGGTGGTATCGGGGTTATTACTTTCTCTTTTGATTAGACCATTGATGGTATTATACGTTTTGGTGTGTCTCCATTGGACCCTAGTACTTTCTAAGTAAAGAAGGTTGTTTTTGCCAGTTTTAGCTTTGTGCAGTAGTCATTTCTTGCGCTTTCTTCACAGCAGTCCAATCTGTGTTGCATACTGTATTCGTCCAGATTTTGAAGCATTTTCTGTAGGCTGACCTTGTGACATATATTTCATCAGATAACTATGCTTTGGGCGTTCTGGATCTTATTATTTCTTTCTCTTGGATTGGTGCAACCTCCCTTAGGATAATTCAAGCTTGTTTTCAAGGTCTTTTGCTACTATATTGATTGTCACTATTGTACAACTCAATATTGCTAACTTCTCTTTCCAGATGGAGCCTGGTACATCTTTGGTGTGTATGCTGGACTCATTCCTTTCATTTAACAGTTCTAAAAGGACATAGAGATGGTCTGAAAGGAAATCTTTAACTTCACAATTATGTTCATATTTAGCATGATTGCTGTAATGATCACATAAAGGATGCTACCTTTGTTGTGAGTGTATTCTTGGACATTTTTTAAAGGCCGACGGCAGTAAGTCTCTCTTCTAGGGTGCTTATGACAGTATTGCCTGAATCATTCTATTACAAATTCAGGTCACCAAGAAATATCAGTTTGTCATGCAGGGGTAAAATATCAGTCAACACATTGAGGAATTGGTCAACAAAATGATTGTCAGTTGTCTTGTTGTTTTTCTACGAGTATGGTGGTCTGCAGATACCCAAAACATGTTGTTATTATATTACATTGAATTACTTTTCACAGTCCTTGTTCCATGCACTTATTGCTAGGCTGGTTTAATTTTTGAACATTACAGCAGCCATTGCAAGCAAGTGCTAGTCCACCTCATTTCTTTTAGGTTCTGTGGATTGGATCCAATTTAAGTCCATTTGTATTTAGGTCACACAGCTGCCAGTTTGTTTTATTGTTTAGCCAGGATTTAGTTATTATTTCAAAGAGGCATTTGTTTTCACACATAAAATGCTGCATCTTGTTTTTTTTCTCTTTCAAGTCTGTTCAGTTTAACTTTAAATACTGTAGCTGGAGAAAGTTGACTGAGTGCTTTAACATGGGTCACTGTTTATCTTGTCCACAAAAGATCTTGTCTCTTATGTGTGTGTGTACACTTCACTTGTGCTGAGAGACAGCACATTTCTGTGACTCCCACTGATTTACTCTACATCAGATTATTTTGTGTGGTTATGATGATATTCATTAGCCATAAAAAGAGATGCATATTTAAATTCACCAGTGTATCCAAAGTGAATCACATTTACACTACAAAAACAACATATAAATGATCTATGAAATATGGTCTACACACTGAGTTAAATTTAGCTTTTCATATTTTCAGTGAAAGATAGTATTTATGTATGCGTGTTCTCTACAAAAGGAGCTGCTATTAGCCAGCGCTACACCTAAATATCATGTTAGATAAGACATGTTACATCAAAAGTAAGGGGTAATTCACGTCAACTGGAATCTAGTAACTTTGAACATCACCTATTAAATGTGCAGTTATAACCACTTCTGTCACTGAACTCAATGTAAATGTTGGGGTTTTAGCAAAAGCTGGATCAATTTACTATAGCGATTTAGACCTATGGAGGGCATACTTGATCACTTGCCATTCAGAAAAAATATTACTGAACTCCAGTGGTCCCAGTAGTGTTCCTGTTTGACAAAGAAACATGCATAAATTCTTAACATTAAAGTAAACTAACTGGAGTGATGCCTGGAATTCTGGGATTCTGGAGATCACTTTTTTGCTTTCTTGTTGTCACCAAACTTTCATGGAGTTTCCTTCCAGTTTGAACTACTCTGGTTTTGATTGCCCCCAAGCCCTGATCTCAGTGCCCTACTGATGGCTTTGCTGCAGGTACATGTAGATCGAAAGACTTTTCAGCCATGTTTTTTAAATGATCAAGATAGTATTTATTTATTTGGGATTTAATGCTGTTTTCAACACTATATAGGTCATATCACGATGGCTAATTTTATGTGCGGAGGAAATCAGTACATACAGTTGGTCAAGGTTCTGAACTGTAAACTACCAACCATCGGTAAGCAACTACCAACTTTCCCATTTAAGATCCTGAGTTTGAACCACAAACCTCAGAGGTGGGAAGCAAGTGTCTAACCGCTGCGTCACCTTGGCCCCCTAGTCAAGATAATGAGATAGGGTCTCATGTGGCTCAGTTGGTAGGGTGTTGGACTTATAATCCAAGGGTCGTGGGTTCGATCCCCAGTGATGCCAACTGTTTCATGTGGGATAGCATCCTTGGGCAAGATGTTAACCTGGTCTGTGCCTCTCTCCACCCAGGGGAAATATGGGTACCCAGCTTTAAGGGATACTGGCTTCTGCGCCTTGTATGGCAGCAATAGGTAAGGTTACCAAGGCTAGCTATCCTTGCTGGGGTAATACTGTGTAAAGCGCTTTGAGCTAATGATAGAAAAAGCGCTATATAAGAGCCCAGTATTATTATTATTATTATTATAATAAGTTGGCAGCATGTTGATTGAATAAGGCAGTAAGTGGGATAAATGAAGACATATACTTGGGGACAAGTTACACACTTAAAGATTATTTGGGGTGGTTTAACGTGTATTTCTGTGTATTTCTATTGGTTAAAATATGCATTGACACAAGCTCAAGGTATAAATAGAGTTTAATCACAAATAATCAAATCAATGCACCTTTTACAGTAACTTTTTTTTATAAAAATGTGCCTATATTATAATTTGTGCTTGAAATCGGCATAACAATTTTGCACAATTTGTATAAGGAAATTCCTGAAACCAATTGATTTGTTGTCGTCATGACTTCAGTTACCTTACATTCTCGGAAATGTAACAATGTTAATAATGACAACTCATAGTTGTGTTCACCATACGTGTAGTTCATATTGCGACGGGTAGTTTACAGGTGGAGGAAACCAGTGCATACTGCACTGTAAACCACTGGGCATCGGCAAGTAACTACCAACTTTCCAACATGAAGGGCCCGGCCCGACATTGGAATCGGCGGCCTCAGAGGTTGCAGGCAAGAACTCTAACCGCTACACCACCGAGCCACATATGATTTTTTCTGTAAATGTCTAAAAAATAATATATATCAGAGTGCTAATTTTGGTCACTGCAGTATTTTCGCCCTTTATTATTTACCAACTATTCCCAATGTTATTTGTCTCTGCGTGTGTGACCTTTAACCCCAAATGCTTATTCAATTTAAGGTTATTCACATTATAATTGCAACTTCTTTTTATATATGATTTTACTAGTCACGTCTTCTATGGCCTTGTGTGGATCAGCTATTCTGATCTGGTGCATTATGGCCAAATCTGAATGTCTTTCACACTGGGTCTGAATTTTACTCATAGTTGTCATAATGCACTCTAACGTGTCTGTAAATTATTTTAAACCTATATGTGAGCATATTTCACGATCAATGTTGTTTTGTGGATATGACATGTAATTGGCTGTTACCTGTATGAATGTTGCAGAAGTCATATATCTAGAAATATGTTGGATAATAATAAATAATAAATCACCTTCGGGCTGAGGGATGTAGATATGGACATTTTTGAAAGCAATTAATGTGTGTCCATCATTGCTTCAGCTACTTCATAAGGTACTGATACAGTCCCTGAAATGTATGAGTGTAGCTGATGACAACCATTTGTTGAGTTTTACATTCCGTTATGTGTCAAGATGAGATTCTACAAAACCCGTGACAATAACAAGAATGCATTTTTGAAACCAAACAGTATTTTCATTAGTAAGTCATTAATCAAAACATACCTATTTGCAAAAACCTATTGACAATAGCCCCTGTGTGACCCCTGTGGCTTTTTGGTATGACCAGGCTATGTCATTGGACTTACGATTATTCACCTTGTTGAGACTGACAGTTGATGAAGATTAAGCACCATAAAAGGACACACTAGATTAGATTAGATATTTATGTATTAATTGTTTCTTGGATTTATGTACAGACAGGTAGAATTTAGGAACCTCGAAAAACCTTTTATCTCAACGGTTATATGTTGTGTTATATCTTCCACACTGAACAGACAAAAGAAAAAAAAGAAATTCCTAGGATGGGCACTGTGAAGAAACTTATAAACCAACTTACCAGAGTGGATGTTTGAAAGATGCAGCAAAGTTCAACTGCTAAATATCAATTTCATCAACATTCACCACATAGGCTCTTGAAGGACATCTTTCCTTATATTCCTGAATGACATGGTCAAGTAATGTGGCGCTGAACTTAACCTTTGACCTTTGACTTGACATTTGCCTAATTACAACTTCAGGCCATTTGATTACTGTAGTCTAAGCTGTCAGCTTCTTTAATCCCTTCATTTATTCAAAATTGAATTCCAAGTTTGGGAAATAATTTCGTGGATTTGGTGAACGTTTCTTTCTTTTGGAAAAAATACCTTTCATATGACACAAATAATACCAATAAATCATTGAACATTGACCCTGCCTTACTCGAGACAGTTGTCAGTTGCTTGCCAAACTTCAATGTTTGGATTTTTTTCCAAACAAGGATAAATTGACTAGCTGCCAAACAACAATTTGCTTCCTTTATTGTTTTATTATTCTATAAAATATAACAGAAAACAAACAAAAAATACAGTACATCATTAAAATGGTAACATAATTACGTGTCACAGTGTCTTAGTAGCCTGCATTAAAATAATTAACTTATAAACTCAAACTTTTTGGCTAAGTTACATTAAGGCTGATTTCTAATTAAAAAGGTATAGTCTTATATTAAAAAGGGAAACTTTTCAAAATTTCCAACTACTCCCGGAGATATATTACCAAATGAAGCAGAAATTTGCAAGCTGCAAAGCAGTCAGGAGGGCACTGGAGAAGTGACCAATTTATGAATAACTGGCAAACCACCAAAATGAAACAGAAAACAAAGAGGACCGAAAAGTGGATCACTGTAATGGTGTGAGATGCAAAGACATCAGAGTCACAAAGTAGCCCAATAGAATTTATAAAAGTCTAGTGACAAAAACAAATTCCGAATCAGATACACCCCATGCCTGGCTTAGAACTCATATGGTCACCCGCCTAACTAACCTGGGTCATTGCTGCTTAACTTAGAGAGAGCCTGTGCTTAAAAACAGTTACAGGGTCATTGTTTAGCAAGATCAGCATTTAGCTATTTTTCAAATCGAATGTTTGTGGTCATGGATCAGATTGGGTTTATTTTGTTTCAAAACACTGTCAAGGTGGTATCACTTCTGGCACTTGACAGGATGTATGGAGGCATTGCATTCTAGCTGGCCAGGAGTCTGGGCCCGTATTCACTAAACCTCCTTTATTCCAAGGAACCCTTAAAAGTAAGGATTTCCTTTATTTCTTGTCCCTTCCTTTGCGTTTGTGTTCATTAAACTTCCTCCAAAGGAGCCTAACTTTCTTTCCTTGACTTTCAAGGAAACCTTAAAAATCTAGGAAATACTTAACTTTTAAGGGAATCTTGAATTTTGATATTCACCAACATTCCTTTACTGAGGAATCCTTGTTTTTTCCCCTTAATTTTCAAGGTAAGTGTTTGAATACCTGTATGATAAAGGGGAGTTTTGGTGGTTTGACTTTTTAAGTAAAAATTGAGATAATTGGTGAAATGTTATTATATTTGCACCTTTTTTGTCCATACTACATCATTTATATCACCATACGTCTTTCTTTGAAATTTTTGGGATATTCAGTAAATATGTTGTCAAACCCAATGAAAATGCATTTGACGTGTGTCACAATATCTGTGTGAAAAGTGGCTATTACCACATAGGAATGACTATTATATTGTTTATCTTCATGAGCGATATATATTTTTTCTGTGTATGTCTGATGAGGGATGTTTTACTTTTATTATCCACCATTTTGTACGATTTATGGGTTAAATTGTATGGATATTTAATGAGAGGATGTGAAAAAGCATGTCAAAAAGCATGGCCACCAGTGAATATAAAAACTGCAATCTTTAACCTGAAATACAAAAATCTATAAAAGTTAGACATTTCGTTCTTAAAATATGAAATATCATCTTAAACAGCAATAGAAAACACATCGCAACACTAATCTTAAACAAATAATAAACATGGAAAGAAGAAAGTACAAAAGTAAGGGAAAGATAAAGAAGCCTTTATGAACAGAATGTTTTTAACTAATCAGATGACTGAACTCATTCCTTTAATAAAGGATCCTTTATGTAAGGTCTCCTTTGGTAAGGAAACAATAAAGGAGGTTTAGTGAATATCATTTAAAAAGTCACCTTACCAAAGGAGATTTTTCACCTTCCTTTAATAAAGAGACCTTAAAAATATAAGAGGTTTAGTGAGTACAGCCCCAGGCCACCAAAGCATTGACCAGCATCAAGGTGGTGGCATAACCATTTCCTTACTTTAGAATTTTAAGTGGGACTGCTGGAGGTTTTTCGTGATAGGTAAAAAAGTGTGCACACAAGTATGTATTATTTTCCCAGTGAGGCACACTTTTAAACACTTTACCGAAATTAAAGCTCACCAACTTTTGCATACAACCCCCTGAAATTATTCCATTTTTATAGAATTGCTTGAAAACCTCTTCACAAACTAATTAACCTAAATCTCAGTACACTTGATTTGTGGCTATTTTTATATTTGTCTTTGTATATTGCCCGTGTGTTTATATTGGTTTCTGGTATCTCATCAGTTGTGTAGAATTTTTACTCTAAAATGGATTGCAGGAATAAAAATGACTAACAATTTGTTTATAACTCAGAAGTGTTTGTAACTTAGAACACGTTTAGGGCAAATGAACTGGATAATTCAACTGAGTTACTGGAATTAAAACACACTTGTTATGTCATCCTATTGGTGAAAAGGTGAATTATTTTGTAACGTACAATTTTCTGGTCTAGAAAATGGGCACTGTTTGACTGTTTCGGGTGTCTATAAATTAGAACAAAAAAGTGTGCATTACCTAAAAATAATGCACACTTTTAACAATAGAATGACGTCACAAGTGTGCTTTAATTTTCTTAAAAGTGTCCAATTTCTCCCATTAATGGCCAATTGTTTTTCCCATTTATGGAAGCCTTTTTCACATATTTCCAAATCAACCCTTTTACTTTTATTACCTTCTCCAAGGAGGAATTATTTCCATGACCATTTCTATCTCTGTTTGCTGTTTAGCAGGATAATGCAAATACTACAAAAATATGTGTTAAATTTCTGAGAAACTTTATAATTCAGACTTCAGAAACCGTTGGTGAAAAAAGCCCCTGGTTTTGTATTCATAAACAAACTTGCTTAACCAAACTCTAATTTCAGTTTTCTATTACTGCGTTCAGAAGTTCCGATTGTAATTAACTGTATGTAATTAACCATGGGAGTTTCTTATGGGAGAAATCCAGGTGCCTGTATAAATACTTACAGGCTTAAATTCAGGTACTATATATAACTGAGATTATTTAGCATGAAATTAGCATTTAATAACATCACTTTATATTAGCAAATTGTACTAACAAAATAATCTATGTCTTAAATATCTTACTTGCATATTGTCATTTTTTCCTGTGTTAACTTGACAAAACAACTGAATGATAGTTACGCATGTGTACATAACTGTTATTAGTCGAATCTTGGATTTGAGTTATGTACTGGGTTCTGATTGTTATTTAAAAAATGCCATTTTATCCTCTAAAAGCTACAGATATAGGTAATATCTATACACATATGTTAAATATAAGAGGTACTGTATATACTCTGTTGGGGCCACAGTGGCAGAGTGGTAACACTCTCGCCTCCCACCTCTGAGGCCAGGGTTCGATCCCCGTGACGGCCTTAAGTGGGAAAGCTGGTAGTTGCTTGCCATTGGTCGGCAGTTTACAGTACACAACCCTAGCGAACTCTATGTACTGGTTTCCTCTGCCCTTCCAACTACCCGTCGTGATATGACCTGTACAGTGTTGAAAGCGACGTAAAACCCCAAATAAATAAATAAATAAAGTATATACTCTGTCATTTTGTAACTTTTACAACAGACAAGGCAATAAATCAATCTTTGTTATGTCACAAAATGTAAATTTTTGCAGTGGCAAGTGAATGTGAAGATATAAATTGTCTTCTGTTTTGTGCAAAGTTAAGGCATTTTCCAAGTTACGGTTTGAAGCAGTACAGCCCCAAAATCTATCTTTCATTAGCCATGTTAAGACAACTTAAGTAGAATTTAAGTACTAATTTAAATGGTGTTGGTCTAATATTCACTTGCACCATTGTATAGGTAATCTTTGAATGTGGAAAGGGAAGTAGAACATATGCCCATGAATGCCAAGGCAAGCAAGTACCAACCTTATGATAATACATGATGAAATGGGGAAAACTAACATTTGGCGTAATTTGATGTAATCTTGGAACAAGGCCTTCACATTATCGGCTTACTGATCATACAATATTTATAAATTCTATATATTGAATAATTTAACGTCAATTATATTATTAATGCAAGTTAACCGTATAGAAATAAGAGACAAATTTACCTTTAACTCTTGCATCAGAAATCCACTTATGTTTTTGATATTGAGAACTATGATTTATAGCTCACCCACCATGTCTCCTATAATCTTATTTTACAAATTTGAAGCTTACTTCACAACCTTCAGCTTTTCACCTGTAATGTCTCATTCTTAATAATTATTGATCTCTGATTGTTCTTGTCTGACATTCCTCAGAATCTGTTTAATGTGTCTTGGAATTTCGGGTCCAGTCTATCCATACTTCAACCCAGTCACTGTCTTTAGATAGAGATTAAATACTATAGAAGTACTATTAGAGTTAGAATTACCTAGTGTTGATTACTCTGCAAATAGAAGCAACTGAAACTGAGCGAACTATATATCTTGAAAGTGCCATGTATACATACAAATCTTAACTAACTGTATGTAACGAAATCTCATGCATTCAGCATCAATTTCTAACATAAATGAGGCAGAAATTAAAACACATGATTCAAATAATTTTGGCTCATAGTGAATCAGAAATTAGCATGTAACAGTGTGCCTGGTGTACTAATCACACACTCTCACTATAAATTTGGTATTAAAGAAAAGGGGCATGAATTAGAAAATATATGGTATATGTAATGATCAGTATTTATCTTCATTGAAAAGTCACTGTTTAAAATGCATAATGAAAAAGCCATGCATGGGGATTATATGTCTTTATGATCAGATACAGTTTATTTTGGATTACAAAAAAATATTCATCTGGTGGCTCTACACATGAAAGCATGTGGACAGTAAAAGTTTCATAGATGGCAGACACCACATGACTAATTTAATAAATTTGTTTGGGTTCTGCAAATCTATTTAGAATTTCTCCCTCAGAAAAAGGTTATAGCCTTCTCTGTTAGGATTTTCATTTGTAAATCTATCATAACACATTTTAACAGTCTTGGTAAATGACATTATTCTATTCAAAAACACTATTAAACATTGAAAGTTATTGGGTACTAATGAGCTCTCTCCTTGTTACCAATGTGGTATATTGTTATCGAAACACAATAAATTGATATCTATTATTCTGGCTTCAACTCTTTAAATCAAAAGATTCGACTTTGTGGTTGTCTGAAAGACACCCACTGTACCCACTTTATAGTTAATGCTGTAACTTATACTGCAGATGTGAATATGGCTGTGATCCTTATCAGCTGTAAATTTTTGCAAATGTTTTGACATACTTATGTGATTACAAATAATAAATATAAGACCATGTACGTTTTTCCAATAAGCCTTATTGGAGTTCCGAGTGTGCATATGTGGCAACATTGTTGACAATCGAGAAAGTGGAAAAACAATGGCCACGTGCGAACAAGAATATTCACTAATTACCGTTTTAAAATAAAAAAAAAAAATTTTCCCTTAATTTTAACATATTGTACATCGTTTTGAAGCATAAAGTACACAGAATTTAAATTCTTGTTGTGTTTTTATGTCTTTGTGGTGAATTCGTGATGATTTTGAGCCTTACTTTTAAGTCACACAACAAAATATGAATTCTTGTAAATGCCTTTAAGTTCTGTTTAAAACCTAGACAAGTGCATATATTTTAAATATAAAGAGTGAAATAATTACACCAGATTTGATATTGATATATGTTAATCTATATTGTCAAGTAAACTATTTTAAAAACTGGTAAGGATAAAATTATCATTGTAGAGTTTTCATGTTCATATACCAGCTTTCAAATGCACTGGGGTAATATTAACTAACAAGTCTTAGGCACATATAAATATAAATTTTAAAAGGTCAACATACCCTACTTTTACAGAATTATACCAATAATTTTATGATCTGCAACATGTTGACAGTAATATTTGAATTTATTTCCCATGTAAAATCGTTTTAGTCACATTTTCACCAATAGATCAGTTTTTTAATAAAAAAGAGAGATGAACAAAAGCAAATATTGGTAATATTTCCAGTTTAATTCATAGACAAAGTCACAGAAAATAGGAAACATGGAGACACAACTGTTTAAAAATGGGCACATGTGACAAATGCTTTCCTCTCATTGGCATTCTTTAAGAATGTAAATGAATTCACAGTTTAGCACAGAAAGAATAGTGTATCATGATTTTTATCTAAAATTTACTTTAAAATAAAAATTAATGGCACTGAATATAATAATACTCGAGTAAGATAATCTATTTAACAAGATAATTATGAACATATTTTATTAAGCTGATATTAACCTGGCACTGTGATTTCTATTTACAAACACCCAATTGATTGCAGTTATTGTTTTCACTGGGGGCTATCCTCCCCCCACACCTTCTTAAAAGGTTACTTATTTTTAGAGGTCACTTTCAAAATCACACATGGCTGGAAAAGTGTGGGGGCGGATAGTCCCCAGTAATAATTGTCCTCTAAATGGCTAGATACTGCTTTGAACAACAGCTAACATCCTTAACTTCTGGTTGTTTTAATAATATACCTGCAAAAGTTTTCACCATTTAATCCAAAAATTGGCAAATAAATTACAATAAAAGTTATAAAACTGCCTCAATTAAGAACTATTAGAAGTAATAATTTGCCTTTAAAATGATAAAAATATTATACTTTATAAAACATAGTTTTTTGTCCAGCATTGGTGGATTGCACCTGAATTATGACTTGGCTGATACTTATTGTCATGAGTCTGTTACTATGCCGTCTTCATGTATATATCTCTGCTAATAATTTCACCTTGACCTGTGTTTGACCTTTCATAGGGTGGTCCTTGTAAAGGGCAAGTTTTGTTTCAAGATTCTTCACTGAAGAACAGTGGGGAATTTTATACCATGTTAATCTATATATGTGCATCTATGTGTAAGTGCATTATTTGACCTTATGTTGATCTGGGAGCACTTCGTTTAGGTGTGAAGTTTGGGGCCACTGGGCTTGGGTTCTAATCCAACATGAAATTACCTGCCTCTCTACATTGAGTTTAAGTTTGTCTCTCACCTGGGGTCAAGTCTGACCAAGAATATGTGAGACTGTACGAAATTTTTTGTGGTTTTATTACAGCTTACTTTCCTCTGGTACACAATTTTTTATGTAATATTTATCATATCCACAACTAATTTCATTAAGCTGAGGGAAATCTAAAACTACAATAAATTGGCATTAAAATGGTACACATACCAAATTTTTACTTTAGTAATTATGACTGTTTATACTGTATGTTATTTCTTTGAAAAAATAGTTTCTCAAAATTTTATTTCTTGAGTTTCAACGCTCTAAAAATATTTGCCAACACCCTACAGCTTTATTTAAATAAAAAGCACCAAAAATTAAAATTATTTCGTTTTAAAAAGTGTAAATATTTTTTTAAATAAATGAAAAAGTAAAGTAAAAAATAGATTCATGCAGTTCCAAAAATCCCTATTTTCGCCCACCTTAGACGACTGAAAACAATTTTTTTCAAAAATCATGATTTTGTACATCCATATGTATATTTTTTATAAAAATTAAGTATGATATGTGTTATGCGCGAAAATATGTACATTTTGCATTTTTGTCATGTTAAATCTCATCCTGGTTTATATCTACGTAGATTTGTTTATCCACGTAAATTTTTGTTGTAATGTTTATGTACTAGTCAAATATTTGTTATGTTGTTTCTATTTGTTCTTAGTATGGATCAAACACTACATGCAGTTACAAGACACATCCAATGAATGTTGATAAAAATGTACTCGTGTATGTCTTCTTCACAGAGTATTGTACATATATTTGCGGGGGGGGGGGGGGGGGGGGCGGGGGACATTTGCCTCCCACGTCTAAAGGGTGTTGCACACAGGAAACGACCCGACACGATCAGACATATTAACCACAGTTTACTTGGAGGTCCACAGTCAAAACACACTGGATCCCATCGGATCCGTTTGTTTGGCTATTTTACAACAGTTTTTTCACTTTGCTTGTACATCTTGTGATTTGCATAGCCTTTACCTGAGCTTAAAAGTTCACAATATGTTTTTAAAATGTAAATATCTGGTGTCTTAATGAAGTATTACATGTTTTAGGAGAGGCAGAATAATAAGTAAATTAATTTAAAACTAAGATAGGTAAGAGTATATTTTAGATTGTGCTATGTCCACCAATATTTTAGTTCAATATAAAAAAAACTTGAGCTTTGTGTGAGACTATATTATACCAATTAAATGCCTTTCATTGATGCAGCCTGTTTCATCTCACCTTTCCAAGCCATTTATTACACACACTTCTCTTGAAATAACATGGGCAATAGAGAACCCCCCTATCCCCCTCCCTACGACCAGATAAAAATTAGAAACTTTTCTAATTTAGAAATGTCGGGTCTTGCAGTGTCTTATCTGATAGGATCGGAGTGTGTGTGCATACATTACAATAAAACACCATGGTCTATATATTTTTGTCTGATCGGATCGTGTAGGATCGTTTCCTGTGTGCAACACCCTTAAGATTGGTGGTTCAAATCAGAACCTCATGAAAGTTGGTAGCTGCTTACAAATGGTCGGTAGTTTACAGCACCTTGGCCAACTGTATGTAATGGTTCTCTCTGCCAATAGAACTCCCCATTGGAATATGATTTGTACAGTGTTGGAAGTCACGTTTAAAAGGGGCAGTTTTCAACTCAGGACGAAAATCTCCTCAAATTACAAAGATCACACATTTGAAGTCTGTCCAAACAAATATCAACAAACACCACAGCTTACTGGGATATAACCATAGTTGGTTTATTTTAGCATCACAATTGACAGAGGAATGAAGGTTCTTAAATGCTCTTTGACCCCCTCCACTATGGGCTTTAAACTCAATACATATTGATTATAATGTACTCATGTATGTCTTATTTACAGAGTATTGTGCCTTTATTTGAACATCCTTTGAATGTATTTGAATATTTCAATGATTTAGTTGTCAGAAATTAAGGGATGATGATCCTGTTTGCGTTAAATCTCAAACTGAAATTGGAATACCGGCCCCTTGAGTACACTTTTACCTTGTGGTACTAAACCTAAGGTCACATTTATTAGTAAGTAATGGGTGGGAGCACAGTGGTAACACACTCGCCTCCAACCTCTGAGTTGGAATGCTTGCATGACCTCAAAGTGGAAAGCTGGTAGTTGCTTGCCATTGCTCGGTAGTTTACAGTACAGAACCTTGACCAACTGTATGTACTAGTTTCCTCTGCCCTTCTAACTACCCGTCACAATGTAACTGATAAAGTACTGGGCGTGATGTAAAACACTACATAAATGAACAAATTTAGAAATGAGTTTCAGTTTGAGAATGTGACTTTAAGATTGAGTATTGGTTCTTTTAGTGGTGGTGGAGGACCAGTTCACGCCCGTGTACTTATTCACGCCCACCCCTAAATTTCTCAAAGACAATCACAGTTATACAATAAATAACCATTGTACAAGATCAATTTGATAATTATCTATTTTCTGTGAAAAATATTAAATCTTTAAAGAAAATTGAGGGTGGGCGTGAATTGGTCCACCACCACTAGTAAATATCCGCCCAAACGTTTTATGAAATTCAGAGTTTGTAAGTGCCATCCGGCGCAGGTGTAATGTATACTGAAACCCCAGTTTCTAAAACTTAAATTTAATGTTATAATCACTTCTAAAATAGTTGGACTGTGTTTACTGAAGTAGTCAAGTTTTTTCAAGAATACCAGCCATTGTGTTTTAATATATGTGACGTCTGTGATTTACTACCTCTCCCTTCCACACACACCACAAAACTATTTCCTTTTTCACTTTGCCGCACATCAACAAACATATAGGTTTGGATATTCAGTATATATTTATTATCACTCAGAGTGCACCTGTGTATCGAACAATATGGTAATGATATATTAATGCCATTGGTTTTTACTAGAATTTGAAAGACCTTCAAAGAGAATGTACATATTAAGTTAAGTATTAGTTTTCTAAGAAGTAGTGGTAGATTCTGACAACAAGCGTTGTCAACTTACAATTACAAAGACGGCTCTCCAGCTAATTGTATGGATACTGTACTGTGCTGCTGTACTGTCTACAGTCTGGTACAAAAACAGAAAGTGTACTGTAGATTTGCAAGTACTCTTTTCAAAGTGATGTTTATTTGAACTCTGCCTGGTGATAACTGGTCGCAAGGTACGTAGTATAGGGTACTAGTACTAAGGAATTCTAACGACAGTACTGCTTGGCGCCGTATCATGACACAAACCTCATCTTGGCACAAAACGGAAGTTAAATATTAATCGTATTTTCCAATGTACCACTTTATACACAGTGATGGTGGACCAATTCACGCCCATGTACCAATTCACGCCCACCCCCTGATTTATCCAAAACCAAGACGATTACACACTAAATTACCTATGTATATGATAAATCTGATAATTATCTATGATATGGTAAACATGTTTGTATGGAAAAGTACAAATCTTTGAGAAAGTTGAGGGTGGGCGTGAATAGGTACGTACATGGGCGTGAATTAGTCCCCCACCACAAGATAAATGACAGATAATCTAGTCAACCAGTTACCTGCACCTTTTCTATTTATTGGAGATTTTAATGCACATAGTGATTTATGGGGTTGTTCCTCATCTAATAGTTTAGGCAATAAGGTGGAACATCTTCTTCTTGAATCCTCTAATATTTATTTGCGTAATGATAAGTCACCTACCTATTTTCATCCTGCATCTGGTTCATTCACCTCAATAGACTTGTCTTTATGTTCTGCATCTGTATTTCTATTTTTACATGGCAGGTCTATTCTGATCAGTGTGGTAGTGACCATTTTCCTATTTTACTTGATATTGTTAAGAGTATGCCAAAAGACAATGTTCCTGGTTGGAATCTTAAAAAGGCTGATTGGCCAAAATTCAAACTTCAGTGTTCTCTAGGTATTAATAGGCATAGTTTTACTGACTCAACAGAAAAGTTTCCTGCATTTTGAAATAAGTTAAATGACATAGTTACAAAGTGTGTGCCAAATTCAGCTGGACAGTCCACTGGTAGCTACAAACCATGGTTCAACAGTGAATGCAAAACAGCTGTTAAAGTTCGTCAAAATGCAATGGATAAATGCTGTATAAATCCTACATCGGATAACATAAATGAATATAAAAACTGTCGAGCTAATGCTCGTAAAATAATTAAAGAAAGTAAAAGGAAATCATGGCATGAATATGTATCAAAACTAAATGTAAAGACACCAGCAAAGAAGGTATGGGAAATGATAAGGAAAATAAGTGGCAAACAAAGTAACACCACAATACACCATCTAGAAAATAATGATGGGACAAAAATAACAGAAAGAGTGGATATAGCAAATAGGTTGGCCCAAGAAATCAGCAATAATTCTAGCAGCAACAATTACCATACAAAGTTTCAAAAACATCAAGAGAAAACTGAAAAAGAACACTTGGATTTTGACACAGACAACTCTGAAAACTACAATGTATCATTTACAATTAGAGAACTGTGTGATGCTCTGAAAAAGTCTCATGACAGAGCCACTGGCCCAGATGAAGTTCATTATCAACTGCTTAAACATCTACCAAGAGACTCACTTATGGTGTTACTTAATATATTTAATGATATATGGGGTTCAGGTGAAATTCCTGAATGCTGGAAAGAGGCCACTGTAATACCTATTCCTAAACCAGACAAAGACCCAAAAACCCGTCCAATTATCGCCCCATATCCCTGACGAGCTGTTTATGCAAAACCATGGCAAGAATGATTAATACTAGATTAGTTTGGTTCCTTGAGAAAAATAATATTTAACAAAATGTCAAAGTGGTTTTAGAAAAGGTCGAACTACAACAGACCAGTTAATAAGACTTGAATCTTTTATTAGAGATTCCTTTTTAAAAGGCAACCATGTAGTCTCTGTATTTTTTGATTTAGCCTACAATACAGTTTGGAAGTATGGTGTTATAAGAGGTCTACGTAAAATAGGCCTAAGGGGGTGAATGCCCATGTTTATTCAGATGTTTTTAGCAAACAGAGTTTTTAGAGTTCGTTTAGGATCTATTTATTCAGATATACATGGGCAAGAGATGGGTGTTACTCAGGGTAGCATCCTCTCAGTTACATTATTTATTTTAAAGATTAACAGTATTGCTAATGTGATTCCAGCTAGTTTTGAAAAGTCTCTTTTTGTTGATAATTTCTCAATCACTTGTTCTTCTAGAAATATGGCTTCAATAAAAAGGCAACTTCAGTTGTGTTTGAATAAGGTAGAAAAAATGGGCTGATGAAAATGGTTTTAAATTTTCTAAAACCAAAACTGTTTGCATGCATTTCTGTAATAAAAGGAAACTTCATCCAGACCCGACATTGACAATATATAATTCACAAATCCCTTTTGTTTCACAAACTAAGTTCCTTGGTGTTATATTTGACAGTAAACTGAATTTTAAGACACACATTGATTATATTCATCAGAAATGTGCAAAAGCCATGAACTTACTGAAAGTAGTTGCGAAAATGGATTGGGGAGCAGATAGAAGTGTTTTAATGAGACTTCATCATTCAATTGTTCATTCTAGATTGGAATATGGTTGTGCTGTTTTTAGTTCTGCTCGTAGGTCTTATTTTAAGAAATTGGAACCCATTCAAAACCAGGGCTTACAAATGTGCCTGGGAGCCTTCAGGACTTCTCCAATGCAAAGCCTGTATGAAGAGGCAAATGAACCTCCCTTGTATTTAAGGTTTGATAAATTATGTATTCAGTATGCTTTGAAATTGAGAAGTAATCCTGACAATCCAGCTTATGATGTTGTTTTAACCCCCAGTTTTATGATCTGTATGATAAGAAACCATCTCCAATAAGATCTTTTGGGGATCATGTAGAGGAAATTTTGTCTGCTGTCTGTCCTCAGCTGCATTTAATTCAGACTGTGTCGTTGCCGGATGACCCACCCTGGACTGTACAGAAGCCTCACATAGACTTATATCTCACCCATCCAAAGAAAAATCTTGGTGATGATATTCTTTTTCAAAGTCTCTTTGCTCAGTTGAAATGTTGTTATCCTGACAATAGGGCTATTTTTACTGATGGATCGAAGGCAGAAAATAGGGTTGCTGCAGCTACTACATCTAATAACCTCAGTGCCCAGGTCAGACTTCCTGACAATGCTAGTATATTCATAGCTGAATTACAGGCTCTTAAAATGGCTTTTAATATTGTAAAAAAAATTGTGATGGGGATTGTTTTATCATATTCACTGATTCTTTATCTAGTCTTCAAGCCCTTGATAGCAACAGCTGTGATCATCCTTATATTCAAGATATTTTAAAACTTTTTAATGATTGTTTGTCAGTGAATAAGAAAGTTGCTTGGGTTCCAAGTCACGTAGGTATAAAGGGCAATGAAAAAGCAGATGAGCTTGCCAAACAGGCCTTGAATTTTAATGTTTTAGACTTGAAAGTCCCCTATACAGACTTGAAAGTGAATGTAAATAGTGTTTTTAAACAAAAGTGGTAAGCTCAATGGAATGTGTGTCCTGATAACAAACTATTCCAAATAAACCCTACAGTAGTAGATTTTTATGTTTGGACGGGTTTATCTCATAGGGAGAAAATAGTTATTACTCGAGTCCGTATAGGACACACTTATTTCACCCATAGTTATCTATTGAAAGGTGAGGATATGCCCTGGTGCATTCCATGTCATTGTCCTGATACAGTCAAACACATATTACTAGACTGTATCGACCTACGTGACACAAGAATTAAATATTATAGGAATGTTAATACAATGGAAAAATTATTTAGTGAAAATGTTTTTAATATCATTAATTATTTAAAAGAATGTGGCCTGTATAAAAAGTTTTAATTAATTTATTTTGTGTTTTGTCCTTTGTGATTAAGTTATTTGTCTAATCTAGTTTTGCTAAGAATTATGCTGTGATATTTTCGTGCTTTGTTTCTGTTTTATATTTACATTTGTTTTCTTTGTTGTTTGTTGCATTTTTACTCTAGTCTTTATTCTAGTCATTTGTTTTATGTTTTTTATCTTGGTCTTGGACAATAGGGCTATTTTTACTGATGGATCGAAGGCAGAAAATAGGGTTGCTGCAGCTACTACATCTAATAACCTCAGTGCCCAGGTCAGACTTCCTGACAATGCTAGTATATTCATAGCTGAATTACAGGCTCTTAAAATGGCTTTTAATATTGTAAAAAAAATTGTGATGGGGATTGTTTTATCATATTCACTGATTCTTTATCTAGTCTTCAAGCCCTTGATAGCAACAGCTGTGATCATCCTTATATTCAAGATATTTTAAAACTTTTTAATGATTGTTTGTCAGTGAATAAGAAAGTTGCTTGGGTTCCAAGTCACGTAGGTATAAAGGGCAATGAAAAAGCAGATGAGCTTGCCAAACAGGCCTTGAATTTTAATGTTTTAGACTTGAAAGTCCCCTATACAGACTTGAAAGTGAATGTAAATAGTGTTTTTAAACAAAAGTGGTAAGCTCAATGGAATGTGTGTCCTGATAACAAACTATTCCAAATAAACCCTACAGTAGTAGATTTTTATGTTTGGACGGGTTTATCTCATAGGGAGAAAATAGTTATTACTCGAGTCCGTATAGGACACACTTATTTCACCCATAGTTATCTATTGAAAGGTGAGGATATGCCCTGGTGCATTCCATGTCATTGTCCTGATACAGTCAAACACATATTACTAGACTGTATCGACCTACGTGACACAAGAATTAAATATTATAGGAATGTTAATACAATGGAAAAATTATTTAGTGAAAATGTTTTTAATATCATTAATTATTTAAAAGAATGTGGCCTGTATAAAAAGTTTTAATTAATTTATTTTGTGTTTTGTCCTTTGTGATTAAGTTATTTGTCTAATCTAGTTTTGCTAAGAATTATGCTGTGATATTTTCGTGCTTTGTTTCTGTTTTATATTTACATTTGTTTTCTTTGTTGTTTGTTGCATTTTTACTCTAGTCTTTATTCTAGTCATTTGTTTTATGTTTTTTATCTTGGTCTTTTTCGGCCATTTGTAAATTGTTATTTGTATATATACTTTTGCTTATTATTGTAAATATTAGTTAATGTATTTATTAGTTTTTAATAGTGCAGCATAACACCTAAGTGTTTTTGCACTTTAATTGTAACTTACTTACTCACACAATATTTTGTCAACTTGTGGCGTTGCCTTATAAATGCCAAGTTTGACCAATATATTGACCAATATATTTCTTTAAGTTTCAAGATGTCATCATCTTTGCCAGTTGCAGCTGGTGGTAGTCTGCAAAGAAGGGCTGGTGGTGTATACTTTTTTAAGCCAAAGAGTAATATCAGACTTTATTGTTGGCTGTCTGATTTTTTTGAATCAGAGTTTGCAGATATGATGCCTGAATCATCTTTGGAGGTTCATCTCTATTCATAAATTCAGTAGATTGTTCTTGAAGTGACATATTGACATCATCATCTGACTCTTCTGTGGTGTAGGGAATTTCAAATTCCTTCAGTACTTCATGAAGTTGACTGATATCCTGAGATGTAACAGGATCAGCTTCTAACATATCTCCAACTGCTTCTTCCATATTTTTTCTATTGATGAAGAGTCACAAAGAGGGTTGGTGTCCCTTGCGCTTTGTGGAGGCAATGACTCCACACATTTTACTGCTTCCCGCCACAGTTTCTGCTGATCCACAACTGCCCAAGCTGCCCACATAACCTTTGGTGCTAATATGCACATTGAAGAGAAGGAACTGTGAACATCAGATTTTCAGTTTTTAAATGCAAGAATTTTTCTTTGAAACAACGTTTTGACAAATATGTTAAGAGCCTAACTAAATTGTATAGCACTTTCTGAGAGGTACTTCAATGTCATTATTACCAGTAGGAGTCTTACATTCCACAACATATGGTTTCAAAAAAGTGTCATAATAACAATAGTAATCCATTGACTTACTGCTGAACTGAAGGGGGCTCGGTGTAGCGGTTAGAGTTCTCGCCTCCAACCTCTGAGGCTGCCGGTTCGAATCTCAGGCTGGGAGTTTTATGTTGGAAAGTTGCTAGTTACTTGCCGATGCCCGGTGGTTTACAGTGTAGTATGCACTGGTTTCCTCCACCTGTAAACTACCCGTCGCATTATGACCCTGGCTTTTGAATGTGACATAAAACAAAAAAATAAATAAATACTGCTGAGCTGGTTCCTTGCTGTTTTCAGACTTCATGTAATACCAGATCTTGAGGTTACTCCATGTGCTGACCCAATGTTATTGTGATGTAACAAATTTTCGGTGTTGGCCTCTTGTAGAATGCCAATATATTTTGAGTTCTTGAGTATATCGTATGTAGAGAATATAGTCTTTCAAGTATGTACTGTCTGATGAACCTGCAATTGATCTGCGAATAAGGAATGCTTTAAGGAGAATCTGGATTTCTAATGGTACATCTAAGAGTCATTCCTGCATAATATCTGAGGCGGAAATGCTGAGAGGCATTGGAGGGTCACAGCCACAGCATGTTTCACACTTTGTGGGGAATCTTCATCATGAGGGCTAAGATATCGATATTTGTCTGTTGGTGGTTTCCATTCAGCCATTTTGTTATTTCCTAGCATATTTCTGAGAACCTCATCCCTTATGCTAGACCTTGCTAGCTTTCCTCTTTGTCGAATGTATGGCATAAATGTGTCAGTTTCGAAAAACAACTTTGTTAAACTTGTGCTTTATTGTGCTTTGACAATAATGTATGGGAAATAGTTCTCCCAGGCAACTGGCAACAAGGAATCACTAAAATCTGTGAGTTCGATGTAGAAAACAATACTGTTAATTTCTTTCAGCTGTAGCAACTTTTTTCTGTAATTCTCTTGATTGGATGACTGGTGTATACTTTGAGCTACATTTTTAGCACCATATCATTGTGAAAATGTTTCCACTTTTTTTCTAACAACTCTTCAGGAGATTCAGTAAAGTTTGAAAAATAGTTTGTGGATATCCAAGAGTGTTGGAGAGGAGATGTTACATGCTATAAATGTACCTTGGGGAGCATAAACATATTTCATTATATATTTTGCAATTTGTCCATAAAGATTTAAAGTAGTATGTTGCGCAAATGGTTTGGAAGGTATTTCTACTTTAGGATGTTGTAGTTTATTTTGAATAATATCCTTCCCCCTGTGGGTCCGGGGATGTAGAATAGGCCCAACGTATCCTCCTGCGTGTCGTAAGAGGCGACTAATTGGGGGCAGCCTGTTTGCCGTGGGTTGCGATCCGTGTCAGTGGAAGAGAGGGTCCTGGCTGTTGAGCCAATACTTTGTTGCGGCATTGAGGAGGCAATACACAGCTTTGGCCTCAATTTCACTTAGTCGGAAGGTTAAGATGGCCTGGCTTAATCAATCGGCTGGTAGTGCCAAGCCCTAATACTCCAAATTAGTGATGGCTTGTTGTTTGTAATGGTTTATACTGTTGTACTTGATTGTTGTATTCTGATGGTGTTTGGTCTGTGCTTTGGTTTGGAGTATCTAGAAGGCGGCTGCTTAACAGGTCAATCAAGGTTCACTTTTTATGTGTTCTTTGAGTATATTGCTAATGTATCTCTGATATCAGTGTGCAGGGCTCAGCTCCACACTATTATGATATCCCCTTATTGGGCTCGAAGGGTGGGTGGAGAGCATTGGCAACGAAAAATCTTTACTACATTATGGCAACTCAACACTCTCTACTGATTGATAGGAAAAGATCTAGACCTGATATTACGACTACGGACTTTGATTCTGCTCAGATTTGCTCATGGCCACGTTTCCTGCTTATTAAAGGTACAAATGATGAAAGACCTTTATACAAACTGTCACCATTTGCTGTTAACAAAGCCATTGTTGCTATACTTGGTTCTGATCCATTTAACATAAAGAAGTTAAGGAATGGAAGCATTTTGGTGGAAGTGGACAAGGAAACACAGAGCCAGAAATTACTGAAAACTACAAAATTGAATCTGACAATGGACAATGCTATCCCAATCGATGTTTCACCACATTACAGTTTAAACACTAAGAAAGGGGTCATTAGATGCCCAGACATAAAAGACTGTACTGATGACGAAATATTAGAAGGCCTGAAAACTGAAGGTGTCATCAAACTAGACAGGATTTCGGTATTTAGAGATGGACAGAGAAAACCAACAGGGACCTTTATATTGACATTTCAAAGCCAGACCTTACCTAAATACATCAGGGTGGGTTACTATAGGGTGGCTGTGTCACAATTTATCCCAAATCCTGTGAGGTGCTACAAGTGTCAAAAGTTTGGTCATACTAAATTCAACTGCAGAAAGAATGAAGTTTGCACTAAATGTGGGCAAGAAGATCACACAGACCATCAAGAATGCAAGAATGAAGCAAAATGTGTCAATTGCCAAGGTAAGCATGAATCAAATAATAAAGAATGTCCAAAATGGAAAGAAGAAAAGGAAATTCAAAGAATCAAGACAGAAAGAGGAATTTCATACATAGAAGCGAAGAAACAGATGGACATATTTAATTCTGTGAAAACAACATATGCCCAGGCAGCTGCAGCAACCAAACCTGTGGTGAAAACAGCAACAGTGGAAACACAAACAGAAATGACTTGGCCAGAAGGCACAAAACAACCAAAAAAGTGTGCAGTTGAAAAACAGACACCTAAAGTGACTAAAACAAGTTCATCAAGTCAGACAAGTGCATCTCAAAATGACCCTATTAAACTGAAAATAAGTCAAAGCAAAGTATATTTGACGAAACAACATAAGGGATCTAATGACCCTATTAAACAATACAACAAATATGATGTTTTGAGTGATAGTGACAGTGAAATGACTGTCGAAGAATCCCCAATCACAAGTTCACAAGGGCGGAGTGGCAATAAAAGTGTAAATAATGGAACCAAACAAAAGTAAAAGTATAATACAGTGGAACTGTCGTGGCTTTAGGCCAAATTTTGAAGAAATTAAAAATTTAATTTCCAATTTTAGACCCTACATTTTAGCATTACAGGAAACTCATTTTAAAGAAACAGATAATGTAAATATTAGAGGATTTGATCATTATTTTAAAACTTGTATGTCTGAAGTAGATGGGAGAGCCACTGGTGGCTGCTCTATTTTTGTTAAGAAAGGTATACCCCATGAGGTACTTGAGTTAGATACAGAACTGCAGGCAGTTGCTGTAAAAGTATCTCTGCATAAAACTATAACTGTATGTAATGTATATATTCCACCACGTTTTAATGTTGCACAAAGTGATATTGATAATCTAGTCAACCAGTTACCTGCACCTTTTCTATTTATTGGAGATTTTAATGCACATAGTGATTTGTGGGGTTGTTCCTCGTCTAATAGTTTAGGCTATAAGGTGGAACATCTTCTTGAATCCTCAAATATTTGTTTACTTAATGATAAGTCACCTACCTACTTTCATCCTGCATCAGGTTCATTCACCTCAATAGATTTGTCTTTATGTTCTGCATCTGTTTTTCTTGATTTTACATGGCAGGTCCATTCAGATCAGTGTGGTAGTGACCATTTTCCTATTTTAATTGATATAGTTAAGAGTATGCCTAAGGACAATGTTCCTCGTTGGAATCTTAAAAAGGCTGATTGGCCAAAATTCAAACTTCAGTGTTCTCTGGATATTAATAGACATAATTTTACTGACTCTACAGAAAAGTTTCCTGCATTTTTAAATAAGTTAAATGACATAGCAACAAAATGTGTGCCAAAGTCAACTGGACAGTCCACTGGTAGCTACAAACCATGGTTTAACAGTGAATGCAAAAAAGCTGTTAAGGCTCGTCAAAATGCAATGGATAAATGCCGTATAAATCCTACATCGGATAACATAAATGCATATAAAACCTGTCGAGCTAATGCTCGTAAAATAATTAAAGAAAATAAAAGGAAATCGTGGCATGAATATGTATCAAAACTAAATGTAAAGACACCAGCAAAGAAGGTATGGGAAATGATAAGGAAAATAAGTGGCAAACAAAGTAACACCACAATACACCATCTGGAAAATAATGATGGGACAAAAGTAACAGAAAGAGTTGATATAGCAAATAGGTTGGCCGAAGAAATCCACAAGAATTCTAGCAGCAACAATTACCGTACAGAGTTTCAAAAATATAAAGAGAAAACTGAAAAAGAACACTTGGATTTTGACACAGACAACTCTGAAAACTACAATGTACCATTTACAATTAGAGAACTATGTGATGCTATGAAAAAGTCTCATGATACAGCCACTGGTCCAGATGAGATCCATTATCAGCTGCTAAAACATCTACCAAGAGACTCACTTATGGTGTTACTTGATGTATTTAATGATATATGGGCTTCAGGTGAAATTCCTGAATGCTGGAAAGAGGCCACTGTAATACCTATTTCTAAACCAGGCAAAGACCCAAAAAACCCGTCCAATTACCGCCCCATATCTCTGACGAGCTGTTTATGCAAAACCATGGAAAGAATGATTAATACTAGACTAGTTTGGTTCCTTGAGAAAAATAATATTTTAACAAAATATCAAAGTGGTTTTAGAAAAGGTCGAACTACAACAGACCAATTAATAAGACTTGAATCTTTTATTAGAGATTCCTTTTTAAAAGGCAACCATGTAGTCTCTGTATTTTTTGATTTAGAAAAAGCCTACGATACAGTATGGAAGTATGGCGTTATAAGAGATCTACATAAAGTAGGCCTAAGGGGGCGAATGCCCATGTTTATTCAGAATTTTTTATCAAACAGAGTTTTTAGAGTTCGTTTAGGATCCGTTTATTCAGATATACATGGGCAAGAGATGGGTGTTCCCCAGGGCAGCATCCTCTCTGTTACATTATTTATTTTAAAGATTAACAGTATTGCTGATGTGATTCCAGCTAGCTTTGAAAAGTCTCTTTTTGTTGATGATTTCTCAATCACTTGTTCTTCTAGAAATATGGCTTCAATAGAAAGGCAACTTCAATTGTGTTTGAATAAAGTAGAGAAATGGGCTGATGAAAATGGTTTTAAATTTTCTAATACCAAAACTGTTTGCATGCATTTCTGTAATAAAAGAAAACTTCATCCAGACCCAACATTGACAATATATAACTCACAAATCCCTGTTGTGTCACAAACTAAGTTCCTTGGTGTTATATTTGACAGTAAACTGAATTTTAAGGCACACATTGATTATATTCGCCAGAAATGTGAAAAAGCCATGAACTTACTGAAAGTAGTTGCCAAAATGGATTGGGGAGCAGATAGAAGTGTTTTAATGAGACTTTATCGTTCATTTGTTCGTTCTAGATTGGACTATGGTTGTGCTGTTTTTAGTTCTGCTCGTAAGTCTTATCTTAAGAAATTGGAACCCATTCAAAACCAGGGCTTGAGAATATGCCTGGGAGCCTTCAGGACTTCTCCAATGCAAAGCTTGTATGTAGAGGCAAATGAGCCACCCTTGTATTTAAGGTTTGATAAATTATGTATTCAGTATGCTTTGAAATTGAGAAGTAATCCTGACAATCCAGCTTACGATGTTGTTTTTAACCCTCAGTTATATGATCTGTATGATAAGAAACCATCTGCAATAAGATCTTTTGGGCATCGAGTAGAGGAAGATTTGTCTGTTGTCTGTCCTCAGCTGGATCTAATTCAGACTGTGTCATTGCCAGATGACCCACCCTGGACTATACAGAAACCTCACATAGACTTATATCTCACACATCAAAAGAAACATCTTGGTGATGATTGTATGTTTCAAAGTCTATTTGCTGAGTTAAGAAGCTATTACTCTGACCATAGGGCTATATATACTGATGGATCGAAAACAGAAAATAGGGTTGCTGCAGCTGCTACATCTGATGGCCTCAGTGCCCAGGTCAGACTTCCTGGCAATGCTAGCATATTCACAGCTGAATTACAGGCTCTGAAAATGGCTTTTAATATAGTTAAAAATTGTGATGAGGATCGTTTTATCATATTTTGTGACTCTTTATCTAGTCTTCAAGCTCTTGATAGCAACAACTGTGATCATCCTTTTATTCAAGATATTTTAAAGCTTTTTAATGATTGTTGTTCAGTAAATAAGAAAGTTGTTTTAGCTTGGGTTCCTAGTCATGTGGGCATAAAGGGCAATGAAAAAGCAGATGAGCTTGCCAAACAGGCCTTGAATTTTAATGTTTTAGACTTGAAAGTCCCCTATACAGACTTGAAAGTAAATGTAAATAGTGTTTTTAAACAGAAGTGGCAAGCTCAATGGAATGCGTGTCCTGATAATAAACTATTCCAAATAAACCCTACTGTTGGAGATTTTTATTTTTGGACGGATTTATCTCGTAGGGAAGAAATAGTTATAACACGAGCCCGTATAGGACACACTTATTTCACCCATAGTTATCTGTTGAAAGGTGAAGATATGCCCTGGTGCATTCCATGTCATTGTCCTGATACAGTGAAACACATATTACTAGACTGTATCGACCTACGTGACACAAGAATTAAATACTATAGAAACATAAATAATTTAAAAGACTTACTATATGGAAACATTAAAGTTATATGTAATTATTTAAAAGAATGTGGATTATTTTATAAATTTTAGCAATCTAATTTATTTTGTATTGTCGTAATTTTTGTTAAGTTATTGTGTGTTTTCTAGTTTTCTTGTTTTGTCTGTGATATATGTATATCTATTTTGTGTAGTCTAGTCGTATTTGTATTCTATTGTATTATGATATATTTTATATTTTCTATGTTATTTTTACTTTCCTTATCTAGTCATTTGTTTTGGTTTTTTGACCAGTAAAGTGTATTGTATTTCTATTGATTGTTTTTTGTATAGTTCTCCATTTTACTTGTATTTATTGATGTTGTATATATTTTAGTTAATGTACTTATTAGTTTTAATGGTGCTGTATGACACCAAGGTGTTTAAGCACCAAAATTTTTTAACTTAACTTAACTTAACTTAATGAATAATATCCTGTGCAATATCATTACAAACTTTTACTTTTCAATGTTATTGAAAGTATACGTTGTTACTGACACTAATACAGGCTTCAGCATTTACTACTTTTGTATGTCTAGCAATTTTCTTCAGTTCATATGGTCAGGTCTAATTGTGTAAATTTTATCTTGTGCACTCAAGTTACAATGCATAAATGATATAAATTCATTAAATTTTATCCAGTTACCATACCATTGTCATCTGGGTAAATTTTAAAGCCATGCTGTATGTTATGTCATATTTTTGCATAAATTGTTAATAATCGTGCAGTTTTCTGTATTTTTAGAAAGTGTACCACAATGTACACTTTTAGGTTAAACATGACACAAATTCTTTTTTTCAAACTTTACATAAATCCACTAGACATATATAATAAAATCACTATCCTTTCTCTTTCACCGACAAACTATTTAATCATGTATTTAAAAGTTTGAAAAGGTTCTGAACTGACCCAAAACAAAGCATACACATTATCAGATTTTACAGCATGTTTTTTATCGAAATTGATGGTGGTTCATCAACCATGAAAATTTCTTTTTTTTTCTTTTTAAATGCTCAGAAATCTGTTTATTGGATCCCTGAATTGTCGTCTTTTAGAAAGAGAAAAGGTACAACAACTGTGCCAAGATATAGAACATTTCAAAATAAACATTTCAGCTGTTCAAGAAACCAAGATAAAAGGAGAAGAAAAAAATAGATCGAGTACAACCAGAAAATGGAGTTTGGACAGAAAACAAATGGAATACAATGCTGGGAAGTGAATCTGCAAAAATACACAGTTTCTTCAGAGAAGCAATAAAGATAGTACAAGACTGAGATACATGGAGAAAACTGATAGCTGGACAGGGAGATTAATCTGCAAGATCTTACTACTTCTACCACTACTTAATCATTCATCAACTATCACACTCATGGCATCTAAATAAACATTATACAGTGGGGAGGGGATAAGGAGTTACCCATTGTTTTTGTAGGGGGTACAGAATTTCTTTAGACTGCTTATGGGAGTACTGTTGATGTACAAGTTTTTAACCTTTTTGTCGTGATCTCTTTTTGTCTTTTGCCTTTTTCTATTCCAATTGTTGAACAAGGTCTTTGTGATCATATAAGTCTCTACGGTGACCTGTCTGCTTTTTGTCTGTTCAGTAGGTACGGGGGTGTCTAGTAGAGGATATTCTGCCTCTAACCCAGGCTGCAGGTCTCTGGTTGGCGATAATGGGTGCGGATACATTCCACATTTTTCACAGGCTTTATCTTAAGGCATTTGATGACCTATGACACCAAGTTTAACCACAGGATTTTTCCAGTAAAAGGTTGAATTGTCTTTACAGTTTTCATGCTTGTGGATGCTGTGATCCTACAGTTAATATTTTCCCGAGTGTAAATATGTTTATAAATTTCCATTTCACATATAGTGTCACATAGTTTTACTAAATTAAAATACATGAATTGATTATTACTCTGTGTGGTTTGGATTTAATTATTATTTTTTGTCAGTGGTCACGCAAGGAAATAGACATGTCATTTAATGGAGACGAAATATATACACACAGAACATAATCTCATTGTATATGAAATTTAAATACTGACCTGTTTTTCAGTTTGGTATCATCAATCGCTGTTGGATCAAAGGAATACAAAACCAGAGCATTTAAACACACTCTGTATTGAACTCAGCTGTAGCAACTCGGCTCAAGGTTCCACACAGTGGGAAAAAATGGCTTTGTTATTCAAGCACGGGCTGATCTACCTCCAGCGGTTGTGCATTGACAGTTTTTTTAATGTGCAAAAAAATCCTGACATGCAGTGGTTGCTAAATGTGTGTCATATGCACAGACTGTCCAAGGAGAATAACCTGATTATAAATAAAGTATACCAGTTAGACATTATTGTTACATCATAATTAACAATACTTTAACAGCTTTCATCACTCTTTTAGTTCCTCTGAAGAATGTTTTTGCAAATATTTGGTTTGCCAGGAATGGAAGGCATTATTCTCTAAAAATTAGTCTTTCAAACAATATTATATTTGATAATGGATATACACAATCATTAGAAAAGTAACCGGAAACAATGTAAACAATAGTAAAATAAATTGCATATAGTCAATGGTGAGGCTATTCAAAAGTCATAAATATAACAACTGTGTAGGATAAGTGTGCATTAGAATTCGAAGTGAATGTGCATTTAGTGGTTTACCATTTCTTCCATTGCTTTTTCCAATACTTCTAATGAAAAGTGGGAATCATGATTGTCTATTAGTAAAAGTATGAGATGTTGATTCCCACAATGTTTCAAAAACAGATTCAGGAAACAGTCTTTGAAGAGTTCCTTATTCATGTATCCTGTAATTAGGTTTCATATTAATTACATGTTATATGTTGTTCATGCAAAATTGGTTAATACCTGGCATACTTTTCTATACCTTTACATTTCATTTACATTTCATTAAAAAGCCAGGCTACCTTTTTATGTGTGGATAAGCTGTTGAAGAATGAATATTTGTCTGCATTAACTATCATATCTTGCTTAATGCATGTTGTGTACCCTATATTGTTCAATATCAATTTGGAAATACCTATTGCAAGATGAACAGTTTAGTTATCCATCATTCCATACATCCAATAATTGTGATCTATTGCTGAAACCTGAGAAATAGATGATAAGTAGACTATTACACATTGGTGTGGCTTGAACATATAACAATTTGAGTGTGAGGGGAATAATGTTATAAACATTGTAGAAATGAAGCATATATTTGTGCATTGCCTGCATAAAATACATTTGAAACCTGATATTTCAGCTTTATTGTGGCTTCAACAAGGTTGTAAATATTATTTAGGCTAAACTGAAGTATTTTTTCTACTGAAAGAATTATTTCATGGGGCCAGGTTGGTGCTGTGGTAGCACACTAGCTTACCACCTCTGAGATCAGAGTTCAAGTCCCATCTTGACCAGAATCTTGACCAAATGTATGTTCTTGTTTTCTCCACCCTTCCAGCTACCTGTCACTATATAACCAGTGGGGTATTAGGTGTGACCTTAAACACTTACGAAATAATTAAATAAACAACAGAAATGAATATAAAAACTGTCAAGCTAATGCTTGTAAAATAATTAAAGATAATAAAAGGAAATCATGGCATGAATATGTATCAAAACTAAATGTAAAGACACCAGCAAAGAAGGTATGGGAAATGATAAGGAAAATAAGTGGCAAACAAAGTAACACAACAATACACCATCTGGAAAATAATGATGGGGTAAAAGTAACAGAAAGAGTGGATATAGCAAATAGGTTGGCCCAAGAAATCAGCAAAAGTCTAGCAGCAATAATTACCGTACAAAGTTTCCAAAATATCAAGAGAAAGCTGAAAAAAGAACACTTGGATTTTGACACAGACAACTCTGAAAACTACAATGTACCATTTACCATTAGGGAACTATGTGATGCTTTAAAAAAGTCTCATGACACAGCCATTGTGTAAATGCCAAAGTCTAATTTTCTATTTATTTGATTCCCAGATCATGTAAAACTGAAAAATTAACAACAAAGATATCCTCAGTAAATTTACACTACCCAAATAACATCAATTAGTTCAAGTACATTGAAAAACTGAAGCCAAATATTACTTGTGGACTTGTACATGAAGCATGATCAAAGTTAGGAATAATATTACTTGAGAAATTCATTCTTCAATACATTAATTTTATATTTTGTTGTAGAAAATTATTTAACAATCATTAAATTCAATAAATAAAGAAAAGAAAGCCTATTTACCAATTTTTTGTTCCAATTTCTGCCTATATATCCCAAAAAAATTTCAATTTCTTCTCATCATTTTGTGTACAACCAAAGACAAAGAACAATTTGTGAAAAACACCTACTGCCTTCCAAGCTAACAAGCAGCAAGAGAGTACAAAGTCCATCATTTTGTGTTCGGAGGCAGTTCCTTTCAAATGATTACAGAGTAATAAATTACATATGCAACAATATTTCAAAAGTGTGTACACAATGCTCTAATTCAAGACACTAAAATGGTTTATCCTACACAATGCACTAGTATACATAACATAAATGTTTCTTCACAACATGAAAACTCAAAGTTACCTTTACATTATTTACACACTGGTCCAGATGAAATTCATTATCAACTGCTTAAACATCTGCCAAGGGACTCACTTATGATGTTACTTGATATATTTAATGATATATGGGCTTCAGGTGAAATTCCTGAATGCTGGAAAGAGGCCACTGTAATACCTATTCCTAAACCAGGGAAAGACTAAAAAACCTGTCCAATTATCGCCCCATATCTCTGATGAGCTGTTTATGCAAAACCATGGAAAGAATGATTAATACTAGATTAGTTTGGTTCCTTGAAAAAAATAATGTTTTGACAAAATACCAAAGTGATTTTAGAAAAGGTCGAACTACAACAGACCAATTAATAAGACTTGAATCTTTTATTTGAGATTCCTTTTTAAAAGGCAACCATGTAGTCTGTATTTTTTGATTTAGAAAAAGCCTACGATACTGTTTGGAAATATGGTGTTATTAGAGATCTACATAAAGTAGGCTTAAGGGGGCGAATGCCCATGTTTATTCAGATTTATTTATATAATAGAGTTTTTAGAGTTCATTTAGGGTCTGTTTATTCAGATGTACATGGGCAAGAGATAGGTGTCCCTCAACGCAGCATCCTCTCTGTTACTTTTAGATTAAAATATTAGTAGTATTGCTGATGTAATTCCATCTAGCTTTGAAAAGTCTCTTTTTGTTGATAATTTCTCAATCAATTGTTCTAGAAATATGGCTTCAATAGAAAGCCAAAAGGTCCTCGGTGGCCTAGTGGTTAGCAAGTTTGGCATCTAATCATAGGCAGTCATCTCTGTGGGTTCGAGTCCCACAAGTGGCAATGCTGAGGACCTGTCCCAATATGACCCTGGCTGTTGAACGGGACGTTAAACCCCAACTTTGACTTCAATAGAAAGCCAACTTCAATTGTGCCTCAGTAAGGTTGAAAAATGGGCTAATGAAAATGGTTTTAAATTTTCTAAAACCAAAACTCCTTGTATGCATTTCTCTAATAAAAGAAAACTTCATCCAGACCCAACATTAACAATATACAATTCACAAATCCCTGTTGTTTCTCAAACTGAGTTCCTTGGTGTTATATTTGACAGTAAACTGAATTTTAAGGCATACATTGATTATATTCGTCAGAAATGTAAAAAACCATGAACTTACTGAAAGTAGTTTCAAAAATGGATTAGAGAGCAGATAGAAGTGTTTTAATGAGACTTTATCGTTCATTTGTTCGTTCTAGTTTGGAATGGTTGTGTTGTTTTTAGTTCTACTCCTAAGTCTTATTTTAAGAAATTGGAACCCATTCAAAACCAGGGCTTAAGAATATGCTTGGGAGCCTTCAGGACTTCTCCAATGCCAAGTTTATATGTAGAGGCAAATGAACCACCCATGTATTTAAGGTTTGATAAATTATGTATTCAGTATGCTTTGAAATTGAGAAGTAATCCTGACAATCCAGGTTACGATGTTGTTTTTAACTCCCAGTTTTATGATCTTTATAACAAGAAACCATCTGCAATAAGATCTTTTGGGCATCGTTTAGAAGAAGATTTGTCTGCTGTCTGCCATCAGCTGGATTTAATTCAGACTGTGTCATTGCCAGATGACCCACCCTGGACTATACAGAAGCCTCACATAGACTTATATCTCACTCATCAAAAGAAACATCTTGTTGATGATTGTCTTTTTCAAAGTCTATTTGCTCAGTTGAAAGGTTGTTATCCTGACCATAGGGCTATATATCCTGATGCATCAAAGGCAGAAAATAGGGTTGCTGCAGTTGCTACATCTAATAACCTCAGTGCCCAGGTCAGACTTCCTGGCAATGCTAGTATATATTTACAGCTGAGTTACAGGCTCTTAAAATGGCTTTTAATATTGTAAAAAATTGTGATGGAGATTGTTTTATCATATTCACTGATTCTTTATCTAGTCTTCAAGCTCTTGATAGCAACAACTGTGATCATCCTTTTATTCAAGATATTTTAAAACTTTTTATGATTGTTTGTCAGTGAATAAGAAAGTTGTTTTAGCTTGGGTTCCAAGTCACATAGGCATAAAGGGCAATGAAAAAGCAGATGAGCTTGCCAAACAGGCCTTGAATTTTAATGTTTTAGACTTGAAAGTCCCCTATAAAGACTTGAAAGTGAATGTAAATAGTGTTTTTAAACAAAAGTTGTAAGCTTAATGGAATGCGTGACCTGATAACAAACTATTCCAAATATACCCTACACTTGGAGATTTTTATGTTTGGACGGGTTTATCTCGTGGGGAAGAAATAGTTATTACTTGAGCCCGAATAGGACACAACTATTTTACACACAGTTATCTGTTAAAAGGTGATGATGTACCCGGCTGCATTCCATGTCATTGTGCTGATACAGTCAAACATATATTATTAGACTGTATTGCCCTATGTGACACTAGATTAAAATATTATAAAGATATAGATACAATGAAAAAGTTATTCACTGAAAATGTTTGTAATATTATAAATTATTTAAAAGGATGTGGCCTGTTTAAAAAGTTTTAATTAATTTATTTGGTTGTATGTCCTTTGTGTTAATTTATTCGTCTAATCTAGTCTTGGTAAGAATAAAACTGTGATATTTTGATACTTTGTCTCTGTTTTATATTTACATTTTGTTTTCTTCGCTGCTTGTTGCTTTTTTACTCTAGTCTTTATTCTAGTCTTTTTATTTTTTTTTTGTCTTGTTCTTTTTTGGCCATTTAATTGTTTGTTGTTATTTCTAATATGTACTTTTATTTATTATTGTAAAAATTTGTTAATGTATTTATTAGTTTTTAATAGTGCAGCATAACATGTAAGTGTTTTTGCACTTTAGTTTTAACTTACTTACTTACTTCTTTAGTAGCTAAACATCTGAATGTGGAGGATTGTTTCACAAATGATACTTCTGCCTAAAGATATTTCTTTTGTCTATTATATCACAAGATATGCAGACATTTATTTATCTTAGGGCTGAATACCAATCACTGATGGGAACCCAAACTAGCCCATTGTCCCCAGTCCCTTCAGGGAAGCTACAGACAACTGCAAGGCATTCTGGGTTGCAGCAAAATGGGTTGATTAAGATATTAAACCTAAAGGCCATGAATGAATCCCTCTGTTTGCAATCGGTTTGTTCCTATAAAAGCTTATATGAAGTCCATTCAGATTCAAGATTTTGCTTACTTCCTGGCCAAATTGTCCCAAATGATCAACTATGGTCATCCTATAGCCAGCAATAGTAGGAGGTTTCAAAATTTTGAAAGTGAATAAGTGATTCAAAAATCAAGCTATATTTGAGATAGTAGGCTCTGACTTGTCCACCTGATTCTGTTGGCACCAAAGTTCTAAAATGGTCCACGTTGACCCATAAGTTTCTAGATGAGGATCTTTGAGGTACCTTAATTCTCTCTGCCACCTGCCTACAAAATGATTCAAATGATTCTGAGTGGTGTCTAGGTGCCAAACATGAAGGTTCAGAAACTAAAGATTCTGATAGAATTTTTGACTGAACGGTTGTTTCAAAAGATGAGGCAAGTGAGGTAGTTGTAATGGAGCTTTTGTTGAGCTTTTGCATCCTGGGACAGTCTCGGGCTACTACAATCATTTTGCACCTGTAGGTATTAATATTTTGAATGACGTTTGGAATGAGAGCTACAGAACAAAAGACATCGCCATCCAGATCCACCCATGAGATGTTCAATGCATCTATGTTCAGTGCATTTGTATCTGGGACCGGTGAGACATAGAGTGGAAGTTTGGGAATTGTTTTGGTGGCAAACATGTCTCCTGTTGGTTTGTGCCAAACTTTGTAAATTAGATTGAACATTTGAGGATGGAGGGACCACTCTGGATTACTTTGTCCTTTCTGGAGAGGCTTTTGGCTATGACAATGAGGCAACCCTGTCTGGCTCTCATGGGGATCTTTCAAGGATTGTAGTAGGCCAGAATGCACCAAACTAGGAGATACATGTCCAAGGAGTGTGTACCCCCTCTTTGTTCAGATCAATGATCACAGTGGCGTTGTCTGTTGCTAAGAGAATTTGTTTGTTTAGAAGTTTGTTTTGGAAGCCTTTTAGAGCTAAAAACACTGCTTTTATTTCGAAAACATTTATATGTAACGCTTTTTCTTGATTTGACCAAATGCCACTGGCTGTCATGTTTTCTAGATGGGTTCCCCAACTGTGGTTTGATGCATCTGTGAAAGTAAGGGTATTGTGTTCCTGTGGATGTAAAAGACCATTTTCAAATTTATTGGATAAATTCCATAATTCCACCTGAGGTGTAACAGATTTACCCTTTGATTAGTATGAGTGTAAAAGACATACCGTTTTTCTTACATTGAGATATTACCAGATCCATCCTGCCACCTTTCCTTGGAATGTTAACTATAGAAATAAACATCAGGTTTTACCCTAACATCTCTGACTTATCTCCAATGATATAACTATACCAATTCTGCAGCAAATGAAGAACTTCACCCTGCTTTAAAAGTGAAATACCAAACATGGGAGATTTATTCAAAGTCTGCACCTGCACACTTAGAACAAGGATTGGTTTAATATTAGTATTCCCACAAATTTTTTGAAATGAAAACATCCTCTCTGCACATTAACATGAGGAAAGAAGAAAGGTTATCTAAAGTAATCATATACAGCAAGAGTAAGAGTGTATGGCATTAAAAGGTAAATAAATCATAGTCACAAACATTGCACATAAATATCGAACCATATCATAAACAAATTAATAATGTGATATCGATGTCAACTTCATACCCCCCCCCATTCATAATTAAGTAATTCGTCTCAAGTCACTAACTGCTAATGCAAAATCAGTAGGTTACAGACAATACATCTACCACGACCTAACTCATCATATGCTGCACAAAATAATAATAAAAACAATTTATTATAAGTGACATATTGAATAATTTTATATATTATTTGGAACATACAATTACTATCCTACATTTATCAAAAACAGTATCTTCTGGACACTCACTTTCATATGAGTCCGCACAGAAATGTCTAGGTTGAGGAGTCTCCATGGAATAGTTTGTCCCATTACATTCACAATAATCTTCCGTGGCTGACCATCTAGTAATCATCTGTCGTCATAGTCAGAATCATTCTGTATATCATGTTCATCCCGCTGAACATCTTAAAAATTTAAAGCCAAGGGATGACCACTACTTATAGTTGGTCAGTCACATATGGTTATTCAAATGGTTCCAATGGAATAACTTGTACACCCAATGTTGTAGCAGGAGAAACACTACTGTTCCTAGTCTCCCCAGTCTGCTGCTCATTTTCAACATCTTTTTCACATCCATTTTCTCCTGAACCTTCTTGCCGGCTTCAGGGAAATAGGCTCTTCCACATCAAACAAACGAGTGGCTCTGTGTACATATAAAGTATCCAATAACATTCTGGAAAGATGAATGAGCAATCCAGATTTAGGCCCATATGTACGTCTATAATGGAAGTCACCCTCCTACTTTGCCCAAAGCCACATTTGGTATACTTTAGTAGCCTGTAATGAAAGAAGGGGAACTTTGTGCTAAAATATCTTAACCAAGAAAATATTTATATCCCCAGACGAAAGTCGGGGATATATTGGTTTTAGGTCCGTCGCACCGCCGCCCCCGCCGCCACCGTACGTCTTGACTTGTGTGCGCGATAACTCAAAAACGCTTTCACGGATTTCATTCAAACTTGGCACACACATGTATTTGGATCAGGAGAGGAACCCTGTTTTAAGGTGACCTTAAACTGCCAATAATAAAGAACTTATGGCCACCTTAAGGTCAGAATTTTGACTTTTTTACACTTAATGCCCTCTAGGTCACAAACTATGTGGCCTATCTGCCTCAAATTTTACCTGGGAATACATTACTGTATTCTGCTTATATATACCAAACATCAAGACTTTATGTTAAGGTTAACATTGTTTTTGAGGCCCCTAAAGACCATACTTAGACATTTTTTTCGACGTTTTTCTCATATTTTCCCCTATAACTTAAAAATGATTAGTCTGACAAGTCTGTAAATGTAGTAGATATAACTCATAGATGTACTCTAA
Source organism: Sabellastarte sp. h YS-2021 (assembly GCA_964017235.1). Classification (NCBI taxonomy): domain Eukaryota; kingdom Metazoa; phylum Annelida; class Polychaeta; order Sabellida; family Sabellidae; genus Sabellastarte; species Sabellastarte sp. h YS-2021. Next base: position 68,519,440 of record OZ024938.1, read on the forward strand.
GTCTGTGAAAAATTTAGTCACTGTAACTTTAATTTTAAGGTCATCTTAAAGTCTCTAAAATGCCGAAAAGGGACCGAATTTGTAGACTTTTTGCCACTTTGAAGCCCTATAGCAGTCAAACGATGGAACTTACACAGCTGAAATCTCATCTGGGAATACATGATTATGTTCTGGTTACATGTGAGAAACATCAAGGCTTTAAATAGATGTTTAACCTGTGGATAAGGACCATAAACACCCACCCGAGTGACCTGTTTAAGACATTTTCAACATATTTCGTAATGTAACCTGGAAATGGTAAGTCTGACAAGTCTGTAACTGTGGTAGATGTAATTTCTACATGTAATGTTTGTCTGTCAAAAATTTTAAGTCTGTAACTTTAATTTAAGGTCACCTTAAGGTCGTAAAATGCCCACAGACATCCAATTTATTGACTTTTTATCACTTTTAAGCCGTATAACTGACATAATATGTGCCTGATACAGCTGAAATCTCACCTGGAAATATAATATGTTCATTTTTTTGTATGTACCAAAAACTAAGGCTTATAAGTAGACATGTAACATGTATGTGAGGCCCATGAATAATCCACACAGAGCGCTTTGTTTTTGAATTGACCCCAAAAATGGAAAAAAATGGTTTAACCAAAAAGAAAAAAAAATTGAAAATAGTTTATAATACATGTACTTGTGAATCACACAAAATGGATTCTACAAAAACAAATACCCAGTGAATGCTATTGGCGTGAGAGATGGCCTGTCTGGGGATATGTTGGCGTCGAGTCGGCGCCATCTAGTTTAAAATGTTTTATCATCCAATAGCCAATATCTATAATCGACAAATATATTCCAATTTATAGCCTCTAATATATCCTGGCAGCTTTCTTTCCAACCAGTTCTAGTGGTACGTTTGCATCTGGAAAGAACATAATTACAAGTTGTAGCTTACAACACATACCTCATGTACATTGTGCAATACAGATGGTGAAGGGAGCTTTGAACGAAAGTGAATATGTATGATTGTCATCTTTTACAAACTCTTTTCTCACTTCATCAATTTTTTCAATGCCTTGAATGCGATGTGATGGTAAGAGCAAGGGCACCCATTTATTTTCCTTCCCAAACTATCAAGGCAGTTTAAACTGGTCCAGAAAATCCTTTTCTAGGGGATAATTTATTTGGTACACTCTGTGGGTCTAGAGGTCCTCGCTGGCCTAGTGGTTAGCAAGGTTGGCATGTAATCATAGGCTGTCACCTCTGGGGGTTTGAGTCCCACAAGTGGCAATGCTGAGGACCTGTCCCAATATTACCCTGGCTGTTTAATGGTACGTAAAACTCCACATATACTTTCAGTTTGACTCAATCCAGGCATCACACTTTACTTCTGCCCATTCTTTAATTAAAAGACATGCAGGCTCACTGTCTGTCCTTGCACTGAACAAGCTTAATTGGCAAACTACCAATACTGTCATCCTATTAAACAGATTGGAGGTCCAAAGGTGTGAGGTCAAATAGCATGGCAGCTATTTCTGTTATTTTCCCTTTGTGTTTTTGCATCATCCCCCAATGGCACTTCTGCTGGTTTGCAGAGAGTTTCATGTCTGGGCAAATCTCTTTTTGTGACAGCTCTTGCAAACAGATGATCTGAGATCAGTTGAAGAAATGTGAGGAAGGTATCCATTTCACTTGCTGTCCTTTATGTAGCTCAGGTAAATGCCTTTGCTGCTGTTTTATGTATCCTAAACCCGACTGCAAGCTGCTTTTCTTCTCTTTCTTCTGTATGGATACTTGAAATGTTGAAGAATTGTCCCTCTGCAGCAAGCTTCTCCTTTGAACACAGCATTCTCAGAAATCTCCCTACAGTTGAGAATAAGTTGGGCTAAGTGCCTCATTACTATCGTTGCTACTTTTCTGTCGTGCTTAGTTGACTTGGCAAACTGTATATGCCAAATCTCTCTGATTTACTACATCAGTTCGACAAAGATTGCCTGTTTGATTTTGTCTGAATCTGCACAAAACTTGGCCTTTGAATTCTTCAGTTAAGGGTGAGTTTGTCTTCATGGACAGAAGCTTGACTGGGATACTTGACTTTATTTATTGAGATACTTCTGCCTTGTCACAGAAGCGCTTGTATTTCCAAATAAGTGCACTGCTGAAATCGCCATTGCAGTTGCCTCACATAACAAGGTTATTTAGCCCTTTATTACATATCTTTTTTTTGTAAAATTGGTACTTCACCATTGTCATCATTTACCAGCTTTTTATTCTATTCAAGGATCCCAGTTTCTTCAAGATCATTTGTTTGACTTTTATCAGTTATATTGACATTCATGGTATCAATAGCCTGCTGTTCATGTTTGTGCTTCAGTTGCAAATGTCTTTGGATTTTAGTTGGAAATACACAAGAAAAGACGCAAGGCCGTTTTTGTTGTTTATAATTCTTGTTTCTTACTACTTCTTTTACTTTTACTTAATTTTTCTCCCTTATTAAATTTTACACTGTTTCCAATGCAAGAAGTAATTTATTTGAACACTTTTATTGTTAAACAATTTATTATTTCAGTTACATTTCCATATGAACGAAAGCATTTAACTCAATGGTGTTAACAGTTAGTACATAGTTAATTCACCTTCAGGGGCAGGTACAGATTCAATACTCTTCAAAACACATTTCTTTGGTTTACGTCTCTCTATAGCGGATATACTGGTTAATTTTGACCTCTTTAGTTTTGAAAGTGACGTAAAACCCAATAAATAAATAAATAGAGTAATTTTCAGTTGTTTTTTTCTGTAGGGTTGAGCACATAATATATTTGCCGTTTTGTGACATTTGTCATTAATAATATCATTTTTCTTCTGTGAAGTCAAAGTAGTTTTGCATCTTATGGAGCCTTGTATTTACAAATGATACTCTTTCACTGGGTGGACATTAAAATATGGTAATTGGGTTTCTGCCATCCTGCTATTTTTCCATTATTTCAAAATTTCTGCTCATTTTCTAGGAGGGTGTTCTCTTTATCAGTCAAGTTTCACAAGCAGCTTTGAAACATTTTACAGCATATTCAAGAAATGGATGTTACACAATGTGGTCTTCTAGGCCATCGTATTATTTACTTTTAATTGAGAAAATAGTCATTATAGTGTACAAAGATGGACCCCAAATGAAATACCTAACAAACCTATATGGTGTGTAGGATGTTGTCATTCAGTTGCTCATTTCTAGTTCATTTAATTGTTTCTAATCACTTTAGGGACTGATCAGTACAATTATAAATAAGGCTGGGAAAAGTTTGGGATTGATGTTATATTAATTAATTAAATTATATTAATTTGAAATTATTTAGTCCTCACTTTGGTGCATCTTTAGGTGCCAGCCTTTTGCTTGTGCTAGGTTCCTGCTTTCTTTCTAAAACTTCTGCCATTTTTTTACCTGACTGTTTATCCAACTTTTTGAAGGAGTGATTAAAAAAATTGCTACTCAAATTTAGCCTAGATTTTCTCATGCTCTTTGACTTCATCTCTGAATTTTCATCATCTGAATTAGATGAGTCGCTTATCGTATTCTCACTACTGATGAAGTCTGTATTGGCAAGACTTTCCATCAGCTGCCCCCTCTCCTCATGTAGGAACATCAGGTGACTTGCTGTCTTCAGGGAAAGTAGTCTTCTATTCCTGACCTATATGAAGAGGTAATCAAGTGTACCGGAGATCATAAATATAGGACATTTTACATTATCATTGTAGTCTAATACTATAACCTAATAAAAACTCCTAAAACTTTTAATCTCTATCATTCGACCAAGTCTAAGGTGCAACTGCACATAAAAATATTGGAAAATCATGTGTCCCTTGATATAGATCAAGTCAGAGAATACACAAGGAAACAAAGGGAATATCTAAGAATATCAAATTGTGATGACTTATTCTCTTTAACCTCATTTTGTGCATGCATATTTAAAAATATTTTTTTTCATCACAATATAAAACTATTTACTCATTTCATCACCGTTAAACTCAATAGCTTTTGGTGTAGACCTCTAACCTCTAACAAGCTTAATTGGCAAACTACCAATACTGTCATCCTATTAAACAGATTGGAGGTCCAGAGGTGTAAGTTCAAATAGCATGGCAGCTATTTCTGTTATTTTCCCTTTGTATTTTTGCATCATCCCCCAATAGCACTTCTGCTAGTTTGCAGAGAATTTCATGTCTGGGCAAATCTCTTTTTGTGACAGCTCTTGCAAACAGATGATCTGAGATCAGTTGAAGTTTCTTCTCTTTCTTCTGTATGGATACTTGAAATGTTAGAGAATTGTCCCTCTGCAGCAAGCTTCTCCTTTGAACACAGCATTCTCAGAAATCTCCCTACAGTTGAGAATAAGTTGGGCTAAGTGCCTTATTACTATCATTGCTATTTTTTTGTCGTGCTTAGTTGACTTGGCAAACAATCTCTCTGATTTACTACATCAGTTCGACAAAGATTGCCTATTTGATTTTGTCTGAATCTGCACAAAACTTGGCCTTTGAATTCTTCAGTTAAGGTTGAGTTTGTCTTCATGGGCAGAAGCTTGACTGGGATACTTGACTTTATTTATTGAGATACTTCTGCCTTGTCACAGAAGCGCTTGTATTTCCAAATAAGTGCACTGCTGAAATCGCCATTGCAGTTGCCTCACATAACAAGGTTATTTAGCCCTTTATTACATATCTTTTTTTTGTAAAATTGGCACTTCACCATTGTCATCATTTACCAGCTTTTTATTCTATTCAAGGATCCCAGTTTCTTCAAGATCATTTGTTTGACTTTTATCAGTTTTATTGGCATCCATGGTATCAATAGCCTGCTGTTCATGTTTGTGCTTGAGTTGCAAATGTCTTTGGATTTTAGTTGGAAATACACAAGAAAAGATGCAAGGCCTTTTTTGTTGTTTATAATTCTCGTTTCTTACTACTTCTTTTACTTTTACTTAATTTTTCTCCCTTATTAAATGACATGGAATGCACCAGCGCATATCTTCACCTTTCAACAGATAACTATTGGTGAAATAAGTGTGTCCTATGCGGGCTCGAGTTATAACTATTTCCTCCCGACGAGATAAACCCTTCCAAACATAAAAATCTCCTACTGTAGGGTTTATTTGGAAATGTTTATTATCAGGGCACGCATTCCATTGAGCTTGCCACTTTTGTGTAAAAATACTATTTACATTCACTTTGAAGTCTGTATAGGGGACTTTCAAGTCTAAGACATTAAAATTCAAGGCCTGTTTGGCAAGCTCATCTGCTTTTTCATTGCCCTTTATGCCTACATGACTTGGAACCCAAGCTAAAACAACTTTCTTATTCACTGACAAACAATCATTAAAAAGTTTTAAAATATCTTGAATGAAAGTATGATCACAGTTGTTGCTATCAAGAGCTTGGAGACTAGATAAAGAATCAGTGAATATGATAAAAAGATCCCCATCACATTTGTCATTAATAATATTTTTCTTCTGTGAAGTCAAAGTAGTTTTGCATCGTATGGAGCCTTGGATTTAGAAATGATACTCTTTCACTGGGTGGACATTAAAATATGGTAATTCGGTTTCTGCATCCCGCTATTTTTCCATTATTTCAAAATTTCTACTCATTTTCTAGGAGGGTGTTCTCTTTATCAGTCAAGTTTCACAAGCAGCTTTGAAACATTTTACAGTATATTCAAGAAATGGATGTTACACAATGTGGTCTTCTAGGCCATCGTATTATTTACTTTTAATTGAGAAAATAGTCATTATAGTGTACAAAGATGGACCCCAAAAGAAATACCTAATAAACCTATATGGTGTGTAGGATGTTGTCATTCAGTTGCTCATTTCTAGTTCATTTAATTGTTTATAATCACTTTAGGGACTGATCAGTACAATTATAAATTAGGTTGGGAAAAGTTTGGGATTGATGTTATATTAATTAATGAAATTATATTAAATTGAAATTATTTAGTCCTCACTTTGGTGCATCTTTAGGTGCCAGCCTTTCGCTTGTGCTAGGTTCCTGCTTTCTTTCTAAAACTTCTGCCATTTTTTTACCTGACTGTTTATCCAACTTTTTGAAGGAGTGATTCAAAAAATTGCTCCTCAAATTTAGCCTAGATTTTCTCATGCTCTTTGACTTCATCTCTGAATTTTCATCATCTGAATTAGATGAGTCGCTTATCGTATTCTCACTACTGATGAAGTCTGTATTGGCAAGACTTTCCATAAGGTGCCCCCTCTCCTCATCTAGGAACATCAGGTGACTTGCTGTCTTCAGGGAAAGTAGTCTTCTGTTCCTGACTTATATGAAGAGGTAATCAAGTGTACCGGAGATCTTAAATATAGGACATTTTACATTATCATTGTAGTCTAATACTATAACCTAATAAAAACTCCTAAAACTTTTAATCTCTATCATTCGACCAAGTCTAAGGTGCAACTGCACATAAAAATATTGGAAAATCTTGTGTCCCTTAATATGGATCAAGTCAGAGAATACACAAGGAAACAAATGGAATATCTAAGAATAAGAATATCAAATTGTGATGACTTATTATTTTTATCCTCATTTTGTGCATGCATATTTAAAACTATTTTTTTTCATCACAATATAAAACTATTTACTAATTTCCTCACCTTTAAACTCAATAGCTTTTGGTGTAGACCTCTAACCTCTAACAAGCTTAATTGGCAAACTACCAATACTGTCATCCTATTAAACAGATTGGAGGTCCAAAGGTGTGAGGTCAAATAGCATGGCAGCTATTTCTGTTATTTTCCCTTTGTGTTTTTGCATCATCCCCCAATTGCACTTCTGCTGGTTTGCAGAGAGTTTCATGCTTGTTCAAATCTCTTTTTGTGACAGCTCTTGCAAGCAGATGATCTGAAATCAGTTGAAGAAATGTGAGGAAAGTATCCATTTCACTTGCTGTCCTTTATGTAGCTCAGGTAAATGCTTTTGCTGCTGTTTAATGTATCCTAAACCCAACTGCAAGCTGCTTTTCTTCTCTTTCTTCTGTATGGATACTTGAAATGTTGGAGTATTGTCCCTCTGCAGCAAGCTTCTCCTTTGAACACAGCATTCTCAGAAATCTCCCTACAGTTGAGAATAAGTTGGGCTAAGTGCCTCATTACTATCGTTGCTACTTTTCTGTCGTGCTTAGTTGACTTGGCAAACTGTATATGCCAAATCTCTCTGATTTACTACATCAGTTCGACAAAGATTGCCTATTTGATTTTGTCTGAATCTGCACAAAACTTGGCCTTTGAATTCTTCAGTTAAGGGTGAGTTTGTCTTCATGGACAGAAGCTTGACTGGGATACTTGACTTTATTTATTGAGATACTTCTGCCTTGTCACAGAAGCGCTTGTATTTCCAAATAAGTGCACTGCTGAAATCGCCATTGCAGTTGCCTCACATAAGGTTATTTAGCCCTTTATTCCATATCTTATTTTTGTAAAATTGGTACTTCACCATTGTCATCATTTACCAGCTTTTTATTCTATTCAAGGATCCCAGTTTCTTCAAGATCATTTGTTTGACTTTTATCAGTTTTATTGGCATCCACGGTATCAATAGCCTGCTGTTCATGTTTGTGCTTGAGTTGCAAATGTCTTTGGATTTCAGTTGGAAATACACAAGAAAAGATGCAAGGCCTTTTTTGTTGTTTATATTTCTCGTTTCTTACTACTTCTTTTACTTTTACTTAATTTTTCTCCCTTATTAAATGACATGGAATGCACCAGCGCATATCTTCACCTTTCAACAGATAACTATGGGTGAAATAAGTGTGTCCTATGCGGGCTTGAGTTATAACTATTTCCTCCTGACGAGATAAACCCTTCCAAACATAAAAATCTCCTACTGTAGGGTTTATTTGGAAAAGTTTATTATCAGGGCACGCATTCCATTGAGCTTGCCACTTTTGTGTAAAAACACTATTTACATTCACTTTGAAGTCTGTATAGGGGACTTTCAAGTCTAAGACATTAAAATTCAAGGCCTGTTTGGCAAGCTCATCTGCTTTTTCATTGCCTATTATGCCTACGTGACTTGGAACCCAAGCTAAAACAACTTTCTTATTCACTGACAAACAATCATTAACAAGTTTAAAAATATCTTGAATGAAAGTATGATCACAGTTGTTGCTATCAAGAGCTTGGAGACTAGATAAAGAATCAGTGAATATGATAAAAAGATCCCCATCACATTTGTCATTAATAGTATTTTTCTTCTGTGAAGTCAAAGTAGTTTGCACCGTATGGAGCCTTGGATTTAGAAATGATACTCTTTCACTGGGTGGACATTAAAATATGGTAATTCGGTTTCTGCATCCTGCTATTTTTCCATTATTTCAAAATTTCTACTCATTTTCTAGGAGGGTGTTCTCTTTATCAGTCAAGTTTCACAAGCAGCTTTGAAACATTTTACAGTATATTCAAGAAATGGATGTTACACAATGTGGTCTTCTAGTCCATCGTATTATTTACTTTTAATTGAGAAAATAGTCATTATAGTGTACAAAGATGGACCCCAAATGAAATACCTAATAAACCTATATGGTGTGTAGGATGTTGTCATTCAGTTGCTCATTTCTAGTTCATTTAATTGTTTATAATCACTTTAGGGACTGATCAGTGCAATTATAAATTAGGTTGGGAAATGTTTGGGATTGATTTTATATTAATTAATTAAATTATATTAATTTGAAATTATTTAGTCCTCACTTTGGTGCATCTTTAGGTGCCAGCCTTTCGTTTGTGCTAGGTTCCTGCTTTCTAAAACTTCTGCCATTTTTTTACCTGACTGTTTATCCAACTTTTTGAAGGAGTGATTCAAAAAATTGCTCCTCAAATTTAGCCTAGATTTTCTCAGGCTCTTTGACTTCATCTCTGAATTTTCATCATCTGAATTAGATGAGTCGCTTATCGTATTCTCACTACTGATGAAGTCTGTATTGGCAAGACTTTCCATCAGCTGCCCCCTCTCCTCATCTAGGAACATCAGGTGACTTGCTGTCTTCAGGGAAAGTAGTCTTCTGTTCCTGACCTATATGAAGAGGTAATCAAGTGTACCGGAGATCTTAAATATAGGACATTTTACATTATCATTGTAGTCTAATACTATAACCTAATAAAAACTCCTAAAACTTTTAATCTCTATCATTCGACCAAGTCTAAGGTGCAACTGCACATAAAAATATTGGAAAATCATGTGTCCCTTGATATGGATCAAGTCAGAGAATACACAAGGAAACAAATGGAATATCTAAGAATAAGAATATCAAATTGTGATGACTTATTATCTTTATCCTCATTTTGTGCATGCATATTTAAAACTATTTTTTTTCATCACAATATAAAACTATTTACTAATTTCCTCACCTTTAAACTCAATAGATTTTGGTGTAGACCTCTAACCTCTAACAAGCTTAATTGGCAAACTACCAATACTGTCATCCTATTAAACAGATTGGAGGTCCAGAGGTGCAAGGTCAAATAGCATGGCAGCTATTTCTGTTATTTTCCCTTTGTGTTTTTGCATCATCCCCCAATGGCACTTCTGCTGGTTTGCAGAGAGTTTCATGTCTGGGCAAATCTCTTTTTGTGACAGCTCTTGCAAACAGATGATCTGAGATCAGTTGAAGAAATGTGAGGAAGGTATCCATTTCACTTGCTGTCCTTTATGTAGCTCAGGTAAATGCCTTTGCTGCTGTTTTATGTATCCTAAACCCGACTGCAAGCTGCTTTTCTTCTCTTTCTTCTGTATGGATACTTGAAATGTTGAAGAATTGTCCCTCTGCAGCAAGCTTCTCCTTTGAACACAGCATTCTCAGAAATCTCCCTACAGTTGAGAATAAGTTGGGCTAAGTGCCTCATTACTATCGTTGCTACTTTTCTGTCGTGCTTAGTTGACTTGGCAAACTGTATATGCCAAATCTCTCTGATTTACTACATCAGTTCGACAAAGATTGCCTGTTTGATTTTGTCTGAATCTGCACAAAACTTGGCCTTTGAATTCTTCAGTTAAGGGTGAGTTTGTCTTCATGGACAGAAGCTTGACTGGGATACTTGACTTTATTTATTGAGATACTTCTGCCTTGTCACAGAAGCGCTTGTATTTCCAAATAAGTGCACTGCTGAAATCGCCATTGCAGTTGCCTCACATAACAAGGTTATTTAGCCCTTTATTACATATCTTTTTTTTGTAAAATTGGTACTTCACCATTGTCATCATTTACCAGCTTTTTATTCTATTCAAGGATCCCAGTTTCTTCAAGATCATTTGTTTGACTTTTATCAGTTATATTGACATTCATGGTATCAATAGCCTGCTGTTCATGTTTGTGCTTCAGTTGCAAATGTCTTTGGATTTTAGTTGGAAATACACAAGAAAAGACGCAAGGCCGTTTTTGTTGTTTATAATTCTTGTTTCTTACTACTTCTTTTACTTTTACTTAATTTTTCTCCCTTATTAAATTTTACACTGTTTCCAATGCAAGAAGTAATTTATTTGAACACTTTTATTGTTAAACAATTTATTATTTCAGTTACATTTCCATATGAACGAAAGCATTTAACTCAATGGTGTTAACAGTTAGTACATAGTTAATTCACCTTCAGGGGCAGGTACAGATTCAATACTCTTCAAAACACATTTCTTTGGTTTACGTCTCTCTATAGCGGATATACTGGTTAATTTTGACCTCTTTAGTTTTCAAAGTGACGTAAAACCCAATAAATAAATAAATAGAGTAATTTTCAGTTGTTTTTTTCTGTAGGGTTGAGCACATAATATATTTGCCGTTTTGTGACATTTGTCATTAATAATATCATTTTTCTTCTGTGAAGTCAAAGTAGTTTTGCATCTTATGGAGCCTTGTATTTACAAATGATACTCTTTCACTGGGTGGACATTAAAATATGGTAATTGGGTTTCTGCCATCCTGCTATTTTTCCATTATTTCAAAATTTCTGCTCATTTTCTAGGAGGGTGTTCTCTTTATCAGTCAAGTTTCACAAGCAGCTTTGAAACATTTTACAGCATATTCAAGAAATGGATGTTACACAATGTGGTCTTCTAGGCCATCGTATTATTTACTTTTAATTGAGAAAATAGTCATTATAGTGTACAAAGATGGACCCCAAATGAAATACCTAACAAACCTATATGGTGTGTAGGATGTTGTCATTCAGTTGCTCATTTCTAGTTCATTTAATTGTTTATAATCACTTTAGGGACTGATCAGTACAATTATAAATTAGGTTGGGAAAAGTTTGGGATTGATGTTATATTAATTAATTAAATTATATTAATTTGAAATTATTTAGTCCTCACTTTGGTGCATCTTTAGGTGCCAGCCTTTTGCTTGTGCTAGGTTCCTGCTTTCTTTCTAAAACTTCTGCCATTTTTTTACCTGACTGTTTATCCAACTTTTTGAAGGAGTGATTAAAAAAATTGCTACTCAAATTTAGCCTAGATTTTCTCATGCTCTTTGACTTCATCTCTGAATTTTCATCATCTGAATTAGATGAGTCGCTTATCGTATTCTCACTACTGATGAAGTCTGTATTGGCAAGACTTTCCATCAGCTGCCCCCTCTCCTCATGTAGGAACATCAGGTGACTTGCTGTCTTCAGGGAAAGTAGTCTTCTATTCCTGACCTATATGAAGAGGTAATCAAGTGTACCGGAGATCATAAATATAGGACATTTTACATTATCATTGTAGTCTAATACTATAACCTAATAAAAACTCCTAAAACTTTTAATCTCTATCATTCGACCAAGTCTAAGGTGCAACTGCACATAAAAATATTGGAAAATCATGTGTCCCTTGATATAGATCAAGTCAGAGAATACACAAGGAAACAAAGGGAATATCTAAGAATATCAAATTGTGATGACTTATTCTCTTTAACCTCATTTTGTGCATGCATATTTAAAAATATTTTTTTTCATCACAATATAAAACTATTTACTCATTTCATCACCGTTAAACTCAATAGCTTTTGGTGTAGACCTCTAACCTCTAACAAGCTTAATTGGCAAACTACCAATACTGTCATCCTATTAAACAGATTGGAGGTCCAGAGGTGTAAGTTCAAATAGCATGGCAGCTATTTCTGTTATTTTCCCTTTGTATTTTTGCATCATCCCCCAATAGCACTTCTGCTAGTTTGCAGAGAATTTCATGTCTGGGCAAATCTCTTTTTGTGACAGCTCTTGCAAACAGATGATCTGAGATCAGTTGAAGTTTCTTCTCTTTCTTCTGTATGGATACTTGAAATGTTAGAGAATTGTCCCTCTGCAGCAAGCTTCTCCTTTGAACACAGCATTCTCAGAAATCTCCCTACAGTTGAGAATAAGTTGGGCTAAGTGCCTTATTACTATCATTGCTATTTTTTTGTCGTGCTTAGTTGACTTGGCAAACAATCTCTCTGATTTACTACATCAGTTCGACAAAGATTGCCTATTTGATTTTGTCTGAATCTGCACAAAACTTGGCCTTTGAATTCTTCAGTTAAGGTTGAGTTTGTCTTCATGGGCAGAAGCTTGACTGGGATACTTGACTTTATTTATTGAGATACTTCTGCCTTGTCACAGAAGCGCTTGTATTTCCAAATAAGTGCACTGCTGAAATCGCCATTGCAGTTGCCTCACATAACAAGGTTATTTAGCCCTTTATTACATATCTTTTTTTTGTAAAATTGGCACTTCACCATTGTCATCATTTACCAGCTTTTTATTCTATTCAAGGATCCCAGTTTCTTCAAGATCATTTGTTTGACTTTTATCAGTTTTATTGGCATCCATGGTATCAATAGCCTGCTGTTCATGTTTGTGCTTGAGTTGCAAATGTCTTTGGATTTTAGTTGGAAATACACAAGAAAAGATGCAAGGCCTTTTTTGTTGTTTATAATTCTCGTTTCTTACTACTTCTTTTACTTTTACTTAATTTTTCTCCCTTATTAAATGACATGGAATGCACCAGCGCATATCTTCACCTTTCAACAGATAACTATTGGTGAAATAAGTGTGTCCTATGCGGGCTCGAGTTATAACTATTTCCTCCCGACGAGATAAACCCTTCCAAACATAAAAATCTCCTACTGTAGGGTTTATTTGGAAATGTTTATTATCAGGGCACGCATTCCATTGAGCTTGCCACTTTTGTGTAAAAATACTATTTACATTCACTTTGAAGTCTGTATAGGGGACTTTCAAGTCTAAGACATTAAAATTCAAGGCCTGTTTGGCAAGCTCATCTGCTTTTTCATTGCCCTTTATGCCTACATGACTTGGAACCCAAGCTAAAACAACTTTCTTATTCACTGACAAACAATCATTAAAAAGTTTTAAAATATCTTGAATGAAAGTATGATCACAGTTGTTGCTATCAAGAGCTTGGAGACTAGATAAAGAATCAGTGAATATGATAAAAAGATCCCCATCACATTTGTCATTAATAATATTTTTCTTCTGTGAAGTCAAAGTAGTTTTGCATCGTATGGAGCCTTGGATTTAGAAATGATACTCTTTCACTGGGTGGACATTAAAATATGGTAATTCGGTTTCTGCATCCCGCTATTTTTCCATTATTTCAAAATTTCTACTCATTTTCTAGGAGGGTGTTCTCTTTATCAGTCAAGTTTCACAAGCAGCTTTGAAACATTTTACAGTATATTCAAGAAATGGATGTTACACAATGTGGTCTTCTAGGCCATCGTATTATTTACTTTTAATTGAGAAAATAGTCATTATAGTGTACAAAGATGGACCCCAAAAGAAATACCTAATAAACCTATATGGTGTGTAGGATGTTGTCATTCAGTTGCTCATTTCTAGTTCATTTAATTGTTTATAATCACTTTAGGGACTGATCAGTACAATTATAAATTAGGTTGGGAAAAGTTTGGGATTGATGTTATATTAATTAATGAAATTATATTAAATTGAAATTATTTAGTCCTCACTTTGGTGCATCTTTAGGTGCCAGCCTTTCGCTTGTGCTAGGTTCCTGCTTTCTTTCTAAAACTTCTGCCATTTTTTTACCTGACTGTTTATCCAACTTTTTGAAGGAGTGATTCAAAAAATTGCTCCTCAAATTTAGCCTAGATTTTCTCATGCTCTTTGACTTCATCTCTGAATTTTCATCATCTGAATTAGATGAGTCGCTTATCGTATTCTCACTACTGATGAAGTCTGTATTGGCAAGACTTTCCATAAGGTGCCCCCTCTCCTCATCTAGGAACATCAGGTGACTTGCTGTCTTCAGGGAAAGTAGTCTTCTGTTCCTGACTTATATGAAGAGGTAATCAAGTGTACCGGAGATCTTAAATATAGGACATTTTACATTATCATTGTAGTCTAATACTATAACCTAATAAAAACTCCTAAAACTTTTAATCTCTATCATTCGACCAAGTCTAAGGTGCAACTGCACATAAAAATATTGGAAAATCTTGTGTCCCTTAATATGGATCAAGTCAGAGAATACACAAGGAAACAAATGGAATATCTAAGAATAAGAATATCAAATTGTGATGACTTATTATTTTTATCCTCATTTTGTGCATGCATATTTAAAACTATTTTTTTTCATCACAATATAAAACTATTTACTAATTTCCTCACCTTTAAACTCAATAGCTTTTGGTGTAGACCTCTAACCTCTAACAAGCTTAATTGGCAAACTACCAATACTGTCATCCTATTAAACAGATTGGAGGTCCATAGGTGTAAGGTCAAATAGCATGGCAGCTATTTCTGTTATTTTCCCTTTGTGTTTTTGCATCATCCCCCAATTGCACTTCTGCTGGTTTGCAGAGAGTTTCATGCTTGTTCAAATCTCTTTTTGTGACAGCTCTTGCAAGCAGATGATCTGAAATCAGTTGAAGAAATGTGAGGAAAGTATCCATTTCACTTGCTGTCCTTTATGTAGCTCAGGTAAATGCTTTTGCTGCTGTTTAATGTATCCTAAACCCAACTGCAAGCTGCTTTTCTTCTCTTTCTTCTGTATGGATACTTGAAATGTTGGAGTATTGTCCCTCTGCAGCAAGCTTCTCCTTTGAACACAGCATTCTCAGAAATCTCCCTACAGTTGAGAATAAGTTGGGCTAAGTGCCTCATTACTATCGTTGCTACTTTTCTGTCGTGCTTAGTTGACTTGGCAAACTGTATATGCCAAATCTCTCTGATTTACTACATCAGTTCGACAAAGATTGCCTATTTGATTTTGTCTGAATCTGCACAAAACTTGGCCTTTGAATTCTTCAGTTAAGGGTGAGTTTGTCTTCATGGACAGAAGCTTGACTGGGATACTTGACTTTATTTATTGAGATACTTCTGCCTTGTCACAGAAGCGCTTGTATTTCCAAATAAGTGCACTGCTGAAATCGCCATTGCAGTTGCCTCACATAAGGTTATTTAGCCCTTTATTCCATATCTTATTTTTGTAAAATTGGTACTTCACCATTGTCATCATTTACCAGCTTTTTATTCTATTCAAGGATCCCAGTTTCTTCAAGATCATTTGTTTGACTTTTATCAGTTTTATTGGCATCCATGGTATCAATAGCCTGCTGTTCATGTTTGTGCTTGAGTTGCAAATGTCTTTGGATTTCAGTTGGAAATACACAAGAAAAGATGCAAGGCCTTTTTTGTTGTTTATAGTTCTCGTTTCTTACTACTTCTTTTACTTTTACTTAATTTTTCTCCCTTATTAAATGACATGGAATGCACCAGCGCATATCTTCACCTTTCAACAGATAACTATGGGTGAAATAAGTGTGTCCTATGCGGGCTTGAGTTATAACTATTTCCTCCTGACGAGATAAACCCTTCCAAACATAAAAATCTCCTACTGTAGGGTTTATTTGGAAAAGTTTATTATCAGGGCACGCATTCCATTGAGCTTGCCACTTTTGTGTAAAAACACTATTTACATTCACTTTGAAGTCTGTATAGATGACTTTCAAGTCTAAGACATTAAAATTCAAGGCCTGTTTGGCAAGCTCATCTGCTTTTTCATTGCCTATTATGCCTACGTGACTTGGAACCCAAGCTAAAACAACTTTCTTATTCACTGACAAACAATCATTAACAAGTTTAAAAATATCTTGAATGAAAGTATGATCACAGTTGTTGCTATCAAGAGCTTGGAGACTAGATAAAGAATCAGTGAATATGATAAAAAGATCCCCATCACATTTGTCATTAATAGTATTTTTCTTCTGTGAAGTCAAAGTAGTTTGCACCGTATGGAGCCTTGGATTTAGAAATGATACTCTTTCACTGGGTGGACATTAAAATATGGTAATTCGGTTTCTGCATCCTGCTATTTTTCCATTATTTCAAAATTTCTACTCATTTTCTAGGAGGGTGTTCTCTTTATCAGTCAAGTTTCACAAGCAGCTTTGAAACATTTTACAGTATATTCAAGAAATGGATGTTACACAATGTGGTCTTCTAGTCCATCGTATTATTTACTTTTAATTGAGAAAATAGTCATTATAGTGTACAAAGATGGACCCCAAATGAAATACCTAATAAACCTATATGGTGTGTAGGATGTTGTCATTCAGTTGCTCATTTCTAGTTCATTTAATTGTTTATAATCACTTTAGGGACTGATCAGTGCAATTATAAATTAGGTTGGGAAATGTTTGGGATTGATTTTATATTAATTAATTAAATTATATTAATTTGAAATTATTTAGTCCTCACTTTGGTGCATCTTTAGGTGCCAGCCTTTCGTTTGTGCTAGGTTCCTGCTTTCTTTCTAAAACTTCTGCCATTTTTTTACCTGACTGTTTATCCAACTTTTTGAAGGAGTGATTCAAAAAATTGCTCCTCAAATTTAGCCTAGATTTTCTCAGGCTCTTTGACTTCATCTCTGAATTTTCATCATCTGAATTAGATGAGTCGCTTATCGTATTCTCACTACTGATGAAGTCTGTATTGGCAAGACTTTCCATCAGCTGCCCCCTCTCCTCATCTAGGAACATCAGGTGACTTGCTGTCTTCAGGGAAAGTAGTCTTCTGTTCCTGACCTATATGAAGAGGTAATCAAGTGTACCGGAGATCTTAAATATAGGACATTTTACATTATCATTGTAGTCTAATACTATAACCTAATAAAAACTCCTAAAACTTTTAATCTCTATCATTCGACCAAGTCTAAGGTGCAACTGCACATAAAAATATTGGAAAATCATGTGTCCCTTGATATGGATCAAGTCAGAGAATACACAAGGAAACAAATGGAATATCTAAGAATAAGAATATCAAATTGTGATGACTTATTATCTTTATCCTCATTTTGTGCATGCATATTTAAAACTATTTTTTTTCATCACAATATAAAACTATTTACTAATTTCCTCACCTTTAAACTCAATAGATTTTGGTGTAGACCTCTAACCTCTAACAAGCTTAATTGGCAAACTACCAATACTGTCATCCTATTAAACAGATTGGAGGTCCAGAGGTGCAAGGTCAAATAGCATGGCAGCTATTTCTGTTATTTTCCCTTTGTGTTTTTGCATCATCCCCCAATGGCACTTCTGCTGGTTTGCAGAGAGTTTCATGTCTGGGCAAATCTCTTTTTGTGACAGCTCTTGCAAGCAGATGATCTGAAATCAGTTGAAGAAATGTGAGGAAAGTATCCATTTCACTTGCTGTCCTTTATGTAGCTCAGGTAAATGCTTTTGCTGCTGTTTAATGTATCCTAAACCCAACTGCAAGCTGCTTTTCTTCTCTTTCTTCTGTATGGATACTTGAAATGTTGGAGTATTGTCCCTCTGCAGCAAGCTTCTCCTTTGAACACAGCATTCTCAAAAATCTCCCTACAGTTGAGAATAAGTTGGGCTAAGTGCCTCATTACTATCATTGCTGCTTTTCTGTCGTGCTTAGTTGACTTGGCAAACTGTATATGCCAAATCTCTTTGATTTACTACATCAGTTCGACAAAGATTGCCTATTTGATTTTGTCTGAATCTGCACAAAACTTGGCCTTTGAATTCTTCAGTTACGGGTGAGTTTGTCTTCATGGACAGAAGCTTGACTGGGATACTTGACTTTTTTATTGAGATACTTCTGCCCTGTCACAAAAGCGCTTGTATTTCCAAATAAGTGCACTGCTGAAATCGCCATTGCAGTTGCCTCACATAAGGTTATTTAGCCCTTTATTCCATATCTTATTTTTGTAAAATTGGTACTTCACCATTGTCATCATTTACCAGCTTTTTATTCTATTCAAGGATCCCAGTTTCTTCAAGATCATTTGTTTGACTTTTATCAGTTTTATTGGCATCCATGGTATCAATAGCCTGCTGTTCATGTTTGTGCTTGAGTTGCAAATGTCTTTGGATTTCAGTTGGAAATACACAAGAAAAGATGCAAGGCCTTTTTTGTTGTTTATAGTTCTCGTTTCTTACTACTTCTTTTACTTTTACTTAATTTTTCTCCCTTATTAAATTACATGGAATGCACCAGCGCATATCTTCACCTTTCAACAGATAACTATGGGTGAAATAAGTGTGTCCTATGCGGGCTTGAGTTATAACTATTTCCTCCTGACGAGATAAACCCTTCCAAACATAAAAATCTCCTACTGTAGGGTTTATTTGGAAAAGTTTATTATCAGGGCACGCATTCCATTGAGCTTGCCACTTTTGTGTAAAAACACTATTTACATTCACTTTGAAGTCTGTATAGGGGACTTTCAAGTCTAAGACATTAAAATTCAAGGCCTGTTTGGCAAGCTCATCTGCTTTTTCATTGCCTATTATGCCTACGTGACTTGGAACCCAAGCTAAAACAACTTTCTTATTCACTGACAAACAATCATTAACAAGTTTAAAAATATCTTGAATGAAAGTATGATCACAGTTGTTGCTATCAAGAGCTTGGAGACTAGATAAAGAATCAGTGAATATGATAAAAAGATCCCCATCACATTTGTCATTAATAGTATTTTTCTTCTGTGAAGTCAAAGTAGTTTGCACCGTATGGAGCCTTGGATTTAGAAATGATACTCTTTCACTGGGTGGACATTAAAATATGGTAATTCGGTTTCTGCATCCTGCTATTTTTCCATTATTTCAAAATTTCTACTCATTTTCTAGGAGGGTGTTCTCTTTATCAGTCAAGTTTCACAAGCAGCTTTGAAACATTTTACAGTATATTCAAGAAATGGATGTTACACAATGTGGTCTTCTAGTCCATCGTATTATTTACTTTTAATTGAGAAAATAGTCATTATAGTGTACAAAGATGGACCCCAAATGAAATACCTAATAAACCTATATGGTGTGTAGGATGTTGTCATTCAGTTGCTCATTTCTAGTTCATTTAATTGTTTATAATCACTTTAGGGACTGATCAGTGCAATTATAAATTAGGTTGGGAAATGTTTGGGATTGATTTTATATTAATTAATTAAATTATATTAATTTGAAATTATTTAGTCCTCACTTTGGTGCATCTTTAGGTGCCAGCCTTTCGTTTGTGCTAGGTTCCTGCTTTCTTTCTAAAACTTCTGCCATTTTTTTACCTGACTGTTTATCCAACTTTTTGAAGGAGTGATTCAAAAAATTGCTCCTCAAATTTAGCCTAGATTTTCTCAGGCTCTTTGACTTCATCTCTGAATTTTCATCATCTGAATTAGATGAGTCGCTTATCGTATTCTCACTACTGATGAAGTCTGTATTGGCAAGACTTTCCATCAGCTGCCCCCTCTCCTCATCTAGGAACATCAGGTGACTTGCTGTCTTCAGGGAAAGTAGTCTTCTGTTCCTGACCTATATGAAGAGGTAATCAAGTGTACCGGAGATCTTAAATATAGGACATTTTACATTATCATTGTAGTCTAATACTATAACCTAATAAAAACTCCTAAAACTTTTAATCTCTATCATTCGACCAAGTCTAAGGTGCAACTGCACATAAAAATATTGGAAAATCATGTGTCCCTTGATATGGATCAAGTCAGAGAATACACAAGGAAACAAATGGAATATCTAAGAATAAGAATATCAAATTGTGATGACTTATTATCTTTATCCTCATTTTGTGCATGCATATTTAAAACTATTTTTTTTCATCACAATATAAAACTATTTACTAATTTCCTCACCTTTAAACTCAATAGATTTTGGTGTAGACCTCTAACCTCTAACAAGCTTAATTGGCAAACTACCAATACTGTCATCCTATTAAACAGATTGGAGGTCCAGAGGTGCAAGGTCAAATAGCATGGCAGCTATTTCTGTTATTTTCCCTTTGTGTTTTTGCATCATCCCCCAATGGCACTTCTGCTGGTTTGCAGAGAGTTTCATGTCTGGGCAAATCTCTTTTTGTGACAGCTCTTGCAAGCAGATGATCTGAAATCAGTTGAAGAAATGTGAGGAAAGTATCCATTTCACTTGCTGTCCTTTATGTAGCTCAGGTAAATGCTTTTGCTGCTGTTTAATGTATCCTAAACCCAACTGCAAGCTGCTTTTCTTCTCTTTCTTCTGTATGGATACTTGAAATGTTGGAGTATTGTCCCTCTGCAGCAAGCTTCTCCTTTGAACACAGCATTCTCAAAAATCTCCCTACAGTTGAGAATAAGTTGGGCTAAGTGCCTCATTACTATCATTGCTGCTTTTCTGTCGTGCTTAGTTGACTTGGCAAACTGTATATGCCAAATCTCTTTGATTTACTACATCAGTTCGACAAAGATTGCCTATTTGATTTTGTCTGAATCTGCACAAAACTTGGCCTTTGAATTCTTCAGTTACGGGTGAGTTTGTCTTCATGGACAGAAGCTTGACTGGGATACTTGACTTTTTTATTGAGATACTTCTGCCCTGTCACAAAAGCGCTTGTATTTCCAAATAAGTGCACTGCTGAAATCGCCATTGCAGTTGCCTCACATAAGGTTATTTAGCCCTTTATTCCATATCTTATTTTTGTAAAATTGGTACTTCACCATTGTCATCATTTACCAGCTTTTTATTCTATTCAAGGATCCCAGTTTCTTCAAGATCATTTGTTTGACTTTTATCAGTTTTATTGGCATCCATGGTATCAATAGCCTGCTGTTCATGTTTGTGCTTGAGTTGCAAATGTCTTTGGATTTCAGTTGGAAATACACAAGAAAAGATGCAAGGCCTTTTTTGTTGTTTATAGTTCTCGTTTCTTACTACTTCTTTTACTTTTACTTAATTTTTCTCCCTTATTAAATTACATGGAATGCACCAGCGCATATCTTCACCTTTCAACAGATAACTATGGGTGAAATAAGTGTGTCCTATGCGGGCTTGAGTTATAACTATTTCCTCCTGACGAGATAAACCCTTCCAAACATAAAAATCTCCTACTGTAGGGTTTATTTGGAAAAGTTTATTATCAGGGCACGCATTCCATTGAGCTTGCCACTTTTGTGTAAAAACACTATTTACATTCACTTTGAAGTCTGTATAGGGGACTTTCAAGTCTAAGACATTAAAATTCAAGGCCTGTTTGGCAAGCTCATCTGCTTTTTCATTGCCTATTATGCCTACGTGACTTGGAACCCAAGCTAAAACAACTTTCTTATTCACTGACAAACAATCATTAACAAGTTTAAAAATATCTTGAATGAAAGTATGATCACAGTTGTTGCTATCAAGAGCTTGGAGACTAGATAAAGAATCAGTGAATATGATAAAAAGATCCCCATCACATTTGTCATTAATAGTATTTTTCTTCTGTGAAGTCAAAGTAGTTTGCACCGTATGGAGCCTTGGATTTAGAAATGATACTCTTTCACTGGGTGGACATTAAAATATGGTAATTCGGTTTCTGCATCCTGCTATTTTTCCATTATTTCAAAATTTCTACTCATTTTCTAGGAGGGTGTTCTCTTTATCAGTCAAGTTTCACAAGCAGCTTTGAAACATTTTACAGTATATTCAAGAAATGGATGTTACACAATGTGGTCTTCTAGTCCATCGTATTATTTACTTTTAATTGAGAAAATAGTCATTATAGTGTACAAAGATGGACCCCAAATGAAATACCTAATAAACCTATATGGTGTGTAGGATGTTGTCATTCAGTTGCTCATTTCTAGTTCATTTAATTGTTTATAATCACTTTAGGGACTGATCAGTGCAATTATAAATTAGGTTGGGAAATGTTTGGGATTGATTTTATATTAATTAATTAAATTATATTAATTTGAAATTATTTAGTCCTCACTTTGGTGCATCTTTAGGTGCCAGCCTTTCGTTTGTGCTAGGTTCCTGCTTTCTTTCTAAAACTTCTGCCATTTTTTTACCTGACTGTTTATCCAACTTTTTGAAGGAGTGATTCAAAAAATTGCTCCTCAAATTTAGCCTAGATTTTCTCAGGCTCTTTGACTTCATCTCTGAATTTTCATCATCTGAATTAGATGAGTCGCTTATCGTATTCTCACTACTGATGAAGTCTGTATTGGCAAGACTTTCCATCAGCTGCCCCCTCTCCTCATCTAGGAACATCAGGTGACTTGCTGTCTTCAGGGAAAGTAGTCTTCTGTTCCTGACCTATATGAAGAGGTAATCAAGTGTACCGGAGATCTTAAATATAGGACATTTTACATTATCATTGTAGTCTAATACTATAACCTAATAAAAACTCCTAAAACTTTTAATCTCTATCATTCGACCAAGTCTAAGGTGCAACTGCACATAAAAATATTGGAAAATCATGTGTCCCTTGATATGGATCAAGTCAGAGAATACACAAGGAAACAAATGGAATATCTAAGAATAAGAATATCAAATTGTGATGACTTATTATCTTTATCCTCATTTTGTGCATGCATATTTAAAACTATTTTTTTTCATCACAATATAAAACTATTTACTAATTTCCTCACCTTTAAACTCAATAGATTTTGGTGTAGACCTCTAACCTCTAATAAGCTTAATTGGCAAACTACCAATACTGTCATCCTATTAAACAGATTGGAGGTCCAGAGGTGCAAGGTCAAATAGCATGGCAGCTATTTCTGTTATTTTCCCTTTGTGTTTTTGCATCATCCCCCAATGGCACTTCTGCTGGTTTGCAGAGAGTTTCATGTCTGGGCAAATCTCTTTTTGTGACAGCTCTTGCAAGCAGATGATCTGAAATCAGTTGAAGAAATGTGAGGAAAGTATCCATTTCACTTGCTGTCCTTTATGTAGCTCAGGTAAATGCTTTTGCTGCTGTTTAATGTATCCTAAACCCAACTGCAAGCTGCTTTTCTTCTCTTTCTTCTGTATGGATACTTGAAATGTTGGAGTATTGTCCCTCTGCAGCAAGCTTCTCCTTTGAACACAGCATTCTCAAAAATCTCCCTACAGTTGAGAATAAGTTGGGCTAAGTGCCTCATTACTATCATTGCTGCTTTTCTGTCGTGCTTAGTTGACTTGGCAAACTGTATATGCCAAATCTCTTTGATTTACTACATCAGTTCGACAAAGATTGCCTATTTGATTTTGTCTGAATCTGCACAAAACTTGGCCTTTGAATTCTTCAGTTACGGGTGAGTTTGTCTTCATGGACAGAAGCTTGACTGGGATACTTGACTTTTTTATTGAGATACTTCTGCCCTGTCACAAAAGCGCTTGTATTTCCAAATAAGTGCACTGCTGAAATCGCCATTGCAGTTGCCTCACATAAGGTTATTTAGCCCTTTATTCCATATCTTATTTTTGTAAAATTGGTACTTCACCATTGTCATCATTTACCAGCTTTTTATTCTATTCAAGGATCCCAGTTTCTTCAAGATCATTTGTTTGACTTTCATCAGTTTTATTGGCATCCATGGTATCAATAGCCTGCTGTTCATGTTTGTGCTTGAGTTGCAAATGTCTTTGGATTTTAGTTGGAAATACACAAGAAAAGATGCAAGGCCTTTTTTGTTGTTTATAATTCTCGTTTCTTACTACTTCTTTTACTTTTACTTAATTTTTCTCCCTTATTAAATGACATGGAATGCACCAGCGCATATCTTCACCTTTCAACAGATAACTATGGGTGAAATAAGTGTGTCCTATGCGGGCTCGAGTTATAACTATTTCCTCCCGACGAGATAAACCCTTCCAAACATAAAAATCTCCTACTGTAGGGTTTATTTGGAAAAGTTTATTATCAGGGCACGCATTCCATTGAGCTTGCCACTTTTGTGTAAAAACACTATTTACATTCACTTTGAAGTCTGTATAGGGGACTTTCAAGTCTAAGACATTAAAATTCAAGGCCTGTTTGGCAAGCTCATCTGCTTTTTCATTGCCCTTTATGCCTACGTGACTTGGAACCCAAGCTAAAACAACTTTTTTATTCACTGACAAACAATCATTAAAAAGTTTTAAAATATCTTGAATGAAAGTATGATCACAGTTGTTGCTATCAAGAGCTTGGAGACTAGATAAAGAATCAGTGAATATGATAAAAAGATCCCCATCACATTTGTCATTAATAATATTTTTCTTCTGTGAAGTCAAAGTAGTTTTGCATCGTATGGAGCCTTGGATTTAGAAATGATACTCTTTCACTGGGTGGACATTAAAATATGGTAATTCGGTTTCTGCATCCTGCTATTTTTCCATTATTTCAAAATTTTTACTCATTTTCTAGGAGGGTGTTTTCTTTATCAGTCAAGTTTCACAAGCAGCTTTGAAACATTTTACAGTATATTCAAGAAATGGATGTTACACAATGTGGTCTTCTAGGCCATCGTATTATTTACTTTTAATTGAGAAAATAGTCATTATAGTGTACAAAGATGGACCCCAAATGAAATACCTAACAAACCTATATGGTGTGTAGGATGTTGTCATTCAGTTGCTCATTTCTAGTTCATTTAATTGTTTCTAATCACTTTAGGGACTGATCAGTACAATTATAAATTAGGTTGGGAAAAGTTTGGGATTGATGTTATATTAATTAATTAAATTATATTAATTTGAAATTATTTAGTCCTCACTTTGGTGCATCTTTAGGTGCCAGCCTTTTGCTTGTGCTAGGTTCCTGCTTTCTTTCTAAAACTTCTGCCATTTTTTTACCTGACTGTTTATCCAACTTTTTGAAGGAGTGATTCAAAAAATTGCTCCTCAAATTTAGCCTAGATTTTCTCAGGCTCTTTGACTTCATCTCTGAATTTTCATCATCTGAATTAGATGAGTCGCTTATCGTATTCTCACTACTGATGAAGTCTGTATTGGCAAGACTTTCCATCAGCTGCCCCCTCTCCTCATCTAGGAACATCAGGTGATTTGCTGTCTTCAGGGAAAGTAGTCTTCTGTTCCTGACCTATATGAAGAGGTAATCAAGTGTACCGGAGATCTTAAATATAGGACATTTTACATTATCATTGTAGTCTAATACTATAACCTAATAAAAACTCCTAAAACTTTTAATCTCTATCATTCGACCAAGTCTAAGGTGCAACTGCACATAAAAATATTGGAAAATCATGTGTCCCTTGATATGGATCAAGTCAGAGAATACACAAGGAAACAAATGGAATATCTAAGAATAAGAATATCAAATTGTGATGACTTATTATCTTTATCCTCATTTTGTGCATGCATATTTAAAACTATTTTTTTTCATCACAATATAAAACTATTTACTAATTTCCTCACCTTTAAACTCATTAGCTTTTGGTGTAGACCTCTAACCTCTAACAAGCTTAATTGGCAAACTACCAATACTGTCATCCTATTAAACAGATTGGAGGTCCAGAGGTGCAAGGTCAAATAGCATGGCAGCTATTTCTGTTATTTTCCCTTTGTGTTTTTGCATCATCCCCCAATGGCACTTCTGCTGGTTTGCAGAGAGTTTCATGTCTGGGCAAATCTCTTTTTGTGACAGCTCTTGCAAGCAGATGATCTGAAATCAGTTGAAGAAATGTGAGGAAAGTATCCATTTCACTTGCTGTCCTTTTACAGGTCCTCAGTGGCCTAGTGGTTAGTAAGTTTGGCATCTAATCATAGGCTGTGACCTATGTGGGTTCGAGTCCCACAAGTGGCAATTCTGAGGACCTGTCCCAATATGACCCTGGCTGTTGAACGGGACGTAAAACCCCAACTTTGACTCTTTGCTGTCCTTTATGTAGCTCAGGTAAATGCTTTTGCTGCTGTTTAATGTATCCTAAACCCAACTGCAAGCTGCTTTTCTTCTCTTTCTTCTGTATGGATACTTGAAATGTTGGAGTATTGTCCCTCTGCAGCAAGCTTCTCCTTTGAACACAGCATTCTCAAAAATCTCCCTACAGTTGAGAATAAGTTGGGCTAAGTGCCTCATTACTATCATTGCTACTTTTCTGTCGTGCTTAGTTGACTTGGCAAACTGTATATGCCAAATCTCTCTGATTTACTACATCAGTTCGACAAAGATTGCCTATTTGATTTTGTCTGAATCTGCACAAAACTTGGCCTTTGAATTCTTCAGTTACGGGTGAGTTTGTCTTCATGGACAGAAGCTTGACTGGGATACTTGACTTTATTTATTGAGATACTTCTGCCCTGTCACAGAAGCGCTTGTATTTCCAAATAAGTGCACTGCTGAAATCGCCATTGCAGTTGCCTCACATAGGGTTATTTAGCCCTTTATTCCATATCTTATTTTTGTAAAATTGGTACTTCACCATTGTCATCATTTACCAGCTTTTTATTCTATTCAAGGATCCCAGTTTCTTCAAGATCATTTGTTTGACTTTTATCAGTTTTATTGGCATCCATGGTATCAATAGCCTGCTGTTCATGTTTGTGCTTGAGTTGCAAATGTCTTTGGATTTTAGTTGGAAATACACAAGAAAAGATGCAAGGCCTTTTTTGTTGTTTATAATTCTCGTTTCTTACTACTTCTTTTACTTTTACTTAATTTTTCTCCCTTATTAAATGACATGGAATGCACCAGCGCATATCTTCACCTTTCAACAGATAACTATGGGTGAAATAAGTGTGTCCTATGCGGGCTCGAGTTATAACTATTTCCTCCCGACGAGATAAACCCTTCCAAACATAAAAATCTCCTACTGTAGGGTTTATTTGGAAAAGTTTATTATCAGGGCACGCATTCCATTGAGCTTGCCACTTTTGTGTAAAAACACTATTTACATTCACTTTGAAGTCTGTATAGGGGACTTTCAAGTCTAAGACATTAAAATTCAAGGCCTGTTTGGCAAGCTCATCTGCTTTTTCATTGCCCTTTATGCCTACGTGACTTGGAACCCAAGCTAAAACAACTTTCTTATTCACTGACAAACAATCATTAAAAAGTTTTAAAATATCTTGAATGAAAGTATGATCACAGTTGTTGCTATCAAGAGCTTGGAGACTAGATAAAGAATCAGTGAATATGATAAAAAGATCCCCATCACATTTGTCATTAATAATATTTTTCTTCTGTGAAGTCAAAGTAGTTTTGCATCGTATGGAGCCTTGGATTTAGAAATGATACTCTTTCACTGGGTGGACATTAAAATATGGTAATTCGGTTTCTGCATCCTGCTATTTTTCCATTATTTCAAAATTTTTACTCATTTTCTAGGAGGGTGTTCTCTTTATCAGTCAAGTTTCACAAGCAGCTTTGAAACATTTTACAGTATATTCAAGAAATGGATGTTACACAATGTGGTCTTCTAGGCCATCATATTATTTACTTTTAATTGAGAAAATAGTCATTATAGTGTACAAAGATGGACCCCAAATGAAATACCTAACAAACCTATATGGTGTGTAGGATGTTGTCATTCAGTTGCTCATTTCTAGTTCATTTAATTGTTTATAATCACTTTAGGGACTGATCAGTACAATTATAAATTAGGTTGGGAAAAGTTTGGGATTGATGTTATATTAATTAATTAAATTATATTAATTTGAAATTATTTAGTCCTCACTTTGGTGCATCTTTAGGTGCCAGCCTTTTGCTTGTGCTAGGTTCCTGCTTTCTTTCTAAAACTTCTGCCATTTTTTTACCTGACTGTTTATCCAACTTTTTGAAGGAGTGATTCAAAAAATTGCTCCTCAAATTTAGCCTAGATTTTCTCAGGCTCTTTGACTTCATCTCTGAATTTTCATCATCTGAATTAGATGAGTCGCTTATCGTATTCTCACTACTGATGAAGTCTGTATTGGCAAGACTTTCCATCAGCTGCCCCCTCTCCTCATCTAGGAACATCAGGTGATTTGCTGTCTTCAGGGAAAGTAGTCTTCTGTTCCTGACCTATATGAAGAGGTAATCAAGTGTACCGGAGATCTTAAATATAGGACATTTTACATTATCATTGTAGTCTAATACTATAACCTAATAAAAACTCCTAAAACTTTTAATCTCTATCATTCGACCAAGTCTAAGGTGCAACTGCACATAAAAATATTGGAAAATCATGTGTCCCTTGATATGGATCAAGTCAGAGAATACACAAGGAAACAAATGGAATATCTAAGAATAAGAATATCAAATTGTGATGACTTATTATCTTTATCCTCATTTTGTGCATGCATATTTAAAACTATTTTTTTTCATCACAATATAAAACTATTTACTAATTTCCTCACCTTTAAACTCATTAGCTTTTGGTGTAGACCTCTAACCTCTAACAAGCTTAATTGGCAAACTACCAATACTGTCATCCTATTAAACAGATTGGAGGTCCAGAGGTGCAAGGTCAAATAGCATGGCAGCTATTTCTGTTATTTTCCCTTTGTGTTTTTGCATCATCCCCCAATGGCACTTCTGCTGGTTTGCAGAGAGTTTCATGTCTGGGCAAATCTCTTTTTGTGACAGCTCTTGCAAGCAGATGATCTGAAATCAGTTGAAGAAATGTGAGGAAAGTATCCATTTCACTTGCTGTCCTTTTACAGGTCCTCAGTGGCCTAGTGGTTAGTAAGTTTGGCATCTAATCATAGGCTGTGACCTATGTGGGTTCGAGTCCCACAAGTGGCAATTCTGAGGACCTGTCCCAATATGACCCTGGCTGTTGAACGGGACGTAAAACCCCAACTTTGACTCTTTGCTGTCCTTTATGTAGCTCAGGTAAATGCTTTTGCTGCTGTTTAATGTATCCTAAACCCAACTGCAAGCTGCTTTTCTTCTCTTTCTTCTGTATGGATACTTGAAATGTTGGAGTATTGTCCCTCTGCAGCAAGCTTCTCCTTTGAACACAGCATTCTCAAAAATCTCCCTACAGTTGAGAATAAGTTGGGCTAAGTGCCTCATTACTATCATTGCTACTTTTCTGTCGTGCTTAGTTGACTTGGCAAACTGTATATGCCAAATCTCTCTGATTTACTACATCAGTTCGACAAAGATTGCCTATTTGATTTTGTCTGAATCTGCACAAAACTTGGCCTTTGAATTCTTCAGTTACGGGTGAGTTTGTCTTCATGGACAGAAGCTTGACTGGGATACTTGACTTTATTTATTGAGATACTTCTGCCCTGTCACAGAAGCGCTTGTATTTCCAAATAAGTGCACTGCTGAAATCGCCATTGCAGTTGCCTCACATAGGGTTATTTAGCCCTTTATTCCATATCTTATTTTTGTAAAATTGGTACTTCACCATTGTCATCATTTACCAGCTTTTTATTCTATTCAAGGATCCCAGTTTCTTCAAGATCATTTGTTTGACTTTTATCAGTTTTATTGGCATCCATGGTATCAATAGCCTGCTGTTCATGTTTGTGCTTGAGTTGCAAATGTCTTTGGATTTTAGTTGGAAATACACAAGAAAAGATGCAAGGCCTTTTTTGTTGTTTATAATTCTCGTTTCTTACTACTTCTTTTACTTTTACTTAATTTTTCTCCCTTATTAAATGACATGGAATGCACCAGCGCATATCTTCACCTTTCAACAGATAACTATGGGTGAAATAAGTGTGTCCTATGCGGGCTCAAGTTATAACTATTTCCTCCCGACGAGATAAACCCTTCCAAACATAAAAATCTCCTACTGTAGGGTTTATTTGGAAAAGTTTATTATCAGGGCACGCATTCCATTGAGCTTGCCACTTTTGTGTAAAAACACTATTTACATTCACTTTGAAGTCTGTATAGGGGACTTTCAAGTCTAAGACATTAAAATTCAAGGCCTGTTTGGCAAGCTCATCTGCTTTTTCATTGCCCTTTATGCCTACGTGACTTGGAACCCAAGCTAAAACAACTTTCTTATTCACTGACAAACAATCATTAAAAAGTTTTAAAATATCTTGAATGAAAGTATGATCACAGTTGTTGCTATCAAGAGCTTGGAGACTAGATAAAGAATCAGTGAATATGATAAAAAGATCCCCATCACATTTGTCATTAATAATATTTTTCTTCTGTGAAGTCAAAGTAGTTTTGCATCGTATGGAGCCTTGGATTTAGAAATGATACTCTTTCACTGGGTGGACATTAAAATATGGTAATTCGGTTTCTGCATCCTGCTATTTTTCCATTATTTCAAAATTTTTACTCATTTTCTAGGAGGGTGTTCTCTTTATCAGTCAAGTTTCACAAGCAGCTTTGAAACATTTTACAGTATATTCAAGAAATGGATGTTACACAATGTGGTCTTCTAGGCCATCATATTATTTACTTTTAATTGAGAAAATAGTCATTATAGTGTACAAAGATGGACCCCAAATGAAATACCTAACAAACCTATATGGTGTGTAGGATGTTGTCATTCAGTTGCTCATTTCTAGTTCATTTAATTGTTTATAATCACTTTAGGGACTGATCAGTACAATTATAAATTAGGTTGGGAAAAGTTTGGGATTGATGTTATATTAATTAATTAAATTATATTAATTTGAAATTATTTAGTCCTCACTTTGGTGCATCTTTAGGTGCCAGCCTTTTGCTTGTGCTAGGTTCCTGCTTTCTTTCTAAAACTTCTGCCATTTTTTTACCTGACTGTTTATCCAACTTTTTGAAGGAGTGATTCAAAAAATTGCTCCTCAAATTTAGCCTAGATTTTCTCAGGCTCTTTGACTTCATCTCTGAATTTTCATCATCTGAATTAGATGAGTCGCTTATCGTATTCTCACTACTGATGAAGTCTGTATTGGCAAGACTTTCCATCAGCTGCCCCCTCTCCTCATCTAGGAACATCAGGTGACTTGCTGTCTTCAGGGAAAGTAGTCTTCTGTTCCTGACCTATATGAAGAGGTAATCAAGTGTACCGGAGATCTTAAATATAGGACATTTTACATTATCATTGTAGTCTAATACTATAACCTAATAAAAACTCCTAAAACTTTTAATCTCTATCATTCGACCAAGTCTAAGGTGCAACTGCACATAAAAATATTGGAAAATCATGTGTCCCTTGATATGGATCAAGTCAGAGAATACACAAGGAAACAAATGGAATATCTAAGAATATCAAATTGTGATGACTTATTATCTTTATCCTCATTTTGTGCATGCATATTTAAAACTTTTTTTTTCATCACAATATAAAACTATTTACTAATTTCCTCACCTTTAAACTCAATAGATTTTGGTGTAGACCTCTAACCTCTAACAAGCTTAATTGGCAAACTACCAATACTGTCATCCTATTAAACAGATTGGAGGTCCAGAGGTGCAAGGTCAAATAGCATGGCAGCTATTTCTGTTATTTTTTTGTGACAGCTCTTGCAAGCAGATGATCTGAAATCAGTTGAAGAAATGTGAGGAAAGTATCCATTTCACTTGCTGTCCTTTATGTAGCTCAGGTAAATGCTTTTGCTGCTGTTTAATGTATCCTAAACCCAACTGCAAGCTGCTTTTCTTCTCTTTCTTCTGTATGGATACTTGAAATGTTGGAGTATTGTCCCTCTGCAGCAAGCTTCTCCTTTGAACACAGCATTCTCAAAAATCTCCCTACAGTTGAGAATAAGTTGGGCTAAGTGCCTCATTACTATCATTGCTAATTTTCTGTCGTGCTTAGTTGACTTGGCAAATTGTATATGCCAAATCTCTCTGATTTACTACATCAGTTCGACAAAGATTGCCTATTTGATTTTGTCTGAATCTGCACAAAACTTGGCCTTTGAATTCTTCAGTTACGGGTGAGTTTGTCTTCATGGACAGAAGCTTGACTGGGATACTTGACTTTATTTATTGAAATACTTCTGCCCTGTCACAGAAGCGCTTGTATTTCCAAATAAGTGCACTGCTGAAATCGCCATTGCAGTTGCCTCACATAAGGTTATTTAGCCCTTTATTCCATATCTTATTTTTGTAAAATTGGTACTTCACCATTGTCATCATTTACCAGCTTTTTATTCTATTCAAGGATCCCAGTTTCTTCAAGATCATTTGTTTGACTTTTATCAGTTTTATTGGCATCCATGGTATCAATAGCCTGCTGTTCATGTTTGTGCTTGAGTTGCAAATGTCTTTGGATTTTAGTTGGAAATACACAAGAAAAGATGCAAGGCCTTTTTTGTTGTTTATAATTCTCGTTTCTTACTACTTCTTTTACTTTTACTTAATTTTTCTCCCTTATTAAATGACATGGAATGCACCAGCGCATATCTTCACCTTTCAACAGATAACTATGGGTGAAATAAGTGTGTCCTATGCGGGCTCGAGTTATAACTATTTCCTCCCGACGAGATAAACCCTTCCAAACATAAAAATCTCCTACTGTAGGGTTTATTTGGAAAAGTTTATTATCAGGGCACGCATTCCATTGAGCTTGCCACTTTTGTGTAAAAACACTATTTACATTCACTTTGAAGTCTGTAGGGGACTTTCAAGTCTAAGACATTAAAATTCAAGGCCAGTTTGGCAAGCTCATCTGCTTTTTTATTGCCCTTTATGCCTACGTGACTTGGAACCCAAGCTAAAACAACTTTCTTATTCACTGACAAACAATCATTAAAAAGTTTTAAAATATCTTGAATGAAAGTATGATCACAGTTGTTGCTATCAAGAGCTTGGAGACTAGATAAAGAATCAGTGAATATGATAAAAAGATCCCCATCACATTTGTCATTAATAATATTTTTCTTCTGTGAAGTCAAAGTAGTTTTGCATCGTATGGAGCCTTGGATTTAGAAATGATACTCTTTCACTGGGTGGACATTAAAATATGGTAATTCGGTTTCTGCATCCTGCTATTTTTCCATTATTTCAAAATTTTTACTCATTTTCTAGGAGGGTGTTCTCTTTATCAGTCAAGTTTCACAAGCAGCTTTGAAACACTTTACAGTATATTCAAGAAATGGATGTTACACAATGTGGTCTTCTAGGCCATCATATTATTTACTTTTAATTGAGAAAATAGTCATTATAGTGTACAAAGATGGACCCCAAATGAAATACCTAACAAACCTATATGGTGTGTAGGATGTTGTCATTCAGTTGCTCATTTCTAGTTCATTTAATTGTTTCTAATCACTTTAGGGACTGATCAGTACAATTATAAATTAGGTTGGGAAAAGTTTGGGATTGATGTTATATTAATTAATTAAATTATATTAATTTGAAATTATTTAGTCCTCACTTTGGTGCATCTTTAGGTGCCAACCTTTTGCTTGTGCTAGGTTCCTGCTTTCTTTCTAAAACTTCTGCCATTTTTTTACCTGACTGTTTATCCAACTTTTTGAAGGAGTGATTCAAAAAATTGCTCCTCAAATTTAGCCTAGATTTTCTCAGGCTCTTTGACTTCATCTCTGAATTTTCATCATCTGAATTAGATGAGTCGCTTATCGTATTCTCACTACTGATGAAGTCTGTATTGGCAAGACTTTCCATCAGCTGCCCCCTCTCCTCATCTAGGAACATCAGGTGACTTGCTGTCTTCAGGGAAAGTAGTCTTCTGTTCCTGACCTATATGAAGAGGTAATCAAGTGTACCGGAGATCTTAAATATAGGACATTTTACATTATCATTGTAGTCTAATACTATAACCTAATAAAAACTCCTAAAACTTTTAATCTCTATCATTCGACCAAGTCTAAGATGCAACTGCACATAAAAATATTGGAAAATTATGTGTCCCTTGATATGGATAAAGTCAGAGAATACACAAGGAAACAAATGGAATATCTAAGAATATCAAATTGTGATGACTTATTATCTTTATCCTCATTTTGTGCATGCATATTTAAAACTATTTTTTTTCATCACAATATAAAACTATTTACTAATTTCCTCACCTTTAAACTCAATAGCTTTTGGTGTAGACCTCTAACCTCTAACAAGCTTAATTGGCAAACTACCAATACTGTCATCCTATTAAACAGATTGGAGGTCCAGAGGTGCAAGGTCAAATAGCATGGCAGCTATTTCTGTTATTTTCCCTTTGTGTTTTTGCATCATCCCCCAATGGCACTTCTGCTGGTTTGCAGAGAGTTTCATGTCTGGGCAAATCTCTTTTTGTGACAGCTCTTGCAAGCAGATGATCTGAAATCAGTTGAAGAAATGTGAGGAAAGTATCCATTTCACTTGCTGTCCTTTATGTAGCTCAGGTAAATGCTTTTGCTGCTGTTTAATGTATCCTAAACCCAACTGCAAGCTGCTTTTCTTCTCTTTCTTCTGTATGGATACTTGAAATGTTGGAGTATTGTCCCTCTGCAGCAAGCTTCTCCTTTGAACACAGCATTCTCAAAAATCTCCCTACAGTTGAGAATAAGTTGGGCTAAGTGCCTCATTACTATCATTGCTACTTTTCTGTCGTGCTTAGTTGACTTGGCAAACTGTATATGCCAAATCTCTTTGATTTACTACATCAGTTCGACAAAGATTGCCTATTTGATTTTGTCTGAATCTGCACAAAACTTGGCCTTTGAATTCTTCAGTTACGGGTGAGTTTGTCTTCATGGACAGAAGCTTGACTGGGATACTTGACTTTTTTATTGAGATACTTCTGCCCTGTCACAGAAGCGCTTGTATTTCCAAATAAGTGCACTGCTGAAATCGCCATTGCAGTTGCCTCACATAAGGTTATTTAGCCCTTTATTCCATATCTTATTTTTGTAAAATTGGTACTTCACCATTGTCATCATTTACCAGCTTTTTATTCTATTCAAGGATCCCAGTTTCTTCAAGATCATTTGTTTGACTTTCATCAGTTTTATTGGCATCCATGGTATCAATAGCCTGCTGTTCATGTTTGTGCTTGAGTTGCAAATGTCTTTGGATTTTAGTTGGAAATACACAAGAAAAGATGCAAGGCCTTTTTTGTTGTTTATAATTCTCGTTTCTTACTACTTCTTTTACTTTTACTTAATTTTTCTCCCTTATTAAATGACATGGAATGCACCAGCGCATATCTTCACCTTTCAACAGATAACTATGGGTGAAATAAGTGTGTCCTATGCGGGCTTGAGTTATAACTATTTCCTCCCGACGAGATAAACCCTTCCAAACATAAAAATCTCCTACTGTAGGGTTTATTTGGAAAAGTTTATTATCAGGGCACGCATTCCATTGAGCTTGCCACTTTTGTGTAAAAACACTATTTACATTCACTTTGAAGTCTGTATAGGGGACTTTCAAGTCTAAGACATTAAAATTCAAGGCCTGTTTGGCAAGCTCATCTGCTTTTTCATTGCCCTTTATGCCTACGTGACTTGGAACCCAAGCTAAAACAACTTTTTTATTCACTGACAAACAATCATTAAAAAGTTTTAAAATATCTTGAATGAAAGTATGATCACAGTTGTTGCTATCAAGAGCTTCGAGACTAGATAAAGAATCAGTGAATATGATAAAAAGATCCCCATCACATTTGTCATTAATAATATTTTTCTTCTGTGAAGTCAAAGTAGTTTTGCATCGTATGGAGCCTTGGATTTAGAAATGATACTCTTTCACTGGGTGGACATTAAAATATGGTAATTCGGTTTCTGCATCCTGCTATTTTTCCATTATTTCAAAATTTTTACTCATTTTCTAGGAGGGTGTTCTCTTTATCAGTCAAGTTTCACAAGCAGCTTTGAAACATTTTACAGTATATTCAAGAAATGGATGTTACACAATGTGGTCTTCTAGGCCATCGTATTATTTACTTTTAATTGAGAAAATAGTCATTATAGTGTACAAAGATGGACCCCAAATGAAATACCTAACAAACCTATATGGTGTGTAGGATGTTGTCATTCAGTTGCTCATTTCTAGTTCATTTAATTGTTTCTAATCACTTTAGGGACTGATCAGTACAATTATAAATTAGGTTGGGAAAAGTTTGGGATTGATGTTATATTAATTAATTAAATTATATTAATTTGAAATTATTTAGTCCTCACTTTGGTGCATCTTTAGGTGCCAGGCTTTTGCTTGTGCTAGGTTCCTGCTTTCTTTCTAAAACTTCTGCCATTTTTTTACCTGACTGTTTATCCAACTTTTTGAAGGAGTGATTCAAAAAATTGCTCCTCAAATTTAGCCTAGATTTTCTCAGGCTCTTTGACTTCATCTCTGAATTTTCATCATCTGAATTAGATGAGTCGCTTATCGTATTCTCACTACTGATGAAGTCTGTATTGGCAAGACTTTCCATCAGCTGCCCCCTCTCCTCATCTAGGAACATCAGGTGACTTGCTGTCTTCAGGGAAAGTAGTCTTCTGTTCCTGACCTATATGAAGAGGTAATCAAGTGTACCGGAGATCTTAAATATAGGACATTTTACATTATCATTGTAGTCTAATACTATAACCTAATAAAAACTCCTAAAACTTTTAATCTCTATCATTCGACCAAGTCTAAGGTGCAACTGCACATAAAAATATTGGAAAATCATGTGTCCCTTGATATGGATCAAGTCAGAGAATACACAAGGAAACAAATGGAATATCTAAGAATAAGAATATCAAATTGTGATGACTTATTATCTTTATCCTCATTTTGTGCATGCATATTTAAAACTATTTTTTTTCATCACAATATAAAACTATTTACTAATTTCCTCACCTTTAAACTCAATAGCTTTTGGTGTAGACCTCTAACCTCTAACAAGCTTAATTGGCAAACTACCAATACTGTCATCCTATTAAACAGATTGGAGGTCCAGAGGTGCAAGGTCAAATAGCATGGCAGCTATTTCTGTTATTTTCCCTTTGTGTTTTTGCATCATCCCCCAATGGCACTTCTGCTGGTTTGCAGAGAGTTTCATGTCTGGGCAAATCTCTTTTTGTGACAGCTCTTGCAAGCAGATGATCTGAAATCAGTTGAAGAAATGTGAGGAAAGTATCCATTTCACTTGCTGTCCTTTATGTAGCTCAGGTAAATGCTTTTGCTGCTGTTTAATGTATCCTAAACCCAACTGCAAGCTGCTTTTCTTCTCTTTCTTCTGTATGGATACTTGAAATGTTGGAGTATTGTCCCTCTGCAGCAAGCTTCTCCTTTGAACACAGCATTCTCAAAAATCTCCCTACAGTTGAGAATAAGTTGGGCTAAGTGCCTCATTACTATCATTGCTACTTTTCTGTCGTGCTTAGTTGACTTGGCAAACTGTATATGCCAAATCTCTCTGATTTACTACATCAGTTCGACAAAGATTGCCTATTTGATTTTGTCTGAATCTGCACAAAACTTGGCCTTTGAATTCTTCAGTTACGGGTGAGTTTGTCTTCATGGACAGAAGCTTGACTGGGATACTTGACTTTATTTATTGAGATACTTCTGCCCTGTCACAGAAGCGCTTGTATTTCCAAATAAGTGCACTGCTGAAATCGCCATTGCAGTTGCCTCACATAGGGTTATTTAGCCCTTTATTCCATATCTTATTTTTGTAAAATTGGTACTTCACCATTGTCATCATTTACCAGCTTTTTATTCTATTCAAGGATCCCAGTTTGTTTGACTTTTATCAGTTTTATTGGCATCCATGGTATCAATAGCCTGCTGTTCATGTTTGTGCTTGAGTTGCAAATGTCTTTGGATTTTAGTTGGAAATACACAAGAAAAGATGCAAGGCCTTTTTTGTTGTTTATAATTCTCGTTTCTTACTACTTCTTTTACTTTTACTTAATTTTTCTCCCTTATTAAATGACATGGAATGCACCAGCGCATATCTTCACCTTTCAACAGATAACTATGGGTGAAATAAGTGTGTCCTATGCGGGCTCAAGTTATAACTATTTCCTCCCGACGAGATAAACCCTTCCAAACATAAAAATCTCCTACTGTAGGGTTTATTTGGAAAAGTTTATTATCAGGGCACGCATTCCATTGAGCTTGCCACTTTTGTGTAAAAACACTATTTACATTCACTTTGAAGTCTGTATAGGGGACTTTCAAGTCTAAGACATTAAAATTCAAGGCCTGTTTGGCAAGCTCATCTGCTTTTTCATTGCCCTTTATGCCTACGTGACTTGGAACCCAAGCTAAAACAACTTTCTTATTCACTGACAAACAATCATTAAAAAGTTTTAAAATATCTTGAATGACAGTATGATCACAGTTGTTGCTATCAAGAGCTTGGAGACTAGATAAAGAATCAGTGAATATGATAAAAAGATCCCCATCACATTTGTCATTAATAATATTTTTCTTCTGTGAAGTCAAAGTAGTTTTGCATCGTATGGAGCCTTGGATTTAGAAATGATACTCTTTCACTGGGTGGACATTAAAATATGGTAATTCAGTTTCTGCATCCTGCTATTTTTCCATTATTTCAAAATTTTTACTCATTTTCTAGGAGGGTGTTCTCTTTATCAGTCAAGTTTCACAAGCAGCTTTGAAACATTTTACAGTATATTCAAGAAATGGATGTTACACAATGTGGTCTTCTAGGCCATCATATTATTTACTTTTAATTGAGAAAATAGTCATTATAGTGTACAAAGATGGACCCCAAATGAAATACCTAACAAACCTATATGGTGTGTAGGATGTTGTCATTCAGTTGCTCATTTCTAGTTCATTTAATTGTTTCTAATCACTTTAGGGACTGATCAGTACAATTATAAATTAGGTTGGGAAAAGTTTGGGATTGATGTTATATTAATTAATTAAATTATATTAATTTGAAATTATTTAGTCCTCACTTTGGTGCATCTTTAGGTGCCAGCCTTTTGCTTGTGCTAGGTTCCTGCTTTCTTTCTAAAACTTCTGCCATTTTTTTACCTGACTGTTTATCCAACTTTTTGAAGGAGTGATTCAAAAAATTGCTCCTCAAATTTAGCCTAGATTTTCTCAGGCTCTTTGACTTCATCTCTGAATTTTCATCATCTGAATTAGATGAGTCGCTTATCGTATTCTCACTACTGATGAAGTCTGTATTGGCAAGACTTTCCATCAGCTGCCCCCTCTCCTCATCTAGGAACATCAGGTGACTTGCTGTCTTCAGGGAAAGTAGTCTTCTGTTCCTGACCTATATGAAGAGGTAATCAAGTGTACCGGAGATCTTAAATATAGGACATTTTACATTATCATTGTAGTCTAATACTATAACCTAATAAAAACTCCTAAAACTTTTAATCTCTATCATTCGACCAAGTCTAAGGTGCAACTGCACATAAAAATATTGGAAAATTATGTGTCCCTTGATATGGATAAAGTCAGAGAATACACAAGGAAACAAATGGAATATCTAAGAATATCAAATTGTGATGACTTATTATCTTTATCCTCATTTTGTGCATGCATATTTAAAACTTTTTTTTCCATCACAATATAAAACTATTTACTAATTTCCTCACCTTTAAACTCAATAGATTTTGGTGTAGACCTCTAACCTCTAACAAGCTTAATTGGCAAACTACCAATACTGTCATCCTATTAAACAGATTGGAGGTCCAGAGGTGCAAGGTCAAATAGCATGGCAGCTATTTCTGTTATTTTCCCTTTGTGTTTTTGCATCATCCCCCAATGGCACTTCTGCTGGTTTGCAGAGAGTTTCATGTCTGGGCAAATCTCTTTTTGTGACAGCTCTTGCAAGCAGATGATCTGAAATCAGTTGAAGAAATGTGAGGAAAGTATCCATTTCACTTGCTGTCCTTTATGTAGCTCAGGTAAATGCTTTTGCTGCTGTTTAATGTATCCTAAACCCAACTGCAAGCTGCTTTTCTTCTCTTTCTTCTGTATGGATACTTGAAATGTTGGAGTATTGTCCCTCTGCAGCAAGCTTCTCCTTTGAACACAGCATTCTCAAAAATCTTCCTACAGTTGAGAATAAGTTGGGCTAAGTGCCTCATTACTATCATTGCTACTTTTCTGTCGTGCTTAGTTGACTTGGCAAACTGTATATGCCAAATCTCTCTGATTTACTACATCAGTTCGACAAAGATTGCCTATTTGATTTTGTCTGAATCTGCACAAAACTTGGCCTTTGAATTCTTCAGTTACGGGTGAGTTTGTCTTCATGGACAGAAGCTTGACTGGGATACTTGACTTTATTTATTGAGATACTTCTGCCCTGTCACAGAAGCGCTTGTATTTCCAAATAAGTGCACTGCTGAAATCGCCATTGCAGTTGCCTCACATAAGGTTATTTAGCCCTTTATTCCATATCTTATTTTTGTAAAATTGGTACTTCACCATTGTCATCATTTACCAGCTTTTTATTCTATTCAAGGATCCCAGTTTCTTCAAGATCATTTGTTTGACTTTCATCAGTTTTATTGGCATCCATGGTATCAATAGCCTGCTGTTCATGTTTGTGCTTGAGTTGCAAATGTCTTTGGATTTTAGTTGGAAATACACAAGAAAAGATGCAAGGCCTTTTTTGTTGTTTATAATTCTCGTTTCTTACTACTTCTTTTACTTTTACTTAATTTTTCTCCCTTATTAAATGACATGGAATGCACCAGCACATATCTTCACCTTTCAACAGATAACTATGGGTGAAATAAGTGTGTCCTATGCGGGCTCGAGTTATAACTATTTCCTCCCGACGAGATAAACCCTTCCAAACATAAAAATCTCCTACTGTAGGGTTTATTTGGAAAAGTTTATTATCAGGGCACGCATTCCATTGAGCTTGCCACTTTTGTGTAAAAACACTATTTACATTCACTTTGAAGTCTGTATAGGGGACTTTCAAGTCTAAGACATTAAAATTCAAGGCCTGTTTGGCAAGCTCATCTGCTTTTTCATTGCCCTTTATGCCTACGTGACTTGGAACCCAAGCTAAAACAACTTTTTTATTCACTGACAAACAATCATTAAAAAGTTTTAAAATATCTTGAATGACAGTATGATCACAGTTGTTGCTATCAAGAGCTTGGAGACTAGATAAAGAATCAGTGAATATGATAAAAAGATCCCCATCACATTTGTCATTAATAATATTTTTCTTCTGTGAAGTCAAAGTAGTTTTGCATCGTATGGAGCCTTGGATTTAGAAATGATACTCTTTCACTGGGTGGACATTAAAATATGGTAATTCAGTTTCTGCATCCTGCTATTTTTCCATTATTTCAAAATTTTTACTCATTTTCTAGGAGGGTGTTCTCTTTATCAGTCAAGTTTCACAAGCAGCTTTGAAACATTTTACAGTATATTCAAGAAATGGATGTTACACAATGTGGTCTTCTAGGCCATCGTATTATTTACTTTTAATTGAGAAAATAGTCATTATAGTGTACAAAGATGGACCCCAAATGAAATACCTAACAAACCTATATGGTGTGTAGGATGTTGTCATTCAGTTGCTCATTTCTAGTTCATTTAATTGTTTATAATCACTTTAGGGACTGATCAGTACAATTATAAATTAGGTTGGGAAAAGTTTGGGATTGATGTTATATTAATTAATTAAATTATATTAATTTGAAATTATTTAGTCCTCACTTTGGTGCATCTTTAGGTGCCAGCCTTTTGCTTGTGCTAGGTTCCTGCTTTCTTTCTAAAACTTCTGCCATTTTTTTACCTGACTGTTTATCCAACTTTTTGAAGGAGTGATTCAAAAAATTGCTCCTCAAATTTAGCCTAGATTTTCTCAGGCTCTTTGCCTTCATCTCTGAATTTTCATCATCTGAATTAGATGAGTCGCTTATCGTATTCTCACTACTGATGAAGTCTGTATTGGCAAGACTTTCCATCAGCTGCCCCCTCTCCTCATCTAGGAACATCAGGTGACTTGCTGTCTTCAGGGAAAGTAGTCTTCTGTTCCTGACCTATATGAAGAGGTAATCAAGTGTACCGGAGATCTTAAATATAGGACATTTTACATTATCATTGTAGTCTAATACTATAACCTAATAAAAACTCCTAAAACTTTTAATCTCTATCATTCGACCAAGTCTAAGGTGCAACTGCACATAAAAATATTGGAAAATCATGTGTCCCTTGATATGGATCAAGTCAGAGAATACACAAGGAAACAAATGGAATATCTAAGAATAAGAATATCAAATTGTGATGACTTATTATCTTTATCTTCATTTTGTGCATGCATATTTAAAACTATTTTTTTTCATCACAATATAAAACTATTTACTAATTTCCTCACCTTTAAACTCAATAGCTTTTGGTGTAGACCTCTAACCTCTAACAAGCTTAATTGGCAAACTACCAATACTGTCATCCTATTAAACAGATTGGAGGTCCAGAGGTGCAAGGTCAAATAGCATGGCAGCTATTTCTGTTATTTTCCCTTTGTGTTTTTGCATCATCCCCCAATGGCACTTCTGCTGGTTTGCAGAGAGTTTCATGTCTGGGCAAATCTCTTTTTGTGACAGCTCTTGCAAGCAGATGATCTGAAATCAGTTGAAGAAATGTGAGGAAAGTATCCATTGCACTTGCTGTCCTTTATGTAGCTCAGGTAAATGCTTTTGCTGCTGTTTAATGTATCCTAAACCCAACTGCAAGCTGCTTTTCTTCTCTTTCTTCTGTATGGATACTTGAAATGTTGGAGTATTGTCCCTCTGCAGCAAGCTTCTCCTTTGAACACAGCATTCTCAGAAATCTCCCTACAGTTGAGAATAAGTTGGGCTAAGTGCCTCATTACTATCATTGCTACTTTTCTGTCGTGCTTAGTTGACTTGGTAAACTGTATATGCCAAATCTCTCTGATTTACTACATCAGTTCGACAAAGATTGCCTATTTGATTTTGTCTGAATCTGC
This sequence comes from Sabellastarte sp. h YS-2021, assembly GCA_964017235.1. Classification (NCBI taxonomy): domain Eukaryota; kingdom Metazoa; phylum Annelida; class Polychaeta; order Sabellida; family Sabellidae; genus Sabellastarte; species Sabellastarte sp. h YS-2021. The sequence goes on from OZ024938.1 coordinate 68,562,447, forward strand.
ACAAAACTTGGCCTTTGAATTCTTCAGTTAAGGGTGAGTTTGTCTTCATGGACAGAAGCTTGACTGGGATACTTGACTTTATTTATTGAGATACTTCTGCCTTGTCACAGAAGCGCTTGTATTTCCAAATAAGTGCACTGCTGAAATCGCCATTGCAGTTGCCTCACATAAGGTTATTTAGCCCTTTATTCCATATCTTATTTTTGTAAAATTGGTACTTCACCATTGTCATCATTTACCAGCTTTTTATTCTATTCAAGGATCCCAGTTTCTTCAAGATCATTTGTTTGACTTTTATCAGTTTTATTGGCATCCATGGTATCAATAGCCTGCTGTTCATGTTTGTGCTTGAGTTGCAAATGTCTTTGCATTTTAATTGGAAATACACAAGAAAAGACGCAAGGCCTTTTTTGTTGTTTATAATTCTCGTTTCTTGCTAGTTCTTTTACTTTTACTTAATTTTTCTCCCTTATTAAATTTTACACTGTCTTCAATGCAAGAAGTAATTTATTTGAACACTATTATTGTTAAACAATGTATTATTTCAGTTACATTTCCATATGAATGAAAGCATTGTAACGCAATGGTGTTAACAGTTAGTACATAGTTAATTCACCTTCAGGGGCAGGTACAGATTTTATACCCTTCAAAACACATTTCTTTGGTTTACGTCTCCCTATAGCAGATATACTGGTTAATTTTGACCTCTTTAGTTTTGAAAGTGACGTAAAACCCAATAAATAAATACATAGATTAATTTTCAGTTGTTTTTTTCTGTAGAGTTGAGCACATAATATATTTGCTGTTTTGTGACATTTGTCTATAATCATATCATTTTTTCTTCTGAGAAGTCAAAGTAGTTTTGCATCGTATTGAGCCTTGGATTTACAAATGATACTCTTTTACTTGGTGGACTTTAAATTATGGTAATTGGGTTTCTTTGCCATCTCGCTATTTTTCCATTATTTCAAAATTTCTGTTCGTTTTCTAGGATGGTGTTCTCTTTATCAGTCACGTTTCACAACCAGTTGTGAAACATTTTACAGTATAATCAAGAAATGGATGTTACACAATGTGATCTTCTAGGCCATCCTATTATTTAGTTTTAATTGAGAAAATAATCATTATAGTGTACAAAGATGGACCGCAAATAAAATACCTAATAAACCTATATGGTGTGTACGATGTTGTCAGTCAGTTGCTCAAATCTAGTTAATTTAATTGTTTAAAATAACTTTAGGGACTGATCAGTACAATTATAAATTAGGTTGGGAAAAGTTTGAGATCAATGTTATATTAATTAAATTATATTAATTTGAAATTATTTAGTGCTCACTTTGGTGCATCTTTAGGTGTCAACCTTTCGCTTATGCTAGGTTCCTGCTTTCTTTTTAAAACTTCTGCCATTTTTTTACCTGACTGTTTTTCCAATTTTTTGAAGGAGTGATTAAAAAAATTGCTCCTCAAATTTAGCCTAGATTTTCTCAGGCTTTTTGACTTCATCTCTGAATTTTCATCATCTGAATTAGATGAGTCGCTTGTCGTATTCTCAATACCGATGAAGTCTTTATTGGCAAGACTTTCCATCAGCTGCCCCTCTCCTCATCTAGGAACATCAGGTGACTTGCTCTCTTCAGGGAAAGTAGTCTTCTGTTCCTTTTTATGTTTGGACGGGTTTATCTCGTAGGGAGGAAATAGTTATTACTCGAGCCCATATAGAACACACTTATTTCACCCATAGTTATCTGTTTATCCAAGTTTTTGAAGGAGTGATTCAAAAAATTGCTACTCAAATTTAGCCTAGATTTTCTCAGCCTCTTTGACTTCATCTCTAAATTTTCATCATCTGAATTAGATGAGTCACTTGTCGTATTCTCACTACTGATGAAGTCTGTATTGGCAAGACTTTCCATCAGCTGCCCCCTCTCCTCATCTAGGAACATCAGGTGACTTGCTCTCTTCAGGGAAAGTAGTCTTCTGTTCCTTTTTATGTTTGGACGGGTTTATCTCGTAGGGAGGAAATAGTTATTACTCGAGCCCATATAGGACACACTTATTTCACCCATAGTTATCTGTTGAAAGGTGAGGACATGCCCTGGTGCATTCCATGTCATTGTAGTGATACGGTCCAAACATATCTTACTAGACTGTATTGACCTATGTGATACAAGAATTAAACACTATAGAAATATAAACAATTTAAAAGACTTACTATATGGATGCATTAATGTTATATGTGATTAATTAAAACAATGCGGGTTATTTTATGAATTTTAGAAAGTTAATTTATTTTATAGTCTAGTCATATTTGTATTCTGTTTGATTATGATATATTTTATATTTTTCATTTTCTTTCTCGTTTTTGCTTCCCTTATCTAGTCAGTTGCTTGGGCCTTTTGACCAATAAAGTGTATTTTATTTCTTTATATTGTTTGTCTTTAGTTTTATTTGTATTTATTAATGTTGTATATATTTTAGTTAATGTATTTATTATCTCCTGCCGGCCGGGCGGGAGATTATAAAATGCATTCCGTGCGTGTGTGCGTGTGTTCGTGTGTCACGCTTTTATAAAGGGCTGTACATCACACTGGTTGTTTCTCCTTGGCCTTTTCAATGTTTTTTATGACCTTATTGCTTATGTCCTTTCATTTGATGCTGCTATTTCACACCTAGGACCATAGCTAAGTGAGTAATAGCAATGGTGGCTACTTTGAGTAAAGTGCTCATAACTCCAAAACGACTGCATTTAGAGTGTTTCTGTAAAATACGTTGTTCAGCTACTTTCTCCATGCCTACAAGATGGTACCATTTTTAGGGTTCTATCTTCATAGCTAAGTGAGTAATAGCTATTTTCTGTTATTAACAATGAGCAAAATGAGTAAATTGATTTTGTCTTTGTAACTGTTACTTACAATATTGGCCTGAAATATGTTGTTCAACAACTCCTTCATGTACTATATCATGGTGAGGTGTCCAAGGTGTAGCACCATAGCTAACTGAGTAATAGCTATACTAAGTTTAATATTTGACCATTGAGCAAGTCACTTATAACTCAAAAACTATTGAATATAGAGGATTTTTGTCGAATATGTTGTTCACCTATCTTTTGGATATACTGTATTGTGAATTTTCACAGCTGTAACTCCATAGGTAACTGAGTAATAGCTACTTTGATGATAACCATAATGAGTAAATGGCTTATATCTTCAAAAGTATTGCAGCTACACAATTTTGTTCCAATATGTTGTTCAGCTACTATCTCCACAGCTACAACATGGTCACTAGTTTGGAAGTGTATCTCCATAGCTAAGTGAGTAATAGCTACTTTGTCAATTTTTAATGATAACCATAATGAGTAAATGCCTTATATCTTCAAAAGTATTGTGGCTACACAATTTCTCTCAAATAAGTTGTTCATCTACTTTTTTGTGAACTGTAGCATATTTAAGTTTCACAACTGTTGCTCAATGTACAAGGGAGTAATGGCTACTTTATTGCTACTTTTGGTGAAAATGTGAAAAATGACAAATATCTCGCAAACTGTGATAGCTACTTTGTCAATTTATAATGATAACCATAATGAGTAAATGCCTTATATCTTCAAAAGTATTGCAGCTACACAATTTCTCTTAAATAAGTTGTTCATCTACTTTTTAAGTCATTCATCTACTTTTGGGAGAGCTTTCACATGGTGAAGTTTCAGACTCGTAGCTAATTACTCACCTACTGAAAATGAGTAAATGCTATTAAGTGTGTTTCACGCTTTTATAAAGGGCTGTACATCACACTGGTTGTTTCTCCTTGGCCTTTTCAATGTTTTTTATGACCTTATTGCTTATGTCCTTTCATTTGATGCTGTTATTTCACACCTAGGACCATAGCTAAGTGAGTAATAGCAATGGTGGCTACTTTGAGTAAAGTGCTCATAACTCCAAAACGACTGCATTTAGAGTGTTTCTGTAAACTACGTTGTTCAGCTACTTTCTCCATGCCTACAAGATGGTACAATTTTTAGGGTTCTATCTTCATAGCTAAGTGAGTAATAGCTATTTTCTGTTATTAACAATGAGCAAAATGAGTAAATTGATTTTGTCTTTGTAACTGTTACTTACAATATTGGCCTGAAATATGTTGTTCAACAACTCCTTCATGTACTATATCATGGTGAGGTGTCCAAGGTGTAGCACCATAGCTAACTGAGTAATAGCTATACTAAGTTTAATATTTGACCGTTGAGCAAGTCACTTATAACTCAAAAACTATTGAATATAGAGGATTTTTGTCGAATATGTTGTTCACCTATCTTTTGGATATACTGTATTGTGAATTTTCACAGCTGTAACTCCATAGGTAACTGAGTAATAGCTACTTTGATGATAACCATAATGAGTAAATGGCTTATATCTTCAAAAGTATTGCAGCTACACAATTTTGTTCCAATATGTTGTTCAGCTACTATCTCCACAGCTACAACATGGTCACTAGTTTGGAAGTGTATCTCCATAGCTAAGTGAGTAATAGCTACTTTGTCAATTTTTAATGATAACCATAATGAGTAAATGCCTTATATCTTCAAGAGTATTGCAGCTACACAATTCCACTCCAATAAGTTGTTCATCTACTTTTTTGTGAACTGTAACATATTTAAGTTTCACAACTGTGGCTCAATGTACAAGTGAGTAATGGCTACTTTATTGCTACTTTTGGTGAAAATGTGAAAAATCACAAATATCTCGCAAACCGTATTAGCTACTTTGTCAATTTTTTATGATAACCATAATGAGTAAATGCCTTATATCTTCAAAAGTATTGCAGCTACACAATTTCTCTCAAATAAGTTGTTCATCTACTTTTTAAGTCATTCATCTACTTTTGGGAGAGCTTTCACATGGTGAAGTTTCAGACTCGTAGGTAATTACTCACCTACTGAAAATGAGTAAATGCGAATTATCTCTAAACGTATTGCAGATAGCCAATTTTTCTCAAAGAACCCATTCACCTACTTTTGGGAGAGCTTTCACTTGGTGAAGTTTCAGACCCATAGCTAATTACTCACCTACTCAAAATGACTAAATGCGAAATATCACTAAAAGTATTGCAGATAGCCAATTTTTCTCAAATAACTCATTCACCTACTTTTGGGAGAGCTTTCACTTGGTGAAGTTTCAGATCCATAGCTAATTACTCACCTACTCAAAATGAGTAAATGCGAATTATCTCTAAAAGTATTGCAGATAGCCAAATTTTCTCAAATAACTCATTCACCTACTTTTTGGAGAGCTTTCAATTGGTGAAGTTTCAGACCCCTAGCTAATTACTCACCTACTCAAAATGAGTAAATGCGAAGTATCGCTAAAACTATTGCAGATAGCCAATTTTTCTCAAATAACTCATTCACCTACTTTTGGGAGAGCTTTCACTTGATGAAGTTTCAGACCCATAGCTAATTACTCACCCACTCAAAATGAGTAAATGCGAATTATCTCTAAAAGTATTGCAGATAGCCAATTTTTCTCAAATAACTTGTTCACCTACTTTTGGAAGAGCTTTCACATGGAGAAGTTTCAGACCCATAGATAATTACTCACCTACTCAAAATGAGTAAATGCGAATTATCACTAAAAGTTGCAGATAGCCAATTTTTCTCAAATAACTCGTTCATCTACTTTTGGAAGAGCTTTCACATGGTGAAGTTTCAGACCCATAGCTAATTACTCACCTACTGAAAATGAGTAAATGCGAATTATCTCTAAAAGTATTGCAGATCGCCAATTTTTCCCAAATAACTCATTCACCTACTTTTGGGAGAACTTTCACTTGATGAAGTTTCACACCCATAGCTAATTACTCACCTACTCAAAATGAGTAAATGCGAATTCTCGCTAAAAGTATTGCAGATAGCCAATTTTTCTCAAATAACTCATTCACCTACTTTTGGAAGAGCTTTCACATGGTGAAGTTTCAGACCCATAGCTAATTACTCACCCACTCAAAATGAGTAAATGCGAATTATCTGTAAAAGTATTGCAGATAGCCAATGTTTCTCAAATAACTCCTTCATCTACTTTTGGGAGAGCTTTCACATGGTGAAGTTTCAGACCCATAGATAATTACTCACCTACTCAAAATGAGTAAATGCGAATTATCGCTAAAAGTATTGCAGATAGCCAATTTTTCTCAAATAACTCGTTCACCTACTTTTGGAAGAGCTTTCACATCATGAAATTTTAGACCCATAGCTAACTACTCACCTACTCAAAATGAGTAATTGCGAATTATCGCTAAAAGTATTGCAGATAGCCAATTTTTCTCAAATAACTCATTCACCTACTTTTGGGAGAACTTTCACTTGGTGAAGTTTCACACCCATAGCTAATTACTCACCTACTCAAAATGAGTAAATGCGGATCATCGCTAAAAGTATTGCAGATAGCCAATTTTTCTCAAATAACTCATTCATCTATTTTTGGGAGACCTTTCACATGGTGAAGTTTCAGACCCGTAGATAATTACTCGCCTACTCAAAATGAGTAAATGCGAATTATCTCTTAAAAGTATTGTACTTAGCCAATTTTTCTCAAATAGCTGATTCACCTACTTTTGGGAGAGCTTTCACATGGTGAAGTTTCAGAAACATAGCTAATTACTCACCTACTCAAAATGAGTAAATGCGAATTATCGCTAAAAGTATTGCAGATGGCCAGTTTTTCTCATATAACTCATTCACCTACTTTTGGAAGAGCTTTCACATGGTGAAGTTTCAGACCCATAGCTAATTACTCACCTACTCAAAATGAGTAAATGCGAATTATCTCTAAAAGTATTGCAGATAGCCAATTTTTCTCAAATAACTCATTCACCTACTTTTGGGAGAGCTTTCACTTTAACAGCAAAACTATTCAATTTAAAGGAGTTTTGTCAAATATGTTGTTCACCTACTTTTTGATGTAGTGCGGCGGGAGATCATTCCACGGCAGTGGTCTTTTAATGATGCTATATAACACCAAGGTGTTCAAGCACCCCAAAAATTAACTTGTTTCTTGTTGGAATCAAACCCACACAGGTAACAGCCTGTGACTAGATACCAAACTAACTGACCACTAGGCCATCATGGACTTGTTCTCATGTATCTGTAACCTCATAGGTATCTAAACCAATATGGCCTTCATATGTCCCAAAAATGTTCCCATGTTTTAATGCACATTAAACAGCAGTAACTCCGTAATGCCAGACACTACCTATTTCAATGTGAACTAGAGAACTAGAGAAACTTCTTTAGGATATGTTTAAGATCACTTTTAACAGTATTATGTTGGGACTGCAATAAACACTAACAAATTGACTTCTGAAATTAAAACTGAAAAAGTTAAACAGATTTTTTAAATTTTGACTTTGAGTCAATTTTTGTGCAAACATCATGCACATATGAAACCATATTCCACACTTTGCTGGATATTTTGGTTAAGACAAATGGAAATCAGATATAAAATGGACAAAGTTAAAATCATAGTTTTGCATCCTATTCAACAGTTAAAGATTATATATAAATGTCTATCAGACTGAAGGCAATTTTATTTTGGTATCAATTATAAATAAAAGGTGATAAAATACATTAAAAATTCCTCCAGCTTTACACAGTAGGTTAAGACACAGAGAAAAAGTGGATCACACAGATGTTTATGCACTACAATGTCGTGGAAACCAGGTGAAATTGTCGGCTTAAATTCTCACTGAAATGGTTAAATGGTAAGGTATAGAATGCAGGTAATTGACATACTAAGATTCTATGTTTTTATAAAGTACATTTTGTTGTTTTATAATATTTCAGGTTTAAGAGTTGGCAAAGCAGAGGGAAAACATGACAGAAGAACTGTCTTGTTTTTATTTTGAAAAAATCCTGCACAATCGTGCACAGAGACACTTAATAATTTGTCATGAAGACAAAAATATATAGCTGAAGCATCAGCTGAAACAAGGCCAAATGGTGTTTTGGTCTCCTAGCATGAGCGCAAAGCCGTCAGAGATACGAGTAGTGCACTAGAATTTACCAAAGTCTCATGACAGAAAAAAATTCTAACTTAGATACATCCCAAAGAACAAAGGGCAAAAGGACATGTATCCTTTTAGGTATTGCAGAGCAAGAGAAAGAAATTCAGGATACACGGCCAGGTGTTGTCAGTCATCAAAGTACAGAGACAAAAGGACAAATGTATGTTGAAAAGCAGAAAGGACATGTGTCCTTTTAGCTATTGGAGTGTTGTCCATGTCATCAAAGTCCAGAGTCAAAAGGACATATGTATGGGCAAATGCCAAATGGCCTTGTGTCCTTTTAGCTATTGCAGAGCAAGAGAGGGAGGTTCAGAATGCACAGATAAATTTCACCAAAGTCCGGAGACAAAAAAAAGGTGATCTGTAGAAGCGCGAGCTCTATCGGGACTGGCGAGGGAGCTCGGTGGTGTAGTGGTTAGAGTTCTCGCCTTCAACCTCTGAGGCCGCCGGTTCAAATCTCGGGCCAGGCGCTTCATGTTGGAAAGTTGGTAGTTTGGTGGTTTACAGTGCAGTATGCACTGGTTTCCTCCACCTGTAAACTGCCCATTGCAATATGACCCTGGCTGTTGAACGCAACGTAAAACAACAAATAAATCTATTGAGGCTCGCACTTAAAAAGGTGCTTAAAGCCTCATCAGTAAAATAAAAAAGATACATGTATGTGGAACTGTAGTCATAATGTGAAGGTTTTGACTCCAGTAAAAGGAGAGTTTAATATGTCGACGCTCAGGCAACACATTCAACTCGGCATATTTGCCACACCTGCATTGTTATAAAATTCACAGGACATAAAAACTTTGATTCCATTGTCAATAATATCTCTTAAATACTTTAAAATATGGTCAGAAAGAAAGAGGCATGATGGCAAGGGCAAAGTTTTTGCTACAAGGGGGACTACCCTCTAAAAATTTGACAACTATCACTAATGATGGTGATCTGATACCTGTCTGCACAAACTTTATTTTGACCATGAGGCAAGACCATATATATGATCAGATTGAAAAGGACAACCTAACGATTAAAGTTCGGAAGATTGAAAATAGATTTAAATCATTTGTGTGAAGAATGAAAGATTCTGACACATTATATAATGGGCAACATTTTTGATAGGGTCATTGAATCAGTCCAAAATCTGGCAAATCTCCAGACAAGTTCTGAAGGGATGAAATCTTTAGAAGCCGCATAACGTCACAATCTCCTCAAATGTTCAGAAATTAAACACAGGATAGCAATTAGTAGTGTTGACACTGATACTAAGCAAAGTAACATTTTCATTCAACTGCACAACTCAGAGTGGACAAAATCTCTTCCATTGCTCTTGCTTAATTAAGAACTAGTGAGTTCAATGCCCCAACAATTTGCCTGTAACCGAAGACTTGGTAAAATTGAAAGATTACTTGGATGGCAGGATCAGTACACTGTCTGTCAAAATAGATTAGCCAAAGCAGCCTCTTCAGAGAATTACAAAAGGTTATGAGCAGAGGAAAGTTTTTAATAAAAGGAGCAGTGAGGTTTCACAGCTGCGTCTCCAAGCACTCGTGAAGCAGCCAAATTGGACATATTCAACGAGGAAATTTTGCAGAGTCTAACACCTGTTGAAACGAAGTCCTGGAAAGGTATAGCAAATGTGTAATACAATTAAAGTTTTGAGTAAAGAGAATAAGTAGATTATATATATTATTAAGTATAATGAGGAAGCATATTTCAGTGAACCTGTTTTGCAGTTACCTTCAAGAAAACATTGTGACAAGTAGTTTATGGGTGGAGGAGCAATAGCATACTAGTTGGCTGAAATTCTGCACTGTAAACCATCGGGAATCGACAATAATGTGAACCGGCGACCTCAGAGGTTGAAGGAAAGCACTCTGACCAATACAACACCAATCCCCTTTTTGATCCTATGACTTCAGCAGTTAATTTATCATGACCTTAAACAATTAAAGTGGATTTTGTAAATGTTCATTCATAAATACCTAAATTTGATTGAACAGGATACATGAATTTATTTATTCAAAACATTTCATGGGTGTGGAGCTTCTATTCATTGTTCACAGAATCCTTCTAACTTATTTTTAAAATATTGGGATCCTATTTTAATGGATAATTCAAATTAACTTGTGTTGTTTAAATGTAGGAAGATTAACACCCATCATGTCCGACATACACCCAGGAATTTCAATTTATTTGATGACATCTTTTAGGGGATACAGTAGGAAGTTTTTTTCAATATCAGTCACACAACTTTTAAAATTTCCATTCTACAATTTTCTGTGAATTTGCTTTAGAATATTTTAGAAATTATCAGATACAGAATAACTTTCAGTTCAATTTTGGAACAGGGAGTGCAATAGTGAGTGCTTGAAATATTTCAGCTACAAGATTTATTTTTCACAACTGGTAACCGGAATAACTTATATCTGTGTTACTAATATTATTATTGTTTGTAGACAGGCTCTTTCATGTTCTCTCATCTCATAAGGTTTTTTTTTGTACGAGTATCAAGAAACATTCAAGGAAAGATAGTGCTAACGTTAGTAAATAACAAGTAACTACACTATTTGTTGCACTATCTGCCTTTATTTAAAAGGATAGATGAAGTTTACTCACACAATACTACACAGAGGAAACAAAAGATTTCCAGCTCTGCTTACAGAAGAGGTTGATTTTGCATTGGTTAAATTTCTGAAATAAAGAGAAGGGTGTTCAGTGAAACTGGAAACTCCTTTCCTGTTCCCCAATACAGAATTGAATTCTCCCAGTTGGGATAACTATTTGCAAAATGTTTTTAAAACTTTATATTAAATGGTTATAAAATAGCTTAAGAAACTGAGATTTGAATGGAAACATTTTTTTTAGACATTTGTAAAATAGCATTACAAGGTGAAGCCTATGCTGAGAATTATTTTTTTAACATTCATAATGAAATGTGTGATAAATGGTATGCATAAAATGTTTAAACAACATTTGTTGACAATGTTTGGTAAATGTTTGAAAATGTTTTACAAATATTTAATAGCAAATAGTTTTCTTTGCCAGTTGACAGTTATATTGCTGTAACAGGATGATATAAGCATCAGTATAATTTTTGAACTCTAAGTAGCATGTTATTACATATGTGAAAGTGGACTATTAAACGGATTAATATAATTTGTACAGGTAATAGACCTAGAATCACAACAGTTGACTTGATTGTCCAATCATTTGATCCACAAAGGTCCTCAGTGGCCTAGTGGTTAGCAAGTTTGGCATCTAATCATAGGCTGTCACCTCTGTGGGTTCGAGTCCCACAAGTGGCAATTCTGAGGACCTGTCCCAATATGACCCTGGCTGTTGAACGGGACGTAAAACCCCAACTTTGACCTTTGATTTGATCCACAATATCAACATCCACAGAGATTTTATCAAAAGCATCATGCAGCAATTGAAATAGCTAAAGTTGGCAGACTAATTATGGCTGCAGATGTTGTTGAAATGAACAAATTTGCTGGGATGAAACTTGTTGACACAGATGTTTCAGGCAAGCATAAAAAATAAATAAATGTTTAGTGGTAAAAATTAGTGATTATATGAATTGGTACAACGTAAAATAATAAGGACTGATTTCACATCTGAAAAATTCAATATTTTTGCTTTCAGAGTCTATTAAACTATGAACCACTGAAAACTAGTTATTTTATCTTATATTTAATTGCATCTTTAGAAATGACCATGCTTGCAGATGATGACTTAGTAGAGATCGCTGAAAATGTTTCTGTTGAAGATAATCTGGATGAAGAAGTAAGTAGTGAGTTTATTAAATCAAATTAGTAATGTTGTAAATGGTAAACTTGATAGCAGCATTTTATTATTCCCAAAAGTATGTATTCAATTAACTGGCAAGTAGGGGTGCCTATTTCAGGGCATTCAAAAATGTGACTTCTGTCTTTTGCATTTCTGACTGTTTTGAATCTGCTTAATAAGTTAGATATGGCAGTTTTGACAAGGCACCTAAAACATCAATAGCAATGAGGTTCAAAGATCCAATGAGGTCCAAATGATTGGGAAAATTAGCGTCAATCAAAGATCTTCAAGTTTTGAACAATATTTTGTCTGGCATTTATTTAAGATTGACATCACATTCTGACATAATAATTTGAAAAATGTATCAAAAGAACTGAGCTTCTAGCATGCTGCTGAAGCTAAACAAATAATTAACATATTGTTATGGCTGTTTTTCTCACATAAGGACTGGTAATCGCAGCAGTCATGTATCCAAATTCTTATGACAAACAATCAAACCAATCATATCCAATCAGTTAATTTTTCATACAACTAATATCATGTGACAATTTTACCAAAGATAATTTTAATACTTTTACCTTTTCAGAAAGGTAATCCAACTTAATCCAACAAAACATATGTCACCTTTTAACTTTATATGTCATTTTGATCCACTTGACTCTAAAATTAATAAAATCTTTTCAAATGAAACTGTTAAACATTACACAAGTCCATACTTCATGAGTAACTTCTAAGTCATAATAAGTGAATATTTTTCAAAGTCCAAAACTGACAAATATTTCCAAAATGTTTTCCTTCAGTGTATAAAAGTTGATTCTATTTATTGACCAAGCCACTAAAGTATAAAGTTCTGGTTAGGTATGTAAAATGTAAATGGGGCACTTGTAATCATAATAGGGGTTCATCTCAACTGACAGGAGTTCACCTTAATGTCATGTGTTGTTGAGGTCAGGGCACTCTCACTTATGGAAAATCAATCAGCAACCTCTATTAACAGGAGCTCACAGCACTTGCCATTGCATGCATCAACACAATCATAGTGTCCTTGCTGTAGCCCTTAAAAAGTCCAGCCTTTAGAGCACTAATCCAAGCAATATTGACATATGACAAAGGTCTTTTTGCTGAAACAATTTCTCAGGGTTTACTAATGGACACATCCACCAACATCATGTCCATTTACTGCTGGCAGAGTAAAGAGCAGCATTGGATTTAATTAATTTCTTGTAATGACCAAGTATTATTTTGCTTCATACAATAGTTAACACACACAGGTATATTTTATTTTACCATTGGGAATTTATTTATTAACTCAAATAATCTATTCAACTTATTTATTTTTATCAGTCAGTAACAGAAATAGTTTCAATCAGTTTTGGAAATTTTGCTATGCTTGTTCACTTTTTGTGAAATTTGTGTCAAAACAATATTCACTTTTTCAAATAGTTCACAGTATTAACAGTTGGTGCAACAAAAAGATCACATCTCTCAAACTGCCAGTATTTCCCGGGTATTCATTTATCAATTATAACGATTAAAATTTTTGGAGCCAAACTTGAAATCTTTGCAATTTTAAACTTGGCACTAGCCCAACATGAGATTCTAAGTTTGGCTACTAATCTTAAAATTTGATGGGACAGCTAACCCTTCTTACAGTTTTGGCATGCCCATCTTAAGATGGGATATTTAACCAGCACCTTCTAATTTATTTTTGCTGTCTTTAGGAAGCTTTAAAGAAAATACTACATGGGAAAAGTTTAAAATACATCTCCTTTTTTTCCTTTTTATGTTATGAACATACAATCCGTGAGTGAGCTCAACACATTATAAATAATCTTCATATCCCCATTGACAATCTTATACAAACTATAGGAATGAGATAATATTTGATAATTTGTTTTAAACATTTTACTCCAAAGACCTTAAGGTCTGTCGGGGTATTGTTTTCACTCTTGGCATCCAGATGGGCTGGCTGACGGCAGGAAAAATTTGTCCAGGCTGTATCTTAGAAACTGTAAGGTGTAGAAAGTTGACAGTTAGTAGGGACATTGGCTGTGGGTGTGCAACATCATGGTACAACTTTGATGTAACCTTTGACCTTTCTGTAGTAACCTTGGGGTTGAAAATGTTGTCTGGGGTATATCTCATAAACTGTAAGGTTGCTTCATAAGATAGTTAACACACACAGGTATATTTTATTTTACCATTGGGAATTTATTTATTAACTCAAATAATCTATTCAACTTATTTATTTTTATCAGTCAGTAACAGAAATAGTTTCAATCAGTTTTGGAAATTTTGCTATGCTTGTTCATTTTTCGTGAAATTTGTGTCAAAACAATATTCACTTTTTCAGATAGTTCACAGAACTAACAGTTGGTGCAACAAAAAGATCACATCTCTCGAACTGCCAGTATTTCCCGGGTATTCATTTATCAGTTATAACGATTGAAATTATTGTAGCCAAACTTGAAATCTTTGCAATTTTAAACTTGGCACTAGCCCAACATGAGATTCTAAGTTTGGCTACTAATCTTAAAATTTGATGGGACAGCTAACCCTTCTTACAGTTTTGGCATCCCATCTTAAGATGGGATATTTAACCAGCACCTTCTAATTTATTTTTGCTGTCTTTAGGAAGCTTTAAAGAAAGTACTACATGGGAAAAGTTTAAAGTACATCTCCTTTTTTTTCCTTTTTATGTTATGAACATACAATCTGTGAGTGAGCTCAACACATTATAAATAATCTTCATATCCCCATTGACAATCTTATACAAACTATAGGAATGAGATAATATTTGATAATTTGTTTTAAACATTTTACTCCAAAGCCCTTAAGGTCTGTCGGGGTATTGTTTTCACTCTTGACATCCAGATGGGCTGGCTGACGGCAGGAAAAATTTTTCCAGGCTGTATCTTAGAAACTGTAAGGTGTAGAAAGTTGACAGTTAGTAGGGACATTGGCTGTGGGTGTGCAACATCATGGTGCAACTTTGATGTAACCTTTGACCTTTCTGTAGTAACCTTGGGATTGAAAATGTTGTCTGGGGTATATCTCATAAACTGTAAGGTGTAGGAATTTGATACTTGGTCTGGGGGTGTAGATGTGCACTGTCAAAGAGCGAGTTTAGTCTCATATGTAGAGTTCTTCAGGGATAAATTGTCACATGTGCAGAATGAAAATTCTGTGATGAGAAGAAAAACTCTTTGGATCTCCTGTCAGATAAATGTAACCAAGGAAGTAGCAATGGTGGAAAATACACAGTTTCTGTTTTTGGAAGAATTATAATATAATCCTACCAATTTATTGATGAATGATACCTTCATAGAAGTACCTTCCCTAGTGGTGTTAGTGAAAATTCTGATGTATGACTATGTACCATCTATTACTGGTGTTGGAGTCCAATTTGTTGATGACTTAAATGATTTTAAGTGTCATTTTACAATTGGCAAAAGTACATTTGAAATTATGCTGCAGAAAATGAAATACTCATGGCCTGAAACAGGCCAACAGTTCTGTATTTCTGAGGAATTCAGTCTTTGCACTCGTGGATGCATAGGTTGTATAGGTGGAAGAAAATTGTGAAGTCAATGATGCAAATGTTAATTTAAGCATCAAGAATTTAAGACAAGTACAGGTCACACTATCCCAATGTAACCTAGTTCTGTACCAATAAAACTTAGAAATACTAAAGGTATGACAAACTTTCCCTGACAGTAAGAAACTTGTGTATGTGTTAATATACTTCAGGTGATGCAGCATACCCGCTGAATAATTTCATGATGACACCCTTCAGGAATACTGACAATTTGACAGAAAACCAACAAACCTATAACAGAAGAGTTTCTGGATGCAGGCAAATTGTTGAAAGAGCCATAAGTCAACTGAAAAGCAGATTCAGGAAACTACAAAATTTGTATTGTCTGGATGTTGAAAATCCTTGTACGTACATTGCAGCAGCATCTGTGCTACACAACATGTGCATTATGTGTGACCACATTCAGGATTTTAATCTAATCAATATCCACCCCTTTTTGGTACCACAAATAAGGGTGTGCGCAGAAGACTTGAACTAATGCAAACATTATACAACATGCAGATGGTTGTAAGTATGTTGATACTTGATACCACCAGCAAATTAAATGGTTTGCTGTTCTGTAAAGTGTTTACAAAAAGCCCTAATAATGTTAATTGCAGTTTAAAATATGCTGCAATATTTCATTAAAGGAAAGCCTTAAAACAAATTCCATTCAGTGATGGGGTGATACAAAAAAACAAGTATGCAGTAGGTTTTCCAGCTTTGTACTTAATGTGAAAATGTATTATGAAAGAGTGACAAGCAAAATACCTTACCTTTTGACATCACTGTGCATGGTCTATTTCTTTAACATATTTTTTCCCAAATCCCAAACATCACTGATATTTTTATATACATATTGTATAATAAATAGGCCTTGTTATGTACTTTCAGTGGACATGGTTGCAAAGATGCAATTTTATAGTAAAATACCCTTACCATTTCCTAACAGTAGCTATTTGTTGGAGCCATCCAACCCAATGGCCAACGCAGAGATGCGATTTTAAGGTTATATAACCACCTTAATAAAGCCATTCGGTTACAGTAGTCCGTCCTCCCGCCAATTAGGTCACATGACCTCCTTTGTTTACCTCATTATTTTTGTTGGCCATCAACAGTAGGACGTGTTTTTGAAGTGGTTTTATTGAGGTTTATTCTTCAATATGGCTAATATTTATTTATTTGGGGTTTTTACGTCGCTTTCAACACTGTACAGGTCATATCACGACGGGTAGTTGGAAGGGCAGAGGAAACCAGTACATAGAGTTCGTTAGGGTTCTGTACTGTAAACTGCCGACCAACAGTAAGCAACTACCAGCTTTCCCACTTGAGGCCGTGCCAGGAATCGAACCCCGGCCTCAGAGGTGGTAGGCATGAGTGTCACCACTCTGCCACCGTGGCCCCTCAATATGGCTAATAATAATGATTCTTCTGACAATAAGGCGAAGAAATCTTCGTCTTGTGGTCTTCTTATGCCTGGTTGGGACAATCATAGATATTGTTTTAAATGTAGAGAAGCTGGTAAAGGAGACGATTTATGTGCTTTGAAGAAAGATTGTTTGCTTTGTGCATCTTTCTCTGAAGATCAGAAGCGTAAGCTTAATTCTAAACATTCAAAAGGAAAGAAATCTGTAAAAGAAACTGCCGTTGAAAAAACAAAGATAGACGATTCCAGCTTGGATGAAGATGATAATTCGTCTGTCACAAATGTTGCTCAGTCTTCAACTTCTAACAACCAGGCATTGGCAGCAATTTTATCACAACTGACTTCCATATCGAATAGGCTTTCAGTCGTAGAGAAGAGGGATTCCCCTATGCAGGCAGACATTATGGAAGCGTCTCCAAGGGAATGTTCCGATTGCAGAGAAAAGACTATCTCTTCGGAAAACACTTCCGTCGAGGTCCAGTCAAAACATTCAGCGGAGGAAAACCCCTGTTATGACAATCGAGTTTCTGTACCTACAAAAAGGTGCAGAATCGAGATTTCAGATGGGGAATACGATTCATCTCAAGAGGAAAAACAGCCAGGTCCTTCCTATTCAGACACTTTATTAACTGTGAAAAAATGGTTGGACATTGATATTACTGACACTGATGCTATTATTGCTCCGTCTGTGTTCTCCCAAGCTCATAAAAGTAAGAAGTCTGCACAGGTTTCACTTGCTTTACCTCCAGCAGAGAACATGGTGAACCTTTGGGATTTCAAGGAGTATGAGGCTTCTGGAATCTCCAAAGGTCAAGATAACATGAAGAATAAATCTTCCAGGAAAAATCCTCTAGCCAGGGGTCAATTTTTGAACTTTGACAGGCCAAATATGAAATGGTACAACATGCCTCCTCAACCTCATGCTTTGGGAGCTCCTAAGCTACAGGATGCTTTTAGGACTATCACTTCTCCTCCGTTTCAGACTCCCACTACAGTTTCAACTCCCTTGAAGCAATATACTTTATGGGAACCAGTGAACAGGGAAAATATAAACGTGTTGAATCATATTTTCTGGTTCAACTCTGCAAATATGAAGGCTACTGAGGAAATGGAGAAACAATTCAGCATTATTAAGTCTGCAGAGTCTGAGGGTGATTTCAACAATGCCATGGAATATGTCCAGGAGTGTTTGCAGCTCCAAGCCACTATAAATCAGTCTTTGGGGAAGTCTTTGGAGTCTTTGTTAGGGAGTTCCATGACTATGTCCTCCAATTTATTGCTGAATAGGAGAGATAACTACCTGAAACATTGCTCAAAGGATGTTACAGAAGATGATATAACTAGGTTAAGGAATGCTTCATTCACACCTAGTGAGGTTTTTCCAGTGGAAACATTGTCTGAAGTCCAGAGGAATTTTATTCAGTGGGCTCATGTTAACAGAGAGTCTTATAAACCTAGAAAGGAGCACTCTACTAGAACACAGAGCAGGTCTTTTCGTCCCTATCATGACAGTTCTGCCACCAGCTCCTCAGCATCTAGTTCCACAACTAGTAACAGAGGCAGAGGTTCCTTCTCATCTAGACCCTTCAGAGGCAGGGGTGGTAGAAGGAAATGACTGCTTGGTGCCAGGAGGCCGTTTGTCCACATTTTGGCAGGTATGGGAAGCCAGGAGGGCACATCCAAGGGTAGTGACCATTTTGAAGGAGGGTTATTGTCTAAATTTCAGGCTAAAACCTCCATTGACCAAGATTCCTGTAATAAGGAGCAAATATTTGAACCAGGAGAAACAGCAGTTTTTGATAAAGGCGGTTTATCAAATGATCAACAAAAGAGCGATAACTCCAGTTCAAAAGTTCACTTCCCTGGGATTTTACAGTCGCTTGTTTCTTGTACCAAAACCAGGAAAAAGGTGGCGTCCAGTAATAGATTTAAGTGTGGTAAACAATTATTTACATGTACCCACTTTCAAAATGGAAACTGCCGAAAACATTCGAGATTCTTTGCAAGAAGGCGAGTGGGTAACCTCACTCGACCTTACAGATGCATACTTTCATATACCAATACACCCACGGTTTCAGAAGTATCTTCACTTCAATGTAGGCGACAGATCATACCATTTCACAGCCTTACCCTTCGGAATCGCTACGGCTCCACTCGAGTTCACCATGGTAGCAAAAGAGGAAACTGATGGCTCTTGCAGAAGGCATCAGGATTCATCAGTACATAGACGATTGGTTAATGAGAGCGAAAACAAAGCAACAATGCCAAGAGAATACCCACAGGTTGATTCGTCTTGTTCAAAGCTTGGGTTGGATAATAAATTTCGAAAAATCAGATTTAATTCCAACTCAGGAAATCGAGTTTTTGGGTTACAAATTCGACCTCAGGGTGGGTCTAGTGTTTCCAACTCAAAAGAAAATCGATCGCCTTCTAGAAAAGATAGTTTCCATGTTGGAAGCTACTCAAACATCTCCAAGGGAGCTCATGTCACTGATTGGGAGCATGGCTTCAATGGAGAAGACTGTACCATTGGGTCGTCTGCATATGAGGCCTCTACAATGGTACCTCAAGACACACTGGAGGTATCCTCAGTCTCTGGATATCCCAGTACCAGTGTCCCAGGTTCTAAAACAGCATCTTCAGTGGTGGACCAATCTCTCGAACTTGAAGAGGGGTTCCCCACTTCATCATCAGGAGCACAATCTTCTTCTGTTCACAGATGCTTCCCTGAAAGGCTGGGGTGCTCACTCAAAGCATCACACAGCCAGTGGTCTGTGGAATTAGGTGGAGTCAAGACTTCACATAAACATTCTAGAGCTAAAGGCAGTCTTTCTAGATTTAAAATCATTCGAGAATCAGCTTCTAAATCAAAATCTGCTGATTTCCACAGACAACTCTTCAGTGGTTGCCTATCTGAACAAGCAGGGAGGTACCCACTCTCAGGAAATGTGTGCCCTGATTTGGAGAATCATGGCTTGGGCAAATGCCAGGGGAATCCAGATTCGGGTAAAACACATTCCAGGGAATCTCAATGTCCTGGCAGATTCTCTGTCAAGAAAAGACAGGGTGATTCAGACCGAATGGGCATTGAATCATCAAGTATTCAATCAAATTTGTCATTGTTGGCATCAACCAATGGTAGATTTCTTTGCAACAAGGTTGAATCACAAGCTTCCAATGTATGTGTCTCCTGTCCCCGACAGTCATGCTTGGGAAACAGATGCATTGAACATCTCTTGGGAGGGTCTGGACGCCTATGTGTTTTGTCCAGTGGCTCTCATACCGCAGGTGATTCAAAAGATGACCACCTACAGGTGCAAGATAATCATGATTGCCCCAGGGTGGCCAGGGATGTCTTGGTTTTGGGATCTGGTGGATCTGTCCACGAAACTCCCTCTAAGGCTTCCTTTGTGGGTGAATCTGTTGACTCAACTGTTCAGCAACAGACTTCACAAAAATCTAGCTTATTTGAACCTTCATGCGTGGCATCTGGAGTCAGTCTTGAAGGTTCAAGAGTATTCTCAGAGGAGGTGGCGAAGCGAATTAAGGAGCCTCAGCGACACTCCTCGAGGAGCATCTATGAATCAAGGTGGTCCATCTTTGGGAAGTGGTGTCAGGAGAGTCAGGTGGACGTCTCAGATCCCACTATTCCAGACATAGCAAACTTCCTTAACTATTTGTTTAAGGAGAAAGCTCTCAAGCCATCTACTATTGCTGGTTACAGGACAGCAATTGCTGATGGATTGGGTTTGACGGGTGAAGATGTGTCAAAAAGTCCTGAGTTGAATAGGTTATTGTCAAGCTTTTACAGAGACAAACCAGTGGTTAATAGATCCATACCTTCTTGGGATTTGGCCTTGGTTTTACAGGCTCTTACTAAACAACCTTTTGAACCTTTGGGGAAGGCTTCATTGAAGTTGCTTACCTTCAAGACAGTTTTCCTTTTGACTTTGGCATCAGGCAAAAGAAGAGGTGAAATTCACGCTTGGACTTTCTCTTCTCTTAGTTACAAAGAAAATTGGTCACAAGTAACTATTGCTCCATCAACTGCCTTTTTGGCAAAGAACCAGTTGGCTTCAGATGGGCCTACTGTCATTAAACCTGCAGTCATTCCAGCTCTCAAACCTCATTTGGACAGCAGTTTGACTGAAGATAGATCTCTTTGTCTTGTGAGGGCCTTGAAATACTATTTGGATAGAACAAAGGATTTAAGGAAGAATAAGAATTTTTTGTTTGTAGCTATTAAGGAGGGTTTTACCAGAGATATTTCAAGGGCAACAATCTCTTCTCGGCTAAAACAGACCATACTTTTGGCTTATGAGGAGTCAGATTCTGAAACTCAGCAGTTGTGTCAGGTCAAAGCTCATGATGTTCGTTCTATGGCGGCATCTTTGGCTTTTAAAGGAGGAGTTTCCTTAAGTGAGATTCTTGAAGCATGCTTTTGGAAGTCCCACAATACTTTTACCAATTTCTACCTGAAGGACCTCTGTTGGCATAATGGTCAGATCTTGAAATTGGGTCCAATAGTATCTGCTCAGCATGTTATAAACTTATGAGTAGGTTTTATAACTGTATAATACTTCATGTGTTTAAGTATGTTTATAGTTGATACTTTGTGATGGATACAATTATTTACCAATCTGTTTGTATTTTACAGGATAGACGGCGTTGACCTGTATATATTGTACAGTTTGCCTAGCTTGGACCGTACTTGGTGTTTATGACGCGTCAGCTGATAGTGGTACCAAGTGGGGATCAACCTGATGATGAGTGTTAGGTACAGTTTGTAAAGTAGATGTTTGTTCAACAAGTGCATTTATTGGATTCAGAGCATTGTGAGAGTGTTCAACTGCATACTGCCTTCATTTAAAAGGTATGTTGTTGTGTTGAATGTTGTATGTTGGAATTTATGTGTTACTGGTTGCATGTAGATTTCACTATTGTTATGTTTACTGTTGGTTCTCACAGTGTTGCTTGATTGTTGTTGGTAGATGGAAGTTTTAATAAAAGAATTTCCCTCCTTCCTGCAAGGCTGCATTCAGCTACTGTTAGGAAATGGTAAGGGTATTTCGCTATAAAATTGGAAAATTTAATAGTAATTTAAATTTTTATTAGAAATACTTCGCATTTCCTAACACATGGATTTCACTCCCGCCTCCCTGCAAGTCATTCTTTTACTTGCAACAAAAATAATGAGGTAAACAAAGGAGGTCATGTGACCTAATTGGCGGGAGGACGGACTACTGTAACCAAATGGCTTTATTAAGGTGGTTAAATAACCTTAAAATCGCATCTCTGCGTTGGCCATTGGGTTGGATGGCTCCAACAAATAGCTACTGTTAGGAAATGGTAAGTATTTCTAATAAAAATTTAAATTACTATTAAATTTTCCAAATTTGACCCAAAAATGCTAAAAACAAATGTACCTGCAGAAAACAAAAGATTTAATTAAATCAATTTAACGTTTTCAGAATTAACACTTTTTATTGAATGTTCAGGTCACCACATTCAATGTAATTAGACAGTTAGGCCGAATATATGCAAACTTTTACATGGCCTTTTTAGTGGTTTAAGCCAGAGAAAGATTTCTCCTACACATTATCTCTGTGTGTTTGAGTACTCTAAATGTCAACACTCATAAACTGTACCAATAAGGCCTTGTCAGAAATACTGAATGTATAAAAATATCATAGTTTACAATTATGATAGTCTCTGCAGCTGTTCATCGCTGTGGCAAAAAATGTATACTGCACCAACAACCCTGAAAAAGTGCACATTATCTCCAGCTGCAAATCTTAAGACATAAAAAGTGGAGCTGTTGTAATATTTGGCAAAAATAGCATCTGATTTTACATTATAAATGCCCTCCCATGTATCTCCAGCACAGGCCAACGTGTACACCTGCTTCATGATCCTAAGTACATCTAATCAGTTTCTTCGTGATTGCTTACCAACTCACCCACCAAATGATCCATTTGATTTTTACTATTACTTAACATATAAGATTGAATTTGAGGGAAATGGAAAAAGAAACAAAGTTATAAAAAGGTAAATTCGGCAACTGCATTTATATAACAACTTCTTGGAAGGTAGATTCCTGAAGCCTATCAGTACCTCAAAACTTGTGTGACAAAAACATTTGCCAGTACTAACATTTCTTATAAATGAAAAATAAAGTACATAAACTAAATAACAAAAACATGATGCCAAAAGAGGCAAGCTGTGTAAAAATAAAGGTGACACTACGAAAAAGTGTGTACGAAATGACAAAATGAAAAACAACAAATAGCATCACAGACAGCTAAAAGAAAATGCTATGATACCACTATAATAGGCCACCAAATAGGCCCCACTGACAGCCAGACTAATTAGATAACAACTACTAAAGTGCTAGTTTATCACTCAGTTCATCAGAATTATTAATCATTTTCACATAAAAGTTTCATTTTCAGAAAACACCAGACTCAAAAAGAACAGGGAAGATATGCTCTAAGAGCCATCTCAATTAATGACTTAAACAGGAAAATCACCTTCAGCAAAAGTGTACTGTGTTGCGCCTATGTATTTTCATTAAGCCACATACATGTTAAAAATCATCATAAACAATCATACATATTATACGGTGTATGAAGGGGCCACGGTGGCAGAGTGGTAACACTCTCGCCTCCCACCTCTGCGGCCGGGGTTCGATCCCCGTCATGGCCGTAAGTGGGAAAGCTGGTAGTTGCTTGCCGTTGGTCGGCAGTTTACAGTACAGAACCCTAGCGAACTATATGTACTGGTTTCCTCTGCCCTTCCAACTACCCGTCGTGATATGACCTGTACAGTGTTGAAAGCGACGTAAAAACCCCAAATAAATAAATATACGGTGTATGTATTTAATGTATGGGGAAAAATGGAATGAAATGTTATTTTATTACTGTAATATGGAGAAATGTAAAAAAACAATCGAATACTGAGACTTCTAGCCCCCCACTTTGGCATAAAATTATTCTGTATCTTCATCAAACATAATATAATATGACAAATACATAAACCTTCTGAAATACATAAAAATTATATTACAAAACATTTGTCATGGCAATACTTTCCATTGCACCTGCCAGAAACCCTATAGATTCTTACAAATATTTTGCATTCACCTTGTTAATTTGGTGAAAATCCATTGATGGGTTTATAAATTCTTACCCAAGTTCAATTTCCTTGAAAGGACACACAGAAAAAGTACCACACAGACAAATGAGATTTACTCTCTGTCATTGTGCTTAAATATAAGCAAGGAGAAACACTCAAACGAGGCATTATTGGCCTGATACAAGTTGAATGTACTGGCAATATGTTACTAAAATAATAAATTATCACTACAAATTGCAGCCTTAAGCAGAGTTCAAACATACAATGCCACTTATCTGGTTAATATGGTTGCTGACAAGCACAAAGCCTTGAACTGATATATCTGCAATTACTATAGTTTTAATGACAAGTTTAAAGTCAGCTTCAATTCAATTCTTCATCATCACTGAAAATGTGCAAGTAGATATTGCTCACCCTTGATCCAACTTGGTTGCAATATATCTATGTGGCATCTGAATCAAAAGTTAGTGTAGAGCACATTTCCATGCACTAGGCTTACTGCAGTAAATTAAAATTCTTGAAACATTTTTTTCACTGTTACTTATGACAAAATTAGAAGCAGCCTATTACTCAGACAGTGTAACAAAGGTTCAAAAAAACTTGTTGCAGGTGAAGAACATTAAATAACCAACCTAATTAAAATAAATATGTAAGTTTTCAAATAATAAATCATCGACTGAAATGAGGTAAACATGTTACTAATGCTTATCTTCATGACCAGAAAACCCATTCATTAAATAAAAACGCCTGTAAATGAATTGAAACAAGAAACTCAACATTAGTCATAATGTGTTGCATTTTTAGACAAACCTTTAATGATGGATGGATAAGTAATGGATGCATTTTCTATTTTTAATCCCGTCAGCACTGAAAAGAGGATGTTAATTAATGCAATTTACGAAAGTGTTTACAAAGAAAAACTGTTGCACATGTACCATGAAACTTTCATCATCTGTCATTGCATACCTGAACCCTCTCAAGAACTAGAAGAATGTTTTTGCTTGCAAAAACAAAGCATCCCCAAAGGTTAGATGGAATATAGTGTAAAAGTAGAAAATGGGTTTTGATAAGAACAACCAGCAGGACTGAGAAAAAGAAGTAAAAGTAAAGTAATGTCGAGCGTTATGCATTAACATGAAAATAATGTAACCTTTATGTTGTTTTCTATATTTACTAATATTCTGTGAAGCTGTAAAGCAATAATAAAGGAGATACAAGACAAAACAGAAAATATGCTATATTATCACCCAGTTTGACCCAAAAGAGGGGGTCGGAGGGAAAACTGACCAGCTATCTGGACTTTCGACATATGGTTTCCCAATACCTCTTAATACATTTTGAACTGTCAAAGAAATAATAACGGAGATATAAGACTAAATGTCAAAATCCACTATGTTATGACCCCAGTTTCAACCCTGCAGGGGGGTCGGGGGATTTGAGTTGCATTCTGAACTCTCCAAATATGGTCTGTTACTACCTCCCAATGCATTTTATGACTCTAAATGCAATGCTGATGAAGATAATGGCGAGTTCACATAATTTTAACCTTTTTTTTTTTTGGGGGGGGGGGGTGAGTACCTTTGACAATCGCTAATAAATTGTCAATTTTGAGTGGTTTTCCCCCGTAATCAAATCTAGCATTTTTGATAGTATGAACATTTGTATGATATTACAAGCCTTTGCAGTTAGTAAGTTTTGCTGAGCGATGATGATACACAGGTTTACACCCAGAAAATTAATTTTTGATCAGGTGACCTTGATAATGATCAAAGGTCAATTTAAGTATGTGAGAAAACTTTCCCACGCCTAAGGTATATAACTGCCAAATATGGTTAAAAAGTTTAAGATAATAAGGGAGATATTCAGGGGAGACCATAATGCGGCGGTGGTGAGGAAACTGAAGCAAAAACAAAGAAGCACCCTTTCAGGGATGCTTAATTATGTGGTTACATGAACTGAAACAGTTGTGAAAACTAACAAGAATTATTCAATGTTCACCTCAATAATTAATAAGAAATAACAGAATTTTTTGCTTGCTTAATTTAACCATGTCTTTAAGAAGCAAAGTGTTTGCCCAATTTAAGCTGCACATATTCTTCCAGAAAATGTTGAACAAATTCCTTATTAGTTATGACAAATGAATACTTTGTTACTGTACATACTACAAATGGCCTGATCGCAATGTAGGGTTGGAACTTGTACTTTACACAGTTTTGAAAGAGGAGTGCTGATAGCTTCCCTTTAAATCGCAATCTGTAAAGATGAGTCTGAAAGTTAATGAAACATGGAAGGATTTCTTAAAATACAGCGGATTATAGTACACATCGCATACATTTGTTTACACTGTTTACTGCCACAAAATTTGCACATGGAAATCTTGTTCACATACGTACCAGTGAACGGGCTCTGTGTCAGCTGACTGTGTTATGAGCTTCAGTGCATAAGTTGAAGTTGGAAACAACGTATCTCAAAGTAGCCAAGACTTAGCTGTGCCATGTGCTATACAGGACTGTAATTCTCACACTTGGGGTATGGATACCTCACTTATAACAGCCAAGAGGAACAGGCAAACAGACAAATACGGATGCCTTCAATAATTTATCATCCCACAGTTAATGTATCTCTTAAAAGTAATGACATATCTCTGGGCCTTGTACTTTTAAAGAAGAAATTGTTTACATGAACGCATATGAAGACATCACAGACTGATGCCATAATGTCAGATGATGGACAAACCAGATAACATAAA
This sequence comes from Sabellastarte sp. h YS-2021, assembly GCA_964017235.1. Taxonomy (NCBI): domain Eukaryota; kingdom Metazoa; phylum Annelida; class Polychaeta; order Sabellida; family Sabellidae; genus Sabellastarte; species Sabellastarte sp. h YS-2021. The sequence goes on from OZ024938.1 coordinate 68,589,162, forward strand.
ACAATAATTTATCTGTTGTCTTTGTGGTATTGGACTTTTCCAGGGCTTTGGAATGATGGCTTTTTTATTTGGATTCTGGTATTGCGCATTAGAGTCTGGTTGGCAGAGATTAAGTGCTATAAAAGTACAAAACAACAAAATTCTTCAGAATGAATGAACATGTTACACTGATAACAGAAACTGAGGAACTCTTTACCTGTAATGTCATTCATAATGTTTGGTAATATCTTATAACACAAACATGTATGCTTCATTTAACTCTTTAAATGAAGCAAAAATTGGTTAATACACAAAAGTGGCACTGGGATGGTAGTTCTAGAATGAACAAGTACCATTACCTTTGTACTAACCCATATTTTTATCTCATCACTGTTTTGAATCATTGGAATTCTACAAAAATCTGATGGGTTGAATAATGGGTTGAAATTGCAACAACACCAAAGCAAAAAACAATTTCAGTTACAATGTTGTAAGAAGTACAAAGGTCAAAGTTGGGGTTTTACGTTCCGTTCAACAGCCAGCGTAAGAAGTACAAATTTATTTGAAGTACACTCTCAAGTACACTGTGATCCCAGGATCCTTCCAACTGGGTGTGTGGGGCTCTATTAACACTAATGTCTTTACATACTAATTTATCAATTCCTTACATATCATGCAGTGCCTTGTATTAGTCAATGCCTTTACATGGGTGACTTCATTTTTCACATTAACAGGGTCTCTTGGTGTAAGAGGGTGGCCATAGTAGCCCATTGTGACCTTTAAAGTAATCTTACATCTTGGCTTATAATTATTCATCTGGTAACACTCTCGCCTCCCACCTCTGAGGCTGGGGTTCAGTTCCTGGCACGGCCTCAAGTGGGAAAGCTGGTAGTTGCTTGCCGTTGGTCGGCAGTTTACAGTAGAGAACCCTGACGAACTGTATGTACTGGTTTCCTCTGCCCTTCCAACTACCTGTCATGATATGACCTGTACAGTGTTGAAAGCGATGTAAAACCCCAAATAAATAAATATAATTATTCATCATATGTTCCAGAGATTTTAATGTCAAACGTAATGGTCAAAGTTGCTACTTCATCTTGGGTTATATTTGGAGAGACCCTGGATATTGAAACTTGTACCAGTCAACCCCACACAGAAGTGGCTGGTTGTGATTAGAAGCTAAACTTTCCAACCACAGGGCCACATTGTTGACCATAGTTACGAAAACCCCAGAGTACATCAGGACCTCCCTGATTCCAGAGGAATGGGTATCGTCGATAGATTTGTCGGACGCTTACCTTCACACCCCCACCCATCCAAACTCAAGGAAATACCTAAGGTCTTGCTACAAGTCTCAGGTGTTCCAGTTCACCTCCCTCCCATTCGGACTAGCCACAGCCCCCCAGGTCTTTACAATGATTGTAAAGGAAGTGAAACTAATGGCCCTCTCAAGAGGACTCAGAATTCACCAATACCTGGACAACTGGCTGATCAGATCCCAGTCTCAGGAGGAAGCCCAAGTGAACACTCAGACGGTGGTAGACCTAACCCAGTCCTTGGGGTGGATAATAAGTCAAAAAAAAAAAATCAGAACGGAAACCTACCCAGGTGTTCCTGTTCGTGGGCTACGAGTACCATCTAGATTCAGCCCTTGTAAAACCCACTCAAGAGAGATGGCTCAAACTCCAGGATTTGATCCTACTCCTCAAGTCAAAACATGTTTTGACTGCAAGATGTTTGATGTCGCTAATTGGGTTGCTAGCCTCAATGGAGAAAATGGTCCCCGAGGGACTCCTTCACATGAGGCCCTTTCAGTCTCATCTCAAGGAGCACTGGAGATATCCTCAGTCACTATACAACCTCCTTCCTTGGACAGAAGCCATTGCAGCCCACCTAGATTGGTGGCAAAATCCCTCAAACGTGATGAAAGGCGCAGACCTTCATCCCAAAGACCACAGTATCCAACTCTTTACCGACGCCTCAAACGAAGGTTGGGGCGCTCATTTAGACCAAAATTTTACAAAGGGTCTGTGGTCAGATCTGTGGTCAGAGCATGGCCGAATTATGGTTTGGATGTTTTGAATATTACCATGCATACAGAAGTGGTAATATATTCAATGAATGCTTATGTGTGGTGTTGGAGCAAAGCCTGTGGCTCACTTGATGAAATTCGATGTTACAATGGGAAGTTGTAAAAGTCAAATTCTTAATGAATTCTAATATGACTTTAACAGTGCTTATCTGAATCAAAAGACAGACCCAAAGGTGCAACAACATTTTAAAGGTCAAGGTCACTACGACAATGTCAAAGGTCAAATCAAGGTCACACCATGACGTTGCACACCTACACCCCCTAACCAATGTCCCTACCAAGTATCAACTTCCTACACCTTACGGTTTCAGAGATATAGCCCCGACAAGATTTTATAGGTCAAGGTCACTACAGCAAGGTAAAAGGTCCAATCAGGGTCAGACCATGACGTTGAACACCTACACCCCCTGACCAATATCCCTACTAAGTTTCAACTTCCTACACCTTACGGTGTTTAAGATATAACCCGGACAAGATTTTAAAGGTCAAGGTCACTACGGCAAGGTCAAATTTCAAATCAAGGTCAGACCATGACGTTGCACACCTACACCCCCTAACTAATATCCCTACTAAGTATCAACTTCCTACACCTTACAATTTCCGAGATATAGCCTGGACAAGATTTTAAAGGTCAAGGTCACTACGGCAAGGTCAAAGATCAAATCAAGGTCAGACCATGACGTTGCACACCTGCAACCCCTAACCAATGTCCCTACCAAGTATCAACTTCCTACACCTTACGGTTTCAGAGATATAGCCCCGACAAGATTTTATAAGTCAAGGTCACTACAGCAAGGTCAATGTCCAATCAGGGTCAGACCATGACGTTGCAGACCTAAACCCCCTAACTAATATCCCTACTAAGTATCAACTTCCTACACCTTGCGGTTTCCGAGATATAGCCTGGACAAGATTTTAAAGGTCAAGGTCACTACGGCAAGGTCAAAGGTCAAGTCAAGGTCAGACCATGACGTTGTACACCTACACCCCCTACCCAATGTCCCTACCAAGTATCAACTTCCTACACCTTACTTTTTCTGAGATATAACCCAGACAACATTTTCAAACTCAAGGTCACTACAGCAAGGTCAAAGGTCAAATCAAGGTCAGACCATGACATTGCACACCTACACCTCCTAACCAATTTCCCTACCAAGTTTCAACTTCCTACACCTTACAGTTTCTGAGATACAGCCCGGACAAACTACTTACCGTCGCCCGCCCACCCACCCACCCATCCGGACACCATGGGTGAAAACAATACCCCGACGGGCGGTGGGATAAAAACCAGCTTATTATTTCCTATAGATTCAATTTACATATTGAAGTCCCCTAACATTAAAAATAAGCTAGTAATAAAAAGAATCAGTCATCTCCCTTGCTTGACTTTTAAGAAGAGATGTCAGGCATATCTAAACGTGTCATACTATTGCAACTGACCCCATTATTTTTTTATAGGTTGGCCTCACTTGCCAAACATGATGTTTGGAGTTGGTAATTTATAATTTGACTACAATAATTCAATTTTGAACGACGCTCAAATCTGACATTTCTCAATGGTTGGTTTAAAAATTCCAAATGTCTAGGCTCAATAACCTGTAACCTATTAGCACTTTTGTGTTTTGCTGAAATCAGTTAGATAGTGTATCTTTTGATATACAATGCCAAAAATATGCTACTGTAGATGACAGTCTTGATACACAAGCACATTCCCAGACAATGTGTGTCACCCTGAACCCACATTAAGACATGGTACTATTATATATTGTCTTCCCTGAAGTGGAAAAGGTCCAATATGACCTTTGACCCCTCTGTCAAGGTGAAACAGCTTGTTCAAATTAAAAACTAACTCTTGTGCATAAGTTGTTGCTGGTCGTAGGAGTTGCACATTAAAGCAAGGTATATACAATGATACAACATACACTGGTAATTATGCTAGTATTTATCTTTATGAGGTTTAGTTGTCATTCAGATTTCAATGCTTTATCACTCATTTCCACATCAGTGGTAGAGAATAGTATGACCTCATTTTTATTTGATATTTTACTTGAAAATAACATTTTTTTTTGTGTATTGACAAACTGTGTTTGCTTTCGAACAGTAGAGGGTGGAATCTCTTCATGTCTTGATGCACTAAATTGATATATGTGTATACAATATTCATATAGGCATTTAACTTTACAAACCTTCATTCAAGGTCATCCGATATTTGCAAAGTATAATATTTAGCCGATTTTTGTTTACTTAAAATGCAAATATCTGAATTAGTCCCATAAGTTTGGGATCTGAAACCTACAAAATACCATGCAATGAATATCTTTAAATGTGGTCAGACTTTCCCTTCAGGGTCAAACACATGAAGTAAATTTTAAGCATGGTTATAACCCTCTGTTGGCCCATGAGGTTTGCAATATGAAACCAATATTTTTGTAACTGTTAGCAGGGTAAGTTTAGTCAGTCACTTTGGTCATTTGTGGTGTTGTGGATATTTAAAATTTTAGATAAACTGATATTTTTGGTCTCAGCAATGCCTTGTTAATATTGTAATGTTATGGGAACCATTTTTTTACCTAGCTTGACCCTGTTGGAGACTTATTGCTTCCATCAGCATCTCCAGTGGAGTTTATGTTTGAAAAGGGGTGAATGAGATGTAAGTGTAGTTCTTGTGCTTTGATATGCATCAGACATTGTTCATCTAGGAAGATTAGTTGAAACAGTCTTTTATATCTTGGAATTCTTTTATTTATCAACAATATATCCAATAACAAATTTGTACACAATTAAATAGTTCATCAAAAGTCTACCAATTAACATAAGTTTCAGTTTGCTTAATCTTAAAATTCACATAAATATAATTTCTGTATTTCTTTAATTATTTTCAATATATATCTTCACAATATACACAATATATATCTTCACGACTCTGATCCCTGCAAAGATTTTGACATGTAGGTGATACAATGATCTGATTTAAAATGCACTCATATATTGCATTCCAAAATTTGGTATCCACAATGTTCTCATTTGAGACTTATTATTCATCTGAATTTGTCTAAAATGTATCAGCCCTGTATTTCAAAATGAGGCTCATAAATATGTAATGTAGAGTTTGGTATAAAGATGTAACACACAAGAATAAAGAGTCAGAGTCCTGGATGACAGCCAAGGGTTAAGCAATAAATTAAAATAAATGCTAAACCAAGTTTGTTTTAATAAATACAAACACAAACATTACAGGTACTAAACAGGTACTAAACTTTTGGACAAAATGTCAAACAAGTAAACTTTCAGATGTGTTACCCACAGGTGGCTCAGGTGGTATTTTGAAATTGATGTACAACATCAAACTTCTTCATTACAACAAACTTTTGTTTGCTCTTGTTGGTTAGTGTTAGAGATGTGTGTTTATTATGAATTACTGGTATGTAGGTGTATTGTGATGAATATTCACCACTGAAGTGTTAGTGTATTATGTATTTACAACGAACTTTTCAAATTCAAATTCTTACTTTACAAATGCAATGTTTAACTTAGGTTTAAAATTTTATTTCTTTGTCTCAGTATACATTTATGTTATTTGAGCTATGCTGTCCTTCAAGCCTAAGATATTGTGCTGTGTCAGATCTCTTTGTGGATGCTTTGTTTGAAGTTCAGTTTTCCAATTTTATAATATATCGAAGAAACTGATCAAATACCAAAAAAATACAGGGCACAGCCCAGATATGGGCCTGGTCTATCAGTTGCTGGGTACCTTAAGATTCCTTGATCTACACTTATAGCCTCTGTTTGGAACAATAACCCTGTCTGGCCAATAAGCAATTAGGTGACCCCAATTCACCCACTAGCATAGCATAGGGGTCACTTTCAAACTGGCGGCCATTGTGCATACATGGAAAAAATTTTCATAACAGATCAGATTGTTTTTAGTATTCCAGTATTTTAGTGCTGTTTTACAATTCACAATGCCATCAACAAGGAAAACTTTACCTAATGATAGAAAGAAGGTTACTGCATCGGCTAGAGCTAGGACATCCGTGAAACAGACTGGATGTAGGAAGGCGTAGAGCTAGGACATCTGTGAAAAAGACTGGATCTAGGAAGGCGTCACAACTTGACGGATTTTGTCTTATCCTGATCACTTCTCAGTCCATTCCTATTGATTAACCACCTTATCGTTAAACACTTGCAGTCATGCCTTTTGATGACCTTAGCCCAATTCCACAACATGTCCCAAACAAAAGTTTACTTAAAAGTAAACTGGCCTGTAAAAATTAAGCAAGATCAGATATGGAGGCTTCCTGGCACTATGGGAACTCTTTCAGACTCAGTTTTATTTCAGCATGACAAGCCACCGGTACAGCAGGACAAGATGTAAGAAGATGTTAAGTATCTTGATTGAGCGATATTCACTTCAAGTATACTATTACGTGATGAAATATTAACAATTATTATCAGTTTGGCATGCAGTACTAGTCCATTGATAAAACTTTAAATGTATGGTAAAACAGTACAATTCACTTAGTCGCAGGCTATTAATCTGAGTGCTGAACTATTAACAGCTCTCTTCTGACCTCATCAAGTGCTTACAAATATTTTCCTCTCACTTCAGAGTTGCAACATACGATATCTCCCTTGTTTTTGCACCTATGACACCCTAGAAAATCACATTGTTGTACTATGAATCGGCACTCGTTGTCAAATTGCAGCTGGGTAAAACAAATATATATGGCATGGGCCTGGTTTTGCAAATGTTCCTTGATTTAGTTATGGTTTAGGCTAAATCAAAGAATTTAATATGAGCCCTCTGTCTTACCTAAGCGGAGACTTATATGGATAAGGGTTACTTGGCTTAGACCTAGTTTGTAAAATAACCACAATTTTTTTGTCACAAGACGCTTTTATTTCTAGTCAAAATATTTTACTGGCCTTTTAAATTTTTTTGGAAGTAGACAAACATTTTTGGAGGTCAGGTTTAAGTATTTGTTCTCAGAAGTAGAATCAATTTTAGGACCATGACTTTGCAAAAAAAACATTATATACTTGGTGAAATCTGAAAAGTCTAAGACCAAAGAAGTAGCTAAAATTAAAGACCTAACTTTATTGCTAAGGCCCCTGACACTAGCCCCTGGTTTGTATGGTCCACTATTTCTCATTATTTTGGATAATAAAATCAATAAATAGTTAGTGCTTTGATATATTATGTTTACTCTTCCCAATATATGTTCATTCTTTCTGCTGACATGAAGACAAGTGTGATATCATAAGTAATCTTTAGGAATCATGGTATTTGGGAGTTGGTCATGAAGGCTTATCTTTTTGGTTATTTACTCATGATTACTTATTAACAAAATGGTGATGACAGTAGATAATCTTCAAAATATATAAAACATACATTAAAAGCCTAAGGTATTGGGGTTTTATTTGCTGACTAAATTCGGCTGATTTATTTAGTCACAAGGCAATTTTGAATAATCAGTAACATGCTAGGATTGTTATTTAGGGTGTTATGATTAATCTCTGGCATGTGTAATAATTTGCTATGTCATGACAAAAGATCTTGTGTGTAAATATATTAGAGAATGTTTTTGAAGTTAACAAAATCTTAGTCATTTTTTTAATCTAGGAAGGGTTCGACCTTTAGTGATGGTAATTGGCTACCACGGCGCCCTTCAATATATTTTGACTTTTTAAAAAATTAATAATCAATTTATTCTATTGAAATTTGAGTTAAATTTCTCACTCGTCGGACTAGAAGCTCTTTGAATTCCACTAGGAGAATCAGTTCTAGCTTTCAACTGTGGCAAATAAAACTTCCCATGTGGTGAATTTTATGAGACCAAGTGTTGTGGAAAGGGTGGATGGTGGACAAGATAGACCAGTGAATTGCAGAGTGGTTTGAAGGAAGTGGTATGCAAAATTTTGTGAAAGCAAGTATGTAGCATTACCCAGGTTATAAGATTGAATCTATTTAAACTTAGGTGTTGGTACAAAAGATTGCATTGGTATGTTTGGAAGGGGTTAAAATAGATCAAATCAATTGACTTTTGAAAATATAAGTTGAATTTCCAAAAAAAATCACCTATTTGACTTGCTCCCGGTAACTCCAAATCATAAAGACAATTTGCTACAAGCCCTCACCAATTCATTACATTTATTTGGCGACTTATTTGATTAATGTTTAAGTAAGTTTTCTCCATTTATTTCTGATTTGAATGCAACAAATTGAGTAGAATCTCTGTAAAAAAGCTATTGACATTTATAACACATCTGAAGCTTCCATAATTAATGAACTATCAAGAAAGATTGGCACTTGCTTACACATTTATAAGACTAATTACCCATGATAAGGGGTTACAGGAATTACTGAAAAATAGTACCCAGTTTGTAGGTCCGTGATTTGGGGTAAATATGTTGTGTGGTGGATAATAAGAAAAGTATTTCCAAGTCCTTGTTTCAAAGTATAAAAATATTTCTCCTATATACAGGTATAGGAATAGATACATATTGCTATCATTCATATTGATCAGCAAGACGGAAAAGCTTTTCTCACAAGTAAGTGAACAAATAAAAGGCTGAAGTCACTAAACTGTGCAATGCAATACTAATAATACTGTATATATTTAAATTTTCTACCCATAGCAAATTTTACCAAATCAAGCTGAACACATATTAAAACAGTGAAATTTCCAAAAAAGCACATTTAGGTTATGCATAGTTCTATTATGAATTGATGTATTGAGAACTTATTGCTAATTTACATAAAAAACTCGAGATGAACTTCAATGTGTGTGTGCATTCATTTCATGTTCCTATTGACTGATAACAAATATACACATTCGAGGTACTTTGTTATAGATTTATCCATATGTAAATATACCCGCGGAAATCTTTGTCCACTGTGCAAGGGATAAACTCTATCTTTTTCTGGGAAACATAAAAAAATATCAGGTAAGATTTTAATATTTTGATGCTAAACCAAATAAATTACCCATTTTTGTATAAGAACTTGATTGCGACAACAGTAGAATATTCAGTTTGTAAATCAGAAGCATCTATCAAATAGGCTAAAATGATTTGCTATAGAACAAAACAATAACACACACAACTCTGGCTAGAGCTATTGTAAATAATTATAAAATAAAGAAATATAATTCAACCTTTTGTTTAGGTTTTAAAACAAGAATTATAGTTTCACTTTCGTTTTCAACCTGAGAGTGTCTTTTGAAGTAATCTGTAAACCTAATGTGGGTGTTCCACCACACGACTAAGGCTCCTGATTAAGGGTTTTTGAGGGTCGGTTTGAAATATTTGCTTAGTCCCAGACCTTCTGTAAGGGTCGGTTGGGGCCGTGTGAGAAATCAAACATGTTTGATATTTCTCACGACTCAAACCGATTCATATTTCCCGCCATCAACAAAATGTCCAGTCCCAGGCGTCCTCAGGCCTCCTCAGACCCAAATTTACACAGTCGTGTGTTGTCCCAGGCCGCCTGTGACCTTTAGTCCCAGACCTCCTTAGCTTAGTCCCAGGAGGCCAGTTGTTAATCCCAGACTCAAATATGATGCGTATGAATTTCATGCGTGTGAAAGTGGGTCGGTTGCATTAGTCCCCGGAAGCCTCAGACTGTCTGCGGTGTCCTGGGACCCAAAAATCTAGGTCTGGGACTAAGAACCGACTAAGGGTAACCGACCCTAACCGATCCAAACCGGCCTCCCCAGGACGCCTGGGACCACGCATTTTCAGTCTGCGGCGGCCTGAGGATGCCCCAGGAGGCCTGGGACTAACAACCGATTAAGAACCGACTCTTTTCCGCGCGTCTGAAATGAAATCGAGGCAATGAGGGGGTCTGGGACTATATAAGCGACCGCGCACACATTGTCGTTGTTACTGACTGTTTGGCTACTGAGAGACGTGTGTCACTGATTTGTAGGGGTTTTCAGTTTTTATTTTATATTTTATATACTTGAGCTTAGGGCAAATTTCACAGTTAGGAGACACATTTTACTATTTTTTTATTATTTTGTCGACTGGATTATGAGGAAAGAGAAAGGAGGGAAGAGAGGAAGGAAAAAGATGGATGAGAGGGAGAAGGAAAGTCAAGTAGAGGAGAGGAGTGAAGTTATTACAGAAGAAGGAACTGAGAGGAGAGAGGAGGAGGAGATTCAGGAAGATCCAGCTATTGGGGAAGCTGTGGCAGAAGAAGAAGAGAGGTGTGAAGAAGATCCGGAGTGCCATTCTTCAGCCAAGAGAGCCAGGGTGTGTGCCACTTTTACAGACAGCCAGGAAGTTTCTATTGTGGAATTTGTAAAGCTGCACCCTGAACTGTATGACAAGGAACATTCACGTTTCCACGACAGGACCAGAAGAGAGGCTCTCTGGGCAGAAATATCTGCAGAACTCAAGCTCCAGCCCTTTGATGTGAGACGTTGGTTCGAGTCCCAGCGAACCCGTTATGGGAAGCTGTCTAAGCTCCAATCTGGCCAAGCCCCGAGGGAGATGACCAAGAGACAGTCCTGGGTCTACCAACAGATGGGTTTTCTTAAAACCCACATCAGAAGAAAGGGGGCCAATAGAAGTTCAGGTTTTGAGGCCAGTCCAAATACCAGCAGGCAGGACGAATCACGTGCTACAGATACAGAACTACTGATACAGAACACCTCGAGTCCAGTGTCCCGAGGGAGAGGAGTCAGTCCATCATTACATCAACGCCCGCAGCTAGCAGCAGTTTTGTGTACTATACACCAAGCCCCATTGGCTTCAGCAACCCTACATCTGTCCTAACTGTACAGGACGAAGGGAGCAGACACAATCTGAGTGGAATCTTAAGCCAGCTACCAGATCTGACATCAACACAGATCGTCGAGCAGCCTCAGCAGCAGCAGCAACAACCGCAGCAGCAGCTCTTTACTATCACCACTTCAGCACCGCCTCAACAGCAGCAGCAGCCTCCTCAGTAGCCATCCAGTCAGGGCGGGTCTTTGACCTGCCAGGCCCTTTTCAGGGCCACCAAATCTTCCAAAAACAATTATTCAGCTACATGTTATTCCAATTCCCCTCCCAAAACAATAAAGTTCAGTACAAATACTTATCACAAGAAAAAAAAAGTTAAAGTCCAACACCTACACCACCCCAAACATGAAACAAATAACCCATGGTACCACACATAACAAAAAAGGCCACATAAAAAAAATTAAAAATAACTCCCAATATGGCCATTAATCAGCCCATTTTTAGAATAAAATCCATGGGATAGTTTAAAATCTGTAAGTGAAAAGTCCAACACTTACACCTTCCCTAGGGTTAAAAGTCATTATTACATACTTGCCAACCCACAAACAGACAAACCCAATACCAAACATAACCCCCAAATAACAAACCCAGTAAGAAACCCAACATCCAACTACCAATAATAAACCCAACCCCAGTAACCACCAACCAAGAAACACAAAAACCCAAAATTAAATAGAACCCATGCCAACGAACTGACAAACTATTTTGCAAACACAATCCCCCAATATTGAAAACAAAACTAGTTCCATGGTTATATTTTCCACATTTTTGTGATTAGAAGTGAAGATTTAAAATTGAAGATTTCCATAAAAACATTTCTGCTACAAATAAATTTCCAACCCATGAACAAAAAAAAATTGGTGAAATTAGGAGGTGGATTTCCAGATATATAAAAAAATAATTCAATTTAGGATATTATGTGTGACTTTGTGTTTGGCTTTTGTTTAACACTGGGTTTGTCTGTTTCTTGGGTGAGTAAGTTGTGTTTGTCTGTTTGTCCGTCTTTACAAGTTATGTTTGGCATGGGGTTTGTCTGTTTGTCCGTCTGAACAAGTTATGTTTGGCATGGGGTTTGTCTGTTTGTCCGTCTTTACAAGTTATGTTTAGCATGGGGTTTGTCTGTTTGTCCGTCTGAACAAGTTATGTTTGGCATGGGGTTTGTCTGTTTGTCCGTCTTTACAAGTTATGTTTAGCATGGGGTTTGTCCGTCTGTAGCAAACATAGCTGATTAATTGTTTTTGGAATAATTGGTAGTCCTGAAAAGGACTGTTATAGTTAGTCCTGAAAAGGACTGTTTACTGCAGCAGGACTTATATTCTGCCATCTTGCCAGGCCACTGCTCCCTCATTGTTGAAGTAGTCCTTCAGGTAATCCCTCTGTCTTTTGGCTTCTCTGGCAGGGTTTCTGTCTTGGCCACCACCAGCAGCACCCCCAATCAATCCACAATCATCAGGTACATCATCATTATCGTCCTCCCCAGGCTGCTGACTACCAGGTTGACCTTGATACTGGCTTCTCAGTATGTTGTGTAGAACAACACAGGTCAAGACCACTTCCCTGACTGTTGCTGGGGGTAGTTCAATGGTTGTCCTCATCACCCTGAATCTTGACACAAGGATGCCAAAAGCGTTCTCCACCACTCTTCTGCCCCTTGAAATTCTATAATTGGCAATCCTTTCCTCTATGGTTAACATCCTTCTGCCATAGGGTTTCATGAGCCAGGTCTTCAGGGCAAAAGCATCATCTGCCAGGATGAAGTAGGGGACATCTCTCCCACCCTGGGTTATAGGAGCTGGGTCAGGGAAGCCTATCCTGCCATCCTCAATCCTCCTCTTCAGCTGAGAGGCATTAAATATCTGGCCATCCGAGCAGGATCCTTCAGTACCCACATCCACCCATCTAAACTTGTACTGTCCATCTACCAGGGCCAACATCACAATAGAAAAGAACCCCTTGTAGTTGTGGTAGAGGGTTCCAGTGTTCTTGGGCTTCTTCAGGGCCACATGCTTCCCATCCAGAGCTCCCAGGGCATGTGGAACATTCCACCTGATCCTGAATTCCCTCTCCATTTCCTTCCACTGATCTGGGGTAGTAGGACACTTCAGGTACTCCCTGGTGAACTCATCCTGGATGGCCCTGCAGACCTCTGGTATAAACTTGGAGATGGTGGATCTTCCAACCCTGAACTGACAGGACAATGATGTGTAGGACTCTCCAGTGGCCAGATATCTGATGGTGAGGGCTAACTTCTCCCCAACACTGATTGGTGCTCTGTAGTTGGTGGCCTGCCTGGCTAGGTGTGGTTCCAGTCTGGTCTTAATCATTTCAAAAAATTCTGGGGTCTGTGGCATACAGATCAGCCATAATGTTGTGGTAGCCCCCCCCCCCCTCCTCTCTCTGCATTAGCCATGGCCTGACCCACATGTTGTGCCTTCTTCTAGGTCTCTGTATGGGTGCTGGTGGTGCTGGTGGTGGTTGCTGTGGTCGACATAAGAAATGGAAATACATGATTATTTGTAACTGAATAAAAACCAAAAAAGCCCTAAGCTGTTGTTGAATCTGTCTTCCATTAAAAGGTGGCATCCTGCTGGGTTCCTAGAAAAGCAATGATGATTAGATCGTGAATTTTATATATATATACCCCGAAAATCCAGCAACTTTGCAAAACAATAATCGGGGATCCTGGTCTGGGAAAGACTGAGGAGGCCTGAGGACGCCGGTAGTTAATCGTGGGTTAGTCGGGGCTTATTCCCAGGAGGCCTGAGGTGTCCTGGGACCCAGTCGGTATGTGTATGACAGGATCGTGCTTGGAACCGACCTGAAAACTGGCTTAGTCGGTTCTTAGTCCCAGACCAGTCGGGGACTGTCTGCGGCCGCCTGAGGCGTCCTGGGGACGATCTGTTCTTAATCCCAGACTTCAGTACCGACCCAGTATTCCCGCCCATTTTTGTCTTTTTTCCACCGACTGTGCACGATTAAGGGTCCCAGACAGGATCGGCCCTTAATCTTTTGGTGGAACAGGGGCATAAGTGTGATTTTCATAGAGAGAAGTATGCATTGTTACCTCTCTCAAGGTGGTTTTCTTTTTGGGTGTGTTTGTCTTCCTGTGTTTGATCACTGCAAAACTGATGAACACATCCCTGTAACACGTGACCTTACCAACTTAATATCATGTTGTAACTTTGAACTTCTGAAATTAAAAAAATTACTTTCAACAAATATCATAAGTTAACCCTATACATTTTTATTATCTGTGATGAAACCCACAACCATGGGGATGTAGGTGCAGGAGTTTAATGCCAACATGTTAATCAATCGGACAATAAAGTAGTTTGGGAGGTAGCATCAAGGTGCTACCTTAATCAGTGCTAGTTTGAAGAAGTTTCTCTGGTCATTTAGGTCGATAGCTATGATTGATTTGACCCCTCTGATGACCCTAGCAATTGCCGCCAAGCTTTCCACCATCATTTAAATATTTTGATTTCAATCAGGCAACTTGCCTTTTTAAGAAACATTTTAAAAATTCGATTTTATGCGTTGTATTTATATGGGAATATATGCTGCATCATAGTCAGCACCCATATTATTGTATAAGGGACTGTGTTTACATGAGAGTAGTCACTGAGTGAGGGGTGGGGCTATACAACACTTATATTTTATACATGTATTTTATCTGTAACTTTTAATTTGTTGTTATGTTGGGGTCACCTCCCCTTTTGTTCACATGATAAAAATACACTTAAACACACCTTCACAAGATTACATTACCTTAAGGTCACCTTAACACATATATCTGGCCTTAGGCTGAAATTGAGCCTAGGCCTACAAAATTCTAAAACAAGTTCTCACATCAAAAAAGTTTTCATTCAGGGCTGAAATACAGCCCCACTTTAAGTTTATGTTTTATCTTTTGTTGCAACCAACAAAGAGTGGCTTCATTTTCACTGTAAGTAAGCAAATTCCATGGCACAAGGCCAGTCTACTTAAACTCGAGGCTTTAACTTCAGTTTTCTCTCAGCAAAGACTGGCCTCATTACCACTTTCAGTAAGCAAATGGCGTTATATTAGGCCAGTCTTAAATTCTGGGCCAAAAGCGACCCACTTTTCATATTATTTCAATGTCTGTATAACCTCAGGTTAAAGTCACCTTAGGACCAAGTATTGAATGTGAGGGGACCCCAAAGTATCTTAATATGTATATATCTAGAATAAACGTAGTATATATTCCCAACTTGGGACTTCTAACGTCTGTCAAGGTCAAACTCAAACCAGGGCACTGATATGCTATGAATCTAAAAGCAAGATCAATGGTCATCTGCAGGATGGGCTAAAATGGTTTGCTGACATCTTTTGTCCCCAGATCAGATTCTTCCTGTGTCACTGGAGCCCCAAAAAGTGCCGATATTTCTAGCACTGGTAGAATCATCTTTTTGCTGTACACCTAATTTTGTCCTTCAGCCAGTCCACAGCTATTTTTCCTGCTCACACATCCCGCTTAAAGATGCCTTTTAAATCACGCTCTGCTTTCACACCATTCTCTCTTTGTGCTCTCAAAACTACTTTTTCTTCAGACTTCTGAGTTTTAACTTGATGAAATTTTCTGTTTGTTTCACATCATGTACTAATTTTAAAATGAAAATGCTTGCTTGAGGGTCATAAAAATGCATGATCAATTGTACGGAGCTCCCTCATTCGGAGATTTTTGAGATTGTGGGAATAGTCCTTGTCGGTTGTCATTTAGTTGCTATGAGAGGAGTTGCTTTGTCGTTCCCAATCAGACCATTTTACTTAGTATGATTATTGAAATTGGTGTTAAGTTCAAGAGTGATTCCTAATAATCTGGATTAATATGTTTCAAATTTGGTCTTACATCTAAATAATGAGAAAGTATAGAGAATAGTTAAGCATTCTTTATTGTGAAACAAATACAGACTACACACACACTTCAAAATTCCCAGACCATATAAGAAAACAAAGAAAATACACCAAGTATGACAACCTCTGAGAACTGCTGTTGAAATTTTTTCTAACAAACAGCTTTTGCAAGTGAAGGACACAGTGGTTTTATGACCTCCCAATGTCCTCAAATGCACAGGATTTTAAAGTTCTGTGAGGACACTTTTTAATTCTTAAGTTGCTCAGGAATATCATTTACGGTTGCCAAATAAAATGGAAGGCCTCTGATAATAGATCAAAGTCAATGAAATTTAAGATGAAAAAAGTACTTAAAGAGCACATCCGTCGGCCAAAGAAAAACACCTCAAATATAGGTGAAGAGTGAAATGATAAAAAATCTGAAACCCACCCAAATCAAAATAAATGTTCCATGTGCAACTGGCAATAAATCCTGAACATTTCAGCAAAATCCTTGTACAACAATTTGAATTATTTCACAAACAAACAGATGAACAAACAGACAAACAAATACATGCCATGAAACATATAAGTTCTTGGTGGGGGTAACTGGAGCAAATACCAATCTGGAATAATATATAAATAGGCAGGAAGGGAAAATCATGTTTGTTGTCCACTGCAAAATGTATTTGACCTAAATATTGGATACTAGAGAACAGGGGGATTTTTTAATTCCCAGGTACCTTTCCTATGCATTTATTTATTTATTCGGGTTGCTTTCAATACATTGCATAGGTCATATCACGACGGGTTGTTTTATGGGCAGAAGAAACCAGTACATACAGTTGTTCAAGGTTCTGTACTGTAAACTGTCGACCAATGGCAAGCAACTACCAGCTTTCCCACTTGAGGTCGGCCCAGGAACCGAACTCAGATCTCAGAGGTGGGAGGCGAGAGTGTTACCAGTTTGCCATGTTTCCCATGTATCAGAGCTGATTATTTTTGGCATCCTTTAGGTAATTATGGACTTATTTATTACTGAAGCAAATTGGTGAATAATAAATACATATAAATGGTTAATATTGTGACTTATATTTCTTAAATTTCTATTAACAATTGACAGTGATTCATGCAGTTCTGACAGAGATGAACAAGAAAGTCATAGCGTGGTAAATGATACCGTAAATGATACAACTGTTCCTGTGTGTAAACCTGTCCAAGTATATACTTTATGCTTTTAGTTCCATATGCATGACTTATGGCAAGATTTAGCCAATTTCTGTTAGAAGAGGCTGATAAAGCTGGCTTTTTCTTAAAAGGGCTGGAGAAGTGAGGAAGCCCTCAATTTAGTCTGGGTGTAAATTAAGTCAAATTACCATGAAGATTGTTTCACATATACCATTCTTTAGAACAGTGTTTAGTATCACCTTTATGACACTGATTATTGCAAGTTTAAGACCAAAGAGATGATACAGGCCAGTCGGAGGCCACGAAAATTAAAAAAAAATGGAAATTGTTAAAATGCAGGTTAAACATGGTTATCACCACCAGAACGCATGCTCCTTGCACCATTAACATGTATTTTACAATCACAAGTTTTTGGTCAGAAGATCCTGAGATGGAAGTCCAAATAATATATATATTGTGACCGCTATGCATCATATTAATCTAACCAGGGGGTTAAATTAAGTGGATGGAAGTTTTTAAACACTTTATCTACATTATCAGTTACTGTCTCCAATATATATTAAAGCTCATTTTTTTAAATAATCACAGTAATTAAATTTCTAAATTTACTTGCCATTTTGGTTCTCTTGTATGACAGGGTCAGATCTGAATGTTTACTAAATTGATTTCTGCCAATGCGAGCTTTGAACCCAAGACCATAAAGATGATAGTGCAGTGATTATATATCCGTTTGTTTCCAATTACTACACTCCAGGGATACTTACTGAAAAACTATGACATATTTTCTTTGACTATTTTTAGACTATGACTGATCCTCAAGAAAAGAAGGACGGATGTTACTTGGAAATTGCAAATAAAACCCTGTCCTGTCCAGATGTTGTCAAGCTGTTCCAAACTGTGGAAAAGGGCATTGTGAACTCAGTTACTGATGACATTATTTCCCAGCGTTATAAGGAAATAATTAGAAGCCAGGTAGTTAATGCAGATGCGGGAGCTATGATCAGAGAGGTCAGTTCCACTTTGAATTTTTTTATAAACTTTTAAAGAACCACATGCCACATAGAAATTTATTATAGCTGAGTTCTGACTTTTCACGCATTTCATTTGGAAATCTGTTATCATTCATTTATGGCGAAGTCCAATTTAGAAAATGTATTTAAATTTACAAACTGCATAGTTAATTTTTCTTTTTTACCAAAACTAAGAATGTTAGGAAATATAGTTGTAGTTATGACATTTATATTATAGTTTATTTTCATTTTAAAAAAAGATTATATGATTATATATGAAAGGATTATGTCTGAAAAAAGAGGAATGGTAACAGACAAAATGTGGTCAGATTGAAAAGGATATAAACTGTAATGTTCTTCAGAGTTCACGTTTTAAGGAATAGTTACAAATAATCTTTACAAAACAAAATAAATTAAAAAAAAGAACTCAAAAGTCAATATCTTGCAGAGGAAAATTAGAACTCTTCCCTGATGAATTCTGTACTGATTTTTTTGGGGGGTGGGGGGTGGGGGGGGGGAGCTGCTGATTTTTTAGGAGATGAGGAAATATATCGGGGACTGAATAATACTAAAGTGAAGTTTAGAAGTGCCTGGAAATGTAGTTTTATAAGAATCCACAGAATATTATGACAATTCTGCATTTCTTCCCCAATTTGGTCATCAACAAACTTAACTATGGCTATTTTTTTCCTATGCTAATAAGACTTGGTTATTACTAAAGAATTAATGTACCTGTCAAACTTTGAAGTTTTTTTTTCACAACATACGGCAATCTGATCATTGCATAATGAGTTTATTTAGTAATTATTACATTGTAATTATAAAATAATACATTGCTGTAACTGTTGGATGGCACTGTACTGTTATAAATAGACAACCATAACTAGTAATTAGAATGCACAATGACAAAAACATCAACAAAACAACAACATTGAAATATAATTTGTGTTTATTCTTCCACATTTTATTTAGAAATTAAGGGACAGTAAGAAACCACAAAAGCTGGAAGAGTTTCTGCATGCATTAGAAGAGCAACAGAAACAACATGCACAGGAAATCAGGAATGTTTATGAAAAGGAAATGACTGAGCATAAATGTAGCCTATGTGGCTTACCTACACCTCCAAGTAATGATCCAGGAAAGGAACCCAAGGGAGAAGTTCCATCTTACATTGGATGAAACTACAAATGTTTATATTGGATGCATACTGTCTACCAAACATTATTTAAACTATTTTCATCTTACCTGTATTGTTTTTATACTACAAAAACTAATTCAAAAATTAACATTCTTTCAGAGATATTCTTTTTGATTTGTACAAAAAATTAGTCTCTTTATTTGGTATTTTGTGTTTATTTTGCATCCCCGAATAAAAACAAGGAAATATTGCATTTACATTTAAATGATAGCAAGATGTGTTCACTGTTCTAACCCCAATAGCAGAATATCATGGTCACTCTGACCTAAATCAAAGATCACATAAGTTACCTAGAATACTGACCCTATGGGCAAAGTGGTACAGAATATAACAATTTGACCTAAATAAAACCACAACCTGTACATTTGAGGCATCATAAGGCCAGCTAACACGGCAGCTTAAGTATTCAAACTCCAATTTGGAAGCTTCAAGCAAGACACAAACTGAGATGAGCTGATTCACCATTAAATGGGTATTTAAAATGGTTATGATAACCCAAGAATTACTAAACATAATTAGTGACACTTGCAAGAAATGAGAGTTGTAGACACTGAAACTTAATTAAATTAGCTATTTTTGTGGTATAAATTGAGATTGAAGGTCACACACAGTAATAAACCTGTGAGAGGGATCCCAGCAAATTTTAGTTTTATGAACAATATAAAGCACTAGAAGGAGTGATCCAATACTAATAAAAGTATGACATTGAACTTTACATTCAAGATTTACATACAAATAACAGTAAAAATGCAAGAAAGCAGTAGCAAGAAGGTCCTACTTAACAAGCATAAATTATTAAGCACTGTTTAACAATATAACCATAAAATTTACATGACAGAATCACCAGATTTAGGAAATTAACAACATAGCAATGAAACCCAAGTAGTCAGGTACAAAAATTACAAAAACACATTTAACTTTCAAATTACTGAGAGTCCAAGACAGTGCACAATGTTGGGGAAGTTCAGTGATGGTTCACACAGCAGTACGGGGGCAGCCCATCAGCCTCAAGGGAAAATGCAGAATGATGCAAAGGTAATAGCCATCAGGAACGTGCTATTTGACATTGCCCAGCATATAGGACAAAGAAAACACCAGAATCAATCTGAATACCTATGCAAACCAAGTAGCAGAGCTTTACATAAAAAAACGTTAACACACTTCTACATAGGCACAGATACAAGACAAAAGTCAAATAGGATCATCATGCTCACATGTAGAGACCAGAGAGTGCAGGGTTAAGGTGGGATATACAACAGCTACCATAAACTGGGTCTTTGAAACGATAACGATCCAACACAGTACAGTATTAACCCAAAACCCAAATCCAAGAAATGCTCAAAGACTTAAAACAGCTGGGTCCACAGAGGAAGCACAGCACTTGGAAAGGCAAAAGCAGACAAAGGTAGTCATGAGAGTACATTTGGATCCACACAAGAAAGAGAACACATGGAAGTGAAGATAGGTGCAGGCATAAGTAGGTCCAAAAAAGCCACTACCAAATCACGGAAGTCCACGTCTCCACTTCTGACGTCCTAAGTGGCCTAGTGGGTTAGTAGATTTGGCATCCAACCACAGACAGTCACCTCTGTGTATTGTATACACGCATACAATAGGAAAGGGGTTCAAACTGGGTGGAAATTTTGATGTTTGTTGCCAAAAATAAAAAAGGAAAGTCAGGATTGTGTGATAATGCAGTGTAAAAGAAAATAAGCATTGGCTGTATTCACCACTGATCACAGAGCATTGATTTACCTCTTTGCCATTTTTAAGTGTCTAAGACTCATGACGGGCTCACACTGAGCTATGTTTAGTACAGTATGTGTGCAACGGGAAAATTGGAGCTCCTCCTCCAATTTTCAACTTGATCACCATCCCTTTCCCACAAATGGGAGCAAACCCAGTTTTCCCTTTGCTAATCATCACCTAAACCATTGCCATCCGCTTCTACAGGTCTTTGTTTACACTTTGTTTCTCTATGTTTACACTCCGTCACTATATTTTACTGTCCGTTGCTTTACATGACATAAAGTGGTGTCAAGTGTCTAACTGTCTCTACTGTGCCATGGCATGTACCGTTTGTATACTCCCTGGCATTTGTCTTCATTTCAGAACCATGTATGAAAGCCATCACTCCATGTCTGTTAACGTTTCAACCGTTGACCAATTTTGCTTCTGCTGTTGCAAGACCTGTTCCAATGTGTCGAAGATCTCTCTGGCCTATGGATCAAGGTCTCTGTCCCCCCTGTAAATGTCACGTCACCAGCCATTTCTTTACGTTTAAGGTAGGTTGACAGATTTTGCTTTAAGTTCTTTGCCTTTTCGTCCCCTTGTCTCATGTTTTCTTCCATTGGTATAGGCTCCCGTCACTTCACCTGTCTCTCCATTGCTACAATTCAGTGACCATTGCTGTTGTCAGATGACAGGAAAAACACACCGTCCCATTACTTTGTAATCCGTTTCTTCATTTTCGTAGGGGCCACGGTGGCAGAGTAGTAACATTCTCGCCTCCCACCTCTGAGGCCGGGGTTCGATCCCTGCATGAGGTGACGGAATGGAAAGCATGTTACAGCTACATACCTAAAATCGACTATAAGTGATCCCACATGGGGAGAAAGGTTGATGAGTAAAGAGAAGGGTAACAACATGAAGGAAGAGTTATGAAGACGTAGACGAAAATGAAGATTGTTTATTTTGTTTATTTGGGGTTTAACGTCGCTTTCAACACTGTACAGGTCATATCACGATGGGTAGTTGGAAGGGCAGAGGAAACCAGTACATAGAGTTCGCTAGGGTTGTGTACTGTAAACTGCCGACCAATGGCAAGCAACTACCAGCTTTCCCACTTGAGCCCCACATACCGTGGCCTACCGCCATGTGGCCACCGCTTATTTTGCCTGTTCCTCTCTGTTGATAGACCTTAGTATATATATATATATATATATGAGCATTTTGGTCAAAAATTGGAATTTTACTTTACCACATTATCATGGCTAGATGGGTAGAGCATTGCAATAATTTCTTCAGGCCAATGCCATTTTTATGGCTGCACAGAATTACCTTCAATTTATGTGGTGTCTGTGGATGCAAGCTATTGGTGCCAGAAACAGAAGTAGACATAGGAGAAGAATCTGGACAAGAGTTCTATACTTGAAAGACCCAGGTTTGGACTGTATGAAAATCTCCTGGAAGATTTAGAGATAAATGATCCAAGGTCCTACAGGAATTTCACCTGATGTGCTCCAGAGTTATTCTGATTAATAATGCAACGAATAACTCCTGCAATTGCAAAAAAAAACAAAACAACTACAGGTCACCTGGCCGTCCACAGGCACAGTTGGAACTAGGTCTGATGTTGGATGTGACTTACCAGTATCTTGCTTCGGGCAGCATGTTTACTGACCTCCAGTGGGATTTAAAGTTAGCACCAAACACCATATCTGAAGTGGTCCAGGAGGTCTGCCTATCTATTGTTGACATATTTTGGGAAGAATTCATAGTGACACCCAGTACAGAGACTCAATGATGTGCCGTTGCAGATGCCTTCTGTCAGCGATGGAATTTTTTATACCATGTTCTTGGGGCTATTGATGGGAAACATGTTGCTATTCAGAAGCCACTCTATGCTGGTTCGGATTTTTACAAATACAAGAAGTTCCATTTTATCATCATAATGGCTGTTGTTGATGTAAACTATAAATTTATCTGGCTGAACATTGGCACAGATGGGGCAGCGGGTTATGTCCAGATATGGAACAACAGTGACAACAGTGGCTTATCCTGCCTCAACCTGAACCCTTCCCTGGTGACACTGCAGATATTCCATTTTTCCTCATTGGTGATGGTTCTAGAGTAATCTAAACAACAATTTATCAGGGTACCAGAAAGGGCATGTTCCCGTGCTTCATAATTCAAGCCGTACACTATGGGAATCCTGGCCTGGACATAATTGGGGACACCAGTCTGTCTCATAATATCTGCTACTTGCAAATGTTGTTCTATGGTTGTAATATGTACTTGTACCCTATCAGGATCTATGAACTAACAAGTTGTGGGTGGTGGTTCAAGATACCAAATTTCTCTTCCGTGATACTGATGTCATGAGCAACCTGAGTACTTGATTTATTATCTGGAATGTGGGCACTGATACTGGGTGGGATTACTACTCAGATGCTTGTTGTTAGTATCTGTGTTAGCACAAGGTTGCAAATCAATGGTCACTTGATCCATATCATCATCCAGGACATCTGTATCCATTGTTTCACACATATTTTCATTTCTTATGAGCAATTCCTCAATAACATTCACAATTTGACCCTCATAAGAACATCCTTTGACAATTGTAATCTAAATAAATTCTGTATGCGGCTGTTTTGCTAACGTCCTGTCTGCCTCAGACACCATACTCACCTCTCTTGAGGCCAAATTATGAAAAATTTGGGCAGTATGACTGACCTGAAGGGGTCAAGTCAGAGGTTTGAGACCAGGGCACCAAACCTTGTATGCATTAATAATATATAAACCCCTGAGCTGACTGCTACAATCTGGATGAATAAAAGCCAAAGTAGGTGAGCCAAATTTGTGGCTTCCTGTGTGAAATATGCTAGCATTTTGAATAATGGCATCAGTAACAAGAGGTTGAGATATAATACCCTTGTGTTGGTGCCCAGGACCTCAAGACTGCTGATTGGCTTGCTCAGCTTGCCTTTCACTGAACTCTAAAGTTTGATAAGTATTAGCCGTGTTAGTAATATTTGTAGGAAACCTATTGTTAAATTTTGGGATTTGTGATGATTCGTCTCCATACTGAGACTGTACAGCCAAAACGCTCTTTGACACATTATAAGACATATGATGAACTGCATACGAAGAAAAATTATTTACAACATAACTGGCAAGGGCTGGGGTTCCATGTATACATTAATTATGGGCTAATAGTGGGAAAAGTGTTAACACTTAGGTTACAAATAGAACGTAAAAGCTCACAAAACATGTAAAAATAAAATTTTTCTTAATGTAATTATTGCTTTAAATAAATAAGCGTAAGACATTCGCTCAAAAGTTGAAACACCTCTTTGGTAAACTTGTAGTACAGCCCATGACAAAAATCTCCAATCTGAACCTTTGAGGTCAGATTAATGGAGTCACGTATTACAGCTTAAAGTCTCAGATATAAGTCTATGGCCGGCCAAAAGCATTTTAAGAAATCCTCCCCATATCAGCTTAAAATGCCTCTTTCTTGAAATTGAGGTCAAAGCTGTGTTTCCTGACATATTAATATGGCTCAAATTATTGGTTCAAGACACAGATCATAGAATGTTTGAAGTTAGTCCCATCTTATCCCTCCCTGGAAGATACTTTGGTACTATTGTACTACCCTGGATCTACACTGTGATGTATGAGTGTATGGGGAATGGAATTACACCTCTCGGGTGTCATAAAGGGTTTTCCACCCCCATACATGAGTACATTGTGAATCCACATTTACTCCAAACTCAGTTGAATGGACGCCTTTAGTGATCAGTTTGTGTCTGTCTGTGCACCGTTTTACCCTTATAACTCAAAAACTGTAACATCAATCAAGCTCAAATTTGGTTTGCAGTTACTTCCTGGGGCGCAGACCAATATTTCCAAATTTGGTGTAATTTGTGTGAAAAGTAAAGTCAGGTGAGAATTTTTCTTGTTTTCAATTGGGCAGAGAAATCTGATTCTCATTGTCACATAAACAAGATGTACTCAGAGAGAGCAAAACACTCGACTACATGTGACCAGTCTCTCAAGTGATATAAAGTATTGCAAGGAAGACAATAAAATAAAACCAAACATGTATATTAATCTTCATAGAAATATCAAGTAGAAAGCCAAAGTCATTAAAAATACAGTGAAATGGGACCTCTGAAAATTCATGATTTTTTGTAGCCAAAATAAGATCCAGATCTTTCTTTTAGTAACTTCTTCCTTCGGTCAGGTCCTACCCACAAATTTTTTAATAAAGATCTGTTCACTAGTTCTGGAGTAATCTAAACACAGAAAAAATTGTAACAAATTTTATTGTAATTTAACTTTTTGTAAGTAAAATACCTACCTTATCCTCACAAATGCCTATTGGTTTTGTGGAGGCAAAACACAGCGATCAACAAGAATATTTAAAATTTATTCTTGTTCGAGAGGCGAACCCCATAATTAGTGATAGATATGCATGCGCACAGCTCACTGTCGGTTGGACTTTGTGGAGAGATCCTCATTTAAATTTTTGTCCCCTGTAAAACAAACTTGTGAGGGGAGGTAGGGTGGGTCTGTCTTTGTGAGGATAAGGTAAGTATTTAACTTACAAAAAGTTAAATTACAATAAAATTTGTTACATTTTATTGCGTAAAATAGCCTTACCTTATCCTCACAAATGCTTGATTCCAACCATAACAGGAGGAGGGGTTTGTTTTGCAACCTGCCTGTTAATGTAAATATAGGGTTCACCATGTAAGCATTTGATTGAGAGGATAAGATAAGGTTAAGTATGCCACATCAGAATTTTCATTACTGCAAAATATCTGTATAGATAAGTAATGATAGCGAACGTCATGAATATTCATGATGCACTGTTGTAGTTTCATACTTGTCCAATGTAGCATAAGTAGACTCACATGTAACCATCACCCATAAGTGTGTGGTCAGGAATGGTTTCCTGGGTCCATCGAGCTGGGACCTGTCATCCAGCAAGAAGGTATCCCCAAGCTGGCTTCTGTGTGTTATATGTCCATACAAGATACTCGTATGGATGGAAGAGTGAAAGTATGCATCTTTCAGGTGTATCTAAACTAGTCTTTCGCCTTTTGTGACCAAGTTTCTGATTATCTCTGCCATCTCCATTTTGAAAATTGGAAGTAGCATGTAACTGTTCAGGACACTGAGATCTATCCCAGGGCGCCATTTTGGCCGGGTTATGGTACAAGAAAAAATCTGCTGTAAAAAACTGGAGTTGTGAAATCCTTGAGATAGTAAATTGCGCTTTTTGAAGCATTTGTGACACCCTTTAGAGAGCCATGTTTTTCTTGTCTGTAACCGCTTTAAATTATGGGATGTACAGACAGGGGTGGATTCGACTGGAGTATTATTCGATAACCCCATCCAAAGATTTGCACAACTGTTGTATCTGGTACATACATCTGTTGAAACTGGCCATTTAACCTTTTGAGACCGAGTTTCTTCATAAAAATTGTCGAGTCCCTTTCACAGCTTGGAGAGACGTACAAATGTTCAGGACACAGAGATCACCAGTGGCCAATGATAGTGTGTGATTAATGCAAAGAAAATGACAGGAATGGTCATCCATCCACGCACTAACCTTGCCCAATGCAGTTTAACTTCCTTGCATCGCGAAAAACTCCTGGTGTAGGCCATCCGTACTGTACACTTTATAAAGCACACAGCCCACCAACGTTCTATGTCTTGACAAAAGCAAATATTTCCATCCATAACAAGTAACACTGTGTCAGATATGATAAAGGTAACTGTTATACTGAGAAAATCCTGCAATTTGCAAAGAGTTTACAGAAGAAACTGTGTGCAAATTAACATATTGAATGAAACACAATATTTTCAGCATCATGGTGGATTGTTTCCTGTCTGTAGCACCTGCAGAAGAGCTACATGAAAGGGGAGTTTTGATTGGAGGGCTACAAAGTACCCATTCAAAAACTGCACAACACTGAGACGGCAATAGTGTTCCAATTTAACATAGCTATTTATACGTATTTGTTCTACTACACCAGAATCCCCTATTTCATTGAGGAAAATGGTGGAAAGACTTAAGTGTAATCTTCTCTATAATGAACAACATACTGAAGAACTAGTCCTGATGCCTGGTTTGTAGGTTGAAAGCAAACTTTGATAAACTTCTGAAGTAGATCTTGTAGGCCTGACTTTTTTCAGTCTACAGAAAATCTGTTAAATGCTGGTTAGGTAGAATACCATTGAAAATTGAATTCGAGATGAAAGGTCATCTTCTGTGTGTTTTCCAAGTGGAGAGGCTACGTGCTTTCTGGAGGTTTATTAACCTCAGAAAACGAATTTTAATCTGCCCAGCTATCAAATCTTAGTGTCATCTGGTGTTGCAGAAGGAACCTCTAGTAGATCTTCTACTACTGCTGTTTTTCAGTCGCAGGAGACCTCTTTAATGCTGCCATTTTCAAAATGTGGCCAGTTCAAAGGCTTCTGCTGAACATCCATCATAAATGAAGAGGTAGGTAGCTTGAACCAAAAATGAAGAATCTGCTGTAATAGATCCGCTACCAAAAGCTGTTTTATAGCCAAGGGGGATCTAAGAATGTTGTTATGGGATTACTCAACCTCCAGCATGATATATTGTACTTTATTTTCTTGACATGAACTCAATGAATTCTTAAGAACGCATCTGTCGTCTTAGAAAGGAGCAGAGTTAAAAAGACTTCACGTGTTGTCTCCTTGGATCTCTCGACAAAGTCCAACTGACAATGAGCTGTGCGCATGCGCAGCTATCACTAACTACGGGTTCACCTCTCGAACAAGAATAAATTTTAAATATTCTTGTTGGTCACCACGTTTTGACTCCACAAAACCAATAAGCATTTGTGAGGATAAGGATAAGGAACTGCTGGTGGAAGTAAAAATATTGCTTAAAGGTCACTTCTTGGTGAAAATCACTCATCGTAATTTTTTGTGATGGACTGTCAAGGAATTGAAAGAAAAAAGAGAAAATATCACAAGGTATTTTTGTGACCTCACAGGTGGTGGTATATTCATCATTTTTGGCTTTGGCTTTTAACCAATATTTTACAGCCACCAGGAGTTTATATTTTTGTGTGTTCGTTTGTCCATTATCTGCCTGTCTGTTTTTTGTTGTTTAGATTACTCGAGAACTGGTGAACACATCTTGATGATTATTTTTTTGTACAAAGGAGCTAGCCGTGGGAAGAAGTGATTGCATTTTAGGAAAGATCAAGTTAATATTTTCAATAAAGTTTCAAAACTTTTGAAATGCCACCATAGTGGACATGTGTGCTCAGTGGTTTCTTGTACACTTTGTGCCCATTGTATTAAATAACACAATTATGTCAGCTAGAGGGTGAGCTATCAATCAATCAATCAGTTGTCCAAGTGCTTAATCTCCATATCTACGGATTCTAAGGCACACCATCCAGTTCGTAAGGCATAAGTCACAAGACATTAGACATGTTCCAAGTCGTTCCCAGGGAGGCGATCCGGTGTTTGGTAGGGAATGATTTCTGAAATAGGTAGGTTTTTAGTCGACTTTTGAAACTGGAGAGATTTGGAGCACTGTGGATATCATATGGAAGATCATTCTATAACTTAGGGGCGTCATATGAGAAACTATTGTTAAAATGGACCTTTGATTTATGGATGGAAGCACAGTAAAGAGGAACCTGAAGGAACAAATTTTTGGGATTGGAACGTCTTGTATTCATGGCAGATTTGTACAAGGGGAGATATGGTGCAAAATACTTAGGCTGGCCAGTGGTGAGGTACTTATAAACCAAAACTAGGGTTTTGAAGATAATACGTTGTCTAATGGGTAGCCAATGAAGTGTCCTAAGGGTGGATGTAATGTGAGTGTACTTTGAAACACCAGTGACAAACCGTGCAAGCACATTTTGAACATATTGGAGCCTTGTAGCATTTTGGGATGACAAACTGCGAAAAAGAAAATTGCAGTAATCCAAACGACTACTGACCAGAGCATTTGCAATCACCACTGATGTATCCACAGAAAGAAACCTCCTGATGTGATGAAGGTCCCTGAGGCTAATAAAACAGGACTTGATGACAGAATTTACGTGATTGGTGAAACGAAACTTTGCATCAAACAGAACACCCAGATTGCATACAACATCTGCGGGAGAGAGACAATTATCCAGGATATTGACAGGAAATGAGTCACAGAGCCATTTGTATCTGTCTTTGGCACCGAAGACTATGAATAGCTACACTATTGTGAACTCACTAAATATCCACAAATATTCATTTAGTGTCTTGATGTGTGTGTTCAAGTATGCATGCTTTCCTCAGTGGGGAGAAATCCACTGAAAATTATTTTACATGTTTGGTTTCATTTTATAGTCTTCCTACGTAGCTTCAAATACAATCAGTAGATGTTCTGTAATACATTACTTTATAACACATCTGAGGCTGGTCACATTGAGTTCAGCGTTTTGCTCTCTCCAAGTGCATCTTGTTTTGTCTTGGCAAGCTGTTTATCTAGAGGATTCTTATACCTATTAATTTTAATTATTATTCTCACTAAGTGATAAATGTTGTGCTACTTTGCTAAAAAAGGCGGCAAACAAAAGTGAAATTTCCTTATCCAACAGACTAGACTGTTATGTAATACAAAAATATAATATTGCAATGATAGTATTATTTGTACCTTACTAACACAATATACAATACCAGTAGAATCTTGGGGCCGATTTCACTAAAGGACTTAAGCTAAATCACTTTATTGGCTAAGTCCGTGATTTAAATCTAAGACTTTGGTCTTAGCTAGGTCTGGGACTTAAAATGGATTTCACAAAGGTGACTTAGCTAAGTTCAAGCTTATCAAATAGCCACAGTGGTTTTCTGTGTCATGTGACCTTTTATATCTATTCAAAATATAATATTGGTGTCATATATCCTTCATTTAATGCATTTTATCTACGGAAAGGTGCTGTTTTGAAATGGAAAACTTTGTTGCCACATATAAACTTCCCAAAGACTGTTTTAGTGAGGTGTTCTGTGTAATTATACGTTAGTTACAGCCATTTCAAATTTTGAAGTGGATAAAAGTTTATGGTGGCCATATTTAAGTCCCCTGTGCAAAATTTAAGCCCACTACCTCCCAGACTTAAAATGAAGTCCACTGACTTAGAAATTTCATGGACTTAGCTGCTTTGTGAAATCCGCTAAGTCTAAGACCACAGACTTAACATTCTTTTGACAAAATTTAAGACCAAAGTCTAAATCTGGACTTAAGTCCCTTTGTGAAATCGGCCCTTGGTTTTTATTGATTACATTCATACATTTTTGCAAATAAAAATCTTCAACACTTTGTAGTACCATACAAGAGTGTAAGTAGCCCTTTGGGACTAAATGATTATTTTTTTTAGATTACGATTTCTTGTGGTCATTTAGGTGAATTATTTTAAGAGAAATTGTATTATCTGCCCCTTTAAAAATACTCAATAGACTAATTGTCTGAAGAACTTAACCTCGGGTATCAATGTCTGCTTTAATCAACCAAAATTTAGATACTTTACATATAAAACAAGTAAAAATAAAT
The DNA here is from genome assembly GCA_964017235.1 of Sabellastarte sp. h YS-2021. NCBI lineage: Eukaryota > Metazoa > Annelida > Polychaeta > Sabellida > Sabellidae > Sabellastarte > Sabellastarte sp. h YS-2021. The sequence goes on from OZ024938.1 coordinate 68,619,587, forward strand.
CGTGCCTGAGGCACCTGGGGATCCAGAACCAGACATTGTTGAAAATTCAATCCCAAAACAAATTCTGGAGTAGCAATGCAGAATACTGAGTCATGGGCAGTCCTCGCCTTCTGGGAAAATATGGTCTTAGCCAGATCTTTAGTTTTCCAGTTATGCATGTGGACTAACACACAAACAGAAATAACTAAAATACATAATGTATTTTTTTCTATTTTCTTTCTATATTCCATTTCTTTCTGGATCCAGAGTATGGGAGAGGTAGTACAGACGTGTCTTTGTATGACCTTGTGTCTGTAATGAAAGGCTGTAAAAGGCTGGTGACTCACACAATAATCTCACCTCTTGCCTTCCATGCCAATGTATTTTACCCAATCACTCCCCCACCCCAAGTAAATGACAATGCTATAAGAGTCTCAGAGCAGGGAGCTCTAAGAAGATTCAAACCCAGGACTACCAAGGTGGATATGACCACATTAATGGAAAAGTCAAACTTAATGCCAAATTTAACTAATGTGACATGAAGTTGAAGCAAATAATTACTGGACATTTACACAGTTTTAAAAGCTGATAACTTGGAAGACATTGGAATGTAAAGTTTACGAGATAGAATTTGAAGAGATGAACTGACAACGTGAAAGCAAGGTCAATGTAAAGTCATACCTGAGACCCGAGTGCTGAGCCAATGTATTTTACCCAATCACTCCCCCACCCCAAGTAAATGACAATGCTATAAGAGTCTCAGAGCGGGGAGCTCTAAGAAGATTCAAACCCAGGACTACCAAGGTGGATATGACCACATTAATGGAAAAGTCAAACTTAATGCCAAATTTAACTAATGTGACATGAAGTTGAAGCAAATAATTACTGGACATTTACACAGTTTTAAAAGCTGATAACTTGGAAGACATTGGAATGTAAAGTTTACGAGATAGAATTTGAAGAGATGAACTGACAACGTGAAAGCAAGGTCAATGTAAAGTCATACCTGAGACCCGAGTGCTGAGCACTATGGCAAGCACTGACATGTTTTTACGCAATAAAACTGATAAAGCTCACAGCAGAGAGGCAAGTGATGTGTGTTCAAGGTCAAGAAAGGTCATAAAGGTGACCTGACCCATCAAGGGGAGTTTTAGGCAATAGAACTGAGAAAAGTGCCACAGCAGATACAATTGATTTGCAATCTGGGTTCCGTCAAATCTGACCTTAAGGTGAAAACAAGGTCAAAAGAGGTAACAAATGTCACCCCCCACGCCAAGGGTAGTCATGAGAACTAGGAGAGAAACCCGCAGTGGGTTTTATATTTTTATTAATCTTTTACATTAACATCTATAAAACTAAAATTTCTTTGCAGTTCATATAATTATTAGTAATTAGCAATAATACACCAATGGCTAGATTTAATATCAATTATAAGTTTTAAATCCAAAATGTACCCATACAGTGTGGCAGCAGGCAGGGCTGACCCTAGCCTTAAAGTATTATAAAATAAAATTCATAAAATGTTAAGAGAGAACTGCCACACATGTTATGCAATAATGACCCGCCCCAGCAGGTTACCATAAATGTATTAATATAAGAACTCAAGTTACGATGACTACAGACCCCAAGCAGTGGGTTATTCCCAATTAATGGACAAAATCTCACCAAAACCACCCATCAAGGGAGTAGATGTAGTTGGAAAGTTTGGGTAAGAGGAGAAGTGGAGGAAGCAGTTTTTGTATGTACCTCGAGACACAGTCAGAGGACCAAGTACCCTGCTGTTTGATTACTTCAATGGGGACCCCGAGTTCAAAAGCCCAAGAAGCCCCAGACCTCCTGAAGGTATGAAATGTGAAATTATGATGTTGCAATTGTAATAAAAGCAAAACCCTCTTCAAATGCTTTCTAACCATGCTATTTGTAAGAGGAGACCATGTGTTGGCCTTAAAAATGGCAAACAATGGATCATTATTTGAACCAGGAACCAGGTGCAACATATTAAATAGTACTCTGACTGGGCACAATCTGGAACCTGGAAGTTTTGCAATAACCACACGAGTAACCTTGTCTCGAGATTGGATGGCTTTAGACCATTTTACTAATACTATGGCCTCATTATCAGAAAAAATTATATCACCTCGAGCTAAATGGTGAGAGGGGTCAAAGCCATTTTTTGCATGTGGAACCATATTCGACAGTTACAAAAATGAAAAGAATGCCAAAAGGTGTATTGAAAGAAAAAAATTTCTGAAAACTCTAGTGTCTCTATTGTGGCAATAATATCCAGCAGCATTTGTTCAGTGAATATGGAGTTTGTCTTGAGCAGAAGTGGCTTGTTTATTTTTACAGATTTAACAAACATTTGGATTTTTTCATCCCTGAACGGGTGGGTTGGAAGGTTATGTATTATGCACATGGTCCTGAGGCCTGCCAGATAATTGCAAATATTGGCAACAGATAATGAATTATCTACCAGATAGTGTCCAGGTCTCAAAAGATTGATGAATATTAGATGGTAATCCACAATAGATTAGATCATCCACATAATTGTGCAAATGTGGAAAACCCTGTTGTCTCATGATATATCCAGTGCTATCTGTCACCTTTTCAAAGAAAACTGAGCCATGTCTGTACCCAAATGGGACAGATTGATCGATAAAATAGGATTGATGTTTAAGGCCCAAGAGATCTAAGTCCCTGGATCCACTCTAAGCTGCCTAAAAGCTCGGCTGATGTCTACTTTATATAGCAAAGAGCCAGGACCCAACTCAACAATTTTCTTAACAATGTCATTGACAGATGGATAATTTAGAACAAAACTAGACCACAAATATTTATCCTTCATAACACCAGCATTAACTGAATTTTTTGGGGGCCAGCTCAAATCTACAATAGTATGTCTGACCTCAGAATCTGGCTTCTCCCTGGTCATAAAGGGAGATATATGCAGAGGTATTGTTTTTTGGTCAAAAGTTCCGAATATGGCCCCATGTTTTAATTCTTCTTGAATATAACATTCTATATCATATGCATGATCTCGCCCAGAGGCATGATTCTCTTCAGGAGACTAGTTCAAAATTCCTGTCGAAATCGAGAGGGAAGCCAAATTTCAGTAAGTCTACCAGTTGTCTATCTCAATAGTCGGCCAAATTTTTAATTTTGAGGCCACTGGAATCAGGATAGCCATATAATTTGGACAATTAGAACTTTTGACAGCCCTATGCAAAGCAAGAATGTCAGATGTAGAAGCATTATTGGTTTTTGGGCCTTGATAAAGCTTTAGAGGTGACAGTGGGATGACACCAAACACATTACCTATTTGTTGTTTGCAAGCCACGTATTCATAACACGACCTAGCCTGTTGAATCAGTTTCTGATCTACTCTTTTCTTCAACAGTAATTTATCAAAGTCATCATGATTTGCAATGTTTACACTGTTCTCAGTACTGAGTTCCAGGATGCCAAGGTCACCCTCAAGGTCAGAAAATTTATAGTCAATATCAACCAATGTGTCATTGACACTACTTTCATTTAAATCTACAACTTCATGCAAGGGAGAAAATCTATTAAAGACAGGTACTGGCCTGTGAAATTGGTTAGGTGTGACATTAGCCTTTACCTGGGTAGTACTTTTATAAGCTGGGCTGTCAGAACTGATATTCAAATTCTTTGTGGGTGCAAGATACCCCCATCCAGCTAGCTTGCCCGGTGGGTCCCTTTGCTGGGTGGCCACCCCATTTTTTACATGACTATGCATGCATTGAGACTGTGAATCAGTCTTCAAGACCTCAGCATAAGACTTACCAGGTATGACCGGTTTACATCTATCACTGGCTGTCAGCCATTCCTTCCAAGTGACTCCAGTGGCCGACATTTCCTGCTAAAAAATATTTAAATCAGTAATAGATCGACTGTACACAAGCCTACAAGAATATTGGTTATTTACAACTTTTCCAGAACTACTACTTTTAGAAGTATAGTGATAATCTTCCCGGACATGATCAGGCAATCATTGGCACTTTGAGTGCTGACCTTGCCATCCTGTGCAAAACAAGAACTGCAGATATGCCTATAAAACACCCCTGTTGTTTCTTGGTGTTTGGTAAAAATGCAAGAATTGTCATTAAAATATACACATGGCATTGATTTGGCACTTTACTGAAAAGTCTGGCCCTGTTTCTTAAATTTATGGCCTCCAGTATTGGTGGGGGGTCCGGATGTGTGTCTCTGCGCATTTGCTCTTCGGATCCGGTCAATTTTTTTGGTTTCACCCCAGCTAGCAATTTCACCTTGCTCCATTCGACATAAAAGTACCGCATGACTTGCTTTCGTTGCTTGTCATGAAAAATCATTGGAATCATCCAATAAAGCAATAAGATAATCAAGCATATGACCTCTTGTTTGTAAATTTTTTTCATCTCTCATGATCCGACAAAATCCGGCCATCCACTGTGTGATATTCAACTGGTTATAATTTAACCTATCTTTGGAAGTTCCGGCTAGGACGAATTCATGTGGCCATGTAACTCTTTGATTCACATGTACATCAACCGACCCTCCCCTCTGTGATTTAATTTTTGAATCAATACCTTTTTATTAAGGCCAGATAATTCTTTGAGACGGTTCTCAACTTGCTCTTGAATAAATCTATCATGACGCATAGATTGTAAATTTGGCAATTTTTCTTGCAAATCAGCCTCCCCCAGGAGACAGTGAGATTTGAACTCACAGCTACAGGTTTACACACAGATTTCTTAACCTTAGAGCGAGATTTTTGCACAGATTTACTTTCAATGACATTCAAACGCTTACCAATTGCGCCAATCTGAGATAAGATTTTTGCATTGATCAAAGCTTGATCTGAATTGGTCGGATCGGACATCCGGTCAACATGTGGTGCTCTCTCAGATTTCCTAACATCCAATCTATGTTTTGATGTGACAGAATCATGATCTGAATCACTACTACTGTCATTAACAAGCGCATCAATATCACTATCAATATCTCTCTGAATATCAGTGTCAGATTTTGAAGCCGATTGACCCGGGGTTGGCTGTGAAGAATATTCATTCAAAAATGCAGCATCATCTTGAACCTGTAATTCAACCGGAATCTCAACTTTTCTACGCAAATTATAAGGGCTACCTGCCATTCTGTGCTTCTGACGAGTTGCCATCTGTTGAATATGGTGTGTAACCAGAGACAAGACTGTACAAGTTCAATTAAAACTAACACAAACTGATAAAAAACTAAATAAATACTAAAATAAATTTTTTGTAAAATATTTTTTGTCTTGTCACATCGACTGCCAGTTCTGATCTGACCATTATGCCCTTGGTCAACCAAAGGGTCAAGCTGCTGATCAATCAGAGGTGCCCAACCGAATAATCAGTAACTTTACAAAAATATATGAATAAATCGATTAAAGTGGGGTGCAGGAGTGATTAAGGTTAAGGTTGACACCCCAAAAAAACCCCCAAAAAGTGAATGTAGGCTATTGTCTTCAATTTTCCTTTTGCTGACCATCAGAGGTCGTGCTGCTTTTAGTTGTTTTAGTATGATTCTTATTTCAAGTATTGACCTTTTGCATCAACGTCACTATATGACGTCAGGATGATGTTTGCAGTGAACAACGTCCATTCTGGACGGCAAAACACGGATTATTAGTGCTGTACTCTGACAAAAAAAAATAAACTTGCGCCTTTATAAATCATAGATTTGAGTTGAGTAAAAAGGGAAATAAGTCTAAATATATTTCCTTAATGAAGGCACAGCTTTTAAAAATTATATTATTTTGTCTTTAATTATTATTTTGATATTTTATAGGATATTTTATAATTTTTACTTCCGAATGAGAAACACTTACACTATACATTTTTATCAAAAATACAAAAATTTTAAGTTATTATTTCTCTTTGAATAATTTGTCATTTTTTGTTCTGTAAAAACTATATTGATGTGAAGGAAATCAAGAGTTTGATAACATGAAAATAAGGAATTCTTCTATATCCTAACATTTTTATATTTGCCTGTACTTAGGACACGCATTACAGAAAAATAGATATTTTGCATTTTACAACCAGTTTAATACTCTATATCTCTACAATTCTGCATCCTAATATTATTTTTGAAACAGTACCAGATAGACTATTGCTTGTGTTTTTATGTGTGCAATTTTAAAGTCATCACCATGTATATTTATTTTATAATTCATTTTTAAAATAAGGTATCTCTTCTCATATTTCCCAGACATGTTCGTTCAAGCGTGATGTTTTGCCATCCAAATGATGATACATAACATTGTGACGTAAGATGCAAAGGGTCATTTGCTTTGTATGAACACATTATGTTAACTGGTGCCCTATTCTTCAACAATACTTTGCTAAGGTCCCCTTAGATTAAAGTTAGGAATGGTTTACTACTTACCAAAGTATTACTTGGATTTCGTATTCATCAACCTTTACCTTGTTAGGTATTACTGAGATTCTAAGTTAGTACAACTCCATATACTTTGTACTGTACCTGTAAACTTGGAAACCAGTATATCTTATTTAGGAATATCCTTACTCCACAACAATTCTTACATAAGGTGTCCTTTCTTTTAACTGAACCGTCGGCTATGTTAAAATGGTAAAAAAGCTAATTTTCTTGAGGGAAATGCTGTTTTAATGCTCGACAATAGGAGAGGGTTATTGCTATCAGTTGTTTCGTCTTTCTGTGTTTCAGTCCTTCTGTCTGTACACCTTTTCACTCTTATAACTTATAAAATTATGACATTAATCTAGCTAAAATTTGGTGGGTAGATATTTCATGGGGTACGGATGGATTCCTCAAAATTTGGTGAAATTTGATTAAAAATTAAAGTCAGGAGAGAGTTTTTCTTATTTTCAATTGGGTATATACAGAGAAATCTGCTTCTCTTTGTCACATACATGACTTTATTATTTAACTTGCAATTTCGCCATCATTTCTATGTGGATTTTTACACAATAGAAACTAGCAGAAACACTGTAATAACACCTTTCTTATGTTAATTGATATAAGATAGATATATTATTTTGGGGAAAAGCAGTGGAAAAGTATCCAAAACTGCTTATAATGAGAAACTGACAATTGTTTACAGAAAAAAAGATTCAAAACCATTCAAAAACGTCACAGTGACGTATTGTTATTTGTCTCTACTTATGTCATGTCACAATATTATATTTGTGTCTTTGACTAGCGCACCGTCCAATTATATAAAATTCAGCTATTAATAACAGTTATAATGCAGTTTTAATGTGCAATATGTTGTAGAAATGAACATTCATCAATGGTTATTGGCATTTCACATCCATTAATTTGCATTTTAAAAATTTATCGTCTTAAGTTCCTTAAAAGTCATGATTGATATTTTTGAAATATAAATGTTAAAGGTCATAGGCAAAGTTTACAAAATTGCTATCAATGGGTACTTATGTGTAATATATTAATTTTTTCCTAAATTTCCTTACGCCCGAGAAAGGTTACACATAATATTCCTCTTTTTCTGCTGTTTTTTTTGTCTTGTTTTTACTGCGGTAGCCATAATTTCCCACTCGATAACTTCCGTAATATAATTCAGCTGTGACATCACAGGTTCAATGATATGTAAACAAACTGCCATTTTACAAGTGAGTCCATTTACGTTTTTTTCCAAGTGGATTATTTCACTTCAATTTTTTTTATCTCATCATTATCATGCCTCAGTGTGCAGCTCTGAACTGCAATAATAGCCTGGGGAAGTCCTTATATCGATTCCCAAGGAACAAGATAATGCGAAAGAGGTGTCAGGATTTTACTGCCACTTATGGGCATAGGCTATGTGAGGAGCATTTTGTAGACTGGTGCTTTGAAAAAAACAGGGAGGAGGCTAGGAAAGCCGGTTTTAATAAGATTGGACTTGTTCCTGGAGCATACCCTTTGATTTTTATACATAAGCATGACAAATCACCAAAGAAAAGAAGAAGAAGCCTGGCTCTTACAAAGAGGAAGAACATTGAGGTATGATGTCTAAAATATAATTTGTGTAACAATATGATAGAGAGCAATTTATATTTTTTCAGTGACTACATGACAGTCAACAATGTGAGTTCTTAGCCAGGCTATGTTTTGTACTTACAGTTTTCACTGACTTTGGAAAAAAACAATGTGGGTGTAATATGTGTGGGTGTGGCTATACACTGGATATTTATGTGTCAAACTTCTCTGTCTATAATAACTCTCCAGTTGGAATGGAAATTTTAAATAGCCTTTTATGGCTTTCAATTTTCACATGTAGGTGGGTTTTTCCTAATCAAGAACAACTTGTTTTTCTTTGTTCTTGTTTATTAATTTGCATCTATTCAATATTATGCAGATTACATTGTTATTTCCTCTTTTAATTTTATTTATACTGATATATCAGGAATGGATTAAAACTCTAGTACAAAAAATGACTGGTAGAAAAAAGCCAAATGGGTGGAAAAGCCCAGAAATAAATGAAATATTTGTTTCTAAACTTTAATAAGCAATAATTTATCACAAGATAAACATTTACTTTACTCAAGATAAAAGCACATATGTAGCACTAAAGATGTTTTAAAATGCACAAACGGTGCCAAGTTAATGAATCCTGTAGATATGCACGCTAGTATTTTTTCTGAACGATAACTTTTTTCTCTTTGCAGTTGAATTTCTGAAAAATAAATCTTTAAACATCCATGTCTAAATTTTACAATAGGCATAAAATTATTGTTATATGTTACAGTTACTTACTGCCAGTGTTAGTCAAAATGAAAGTGAGATCGAGAGCAACACTGATACAGCAGAAAGTGAGGTTGAAATGGACATGGAGGAAAGGGGTGGGGTAACTGAATGCACCTCATGCTCATTTGCAACACAAACACCTCCAGTAATGGTAAACATATATCTTGACAAAATGTCTTTATTATTTTTTACTCTTCAAGTTGACTGCATTACCTTAAATCTTAACATATTTAAATTAAATAATCATCAAATAAAGGCTCAAGATTTAACCCTTGCTGTGTATGTATTCACATTATATCCTTATCCCCGTTAAGCACATCACCCCTCCTCAACATTTGCAGTTCAAGGATTCCAAAAACATGTATTTTAGCACACCCAGAAGTGAATAACTGCTTACAGGAAATAAAAAAAAATATCAAAACAAAACATGTTAGTTTTGATCAGGAATGTTTTAAAATCGACAAAAGTACATGATAAAGCGTATCATTTCTTCAGATTTAAGGTTTTGCTTTATAACATTTTAAGTTCTCCCACAATTTTACACGATGCAATCAAGATGCAAGTTGTAAAGTATGTCATTATCACCCATTGCTACTGGACTCTATAGCTGATTTTTAATATGTAATAGTTACCCCCTTCTTAAAAATGCATTGACCTGGGGCATTTAATCATATAAATGCAATAAGTGTTTTAAGCTGATTTCAATGTCATGTATGTTCAGATAATATAAAAATATCATCCTTTTTCTATTGCAGAGAATCTCTGTTGGTACCCAGACATCTTGTATGTCCAGAGTAAAGGCTTCTCAAACAAATGCACAAGTCCCGCAATGTGCAAACTGAAAAACTGCTTACTGAAAACCAAGTGTGTGGTCCCTGCACTGTGCAGATAGATGTAGGGGATGACTACCTTAGTATTGTGGATGCCAATGATGAACAGGAAGATGCCACTGAGGACCCAGAATGGGAAGTAGAACATGAGACAGAACTGGATAGTGGTGATGATTCAGAAGAAGAGTCTGATACAAAGTAAGCTCAGTCGTTTTTCTATTGATATAATTGATATCACCCAGTTGTATGAAAAGTGAAAAAAAATATTGATTGTGCATATTAACTGTGATGAGAGACTAATGTCTCATGATTATTTTTAAACTGTCAAACAAAAACAAGAATATTTTGTGTTCCTAATTGAACAGGACTATATGTAATTAAAATGTATATAGTTTCAGTCACTTTGGTAATTAATTCATGATGACAACTAGCGTTGTTATAAACATACCATCTATTGATCAATACATAATCTGTTATGCATCAGATGATATGGTGATCCTTCGACCATGTAGAGTGACCTGATACCTCCTGCTCACCAGATCTCATGGTCAGAATGTACTTAGTTGTGCACATAAAAATGGTCATACTCAGTCATGTGCCCAAGATGCTCCATGGCCATGAGATGTTTTTATCATTATAATGTAAGATATTGAGATATTAAATCATATATGAGATATTAATGTGGCCACAAGATCTTCATATGATTACAACTTAATGTGTCCTAAAATGAAAATATGAGTGTTCTAACAGGGGTTTCACAAAGTTAAATATATATTCAACAATTGAATTATTTCAGCTTAGAATATTTGATGACAGACAAGCCAGTGCAAGAACAATGCAAATTTCTGGTATTTGGATCTTCTCTGGCGAGTCTTCTGTACTTGTACTGGGCAGTGCAAAGTTAGGCTAACAAAAGTTGTTGGCAGTTGCATAACTGTTGAACAGGTACTTGAAATCAGCTTCTTATAATAAAATAATGATATTACTTTAAAAAAATTGATTTTATGTTTTATATTTAACTCTAATTATAGGCATCAGAGAAAGAAGGGCATACATGTCAGTAGACGCCTATCTAGTATGAAATGCGCGAAAAAGAATTAAAAAAAAACAATTGTCCCTTCTATTCTATTTTAACATAATTTTGCTTTCAACCCTATTCTAATGTTGAATAAGCAGTAAGGGTGAAGGATAACAGTGTAAAATAGTTGACCAAAATTATGTACTGTAAACTAGTGTACATCAGCAAATAGCTACCTAACTTTTCAAAATTGTAACTTTTAAACATTTATCCATAATACCTGTTTGCTGTTTTCATTTATTATCTTAATATTTAAGATAATAAACAAAATTAGAAACATTTGTCTTATTTTCAACAGAGTTGCAAACATGGACACACACACACAACTGGTGCAGCCAGCCGAGAGCTAGCACCATGCCTTATGGCAATCTGCAGTTAGCAGCGGCAATGTTGTACACAGGAAGCAGTGCTCAGAAAGTCAGACACATCATCAAAAACCTGTTTTTCTGACACAGTTAGTCTCACAGTGACCACGTGACCACAGGTTGATACTTGGCAGGGACATTAGCTTGGAGTTGTAGGTGTGCAACGTCATGGTGTGACCTTGATTTGACCTTGCCGTAGTGACCTTGACCTTTAAAATCTTGTCCGGGCTATATCTTGGAAACCATAAGGTGTAGGAAGTTTATATTTGGTAGGTACATTGGTTAGGGGGTGTAGGTGTGCAACATCTTGGTGTGACCTTGATTTGACCTTTCACATTGCTGTAGTGACCTTGATCTATAAAATCTTGTCTGGGCTATATCTTGGAAACAGTAAACATTATTTGGAGCTTTATGTAACTGAGACTGCTCTGAAAGTATACTTTATATTTTATGGTGTTGAAAACTATTTCCCCACATTGTGGGGTACAGGCATCTTTGATGCTATTGTTTGATTAAGTTAAATTTCAATTAAGATAACAAAACTTGTGCCTTCTCTTCAGGGATGAGACTCATAAGTGTCTACCGTGAATTTCCAAAATAATGTTCAGATTCAAATAAACACCTGGTTCAAATTAACGCCTGGTACCAAGCACACTGTTTACAATTCATAACACTGTTTTTGTATTTCAAAAGAATGCCTAATTCAATTTAATGCCTTGTCTAATGCCATTTGAAAATAATTAACACCCGGGCCATAATTTGAAAAAATACGGTATATATTTCAGCTGCTTAGAATACCTACAATCAGTGCCAGGACCTATAGCAACCGTCAAGCAGCCTATCTTATCCCAGCTGTCCAGTTATACTGGCATTTAGAACAACAAAAGTTACTGCAACAAGTCAGAGAACATGGTCCAGTGTCTCTTGGAGGAGATGGAAGGTGTTGTTCACCAGAACATACAGCAAAGTTTGGCAGCTATTATCTCATGGATCTACACACTAACAAGGTGCTTGACATGCAGCTTGTACAGGTATGAAATTTTGCTAAGATGACCCAGTATTGCCATGTTTCAGTTACCTTTTACGAACAACAAAAAAGCAGATGATTTAGAATTAAATGTGGGAATACTTTACACAATGAACTTTTTTTAAACATTGTGGTTTAAAGAAATATTGAGAATGTTTAAAAAGTAATATTTATACAAAACTTGAGGCTAAGAAGTAATAATGTAATACTTATAATATGCAAATAAAGGCACAGAACAGCATTTGGATACTTTCCAAGTCTTTGTTCCTCATATACTCTTGCGTTAAAATATATGGAATAGACTCTAAATAAAAATTGAGGCTTTTTCAAAGCTAATTCTTGAGTGTAAATATAAACTGATGCAACTGAATATTTGTGAGTTGTAATTAAATTTTTAGTCAAATGAAGTTGAAAATTCTGGTGCAATGGAACTTGAAGGGCTAAAGAGATCTCTGATTACATTGGAAGATCATGATGTTGACATCAAAAATATAACCACAGACCGTCATCCCCAAGTCCAGAAATTCTTGAGGTTAAATCATCCTGCATATGCTCACTGGTATGATTGCTGGCATGTTTTTTTTTAAATTTTTATGTACAAATAACTTTTTGAACTATCAGATATATTATTGACAACATTTGTGAATAGCTTCTTTGTATTTACTGTATCATCAATTAAATTAAAAATGTAACCTTCCTTCATACCTAGTATTTTAATCAGCAGCATATCTTGACTAATTGGACTAATTTTATCCACCGATAGCATCCAGTGAAAACTATGCATTTCACTTGTTATGCTGACGCCGTCACTGCAGTGTGTAGAGAGATTTCCCAATTACCACTCCAACAAAAAAAATATTATAACTCGACTTTTCAAATTTGCAGGATATATTCATAACCATAAAATCTTGCCTGGGAACATTCTTGGCCTTATTTTGAAAAACAAGATGGCCGCCATGGGTATTTTACACTTTCAGCAAGGAATTTTGTTGGCCCTCCAGAGCAAAGTATATTATAGGTGGAGATCTCGAATTCACAGGATATTAGTTTTATCAGATGTAAACCTTCTTTTAGAAAACAGGATAACTGTTCTGATATAATCTCCTGCAGAGAGTAAATGCAAATTCCTACAAATGAAGGACTAAGAGTAAAGGTCCTACATGTATCTAAACAAGAACACCTTACACAATGTATAAAGGTACAATGTGCTGAAAAACAGTTCAATTTTTTTCCATGTCTATAATTTTTATAATTTTGAAAGATTTTATAAGCAAATTTTTTTTGTCACTCAACCCAAATTGTTTCTTGTCTTTCAAATTTGAAAAATGTTGGACCTGTGTAGTAAATACTTTTAAATCAATGCACAAGTGGCATATTTAGATTTTGCATATATCTTGATAATTTTCTTTTGCAGGAGTTGAGAAGTAGATAGTAGCCATAGCAAAGAGACACAAGTCATGTGCCATTCTGAAAGAATGGGCGCACTCAATCTCAAACTTCCTGTACTAGTGTGTTTCTTCCAGTGGGGGAAATCAGGACTTATGTGTGGCAAGGTGGAAGAGTATCATGAATCATGTAGTCAACATTCATAGTGGTCATCACCCTTTGTTCCCACAGTGTATGCATGGACAACTACAAGATGAAAAAGCATGGCTAGTCAAAGGTAAAAGTGTTTAATGTAATGAGCTGAGCACATTGTACAATTTATTTTAAGATACAAAGCGAAAGCATAAACCTGTAAATTTGGTATTTGTAAAACATATGCAAGAGCGCAGAGCCATTTTGTGATCTTTGTCTCATTTTTGCCACTTTTTCATTATCTTGGCTATATACACAAAAAATAAAGACAGACAAATATCTGATCATGTAACTGTAACTTGTGTGATATATATTTACCACATAAACTTTGTTTCAGGTTCTAAGGCTTACAAAGAATTAGAACTCATCATCTTGAACACACAAATTTTGAATGCTGTCTGCAAGTTGTCTCCGGCAGAACAGACCTCATCACTAGAGGCTTACCACAAAGTTGTGACATACTTTGCCCCCAAGTCCACCCACTTCAGTGTTGCAGCAATGGAAGCAAGGTACTAATACTGTGTACTAAAATATGGAATGAACTCCCAGATGATGTACAATCTGCCACTTCTATTGCTTCCTTCAGAAAAAACTTAAGGCATACCTATTCTACCAAGCTTATCCTCCTTAGTATTTTCCACCTCATATGGCGTTCTCCGTGATGTCAACCATTGCTATGGATAAGGACAATGATTTTTTTGTGACTATGCTTATGATGTTGCGCCTTAGAGTCTGTCACTTTGGCAGAGATTAAGCGCTATAAAAGTTGAATTGGAATCCTTGGAATCCTACTTTGCCTAAAGCCCCAATTTTTTTAGGGTTAATGTAAAATAAGTTCAAATTAAAAAGGGATTATGTGTTATTGAATTTTCTCAGATTTTACTGAATTATCATAATGCTCTATTAGAAAAGGAGATATAGTATTTCTCCTCCATTTCAAGTTGAGTCCCCCCATCAGTATAAAAAAATACAATATTCCTGATATAGCCATTTCTACTTGCTTTTTATTATGTAAGAGTTTAGGATTTAAGTTTTGTTTTAAATATGTAAATGTTTGACTATTACATTTAAAACATTTTAGGGTCACAGTAATTAAAATTTATTAATGTTGTCAGAGTAATCCTCCCTCCCAAAATGTATTTCCAAATACAGCTCTTAAATGTCATTTTTGAAAAGTAAGTTCATGCAATTTACAGAATCTTACTGGCAGTTTTCCACCAGAATGAAAACACTAACAGAGAACAATCCATGACAAAATGTGGGAATGCTGTTTACTCCATATCTTATCCAAAAGCCAAGGCAGGAGGGGCAGTGGTAAAGGAAGTAAAAGTGCCATGCACCTACAGTTAGTACAGTAACAAGTTTTCATTTAGCCAAACACTGACATGGTCAGTAATGGACAAAATGGTGTAATTTATAACATAAACTAAAATGTATTACACTTAGATTATATACCATATTACTAAAATTTGATTTACAAAAGGTGTTGAATAATAGTAAAACACAGATTGAAATGTTTTATTAGTTTAAAAACAGTGCTATTTGGCATTGACAAATTTAAATGTTAGTGTAAACCAAGTGAAAACTGAAATACATTTCATAATTAATTTGGTCTAACATAAAATAACAAAACATTGCATGAATCATGCTACATCGACTTTTTGATATAAGATTAAGGGAACAGTAAATTACTCTTTCCACTGTCAAATGTGAGCCTAAATATTTCAACATATACATAAAAGTCAGATTTTCTTAGGAATTTAAACTTCAAATCCCCCCTAAAGGTCTGGCCATGGAGGTGTTAAGTGTTCAGCTGAACTGAGTAAAGCTGAAGCAATGTTAGGTTAATACAAAGTTGTCCTTGTTTTTAACAGGATATGCAGAAAACTTAATGGAAAAAACCATAGCACTTCGAATGGCATACCCAAGTTACAGAAAAGCCAAAGAAGCCTACCAAGTCCAAGCGCCTCCACCTGTTTGTTCAAAGTATGAGCATCCAGATCGGGAAACTGTGAAAGCAGTCCTTGTTCAAAGACAAATTTCAAGATTTAACATGGATAAATGCTGAGCTTATTTTCATATTAAAGTCACAGATATATTGTCATAGTCTTGCAGTATTGGTATCTGTCATCAATCTCAACAAAAATGCATTAGCTACAAAGATGGTCATGGTTATTTGAACAGTGTCATTTATCTCTAAAACCATAAGCGATAGAGTGAATTTGGTGAACTTTTGGACCCCAGGGTATTAAACAATACCCTGCAATAGCTTCTGAAAGACTTTTAATTTGTAGAATTTGGCCTCCTTCTTGATTTTTCCGGGAAATTCCAGAAATGGAAAATGTCCTTTATAGACAAAACAGTCAATGATAGTGATTTTGGTCAAATTTGGGACTGAGGTCTACTCCTCTATACCTTCTGAAAAATTCAGAAATTCCAAAGTTGGGATGTCATCTTGAATTTTCGGGGAAATTGATCTGTTGTTTAGGATGGCAAAGTTTGTATCCCTCTGTGTAACTAGTATTACTCTATGGAAGCTGTTGTTTATCTCGAAAAATGGACAAGACACAGTGATTTGTTTATTTATTTATTTGGAGTTTTACATCGCTTTCCACACTGTACAGGTCATATCATGATGGTACTTTGGTGGACAGAGGAAACAACTACATACCGTTGGTCAAGGTTCTGTACTGTAAGAGAAGGCATTCTCAGGTACTCTGAGAAGGCATTTTTTCCAGATTTGTAAAATAGTGTGAGACAACAGAAATCAGAAATTTTTTTAAACCATGCAGCAGTGGTGTAACAAAGTATAAATCAAAGTATTTGGTGGATTCAAATGTGTCAAGATTTATTGCTATAGAAATGGATACTTAAAACCTGTATATTGACTGTCCTCCTCTTTTGGAAATGCTTGTCGAATAGCAGTCACTGCACATGAAGGTAATACCTTCCTGTTATATCTTCCCAGATCCATCTGGTCAATCTACGGTATGCCAGGTGGCGATAAATTTCATGGCTTTCTTCGTCATCACCATGAGGCCCATATTTCTCTCTAAACTCATAGTATGCCATCTCAGCAACATCCATATCAATACATACACTGTTGAACCCCGTGGTCTCTGTGATGCATTTACATGTCTTACCATCGCGACTCACTAGTCTAGCTTGAAATTGCTCATAAAAATGACAGCACACATTTTCTGTCTCTGTGGGCATCACAGGAACACCTTGTAAATACAATATTATTGAAAGTTTAGCCAATATGAATCTAAAATCCTGCTTTTGTATAATGTAAAGGGGTTTCTGCCAACTGGCAGGAATGAATAAAAAGACCTGAGTTTTCAAACTTTAGATATGTAGATACTGTGTCAGTATTCTAGTATTTATCCATACCAGATGTTTTATCATGTTTTAGTATGTAGATATGACACATATGTATTTTAATCTGATTTCCTAAACATAAATAGAAATAAAGAATAAAACATTGAACATTTTTTCTACACACTGGACAGACCAGGGGATTTATAGGGAAAATATATTTTGGAGTTATCAATTCAATACACGAGAGTTTTTTCTATGTTTAGTTTTGCATTTATTTATATAAATGAAGTTATAAATGAAGAGTCTTTAACAACTACACCTTTAATTTAATTTTTTTTTATTGTTATAAAAAATTGCATGACAGATTATTAATGTCACTAATGAACAATAAAGCAAAAGGTTGCATTATTTCAATTACTTGGTTTCTAATAAATCTAATTTTGAAAGGGATACTCCTTGGGGTTACCTTTACTGGTTGAAAATCATAAGAAAGTTAGTTTACAGTAGTGAGTGGAATCGCCTCAATTATATTGGTTGATTATTCGTCCGTTTTTCCGACCGATGATCGACCCATAATCAACTTTTTTACTCCACTCTCATGAAACACTTTTCAGGATAAAATGTATTTCAATCCGGTGAGAATAACGGTGTTTCTGACTAATAGAAGCTACCAAAAGCACCCACTGCCGGTAAACATGGCGGTATTTTGTAAATAAACTCAAAATTCGCGATAAATCTGTTATTTTATTGAAGGAAAGTTCTGCAAGCTGCCCAAAATATAAAAAATATGTGGATGTTGAGATACATAAAGAAGGGTGAGATTTAATCGATTTCTAGAAGTTGTCAGTGACGAAACGCAATTGTACCATGACACAGATGATTGATCGAATGATGGTCTAATCGTCCACCCACTAGTTTACAGTCCAATTTAATAGCTAGGGTGATGTTTAGACAGATCCTTTTCACATTTGGAACCTATAGTAGCAATGATAAGGGATAAGGCCTTTTCAATAGGATAATCCCATTTAACATGAGATGTGACGGCCATTTTATTTTCGAAACTAGTCCAAATTACTATCAGGCTAACTTTCCTAGCCACATATATTTTGCTCATATTTCATGAACCTGGCTGCAATATTTCAAATTTTAGCATCTTAATGATTTTAAATAATTGGCTTTGGCGACCATTTTGTTTTTCAAAATAATTTCAAATTTTTTCTCAGGTAAAACTTTTGTAGGCCAGGACTTTCGATGGTCTGTCTTTATATTCTATATTCTAGCACCAACAATAAGGAAGAAATAATGACATTTTAGTGTGATGACCGCATTTAACCTTGAATCAGGGGTCAAAGGTCAAATTCAACATCTAGAAAAGATTCCCAGACCATGACTTCCTACAAGTGGTTTTCACATTCCGAACCACTAGGAACAATATTGGGGGAGATATAAGGCTGTTTTAATAGAATAATCCATTTGACATTAACATGAGATATGGAGGCCATTTTGTTTTTAGAACTAGGTCAAAATTATTATCAGGGTAGCTTTTCTAGTTATATATCTTTTGTGCAAATTTGATGAGGCTAGCTGGAATATTTCGAGATTTAGAGCATCTTTATGATTTTCAAACAATTGGCTGTGGCAGCCATTTTGTTTTCAAAAAGAGGCCAAAATTTTGCAGACAGGTTTTTATAGCATTCCCTGCAAATTTGGTGAAGATATCTTTATAAATGAATTAGATGTTAAGGTTTATGCAAAAACTTGATGAACAGACGCGCGGACAGACCCACAGACACATGTATGAAAGGCATTTTACAATCTCTCGACCACAGCCTTTGCTTTTCATGGTCTGTGTTTACAATCTGAAGCCATACAACTAATAATAATAGAGAAATAAAAACGTTTTAGTGTGACAACCCCATTTAACCTTGAAGCAGGGGTCAAGGGTCAAATTCAACACATGAAAAAAATTCCCAGGCCATGACTTCCCACAAGTTGTTTTCATATTCCGAACCTCTAGGAGCAATATTTGGGGAGATATAAGGCCTTTTAATAGGATAACCCTGTTTAACATTAAACGTGTGACACAGCAGCCATTTTGTTTTTTTTAACTTAGGTAAAATTACTATCAGGCTAGCTTTTCTAGCCATATAGCTTTTGTGCAAATTTGATGAAGCTAACTGGAATATTTCAAGATTTAGAGCACCTTTATGATTTTCAAACAATTACCTATGTCGGCCATTTTGTTTTTCAAAATGAGGCTAAAACTTTGCAGAGACAGGTTTTCATAGCCATAAACATTCCCTGCAAATTTGGTGACGATATCATAAATTATTGAGATATTAAGGTATTTGCAAAAATGTGACAAACGGACGGATGGACACACATACGGAAGGCGTTTTATAATCTACCGACTACGGCCGATGTTAAATTATAGGCTTACGATTCTGAATAAATATGTTTACGAATGAGCCTTACACAAGGTTAATATTTATCTAATATCAGCAAAAAGCTTTTGTCTAGTGCAAAATGTTTATAATTGCCAAATGTGTACCCAGGAAAAGTTCCCAGCAGGAAAATTCAGTGGCAGAAAGGTTCCTAATAGTGAACTGGGGTAGAAAGTTCACAATAGTTCAAAAAGTTATTCTTAAATAGCGGTTTGTAAACTTTCTTTTTACGATTTTTGTGATGGAAAATTTGTCACTTTTAACAAATTAATATTTTCTTCAAACAATACCAGCATTCCCCAGTAATTTTTTTGCTATTGTGAACATTGCTTTTAATAAAGTAAGTACTCAGGAAAAAAATCAAAGCTTTATACCTGCTAATGGTTGTTTATACAACATTCTGAACAAGAGCTCTCAGAGAGCACAGACCTCCGCTGAGGCACATAATGATGAGTAAATGGGAAATCCTTATTTTTGGTATACAGATGGTGATCCATATCACTCAAAATTTAATGGGATCTAACTTGGACCAAGTCCCATCTTCTGTTTTTATAAAGATCCAACCAGTAATATTTGTGCTATCCTACTAGAAATTTAGATTTTTTTTACATCAGTGTTTAACAGCCAGGGTCATATTACAACAGGTAGTTTACAGGTGGAGGAAACAGTGCATATTAGTTAGTGAAGATTCTGCACTGTAATGCACTGGGCATTGGCAAGTAACCACCAACTTTCCAACATGTAGTGCCCAGCCCAAGATTCAAACCAGTGACCTCAGAGGTTGAAGGCAAGCACTCTAACCTCTACACCACCAAGCCCCCTATCCTACTAACGAAGATGCAAACACAAATAAATGATCATGAAACTAATACCTTTTTGATGGAGGTTAATATACATGTGTTATTAAAGACTGATGACTAATAACTACTCACACTGAAGATTTTATTGTGCATTATATGAAAATGAACTAGGCTTGAGTTGTCTGATTTTATTAAGTCAGATACACTTTGCTTAGTTATTATTTAGTTTTCATCTATGGAAAATTATTTACCATAATTACATGTATTTCTACTAATAGAGGAATGGTACTCTGAAACTTGTGCTTATCCCTATTATATATATGTTCTCAGATTTCATGGTTTTGCTTGAGTGCTGGGAACTTTTCCTGCTTGAATGTTTTCTTTAACAGCACTTTTTTTCTCTCTCATTCCCATCCTTTTCAATGCATGTATTGATATTAATGTGTTGTTTGGGACAGTGGTCTTGTATTAGGCTACACAGGAAAATCTCTTGCAAAAGTGGTGGCTGAATCCTACAATGGTTTTACTAATTGTATTCGTGTTATACTTTATTGTTTTGAAAACAGTGAGGCTAATAGTATGGCTGGTATGCCAGAATGGAGTTGCTAATGATTTTTTTATCCGTTTGGGCCTTTGACCCCCTGAGGAGACTATTCATAAAATATGTTGAGGAAGAGAAGAAAGTAAACAAGAAGAAAAAGAAGCATTGTAATTCAGTTTATATAAACAAGAGTATATATTTACCAGAAATTATCTGCACTGTTTCTCACTGGCTCAATGATTTCCTCTGTGTCAGTTTCACTGTCAGTTGTTAAATTATCCTTGAAATCACTCGGAAGTTGATTGCAAGCAGCAAGTGGTTCAAATAAATAAGGTTGAGGGGGCTGTTTTTTTCTTACAGATGTCAGATCTTCACACTCACTTTCACCACTGTCTGATGCCAGTGTATATTTACAATGCCAATCCAGCAATAACAAAACTCCATTATGAACCTGTGACGTCATCAATCATCAAACGTAAACAAAACAAAAATGTCGGCAATCTCGGTTTTACTTCGTGAATTTTTTTTCTTTAAAGCTGTGTATGACTCCTCATATGCCATATTTCATTACAAAAACAATGTTTTGCATTTCTAAGGGTGTTAGTGTATACAATGAAGCTATAGTTAGAGTTTTTATGAAAATTGTTGCCTGTGACCTTTAAACCAAATCTTTCTTATTTGGTTTTCTGTATAATACGCCAATTTAACTTTTATTTTGAGTTTTAATCACCTTGTCCAATAGTTCAACTCTGACACCATGGGTGGATTATGTGTGTTCAGTTTGTTTTGTAGGTTGTAATGACTATTCTCTGTATGTTTGTGGATGGACAGAAAGTAGAGATGTAAGTTTTGACTTCTCAGTGAATATGTACTGCTTCCCGTTTAACTTTCCCAAAACGGAACTCAGAATGAAAATTCATGATTGGTTGTCATTGGCAATACTTTCCGGGGGTTTGAAAATTATGGCATTAGGTGAATGACGTTGGATATATAAACTGATTGTTTTCGGGAATTTCTGCATGCAAATTCTAAGTTTTGTATCAATATGGGGTTCTAATTGAATCAGGGACTAGCGGATCCCCAACCCCACCCCCGTTGAAAAATAATGTAAAGGAGATCAACCCAAAGTACAGAATTATTTCTTGAGATTGGTGTTAAATGTACAGGAAATGCACTATATAAAATTATTTTTCCCCGGGGGAGCATACCCCCAACCCCCCTAGTTATGGTATGTCTGATGTGACCCCACACCTTACTTAAAAGCTGGATCTGCGCCTGGAGTGACTGTAGAAATTATATTATTACCTCCCTTTAAAGGCACTGTAAAAAAGCTTAACTGATTTTTTTTTCAATTTGTAATGTACATTTATGGCTACCACTGGTGTCAGTGCATATTTTATTTAAAGAAAATTCCATGGTTTTACAGATAAAACAAACATGAATGATGATTTTGTGTAAATGTTGTGCCAAGGCACAGACTACTGTTCCTTGGATCCATTAAACCCAGAAGTAAACTCTCTAATACTTCAAACTGACATATATTGGAGGTTAGATTGAAGCCTTGTTTACAATAAATCATATAGTGAAACAGAATTTGAAATCAGTCCAGAGATAAATAATTTCTATTCATACCTCTGCTTGGATGTTACGTTTTTGGGTATGTTTGTCTGTGCTTGTGTACATTCCAAAATAATGAGCAGATCATCATGAATTTTACCATGTGGATCGAGCCTGGTCGAAAGAAAAATTGAATAACTTTACGAAAATATCACTATGATATTCTGATTACAAAAGGATGCTGAATTTTTGAAAAATGATCTGGTGGGATTTGGCACTCTACGAGTGCTTGCTAGTTGCGTATCAGTACCTGCATTTCTCAATTGCAAGATTTGCCAGTCCAAAAACAGTTGCTTAATGTTTTGTAACATGAATTTTATTAGAGTCTATCATTAGATAGAGATTAAGCGCTATAAAAGTACTATTAGAATTAGAATTAGAATTGTAGGGCTTTGTATTGTACTGTCGCCAGTGTAAATAGGGTAAGGTGTACTTTGTAATAAAGGGTCCACTATTGGCTGTTACAGCCCATTTCAAAACAGAACACTTAATGGGTGCGCAAGTTAAGCATTGGCTTTTGGTTTTGAGATAACATGGGCATTTTATTACTTAATCATATAAATTGTCATGTATGGTGATCCATGGGATTTTCATGTGATTCAAATGCCTGCTGGCTTTTACTGTAAAGAGTCTTGACAAAGAATTTTTGTGTGAAATGTTTTTTTTTCAGTAAACCTACTACGATATAGTGGTTAAAGTTTTCACATAAAGACATTGCATCACAATTTCAGTAATGAATGCCATGACAGTTAATTATAATTTGCACAACAAAATATATTCAATTTGTGTGATAACCTTACTTTCTTTTAATTTTTACTGTTGAAAGCCACAATACAACAATTATTTAAATAGCAATTAACATCGTCTGTGTTGTTTACATCTACAGCTAGTCAATCAATGTTACTCAGTTGAATGTTTAATTTCCATGTAAATATGAAGGTTCCCAATATATAAATTATGTAAATATGTCTGCTCCTTAATATTTATCATTTAATTTTGATATTTTACATTAAAGCTATTCACTTTAGATTCATTTAAGTGATGTGGATATGGCAGC
The DNA here is from genome assembly GCA_964017235.1 of Sabellastarte sp. h YS-2021. Lineage (NCBI taxonomy): Eukaryota > Metazoa > Annelida > Polychaeta > Sabellida > Sabellidae > Sabellastarte > Sabellastarte sp. h YS-2021. Next base: position 68,642,990 of record OZ024938.1, read on the forward strand.
CACTCCTAGTTATATTTCTTTGGTGTTGTTCCATTTCAACCCAGTTGAAAGGGCAAAAAAAATTGGTCACCATTTTGGATCATTAACTTTTTCTAGATATACTTGGTGATAACAGGGATACCTGGTAATAAAACAGGTTTATATTCGGCCAATATGGTATGTTAAACACGGCCTGCTAGGGGCTTGCTTCTTCAGTTTTCCAGGACCTTAAACAAACTCTCCCCCAGCTATAGAATTTAATACCTGTACCTTTAACCTGTGACCGGTTGACTTGGTTACTCAAATATCATTCTTTCTGTAGCCATGCTCTTTGTTTTCCCTCTCAATTTGAATTAGAAGCCACCCAACCCAGGGGAGTTCTCCTTAAGTGATAAGGTAGTTACTTTTACTTAGCTATTTATATGTTGTCCCCCCTGTTTCCCGCTGGGGTGCAGAGGGGGCTTTCAGAAAAGTTTTAAAACCATTGGTATATTTAAAGTTCAACTGGAGGTACAGGCTGATCTTTGTGTCCCCACCGACTTTGCCCTGACGTGACCTCTGCTACTCCTCCTCTCTGGATTACCAACCTTTGCATGGCAAGCAATGTAGTCACGGGTATGAGAGTATACCACTAATAAAGTTTGTATGATTTCTAATAATTGTATATGACTTACAAATACAAATTATGAATGGTAACGCGAACTGTATTGATTAGTATTATGATTGATTCTAGTCACTAGCTGTACTCTTATGTTTACTTTTACTATGATATGACCATATTGGGCTCTTAAACTTTTTACCTACCTTTACCTTAATAGGATTTGAACCCACCTCAACTGGGAGTAGGTAAGCTGCAGACTATTATATCATGTCAATCTTATTGTATGATGTTATAGCATAATAATTTGTCTTATATATAAAATATGCATTGGTTTAAATACTGTAAACTTCTCACCCAAATATGTATGTTGTTATTAAAAAACTATTATATCAAACATTATTTTTTTTATATCATCGGCAATATTTCAAGGTATAAGTCATATATTTTAAAAATAATTTGAACACATACAAAATTGTTTTTCATAGTTAAAACTTTTAAAAAATCTTAAAATTCCATAATTCATGACAATACAGATTGATTAATAAGACTGGTAATCTGAATAAAACTGTATGACAACCAGACCAGGTAAAGGTCACTGTAGGGGATACCAGTCCCACTTTTGCTACTGTTGATAAGGTGAATCATGGGTGTTTCAGCCTTATCGAAACCTCCACCAAAGAGTCGACACCTCCACCAAAGAGTTATGTTTTTCAGTGAGTTTGCCCTTTTGTCAGCGTCTTAATAACTCCACAAGTAACTAGCAGGTCTTTCGATTTTTGTTATATTGGTACGGGCTTCGAAAAAAAACTAAGCGGACTCATTGTAGAAAAGATTTATATCATATTCTGGTTTCTATAATCCTAATTTTTCAAATGTCCCATTTCCAGTGACTTTGGTTTGGATGACATTACTCAAAACATTATGAGCATAGCTTGGTGAAATATTGTTTTTATTTTTCTAGACAAAGGATGAAGTGATAACATTTTTTGGAAAGGTCTAGACCATATTGTCGATTCAGAATATATCCAAAATTTATGTAAACATGCCTTAGTGGAGATATGCGCTTTCTAGTTTCTAATGCATTTCTTTGTATTTTATTATCATTAATTCTTCCTGTAATATTTAAATCAATAAAATTTACTCTCAAATTATGTTTTCCTGATAATTGTTATTCCTTATGCAAAATTTCAGTTCTGACTTATTGACATTGAGAGACATTGTCTTCGACTCTGACTTTTATCCAATATTATTTCAGTTCAGCACATTCAGCTCATTTTTTTGGAAGATATTTCACCTTCAAGGCAGTAGATTGGCATAGATAATAAAATGTATCATTACATTAATATATATATCTTCTATGGCTCAACCATATTTAGGCCACCGTGTTAGGAGTTAGATACATTTGTGGTACGGTGTCCAGGCTAATTCTCTCGTATGCATTGTAGACTTCATCAGTTGGTTTTTCATTCTGTGGTTGATCCGTTTGCCCAATATTGACATGCAGGTGGTAAGATGTGAAGTTATTCACATATTCATTGGTTTCCCTTATCTCAGGATCTGCTGTACTCACTGGATGTATGCTCCTTCTTTTTCTCATTTTCAGCCAAATTAAAACTGCGGCCAGAGTGACCACAATAGTCATTAAAGCAATGGTTAACACTGCAACAGCAACGGCATGCTCCTCTGTATGCAGTTCAGATGGTTCAAGATTTTCTAGAAAATACATTAACACATCACAATATTGAAAATTTGTCTTTATTTAATTATGCACATATGTTCATAGAAGAAACACAAGGATACAGGAAAGAAGAAATAGTTGTGAAAATATTAACCATGCAAATATATACACATGTATGTTATGGACAAGTTGAGATTCTGTACAAGTTGTAACTTGTACATATTTCTTGGACAATTTGCAACTTGTACAAACAGCTTGTACAAACTCCCTATTTTATTAGATGAACAATGTATTTTAATGAATAAAACTTAAAATTCATAAAATGAACATGTTTATAATACTTTGATAACATATCAAACTTTTGGCCTGTATTTTTTTATTAATTTTGTTGCAATTTCACTACAGTTTTAATCTTCATAAATGTTGAGTCACACTTCCCTAACTGAATCTTGTATCTGACTTTGGTGCTGTTGGTAATCTTATAAGTTCTAATGTTTTCTGGCAAGAATTATTACAAATTTATTTATTATGCGACAAAGGGATAAATAAAATTGATTCTTTTATGATGACAAACTAAATGTAAATTTTAAGATTATGCTGCTGAGTAAATGTGATCAGCCAGGGATTTATTCATAAAAGACATATTTTTGTAATAAATGTCATTGCTTAGGAATTTAATAATGAAAGGGTTGTGCCAATTTTACAATTATGCATATACTGCAATCTGTCCTTTGAAGTTTCATTTACCCACTTGTGATCATGTTTGGTTGCCTTGAGGTAAACCACAAAATAACCCTGATGCTACAGGAAGTGATCTCTAGACAGTTGATTGCACTTAGAGGATTTCTGTTTCTTACTTATTACTTGCTAACTCTCTTCTTAGAAATTATTATTAAGTTATTATTAAAACTTTTACACATTCCAAGCATGTCTAACATGCAACAATAAGCCACAACTCACATGCATGCTGAATTTAGTAAAAAAGCACAAAAGCTTTATTTTTTCTGCATGATAAACAATATAATAAAAAAATTACTGTGAAGTGATAAACTACCAACTTGATGTATTAATACATTTTTCTGTGAATTCAGAGTTAAGTTTTATGGAGAAATTATATGTATGAGATACTCAAACATTAATTTGGATATTTATTTACATGAGATGAGATATATTTTCAATAAATTTGTTAATTTAACTAAATTAATTTTTAAATCCAACTTGTACAGCCAATCTTTACGAGTTTTAACTTGCACTAACTAATTGTACAAGTTGCAACTCGTACAAAATCTCAACTTGTACATAACACACATGATAACTAAGATTGCACAGAAGATGATTCATACAATAGAGAAGTAACATGAACGATGTATGTTTTTTTTATTTTTCATCATTAATAAAGAAAACAAAACTAACACTGGAATGTATAAGTATTTTTATAGACTGGTAAGATTTAAACTTATACTGTGCATTTATTATCCTCAATTTTGGCTGACAGGTTAAGAAAATAAGCCCAGAGTTAACTCAGCAGTTAGAGATGAGATGTTTACATGGTAAAAAGCTTAAAATACCTTTTAACTAAAGACCTTTGAGTTATACTGTGTTGATCTAATGCAAAAAAACGAGCAGAAATTGTGCACAACATATTAACATATACAATAGGAAACTTTCTTAATGACATTGGTAAAAACGAGGCCCAAAATTCTTTAGGTGTACATTGGGTGATCTACAAAGTCATCAGAGACGCAAGCAGCACACTAGAATTTATGAAAGTCTGGCACAAAAAAGTCTGCTACATCCCATACCTGGCCTAGGACTCAGATGGTCACCCATCCAAGAACTAACATAGCCCATTGCTGTTTAACTTCAGTGATGAGATGGGAACTTATCACTCTATACAACAACCCATGAAAGTCCAGTGATAAAAAAATTAATATCTAGAAGTGTGAGCCTTGCTATGCAGAATAAGATGTCATTGCGGATAAGAATATTTCAGCTGGGCGCAGCACAATTAGTACATCAGTCATTTTCATTGAGGATATATTTTATGCACATATCTAATGGGGGAATCTTTATAATTCACCATCTTGCTTTAATAACATGTAAAATGAGACAATATTTAAAGAAAGGAAATACAAACAGCCCGCCATAAATAAAAATACCGGTAAGTGCATGGGTGAATGCAAAAACTGTAATTTTTAATTTGTGATTTCTTAGCCATTTTATATCGATTTTATGTAAAATACCTTTCTAATAATATATATTGGATATTTGTAGCTTTCAAAGTTTCAGAAATATTGACAAAAATCAGCACTTGATGAGGCAATCATGATGTTAATTACTCAAAGCCAGTTGTGGCAGTGGACGGTTGATTCATGTTACACTTCCATTATTGCCTCTTAAAAAGAATTGAATACATAAATTGATTAGGATATGTACACATGTATCCAGTTTATGACATCCAATGTCCAGCATCTGAATTTCACTGCGATTGTTCTAGTCATCCCATTTTTCCCTCCAAGAGCCAAAAACATCGCTAGCACAAATCGAACATCTAGTGAAGTCGGGTACAAGTAAATAACAAAACATATAAGAATTAAGCAAAAAACCAAATCGGCCGTCAGATGTCGCTAACCATTATTCATGTGTACATGCAGTAAGTCCTTTTGCTGGTTAATTCTATTTGTAATTTACTCTGGTGTGTGAGGTTAAATTTGGGGTTTTATGTCCCATTCCACAGTCAGGGTCATATTAGGAGAAGTCCTCATCATTGCCACTTGTGGAGCTGGAACCCACACAGAGGTGACAGCCTGTGATTCGATGCCAGACTTGCTAACCACTGGGCCACTGAGGACCTACCTACTCTGGTGTCAGTGAATATTTTAACCTAAAGATTATCCATGTTATGACACTGCAACTAATCACAAATAAGTTAAGATAGAATGAGTGTAGTTACCTTTGAAGAGCGTCCAAGTAATGATTATACCAAAAACATACAGGCATCCATACACTACACTGGCCATTTCAGAGAAATATCTTGAAATAAAACTATGAATACTACATTATGGTTCCTACATTTAGATGCTAATGTCACACACACTAACAGTATATTCTAAAAATAAATAAGAAATACAGCTAAATTATTTCTACACAGTCAAATTTTTTACCAGAGATGCTGGTTTTTCTGGCTTTAAACTTCCTCCTGTTTTATATTTTAGATGCTTCTGTAGACCTGCCCCCAAGCCACCTAGTATGCGGGCCCAATGAAAACTAGATGGGACCCATGTATGTTCCTCATATCATATCTTTTCCTGAATCAGTGATTAACCATTAATTAATGCAAGTTTTATAAGTAAAATAACAACTGAGTTATGTGTTTAAATAGATTTTAGAGATTCACAGCGCATATTTAACTGATAATTGCAAATAGGGTTATTAAATGCTTGTTTACACATATAATAGTTGTTACACATTTGCAACACATAATTTGTGTACAAAAAAAATACAATTATATTTTGGAGTCAAACAAAACGCCTCGTGTAAACATGTTTATTTGTCAGTCATGGAACATCAAATACAGAGCCTGCCTAAAGGATAAAAAAGACTATTAAAGACACTTAGTTTTTACAGTGTTAAATTCTCTACATTCACAAATGTAGGGGATTTTATTTTGTAAGAGTGGGAAAATGTAACACAATCCTCTTCAAAATAATGGTCCCTTATTTACTAATCTTCTGCATTTCGACAATTGTTCTGAAAGGTTCTCCAAGTATAATTATATTAGAAGCTCTTTTGATCTATTGCTTCAGGACAAATACATTCTAGTGGCATAGAAGTCCAACAGCACTGGGATAAAATAAATACATGTATATATATATATTTTTTGAAATGTTGAGTAGTCTTAACCAGTTCATTACATCACCCAAGGAGGTATCATTTTCATTTATTTTTTTCATTTTCATGTTAAGAGGATTAAGTAACTACTACTGGCTGGATCTTCCTGAAATAACCAGAAGTTGGGTCTAGGCCCCACTTAGATGCTATAAAACTTTGACAGTGATCTGGATCACCATCTGGATACAGAAAACTCGGATTTTCTCATTACTTATTGTAGCATGTCCTGGCGGAGGTATGCACTCTCAGAGTCCTCTTGTTCTTCATATTATTTGGCTATCCTCTCACAATGTTATATAACTCAATTCACTAAGTGTCCCCTCTCATTTTAAATACCATTATTATCCCTTATGCAATTGGCAGAGCCTTTGTGTTTGTTTTTTGTAAAATCACTCAACAAGTTATGAACGGATTTAGAAGAAATGTCAGAAAGTGTTGATAGTGTTCACCATCTGGATCCAGGAAGTGTTTAAAGGGTTTTCACTAGTACACATATTACCTATATTTGAGGTGTTAATTTGGTGGAGGTATACACTCTCTGAGTGCTATTCTCCTGTTTTTATAGGTGCAATAATAATAATTCTTGTTATTATTATTAATAATGCAACTGCCCCTGTCACTTACTTATTATCCCTAATACATATGATTCGACAGCTGCTGCCGTAGCTGGTATACCTTACTACTGACACTAATTTTGCTACTGCTGTTCCTGCTTTTGTTGTTACTAGTGCTCAATGCTGCAACTACTGTTACTGCTACTTGTGTGCTGTAGCGACTGCTGGTGCCGTTGTTGGCACTGCTGCTACTAACATTGCTGTTACCAATGCTATTCCTATAATTGCTGCTACTTTTACTACCGTTAGTATTATTCAAGACTTCATTCTTAAAGTCGCTACGTATTTCTCATGGCTGCATCATTACCGAATAAAAAGTTAACCACATTTGGACAGCCCATGAATAATTTAAGGAGAGCATTATGGCAATATATTTTATTTTAGTTACTCTTTTGTTTAAGGATGTCATTTCAGCAACAATGCAATTGTAGTTCAGGTAATTACAATTGCAACTTTTACTTTAAATCAACAACCTAAAGAGGACTCAATGTATGAATCTACATCATGATATGGCAATGGTAGATAATATGGTTCTTATGTAAATACTAATTATCTTCTTCTGTTGTCTTATGTCTATGAGTGTCTGCATCAAAGGTAACCAAAGTTTGGAGAGAAAAACCCAGAATTATGTAATTTATAATCCCTGTTTTCTTACAGATAAAATTCAGCTCACATAACAATAGACGCTTAATTGCAGTACACAACACCAATTTGATAACATTTCTTCTCACATTATCCCTTAGAACAAAGAAAATTTTGATGCAAAGCAATTGAAATTCGGACAAAAAATACGGACGTTATGTTTATGTGGATACCTATAATATTTAAAGACGATAATGGATTAATTCAATAACAGCTGAAAAATTTCTTCAAGACTTTTTTTCAGTTTTCTTGACTTGTTTACTATCACCCAGCAGGAGGTGCATATGGCCTATTTACTGGACGTACATTGTACCAGGATATATTTTTATGAGCAGCAGCGCCCCCTTACCACGTAGATTAGCATCAGCAAGTGAGGATTTTAAAGATATATTTGAGTCAAAGGTCAAACAGCCAGGGTCATACTGGGTCAGGTCATCAGCATTTATCACTTGTGGGAGTGGAACCCTCACATAGGATAGAGCCTGTGATTACACCCCTGATATGCTAACTCACTGGGCTACCCAGGATGTGACCGACTATACGGATCATTAGAAAGCTATTTTTTACATTTTTATGTCATACACATCATTGCAAAAGTGGCTGGGAAATATATTAATTGAAATTTTCATATCACAAGTGCCACATATGTATATTTGACAGTCTTTCATCATTAATTTTTTTTAAAATATGACTTATTTGAGTCGATAAAAAAGCACAGCGGTCCATGTGTGTGATCACTAAGAAACAGACTGCACAACAGCTTGGAGAAATTATTAGTTTATTCTATATTAAATCTATATTTTACTTACATGTTGAGTTGAAGACCACCGTATTCTAAATCACATATTTTGCACACACAAAGGTGGCCTTAAATTTAGTTTTACTATTTACAGCGACTTAGACAGTTTTATTTTTAATGTAAATTGTTAACTGTGGACTACAACGCCTTAATATAAGATTGCTGTGAGAACTGCTACTTTAACTGGGAAAAATTTCACAGCAGTTAAGAGTCCAAGCTGTTATTACTATTATATTTACAGTACTTTGCCATAAAATACATTTCCATTCCAGACTCTAAATTTACAAAAAAATATAACAGTTAGACATGATTGTTTTTTTTTTTCAAAAAATATACTAAAACCTTAAATTATTAATCGTAGGAGAAAGGTTCAATCGACCGACGCCCCAGGGCCAAGTATGTATAGGTCACCTGGCAAGTAGTCTCTGAAAGCTGCTGGTAGTCACAAAGCTTGAAGCATTGTGATCCTAGTGATATAGAAACAACATGCCCCTGATGTCAAGGTCATTGACCCAGATGACACCCCAAGATGTCACCGTAACCAAAACACTGCTTATCAGAAGTATATGAAAAATATACCACTAAAGCAGAATAACAATATCACACTTGTACTGTAAGCTCGTATGTTAGTCATCTTCATTTATGGTACAAGTTTTTGTCTGTGACATTCAGGAAGTTTCCAATGGTATAGACTAAACCAGCCATTCATAATCAATCAGAATATTCTAGAATAGGTTTCCTATATTTTTGGCTTTCAAATTGACGTGATTGGTTAAACAAGCCATCTGATAGGCACTGTAAAAGTTTGTGATCAATCTTAAGAATGTAACATGGGAAAACTTCCCGAAGTACATATACAAATTTTGCACCAATGAAGATACCAATATTAGACAAGTGCTTGATCTTCATGCGTGATATATTTTGTTTCTGTATGTGTCTCATGAGGGATGATTTACTTTTATTATCCACCATGACACCATCATGTACAATTTATAAGTTCCATCCATTCATTTTTAAAAAGAGAATGCTTACAAAGCTTTCATGTACACAGGGGCCCCAGTGGATACAAAAGCTATAATCTTTAACTTACAATATTTCTGTCCTTTTTACATGGAATTTTTGCAACAATGACAAGCTGTAACAAGACCCTTCATATGACATGCATGTTTGTAGTTTACATAGTTTCTGAGATATTAGTAAAAACTGGGATGTTCTTGACACTTATTATCCATGGTACAGATGCGCGTTGTGTACACAACAATACATCCCACTCCATATATCCCCCTATACGGGTCAAATCGTGTGTGCAGTGGATAATAAAGAAAGGTTTAAGATCACTGTGAAGTGATAACATTAAACTGTATTGAAATTACAGGGAACACACCCCCCCCCCCCCCCCACACACACACACAGTCCTGATTTGATTCCCTAATTTCCAGGTCATGATACAGTCTACAATGTTCTATAAAGTTCAAATTGCCAATAAATAGCAAATTTTCAGTATCATAACCCAACTGGAGAGGGCACTCACCATGATGGAACAGCACTGTCAACATTTTTGCAAAATGTCCTCAATGTCACTTGATTACCCCCATCCAGAAAATGAGAAAAAAAGGGTATTGTAAATGGGTCTGCATGTGTGTCTCCTAGCTAAAAAAAATGGTGTGTATTCAGATCTGAAAAACAACACCCATGTGCCTTATGAAATAGCCCATAATTTTTTAATGTCATTTGTGAGTGTATATCTTATGATTAGAGGAATGTCAGTAGCTTGCACAGTCAGATATATCAAATAGCGCTTTAAGTCCTGTAGTACATGGAGATTTTGCACAGAGTAGAAATACACAGTGCAAGACAATCTGGATTCCAAATCTAGATTTTTTTTGTGATTTTTCGCGTAGTATCTACATGTAACTCCGACACTGTTCATTGGACTGGAGTTATATTTTCCCTCAAGATGGGGCCTACCCATGATCTAGACCTCCTCAATGTACTCCTCTTCTGAAATGGAAAGCCAGGACTTATTTATTTACTTTTTCAGCATTACCTGAGGGCAAAGATTTCTTGGTTCTCAATCTCTTGCTGTTTGTATTCGTAATCAGGTAGATGAAAATAGACTCCACCTCGGGAAAACTGGGGAATACTTCAGCTCATCAAGAATTTAAGGCTAGAAAAAATATACCATGTCAGCCACAATAAGCACAATGAGAGGTGAATTATTGAACCGCTTTACATATGTGAATAGAATAATAAAACTATTTGTCATCCAATATAACATGTGTTAAGATAAAAAAGAAACTTTCATCAAATATTTTTATTTTTTCAACCATATCATAGGTAGTAAATCTACAAAAAGACTGTTTACATGTATTAATATGGTGTTAGATATCGATTATTAGTTACATTTATGCATATGTAGATGGTAAATGTTTAGGTTTGGCAGTAATGTTTGAAATTATGTACGCATTCACTTACTGGCCATGGGTAATTTACAATGTTCTTCAGGTTACAAAAGTGACAAAGGATTCTTCACAAAAAATAATGGTCCCTAATTTCTGTGTACTTGGTAATATATTCAGATTAAATGCATTGATGTTTTTTGATTTCATCAAGCATTCACTTGATTGTTCAAAATATTTAAATAGCCTTATTTTTCTTTTCATAATTTCGTATTACACACTGATAATGTATACTGTGGACATAAACATAAAAGGAAAGAAATATATTTAGTATGAAGTATAACCACCTCAGTCAGCACATTTTATCAGAATTATAGAATTATTTCAGGTAAAATTTATAAAATGACAACACTAAATCAAATTTTCAAGTTTCAAAGTCAATGAGATAAAATCAGTTAACATTTAGCTGGTGCAGTTGGCCCTACTTGTTTTGAAAGAATGGTTACAAGCATCACCTTGTCGTGTAACTGTTACCTTTTCTTTAGGTGCTGAACTCTTGTAGTGAGTCAAACCAAGGGATGATAAGGTCAAATGATGTATAGTCAGAAGTAACGAGTCACATGTATCTGCAAATGGCATCGTGGAGGTTATAATAGCTCATGAAACTCCAGATATTATAATATACACCAAAGTAAACAGTTCTAAATAATACTGAAAAAAAATGAAAAGTATTTTCAAAAGTCTAATAATTGTAACATATTTAGTGTTTATACAATTAATTCAACTGATGCTTTTGTAATTTCCATCTGCCCATATATCATTTTGAGGTATTTTTTCCAATTTAAATATACCCATATAATTGGGAAGTATTATTCTATTTTCCATCTGCCCATACAAATGAGAAGTATTTGTGTAATTTCCTTCTTCCCATATCATTTGGAAGTATATTTCTAATTTTCATCTACCCATATCATTGGGAAGTATTCTTCTAATTTTCTGAAAGTATTTTTCTGAAAGTGTAAAGTTGGTGATAAATATGACAACATTTGTCAAATGATATTTATGCCTGGTCTTCTCTTACAAATGACACTTGTGTTTTATTAATCTATTAGTAATTCCACAAACTATATTGCTGCTGGTAATTTAATTGAAAAGTCTCACAAGACTTAGTTGCTTGTTACATTTCATTTCTACATTTCATATATTCAGTTTACTTTTATGTTGAGTGAGTGTCATATTGCTAGACTTTGCTGACAGTTTTAGGAGCACTAAAATCAAAACTAAGTCTCTACTTGTTTCAACTTTCCTGTCTTGCTAAATTTTACACATGAACGAGAATGTACTTTATTTCAGAGAAGTTCTGTGTAACTGCAGAACCACAAACAGACTGATCTGTCAATGACAAATCATTTGTTTCATTTTGGTTCAACTTGTAACTGTTAACACAAATTTCTGTTAACATAAATGATGGATATTTTTATTCTGCTGCCAAAGTTTATGTCCGTTAGGACAGGCATGTTTTAACTCATTGTCATATGTTTGATTTCAAACAAAAACCAGAGATAAAGAAACTAATTATGAACAAAACTTCTTGCAAACTTATTAAGTACATGTATTTTGAATCTGAGGCTCAATACAATGATTGAAAAGTTTAATTCAACAACTGTTGCTATGGGATCTTGCATGTAGTACTGTCAACACGTATACAGTCTGCTAAAGCCAATCACACAAATATTTATAATAAGATTTAAGGATGATATAAAATAAGTCGAGAATACAAAATAAGCTGCTCTTTTGATCACTTATTTTGTATCACTGACTTATTTTGTAGTAATTTCAATTCAACTTTTATCATGCTTTGTCTCCATCAAAGGATGGACTAAAAGGAATTTAATCCTTGCTGTATTAAGTCTTGTAGTACATTTGCCTGATAGTAATTCTTATTTTCAGCACTGACATTTCACAGAGATATAATTGATTAGACTAGTCAGTAGTATATTGAAAATTATATCTGCATCCATAAATTTGAGTTTGGTGTTAAATCTTGGACTGGAATATATTTGTGAAAGTAAGATGCCCTTGTTGAATCAGATAATGTTTACATCTAGAGACTCAGATTTGGTTTATTGGAAGAAACATTAGCATAAAAAGTTGCAAAAAATGCTGCAGCTGGTAGCAACAAGCATGTTGTTTTTCCAGATAAAAATCCTGTAAACTACGGTAAAAATCAATGAACTCCATAGAATTAGATGTTAAAATGTACACTCAACAAACATCTGCCTAAATATTATATTCACATTCAACATTACAGAGTAAAAGCTATAGGGAGCACTTATGTAAGACTATGAAGTTGAACAATACACCTGTCCACCCTGCCAATGTTTATGTGAAGTATCAACTTTCTAAAGACTAGAAAGGTCAGCACATTGCTAACCTACACTTCCTAACCAATATCCCTACCAAATATTCTGAAGATGGTAAACCAATCAAACTAAGGCAGTTTTGAGATGTTAAAGGTCTTAAATTTGCAATAGGAATGGTTACACATCCAAGGAAAATTGCATGGTCTTTCATATAATGGCTAATAAGAGGCAAATATTTGAAAATTATTACAATCTGGATGTAGTTTGTAACTTATGATCTATGTTTTTGTGTAATGTATGCAAAAGTGTTGATATAACATTAAAATAATGAATAAGTAAAGAGTTCTGAAGTTTTAAAGACCGTTTTTGTACACATTTTGGAGTTTTATAACCTGATACTACAAAATAAGTCAGTGATACAAACAAGTTGTCTAGAGCAGCTTATTTCGTATTAATGACTTATTTTGTATCACCCTGAAATCTTGTCAAAATTCTGCTTGAGAATAATCTAGTTGTCAATGCTTTGTTTGGAATATACTTTATCAACCAGGGTAAGACATACAATTGGGTATGTTGACATATCAGCATAAACAAGAGTCAAACCCAAGATTACAGTCAAGTCCTCATTTTCCATAGACTAGTAATTCCTCTTTGCCAGACAAAATCCTGTACTTATTAATGTTTATAATTTTGTATCAATAGAACTACAACTATCAAGCTGGTCCCGCAGATAGATAAGTAATAAAAGAGAAACTAATTGAGCATCAACAACATTGAATTAATTCATAATATTATCCTGTGTGCATAAACATGTATGTATCAATTAACAAAAAAAAACAGACAAGATTAGAATCGTGGTATTGGACTATTCTAAATGATTGATTTATTTGGGGTTTTACGTCGCTTTCAACACTATACAGGTCATATCATGACGGGTAGTTGGAAGGGCAGAGGAAACCAGTACATACAGTTCGTCAGGGTTCTGTACTGTAAACTGCCGACCAATGGCAAGCAACTACCAGCTTTCCCACTTGAGGCCATGCCGGGAACCGAACAACGGCCACAGAGGTGGGAGGCGAGAGTACTGCCACTCTGCCACCATGGCCCCTTATTGTTCTAAATGAAGGAATAAGTTAAAATATGAGATATCTATTGGTTACTGGCCATAACACCCGCTCTTTGGGACCAAACTTGTCACAAAGCTCCACCAGAGGAAAACCAGACACAAAACATCACAGTCGGCAGTTTAAAAGTTTAGTCATAAGCTTGAAAATTACAGCCACTTTACAATAGCCCTTTATGGTATTACTTTATAGGCTCACCTTTTGTCTCTGGACTGTCATGAATTGTGGTGTAGGAAAACACACTGTGAATTGGTGACTTTTGTATTGATTAAAGTTTTCACTTCATGTCCTTTCTTCAGGTAAGGTCACATACAACACAATATAAAATAGATTGAAACCCGCAGCCGCAAGAGTTAGAGCCAAGTTTTTAAATACTAAAATTGATGTCAGTTAAGTTTTGATAAATCCATTAACCCATGCTGTTTAAACATGCTTTTTGCACAGCCAATTTCTACATGTCTAGCCTTAAAAGGCTTCATAATAAAAGTCATACATATCAGTAAGTGTCTTATTATTTTTTTATGTTTTAATGTCAGTGAGAGGGTATGGTATTATGGTGTCAATGAAGTTTTTATGTCTGCTACTTGGTGTAGTTTTCCTCTATGCAAGTTACTTCAAATTCAGGGTGTCATATCCATTTCAACAGCTGATGTCACATCAGTGCACCACCCATTCTTGCATGATCTGGATTTGATGACAAAATAATGAGAGAGATGTGATTGATTGTGAAAGTATAAAACACTCAGCTACTCAGAACCTTCAAGAGAAATGCTTAGAGCATGATGGATTTTAATGCTTAAAATTAAGAGAAATCACCAGTTACAGGTTCTCAGGTTTTATGTAGCTTTTCAGACTTGTTTAGTATTTTATCTGTTTGCTCTACATATTTAAAATGGTGATAACTAAACAGTATCCAAATAGACATCTGACACAGCAGTATATATTTTGAACTTGAAGCTTAGCATAGGTCAATTAAGATACATGAATGTCGAGACAAAAATTGAAAGTTATTTTTAAGATAAACATTACATTTATTACATTAAAATTAATATTTTACACATAGTTTTCCATATTATTTCTAATTTAATCTTAGTGATATCCAAAATCAGTTTAAAAATGTGTTACAAATAACTGACTATTCCATAAGGTGGGCTGAGCGCAACCTTATTTATTATCAGTTAAGGTTACTCTTACATTGTATTAAATTAAAAATGTTCAAAAATAATGAATAGAGAACACGGATCACCAACACCCCAGTTGTAAATAGTCAATACAAAACACCAACACAACATTAGTAAATAGTAAATACAAGAAACCAAGGTAACAGTAATACACAGTAAACACCATACATCAATCCCCCAGTAGTAGCTAAATATAAGGCACAAACACCCTAGTCAAACTTAGTAAATAATAGACACCAACACGCCAGCAGTAGTTAGTAAATCCAATATAACAATGATAAATACAAATGCACAAACACCACAGTAGTGGTTAGAAAAATATAAGACACAAACACCTAGTGTAAGGACAAGACACCAACACAACTGTAGTAATTAGTAAATGCAAGACACCAACAACCCAGTATTAACGAGTAAATATAAGACTCTAACACCAAGTATTAAATGGGCACCAGCACCCCAGCAGTAAGCAATAAACATAAGTCACTATTACCCCAAGTATTAAAAAATAAACACAAGACACCAATATCTGAGTATTAAATAGTAAATACAATACACCAATATCCCAGTGGTAAATAGTAAATACAAGACTCCATCACTCCAATTGTAAACAATAAGTAACAGACACCAATGCCCAAATAGTAAATAATGTATCTGTAACATGTGGAAGAAAGCAAAACATACAGCAAGTCGTGATGGTAACACAGAAGAAAATTAACTTATGTGACTTTTTGATAAAGATTATTTATCTACAAACCATTCAGAGACACAAATTATGTAATGTCCAAACCTGTTTATTAATTTGTACCTCCTGCCTTGAGGGGCTACATTCATGAAGGTGTGACATTCACAACGTATAACTTAAATAAACAAAAACACATATTAATCCACATTTCTGAGGTTTCTACTTAAGCATTGTACACCTGTACAATATGCAAGTTGCAGGTGTTGGATCTGTAGCCTAATTGCAAAGGTACAGAAACAAAAATTAATGCTGAAAAGTTACTTAGACATAGGCTGCTTGTCATTTGTAGTAAGAAAACTTTAAACATGTACATTTGATGATTTGGTTTTCTTGTTTTGGTAAATTTCAATGAAAGTAAACCTCATCACATGATTAGTTCTGTAAATTTCTAAAATATTAAAATTGTAATAAAGATGTGCGCAGGGGTGAATGTGTCTGTGTGCAGCAGTGAGTATCACGTTTTTCTACTAGCATTCAACTGACATAGTGAGTGTATCTTTCAGTCTCTGACAATTTACAGGGTTACTAGTTAAGTTAATAAACTGCAGGCTTGGAGGCAGGTTGTCTGCACTCACTGTAGTCAGCTGGTTTCCAGACAAAGAAAGGTCCGTGAGTTGTGTGTACAATGAGAAATCACAGAGTGACGTCAGTGTGTTATTGTCTAAGTACAATCTTACCGCAGTGTGAGGAATGTGATTACACTCAATGTTTTCTAAATGATTGGAATACAAGTAAAGGTATTTCAGCTGTGTGTAAAGTGAAAAATCACAAAGTGATGTTAGTGTGTTATCACCAAGCAGTAGCCCTACCACAGAGTGAGGAATGAGATCACACTCAATGTTGTCTAACTGATTGTTAGACAAATATAGGATTGCGAGTTGTTTGTAGAGTGATAAATCACACAATGACAAAAGTGTGTTATTCTCAAGGTCCAGCCATACAATAGTGTTAGGGATGTGATTACATTCAAAGTATTTTAACTGATTGGAAGCCAAAAAAAGTTCTGTGAGTTGTGTGTACAGTGAGAAATTACAGATGGATGTCAGTTTGTTATATCTTAGGTCCAGCCTTTCTACAGTTTGAGGAATGTGATCACACTCAATGCTTTCTAAATGATTTAAATACAAAAAAAGGTTAGTAAGTTTTGTGTACAGCGAGAGATCACAAAGTGACGTAAGTTTGTTATCACCAAGCCACAGCCATTCCACAGTGGGAGGAATGTGATCACACTCAATGTTTTCTAAGCGATTGCTATCCAAATCTAATCTTTTCACATGGATACACCCATTATATTTACCTATCTGTGGTATTCTCTCCAGTCTGTTGTTACCCAAAGAAATTTTTTCAGCTAGAGGAGGAATGTCATCCCAAATGAAGGACTCGATCCTATTATCCCTTACATCTAACTCCTTCAGTGTATCCAACTGTGTAAATGCCGAGATCCATGATAAGTCTGTGAGCTGGTTGTAAGTTAGGGTTAGTACACGTACATGAAGGTCTAGCTTGTTCTGCAGATATTGTCTGATGTTATCATCACTGAGGTTCTGACTGTCGACATTTTGAATTGTCATGGTAATGTCAAACAGCTTCCCTGAAAAGATGTATAAAAGGCATCTTTTCTAGGCTTCACTGAATGAGAAATAAAATGAATTTAAATATTGAAAAATACAAAATCAGCAACAATGTACATTAGTACAACACTCTACAAACAATGTTGGGGAAGTTTTCTGTGAACATGTCACTGAAGTTTGCAACAGTTGCAATACAGAGAGACGTTTTAGACACCTTGTGTTTGCATATGTAAGTGATTTCAAACGTGAAAATTCCATCCTTTTCACCAACAAATAGTTTCACAGACTTCAGAAAAGGGGTTTACACATATGAGAAACTTAAGCCTTCCTTTTACGAGCTTTATTGCACACAAAGGGTTTTTATTGCACTGATTTCAGTAAATGTTAAGGAAAGAATGAAATTAATATACCCAGTATTGCTTGAAGATGGTGGAGGACTTTTTTCTCAAAAGTAGCTCCATAATGATTTTTATCAACAAACACTACATGTGAGCTGTGAATCAATGTTCACCAATAAAATCTTGCAACACATGCCTCTAGATCCAAAGAAAGCCATAAAATAGAAACTCTGAATTAGATATATAAGATTAGGTCAAGTTTGTTATTGCTGAATATCAATTTCTTTCAAAAATGGATGTCATCTCTTTCACACCAAACTAAATAGTGACATTAACATTAACAGATAACTTACTACCTCATAGCAATTTCTTATAAAACTTGCTAGAGCTGAGCAAAGAATGCCTTTTTCTTGCACCTGACAGAAGTTGCACTAAACATATCAGGTGATTGGAGAGATCATAGTTTACAAGTGATTTTTATATGTTCAATGGTTCACTTGGTGGTTGTCTACTACTAAACTGTATTATAACTGCTTTAATTATTTCTTAAATGTTAATGAGAATATTTGATGAAATAGAATTACAAGAAAAAAAATTATGTTTGCTCATGTGACCTGGATAATTTATATGTGTCAAAATTATTTCCCATACCTGTAGATCAGTTTGATAGGCAGTATATTAAGGAGACCTGTACCTGTAGATCATTACAAAATCAGTTTGATAGGTAGTATATTAAGGAAATATTCAATTTAGAATATACTGCTGTGGAGTAGGTTGTCTGAAAACAGTGTGAAACCAATTAGCATCACCTGATGCTTTTATTGCCATTTGCAAAAATCTGCTAAGAATCAGAATAATTTGAAAAACAAATATATATTTTTGATAATCATAATGTACTCCTATATATCTGAGTGGGGATTTCAAAATTCACTTTTTGTATTGTACATCAATGAAATGCTCATATTGAGTGATCAATGTTCACAAAATACCACATACACATGTATAGTATTTTAGTATCATATGAGCTAGTGTGTTATGTTGCTCTACAAACTGTAAAAATATAAAAATATATAGTCTATAACTTCTAGTAAACATATTTTAAATTGAAATTTAGATATAAATAGTGATTGTGCTGTGTTTTCACTATTCTCAAAAATCATGAACTATTGTCTGAACTCAAGATTTCCTTTGTTCAATAAGAAGTAAGAACCTTGTATCTTACTGTAATTACTGAACAAAATATTTCACGACTCATTGATTCCAATAGTTCAGCAAGTTTAAGACAAGTAGTTACTACCTTAAATGACACCCACTTGGCGGAGGCATATTCATTATATGAAATGGACATGCAGTTGTGCGATGCCTAAATAAGACAGTATTGTAAGATATGACATGCCAATAACTATCCAGTGTAGCTGTAAGCACGGAAACAAAATTACACCAAATAAAAACAAATCTGAGAATTACACAGGAAAGCTTAATAGGAGCCTTAAGAGGTTGGATAATATAATATATGTATGATGTGAACCAGGTCCAGTAACAATTTTCCAAAAGATTAGAATTCATAAACCTCATTATTTAACTGGTAAGGTATTACCATTAAAATAAGTTTAAAGTATGAAACCACCACACAAGTTTGATTTTGGTGAACAATATTCTGTTCGTAGTGATTACTCTTTGTCAACTACCTAAAACCATACCCCTGAATTCTTGAGCTAGAAATCTGGAACAGGATGGATAACTACTTGTAAAAACATTTTGACCATCCAAGGTATGACCCACACTATTACAAAGTCTGTTTTCAGCCATTATAATAACACTCACGTAAGCAACAGGGCGGCTGTCCCCATTCCCCACTGCTGCCACACGTCAGGGTCTGCGGTCCATCCAAGTCATAATCACATTCACAGTCATAGGTGACTGTGTCACCATAATGCATTCCAGTGAATGCATATCCTCCCCGGAGTGGTGGGGGTGGAGGAATACCACAGGCTATCTCTATCAAATTATACAACAGATCGACCATTAAAAAGCTTTCAACAGTAATGTAGCTATTGTGATACATAAAAGCAGCAGTACATTATAGAAAGTTAAAACTTATAACTTGACATAATTTTAATGTATAAAACAATGTGCTTGAGGCAGGTTTACATGAAATTGCCACCATCACAATAAATTCTTAATGTTAAAGCTTCCTGTGGGATACTTTTACAGAAAAATATACAAAATTAACATACTTTGACATTTATTATTCTCCAATGAGAATCCAGGAACACAGGCCGTACATTGATCCTGGCTGTCACACTTGCTACAGTCATCAATCAGGTTTTTGCATGCTGAAACAGAACACACTTTGTGTGAATATACTGTGATATAATAAACTTTTATGGATCTGAAGTCTTAAATATCTAACACACTGTTGGAGTATTGTTTAATACAGCAATGTATGGTCGATCTACACTCTAAGATATATAAATTCTGGTGTAATGTAGTTCATGACATATCAACAGTCGGATACATTCCTGTGTGACATGGTGTTGCAAAACAAACCACCCAATAGTTTTTCTTGCAATTTTATTCAGTTTAGTTACACTCAAACATTTGCAAATTCAGTGGTAATAATAATTTAATGTTAATTCTGATGAATACATCATACTTAATAGTGACATCATAGCACATCATGACTTTTTATCTTGGTAGTATTGACCTTGCTATATCTACGAAATAATGATTATTAAATTGGTTTCTGGTGTTGCACTCTTACAATCTGCCTTAGCAGAGATTAAGTGTCATTAAAGTCTAAAATAAAATACATTAGAACAGAATAGACACTATAACCTATTACACAAAATTCTTACCATGACACTTATTGCTTGAGAGTGAGAAGCTCACATGACACTCTGTACATTGTATTTCACTGTCCACAGGAGAGACACATTTCTTACAGTGTTTCACCACACCACAGGCTGAAACACAAGCTTTCATAACTAGTAAAACTGTGACGGAATGCATGCAATGTACACACGATCTTGGGTAAAGTTATGGGTTACATAACTACTTTATTGTTAAAGTAATGTCAAACCACAATTTATTCTATTTATCAATGTAAGTATAAAAGACGAAACTTTAGATTATTCTGTTTTAGGCAAATTGGATACCCATTAAATGCCCACAAAAAACTGAAACTAGACTCATACAACAATCTAAATTCTCATCTCAGGTTAATATTTGCTGGCCATGACAGTCCATCTCGGTTAAATGTCCGCAGTTTTCATATTTCACCTACCATGACAATGCCTGCTATTTACACTGAGAGTAAAGCCTTCCTCACACTCTGAACACAGGGTCTCATCTGTTACTGGATCAGTTGTACAATCTGTGCAGTTTGAAATAGATTGTCGACAGTCTGTAATAATAATAAATGATATATATATATTTTGCAAGAAGTCTGTGTATTATGTCATGGAGAAAGCACAAGGAACAGTAGATTCGTAGATACGAATGTACGAGGGCCGAAGGCCCGAGTACATTTGTACTACGAATCCACTGTTCCAAGTGCTTTCTCTGACTTAAAATACGGTTCAATAATAGTATGATAGTAGTTTTTTGGTTTCAAGTTGTTTCTACATTTTAATAGACATTTCTCATAGCATGGAAATATTTTTATTTACTTTCCAAAATAATCATATTACCATTACTGGTTGTAAATATGTCATATCATAAACATTTCAGCCTAACTAAGATCTTAAATACTTAAACTGTATAAATTAGAATGCCAAATAGATCTGGGCTTTGACTGAGTATACATATTACACATAGTCTTGCAAAACGTAAAGCCTTTAAATATTGCTATATTTAATATTTTCTCTTTAAAGTTTTGCACGGCAAAAAACAAATGTAGGTAAATGTTAACATTTTTACATACTTCTTAAATCTCAACTTGTATTACATAAAAATACGAATATTGCACACAAAATTGTCTAGTTTGAATGAATTTTTAAAGAATGTAAAATACTGGTACCGGAATTTAAAATGTAGTGATAATTGAAGGCTAAACTGTAAATGGTCAAGCTTTGTACCTTGGGTCCCTTTACAAAAACAGTAGAAAAAACAGCACATTCTGTTGTAGGAATCTACTGTTTTAACAATAGAGTGACGTCACTACTGTATTTTAAATGTGTGTTCTCGCATTTGTATTAACACTTTACAGAATAAAGGTTTTTAAATTTTTTTTTCATAAAAATTTTAAATCATTTTATTTTTATATACACTGATAAAATAATGACCATGTAAAAATGCTGCAATATAGAGATCCATTTTTATCAACTTAGTTTAGGTTCTGTTCATTTAGGTTCCTGACGTCTTTGATAGTATTTTACTGTTTATTAAATTTAAATCAAGCTATCATATAACTTTGGGGAATATGATGCACATTCTCATCACTTTTTAACCTGAAAAATGCTGTTCTGGGAGTATCCGGAAATTTTTGAGATGCTAAAATACTATAATGGGGGAGTTGGACAAATTGGCCCTTGGCCAAATCAGCCCATAGCAAATCAGCACTCTAACAAAGTCGGTCCTGGACAAATTGGCCCTCCTAAAAATTCAGTCCTGGACAAATCGGCCCCCAGTTGAAAACTTTTGCAATTAGAACATATTTATTGACCTCCAGGGAGCATTCGACTGGGTTGATAAAGATGTTTCTTCAGGATAATAAAGACAGAAACATAAGGGGTCCTTTTCAAAGAATCCTACAAATCAGTCTGACTTTACACCAGAAGATCAAATTACTCACCCTGACATGTTCCATTGGTGTTGCTATTAACTTCCAGGTAAGATCCAGCAGAACAATTAAAACAGACTCCATCTTCCAGTGAACAGTTCTCACAGAAACTAGACACATTCTTACAGTCCACTAAAATGTATGAAAACAGAAACTATAAAATAAGAAAGAAATCTTTTCATATTGAAATAAATAGTAAATTAAAATTCCTTTCATTTACTTTGTCTTTCAATAAAAATAATTTAAAATACTTTGATAAAATGTTTTGCCTTAATATTATAAAATATAAACACATACATTTACATGAAGCCTGGTCTTCCCAGACATAGTAGTCCTCCTCACACTCATGACAGGTCAGATTTCTCACTGGTCCAAACACCTGGCACACATCCAGACTTGAGCAGTTTGTACAGTGGGGTATGGATTCATTGCAGGCTAAAATCAGGCAACAGAGGGTTATAGTCCAGACCCATAACATAGTTAATACATTATAACTGTACAGACTTTTTGTAAAGAGCAGTAAAGTACAAATAGATTTCACTTGAAAGATAATGTCAGGTACTATTTCAGATATATTTATTTATTTGGGGTTCTGCATTGCTTTCAACACTGTACAGGTCATATCATTACAGGTTAATAAGGAAGGTGGAAGGGCAGAGGAAACCAGTACATACAGTTCGTCAGGGTTCGGTACTGTAAACTGCCGACCAATGGCAAGCAACTACCAGCTTTCCCACTTGAGGCCATGCCGTGGACCGAACCCCAGCCTCAGAGGTGGAAGGTGAGTGTGTCACCACTCTGCTATCATGGCCCCCTATTTCAGATACAATGGTTATCACTCAAAAAGTGTGTTCTAATCACTTTCTAATCACAGTTCTATGCGATCATCATGTTGTTGTGACTGTAAGATGGTAATGTTTTAACATAACCAAAAAGGAACAATAATATTCTATGTATCTCAGTAAAAATTGGATGCAAACTATAGTTATTTGAAAGTGACATCTGGATTGGGTGACAGAGTTATACCAACATGTTGACTTAATCACTTACCAGAACAATTGCCATAGTAGTTGAAAAAGTATCCTGATTCACACGCTGTGCAGGTCAGTGAATCAGAGTCATTCTCATTTAGAAACCTACAACTTACACAGTTGTCAAACACCTGTCTGCATTCTACAAAGACAGATAGTAAAGATACAATGTCAGATGGGGATAGTATGAATTGGTAATCAAGTAAAAAACTTAAAAATATTACTATAACAAGAATCGTATGAATGCTTTATATTTAAGAAAATGTGAAATCTACAACCATTTTTATCAGTTAATGAACTGGTCCTCAGTGAATATGATATATCACCATAATTTTGAATTTATCGCACAAAACATTCAGCTGTAAGAACACTGCAGAAGGAACATGTGTAATTTCAGTTTATTCACAAAATAATTTAGATGACGTTATATGTTTTCCTTAAATTTTGGTTGTCTTATTATGTCTGGGTTAATCATAATTTCTACATTTACCTTCACAAATTGTCCCATTATCAACAAAAAATCCATTGTCACACAGGTCGCAGACAATCTGTCCTTGGTCACTGGAGCACTCAGTACAATTTTCAATGGTCTGCCTGCATGCTGTGAATTGAAAGTACAATACATTGCTGGACAACACATTTCTCCCCAACACATATTATCATATGCACCTTTATGTTTAATTTAAAAAAAATAGTATCATGAAGTATTTCACAAAACAATTAATCATATAGTCTAGTTTTCTTAAGTTTGTATGATTGTAGAAGTTTGAAGCCATTCTGTTAAACCAGATGACAATGATCAGGTGATAAATGAGCAAAACACAGCCAGTGATATTTCTATAACAAATTAGTAGAGTAACAGAGTATTAAATACTGACACAGTGGTAGAATTAATTTCTTAAGATGGATGACTTAAAACAGTCATTTAATCACAATACAGAAATCACAGATTGTGAAAGAATATTGATAATAACTTAACATATATATATGGGCATAGATAATTATCAATTTGTCTGTTAAAAGGGACACTCCGTTGAATCCATACTGCTCTTTATAAATAATGTTCACTTTTCTATGACACAAAGTCATTAATTTATTTATTGTTTTATGTCGCGTTCAACAACCAGGGTCATATTGCGACAGGTAGTTCACAGGTGGAGGAAACCAGTGCATACTGCACTGTAAACCACTGGGCATCGGCAAGTAACTACCAACTTTCCAACATGAAGTGCCTGGCCCTAGATTCGAACCGGTGGCCTCAGAGGTTGGAGGCGAGAACTCTAACCACTACACCACTGAGCCCCCTATGACACAAAGTGAGGCTGATGCCCAAATGTCACTTGACAGTCAATGATTATCTCATGTCCTTCTTAATGATTTAGGCTCTGTGATATGGCATTACAAGGGTTTGTAAAATGAGTCACATAAACATCAACTTTCACTTGTATGCAGAGGAAATGAGTTTGCGAACAGCGTTTTATTGAAAATGTAGCATAAAAATGTAACAGCGGTGATAAACATGGCAAGGTTCTTTCTAACATGAAATATGTAATCGCTGGTATTTTCAATGTTGTGAAATGACGTTCAGCACAGAAATCAATGACGTGTAACATAGTGGAAAACAGGTACGGACTTCAAAGACGTTTTTCATAACCCTTCTGTATGGATCACATACTATGGCTCTCCTATCTGAACATGGTCTCTGGTGTCAGTTCGCTATGTAGCTGGGTTTTAATATTTTGCTATCCTCTTTGTGGCTTAAATTTTAGTTTCTGCCATATGAATGTCAAAATTAAACTTGGTGCTTTACATCCCACTTAGTCAGGGTCATATTGGGACAGGTCCTCAGTATTTCCACCTGTGAGGATCAAACCCACACAGAGGTGACAGCCTATGATTAGATACCAAACTTGCTAACCACTAGGTCATAAAGGACATTCTGATACGAAGATGAAGTGCTGTAATAGTGCTCATTATATTACAATATCAAACTTTCAAAGAATTCAGCTCCACTCACAAATGCAGGCTTTTCCGTCCTCAGATGCTGTATATTCTGGTTCACACTGCTCACATCGCCAGTCTAGTTTATCCAGAATGCTTTTTCCATGTGACCTCTCCCAACTCCTGCATATTTTACAATCTTGTTGTGTGGGGTCTTTTATGCAGTTTTCACACAACTGACTCACTGAAGTATTGACACAGCGGCTGCAGTACTCTATGGAACATTCTGCAGACATATTATCATACATTAGACCCGCCTGCAGTTGTCAGACCATAATGTATGTTTAAGAAAAACAAATGTATTTAAAGTAAATTCTTTTTCAACAAAACTTACTACTTAAACCTGGCACACTTTCAATTTTTAAACTAAAAATACACCACTAAATAAATGTCATCCTAGTGATAAATCTGATTATCAAAAATAATGAAAAATTGACATTAAAGGAAGGCAATAACTTGTATATTTTTGCATAGAACTTGTTCAATGTACTTTAAAAATGGACAAAGACATGCTATAACACGCAACACCTATACATGATGTGTAGCACTAAATCTGATTCAATTGCCACTGCTTTAGCTATAACATTCTATCGGAACAATCAAATATTCTCACCATTGTGGAAACCATTTGGTGTGATTAAAACGAGGTCATCCTCGGCTTCTCCTGAACTCTGTACAGCATTGTCATAGTCATCATCTTCTCCATCTGCAATGGATCCACTGCCTTTACTGATTTCATCCTCAGCTGATCCACTGCCACCACTGTTTTCATATACAGCTGATCTAATGACTCCACTTATTTCATCCACAACTGATCCAACGACTCCAAAGAATTCACCCACAGCTGATCCAAAGGTTCCACTGATTTCATACACTGCTGATGTACTGTCTCCACTACTTTCATCTACATCTGATCCACTGGGTTCAGTGTTTCCTTCTGCATATGATCCACTGCCTCCACTCCTTTCTTGTAAATCTGACCCACTTTTTTCTTCTACGTCTGATCCACTGACCCTACTCTTGACATCATCAGTTGATGTACTTCCTCCACTATCTTCTTCTACACCTGATCCTCTTACTCCACTGTTTTCCTCTTCATCCTGTCCACTGACTGCACTGTTTTCTTCTGTGTTTGATCCACTGCCCCTACTCTTGTCATCATCTGCTGATGTACTGCCCAAACTGTTTTCAACCACATTTGAAGAACTGGATCTAATCCTTTCATCTAAAGCTGATCCACTGACTCCATCATTTTCATTTATCTCTGGGCTAATGGCTTCATTATTTTCACCTATGGCCATTTCACAAACTTCATAATTGGCTGTTTAAACAAATTAAACAAACATTTTAGCTAGAAGTTTGAATGCAAACAATTATATAAAACAGGACTTGTAAATATCTTTAAACACAACATATTATACACATAGTAAGATATGTAACTGACATTTTTAAATAAAATGAACGTGTGCATATATTTTTCTGAAAAAACCTATTCAAAGTCAACATATCTTTTTTTTTAAATTACTGAATTTATGATTGTCAGACACTTTTAAAAATTGCTTAAAAGGTGGAAATTTTCCTTTGTTTCTATTGGGAATGTGAATATACATATTTATTTGCAAATAATACTAAAGCAATTAATCAGTCATAATCTCTGTCTGCTTTGTAATGCAATGAGATATTCTTAGAATTTGGCAATATAAAATTTATACAATTCTTGTGGATTGTACAAGTATATCTGAATAAATTACCTGAGCCAAGGAGGATAACGTTTTGGCAGTTTTTATTTGTATGTATGTTTCAGTAAATAACTGCAAAAGTGATACAGGAATACTGATGAAAATTTTAGTAATTGTTGACAGTGGTACAGCAGGTTTGATTTGTATGGTTTTATAGATCTCTGTTTGGATTCAGATATTTGTGAAGACTGTTTTATCATTGCAAAATTAATACCTCTATTGTCACTAAAATACAGAAATGGTCTGTTTCTTTTCATCTCACACTACCACAATTTTATTAAAGGAAGTGTTTAGTTGCCTAAACAAGTGCATTTGAAACAAAGTAACATTGTCAATCCTCAGTACATGTCAAACCATATTATATGGCTCAGCTAATTCAGAAACTAGAAACTCAATCTTACTCATGCTTCATGATTGTAACGCACTTTCACTTGATCAAATATTAATGTATATTTGTTTCATTACTTATTTATACATATTGAATATGTCAGGTATAGAGTCTAATATGCCAAGGGAATAAATACATATATTCAGTATGAAACATGTATTACCTAATTAACAATGTAGTCACTTATGAGCTCCCATTGTAAAATAAAATAAATTAATATTTAAATGTCACTTACCAACCACCACCACTATGAACAACCACTTAATCCGCATTATGATTGCAGTTGATACTTTACAACAAGAAAACTTCTTTCACTTGAAGTGTTCGCTTTCCTTGAATAGGTGCTGAAGTCTTGCAGTAAGTCCAACTGGGTAAGCATAAGGTCCAGCAATGCATAGATATAGATGATAAATACTCAGCAGTAACAAGTCAAATACATCTACAAATGACATCACGGAGGCTGAATAGCCAATGAAAATTTAGACATTACAATACGATAATGCAGCAAACGAAACAGTTAAATAATTAAGAAAGAATTCACAAAAAATTCCAAACCTTCATAATTGGAAGAAAAAGACAAATGTGTTATGTGTGTTTACATCATGTTACAAAATTAATTCTACCAGTATTTTGTAATTTAGAGTTTTCAATTTCCATCAACCCATATCATTGGGAAGTAATTGGGAGTAATCTTTTGTCAAATGACATTTATGCCTGTAAGTTAATTTAGAATGGCACTTTTGTTTTATTAATGTGTTTATAATTCAACACACTATACCAGTATTTGATTAAATAGCTGTGTTTCCATAATTGCTGTAGATATTAATGTGAAATGATACATGATGGTAAATCCATGCATTTTCTTTTATCATTCAAAAAATAGTTTTCAGTTTGATATTATTAAGATAACAACCGGTCTTTGCATGGTTATATTTTCATGTCTACTGTATTGCTGTAAAGCAAACGATTATTCTTAGCACAGATTTGTCATTTAACAGTAGGAATATAAAAACATGTAATTAATGTGAAGAATCTTTTATCACTTCTGTAACCTCAAGAACATATAAATTACCTAATTAGTATATGCATACGTATAATTTCCAATGATACTGCCAAACAATTTTCATCTAAATCATCCACAAAATTTTTCATCTACATATGCATTATTGTTCCTATACTTGATTATTAATAACAGTTTCGTACATGTAAAAAGTCTTATTTTACATAGACTAAGTTTAATATCGTTAACCAAATAAATGTGTTACTCAAAAATTTAACTTTTATTGGCAAATCCTCAAAAATATACATGGGGTCATTTCATACCCCACACGGAATGTATAGGTTATAAAATATGTCTCAATGAATAGGGTTATTAGATTGTACAATGATAGTATACATGATTGTCCAATTTATTGCACCATATATTCCCGTGAATACACCATGAGTAAAGAAAACAAGAAAGAGTATAGTTACGGTGCAGCTCAAATAGATCCTGTGGTAAATGCACTCAACAGTTTATGTAGATGTCCTGCTAAGACCAGGTAAATGTATCAGCATGAAACCAGTCCTCTGACAATCGTGTCAACCAATGTGACAATTCACCATTGGATGATACCAAATCGCATTGCATGGATAATTTCACAAAACCTGAAACAGCTAAAACAGCTGCGTTTTGTACAATATAACACAATATTTGTAAAAGTGTACATACATGAAAGTTCATACAACATTAGCCAGTAATCCACTGATAGAGTCAGGTAAACTTTACTAAACATGAAAGATCACAACACTCCCTAGAAATGATGAATAATACAACACATGGACACAAAAAAGTGAACATTTGGCATCAGCTCATAAAATTACATCAAAGGGATAAATTTACGGCAACATGCAATCCCTGCCGAAAAAGACAATCTTAACTTGTCAGTAATTTTCCAGCAATGAGACCAACACAATATTCCTCAGACCAGACTCCTGTATTTGTTTATTTGGGGTTTTACGTCGCTTTCAACACTGTACAGGTCATATCACGACGGGTAGTTGGAAGGGCAGAGGAAACCAGTACATAGAGTTTGTCAGGGATCTGTACTGTAAACTGCCGACCAACGGCAAGCAACTACCAGCTTTTCCACTTAAGGCCATGATGGGGATTGAAACCCCGGCCACAGAGGTGGGAGGCGAGAGTGTTACCACTCTGCCACCGTGGCCCCAACAGACTCCTGTAAGAATAATGCATTTATAAACAGACATCCATGAAACATACCAGATTTATATCATAATGGTCTGTCATAAAGTGATCCTTTTTCCAGTTTTTTATCCAGAAGATAAAATTTACCCAGATAAAATAGTTGATGGGAAGGGTTAATAATCATTGGGTGAAGGTACATTTCTACAGCGCATCGTTTGATTGTTTACAAATTTGCATTTAAATTAAACACCTTTCTTATCACTTACTGCTACCTAAAGTTTGCTGGTTTTCAATTGTTATGGAACTGGAGGACGGATACTTTAAAACCAAGCCAGTTATCCTCATTATTGGAACTGTTGGCTAGCAGTAAAAAATACTGTGTTTTGCAAAGACTTCATTATGTGTTAATTTCCTGGTGATGCACACTCGGCCAGTAATAACACAAGGAAATGGCTTACAATATCACTTTTGAACAATAATTGGAACAGTAAACAGACTGTAAGTTTTAAAACCCATGACCTATTGCAGTTATTAAACAATATAAAAATCCACAACATATTATGACATTTTCAGCTACACATTCATCATGAAAGTCAATTTACTGAAACGTTACTGAAGATATACTAAGTGAACCAACTCGATATTTCTGAGGTTAAACATTGTCCAACATTGCTGGAATAACAATACCTAATAAAATACAATATATTATTATTGGAATGATAATTTCAACATAATTGCTTTAAATTTAGGTCTTGAAAACTACTTTACAAATAACTTGTTCACAGCTTATTAATGAACACAATTGAGCAGGTTTATGAATACACAAGAAATGAAACATTGAAATATAGACTAATACTGTCAGGTTTTCCACATGATACTTTCTCATAACCTGAACCAGGAAGAAATATCAATGTTACATTTGTTAGTGTTTGTGACTACTCCAAAACGCAGGTTAAGCTTTACTAAGCTTTGTATGTGGATTTAGGCTCTCAAAGAGAAGATAACATTATATTTGGAAAGATCTTGATCACATTCTGCATTCAAAAATAGTCCAAAATTTATCAAAAAACTACTCAAGGATCCGCCCCCTTTGAGTGCTCACTACTGGTTATTTTACATACTTTGTTTTCAGGGTACGTTGACTTTCTTATATAAATATAGTGTGAAGAACCTGAAGGAATATTAAGCTACGCTGTGATCAGGATTATATCCAAATATAATATTAACACTAGTAATAATAATAATAATAGATCTGCAATAAAGGATAAAATCACTGATAATAGTCAATTTTTATAGCCCAGCCTGCAATATATTGCCATTTTTCTATTTTGAAATAGGCTGTTTATGTCAGCTGACGTCACCTTCGAATGGTGTCACTCACATGCTGATGTCACCAACAGCAATTGTTGAATTTGCTAACTGACAACACTCTTTCATTCATCAGTAAAAAGAGAAAAAACCTGTACACCTTAAAAATTAGTTCAATTACCTATTGTTTTCATTAAATAGGGAAGGTGCATTGCAGATAAAACACTTAAAGAGATGGCCGATCCTGCACTGTATATCTATAGGTGTATTCAAGTCAATACAAAAGACCACAAAACAGAGTTTTACAAAAAATCAAAAGACAACTAAGACAGTAGTCTGTACTCACATCATGTTATGGCTTATCCATGTACAAAATGGACTGATAGGGATGGAATATATTACAATTCAAAATTTGTACATAGCTGGTAGCAAGAGATAAAAAATATCAGATGAAATGGCTTTTGATACGGTTGCAGCATATGACTGTATGTACAAAACTAGTCAGGAAAATATGTTTTAATATGCTTTTATCTGAAAGATGAAAAAATAATGACCGACTGGACACATGCATAAGATTGACAAACTTATTTATTGTGGAATAAAATCAAGACAGAAAACGTAATGGAGAAGTCAACATGATAGCAAAACTTAATGACAGCAAAGCTAATTCCATTTTCAGATATAGGGGTACCCTGTCAATTTAAACAAAGTTACATCATCCGACCAAAAGAGAACATAATCTGGAATGAACACACAAATTAATGAAATTCAGAAAAGTAACAATGCAAAATCTTATTATCTGTACCTATTTTTGCCCTTCTCACTTATTTTCGTGGAGACAATATTGGTGACATTGCTACACTGCAAATACACAATACAATTTAAGAGTGAAAAGATGTATGCAGTGTAATATCTATTATCTCTTTCAGGAAAAAGCTCAAAACTTGCGTGTTTGAAAAAAAAACCCCAATCCGCCAAAGCCTACTTGTCACCCCGGATTCTTCTTTGGTAACATCCAACTATAAAATTGGATTTACGATTATTCACTTTGTTTTTGTTGTGACCTGGAGTCTGTGAATTGATGGAGATAAAGCCTTGCAGAAGTCCATAATAGATTCGATTAAATTGACTTTCCAAGTGTGAATTCAAAAAACCCTCAGAGTTCAGGGGCCGGATTCACAAAAGATCTCAAGTCTCAAATCTGAGATCTTGGTCTCAAATCTAAGATTTTTCTTATATGTTTCTCAGATTTGAGACCTTTTGCTCTGCTGGGATTCACAAAAGATCTCAGGCTAAGATTTTTCTCAGATTTGGTCTCAAATCTAAGACTGCCTAGGGGGTGACTTAAGTTTTCATAAAATAGAGTATATGTAATAAAAAGTCACAAAACAAAATGAAAATAGTAAAGTATGACATATTATTTAACTTGTAACACAAAATATGAATATATATTAAGAGTTTGTACAAAAACAACAGTAAAAATTTACATTACAAATATACATGAGTGGCTTGTTTTGCTGTTATAATCAGTTCTTTTGAATGTCAGTACAAATTACACTAAAAAGACAATGTTTTGCTTGATTGAATATATTCTAAAATGTGAGTACAATGGTAGAGTGTTAAAGTATAAATGTGTATACTTTCCACTAATCTTAACAAAATATTACATCAGTTTTGATTGGTCCAGACTCAAAACTTGGCTGAGATTTTGGTCTCAGCTGAGATTCCTTTCGTGAATCTCAACTTAGACAAAAATCTCAGATTTGAGCAAAATCTCAGCTGAGATTTGGTAAGACTTGAGACCTTTCGTGAATCCGGCCCCAGGGCTATTGTAACCAAACCCAAGTCCTCCACAAAACCAATGGCCCAACCATCCTCATTCCCGCTCTGTAGGACCTGGTCTCTCACATTACTCAACACAGCCACAGGAAGGGAGACGAATAAGCCATGTTAAAGGATGTCAATGTACAGCCCACTATCAAGCAGAAGCCATGACATTTTAATTCTGTGTACATTAGTGTGAATTTTCCAAGCTCTGTTAATGTCTTACAATGGCCAGAAACAGTCACATCTGTCAAACATTAGATTTTTTTGTAATACTAGCATTCATTTGATGTGGCTTCAAGCTGTAGTATGCAGCCATGTGGCTTTAATGGTTTAGCTGGTTCTTTGATCATACTTGTTATCTATTTCTATAAAATTATACCAAAGAGTTTTATAAAGTAGTCACTTTCATCATCTTTGGAAGATAAGTCACCTGAACAGTACGAGATATTGTTTAAAAGCAATAAATGTGCATTTTATTTTCTTAACCAATATAACTACTTCCTGCTTATGTTCAGACTAGGAAAATAAAATGTGATTTGCCTTATATAATCAACTAAATATTAATTGTGTTTCGACTGCTGATTTCAGAGTACAATCTCATTAGAGGCTATAATTTATCTGCACCTGGACTCCCTAAAGTACTTTTGGGGGTATGGGGTTGTACCACTCTTTGTACCGGTTCTGAACTGGCTCTGAACCTGTTTTTACAGGTTCATTAGTTGGTTGTCTTATAGTCTCTATTATGAGGGTTTGGGGGGTCTAGGTAAGTATCAGGCTTAATATTCAATATTGTTATTAATATTCTGTATATAATTGTGAGTATGGGTAACTCATTTCTTGATTTTTATTAAGCAATATTTATTAAAGGTCGTCCACTGTTATATTAATACAATCATTATTTATTTAGGATGATTTAATTAAGATGTTCAATTAAGGAATACATGTAATTATTTTTTAATTATTGATTTCCATATTAATACACAGGAATCTGATATGTCAAATTTTTATGATAATAAAAGTTATTTTGATTGTGTTGATTTCACAATTAAATATCTAGTAATAAACAAATGCAAAGGGTTTTTACTAAAAGTTTAGTAGAGTAAATTGAAAGTTCAAAGATAAAAATTTTTTCCATAATTTGATTTTTTTTTTTTTTTTTTTTTTGGGGGGGGAAGGATCTCCCTAAATAAATTTGCAATAACAGGGCATGTTGGCCTTCGGCTGCAAATAGCCTCATAAACTATGTTATCCACAGCGAGGGCACTAGGTTCTTGATTGCTCACTGCTGCTGGCTTACCAGTGATCCTGATTTCAGGTGTTGTGAAACTCACTGCTGAGTTGGCCTATCTGAGGTCTTTAAGGCTTTTGGGCTTTGTCTCATGCTGTAATTTCGCCATCTACTTGTTATAGGAGGACCTATTTGGGATGTCCATCCTGTGTCTGTCCTTCCGGGAGGTTAGGGGCTAATGATGAGTGCCTGATATATTTCTGACTGCATCTGATCTAATTTAAGCCTGTCTTTGGAGGAATAGGTGTTCCTCGTTTCTGTAGTTATAGCATTCTTCTGAAGCATTTTCTGTTTCTGTTTCCCCTTCTTTCATACTTACAAGGGGGGCAAACCCCACCTTAGTTGACGACTTGAGGATAATCTATCTAATCAGATAGTCGTTAAGGCTCCCAGAAGCGTTATGACTGGTGATTAATGCTTGTTCTTGATGGCCCATGTATTCTATACTTAATTTTGATGTGTTGCACTGTGCGGATTTGGCAGGATTTCTTTGTGATTTTGAAGTCATGGCTACTGTGACTAACCTAGGTGAGTCTTCCTCATTGTCACTAACTTGCAGGTCTTTTTTCAGAATTGCATGCCAATCAGTTTCACCACTAAGTGATTAAGTAGTGGTCTGGATGCTATGAGTGGATGTTGTGGGTTCATTGAGTATTGTGGAAGTTGTTTCAATACTTTTGGATAATTGTACTGATTGTCCATTTAGTATTGCAGTGATACCTTCAATACTGTATTTCTTATTGGTAGAGGTTGAAGGGTGGAGTTCATGTTTTTTTGCACATTCCTTTAGAAAGGACAGTATGAAACCCCACATGATGGAACAGTTTCTGGGTGCATTGAAATGGTCCCGGAGCATACATGCACTGTAAATCAGGGAGATTTATGAAAAGCATAAAAATACCTTGTGTTACTTACCATACTTCTAAGTGGTGATCCAGGGATGGAACAAGATGGAGACCGTTCATCTTCTCATAAAGCCACAAATTTGTCTATTGAAAAATCTTCCCAGTAAACATTTGAAACATTTTAAAATGGCTTAAACATGTATAAAACCTTTTTTTCAAACTGCGGTAAACCCTATTTTGTGCAGTTAAAATTTCTTGGTCTGATGTATTTTGAGGAATCTGATAAAATTGAGTGCGTGATCACTGAATCGTCCAAAAAATGAAAATGAAAAGAAAAACAGACATACCCCATAAACGAGAGCTACCCGTAAGGTAAAGCCAAGCATACCCAAAAATGTAAAATGAAAAAGACACACCTTCTCTTGGTGCTTGAACCAATCACTCTCACCATAGAAGTCCAGGTACTTGGCCACACTATCACGCCCATAAATAGTGGATGTGTCAATATTCTCACAGTTGAATGGGAGACTACTTAGTACAAACCTGCTTGTAGAAGTTCCACCTTTTTGACAAGTGTTTCGTGAAACTGAGTTCAAATTCCACTGTGCTTTGTGATATAAGTTCATTATTATAATTACATAAACTCTTTTATATGAGCTTATTCCCACAAAAACTGTGGATGCTGAGGCGCAAAAGTATTGATCAATGAATATAATTCATAATTCCATTTTCAAGCAACACCAGCACAATTTAATGGACAATTAGCATTACAAATTGGTAAGCAAGTGCCAATTCTTTGGTGTAATGAGTAACACACTTTCTTCCTACCCCTGAGGTGCCTGGATCAGACCCTGGTTGCTATATTAGAAATCAGTAGACCAAATACTGGTACTGTTCTTTAACGGTTTCTTTTAGGTTTTGGTAACTTTCATGGGAAATATGATATTTTGAAGTCATATTTAAAATTAACGAAATACAAAAAAATACAAAATGTTATTTATAATCCTTTCTTACTTCAGCTATTTAATTTGCTGGGGAATTATTAATCAACTTCTTGCTTCAATGAAGAAAGTTAAATTTGTGACCCCTATTTTTACCGTTCTGCATGTAAAACATCAAGACATCAATCCTAGAACTGTATATTTGTGACTTATTTGTAACTTATTTTAAGCACTGTAAAAGACAATATTAGATTAAAGTGGAAAATATAACAGCTCTTTTTGAGTATGGGGTTTAACAATACATCTTACAAATATATTTCTTAATCTCCATAAATTTAAAATTAAGACATACATGTACCTAATTTGTGGTAAGTTCAGTAAGTGTTTGTACATTATTAAAAACCAGTGCTACAATTATTAACTGACCATATGCTATATACTCAGTGAATGTTTTTTTTTGTGTGTTTCATCAAAATATCTACAAGTTTTGTAGCAGTTTTAAACATTTCCTTTGCAGTTTAACAACTTTTATTTT
Organism: Sabellastarte sp. h YS-2021; assembly: GCA_964017235.1. NCBI lineage: Eukaryota > Metazoa > Annelida > Polychaeta > Sabellida > Sabellidae > Sabellastarte > Sabellastarte sp. h YS-2021. Next base: position 68,679,786 of record OZ024938.1, read on the forward strand.
AAAGGTTCTTCATGAACTGTTCCGTAAAAGGTTTTCATTTGTGGAAAGTGCAAATTTTAAAGTGATACCACCTCAACCCCCTAATACCTTCTCCCCTTTCTGCCTGTAGAGTTTGCTACTACTCATAAGAGGATGTAGCAATTATGTCAAACATTATTTTAAAAACCACAATGAGCGGGAAATTCTGTTCTTGTTGAGGTGAACATGGGTTGGTCAAATATAAGTCCTCAGTCGCCTAGTAGGTTAGCATATTTGCATCCCATCAAAGGCTGTAACCCCTGTGTGGGTTTGAGTCCCACAAGCCAGAATGCTGAGAACCTGCCTTAATATGACCCTAGCTGTTTAACACTCTTAATATGACCCTAGCTGTTTAACACTCTTAATATGACCCTAGCTGTTTAACACTCTTAATATGACCCTAGCTGTTTAACACTCTTAATATGACCCTAGCTGTTTTACACTCTTAATATGACTCTGGCTGTTTAACACTCCAGTTTACATCTTTATATCTAATTACAATGTGTATTGTAACTGCTGATATGATTTCTGGTCATACATTTATAAGATTCATTTTAGATGAATATGGGAATTCTTATTTTGCAGGTACACTAGGTTGAGTGTTGTTTGTAAAGATGAAACATGGTTAATAATTTGTATCAAGTGAGACAATATGTACAGAGTCGACAAAACATTATGGTAATTGTAAATAATTTCTCAGACTAGATCATAAAGCTTTCAAAAACTGTCCATTGACACAGCAAGGTTATTATATTTGCGTTTCAGTGATGTTATAACCAAAATAGTCTCAACTTGAAAATCTTAAAATGACTCTGTGGCATGGGATAACTTGGTATTTACTAACTTACATCCTGTAGACAAAAAGCTCCCCAGTCCTACTTGCTCTTGGTCAAACCTGGACCCAAACCCTTCCATGTTCAAACTATAGAACTCAATGCAAGGTATAAATGTTTTTTTATTATTACTTTGTATAAATAAATACTAACATGAAGATAATCATCTCAGCTGTTGACCTTCAGCTTTGAACCGTGATACCAAACCCAAATCCTGGATGTCAACCCATCGTCCTAAACGGTTACAGGTCAGTATCAAAAGAAAACTGATAATATAAGTATTAGTGTCACCCTAGATCTTGATAATATGACCCTGCTTCAAAATCATTACAATTAAGATGATTAAAATGATTGCAATAGTGCAATTTTGAAGGTGAAAACACGATGAGGGTATCTTATAAAAGCAAACAAGGTTATTTAATACTTACAAACTATCTAGTGATGACAAAATAATTCTGCTTTTTAATGATGAGATGTACTATCTTACCAATATTTAATTTACCCTTGTGTTTAAATTAGAAGGTAATTACAATAAATAATCATACTCTACTGACCAGATATAACAATACTATCTTGTAATTATCGTATAGAATGTCCTGCAATTATTTATAGTAATCATCAGTAATCAAGACTAAATCCATTAAGAATTTCTTTCTAATGTTTCTGTGCACAATTCTTCTAGATACTATGGGCCAGTTTTTCTGGAAGTGTCAGGGGATTGATAGACAATGCTTGCATAGAAGATCAAAGGAATTTATGGACAATTTGGTAATATGAATAATTATAATCAGCGTCACTTTATGTTTTCCTCATATTGCTGTTCCTGAGAAGAGACAAATATGAAGCCCATTTGGCACTTCATAAAGTTATGCAAGTGTTTAGAAAGCATGATTTCACATATTTTTATTTTTATTTTTTTAGGTTTCACTGGCCGTGATAATCAAGTTTGTTGTTTGCTTATTGGATACTGGCACATGTGAACATGGGTTTGAACCCTAGTCATGGTAAGATAGGCGATTCACTGAGGAGCTGTTCCGATGTGACCTGCCCAGAAGTGTTGAGAGGGATGTTGGGTGTATCATGGGTATACTCTCGCTGGCCATTCGACCTGATCTTTTCACTCAGGAAGACAACAAAGGGATATATTATGGATGTAAGAATAGTAAAATTTCCTGATAGAGGTTCACAAAGAAAAAAAAAGAGATCACAAATGAAGACTGCAATACCATACCAGCAGTAATGTTTCCAAAATACACCAAGTATGACGTTACAAATCTATGCAATGGGTTATAAGGTGTTTCCAGAAAGAGACAAAATAGTTTTCAAGGAGTAACTTTTCTCAAAAACGGGAAATATTACGACATACTGCCTGCAAATAAAGCAGCCTGATTGGTTGACACTCACTTCAAGTGTAATATTAAGTGATGAAATATTGAAGATTTAATCAGCACTCTTTGTCAAATTGATAATGCAAGTGCGGCTGGGAAAACAAAAATATATGCCCTGGGCCTGGTTTCGCAAATGTTCCTAGATTAAGTTACGGTTTTGGTTATGGTTTCCATACCTAAGCGAAGATTTATATGGATAGGGGTGACTTACCTAAGACCACGCTTTACAAAAAAAGACAATGGTTTTCTTTGTCAGAAGACCCTTTATTTCTAGTCAAAATAATTTGCTGGTGACATATATCCTTTTATACATTTCATCTTTGAAAAAATGATGTTTTTGATGGAAAACCTTTTAACCACATGAAACTGTCCCAAAAAAATTTAGGGAGGTGTTCTATATGTTTATTCCTTATTTTAAGGCATTTCAAGTTCTGAAGTCGACAAAAAATTATGGAGATCAGGTTTAAGTATTTGTTTACAGAAGTAGCATCAATTGCAAAGTCATGCCAAAACCTTTTTGTACTTGGTTTAAATCTGCAAAGGCTAATACCAAAGAAGTAGCTGGGACTAAAGATGTAACTTCAAGTTTAAGGTTAAGGCCTCTGAAACTAGTCCCTGGTTTGTATGGTCCACTATTGTGATTGTAATTTACTACCACGACAATTTGATATTTTTTTAATTAACAATCAATTTATTAAATTGAAATTTGCTTAGTGGTTTCAAGGAAGTAGTATGCGAAATTTTGGGAAAGCAAGTATGTAGCTTCACCCAGGTTATAAGATTTAACCTATTTAAACTTTGGGGTTGCTACAATAGATTGCATTGGTATATTTGGAAGGGGATAAAATAGATCAAATCAACTGAATTGTGGATAGATAAGTCAAAAAAGCCCTCACCACTTAAATACATTTATTTGGGGACTTATTTGTTTAATGTTTAACTGAGTTTTCTACATTTTTTTCTGATTTGAATGCAACAAATTGAGCAGAATCTCTGTAAAATAGCTTTCTTTTGATATTTATAACACCACTGAAGCTTACATAATTAATAAACTATCAAGAGAGATTGACACTTGCTTACACATTAGTACAACTAATTAGCCATCATAAAGGATTATGGGAAATACTAAAATATTTCCCAGTTTGTGTGTCCTTGTATTTGTGTCAAATACATTGTTTGGTGTATAACAAGAAAACAAGTATAAAATATTTCTCCTATATACAGATATAGAAATGGATTTTTCATCATGCATTTTCATATTATTCATATTGATCAGCAAGACAGAAAATATTGTCTCACAAGTCAGTGAACAAATAAAAGCGCTGAAGTTACTGGACAAACTATGTAATGTAATACCAATAATATTGTATACATTATAATTTTCTGCCCATAATAAAGTTTACAAATCAAACTGAACACAGAGTAAAACAGTCAAATTTCACACAAATAACATATTTAGGTTATGTATAGTTCTATTATCTATTGATGTGTTGAAAACGTATTTCTAATTTACATAAAAAACCTGGAGATTTACCCCAATGTGTATGTGTATTCATTTCATAGACTTATTTACTGATAACAAATATACACAAGAGAACTTTTGTCATACATTTACCCATATGTAAATATAAGTGTGAAAGTTGTGTCCGCTGTGCAAGAAATAAACTCTATCTTTTGTCTGGGATATAAATTTTTATTTTTTTTTCTTCAATCAGGTAAGCATTAAAATAATTTGAAACTAAACCAAATACATTGCCTATTTTTGTATTTGAAGTATTAAACTTGATTGCTACAAAACTAGAATATTTAGTAATTTAGAAGCATCTATCAAAAGGCTAGAATAATGTGATATATATCAATAATATGTATAGCTCCGCTAGAGCTATTGTAAATAATTTTTGAAATTAAAGTTCATAGGAAGCATTTTTGATAAAAACTGTGAACCTACCTTTATTAAATGGATAAACACTTAAAGAAACTTTGCTTTTAAAAATATATGGTAGAAGAGTCACAACTGACAATGTAAAAGGTAAAAATCCCGAGTACTGTGGAAAGCTGACATGTTGGTTTTCTGGTAGATGATGATTGATGACGTCACAGGTACATAGCGAAGTTTGTTTAGGTTTGAGATAAACATATAAATACACTTTGAGGAAATTAAGTTGGTGCTAGTTTTTTGTATTTTTAAAGTTTCAGTTGACAGAGAAGCAAAAACAGTCCATCAATCTTATTTATTCACACATTGCTGCTTTTTATCAGCCGTCTCAGTTAATATAAACACTCAGATGAAAATCAGCCAGGGTAAGGAATATGTGTGCACTTGTCTTACTTGAAATAGATACTTCCATTTCTCACTTTCATCCTCTGCTAATAACTTTCACAGTCTTGATAAACTAATGAACCTGTGACGTCAAGGCTAGTATTTTCTACAAAAGTTATCCAGTGAAAAGTAATGGCGACAGTTGTAAAAGGCTTGAAAAAACTGACAGAAAATGGTTAAATATAGCGTGTAACCTTGTCCAGACGCATCTTATTTTTACAAAAATTGAAGTTTTACATCTATGTGTGTCTATTGACAATAGTTCTCAAAATCCTATGACCTTAATTCAACTGTTTGTTTCATAACACAGTAGTAAGGATTTTAAAAATATATAGTTTCACTTTCGTTTTCAACCTGAGTGTTTATTTTGAATTCATCTGTGAAACCTTAGCATTGTTTTATTAGAGAGAAGTATATGTTACTACCTCCCTCATAATGCTTTCTTTTTTTTTTTTTTTTTTTTTTTTGGGGGGGGGGGGTGTTTGTCTGTCTGTTGGAGATTACTCCAAAACTGATGATCGAAAAATTGTGACATGTGACCTTATCAAAGGAAGAAGTTAATAAATTTTGGGGAAGATCCGGATCATATACTGGGTGCCAAACAGAATAGACTTTTTAACAGTCCTACTTTCAATGAGTATTTTGGAGAATGCCTGCATTCTAAGAGTGTTTTCTTAGGTGTTTTGCTTAACATGGGTAGGTAAGTCAAAATTTTATAAATCTGTAATGTTGCTGTAATAACAAGTTAATATCATATTAAAACTTCACAAATTAATATTACTTGTGTGATTTCACACTTATTTCAACAAATATAAATGGGTTAGGCCTATAGCAAAACCCTTCATATTGTCATTAACTGGGATGAAACCATAACTATGGGGTTGTGGGTGTAGGAGTTTAATATCAAACATATTAATCAATTTAACACTGAAAGAGTTATAGGTTTTGAATCTTTAAGCAAGATCAAAAGCCACAATTCCAAGATCTCCTTCAGAATAGGCTAAGATATTTTATTGGCATCTTCTGTCTCTCCTGCTATACTACAGAGCAGAAATTGTTTATTTCTTTTTAATTCCAGCAACCTTTCCCATGTTTTAACTTTGCTGATCTGACATAAACAAGCGCTATTTTTTAAATATATCAACAACTATTTGTTGCATTAAACCCAATGCAGATATTAAGGAAAAATCTTTATGTAATAATGATGTTTCACTCGAACTGACCCTATAATCGACTTTATGACTCTAGGGTGAGTTGCAAAAGTCGAGAAATTGGGGACGAAAAAAGGGCGGGAAAATATAGGGTCGGTTACATCTCCCCAACAGGATGTACTACATTCCGGCTGTGTGATGTTACCAACGGTACGGTTTAATACTGAGAGACTTTCTGTATTGTCAGGACGTGTCCAGGTCAGGTCTGTAATGTTTACAACAGGTCGGTTTGTGTTGATAGCCTCCCTGGAGATGGGATCCTCATACTTAACCCTGCAGGATGGCAAGTTTTTCAAGACTAGATGGTTACAATTATAGGAAAAGATGGGAAGTGTAACTGACAAGCCATATAGATCCATAACAAAACAGTGAGCGCAGTTGTGGGGCGGTCGGTGAAATATCAAACATTTTTGATACTTTGCCAAGCCACCATGACAAGCTGGGACACTATTAGTGACCCTAACCAACTTGGTAAACATTGCTCTCAACCCTCCAAAAAATCCATAGTTACTATCATGTTGGCTCCAGTGGAACACCCCTAGAAAAATGAACTTTTCATTTTTTTATGATACTACTTACTCTGAATATATTTTGGCAAAAATGCATATAAATGGTTCACTGACCTACATTTTCTACAATTAAATCAAGATAATAATAGACTGTGATTCATCTAGTTCATCCCAAATTAGCTAAATAATATTTACTTTGTCTAAAAATGTTTCAGCTTATGTTTACAAAGTAGTTATATATACAATAGAGGAAGCACATGATTTTTCCTGTGTGTAAATATAAGTCATATGACAAAGACAACTTGAAAGCAACTACAACTGCTAAGTTTGATACTGAACAGAATTACTCGTTTATAAAGATGTTAAATGTATATCAATCGTGACACAATCATATGTCCATAAGCTGAACTGTGGTGAAGTTAGAGTATGAAGTCATTTTTGCAACGTCTGAGATAAAGAGTTGTCATCTGAGGAGCACTCATCTGGCACCAATTCTCAAGAGGAAGTTGATGAAATAGTACCCAAGAAAATTACATGGCCTCATGCTGGTACTTATACTGATTTACAGGGCTTTCTTAATGTATTTTTGAAGAATCAAACCATGAGATAAGAGATTGCATGAGTGATCGCATAGAAGATACGACCAATTTTTCTTTTACCAGTGCAGATGCCGCCCATGAAGGGCTCCTCAGAGAGATGGAGAGGGCCACACATGGATGGGCTGACAACTCTTGTATTACCAGAATTTGACAGACACATGCTCAAAGGCAGCAATTAGCAGTGTGTAATACCGCATGATCTCAGAATGACCAATCAGAACATAGGTGACTTGTCTTCTACTGTACTTCACACTTAACTTAATGATTGGATGTTTGTCTCACAATTAGTTGGGGGTAAATGAGATGTTTAGCTCTTTGGTATCGCTCGGCATTTGATGTAAGAGAGGTTGACCTGACATTGTTGATTTAAACATTAGTTGATTTTCACTTAAGTTATTAACAGATGATTTTCTCTGAATTGATTTCATTTTTAATGTCAGTATATTCTTTTGTTTTGATAACAATGTTCAACAATTCATAATTTGTAAAAGTCACCATAACAAAAGATCCAATTTGTAATAATTTTATATTTCACCAATTTCAACAGTTCACGCTGGTTAGTCCATATGTTGAATTATCTTTATATCCACTGTATATTTTCATAACTTTTTTTGTGTTGTAAATAACCAAAACAAAATTTCACAGTTCTTCACCTACTGTGTTTATTCCAGTTTGTCTGTCACGCTGTGTGTATGTCCAGCTCTATGATAGCTGTTATGATGAAGGAGAACGAGCCTTTTCTGCAATAGCTTATGCAGTGTCTGGATTGCTTGCAACATATAGTAAACATACTGGATGGGGTATTGTCTAGATTATTATTATTATTTGGGGTTTTACGTGGCTTTCAACACTGTACAGGTCATATCACGACGGGTAGTTGGAAGGGCAGAGGAAACCAGTACATATAGTTCGCTAGGGTTCTGTACTGTAAACTGCCAACCAACGGCAAGCGACTACCAGCTTTCCCACATACGGCCATGACGGGGATTGAACCCCGGCCGCAGAGGTGGGAGGCGAGAGTGCTACCACTCTGCCACCGTGGCCCCCAGGGTATTGTCTAGAATTAGTTGATGTAATCTTTACTGAGTGATGTTTAAAGCAGCATTTAAAGAATATATAGCTCTAATATATTGTGGTTATAAACAGTTTCGTACTGCCATCCCATGTCAGTGCAGCAGTAAGTAAACTTGGGCTAAGAATAGGGAGGGCTTCAGGAAGCCTGGTTTGTAAGCTGTTTACAATGCCAAGCCTTGGGTCGTCCTAAAAACAATTTCACAAAGAAGGTGGCCAAAGAAAATGAAAATAGGGCTGTACAACGTCAGTTGTAAAGCTGGGTAGCAATAGTAAAGGCTGTACAGCAGATAAGGATCTTCAACCATTTCAACAGACAAGTTAATGGGCCCGCCAAGGGGACTGTTGTGAGGGAGCTTGACAATAGGCAGGACACTAAAGACAGTAGCTATGACAATTTTACTTAAAATTGAAACCAAAAGTGAGTGTTTTGTTTAAAAAGACAAGAATGAGTCGTGCGGTGACTGTGATAGGGTCGGGAGTAATCCTTGGAAAGTCCACACTGAATATTTGAATGCACATTATGTAGCTTTTAGTCAAAGAGAAAACAGTCTGATTATTATTGTGTACCTTTAGCAGTATTCACACTTCAACATGAGGGTAAGAGGAATTATATAATATTATAGAGTGTCCCGTCCAGAAACACTTTATTGTCGAAGAGGTAAACCAAATTCCTTGAAAGCCATAGATCCTTTACAATTACAACTTGACATTGATTAGTGGAAAACATGCACAGTTGATTGCTGCGACCAGCAAATTCTTTAATTGTTAGAGTTTGACTTTCTCTTGATATTAATAGGTGCTAAGTCCTAATTAGATATGCAAGTAATCACATCTCTGCAAGACAATACCATCAAGACATCAAAAGTAATTTGCAATTAAAGTTGGAACCTTGGAATCTTGGCCTTTTGCCACAAATTCCATACCAAATTGCACACATCCCCATTTATGATGCAGAAAATTCTAATTCTAACCCTAGTCAAATGGTCTAAGACAATTCCGAATGGGGATATGATACATTCGTTTACTCTCCCTAGCATTCCGGGTTTAAGTCTCTGCCTTGATAAGGCTCTGAAATAGGTATGGCGCTGTTCAATCCATGGAGCAAAGACCCGTTGTTCAGTAAAAGACATAAAAATACTGGCTTTATTGAACACAAAAATTTGTTTGCCAAAGAATTATTTCATGTCTCAGGCCTTCATGAGATGCGGCATGACGTCAGTTTATAACTCGAATATTCAACTCCAGCAAATCCAGCATGCAGGTACCTGGGAATCAGACTGTCTCTGGACGTGTATATAATTATACTACAGTTTATTGCTAATCTTTTGCTGTTATTTTAGTTGATGCTCTAAACCCCCACAGCTTGGATTTCAGGGAAATTGTATATCTCATATACTATTAGCATGCATCTCACTGAATACTTACTTAGGTCCTCTTACACTCTCCTTCAGCTTCTTGCAAACATCTCTGGGCATTGTAAGTAATATATTTATTTATTTGGGGTTTTACGTCGCTTTCAACACTGTACAGGTCATATCACGACGGGTAGTTGGAAGGGCAGAGGAAACCATGGCAGTACATAGAGTTCGCTAGGGTTGGGTACTGTAAACTGCCCACCAACGGCAAGCAACTACCAGCTTTCCCACTTAAGGCCGTCACGGGCATTGAACCCCGGCCTCAGAGGTGGGAGGCGAGAGTGTTACCACTCTGCCACCGTGGCCCCCTGTAAGTAATATAACCACTGTAGCCTTAACTGGAGTGTTAGTTTCACCTTATCTTTATTGTATAACCTTCATTGTGGTATGTAATTTAGTAGCTGTAATTTAGTAGCTGTAATTGTCTATGGATGTAACTCATGATAACAGTTTTTACATTCATCTTACATGTATTTCATAATCTCTTCCTTAAACTTGACCTTTAGTTGGGTCACCGTCACCTGGATTTGTAAATGAATGTTCAATGTATTCTTGTATCTAGCAACATGTATCTGGATTATTGTATAACTTCAAAAGTACATGTAGTGGTAATATTTATTCTTTTATAGAGGTGTTCCACTGCACAGTACACCAGAGGAGCATGTATTAGGTTATTTATGACAAATAATTCCAGATAATCCTTTGTGATCATGTTTTGTTTGTTTCATAAGAGTGACAACTTCTATATTGATATTTGCAAAGTGCAATTAACACGTCAAAGATATTTCGATGTTATACCAAGTTCTTTTAACTTATGTTAGATTGATTATAAGTGCAATTTGATAATCACATCAAGGGTGAAAGCTACTTGAGTGATAGTTAGCAGAAATGCAATTTAACATACATCAAAGGTTTTTGATGCTGTAATCAATATCATTTACCGATTTGACTAAGGTATTTTCTTTCCTTGGGGCCGAGTTGACTAGGGTATTTTATTTTGGGGGCCGATTTGGAAAAGGGCTGATTTGTCTATGATTCTGCATATTAATGCACACGGAAGGTTTATATATATGTATGTGTGTACATGCAAGGTTACATATATGTATATATATTAGTGTACATGAAAGGTATCTTTATTACCTCCACCAAGGAGGTTATGTTTTTGCCTGAGGTTGTTTGTTTGTTTGTGAGTTTGTTTGTGACCAAGATAACTCAAAAACTTATGGACGGATTTTGATGATATTTTTAAGATATGTCTGGAAAGGTAAAAGGAAGAAATGATTAATTTTTTGAATGATCCGGATCACTATCTGGGTCTTCTGGATCCTTGAAATGTAATTTTTAAAGACAGATAACTCAAAAAGTTATGGACGGATTTTGATGAAATTTTCAGGATATGTCTAAAAAGGTTAAAGAAGAAATGATTCAATTTTGGGAGTGATCCGGATCACTATCTGGATCTTCTGGATCCTTGAAATGTAATTTTTAAAGACAGATAACTCAAAAAGTTATGGACGGATTTTGATGAAATGTGCTCCCTTGGCGGAGGTCTGCCCTCTCCGAGTGCTCTTGTATTACCAATACTTTGTTAAACTATTCATATACAATAAACTTTGTTTTCAGAAAAAAGACATTCAAATGTTGATCAATTTTAGGCTGATATAATTAAGTTATTCTATATAAATTAAGAAACGAAATTATTTATTATTTATTTAAAAAAAAAAGAAATAAAGATAAAAGATATTTTGAGATATACATTAAAATTATGTTGAGTGTACATGAAAAGTGGCATCAGAATGTATGTGCATGAAAGGGTCAGGGGCCTCAGTGGCACAGAGGTAACACACTGGCCACCCACCTCCGAGGTCAGTGATTCAAACCCCGGACCTTGTGTGGGAAAGTTGGTAGTTGCTTACCAATGGTCCTCGGGTTAAGAGTGACGTAAAACTTGAAATAAATAAATAAATGAAAGGTTCAAATCATTAGTGTATACATACATTATATACACTAAATATATGAAACTGCTGTATTTCTATATCTGATTTGTTTATAATTCATAAAGACCTAAATCCTAAATAACATGATAAACATGTCTGATATCTTATGTGCAGATATGTAAGCTCTATTGATAATATATATATATATATTACTTTTCGAAAAGACTATTAATGTGTTGTTTTTTCCTCCAAAAGCTCTGAAAGCCATACACTGACCTATATTATAAAAGCATTGAAGATGTAGATCCAAATGTCAAATCTTGGCTTCTGCAAACTACTATTTAAATTATGATTTTAAATTAATTTTTGTTCTTCCAGTTGCAATAAAGCTTCATCACTGATACGATATGCAAAAAATGTATGAGTGTGACTGATGAGTACATGTAATCAATAAATATTCCATCAGCCACCGTGGCCTAGTGAGTAACATACTCCATTAGGAACACAAAGCACATGAGTTCAAACCAATGTTCAGGCAGATACAGAGTAGCTCGGATGACCACTTAAAATTGTTGTCTTGTCATTGGGTTCTATACCCATTGACAGGTTAAAGAACCCCAAAGATAGCAATGAATGGTCATCCTTGAGCCTCTATCTTTCGGTTAGGGGAATATCAGTCAGTATAGAGCTTCGGATGTACTTGTGCAGTCAGAGAGGTCAAATAGTACTTTCACTCCATATAGAGATATTGCACAATGTTATTGCAGTATAAATATCCCTCACTTGAGAGCTTGTACCTATGCAGTCAGATAGGTCGAATAGTACTTTTCACTCCTGTGTTATATGGGTATATTGCACTATGCTATTGCAGTATAAATACACAATGCAATACAATGCACTGTAAGTTGAATAACTGTATTCAGATGACAATACCAAATAGTTTACACCGTATAACCTTGGGCAACCACTATTCACAATATACACTTGGAAGATGCTGGGCTTGACTAGAAACATGAATATTTGGACATGACACACATCAGGCAGGATTCATAATGTATACCCAATCTATGAAAACGCCCATTTTCTAAAAGGGTAAGCCCATCACAAGTTTTACCACTGTGTCCCAACTTAACATCCGAACCTCCAACAGTAGTTGAAAGACAGGGGCATTTTGTCACAAAGCCTATAATTGCAGATTAAACCACCTGCAGTGTGATGGATGAAGCAAATCTCGAAAGGTATTTTGGGGGCTCCCTTTTAGATCCTTATATAGCGCTTAATCTCTATCTTCAGACAGAGATTAAGTGCTATAAAAGTACAACTAAAATTACAATAGCTACTGTTAAATATATCTCAATGACCCCCATGTCACCCTTTATTTTTTATGTTCAGCGTGAACTTAACACTACCACCTCCGATCTGCTATAACTTCAACTGCCTTCCACCAGAACTATTATCCCAAGTTATGCTGGACAACTGACCGGCCAGGAAGATAAACAGAGAAACACATATAATATTGTAATACTAGACTTAATGTACAGACACATAAAAAGTTCCTAAAACACATGATGTTTAATGTGATGATTGTCAGACTTTTACTTTCTTTATATTTGAATAACTCCAAAAGAAATGAACAGGTCTTAATGTATTTCTGTCTAATGGGGCTGGACAAAGAAATAAACGATTAAAATTTGGGAAAGATCAGGATTATATTTTTAATACAAAATATCAGGAATTTTTAAACATCCTATTTTCAATGCTTGCTAGTCTTTAATCTACTACTGTTAATTTTGTGGGTGGTAAAGAAATCATTTGTCTGCTAGAGCCTATCCTGTACAGTTTTCTGAAATAACTAGAGCACAGTGACCTTGTCTGAATTAAACAGGTTAGTCACGAGAGTGCCCTGAGAAATACACAAAAGATTGCAACAGTGGAAAATCATAACCGAGCTTTCTTCATTTGTTGTGAGTACTTGTACACTTGGCCAAATTGTACAACCCAATTTTACCACACCTTGTAAAACTACACCTGACTAAAGTGGCAGACGGCAAAAAGAACATGTACTGGTATATTATAAGAAAACATCCCAAATAATATTCATTATAGGGGCACCAGTGGAAATTAAATCTCCATTTTATAATTGATAATTACTTCGCCATAATGGGCAAAACATTGGTGCCGAGGAGAATACACCCACATCCCGCCTCTGGCGTCGGCAGTTCAAACCCTGTACCCTATGTGAGAAAGTTGGTAGTTGCTAACTGGTGGTCGGCAGTTTACATTACAGAACCTTGACCAATTGTATGTACTGGTTTCCTCTACCCATAAACTTACACATAGTGACATGACCTGTACAGTGTTGATAGTGACGTAAAGGCCCGAAAAAACTGTACTTTTCCATAATGGCGGGAATTTTCATGCAATAAAACTGAATATTATATTTTTTTATATTAAATCAAACATTCTTAAAGAAGTAAACAATCTTAGTGCGGTGTGATATTTCCTATTAGACTGACCTTACTGTGGATTGCAATTCTATTATTTACCAACAAAGTCTTTTACAAGCATGAATCAAACTATATTTATCTATTGCACTTATTCGTAGAAACGCCCCCTCCCTAATAAACGCCCTCCCTTCCTATCTACCTTTGAACAGGTCATATTTTGGGGTTTACATATCTCTCAGTTTTGAAATTGAAATGACAAAGTCTACAGAAAAAAATGCATGTAAAAGTTAATAATTCCTTCAGATTTGAGATTTGTTTCTAATAGTTTAAGTTACAAGTTAAGTTACTACAGTTATACATACTGGCAATCAAGATGAATGTAGACTGTCCATTATCCACAATGCAACCAGACTCAAGAGTGGTTTGGTACCTTTGTAACAGTCGCAAATGGGCAGTTTTACTAATTGACTATAACTTACAAAATCTGGCCTCATTGTGTATGCATGTACATCACCGCCTTTCATCATATTTGCAGTCAAGGCCAGCATTTTTCCAGAATACAGTCTCTGTGTGTTACTTGTCTTGGAAGGTATAGTAAAACTTCAGTTGCAAGAAACAAAATTGTTTCCGAGTAAGAATATATAACAACTACCAGCTGTGTGTGTTCTTTTCTTAATGATTTGGCTATTGCCAATGGATGTCAAGACAAAAGGGTTTGATTATCAGAAAATTATATAAACAGGTAATTATATGATGTATTTTCTTTAAAGAAATCTTTCCATTTGGTGTACATATTTTTTTGCTTTTTGTTTTTTTTTTTTTACTTTAGATTCCATGGAAAGCTCCTTATTTGTCATATTTAATCAAGTCTAGCTGTCTGACAAGTGGTATTTGGCTACCAGTTTTATAAATCTGTCCCAGTTATAAAACTGGGAGCCAAATACCACTTGTCAGACAGTCAATATTTTTTTCAATAATTTAGGGATCTTTGTTTAATCTACTGATCTACTGTAATCGAGGATTTTGGGTGAAATTACTCCAAGCATTAATGAGCAGGTCTTTTCAAAGTTATTTTATGTGCCAATGGGCCTGATTCGAAAAGACTTCAGGAAAGACTCGTCTAAGATTCTGCAGTCTCGCCTGCATTGACTGAGGTGTGCAATCTAGAAAGTGTTTATCATTTAAATATCTACGCTTTGATAAATACAAACATTATCTTGCCTATATGTTTGTTATTAATATTCTATTATATACTGAAATCTTATATTGCTTATTCTCCGTATTAAAACAAATTAATGGCTCAGCAATCATAAGCAGTATTGTAAAATTCATCAGTGCATCGCCATAGTTATAATCACAGAGACACTGGCTGAATAAGTTACCATAATAGAAAGGCCTTGGAGAACAAATCTGACATATACAAGATATAAACATTATACTTTTGAATAGCTATGGTTAATATAGTTACAAATTTCAATGCAATGCACATAATGCACGTCTTGATAATTATATGATAGATTTGTAATCAATGGAAAGACAAATTAAAGGCTGACAAAGATTGTGTGTGCTTGATTTCAAAAAAGATGTTATGATGGCTTGAAAATTTCTTTTTTGTGTCAATCTGGACAACTTGTCTAACTCTTTCCTATTGTATATGTTGTTATAAAATGGTAATGTTACTAAATATAAGAAAGCAAGAAGGAAACATTGTCTAGAAATGAAAGCATTATTGATGTGTTGTTACATGTTTATCAAGCCTATCTTAAAGAATTTGTATGAACAGCATACTCTTGGAAAATGCTGGGTTTGACAATTAACCCCTTGAATACTTCCAGAAAATGTTCCTTATTTCGGCATGACACACATCACGAAGCATTGTATGTTACATGCAAACTTTAAAATTGCCCATTTTATGAAAATGCCAATTCCTTTTACACATTTTGTGATTATGTTTGAGTCACAGCACTAAAACATTAGGCATTTGCACCATTTATAAGTTTATGATATAGATTTCTGTAAAATGGCTCAAAAATTCTAACATTAACAGTTTGAAACAATTGATTTAAACAAACTTAAAAAAGGGTTTTACTGTCATTGTAATTTCCTAATAATAACTGTTATTTATTTATATCTTGTAGTAAGACTAATTCTATAATCCCCAGTTACTTTCAAACCGAGAGAAATATCATTATTCTATTAATCCTCACTGGCATATGAAATAAATGTTTTCTAACTTATCTAATATGACTTTTATGGTGCTTAATCTTGATTAAAAGACAGAATCTAAGGTGCAAATCACAAAGAAACAAGTCCAATAAAACTTAATAGTCTGAAGACAAAACAGGAGGGTTTACAGGCAGGCCAGTATTGATTTTGTATGTGTCGCGGGGCAAGGTTTCCAGGGGACGTGAACCCATGATCTCTCACACCTGAGGCTCACACTCTACTAGGTGAGCTATAAGGTATATACCTACTAGCCAAGCCAGTAGTAGTAATTTTATGACTTTTTGGGGTTCTGTCACATTTTGCCCTCAACACATGAAACCTGTCCCAGGTTCTTACTTGTTTACATTAACCAGCACCACTAGATATCTTCTGTGTGATTAATCCAACCACACTAGCCAGTATTTCATTAGGGGATCCAATGTCACAGGGCAAGGTTTCCAGAGGTCTCGAACCACCAGGTGAGCTTTAAGTGAAATCCCTACTAGCCAAGCCAATATCGGGGGCAGTGTCCAGGCATTGGCCCAGTCAGTCCTTTCCTCCAACCTTAATTGTCAGGGGGTAGGGCACCAGTCTGAATTACATAACATGGAAAGGGGTCATCAGGGGTTTATTATTGCATTAACAGGGGGCTTTTCAAATTCACTGGCTGTTGCCAATAGTTCATGGCATTTCCCTCCAAAAATTCTGGGGACAATTCATTATATGCCAAGAATCTGAAGAGTGAACAAGGACTTTTTGTTATCTAGAGGGCTCTCAGATTCTTGGGTTTTACGTGTTATACATTTTACAGAGCTTTTATGGATTTTAAATGTTTTTAAAGGATGCTTATGGACTATTCAATTGGGGTGTTAAGGCATCCCGGTGGTCAGTCCTGCCCCCAAGAGGTTACTTGAGGTTAGGATACCAGGCTAATGGTCAGTAATAGTTATCAGTATGGACACTAGGTGTCCTCTGTGAATCCTAAGCAAGAGATTGGGTGAACCTGGGTTCAGGGTTGAAGTCCCAGGGGTCAGAGTTCACTGACCTGGAATAATAGGAATGGGGAATCCCAGTTGCTGTAGTGACCAGGGCTACTGATGCTGGTATTGGTCAGGAACAAATAGGTCAAGGGGTTTCTGGCATGTGCCATTAAATGCTAATACAAAAGTTGGGGGTTGCTAGGGTTATGCTAATAACAAGTACAATTCATTGGTTAAGAGGTTTATAAATGGGGTGTTTTGTGATCAAGACTGTTAGTTTGAAAACAGAACTGTTGGAAGACATGATATATTTTGATTTTGTGATGGGAACGGATTTAAGATTTGTTGTTGATTTTAAGATTTTAGTTTTTTATAAGTGATTTTAGGGTTTTTAAAGTGTATATATGTGCATAAGAGACGGTCATTTAGTTAACAAATGTCTTTTAAATTCTGCTACTGAGTGTTTCTGTGGAAGTACTGTCACTGTCGAATTGTTGGAGCTGCAGAGTAGTCATCTTGACGACCTCAGGCTTTTTATTTTGCGTTAAAGGGATGGTCTAACCTATTTATTTCTCTTGTGCAAAGCCATTAATGGCCAGAAATTGATTTCTTTCAAAATTCTGGGTATTTAAGCCTGAATTCGCCAAAGATTTCACTCTGTGTGCGTATTTATATTATTCAGAAAGTGAACTTAATTACAATTAAACCATATGACAATATAAAAATGCCTCAGGCAAAGAAGAATCGGTGTAAACAGTGTACCACGAGGCATAGCCCACCTACTGGGAAGAAGTGTAGATATGTTCAGCAAGAAACTAGTGATGTGGAAGATTCGGGACTTTTTCGAGATGCTGCCGTTAAGGGGGGTTCACCCTCTGCCGATCCTGTGAGCGGACAGCTGATCCAACAGCAGATACTTCAGCAGCTGCAGAAAGTCAACCAACGACTGGACAAGGTGGAGCATAGGATGGCAGAAGAGGAGGACACCCGAGAGAGGAGCAGAGGAAAGTTAAGTACAGACACTTCTTCTCAAGCTGGTAAAAGTAAGAGTAGAAAGCAATTGTCATCAGATTCATCTTCAGATGAAAGTGAGGCCCCGAGTTTACAGTATTTGAGGTCAAAGACATTACAACAGAAAGTTGATAGGAGAATTAGGGATTTAGATGAAGTCACAAGTAGTCAAGGTAAAGATGTAAAAATTAAGTCAAAAAGGGGGGGCAATATCGAAGTTCATGTAAAAAACAAAGTGTCCTGGCCCCATGAGGCTATATTGGGTGGCGCTAGTAGACAAAGGATCAGTTATGATCAACTCTCACTCACACAGTGGGTTCAAGGCTTTTGTAGAAACATTTTAGAGGAAAATTCATCGGAAAAGAAAGATATCATGATTTCGTATATGGCAGATTTAATGGAAGATGCCACTGATTTTTCGTGGCAGGGGGCAAAAGCTGCTCATGCAGTTTTACTGTGTGACATGGAAAGGGGGGCATTGCAATGGGAGCATACTGATAGAATAGACCGAATACGTAGGGCGCATGCGGACAAACACTTGGGGGTAGGACACAAAAATCATTGGCAGAAATCGGAACAGGGGGTAGGAGGCTGTGGTTCTGCAAATTATTTCAAAGTGGCACCTGTACCCACAAGCATGATCATGACACGAATGGTAGGTTACATAAGCACATCTGTGCTCACTGCCTGAGTATAGGCAAACAGCTGAATCATGCTGAGAAAGACTGCCTAGTCAAAAAACAAAATCAGTCAAAAAACGATTAAACAGCTGCTCAATTGTGGGGCAGAGCAGCTGTAATCAAATAGACAAAGTTAGATTGTGTGAAACTACTACAGTCATGGGTCAAAGTAGTAAAAATCCTGATTGTGAGACAAATAAAAAATTCAATTCTCGATATTTTTACAACAGTGCAGTAAGGCCCACTACTATTGATTTGTTGTTAGCCAAAAAATGTGGTCTTAAAAATGTCAAAAAACAAGACAAGAAAAGTGTTGTTAACACTAGAGTCATTTGTAGAGCCCCTAGTAATGGTAGTTACTCGGGGAGGTGTGAATCTGGTCAAATGGTAAACACAAAAAACCAAGTGAAAGGTGTCAAAGTATTGAACAATAGTGTCAATATGTGTCGTTCAAATGAAACTTCTGACAATACTCCTGGTTTAGATGTTGATTTGACGGAAAACAATAGTAACTTATCACTTGTAACCTCTGAAGAGGTGAAAAGTAGTGATATTGGCGTTGAATTGAATGTTTCTGACAGTTCTGGCCAAAGTTGGGGTTTTACGTCCCGTTCAACAGCCAGGGTCATATTGGGACAGGTCCTCAGAATTGCCACTTGTGGGACTCGAACCCACAGAGGTGACAGCCTATGATTAGATGCCAAACTTGCTAACCACTAGGCCACTGAGGACCTTCTGACAGTTCTGGCAAAGCAAATGTGAAAACAAAGGGAGGCATGTCAGATAGTTTTATACCTTTGTATGATGTTAATTTTGTTGGAATTGAAGATAAATTTGCATCATCAATCATGTTTTCACCCAAATGTCATGCGGAATATGTCAATCAGCCCATCTATCAAAAGTGGTTAACTCAAAGTGACTTCAAGTTTGGCTATGTCCCACTACAGGCTCAAATGATGCCCATGGGTTCGAATCAAGGTATATACACCAATCCAGTGGATGTCCATAAAAAAGTCAAACAAACAGGCGTACCAAACTTCATGGCAGCAAGAATTCCTGTAAAATCACAATTAAACATTGAAAAATGGAAAGAAGCCCTAGTAGGTTACTGGGATCAGCAGTTGCTGCAATTAATCGAATATTGTTTTCCTCTTGACTTCAACAGAGCGTGCAGGTTGCGTCACGAGGGCGTCAACCATAATTCGGCAGTTCAGTTTCCCAATGACATTGACGCATACATTAGTGAAGAAACTTATCATGGTGCCATAATAGGTCCTTTTGACAAAAATCCAATTGAAGGAGGTCACATCTCACCTTTCATGACGCGTCATAAACCTGACTCTGATAGGCGTCGAGTAATCATAGATCTCAGTTGGCCAGTGGGGGAGTCAGTTAATGCTGGAATTGACAAGGACACGTACCTAGGCAGTCAATTTGACCTAAGATTTCCATCTGTAGATGACATTACTGATGAGCTCAAAAAATTGGGTAAAGGTGCCTTATTATACAAGGTGGACATCAGTAGGGCATTCAGGCACGTCAAAATTGACCCTGGTGACTACGATTTGCTAGGTCTAGACTGGAATGGCGTCTATTTAGACACCTGTCTACCGTTCGGGACACGGCACGGAAGCCAAATTTTTCAGAGGCTCAGCGACGCGGTACGCTACGTCATGAGGCAGAAAGGCCACAGAATAATAGACTATATTGATGATTACATCGGGGTTGCACTTCCGAGCGTTGCATCCGACGCGTTCGACGCCTTAGTTGACGTAGTGCGTCAGTTTGGCCTGACCATAAGCGAGAAAAAATTGGTAAGTCCCAGTACACAGGTCACATGCCTTGGGGTGCTAATTGACAGTATAAAAGGTACCATTCAAATTCCCCCTCAAAAACTCAAGCAAATTCTGGATACAGTACGCCAGTGGCGTGGCAGAACTCATTGTAGCAAGAGGCAACTACAGTCCTTGTTAGAACTGCTTTTATTTGTACATAAGTGCGTCAAACCAGCTAGGATATTCCTAAATAGGATGCTGATGACGTTGCGTCAAGCTCACGTGACGCAAAAAATTGAACTAAGTCAAGACTTCAAAAGAGATCTCAAATGGTTTGAAAAATTTTTGCCATCATACAATGGTATTTCACTCTATCAACACAAAAATGTAGACTCTGTCCTGGACCTGGATGCATGTTTGACGGGTTTGGGTGCATGTTGGGGCCATTGGGTGTACCATCTTCCCCTTCAGTTAGGCTATGGTAGCTACTCAATAGTACACCTGGAAATGGTCAACATCTTCCTTGCGTTAAAGGTTTTCAGGTTTTTCTGGCAAAAAAGTAGAATATTAATCAGATGTGATAACCAAGCAGTAGTAACAGTCCTTAACACTGGAAAGACTAGGGACCCTTACTTGGCAGCATGTGCCAGAAATATTTGGTACCTAGCCTCCGTACACGACATTGAACTCCAATATGTGCACATCAGGGGTGAACACAATAAGATAGCGGATTGTTTGTCAAGGTGGGGCGGATCCGCCCAGGATTGGCGTTTGCTGAGAGCTACCATACCAAATCCAGTTTGGTGTGCAGTTTCCATTGATATGTTACATCTAGATCCTGAATTGTGAATCTTAAGCACTGCATGAAATATGATGTAAAATTCTTTTTAAAACAAAACAAACTGTTGTACATATATGTCATGTTAGATTGTTTGTAACCAGTCCTCAAACACATGTGTGAGTGCGCATGCGTGGTTGGGCATAAAAATGTGCTAAAAGATGCTATACTTTGTTTCAGAAAGTCATAGAATGCGACCTCTGGTGACCAAAGCTTCCACCAGATTAAATAAAGCCTTCAGACCCAAGACACAGGCAGCATATACAGCCATGTTCAAAGTCTTCATTGCCTTCTGCATCCATATGAAGGTGGAGCTATGCAAGTTGAATATCAATGTAGTGCTTGTGTTCCTTGAGTGCTTGTTCTATAATCAATGCTCATCTGCTATGATAGTAAATTATGTGTCAGCTTTAAAAGCCAAATGTGTAATGTATAATCTGCAGTATGGCTTGTTTGATAGCTTAAAGGTAAAATATTTTCTCAAGTCTGTGAGGCAAAACAGGCCTTTGCATGTAGTTCCCCATAACATAGTTAATATTGAGATTTTGAGTAAGATCTGTAAAGAATGTGACAAGATTTACATGGGCAGTGTGTTTAAAGCAATGTTTTTAGTGGGATTCTTTGGTTTCATGCGACTCTCGAACCTAGCACCTCATGCCCTGCGTGAGTTTGACCCCTCCAGACACTTCACTGGAGAAGATCTGTTTTTCACCAAGAAATTTGCTAAATTATTGATCAAATGGTCTAAAACATTGCAGAATAGAGACAAAGTACATGTCATTTCACTTCCTAAACTACATTCCTCCATCTGCCCAGTGTCGGCTCTCAAGCAACTTACCAAGTTGTATACTCTCTCCTCCTCCACCTCTTTGTTTCAGTATAGAAACAATAAAGTTTGGCTCCCTATGACAGATTCTAAGGTTCGCAAATGTCTGAAATATATTAATGTCAAATTAGGTTTTCATCCCAGTTTTTTCACATTTCATAGTTTTAGAAGATCAGGGGCAACCCTTGCTTATAACTCCCATGTTCCAATACGTGATATACAGAGCCATGGTACTTGGTCATCTGATTGTGTATGGCGGTACATCCAAGCGGATCATAAATATGGTGAGCAGTTGGCAACTACATTAGCTATGGTTATAAATGCATAATATCCTAGTCCTATACCCCCTACTGGTTGGGCTTGAGGGAAATTTTTATTGTGTTTATTGTATGTATCCATGTACCAATTGTTAACCTGAGGTCACCTTACTTGGCAGTTGACCCTAAACACTAGAGTAAGTAAGAAATCCTTGACCTTAACTTAAGGTCACATTTGGAGTCAGTTAGTATAGCATTTGGGGTATTGCCCTTTAAGGTCACCTTAGGCCTTGTTTTAACGTAACTTTTATAAAATAGTAATTAACGCTGCTTGGTGGACTGAACTGTAAATTTTAGTAATCATTACTTTCTCTGTTAACATTACTATGCTGCTTAGTGGACTGGACGTTAAAGATTAGCAGCATCTATTCATGTTATACTCTATACATCCATACTTTAACTTTATATCTATTTTATAACGAAATGTAAATAATATTAGTATTAGTCTTAGTATTGCATATATTCATATATACCTGTTATTGTATTAAATAAAGCCAGTATCCTCATTTGTGTGTGTCACTGTCTTTTGGGGGGGGGGGGGGGGACTGACACATGTTTTGCTATCATAAGATAGTCAATTACAACTGGAAACAGCATTCTGTCAGCTCTAGTTTGATTATTCAGGCTTGATTCCATCTGCCCGATGTCGGGGCTTTGAGGGACGGTCTAACCTATTTCTTTGCCTATTGGCCTTAATGTCATTTGGGGGGCCACGGTGGCAGAGTGGTAACACTCTTGCCTCCCACCTCTCCGGCCTGGGTTCGATCCCCGTCATGGCCGTAAGTGGGAAAGCTGGTAGTTGCTTGCCGTTGGTCAGCAGTTTACAGTACAGAACCCTAGCGAACTATATGTACTGGCTTCCTCTGCCCTTCCAACTACCCGTCGTGATATGACCTGTACAGTGTTGAAAGCGACGTAAAAACCCCAAATAAACAATTAATGTCATTTGGCTGAGTATTGATCAATTTCTATTTTGAATCAATTCTGATAGGAAATCATTCGAGAGCGCTGAAAGTGTTTTGTTTATCTATTTTCAGTGCATATTAACAGTGACATATTATCATTGACAATTGAAAATTGGTATGGGGAAACAAAAGAAAAATTGTTGGAAGTGTGGAGGGCGACATACGCCTCCAACTGGTAGTAAATGTGAAACAGAACTGTCAAACGTTACTGAGCACAAGGACTTAACAGATGATTTAGATACAGACATATCTGTGAAACGAAAGGACTCTGGTTCTATTCCTGGCACGTCAAAGGCAGGAACAGCCAGTGGTGCTCAGGAAGCGCATGATGAACTGCAGTTGCAGATACTAGTGCAGCTCCAGACAGTGTGCCGGCGGCTGGACAAGGTGGAGGACAGAATGGTGGAGGACCATCACAGAAGCAAGCATCAGGACGCCACCAGGAAGAAGTTAAGTAGTTTTTCTAAGAGACAATTGACTGTACTCAGTGATAACTCCCAGTCTGATAGTGATTCATCGGACTCTGAGCAGTACATCCCCAGTTTAAATTCCATTAGAAAATCAGCAAAAATTCAGCAACAGGTTGACAAAAGAATTAGGGAGTTAGAAAAGCAGAGCGAGAGCACAGGTATTGCGGGAAAATTTAAGTCGAAAAGGGGCGGAAATGTGGAGGTTGTGGTTAAACACAAGGTGGCATGGCCACATGAGGCTATTTTGGGGGGTGTTACAAGAAGTAGAGTATCTTATGATCAGTTGACTATGTCACAATGGGTGCAGGGTTTCTGCAAAAACATGTTTTAGATGAGCCTGACAATAAGGTTAGAGAAAAAATGATTCAATACATGAGTGAATTGATGGAAGATGCCACAGATTTCTCGTGGCAGGGTGCCAAAGCTGCTCATGCTGTGTTACTATGTGAATTTGAAAGGGGTGGTACAAATTGGGAGGACACAGCCCGTATAGACAGAATCAGGAGGGCACATGCACAGAAGCATGTCAATGGGGGGAAGTCTTGGGTTAAAAATGAAAAATTGCAGAAGCCCTGGTATTGCAAGCAGTTTCAGAATGGTCTTTGCTCACATAGTAAGGATCATGAAGTCAATGGTAAAACTCACAAACATTTGTGTGCCTTTTGTTTATCACAGGGTAGGTTCTTAGGTCATCCTGAAAAGGATTGTATCTTCAGTAAAAAGGCTAGTACAAAAAACGAGAAAGGTGCTGTCCTTCCACAAAACCTAGGATGGGCAGCAGTGTCGTCGTGTGTTTTACAGCAAAAAATATCGACCCGTAGACGTTGAGAGTTTACTGGTTCGTCCTTGTAGTCAAGCAATCAAGGTCTACAATGCCACGGCACATGCGACTAAAACCAGGTCATATGCAAGGGTAATCAAAAATAACAATGTAGCCAACAACAATGTGTCAACCACTGCCAAAACTCGGGTTTTCTGGGCTAATTGTCAGAATGGCAATAAGCGGGGCGAGGTCCCTTCACACATAGAGTCTGAAAGCCGAAATGAGGTCCTTTTACAGGACAATAAAACAGGTGGCGTTACAAAAGATGCGTTCTTTCAGGACTCGGAGGTGGCAGCTAATTTGGATAATAGGGCTGCCAGCACTAATTACCATTCACTGGACACCACACAGAAAACATTCACACGAGCCTGCTAAAAGCAGTATAAACAGTGACACAGTAGGTGGCCCCCAAAAATTGCTTTTTGATATCAACAGCAGTGATGATGAAAAATTTATCAACTCAGTGATCTTCAGTGATCAAGATAGGTCGGTTAGTATGAATCAATGTATGGCTTTTGATCTGTGGTCCCAACAATCCAAGGCCAAATTTGGTTACATTCCCTTAACCGATCCCATAATGCCCAAAAGCAACTGCACAAGCAAGATAGCGTTCAGTAATCCCATTGACATGCATGAAGAGGTTAAAAAATATGACCTTCCCAATTACTTGGGTGCACGTATACCTGTTAAGTCGGAACTCAACATACAGGCATGGGAGCAACTTTTGCATGGGTATTGGGACACACAATTATTGGAATGTCTGAAGTTCGGGTTTCCCTTGGGATTCAACAGAATGTGCCCACTTGACCATGACAAAAATAATCACAAATCAGCATCTGAATTTCCAGAGCATTTAGACAAGTACATTGCAGAAGAAAAGGCTTTGGGTGCTATCATAGGCCCATTTGATGAACCACCTATTAAAAACCTTCACTATTCCCCATTCATGACAAGGCCAAAACAAAATTCAGATACCAGAAGGGTCATTTTGGACCTAAGCTGGCCAAAGGGCAGGTCTGTCAATGCTGGGGTGGAAAATAATGGTTACCTGGGAGGAGAATTTAAATTGACGTTCCCAACAATTGATGACTTGATGCAAGAGTTGGTCAAAATTGGTAAGGGGGCACATATTTTTAAAGTGAATGTCAGTAGGGCGTTTAGGCACCTGAGCGTCGACCCCCACGACTACGACTTGTTAGGCGTCAACTGGGGCATCACGTACGTTGATACGAGAATTCAGTTCGGCAGTCGCCACGGGAGCCAATTTTTTCAGAGAACCAGCGACGCGGTGCGTCACGTCATGCGTCAACGTGATGTCAACGTCATCAATTATATAGACGATTTCCTTGGATACAGCACGCCTAGCGTCGCGCGTAAATCCTTTGACGCTCTTCTTGACGTCATGACGCAATTAGGTCTCACAGTCAGCAAGAGTAAGTTGGTTCTACCAACAACTAGGGCAGTATGCCTTGGAATTCTGATTGATACTGTCCAGGGTACCGTAGCGATTCCGCCTGAGAAACTGGAAGTCATTAGAGCTATGGTCAAAGAGTGGCGAGGTAGGAGGATTTGTACTAAACGTCAGCTACAATCACTTCTTGGCAGTTTACTGTACATTCATAAATGCGTCAAGCCAGCTAGGCATTTCTTAAACAGGATGCTTATGACGTTACGCAATATTGCCAATCCAAATAGGGTCATTCTCAATGATGATTTTCAGAGAGACCTGGCCTGGTTTGACAAATTTCTTCCATCCTACAATGGAATCTCCATGTATGAGCACAAGAAATCTGACTCCATATTAGAACTCGACGCCTGTTTGACGCCTGTTTGACGCTACTGTCACAATGTACAATTGGTAGAACAGCCTGATTTGTTTCGAACGTTTGTGAAATGGGCATGATTTTTTGCAAAATATAAGGAAATTACAAGTATTTTAATTGTTTTGTCATGTTAGAATAGGAATAACGCCCTCCAAACCATGGTATATGCAGAATTTTACCATGGTTTGAGATTATAAACCCCGAAGGGGTTTATTTTCTAAGTTATGAACAATGAACATGGCTTTGATTGCTGCAATGTGGTTTTTAATATAGGAATAACGCCCTCCAAACCATGGTATATGCAGAATTAGCGAAGCCTGAGGGGTTTATTGCCTCAAACCATGGTAAAATTCTGCATATACCATGGTTTGGAGGGCGTTATTCCTATATTAAAAACCACATTGCAGCAATCAAAGCCATGTTCATTGTTCATAACTTAGAAAATGGGGCATGGGAACACCCAAAAGTTAGTTACTTTGTCAAATCATTGAGGCTGCATAGGCCAATGGCGTTGCCCAAACGTAATATCATAGATATAAATACATTAAAGAAGATGGTGCTGCTTTGCAACCAGTTTTCAGATCCTTGGGTATACAAGGCAGTAATACTGACTGCGTTCATTGGGTTCTTCCGCTTGTCGAATATCGCCCCACATGCGAAAGCAGAGTTTGACAGTACAAAGCATTTCACTGGCGGGGACCTTTTCTTTTTGAAAAATGAGGTTCGCTTACATCTTAAATGGTCCAAAACCATACAGTTTAGGGACCAGTATAAAATGGTCATATTGCCAAAATTGGGCCTCTCATCTATATGTCCTTACCATGCTCTTCAGAAGATTATGGCCTTATATAAGCCAGCAAAAAAGATTAGCACAGCTGCTGGCTGGCAGGTATTAACTGATACGAGAATAAGGAAAAATTTAGCTAAAATCAATCAGTGTCTTCATCTACCATCAAACTTTTACACATTCCAAGCCTTCAGGCGCTCAGGTGCCTCTTTGGCCTGTGAGTTAGGTATACTAGTGAGAGAGATAAAGAAACATGGCACTTTGGCGCCTGAATGCGTTTGGACTTATATTCGCCCATCTGCCTCTGCTGGTTGCCAGGTTGGTCAAACTTTTCGAAAAAATGTTTCATGATAAGTCATAATGCTTGCTACTCCTACCTGGGTTGGGCTTTGGGGTTTTTTATAATGTAATGGGCAGGATTATAGAACACCTTCTCAGGTAAAGTGGTTGTATTTCTGTCATTTTTAACTTCATTGCATCCAAACTGTCCCTTGACCTTCGACTTTGGCTGTCAAGGTCAGGAGATGACCTAGAATAGGGTCAACACAAACTGGCATGAATATCACCTGCGATTCAAACACCTTGACCTTTGAGTTTGGCTAGCAAGGTCACTGGCAGGAATATGACCTGCGAATCAATAGTTTGGCCTTCAGTTTGGCTATCAAGGTCAGTGGGTGACCATGTGCCAGGTTATCATATTTCCTTTAGAGTTGACAGGTATGTCATAATTTGACCTCAGAGATCAAGCTCAGTCAGGGTTGTTAATTGGGTGACCTTTGAAAGGTCACTATAGCATGTTCATCTAGTCTGTTAAATTTTATAACTTTTAATGTAACGGTAAGTTTTATGTCTATTAATGTTTATGGTGTGTATCTGTTCTGAAGTGTATATATATACTAGAAGTTAGATTATGTAACATTATTAAAAATTTCATATTATATATAATAAAATTCTATATCCTCTGTTGTTTTTTGTTGGAGTTGGGGACTGTCGGGGGCAGTGTCCAGGCATTGGCCCAGTCAGTCCTTTCCTCCAACCTTAATTGTCAGGGGTTAGGGCACCAGTCCGAATTACATAACATGGAAAGGGGTCATCAGGGGTGTATTATTGCATTACCGGGGGGGCTTTTCAAATTCACTGGCTGTTGCCAATAGTTCATGGCATTTCCCTCCAAAAATTCTGGGGACAATTCATTATATGCCAAGAATCTGAAGAGTGAACAAGGACTTTTTGTTCCCACCCTCCCTCCCTAACCTGGAGTGTCCTTGGAAGGGGGTGTGTCTCTGTAACTTCACACCCCTTTGGCGCGGGGGGGGGGGGGTGAGGCTCGGCAGCGTGCGCCAGGGCTGGTTAACAATGGCGTTCACGGGTTTGAGACCTTGTTAGGCTACAGGCTTCCTTCCCTTGGCCTCCAGGTTACCTTCAAAAATACCTTAACATTTTACTTCATCTATATTTCCTCTTGTACTCTGATGGCTTCAGGGGGCTTAACTTATGCTAGGATTTTATAATGTGCGGTTCTTTTTTATAATGTAATGGGGTTTTTTATAATGTAATGGGCAGGATTATAGAACACCTTCTCAGTTAAAGTGGTTGTATTTCTGTCATTTGTAACTTCATTGCATCCAAACTGTCCCTTGACCTTCGACTTTGGCTGTCAAGGTCAGGAGATGACCTAGAATAGGGTCAACACAAACTGACATGAACATCACCTGCGATACAAACACCTTGACCTTTGAGTTTGGCTAGCAAGGTCACTGGCAGGAATATGACCTGCGAATCAATAACTTGACCTTCAGTTTGGCTATCAAGGTCAGTGGGTGACCATGTGCCAGGTTATCATGTTTCCTTTAGAGTTGACAGGTATGTCATAATTTGACCTCAGAGGTCAAGCTCAGTCAGGGTTGTTAATTGGGTGACCTTTGAAAGGTCACTATAGCATGTTCATCTAGTCTGTTAAATTTTATAACTTTTAATGTAACGGTAAGTTTTATGTCTATTAATGTTTATGGTGTGTATCTGTTCTGAAGTGTATATATATACTAGACGTTAGATTATGTAACATTATTGAAAATTTTATATTATATATAATAAAATTTTATATCCTCTGTTGATTTTTGTTGGAGTTGGGGACTGGTAGTGATCTTATCACTTTTTGGGTTCTGTCACATATGTTTGGCTGTGTGTATGGCCCCATAAATGCTTCCTTGAATTGGGGATAGGTAGTATACTTTAAATTCACAGACATTTATACATCGAATGAAATATTTAACACTGTGGTACGTATTATTTTCATAGTATATTAATGCATTAGTAAGTATTTAATTTTTACCTGTGAGTTTCAAGGTCTTCACTTAGAATTTCTGACAGCCATGACAAGTTTATTGCAACTGTCGGATGGCTGCCCCTGGTTTATATTCTTATGTCAAGATTATTTATAAATATTCTTTACTTTGCTGTGTTTAGACACTTTTTGTCATAAAGTTACCATTTATTTTTTTACTTGACACCAAAATTTGTCAGTAAAAATTGGCTTTCTCAACACTCGTATCGTTATTCATAATTATTACTAGCTGAGCATACATTACCAGTATATTATTAGTGCAAATTTGAGTATTTTATTGATTGCCAGTCCGCGGTCCAATAATGAGTATTCTTGTCTGACGTCACCGAGTATTTGTTTACAATATTGTACTGTCACTTCAAATTTTTAACTTGCAGTATCTCATTTATTACTGTATGGATTTTAACCAAACAAAAACTAGTAAAAGCAGTGTAAAGATATCTTTCCATTGCTATAAGAATCTTTTTGTAGGTTAACTGCTTATTGTGAAAATAACAGTAATTTTGTACGGAAAAATAACCCAGCCAAGAACCATTTCAAAACAAAAATCTCAAAATGACGTATTTTTATTAGTCTCTACTTCTATGATATCACAACAATATATGTTTTGATTAGCACAGAGTCCCATTATGATGATCCATGGGGTTTTCATGTATTAACACATTAACTATGACTTCTGGGGTCGATTTCACAAAAGGACTTAGCCCAGACTTAGACTTAAATTGAAGACTTTTGTCTTAAAATGAGGCTAAGTCTGTGATCTTAGACTTGGAGGATTTCACAAAGCTGCTAAGTCTAGGCTTTGGCTAAGTCTACCCAAGAGTGGGCTTAACTTTTGTAAACAAAGGCTTAAATATGGCCGCCATATATTTTTCTCACTTCAAAATTTGAAATGCTTGAAAATAAAGAATAAATACACTGCCCTAAATTATTCTTTGGACATGTCTGTGTGATTATAAGGATTCCCATTTAAAAATACAGCATTTTTCAAAGATAAAATGAGCTAAACAAGGGATATATGTTACCACTAAAATATTTTGAGTAGAAATAAAGGGTCACATGACCTAGAAAACCACCGTGGTTATATGACAAGCTAAGTCACCCTTTGTGAAATCCATTTAAATCCAGGACTTGGCAAAGACAAAAGGCTCAGATTTAAGTACCTGACTTAGCCTAAGTCTGAGACCCTTTGTGAAACCGGCCCCTGATAATGTTACAGATCAATTTTCTCTTAAAATCTTTAAATGTATAATATATATATAATATATACCAAAAATAAAACGTTGGTTCACACTGAAAAACTTTCTTTGCTTGGTAAAGAATAATATCTGTCATTTATAAAACAAGTCTTGTTTGAAATTATCCTTTATATATTAATTCTAAATTACTTATAAATGTATTTTTCACCCAAACGATAATATATGAGTAATTTAGAGCCTTAATCCTAAGTACAGTTGATGTAATCACTATATATATATAGCTCGAAAACTCTAATCACACAAAAAATGTCACAGACAACCAAATATAAAATTCAGCTCATAATAATAGTAATAATCTAATTTTTACGGGCAATATGCTGTAGAAATGGACCTTCATCAATGATTATCGGCCTTTCACATCCATTCACATCCATCCACTAATGGATGTGTCAGGCCGATAATCGTTGATGGCAGTCCATTTCTACAGCATATTGCCCTATAAAATTACATTATTGTACTATTATTATTAGCTGAGAGTGCGTTACCAGTGGATTAGCAGTGCAGAATTGAGTCTTTTAAAACACAGTATATCATTGCTAGCCGGTCCATGGCCCAATAATTATTGACTGGGCTCTGATGTCACCTAGTATTTGTTTACAAATATTACACTCTCACTTGAAATTTTCAACTTATAATATCTTGCTTATTACTGAATGGATTCTAACCAAACAAAAATGAGAAAAAGCAACGTAATAATATATTTCCAATGGTATAAGAATGTTTTAGAATCTTAACTTTTTATTTTGAAAGCCTAGCACTTGTTTATGGAAAAAGATAAACATCCAAGAACCACTTCAAAATAAAACGTCCTGATGACATGTTTCTATAAGCCTCTATTTATGTCACAACATTATATGTTTCTCTTTGACTTGCAAAATGTCCAGTTATATAAAGTTCAGTAATAATAATAATAGTTATAATGCAATGTATTATGTGAAACTGACAAATGTTTATGGAAAAAACATACAAGAACTATTAAAAAAATGTCACGATAATGTGTTGTTATCAGCCTCTGCTTAATATGATGTCACAACATTATATCTGTGTCTTTGACCAGTGCACCATCCAATTATATAGAATTCAGCTAATAATAGTAATAATGCAATTTTAATGTGCAATATGCTGTAGAAATGGACCTTTATTAATGATTATTGGCCTTTCACATTCATTAGTGAATGTGTAAGGCCAATAATCATTGATGGTCCATTTCTACAGCAAATTGCTCTATAAAATTACATTATTGTACTATTATTCTGCACAAAATAACGCTATAACTAGGCTATTCTGTGTACATTTAGGATACACAAAACAGCATTTTTATGCATTAAATATAATAGAGAATACACTAAACTTTCATGGATTAATTATGTCTAAGCAAAAAAAGGGATTATCTACAACCTTAAAACAATCGATTATTTTGGAAGTGGGAGCCATTTGTGGCAAGAAACTCCAAATATTTATTCACATGTTTTAAATTCTCTCATATTTGATACTGTTATTTACTATACTATTATACCATTATTTTATTTATTTTCGAACATTACTTTTCTGATCGCAAATATAACAACCGTAAATGTTAGGACTACAGTGAAGAGACCGATTTTTATTACACTTTTGTATACTGATCACAAAAAGAAAAGTGTACACATTAAATATATGCAGGTTTGACAACCCAGTAACTATTTAGCTGACTTAAACAAAAGGACTGCATAAAAACTGCTTTAAAATTATACTTTTAAACAGAGTCCAGAAGTCAATAGTTATGGTTTTTTTTCATTTTTCGCAAGTGTCTTCAATCACATCACGTTGAGAGGAAAACAATACCAAAAAAAAGAAAAATACATTACACAAACATGTCTTTGAATGAAGGAACATCAAAAGAACATCACATTTTATCTTAAAAATGAGATCAGGGTCTCATTTGAATAACTTTGGATGTGAATTCCATCATTGATGATGGAGGGACACTGAATGATAGTTCTGTGTCCTGCCATCAACCCCACCTCTGTGGGTTCGAGTCCCACAAGTGGCAATTCTGAGGACCTGTCCCAACATGACCCTTGCTGTTGAACGGGACGTAAAACCCCAACTTTGACTTTGACCTGCCGTCAACCCAAGTAAATTTTCTATGTTAATTCTAGTAAGATTTTGCACTTTCTTCATAACCATCCCAGTTGTCCAGACATCTGCAATTTTAAACATTTCAGTCCAAAGCATATACTGACACATTTCTTGTACAATGTCTGTTGTGTACAAAAAGGCCCAGCCATTACAATATGAATGATAAAACTTGTCTGGATATTCATCAAAGGAAACATAGTATTTGTTTTCTTTTTCCCTTTTTACATAAGCATTGTTAATTAGGTAGCACATAAGATGTCTGGGTTTATTTATATATGGGTTTACTGATGTTAATATTCTTTCTATATCCAGTGCTAAATCATCATCTGCTTTCATAAATACCTTTGCAGTGTGACAATACATGCGTATCCAGTTCCAAGTAGTGATTGACTTATTGCCAAGACCAACATAACTGTCTTCAAAGTCCCCTTGGACGATATCATTGAACTTTTCACTTTCTTTTTCTAGAAGTTTCTGTTTCTCTACTGAAGAGGCTCTTCCAATAATATAAACATGTTTCACGTCATCTTTCAGCACAGTTTTGTTACCCCATGTAGCTCTGATGGCCAAACGTTCATCAAAATTTCCCGCTGCACTGAAGACATAGATTAGGATGTCAAAATGTCTATCTTGACAAAATTTTTCATTGGTTATGACAACCTTTACATTGTTGTATATTCTTGCATCTTTATTGAGCTTTTCAATTTTCATTAATTCATTTGCCCTGTATGCTGTGTCAGTAAAATGATGGTGCACCTTAATATAAGGTGTCTTGTACAAAATTTCACGTTGACAATATAATTATTGTGTGGTGGGATTACGACTCATACTAGAGTGTAGTACAGATAAGTGAGCATCATTACTGGTGTGCATATTCCATTAATGAATTAGTATTAATGACATTGGGAATGCCATACCAAATCTGTCCATTAAGTTGTTGCTCATATTCGGTCATAATGTAAAGAGCCTTGCTTGTCAACAGCTAATGAATCATTAGCAATGAGTCTGTTTGTCCATTAAAGCTAATCTAGTTATTCAAACAAATATGCCACCATTTAGTAGAAAGCAGCCGCAGGCATGTTTCAGAAAATTTGGGATTTTTTTGGATATCCCAAACATGGCAGATCATTGACATTATCACTCAAATCTATCCCTCTTTTAGAATGGAGTAAGGTCTCCCTGCTTGTGTAAAAATTAATAACATATTGGATGTGCTTTGTGCTGTGCTGTGGTGTTTTGTGGATGGTCAGCAGAATCTTAAAACTTATATTTAAATTAAGTAGTAAGTAAGTAAGAAACACTTATATAGCGCCGAATTTGATGTAAACATCCTCTAAGACGCTGATGTGCAAAAAGGGATAGTCCAGTTCCAGAAAGATGTCCGTTTCCATATTAACGTCCGATAGGGGAGATAGGCTATGGTGGAGGATAAGCCAATCTAAAAAGGTATGTTTTCAACTGTTTCCTGAAACCAGAAATGCTTTCTATGGTTCTGATGGCTTGAGGAAGCTTGTTCCACTGCTATGAAACTGCATAGCCCTGGGCGTTTATTTGGTTTAGATGAGGAAATTGATAAGCGATTGCCCCATGTGAGATCACTCCGCCTAATTAGAGCAGAGAGATATGGAGGTTGGCTGAAATGTATTGCTTTATAAATGAGGAGATTATAGTTGAACAATATACGGTAATGAATGGGGAACCAGTGTAGTTTGTGCAGGAAGGGTGTAACATGACAGTATTTATTTAGCTTGCACACCGTCCGACATAAGGCATTTTGAACTCTCTGTAGTCTGCTAGTATATGCCTTTTTTGTGTTGTAAAGCAGTGAGTTACAGTAATCCAGATGACTGCTTACCAAGGCATTTGCCACCTTTACAGCTGTTTCATGATTTAAGTACCTGCGGACCCTTCGTAGTTCCCAGAGATGGTAGTAACTTATGCGACATAGATTAGCCACGTGTCTTTGCATTGAATTTTCAGCATCCAGGATGACACCAAGGTTTTTTACCAATTCAGCTGGTTCCATGGTGTTGCCAAGCAAACTCACTGGGAAAGATGACTTCAGGGAACTTCTAATTTGATCATCACCAATCACTATGAATTCTGTCTTGTCAGGATTTAATTTAAGCTTATTATTTCCCATCCAAGCCTGGACCGCCTCAAGGCAATTTGTTAATTCAGTGATACTGGAATCGAAGTTCCTAGAGTCGAGTTCCAAGTAAATTTGTGTGTCATCTGCATATAAGTGGTGGGTGACATTGAATTTAGATATGACTGAACTGAGAGGGCTTGTGTATAGGGTAAAAAGGAGTGGCCCTAGAACTGAGCTGGGGAACCCCGTAAGGGAGTTGAAAAGCATCTGAAAGATGTCCATCTATTTTGATGCGCTGCTTGTGTGAGTTGAGGTATGACTGGACCCACTTAAGCACTACCCCATCAATGCCATACCAGTGCTGAAGGCAGTTGAATAGGATTGAGTGGTCTATTGTATCGAAAGCTGCAGATTAGTCCAAAAGGACTAATCCAACAGCTGCACCCTTGTCCATTGATGTGGCAATGTCATTTTGTATTTTGAGCAACGCCGTTTCAGTTGAGTGAAAAACTCTATATGCAGACTGGTTTTCGTTGGATATACCCTCGTGAGCAATATGCTCTTTTATCTGCTTAGCCACAGCTTTCTCTATGAGTTTGGAGATGTAGCTGAGGTTGGACACTGGTCGATAATTCTTGAGAATATTCTTGTCAAGACCAGCTTTTTTCAACAAGGGTGTAACATGTGCAGTCTTAAAACAGGAAGGGAAACTGCCCTCCTGTAGAGAGTAGTTCACAATATTTGTAATAGGAGTCAGGAGCACACTGATACATTCAAGGACCAATGATGTTGGGATGGGATCCAAGTCACATGATTTATTTTGTGTGGACTTTATGATTTTAAGGACTTCTTCCTCTGACATGGTCCGGAAAGAAACAAACTTGTTTTTGTAGGAACCTGAGACAGGGGGATCGGCATCAGTAGACAGTAATCCAGATCTTAATTTAGCAATTTTGTCTGCAAAATACCTGCCAAAAGTGTTGACTAGACTGTTCATGGTGGTATAATCTGGAAGTACCATTTTTGGTTATCTATGGAGGACTTTCTTTATGAAATTCCACAAGGCCTTGGGGTTATCCTCATTTTCCCTAACCATATCACTGTAGTATTTGGTTTTTGCACATTCCACGAGACGGTTGAAATGGTTCACAGCAGCTCTATACCTACTGCTGTTTATGGCAGAGTTGTCCCTTCACCACTCCCTTTCGAGTTTGCGCTTACGTCTCTTTGCTGCCAAAATCTCACTGTTGATGAACCCTTTGTTGACATGTTGTGGGGTTTTACATTCATGTACAGGTGCATGCTTGTCAAGTATGTTCCTAAGGGTATGAAAGTACTGGTGTGAAAGTAAGCTAGCTGTTTTGTAAGGAGCCTGGATAAGGTCAGAATTTACAATGTCAGGCATAAATTCAGTTTTATTTATCTTGCAAAGTTTCCTGATTGTCAAACGTTTTACTCTGCAGGAATTTTTGACAGGGAATGTTGTAGTGAAAAAGACAGCTAGGTGGTCTGATATGCCGTCCTTTACATAATGGTGAACTGAGGAAGTTAGGGATTTACTAGTGCAGAGTACATCAAGGATATGTCCTTGTATGTGTGTAGGTGTTGACACATGTTGAATAAAATCAAAATCCAATAGACCTGTGTTGAAATTATCTATCCAGCAATTTTGACTGTCAAGCTGGATATTGACATCTCCCAGGATAATATTTTCATGTGGTGACAAAGCAGCTGCTTCCATGAAACTGTTGAATTCCTCGATAAATCTGCTTTTGCTGGTACTTGGAGGTCGGTAAATTACATGTACCAGGAGCTTGCTTGACTGTTGATCCGACAGTTTGACGGTAATGTGTTCCCGCCGATCAATTTGACAACGCACCCTATCAATGTCATTTCTAACAAGGACAGCAACTCCACCTCCTTTCTTGTTCTCACGTGGGACCTGGTGAAGCTGAAAACCTGCAGGGGTTATCTCATCCATTAGGCCTTGTGTGTCCGACGGTCTTAGCCATGTCTCAGTGACACCAACGATGTCGAGATCATTTGACAAAACAAAATCACTAAATGCTGATGTTTTGTTACGCAATGAACGGACATTCAGATGACAGGCTTCGATATTTCTGGCTGATGGACCTGGGTTCAAACTAATGTTACCAGAAAGAATCAGGATGATGGACCACCAAGGGTTGACATATCTGAAACAGTGCGTCACTTGACGACAGTGGGCCTGCAGGGCGACAAAAGAAACAAGATAGTGAATGATAATAGTGAACAAGATTCATTTGCAAAGCTTGGTATTTTTATAGTAGTAATATCAACTTGTGTTTATCCAATAACAGATAGGAAGTTTATTTTTAAACAGGTGATTATAAATTATAAAGATAAGTCATAAGAGATATAAAGATACGTCCCCAGTGGCAGGTTAAAGAACCTCAAGGACGTTGATAAATGGTCATCTTTGAGCCTCTATCTTCCAGTTAGGGGAATGTCAGTTACTTGTGAGTTGGGGCTGTACCTGTACAGTCAGATTGGTTAAATAGCGCTTTGAGTCCTGTAGTATATGGAGATATTGCGCTGAGTATAAATACATAATAATAATAATAATAATATGTAATAACAGCCAAAAATGTTGAGTATTAGTCAGAAAAAAAAGATTTTTTTTCGTGTAACAAAAATATATGTTTACATTGAAATTAGCAACAGCCACGCAAACACACCCTACGCATAACCTCCTGGTATATGAAATGAAATATATTCACCAGATTGAAAAATTACTTTAAGCAAAGCAAACTTTAGAATTACTTGTGCATACATATTCCAGACAGCAGAACCCTCCCATGTTGATACCCTATAGTAACATGCAATCATTAATAAAAATGATACACCAGTTATAATACTGAAGCATGTGACTTTCTTCATATCTGTATAAATATTTATTCATACTCAATAACTGTTCTATCTCTGGAAAGGGAATCTTTACTGAAGCTTCTTCAATAAATAACTTGCAAAGGTCAAGTTCACTTGGAAAGAAATCGTTGGTTTACTCCATGTGTAATGAAGGCTTTGAAAAATTATATTGATCTGGGGATGGCACTGGGGACTCATGCATATGACACAGCCAATATGTGAAATTATCCATTTCATGGAAAATCCATGTTATAAAGTTTACACAAATATCAGGTGTGAATTGCATAAATAATTTTACAGATAGTACCTATCACCTTGCTGATACTTGAGAGTTAATTGCCATAGGTGTTCACAATCTCAGCTATGTATAACACACTTTATGGGCGAGTGCCTACATGTTAGTAGTATATAGGGATCAGGGGACCGGGTTACAGGAGGAGGAAAAGTTGAGTATAAGTTTTAGCTTAAATTTTCGTTTTTTAAAAATGTACTATCTTAAGTTATGGGTTTAAGTAAGAGGTGTATATGAGTTATAAAGGGGAAAATCAGAAACTTTTAACATGACGTTACTTAAAAAGCAAGAAATAATAATACAAGCATGACTTTAAGGTTTCAGTTTTGAGGTTGTTTGTATACATAGTTTTGACTGCAGGTGGTAATTAAGATTAGAATTATCTATTTCTATCCAAGTTTATACAAAAATTGAAAGCCACAATGGTAACAAAAAAGTCTGAAACAAACGAGGGTTAATGTCAACAAAACACTTCAAATCTCTTGAAGTGATGCTTAACCCATCCAAAGATCAATAATAGAACAATGGTGTATTGCAATAAACAACTTGAGGTGAGTCTAGGCAGAGTGATTTGAAAAAAAAATGCAAAACAAGTATACAATCTTTGAGATTTTAATGTAAAATATACAACTAATACAGTGGAAAAACACTTATATATTTAATGACTTTTCACCCACACAATTGGGTTATACTTGACACTGAGTATGATAGGTTTGGGTTATGTATGCTTTTCAAATGTCTGTAAGGATCTAGAGTATTTAAAAGAAGATAATAATTACTTGTTAAAGCTTACTGAAAAATGGGATTAGGATATGTCAGAGATCTTTTGATAACTTATTTTGGATTTTACCAACTTTGACAAAACTGCTCACAGTTACCCAGCTAGTTATCTTTTTTACACATTTGTCTCAAAGGGATAGACTGTAAAAACAATACAATTCAATGTATCTTAACCTCTGGTTAAACTATTGACACAAAAGTCACATTAGGCTATTGTATTCAAAGTATAATACAAATATGCAAATATGACAAGCTCTTAAAATGACAATCTCCAAGCTGCTGTTAAAAGAAGGGGTAAATATAGAAAAGCCTACTTTAAATGTAGGGTTTGTTCTTTTATTTAGAAAAGAATCTTATAGTTTGAAAATAAAACACATTAACACCTTCACAGACTTGAGATTATAAGCTACAAAAGTAAAGAAGGAAACTCTATAAAAGCTCAGACAACTTCATTTCACATTTTCATTCTTCAGGGATATTTTTATTGGAGTATATGTAAAACGTGAAAAATGAAACAACTGAAACAACTTTGTGCAGAGCATTATGTAAAAAACATTGACAAAATTAATAATGGTTGGTTAAGAAAATACCGGACATACAACGAGCTTATACGTGTTTGATACAATGCACTCAAGTAAGTAGAATGCTTTATCATTTTTAAGATTTCAAATGCCAATGTCACTCTGTTATGATTCTTCTACCACAACAACCAAAGCCTAAATTCATTTCTGTGTAATTGTGCATAAAATAAATGGTTTACTAAACACACAAGATTGAAAAAAAACATCAAATGCTAAGAACTAAATAGCTTGTTAATGTACTTTTCAGAGTTAAAACAACAATGTCTACTGCAACCAGTACATTTACTTTCATTAACAGACCCACCAGAAGTAGAGGGTAAGACTATTTCTCATACATTATACTAATGTAATGTTTTATTGAAATGATACTATATGCTTGCACAGTTGAATAAGTGTAGAGGCCCATAAAACTAGATCCTAGAAGTGCAAATTCGTTACACTATTAATATAATAGAATCTCTATTATCCATCACTATTGAGGGAGTACCAATGTAAATGGATAATACTATTATCATAATAGAATGGTCAGATAATAGAAAAGGTTAAAATAACAGGCTTAATAATTGAACATTCAGATAATAGAATGTCAGATAATAGAGTTTCTACTGTAATATCTCTTAAAACCTTAACTTTTGTAAATTCTGACTGTATCTCTCACAAGCATTGCATGTTTTCAATTTATAGAAAGTAGATATATTTTATACATGTTACTTAACATTAACCAAAGGAATATGATCATTCACTTGTAGAAAACATTTTTTGTCTTAGCTTTACAGTTCCACTGGAAAGTGTACATGTGATCTAATAACTACAGGTTCTTACAAGCAACAGTCACTTTTCAATAATGATCTTTTGCACACATTTCTTTGAGAAGGAGTGCTAGTCTGGAAATACAGAATAAAATTAAAAAGTGTAACCCTTTATGTGTGAAAATTTCTTTCAGGGGCTGGGTAATCTACAGATGCAGGGAAAAAAGTTTTTAACTGTTATCTATATGGTCATTTGTGTATATATTTAACTAATTACCAACTTTCTTATGCTTGGACAACAGACACTAGAGACAGATCTGGCCTGAGAGAACTGAATCCTAATGACACAATTGTTCTTGGGAATGTAACAGCCAAAGCAAAGGGAAGGACTCTGATATTACAGCAAGGAGGGAGAACCCTGCGTCTGCAGGAACAACAATTGAAAGAGATTGATGAAAATGATGCCGAGATTTACCTCAACGCAGAAATGGCAGAGGAGGACAAAAAAGTAACTTATGAATTGGATATGGAGAGACAATTTACTCTAACCATTTCCGACATTAGTCAAGTGCTGATAGTGAGGAGGTATATTGTGAACAATCACGGAGAGAGAATGACTGTTGGAAAGAAAATCGTTGCACTTCAACTTTCAAAAGTCAGGAAATTTCTCACCCTTATAAAAACATATTACAATGATTTAAAAATTAAAATATTTGGGTTCAATTTGCTTTGTGTTATTCAGACACATGCATATATATTACCTATGTATGTAAATGGCTTACCTATAGTTCTATCTCCTGGTAAATGGCATTCTCCACAAAAATAGGTGAATGTACCCTCCTCTTTTGTCTCTTTTTGAGAAATTTCAGGAGGCAAGAGGTGAAGCATTGCCCACTCAGAAATACAAAACCTGTCCCGAGACATCCTGCCATAATCTTGTGCCAATCTATATTATTTTTGGAAAAACAAACAAAAAAACAAAGAGAATGCTTGACATTTGCATGACTGTAAACTTTAACTACTTGACTATGTATTCTATTGTAATTGGTCTTTTATAGCTGTTAATCTCTACTAACTTTATGGTCTCTAAGACACAACTACACAAAAGCAGATAACCAATTTCAAAATCACATTTCTTACATCCATCAATAGTCAAGTAACTGGTTCACGATTTGATTTGAAAGAAAACATCCTTTAAACATTTCAACAGAAACTTTTCCAACTTTACGTGGAAACTTTACAGTTTATATTTAGTAACATTTGAACAAAACTCTATAATTACCATCCTTTTCTACTGAGGTCTGGTTCACATCATTTCTTTCAGTAGCATTACTGGATCACTCACTATACATGGTTGTTTTGTAGATCTGATGAATATTTGAATGGGTGGAGGAAGAAAGGGTTGATGTGGGGGTCGATAGCAAATCAAAAACTGTGGAGGTAAGCGGAGTGTTTGCAGTGGTCAATGTCAATCAGATGTTTTTGTGGAAGGGGACATGGGTTCTTTAGAATATCTTTCAGTGTTTAATATATTGTCTAAATAGGATAGGTGGAGGAAGAGAGGAATTGCATTATTGCTGAAAGTCTGATCAGATTGGTGGGAGGAGGGTACTCTTGAAATTGCTGGGTTCAAACTGACACTGGGAATTGACTTGGTTGTGGCATTCAGTGTTCCAACACTTGAAGAACTTGTAGTATCCTCAATATCTTTAAAAAGCATGAGGATGATATTTCTAATATTTAAGAAACCAATAAGGATTACTATTTGTCTACACAGTTAATTGAAAGAAAACCTATACAGCATTAATCATCTGTCAAAGTTTGGAGGAGCACCACTGAATATTTGTAAATAAAAATGATCAAGAAAAAAGTTTAACTTCTACTGCAAACTTCTTATGGTCATAAAATACTTTTTTATGAAACTAAAACCCTGGACTACAAGCTATTCTTGCAAACAAAAAGAAAAAATAAAAGCAAAGAAAAAAATAAATACCTGGACAGCTGGGTGCTACCACCCTGAATTTCCTTGTCAGGCTTGCTTCCTGCAGTAAGCTGCTGTTAATAGAAATGTGGAATAATGATAACATCTTTAAATTTGGAAATTGCACTAGAAAACTCATATTCCTAATGTCTGAATATGAAATGTAAATAATATCCACTTGTTCTGGAGCTGGCACTATCATTTTTGGTTGATCAAATATAGGTTGACACCAAATGGCTTCTTTTTGGCAAGTGAACTTATCATAACAGTCATTTTCAAATCCTTGTGTAAAGCTTACGACAGTAATGAGAAACAGAGCCAGAGCCAACATGCCTATTTTTCCCTTTAACTGTACTGAACTTGTTGTCAACTATTTGACCCAATTTATTGGAATGAGAAGATGACTCTTTTTTATAAATTCTGATAGGAGGTGTTGAATCTTATGGGAAAACAAGAACTGTCTTGTTTTATTGCAACTCTAAAGCCAGGGTCACTATCTACTGTGCTCTTTTTACTCTTTGGAGAAATGGGATCATTAAAGTACAGTAAAATAATGGACCATGCAAGGTTAATATTGGCATTTTCTCTATACATATATTCTCAAGGCATATCAAAATGAAAATGAATACTAAATCCTAGGCAGAGATAAATCCTCCTTCTATGAACACTACAGGAAATGATCTGATTTGCAATGCGTGTGTGTTTTTTTAACATTTCTTTACTTTATTGCCTCAATTTACCAGGAGAAAAAAAGACAATCTTAAAACACACATACACACACCCCTACTCGTTAAAGGTGCAAACTGAGGACTCCTTTGTTTTACTATAAAAGTG
The DNA here is from genome assembly GCA_964017235.1 of Sabellastarte sp. h YS-2021. Taxonomy (NCBI): domain Eukaryota; kingdom Metazoa; phylum Annelida; class Polychaeta; order Sabellida; family Sabellidae; genus Sabellastarte; species Sabellastarte sp. h YS-2021. The sequence continues at coordinate 68,722,977 of OZ024938.1, forward strand.
AGGGGCCACGGTGGCAGAGTGGTACTCCCACCTCTGAGGCCGGGGTTCGATCCCCAGCATGGTCTCAAGTGGGAAAGCTGGCAGTTGCTTCCCGTTGGCAGTTTACAGTACAAAACCCTAACGAATTGTATGTACTGGTTTCCTCTGCCCTTCCAACTACCCATCGTGATATGACCTGTACAGTGTTGAAAGCGACATAAAACCCAAATTAAATAAATAAAATAAATAAATACTATAAAAGTGAGGCCACCTTATTTTAAGAATACTAATTTTTTTTTAAATAATAATTTTAGGTAAAGGTTAAATTTACTTTTAAAATAAAAATGTAAATTTTTAAACAATAAGTGGGGACTTACAGTTCAGTGGGTACATGTCTCATATTATGGTCTAAATAGCCTGTGTCAAACATCACCGCAGTGTAACAAATCATTCATTCTTTGTTGAAGTTTGTACCAGGTCTAAGGTACCCGGATCAATGTAAAATAACTGTGATCCATTTGCAATAAACATCCAACTTAAATTAACTTTGCAAGTGTTGCAAAAACACCAATTCATGTAAAAGTATATAAAATTGAAATACTGTGTCACCGATGGTACAAGTACCTCATGTATGAATAAACAGCTAATAAAAAACTACCACCCCACATTTAGCCTATGAATGATATACTGCATGTACATTCATGTCATGTTTGGCTTATCCTGCATGGTATGTGTTACATCATAAACAAATAAGAGCCCATATGTGCATTATGGATTACATATGACTGATGTCTTACACATGAATGTGATAAACCTTCCACCACTGTAGACATGGCACATCATATATAGCCACGTACACCCATATATATATATTATATATAAATGTACACACAGATAGACATGGTATGTTATATGTAACTGAGCACACACACACATATATATATGGTACATCATATATACCTGAGCACACACACATATAAATGGTACCATCATATATAACTGAGCACACACACATATACATTGTACATTATATATAACTCAGCACACACACACATATACATGCTACATCATATATAACTGAGCCCACACACATATAAATGGTACATCATATATAACTGAGCACACACACATATACCTGGTACATCATATATAACTGAGTACACACACATATACATAGTACATTATAGAGAACTGAGCACACACACATATACATGGTACATCATATATAACTGAGTACACACACATATACCTGGTATATTATATATAACTGAGCACACACACATATACATGGTACATTATATATAACTGAGTACACACACATATACATGATACATTATATGTAACTGAGCACACACACATATACATGGTACATTATATGTAACTGGGCACACACATATATAAAATGTATACATGGTGCATGATATATAACTGAGTACTCACAGATATACATGCTACATTATATATCCGAGTACACACATATAAATGGTACATCATATATAATTGAGTTCATACAGATATACATACTACATCCTATATTACTGAGCACATACATGTATATGTGGTACATTGTATTCAATTAGGTACACACAGATATATGTTGGAGCCCAACTTAGGAGTCAGCCCATCTTAAGATGGGCTATAGCCCAACTTAGGATCCTAAGTTGGGTAGCCTATCTTAAGATGGGCTAGAACATATCAGCCCAACTTAAGATAATAAAATTTAAGAATGATTTTTATGTTGAATATACATTAATATAAACCATTTACAAGGAAATTATTTTCATGAAAAAGATGACATCGTGTACTTAACTGACGCTTGTACAGATATAAATGTTTAAGTGATCTAACATCCAAAAAAAGTGATTAATTGCAGAAACTAAAATGAAATGCATTTTCTGAGCCTCAAAGCATTAAAATATTCCTTTGATGTCTGTGATGTCTTTGATTGGAATGATTTCTTAATTGGATTTGTGCCTATTGTTTCAACATTCTATTGATGTTGATTTGTTTCACTTGGGGTGGGTGAAGTACACAATAGGGAATACCCAAAATCATAAAGTGAAACAAATCAACATCAAAGTAATCTCTAAATATAATGAGGCTTAATTCTATCAAACCTATGAGGGGGAAAGCCAAATATAGTGGGTGATTTTATGGGTGAGCCTGATTGTATATTTTAAGTTTAAAGAAGAATTATAAAATTACTTTTTTATGTTATTAGACGATATTTAAACAGGATTTATAAAACACTTTATCTTTGGAGTTCAGTACCACTAATTAGTTGGAAAATGCAATTAAATTCAAACAAGTTAATTTGATGAATTTAGTCAAACACACAGATGCATAAAATTGATAAAGTACACATTGCATATAAAATTGGTGTTTTCTATTACCTTATATGTCTAAATGTCCATTTAAGAACTTAACATTAAACATTTGAAAATTGTGATTAAATTAATCAGTTTGTATACAGTCTTTCAACTATGCCTAATTAATCCTGTTAGCTAGTCATTTAACCAGAGGTGAAAGAAATCAAGTTCAAAAGAGTGCTAGAACAAAAGGTAAATCTAAGACTAATCCAGTTATTAAGTCACACACATAGTCAAACAAATCAACTTAAAAAGAAATGTTGAAACAATAGATATATCACAATATAATCCAGTTGCCTAATCACTTCCCACAAGTGAAACAAATCAAGTTGAAAGCAGTGGTTGAACAATTGACACCTTATGACCTAATGACCCCCCCATTGTCAAATTAACTGAGATAGAATAAGGGAATTAAGATTAATCCTATCAATGCATAATGAGGTAAAGAAAAGAAGTTACATTTTAGTAGAAAAATAAGTAAATAATATTTTAATTTCAAAAATAAAAATTATGTGTGCAAATTATAAGTTGGGCTAATACCTGTTACCAAATCTTCAGATGAAATAAGCACAACAAATGTTTAATACTATTTCACATACATATACTGTATAATTGAAATATAAGTATTTAAATAAACTAGCATGGTTATATTCAATTTCATGATTAAAACCACCAATGGAGTGTGACATAAATTAATATTAAACTAGCTGGTTAATATTGAATTTTAGCTTTAAAATCATTCCTGAGTTACTTATCCTAAGTTGGGCTGATATGTTCTAGCCCATCTTAAGATGGGCTTAGGATACTAAGTTGGGCTATAGCCCATCTTAAGATGGGCTGACTCCTAAGTTGGGCTCCAACATATACATGGTGCATTATATATAAATGAGTACACACAGACGTATATGGCACATTACATATAACTGAGTACATACACTTGCAAATTTAATGAGTAAATTAAATTTTTGTAAGATAATACCTTACCTAATGGACAATTAGCTATACTGGTTGGCACCAACTGGTCCCGCCATATGCCAGAAAAAGACATCCTGTGCAATTACCAGCAGGACCGGCCGTATGGTGCATCACTAGATGGCGTTATCTACGTCCTGTCTAGACAATGGTACATCATAGCATCTTTTTTACTGCCTAAACCTAGATAAAGCACAAGTAAGCTGATTGCGGGGTAGGTTTGGAGGGCCTTTCTTCTCTAGTAGGCGAGGTACAAAATTATAAAAAATTAATTTACTTATTAAATTTGCAATTTTAATGTGTTAATACATCTTACCAAATGGGCAATTAGCTAAAATAGCTACACTTGGACGGTGGGTAGTTTATTGGGGACTTAAAATTAAAGTCAACAGAGGCGTTAGATGTCTCTAAGGGACATCACCTTGAAGAATCTGCTAGGCAAGGTGGCAGGCTGCTTGGTTAAGTAGGGGCCTGTAAGACTTGCTCCTTGATCACTGAGGCTCAAGGAGTCAGGCATGGGAATTTAGGTTTGGCAGATTATTGTGTGGCATCTAATTGAATGGTTGAGTCAGCAGATTGGGCAGGTTGGACAAGCACAGAGGGATCTAGTCTGGATAGTTTGTCTGCTACCACATTTAGCTGGCCTGGAATGTGTCAGGCCTTGAGAGTTACCTGTTTCCCGGAGCACCAGGTCAGAAGTCTCGACTGCAAGGCACACAGTGGGCACAGCCTCATGCCTCATACATTGTTTATGTGGTGTTGTCTGTCACTTTGAGTACAATCTTGCCTAAACAGAGGTCTTGGAACCCTTTTAGGGCCAAGAATACCGCCTTTAGTTCCAGGCAGTTGATATTAACTTGCTTTCTGGCAAGGACCAGGTCCCTCATGATGGGGATCTCTTAAGTGAATGCCTCAGCCTTCTCTTGAGGTATCTGTAATGATCTGAAGAGCCTGGTTGAGTGGGTGTAGTAGGCTGACCATAAAGTACATTTTTCCTTTTGGAGCCATGGTTTTAAGTGCAGGTGGAGAGATCGGGATCACCTTTTGTATGATTCTGGCATTCTTCAATGATTTTTCAGGTGCAACTAGATTGGTCTCATGTGGAGCCAACCTACTTGATCTTGTTTCTCTGTAGCTGTTGAGAGGCCTATGACATGAGCTGCCTGACCGAAGAGTAAGGGCCTGAGAAGCTTCTGAATTTTTTAGCTTAAAGTCTGCCAATATTCCAAGGTGGGTCTTACCTTGCCCTCTCTGAGGTCATACTGGTAACTTATGAAATTGAAGATCTGCTTGGGTTCAAGTTCTGACTTTTCTATGTTTACCATACAACCTAATTCCTAAGGTCTGGGTATGCTGGAGACAAACTTGGTGGAATATGGTTCTGATAAACCAATCGTCTGGAAATAGGTGGATTCTTATACCCTTGTTTTGAGCCATCAGTTTGACTTCCTTGAGCTTTGAATTGGTAGGATTGACCCTCGATGTAAAAACGCAACTTTTTCCTGGACTGTGGGCTTTTGGTATGTGGAAGTAAGCATCCTTGAAATCTATGGACATGACGCATTCGCCTTTCTGCAATGAAGTCCTAGCACTCTCTGCTGTCTCAGTTTTAAAAGTCTCTTATTTCAGATTTGTTCAATGGGCTAAGATCTAGTATAGGTCTACATTTGCTGTTGGGTTTTAGAACCAAGAAAAGTCGGTTGAAGAAAGCCAGATATATCTGGCTGCTCCAGCATATGCTCCAATTATTATTGGAGACCTGGACAAATTTAGTCATTTCCTTAAGTTTATTTATTTGGGGTTTCACGTCACTTTCAACACTGTACAGGTCATATCACTAAGGGTATTTGGAAGGGCAGAGGAAACCGGTACATACAGTTGGTCAAGGTTCTGTACTGTAAACTGCTGACTAATGGCAACGACCAGCTTTCCCACTTGAGGCTGTGCCGGAAACCGAACCCTGGCCTCAGAGGTGTGAGGCAAGAGTGTTACCACTCTGCCACCTTGGCCCCCGTCATTTTCTAAAAGGGAGGTTGTAGCCTTCATTGAGGATTCTTATGATCTTGGAGATGGCCCCTAGGGCAGCCCAAGTTTTACAAATATAGTTGAATCTGGTTCCTTCAGGCAGATTTTCAGCAACCCTTGGGACAGTGTTGACAGATTGGACAGAAGACAAGTGATCTACATAGGAAACCCATTTCACATATTTTATTTTACAAGGGGTTTTATGCCTTTCTTTTGTGACTGCCATGTGACAAAAGGTACATGATTTCCAGCTAAATAATTTACATATGGCAATTTTTCACAATACACAATAATTATCATTTATAATAACGTTGCCCCTTGGTCGGTTACTGTGAGTAGTTGTGACCTCAGTTGTTTCCACGCTGGTGATGCAGATTTCTTACTGGCTTATGGTTTTGCTTGGCTGACTGACTGTAACGGTGGAACTGGTCAGATTTCAAAAGTGCTTGTTGTCATGGTTCAACTTCCTCCTCTGCTTTGAGGATAATACTGTTTGGAAACAGAGAGGTCTTATGCAGGGATGCGGTTTTAAGAGCTGCCACTGTGCCATTCTTGACCATTGCTTCAGATAATCCAGGTAGCTATCACATCTAAGCAGAAGTCTGACAGGGTCTGCATAGTTCTAATCATAGCGTGTGTGATGCTATGGCAGAAAGTAATTAAGCAGGTTAGTTCATCAGTTGCTTCCCATGTTTTAGTGGACAACTTCTCCTTGGTTTTCTCATCTTGAATGACCTTCAGGTAAGTGGCCATATGTCTTAAATTTCAGTTAAGTAAATACTAAGCTGGCTGCCTGGTTGCAAATAAAGGTTGAGCTTGTCAGATAGTATGTATATTTTACAAACTTGTTTTCGCTATCTTGTTCTCTATTGTAAATACACTCTATAAGTCTAACAAACACCAGGGGCCAATTTCACAAAGGGACTTAAGTCCAGATTTAGACTTAAATTTAAGAATTTTGTATTAAATTCTGTCAAATGACTGTTAAGTCTGTGGTCTCAGACTTAGCGGATTTCACAAAGCAGCTAAGTCCATGAAATTGCTAACTCAGTGGACTTAAATTTAAGTCTGGGAGGTAGTGGGCTTAACTTTTGTCAAGAGGACTTAAATATGGCCACCATAAACTTTTCTCCATTTCAAATTTTGAAATGACTGTAAATAAAGTATAATTATATGAAACACCTCACTAAAGTAGTCTTTGGGAAGTTTATATGTGGTAACAAGGTTTTCCCTTTCAAAACAGCCCTTATCCTTATATAAAATACATCAAATGAAGGATATATGGCACCAATATTATATTTTGACTAGATATAAAAGATCACATGACACAGAAAACCACTGTGGTTATTTGATAAGCTTGGACTTAGCTAAGTCACCTTTGTGAAATCCATTTTAAGTCCCAGACCTAGCTAAGGCCAAAGTGTTAGATTTAAGTCCCTGACTTAGCCAATGAAGGGACTTAGTTTAAGTCCTTTAGTGAAATCGGCCCCTGGACAGAATGTACACTAGCCTTTTTCATGACTGTCATTTTATGATTTTGTATTACACAGGACTAAGTTTAATTGTCAATATCTGACACTTGTAATTTTAATAATTATGTCTTAATATAATTTCAGGTAACTTGGTAATATTTTAGATGGAAGAATCATTTTGCATGATTTCAAATTAAATTCAGTTTTATACATCTTACTTCTCCTAAGCCTTGTGAAAGTCTAATTACCCCACTCCTGGCTGGCACATGCCATAAACAAACAACCTTCCGATTTTCACAATGAGAACACAGTTATGCTTGTTTAACACACGCTGTGTTGTAATTAGTTACTTATCTCTAACCACCCATCACGCAACCGAATTTCTTTAAACTGTTTCATGGAAAACAGTCTTTTAAGTCTTTCAACACTGACTTTAAACACTCTATCATCCCCATTGATATCAATTCTCTATTTTCTTTAAAAAATCAAATCCTGTTCACTGGCTAACATTTCAAAACCAGTCCCCAAGGTTTGCAATTCATCAGAAAAATAACTCATTTTGTAAATAATTCAAGAAACGACCTGGCAAATGAAAAGTAATCCAACCTAATTTCTTGAAAGAAAAATTGTAATGCAGATGATAATGACAATATGAAAAAAACACCCAAAGTCTTCCATTATTCTTAAACTCTACCAGTCAAATAACTTCTACCACATTAATCTCTTCTGATTCCTGGACCAGTCGTTTTATGCCATTCATTGGAAAAAATAAATTCCCTTTTCTAAACCCACTTGTTCCCACTGAATGCCTTCCAATACTACACCTCCTGTATTTATCACTCTTTTTAAAATGACTGTAAAACCATTCCAAGTCACTCCAAATAAATCTTCTTTCTTTTTTAAACGTCTACTTATTTTACTTAAACACCTCAACTTATAAATATAATCTTCATTTTCAAACTTTACTTTTTATTCCTTTTTTGTATCACAACTTTATTTTTCTTCAAATCAAAAGTAAATCCTATTCCTCAATTCCCTTCTGGATTTTGGCTTTTCCAAAATATACCTCTCGTAACAGCCCCCTGAACTTTCAAACAATTTCCACACCATACAAAATTCCTTCCACTGAAAAAATGTTAAAATGAAATTCCCAGTGTGCACCAAACTATCTAATTCAACAAACAAATGTCTCTGACCCCCTAAATATTCTTTATAATTCTTTTCTATTTGCTGATTTATTTTAGTTAAGTCTTTAAACACCGAATCATATTCATCTTCATAAATTATCGACGCATCAAAATCAACCACTCTCTCCTCTCCATTTATCTCTCTTAATACTACCAATTTCTTTTCTGTTGTATTTAAAAAATTCCAGCTCTATATTCATCTTTTCACATTATTTAAATTTTTTTCACTTATATCCATGAAAAAAAAACATGTCACGCGCATGCGCCCTCTCCCCCTCAGCGTGTGCATGTGCAGCTCTCTAAACTTTGGCGTGCGCATGTGCACTTACATTAATTACAGGAGCCTCATTAAATTTCGCTCCTGAGATTAACCGTCCTGTTGATTTTAATTGGCAACCCCATTTTAGGAGCTCAAAACCGCTCCTCAGATTAACTTTTGATTGCTATAATGCCCCCCCCCCCCCTTTATACTACTCAGTCCAACTCAGCAGGTAATCAGCAACAAAGTTACAAAGTGACAAAAGGGAGGGCAGGGGAGGATAAAATGCTGCTGAACTCCTGAAGGAAGGCTGATAATGCAGTAGTTAATCTAAACTTTTATGGAAGCTTTTTTGAACTTCTAGAATTGCTTATTGGATTTATAGAGTGGAACCATAAGGTATATACTCATGGTATCAAATCTACATGTATTTCAGGTTGAAGTTTAGTAATTAGAATAAGACTTACATATATTTGATACAAGACAAGATGAAGTTCTACTATCTTAGCCTTATGTCTTGCATCCCTATATATGGAATATCCTGTTAATTAGAACAACGGCAGCATGAATTTGTGCCATAATTGATGGTGAGCTACAAATCCCTAATACATAGTATTCACTGTCTATATTCTATTGTAATGGATCTCCTTTGCAGTTGATCAGAGAAAGGGAAAACAGGAGGTAGAGGCCCAAAATATCAAGGGTTTAAGAAGGTATCAAGCTGCTGTTCTTCATGAATGATGTATCTTTTTGTGTATGTCTAATGAGGTATATTTTATTCGTAATATTCTCTATCTTACATGAATAATCAGTAAAATAAGTCAGTCTTCAAATGCACAATGCAAAAGATCTGGCATATTTATAGAAGCACCAGTAAATATAAAAAATGTAATTTTCAAATTGACATATCTGCATGGATTTCAAGGCAAGCACAAACTGACAAAAGCTCTATAAATTACCTTTCAAAACGGTATATGTGATATATTGCACATTGTTAGAAATATTGATAAAAATCAACACTTGTAGAGTAATCAGTATGTACAATAAGTGGTGCTATGCAATGCATACATCTCCCGGGTTTTATTTCCATTTCAGTACATGGTGAAAAAATTTTAATCCTTATGATATTTCGATGCAAGTCATATCTCATTTTGTTCTTGTTTTGGCCAAATTAAAATATTTCAAAAACTCTTGATTGAAACTGTTTGTAAGGAGTATGCCCTTTATTGATAATGCCTGCAATCACAGAGGTGCTGCTATTACTTCAGTTTTACTCTTTGAACCCTAAATTTCAGGTCAAACTTGAAAAAAGTCTGGTCTCCTTTTACTCAGTAAAAGCACAAAGTCTCTTTGTTATCCCAGTGGTTCGGTATTAAGACTCTTATTGCACTATTTCCAGCATCCATAGACCTTCTTTGCTTTTACCAATAATATAAAAATTCAGGATGTTGAATCAGTTCCCTAGCACCTGGGGCCGGTTTCACGAAGCCTCCTTTGGAAAGTACATCCTTTAGTAAAGGAAGGTTATTTTGTTCCTTTGGGAAGGCTGCCTTAAAATTCAGTTTCACAACGCCTCCTTTAATTCTCCTTACCAAAGGTCTTCCTTGAAAGGAAGGAGCAAATGTTCGTTAAAATGATTAAACATTCCTTGAAGGACACTTCCTTAAATTTAAGGTAGGTCCATAGCTTACTTGAAATTTAAGGGAGTTTTCAAGGTCTCCTTTACACAAGGGATTTGTAAAACTGCAATTTTTAAAGGAGGGAGAAATTCAAGTAAATCCTTGAATTTAAGGTGACCTTTATCTTAAGGAGGCTTCGTGAAATCGGCCCCTGGATGCCTTAAGCTGTGGAGGTATATGACCCTAAATGAAACTGTTGGATACCAAGTCAATCTTTCGTTTCTTGGAATCCATTTTTTGGCTCAACTGTGTGTTCTATTTACCATAAAGACATATTTTAATAATTTGAAATTGTTGTTATTTAACATATTAATAATATAATTTACTTGTATGGATAAAGTTAATCCTTAGTTTAATTTTTGATCTTGCATTTGCAAATATATCACATTTTTTGCATTGTAATCTCGACTTGGCAACCACATTCATGTCAACTTTGGCTTTGTTTATGGTAACCTACTTTATTTTTATTGAGTAAATGTGTGGAATGCGTCATTTGTGAACATGAAACTTAGTGCAGAAAGTATCCGCCTCATAACATCTGCTGGGTGTAATCCCCCCTCAACCTCATTCCCATGTTTCGCTTCTGGCCACCATCTTTTGATGCATATTGCTTTCATGAAATAACATTTTTTAAAGTTTTGTCAACAATTTGTTGAAGTTTGTTTGCAATGTATATTATCAATACTGGATTGTTTGTTTGTTTGTTTATTTGGAGTTTTACGTCGCTTTCAACACTGTACAGGTCATATCACGACGGGTAGTTGGAAGGGCAGAGGAAACCAGTACATATAGTTCGCTAGGGTTCTGTACTGTAAACTGCCGACCAACGGCAAGCAACTACCAGCTTTCCCACTTATGGCCATGACGGGGATCGAACCCCGGTCGCAGAGGTGGGAGGAGAGAGTGTTACCACTCTGCCACCGTGGCCCCTCTATCAATACTGGACAATATGGGCAGCACTAGATGATGCACAAATTGTCATGCAGACCACAAAGTGGAAATAACTATCAATGATTTACAGAAGATAAAAGTGTTAATCTAAAAGAATCAATTAAAGCACTCAAGTGGTAATGTACAATATTGGTAGTGGAACAAGGTGAATTGATGATTCTTCACTTGTAACTTGTGACAGTTTCTGCCAAGAATCCCAGTTCATCACATCAACATTCAAGTCAGATTCAGTAAATTAGAGAAACAAGGAGCACAAGATGTGGTCATTCTAACAGGGCTCAAAGATTCAGAAAATAACAATATTGATAATAAACAATCTTGAACAAATAACACCATCCTCACACCCAGTGCATCCACTGTACAGCATCAATCCATCAATCCAGTACTATCAGCCATCAGCCATGTCACATACTCTTAAATTACCACATTAAATTACCTTCAGACTTTCCACAAAACCTTAGGCCGTTTTACCCAACAGCACTGGCTTCAGGACAACTGTTAATGTAATCCCACAAATGATACCTCCCAGAAACAGGAATACAGATCAGATGATAGCAAGTATCATCAGAAACAATTCAGTGCCATCCATAGGACACACTTGGCAGCAGAATAACCACAGAATGTTTTCTTCGGCAAATTTATATATCATCATACATGCCACAACACTGGCAGCAGTTCAATATGTCAATTTGCTGTACGACTCAATATATTTATGTTTATTTTTTTACCTAATACCTAATTTTAGGTGCAGGCAGATGTAATTGGTGCAGCAATGTCCCTTTTGGCAATACCTTCCATGCCCTTCACCTGTTGCAGTATATGACTGAATGTATTTATTTTCTTTCACTTTTGCCATGGATCCAGTACCCCATATCCTTGTCCCTCAATTCCCTAGCAGTTCTGTTGGGTCTGCTGTTATCGAAGATGGTGAGGAATAGGTGTTGGCAAGGTTGGTTGACCACATCACCTCTGTTTCCACCAAGAGGTCAAGTAAGAAAACTGAAGAGACATTGACACTGAAGAGATTTTGAAACTCTTGAAGATTGGTAACGAATGGATGCAGAAGACCCTGGAACAGATTGACAGTGCCTTGTCTCCAACTCCTGATCTGAAGAAGTTCTGGTGAGTTTCAATAGAGTCATCCATGAAGGCTATCTGCCATCTTTATAGAGGTCCTTCCGGTACCAGTCTTACCAGATGATCACACAGTACATTGATAAGTCTGCTGCTATCAAGCAGACCATTACTGGACAGGTGTAGCTGCAGTACATCTTGTGCAATGTTCCTATGTGTCAGACCTCACAGGTGCCTACTTTTCCCAGGTTGTCAATCATGACAGAGGCCCCAATGAAGCTGTCTCAGTATTCTTTGACAGATCTTGGCATTGTTTCCCTCCACCTTTCTTGGGGTGCCCATACTCTTGTTACCCCAACTACCCTACCAGAAAGCACTCAGCAACTGTCGTATTTAGGTTTTGTTCACCTTTGGACATTAAATGCCCAGAACACTGTGGATTGTGGGACCAAGTTTAGAGTTACAGGTGATGATGCTGAAATGGTGCACACTTTTGATTCGAAATTATGGGACCTTTTACACTTTGATTTCTTGTTGATATGGTTTATTAAATTTTAGTTTGATTTTCTCTGTCAACACTTGGCATCATTCCCACCAATTGCCTTTCACCAAATATAATGACAACAAAGTAAACTCCAAAAGTTATTGAAATCATTGAGCCTGGCACCTGCACCTGAATGAAGGTGTCACTGAAAAGTGGCATTTTTTACTCTGCTGTAGGATTCAGGCCTTAAAACCTCAAAGTACATTTCATTTTTTCAATTGCATCTTATGTTCATTTTACTATTATTGCATTTGGTGCAGATTTTAGTTGGTTTAAATTGTCTATTACTTTAACCTTTTTACCACCATGTATAGAGGTTTGGGTCGTTAATGTCTGTCGATTATTAATGTGATTACTTTTATTACTGGTCCGAATGTAAATATTTTCTTTTGGGTCAATGTATCTTGTATTTACTTAGTTGTGACTTTATTTTATGTCAGGTATTCAGGGCAGAGGGCCTATTGATAGGGAAAGTGTGCAAACATAAGTAGTTTATCAACCTGTTAAATACTATGTCCAGGAAAGCATGCAGTCATCATGTCAAAGGATAATGGGACTGTGAACATAATAACTATTGCATCTAATGCAGCCATCAGTGTCAGGAATGATGATGTCGGCACCAAATCACAGCATATCCTGAGGTACAATACACAGGGGTAAAGATGCAAAGGTATTTCTAGGAGAGCTCAACAGCTAACTTTGCAGTGCAGGGCAGCAGGGTGCAACATGCTACTTTAACACCAATTAAACCACAATACAGCATAGTTCATACAGGCTTTGCTAGCCAACAGGCAACATCGTACTTCTATGCATATTATCCGCAAGAGGACTGTCAGATGCACAAGGCATGCCTGAACATCAGTATCTTAGATCCAGTGATGGTCTTACGATCTACAAGCAAGCGGAAGAGAAAAACATCATCTCAAGTATGCAAGTATTGTGTACAGCAACCATTAACTTGGATATGTTTGAATGGTTTCTTGATGAATTGCAACAGCAAACACTCCCACACACCACAGGTAATTCTGCGCACAATTTCCATAGCCATGAACCTGCAAGCACTGGTCCTAATGTTTAAAAGAATGAAAAGAAAGAAATTTAAAGTGTTATGGCTACATGATTGTGTTAGCTCAGCCAATCTCAGTTTGTTCTAGGCCATCTGTGCTCAGTACAGGAAGAAAAAAACCAAATCTATAAGAAGTAGCATAGCAGAATCCTAACGGAACTATTTAAAATTTTGTTACTTTGGGTGGCAGGCGACAAAAGGCGCCCATCAAGTGGCCATGACCAAAATGGAGAAAGGCCTCATTACATGGATAGACTTAAAAACAAGGTCAATACAATTTACAAAATGTATTTCTGAGCTACTGGGACACGGAACTTCAGACATTAACAGCAATGGTAGTCTCAAAAAAGGGTCAATTTATTTATTTGGGGGTTTTACGGCGCTTTCAACACTGTACAGGTTATATCACGACAGGTAGTTGGAAGGGCAGAGGAAACCAGTACATACAGTTCATCAGGGTTCTGTACTGTAAACTGCCGACCAACGGCAAGCAACTACCAGCTTTTCCACTTGAGGCTGTGCCGGGAACCGAACCCCGGCCTCAGAGGTGGGAGATGAGTGTTACCACTCTACCACCATGGCCCCCTCAAAAAAGGGTCAAAGAAACCAAGTTCAATGCCCCGTAAAGATTATCATGAAGGAACATCTCGCAAATAACATGACCATGGCATGGGATCAACTACATCTTTGTATATATCTTGTATACATTACACCACATTTACAATCACCCAGAACATATATGTAATAATAACAGGCAAGGGAATAATGGTCAGCTGTTTTTTCTACTATTCCAGAATCAAACACATGCTCAGAGCAACTGAAAAATATAACAACTAAATACTCCAAATTTTAAAGATATTTTTTTTTAATTTTCGCACGTAAAAATCATCATTCCGTGTAGCTCATATTTATCCCCTTCCCTCCGTTTTTCCAGTGACATATCTTTTGGCCTTTGCATTCTTCAGAATTTGAAATCTACTTTGAACCCAATAAACATCTGTGTAGAGGTGACAGGGGGCTTGGTGGTGTAGCGGTTAGAGTTCTTGCCTCCAACCTCTGAGGCCGCCGGCTGGGCGCACCATGTTGGAAAGTTGGTAGTTACTTGCCGATGCCCGGTGGTTTACAGTGCAGTATGCACTGGTTTCCTCCACCTGTAAACTACCCATCGCAATATGACCCTGGCTGTTGATCGCGATGTAAAAACAACAAATAAATGTGTAGAGGTGACATCAAAGTCAAAGTTGGGGGTTTTACGTACTTTTCAACAGTAAGGGTAAATATTAGAACAGATCCTTGGGACAACGGCGGCAGAGTGTAGCACTCTCGCCTCCCACCTCTGAGATCGGGTTTGCTTCCCGGCCCAACCACAAGTGGGACAGCTGGTAGCTGCTTGCCGTTGGTCAGCAGTTTACAGTACAGAACCTTAACCAACTTCATGTTCTGGTTTCCTCTGCCCTTCCAACTACACATAGTGATATGACCTGAACAGTGTTGAAAGCGACGTAAAACCCCAAATAAATAAATGGAACAGGTCCTTACTTGAGGGATTGAGGCTTTACTAGCCATGACAGTAAGCCATTGTAAAACTTAAATGGTTCAAAAAGTTTGCAGGGCCTATGCTAATTGTGAATTTATAATCGTTCCAAATATGTCCAATAGTATTCTGTATTCAATCTCAGCCTTAGAAAAGGTGTAAACATTCCATAAAAAAAGGCCCAGGAATATAATCACAGGCAAAATCCATCTATCAACATCACTGAGAAGTTAAATTATTGATCCTAGTCTTTAAATATCCTTTCAGGTCTGGCGTGACTTTGACGTATAAGAATATTTGATATTCAACACATTACATGCCACAGTACATGGTAATTGCCACTCAGGAAGTATTTCTATTATACCAAGGTGGGTGCTGTTATTGGCGTTTTCCTCATTTTGGACGTCTACCCCACTAGATAAGAATAAAGCAGTGTTTTTGTGCATGTACACACCAATTTAAGGTTATGAAAATTATTCAAATAAGGACGATTGGCCGTTTTATTTATTTCAGTGAAGCTAAATTTATTTTGGTTCTATTTATTTTTATTTATTCTGGCATCTAATCACAGCCAGCCACGTTTGTGTGACTTCGACTCCCACAAGTGGCAATGCTGTGGACCTGTCCCAATATGACCCTGGCTGTTGAACGGGACATAACGGGACCTACATTGACAATTACAAGTGTAAATTACTTGACCACTATAAATGAGTGAAAGTACTCGGTGTAATGGATGGCCTCTAAGCATAATCCAAATTAATTCATGAAAATACTCCACAGGGTCTGCATTCACAAAGATTCTAATACTTAGAATTAGTCATTGATTTTTGAGGCTGTATTCGATGCAGTTCAAATTTCTAAATCGGACAGATGTTTTTCTTTTTCTTGTAATGTTGTCAATGTAATATGTCAGTTTTGATCTGTTTCAATGTCACTACAATGTGACTACAATAGCAAAGTCTGAAATGTTATGTTCACGTAGATTAGATCTTAAAACTGCACTGTAGAAGCAAGCTTTTATTTACCTTAGCACAAAATAACAATCACAACAGACAAACATAAGAGGGAAGTCTGCAATAAAATCTACATCAAACAATACATGTAAACAATTATGTCAATGTATAAGCCTATGGCATAGTTATTTTGGAGATATTATGGGTTTGTTGCATTATGGCATCATTTTTGGCTATTTAGTCATTAGGCATTTATGCCAACAAAATATTGTCATTCTCTTTGCTTTCTACATATGTATTAATATTTCCCCTATTTGTCTTAAAAGATAACCTGTACAATTGCAAATAGATTATTCCGAGTCAATTTTAATAAATAAGAATAAAACGGCAATTTTATTAATGAAATATCACAGAAAATTCCCAAGACATTTCATGGCGTTTTATTTATATATTCAAGCTGGATAAGTAAAACTAGAAAATACACAACTATAGACAATTATATACCTCCCTGTTGGAGATTAATAGCACATGTATGGGAAGCTAAACAAAGATAGAGTTACACATAGATTTTATTGGTACATGAAGCTAACATCTGCGTTAATTTGAAAAAGTACAGGAGGTAAACAAGAGCGCTTGGAGAGTACAGATCTCCTCCAAGCTCAAAAATGTCCAATACTACTTATGAATGCAATGACAAAATAATTGTCGAAAATGTCTGGTTCCAGACAGTATTCTATATAACCATGAAAATATAATCATCTTTATTCCTTACCATTGTTGATATTTCCTGAAAATTTAATCAGAAAACCATCAGAAGCGTTTTGAGTTATTTTGCTAACCAAATAAATAGTCAAACACACAAAAACAAAGTCATATCCACCTTGGATCTGTTAATAGTAAATTTCTCCATGAAAAAATATATCCCGAGAACACAAATTAGGGTTTCAAAAAATAAAGCAAATACAACAGGACCACTGCCGCGGTGTGTATCTCCCGCCGAGTATTAAAGGGGAAGAAATACCTTTTCCCGGGATATTCACAATGATTTTATAGGTCAAGGTCACTACAGCAAGGGCAATGATCAAATCAAGGTCAGACCATGACGTCGCACACCTACACCCCCTAACCAATGTCCCTTCCAAGTGTCAACTTCCTACACCTTACGGTTTCCTAGATATAGCCCAGACAAGATTTTATAGGTCTAGGTCACTACGGCCAGGTCAAGGGTCAAATCAAGGTCAGACCATGACATTGCACATCTACACCCCCTAACCAATGTTCCTACCAAGTATCAACATCCTACACCGGTTACCGAGATATAGCTTGGACAAGATCTTCAAACTCCAGGTCTCTGCCGCAAGGGCAAAGGTCAAATCAGGGTCAGACCATAACGTTGCACACCTACACATCCTAATAAATGTCCCTACCAAGTACCAACTCCCTACACCTTACGGTTTGTGAGATACAGTCTGGACAAACTTTTTCCCGTCGCCTGCCCGCCCGCCCATCCAGACACCATGGGCTGTCGGGTAAAAAATAGATTAACAACATATTTTAGGGAAATTGTGTGGCTGCAATACTTTTGAAGATATAAGCCAACAGTTGTGAAACTTAAACATGTTACAGTTCACAAAAAAGTGGATGAACAACATATTTGAGAGAAATTGTGTAGCCGCAATACTTTTGAAGATATAAGCCATTTACTCATTACAGTTATCATTAAAAAGTCACAAAGTAGCTATTACTCACTTAGCTATGGAGATACACTTCCCAACTACTGACCATGTTGTAGCTGTGGAGAAAGTAGTTGAACAACATATTGGAACAAAATACTCTAAATGCAATAGTTTGAGAGGTATAAGCCATATAATTATATTAGATAAAAGTGCTATTACTCACTCAAAAGTAGGCCAAAGTTCACCAAACCCAAAAAATTTTGAAGAGCGTAAAAATTTATTAGGACAAGTAATTTACAAAAAATGTGTAACTGTAGTAGTTTCAGAGAAAACTGCGTGACCCACGCACTCACGCACGCATGCACACACGTACGCACACACGCACGTACGCACACACATGGTGCAAATTATAATCTCCCGCTGGCGAGCCGGTTGGTAGATAATGACAAACAATAGATACTCATATCAATATGCTGAATCTACAAACACAAGAATCATAGTATTTTGAAGAAATATTAAAGCAAACCAACTTTTTTTGTTTATAAAATGTTTTATGGCAATAACTAGAAATAGGACGCCCTGTTGATAGTAGCTGCGACATATGAACAGAAACAGGATAGCATAGAAGAACACACATTATCATGTGTAATGTCCACCCCATGAACCTTTTGCCAAAATTGTACCTTAGTCTTACAAGACCCTGTTTCATTTGTAAAATATATCAATGATGCTTAAATATTTATTAGTGTACATGTAAATTATTTCAGCTTCATGCCTTTTTGCATTGGTTGGGTCGAAAATTTTGACGAAGTCACTCTATCTTGCACGGTTAAGAAGATAGAAGCAAATTTCTGTTTTTCTAGTTTTGGCAAAAATTCGAAAATTCAAAATGGCCACCATATATGGGGAGGGGAAAATTTTTTGAATATTGCCAAGAGTACATTTCTCAGATACTCTATGGGTCGAAAATTTCGACGAAATCGCTGTATCTCGCATGGTTAAGGAGATAGAATCAAGTTTGTGTTTTTTCATTTTCGGCAACATTTCAAAAATTCAAAATGGCCACCATATGTGGGGAGGGGAAAATTTTTTGAATATTGCCAAGAGTACATTTCTCAGATACCCTATGGGTCGAAAATTTTGACGAAATCGCTGTATCTCGCATGGTTAAGGAGATAGAATCAATTTTGTGTTTTGCCATTTGGGCAAAAATTCGAAAATTCAAAATGGCCGCCATATGTGGGAAGAGGAAAATTTTTGAAAATTGCAAAGAATACATTGCTCAGATACACTGTGGGTCAAAAATTTTGACGAAATCACTCTGTCTCACACGGTTAAGGAGATAGAAGCAAATTTTTTGTTTTACCATTTTTGGAAAAAAAATTTGAAAATTCAAAATGGCCGCCATTTTTGGGGAGGGGAAATTTTTTTTTAAATTGCCAAGAGTGTCGATGCTCAGATACCCTATAGGTTGAAACTTTTGATGAAATCGCTCTATCTCGCATGGTTAAGGAGATAGAAACAAATTTGTGTTTTGCCATTTTTGGGAAAAATTTGAAAATTCAAAATGGCCGCCATTTTTGGGGAGGGGAAAATTTTTTTTTAATTGACAAGAGGACGATGCTAAGATACCCTGTGGGTTGAAACTTTCAACGAAATCGCTCTATCTCACACGGTTAAGGAGATAGAAGCAAATTTGTGTTTTGCCATTTTTGGCAAAAATTCGAAAATTCAAAATGGCCGCCATTTTTGGGGAGGGGACAATTTTTTGAAAATTCCAAAGAGTATATTCCTTGGATACCCTGTGGGTCAAAAATTTCGACAAAATCGCTCTATCTCGCACGGTTTAGGAGATATGAGCACATTGAATGAATCCAGATAAACAGACATTTTTGTTTTGAAAATGAGTGAGAAAAATCCTCTATTTTCGCCCATCATGTGCAATTATTTATGCACATTCAGTGGTTTGAACATCACAAGATGGGAACTACAAATTGGCTTTTAGTTATAATAAAGCTGCTTTGTCACATTGGTGTCTTACTTCTTTCATAACTTGGTCTGATAACTCATTTGAATAAGATTAGCTAAGGGCTATTGATATCAGAGTTCTATCTTGAACTGAACTAAAGTAGGAAAGCTGTTAGTTGCTTATAATTGCTTGGTGGCTTACAGTACACATCCTTTACAAACTTGATGGTAGTTTCTGACTGATGGTCAGTAGTTTACAGTACAGAACCTTGACCAACTGTATGTAATGGTTTTCCCAGCCCATAAAACTACATGTTGTGATATAGCATCTTTTAATAATATAATTTTGGCCATTGATGGGAATGGCTAAATGTAAATTAGAATATTGACTTTTATGACAAAAGTTGAAGTCAAAGTTGGGGGTTATATGTCCCGTTCAACAGCCAGGGTCATATTGGGACAGGTCCACAGCATTACCACTTGTGGGAGTCGAACTCACACAAACGTGGCTGCCCGTGATTAGATGCTGTGAAATAAAAATAAATCAAACCAAAATAAACAAACTTTAGCTTCGTATTTGAGCATGATCCCTGCTTCACAACACAACTGCTCATCAGACCTGTAGAGATACATGCATTGGAGCAGTGAATGGGCAACATAGTGCAATTGGGATATTTTGTTCTTCAATGTGAACTACAGAGATACAAGGATGTATTTTTGGAGCCATAAAAAGATAGGTAAGCAAATAGAGTGGACTATGTACAAAAACAACCGTACTACAAAATGAGTGACATGACTACCATTTTGTCTATATATTTAACTCAACCCAACCCAAAATGGTTTAGTTTCTCATTTTAATTACTCTGGCTGTAGATTCCTTCATTGATGATGGAGGGATTTTATGGAGAACAGCTCTATGTGGTGCATCAATCCCAAGCAAACCTGCCAATTGAATTCTAGTCAGCTTTTGCACTTTCTGCATAACCAGTCCAGTTGTCCACACATCTGCAATTTTGAACATTTCAGTCTGTAGCATATACCTGCACATTTCTTCTACAATATCTCTTGTGTATAAAAAGGCCCAGCCATTGCAATATTCAGGATAAAACTTGTCTGGATATTCTTCCAGTGTAATATAGAATTTACTTTTTTTGTCTCTTATTACAGGTGGGTTCTTAAACAGGTAGCACATGAGATGTCTAGGCTTATTTATGTATGGGTGTACTGTTTTCACTAGTCTTTCCATATCAAATGCTAAATCATCATCAGCTTTCATGAAGACTTTCGCAGTATGACAATACATGCGTATCCAGTTCCAAGTAGTGATTGACTTATTGCCAAGACCATAATAACTATCTTCAAAGTCACCTTGCACGATATCATTGAACTTTTTGTTTTCTTCTTCTATACGTTTTTGTATGTCCGCTGATGAAGCTCTTCCTATAATATATACTAGTTTCACCTCATCTTTCAGTACAGTTTTGTTACCCCATGTAGCTCTGACGGCCAAACGCTGGGGAAAATTTGCTGCAGCACTGAAGACATAGATCAGGATGTCAAAATTTGTACCCTGACAAAATTTTTCATTAGTTATGATAAACTGCACATCATTGTAAATTCTTTCAGCTGGAACGTCACCCTGGACAGTTTGCGTCGGCGAATCATTTGCTCTGAATGCTGTGTCTGGGAAATGTTGGTTTACCTTAACATAAAAAACAAAAAAGATATTTTAACAATATAATACTTCAATTTTATTATTGTTGGGTGTGCAAGGATTACTGGCAGAGTGGTAAGAAACTTGTCTCCCACCACTATAATCAGATTTTGAATCCTGGCCAGACCCAAAACACTTGGAAATAAGATTTTCAAAAAAAAATCTGTTCATTACTTCTACAGCTATCATGGAAACAAACACTCTCGAAAACATAACCCAATTTCTCAAGATAGTAAAATACATAGTATAGTGATACCACTTAAAGATGATTCCATTTGTATGTATGTATTTCTTCTTTCTGTAAAACTGTTTTTGTTTGAGGGTTTTTCAGCACTAGACAATAAACAAGGGCTATGTACTTTTGGTTTAAAAGGAGATAATATAAGGACTTGAAAGAATTCTTCCTTTCTAAAGCTTGACTGAGACAAGTGATGAGGCCTGTGAATATGTCAGACCCAAACTGTGAAAGTGATAATTTTATGGTAAAAAACCCACATAAAGGTTAAAGTTGGGGTTTTATGTTCAGTTCAACAGCCAGAGAAACCCACTTAAATATTTAAAATTAACCATTTTTTAATTTTAGAGATAACAATTTTGTGTGTTTTGTCAGTCAGAAATCTGGGAAACATTGACCTATCAGACTTTTGAAAAGTTACGTATGTATTAAAGTTCTATTGTATATAGTTTAAATTAAATCTTCTTTTAAATAAAGAAAACTAATGGCAAATATATTCTTGCCTAATAAGTGAACAGTTTTAGGCTTCAGTAGCAGATACACATGGTTTAGTTCTAAACCTCACTGGTTCCTTCTGTTGTTAATGAGATGTGGTGGTATATAAACTTGTTTTCATTCAAATGAGTAACAGGAATTCGAATTTAACTTTGAACCATTTATTATAAACAAGACCACTGCAGTGGTATGGTCTCCCGCCGGGGAGCAAAAAAAATGTGCTGTTTAAAGTGAGTTTTACATCCCAAACTTCTGGAATACAATAATAAGCTAGATATAGGCACTTTTAAGATTGGCCATCCTCGTTTGACCAATAGCAAGACCAATAATAAGCGAGGTATAGGCACTTTTAAGTTTGGGCATCATCGTTTGACCTTGAAGGAGGGGCCCAAGGTCAAATCTGACCACATCAAAAGATTCCCAGCACGTTTTCATATAGGTTGTTTTCACATCCCAAACCTCTAGGACCAATAATAGGCGAGATATGGGCACTTTTAAGTTTGGCCACAGCAGTTTGACCTTGAACGAGGGGTGCAAGGTCAAATTTGACCACAGCAAAAGATTCCCAGCGCATGAATTCCTATAGGTTGGTTACACATTCTAAACCTCTAGGACCAATAATAAGCAAGATATAGGCACTTTTAAGTTTGGCCATCCTCGTTTGACCTTGAAAAAGGGGCTCAACTTGAAATCTTACCACATCTAAAGATTCGCAGAACATGATTTCCTATAGGTTGGTTTCACATCCCAAACCTCTAGGACCAATAATAGGCGAGATATAGGCACTTTTAAGTTTGGCCAAAATCAGCTAAATAGTGTGATTTGGCAGTCTGTGGATGACCTTGAACGAAGAGCTTCAAGGTCAAATGTCTGCATGCTTATAGAGGGCATATATATGTGTTAAATATCTGTGTTTTATAATCTTCCGGCAAAAGTTAAGCTGTTAAAAGTGGTTTACTCAAAGTAAAACAATCATAGTAGCTATTATTCAGTTAGCTATGGACTTACAGCTCTGAAACTTTGCCACGATACAGAACATTAAAAAGTAGGTGAACAACATATTTGACAAAAATCCTCTAAATTTAATAGTTTTGCAGTTATAAATGATTTACTCAAAGGACAACCATCAAAGTAGCTATTACTGAGTTAGCTATGGACCTACAGGTCTCAAAATTTGCCATTACACAGTACGTCAAAAAGTAGGTGAACACATATTTGATAAAAATCCTTTAAATTCAACAGTTTTGCTGTTAAGTGATTTACTCAATGGAGAACCATCAAAGTAGCTATTACTCAGCTATGGACCTACAGCTCTCAAAATTTGTCATTACACAGTACATCAAAAAGTAGGTGAACAACATACTTGACAAGAATCCTCTAAATTCAAAAGTTTTGCCGTTAAAAGTGATTTACTGAAAGGAAAACAATCAAAGTAGCTATTATTCAGTTAGCTATGGACCTACAGCTCTGAAACTTTGCCACGATACAGAACATTAAAAAATAGGTGAACAACATATTTGACAAAAATCCTCTAAATGTAATAGTTTTGCAGTTATAAATGATTTACTCAATGGAGAACCATCAAAGTAGCTATTACTCAGTTAGCTATGGACCTACAGGTCTCAAAATTTGCCATTACACAGTACATCAAAAAGTAGGTGAACAACATATTTGACAAAAATCCTTTAAATTCAACAGTTTTGCTGTGATAAGTGATTTACTCAATGGAAAACCCTCAAAGTAGCTAATACTTAGTTAGCTATGGACCTACAGCTCTGAAACTTTGCCATGACACAGACCATTAAAAAGTATGAGAACAATATATTTGACAAAAATCCTCTAAATTTAATAGTTTTGCAGTTATAAGTGATTTACTCAATGGACAACCATCAAAGTAGCTATTACTCAGTTAGTTATGGACTTACAGCTCTCAGAATTTGCCATTAGACAGTACATAAAAAGTAGCTAAACAACATATTTGAGAAAAATCCTTTAAATTCAACAGTTTTGCTGTTATAAGTGATTTACTCAATGGAGAACCATCAAAGTAGCTATTACTCAGTTACCTATGGACCTACAGCTCGCAAAAATATGCCATTACACAGTACATCAAAAAGTAGGTGAAGAACATATTTGACAAAAATCCTCTAAATCAACAGTTTTGCTGTTAAAAGTGATTTGCTCAAAGGAAAACAATCAAAGTAGCTATTACCCAGTTAGCTATGGACTTACAGCTGTGAAACTTTGCCACAAGACAGAACATTGAAAAGTAGGTGAACAACATATTTGACAAAAATCCTCTAATAGTTTTGCAGTTATAAGTGATTTACTGAATGGAGAACCATAAAAGTAGCTATTACTCAGTTAGCTATGCACCTACAGCTCTCAAAATTTGCCATTACACAGTACATCAAAAAGTAGGTAAACAACATATTTGACAAAAATCCTTTAAATTCAACAGTTTTGTTGTTCTAAGTGATTTACTCAATGGAAAACCCTCAAAGTAACTATTACTCCGGTAGCTATGGAGATACAGCTGTGAAAATTTCCCATGACACAGTACATCAAAAAGTAAGTGAACAACATATTTCACAATAATTCTGTAAATGCAATAGTTTTGGACTTATAAGTGATTTACTCAATGTTGAAATTCAAAGTAGCCATTACTCAGTTAGCTATGGAGATACAGCTCTGAAACTTAGCCACGACACAGAACATTGAAAAGTAACTGATTAACATATTTCACAATAATTCCCTAAATTCAATAGTTTGGGAGTTATAAGTGATTTACTGAATGTTGAAATTAAGAAATTTCAAAGTAGCTATTACTCAGTTAGCTATGGACTTACAGCTCTGAAAATTCACCACGACACAGTACATCAAAAAGTAGGTGAACAATATATTTGTCAAAAATCCTCTATATTCAATAGTTTTTGAGATATAAGTGTCTTGCTCAATGGTCAAATGCTAAACTTAGTGTAGCTATTACTCAGCTAGCTATGGCGCTACACCTTGGAAACCTCACCATGATATAGTACATGAAAGAGTTGTTCAACAACATATTTGAGACCAAAATTGTAAGCAACAGTTACAAAGATAAAAGCAACTTACTCATTTTTCTCATTGTTAAAAACAGAAAATAGCTATTACTCACTTAGCTATCAAGATAGACCCTAAAATGCTAGGCATGGAGAAAGTAGGTGAACAACGTATTTTACGGAAATGCTCTAAATGCAGTTGTTTTGGAGTTATGAGCACTTTACTCGAAGGAGCCACCATTGCTATTATTCACTTAGCTATGGACCTAGGTCTGAAAAAGACAGCATCAAATGAAAAGACACAAGCAATAAGGTCATAAAAC
Source organism: Sabellastarte sp. h YS-2021 (assembly GCA_964017235.1). Lineage (NCBI taxonomy): Eukaryota > Metazoa > Annelida > Polychaeta > Sabellida > Sabellidae > Sabellastarte > Sabellastarte sp. h YS-2021. The sequence goes on from OZ024938.1 coordinate 68,748,490, forward strand.
ATTGAAAAGGCCAACAAGAAACAACCAGTGTGATGTACAGCCCTTTTTAAAAACATAACACACACACTCACACATCCACGCACCCACGTTCACACGCACGGAATGCGTTTTATAATCTCCCGCCCGGCGGGCCAGCGGGAGATAGTTATGCTGGTTCAATTGAGATAAGTCTTTCTATACCAACATCAAAGAACTTTTACTCAGAATAATGACAAGAGTTAATCTTTGTATATTTGTCTAACCAAAAAATTTAATTTTAGTTTGAAAAGAGCATGTATAAAATGAGAGCATTTCCCAAATGACATATACTAAAACATAAATAACACTAAAGAAATGGAAAATGTATAAAGCAATGATTTGAAAAGTAAAAGTTGTGTAAAACTTTTTTATTGCTCAATTTTTAACTGATTTATAGCTGTCAATGGAGCAAGCATAAATTGGTAAAACAACATATAATAATCAGATGCTGCAATCCATTTACTTGGTCAAAGGTAAAGTTGTGGTTTTTACCTCCCGTTCAACAGCCAGGGTCACATTGTGACAGGTCCTCAGTATTGCAAATTGTGAGTGTCGAACCTGCACAGATGTGACAGCCTGTGATTAGATGCCAAACCTGCTAACCCACTAGGCCTATGAGGACCTTCCCCATTTACTTGGTGACAGGAAAATATATCTCTTTAGTGGCAGTCGAAAATATTCTGTTAGAGCCAAGGTCAAAGGTCATACCAAATTCATACCATGACACTGCAGACCCACTGTCTCCAACAAATATACCTACTAATAAATGTATTTCTACACCTCACATTTGTAAGGTATAGCCCAGACAAGACCTTAAAGATTAGTGTCTGTATGATAAACCTTGTGGTTTCCAAGATGTAGCTGGCCACGATTTTAACGACCAAGGTTACTATTGCAAAGATCAAGTCAAGGTCAAACCATGACATAACACCCGTACACCTCTTAACCAAAGTCCCTACCAAATATGAAATTGATACACCTTATAATTTTCAATATATAACACAGACAGCAGTTTAAAATTCGAGTCCACTTTGGCAAGGTCAAAGGTCAAATGAAGGTATCACTATGATACTTCACACTTGCATCACCTAATAATGTCTCTACCCAGTATCCACCTCGTGGTATCCAAGATACAGCTTAGATAAGAAGATCAAAGTCACTATAGCAACGTCAAAGGTCATATTCAGGGTCAAATTATGATGCTGCACACCTACGCCTCCCAACCAGTGCCCCTATCTTGTGTCAACTTCCTTCTAATATATATTCCATACAGTTTTTAATATATTCTGGAAAAGATTTTAAAGGTCAAGGTGACTACGGCAACGTTAAGGTTAAATTTAGGACAATCTTTTAGGTTACACACCTACACATCTCAACCAAAGTTCCTGTTATATATCACTGCCTAGTTGTAGTGGACCAATTCATGCCCACGTATCTATTCACGCACACCCCTTTATTAATTAAAGCAATCGCAGTTACACAATAAATCACCATTATATATGGTCAATTTTACAATGATTTATGACATGGTAAACATTTTCTCTGTGAAAAAATATAAGGCTTTAAGAAAGATGAAGGTGGGCGTGAATAGGTTCATGGGCGTGAATTGGTCCGCCACCACTGTACTTTGCAGTCTTCAAGATATAGTGCAGACACAAATTTAAAGGTAAATATCACCATGTCAAAATCAAAGGTCAAACCAAGATCACACTGTGATGCTGTTATTAGGATTTTAGGGAGAAAATTATGTATTAAAATTAACAAAACAGGTAAGGTATCCATTAGGCGCGATGTTTTCAGGTCTATCCTGTTATATCCTTGAACTAATGGCTCTCCACTTCTATTTTGTGCATTATTTTTTCCACTTTATACATCAATCTCAGAAGTTCTCTAAAAGAATTCAGGAATTTGTTCAACATGGAATTTTCGCTACCTGAAAGTCTTACTGCAACCTCGGAACTTTTTCTATGGGTCTTTAAAAGGGTGGAATTTTAGCCAAGTAATTTCAATTATGTTATTGGTGGTGATGGACCAATTCAGGCCCGTGTACCTATTCACCGCCAAGCCCTACATTTATCCAAAACAATCACAGTTAAACAATAAATTAGAAATGTAAATGATTCACTTGATGATTATCTATGATGTGGTGAACATCTTCTCTATGAAAAATTATAAATCTTCAAGAAAATTGAGGGTGGGCGTGAATTGGTACCCGGGCGTGAATTGGTCCACCACCACTACTGCTCAGCCAGTGAATTTCGTCACCCCAGTGAAGTTCGTCACCTGCATTTTGTGGCAATATTAAAAGAGTTTTTACTATGAACTTTCAGCATACATGTATACCTTGTTGCTGAAAGCAGCTATTCCATTTATTTAAATATGAATATTGCCTATCCTTGAGCATTTTTACGGCAGGTGACAAACTTCACTGGGGTGACGAAATTCACTGGCTGAGCAGTATAGATTGAAAGTGCTGCACATTAAAGAACAATATTTGACACATTTTACATATCTGAACAAAACATTAGGGAAATTCTAGCCACTTCAAACAACTGAAAATGATATGTATATTCCAATTACTGTACTGTACTGTTTTTACGTTATTGAATTTGGCAGTAACTGGACAGAGGCTAGTTTTATACCTAGTTCATTCTCACTTTGATCTCAGAATAGATACAGCTGACCAAACAAACATTCTGAGGCACTTCCTGATAATGTAAACCATTTTATAACCTTCTTGTAGTCAAGTGCTGTTACTCCATGAAACCCTGATGACTAAATGCGGATGAGTACTGTTAATTTGGATGATTCGCGGTAAAAACGGGAGACATTTCGCGTGAATTTCTCAGGCGCGTTATAAAACTCGGAGCTGGAGCTGGAGTTGGAGGTTTAAGCCCCATTTCCATATACGTGTGATCCGGCATGCGATATGCGGCTATTTTAACTTTGCAATGAAAATATAAGAGGTGTTTCTATATATGCGTGTACGGTATGCAGATCCGGTACTTATACTTTATGCAGAACTGTTACGCGAGTTAAGCCCCTTTTTCATATGTGCGGATCCAGCACCCGGCATCCGGTATGCGGATCCGGCATGCGGATTCGGCATCCGGTTATAGTGTTTCCATATGTACAGACATAACTGACAAGGTTCAAGCTTTTTCCAGTTGTTTCAGTCCTCATGTAATGATGTAATAGAGAGTTTAAAATACCCGTTCCCGTTGTGACTGGTACTGCAAAGTGTAATAATGACGTCATCAGCTCACATGTAGAACTTGTAGCTTGAAGTTTTACAACGTGGAGGAGGTGTTTTGAAGTTCCTCAAAACTGATGAAGTAAAACTGGTTTTCTAGCTTTTATAACAGATTACATACATGAATATTACAGAAAAGATGGAGTATGTGTTTAAACCTTATTTATATAAAAAATTAAATCAGGACAACTTTTCGTGGTAAAAAGTGATGTTTAAAAAACCTTGTAAAACCTTGGTATTTCTGTATAAAACTATGGCCTATGAAGGTACGAACTATTTAATATTGGTATGGGTGTGAGCATGGAAAAGTTTTCATGTGTTTTGCATGTTTAATGAAACTGTATGTTAGTGTTTTACTTTTTAAGGTGATGAATGTGAAAGTGCAGTGTTTTGGTCATTTGTGAATTAACAATAAAATTATAAATATAAAAAAGTGAATAGTTAGTCCCTTCACTCTCATCAACACCAGACGTGTATTTTAACTGAAAAGCCCCTCAACTGGAACGTATACCTGTACTTGTAGTTTTGGCGTACAGGTCATCACGTGTACGGGTATTTTAAACTCTCTATCAAGGTAGGCTCGAGTGTTCAGCAGAAAGGGGGGAAACTAGGAAGAAAAACTCATCATCATGACATCAGTTTATTGATTTTTCCATGCGGCATACGGCTTTTCAAAGTACTAGAAGCCTGATGGGTTCTGCATGAAGTATATAAGTACCGTTTCTGCATACCGTACACGCATATATAAAACACCTCTCATATTTTTATTGCAAAGTTAAAATAGCCGCATACCGCATGCCGTATGCCGCATGCCGGATCACACGTATATGGAAATGGGGCTTTACGCGAAACCTCCAGACTTGTAATCCTTTTGTGACCACCAGGTATTGTCAGAGATTGGATGATTTACTTTTAGAGTTATCGTAATGACAGACAAACAAACAGACAGACAGATATGCTTAAAACATATGGTTAAAAATAGCTAGTAGTAGCGGTAATTTCAGTCCAAGTACCTATTCATGCCCACCTTCATTTTTCTTAAAGCCTTGTCCTTTTTTCAGGGAAAATATGTTTACTGTGTCATAGATCATCATAAAATTGATCATTTGTATTGGTGATTTAATTTGTAACCGTCATTGTCTTTAATTAATTAAGGGGGTGGGCGTGAATAGATACATGGGCGTGAATTGGTCATATTACTACACAGAACTGACAGATTACCATCAGTCAATTAAGTTTTAGAATTACCTGTGCACAGATGTTCCTGATGATAGAGCCACCTCCTCTTGATAATCCATAGTAATATCCAATCATTAATAAGAAAAATGCGGATGTAACAACACTTAACACACTGACCTTCTTCATAGCTGTGTCAATTTATACATAAACAAAAAATGATGTATTTAGCTTGTAACTCCTCTTGTAAACCCTCCCGACACGAGTTGACTGGCAAAGGTGGAGTTTCCTTGGAGGAATGTTTTGGTTGAGTGCATATACTAAGAAGGGCTTGCCAAATATTATCAATATGGGCATCGCAGACATGTTCAGTGAGTGGAATTACCTAGTTGATGAAAAGAGGCCCAAATATGACACACCCAATAGAAATCGATATGCTGATGAATACAAGCCTGCATTGATTCACATGCATATTGAAAAGTGAATTGAATCTTTAAAAACCTCTTGTCACGCTTGAAGCTCTTACTACATACTTTGCATGTGCCATATAATTAATGCACAAAGGTCAAAGTTGGTGTTTTACATCCCTTTCAAAAGCCAGGGCCATATTGGGACAGGCCCTCAGCATTGCCACTTATGGGTCTCCAATCCACACAGAGGCGACGGCCTGTGATTAGATGCAAAACTTGCCGACCCACCAGGCCACAAAGGACCTGTAATTAATGTATAAATCAAAGCTCTAACACTGCTATGAGAATACAGATTTAGATAGGAATTCACTGCCAGGCAGATGATATACAGTGCCTCAGAGGGGAACGGACAAAAGCCTCCCTGACAAAAGCCACTCGACACATACCCCCTTTTTTGAAAGGTAGGACATAAGCTCCCCTTAAATATGAGGGAGGAGGGCAAACGCCCCCCTCATGTTCAGAGGGGTAGGGCAAAAGCCCGCCCCTATATTTTTAAACATTATTGGCATTTTTTTCATTTAATGAATGTTAGATTTAAAAAAAAATGTCATTTGAGAGACTTATATAAGTTAGATGCAAAAACTGTTTTAAATCATTACATGATGATCAAACAATTACATAATGATCAAAAGCCCTCCTTCTATTTTTAAACACTAATGTCTCATTTAATTTTTTTCACCCAAGGAATGCTCGATTTCCAGACATGTCATTTGAGATACATATTTTAATTAGATGCAAAAAACAAACTATTTTTAAGCATTACTATATTTACACATATGTATGTATATGTAAATCCCCCCCATTTATGTAAACTGCATTGTAATTGCCCCTCTTTAACATGTGAATGACCCCCCCCCCCCCCCCCCCCCCCCCCCCACTTTCAAGTCCTCTTGTACAAAGAGCAAAAGCTTTCATGTACCTTAAAATGTGTATTCTTGTAAAATCCTCACATATATCAGTTTTATTAATAACTGGGCTTCTGGGCCGGGATTCACAAAGATTCTTAAGTAAGAATTCTTACGTGAGTACAACATTTGTGGTTATATTTAGGCAGAGGTACTTAAGTACAACAGAGTTGGAATTCACTTAAGTAATTGCATAAGTAATTCTTAAGAATCTTTGTGAATCCCGGCCCTGGGGATTCCCCTTTGGCTCAGCTGGTTAAAGAGCTACACTTGTGTTTATTTCTGTGTGCAATCAAAAGGCTGTGAGTTCGAGACACAACAGAACCAATCAATAATTGGTCCCTTCCCACTACAAATCTGTTAGGTAAGTTAAAGGCATCTTAATCTGGTAAGATTGTAATTCATGGTATAACATTTAAAACACCTTTGAGAAAGTGAGTAAAGAAACTTTAAGTGATATTTATTTTTGTTTGGTTGCTATTGTCTAATTGCATCTGGTTCAAAATTATAATGATTTCCTAATATCTATTATTCCTTTTAACAATGTAAGAAGGGGTACATTTGTGTATAAAAGGCAGGGCTTTCATTATTTTATATCATTTACAAAAGTATTAGCTAATAGATTATATGATAAATTAAAACAGAATTTTAATCAAATGTTGCAATTTTATATATCTTTTATTGGAAGGGGGGCTTTGGTCCTGCCAACGGTGGGCTTTAGTCCTATAGAGAAGGGGGGGGGGGCTTCGTCGGCGGGGGGCGGGGGTTGCCCTCCCTAGGCAGACCAGGGGAAATATTTGTCGGGGGGGGGGGGGGCTTACGTCCTACACTCTGCCTCAGAAAAAGTTGGGTTTGCGTATTCTAAGACAACATAATATATACGTATGCCAAGAATGAGATTTAATGAGATGTCACTTTCAAATTATGAGCCTACTGTCTCCCAATAAAAAGGTGACCAAATAAGGAGTTGATTGTGTTCATCTAAGTCACACAATTCTCCATTGGAATCATTGAAAATTCAATCTGGTGAATAATTTATTTTTATCCCCGATACTTTTGTATATGTTGAATTGTCTGTTTGTTTGTATGTATGTATGTGTTGGATACTACCACGAAACTAATGTGTGCATCTTCATGAAATTTTTGATGTCATCAGAGTTGTTGGTCTGACATCAGGAACAAACCATTACATGTCCAGAAATATCTAAATCCTATTTTGCACACTAGGCCACCTTGCCAGAAGTCTGAGCTCTAGGAGTGGTACCTAGTTTGATTAAGTATTACTATATCTTTTCATATTCAGTTCTGTTTTTCTGTCAAGAGGGATTTTCAGTTCCCAATACCAGATGGCTTATCTTAACACATTTCATAGAAGATAGTGGATTTCTAATATTCCCTAGTTTGTTTGTTTATTTGGGGTGTTACGTCGCTTTCAACACTGTTCAGGTCATATCAGGACGGGTAGTTGGAAGGGCAGAGGAAACCAGTACATATAGTTCGCTAGGGTTCTGTACTGTAAACTGCCGACCAACGGCAAGGAACTACCAGCTTTCCCACTTAGGCCATGACAGGGATCAAACCCCGGCCTCAGAGGTGGGAGGCGAGAGTTACCACTCTGCCACCGTGGCCCCCTAATATTCCCTAGTATAATTATGCTACACAAATGTAACGGTCTAGGTACTACAGGGGCGGATCCAGCTTTTAAGTAAGTTTGGGGTTCACATCAGACATACCATAACTAGGAGAGACGGGGGCATGTCCCCAGGGCAAAAAAAAATTGGGGGGTGGAAATATAGTGCATTTCCTGTAAAGTTAACACCACTCTGAAAAAATAATTTTGTACTTTGGGGTGAACCCCTTTACATTATTTTTCAAAGGGGGTGGGTGGGTGGCGGGGTTCGAACCCCCTGAATCCTCCCCCGATCCGCTAGTGTACAATAAGGTTATGCGGGAAATGTTTGACAAACATTCATCATAAAATGTTTGATAATGAATACACATAAATGTTTAAACAACATTTGTTCACAAAGTTTTGTAAATATTTTCTCTGAAAATGTTTTCCAAATGTTTAATAGTAACTGGTTTTTCATACCCATCACTTTAAACGTTTTTGAAATGTTTTTTATCAAATATTTTAAAAACATTCTGTCAAAAGCGTTTTTAAACCCAAATTTTCAGAATGCTTATTAAACCTTCACCTTCAAGCATTTCCAAACAAAGATGCAATCCCTGAAAGTAAGAACTGAATGTGGGCAGAATTTCTAAGCCACTATCTTGCAATTTTAGACATAAAAATAATATTTTCATTAAGGAGCAACCTTTAAAGATACGGAATTTGACCTCTGACCCAATCTTATTCAGACATTATTATGTTCATTTTCAAAATTTGCCAAACATTTCCTCTCAAACGTTTGCAAAACCTAAAAATGTTTAGTGGGACTAATAATAGTATATTGCCTAAGTAAGTGATCACTGACCTGACAGACAGAAAGACAAGGACAGTAAACAAGGTATAATATGGATATACCAAGTCATGATCTTTGAAAGTTAGTCTCAAGTACAAAGTTGTTATACCAGTTTGGTTAAAGACAGTGAAAGTGTTTTATATAATTGCTTGTAATTTTCCTACAAAAAATATAGCATTACAGTTGTAACAAGCAGATCCTGACTAATTGTGATAAATGTACAATGTAATTGTATTTTTAGAGTTTCTTTATTTTTAGAGTTTCTTTGATATGCCATATTTAAGTTTATCGCCTATATTTGGTTATACCTTTAGAAATCTTTAACTTAGAAAACAAATAAAAAATGTGGCAAAATGGGACCTCATACATGAATCTGTGTCTCCATTTTAACCATGCACCAAACAATACTTCATCATTTACTAAGAAAACATGCGAAGACACTATTCTACTCATGATTTGGGGGAAAAAGGCTCACAATGTGATTACAGGTGATAAGTTATAATGCTTTGGTAAACCACATTTGGTAGACCATATTTGAAGTATACATTCAATGACTGTCACTTTTTTTCTTCAAAATAGACCCACAAACTGATTGCAGGGTTTTAAGCACTTATAGACAGAAAAAGTTATATTGTTTCCATAAATACTAGGAGAATAATATAGTGCACAATGATAAAGGGGTAACACATATATTATTTGAGCTACTAAAATTAAAAATGTATAAATATTGGACATGTTATTGACGTTCAAAGTAAAAACAAATCACCTAAATTAGACCAATAAATTGATCACAGACTCTGTCTTCTTGGCTAAGGTAATTAGGAATAGTTGCTTTTGCAAAGATTTTCCTCAATTTCCCCGTGTAAGGGATCCAAACCAGAGGGCTTACCCTCACGTCCGAAATCTAAGCCTTCAAGCAAGTGTTTTCCCAGAGGTCCGGAATTTCAATGACGATTGCCCTATCGTCTGATACTTTCATCAGATGACTTAGCTGTTTCCAAGCACGTGATCCCTACCTGTTTCATACCCAAGTTTACTTTTCATCCACAGATTATCCCAAAAAGATGGCATCCAGCTTTGCTATCATGGCGCAGGCTGTGGATCACCTAAAAGATGGATTCCTGAAACTCTATGTCAATGAAAGAGTTACTATGTAACTGTACAACATTCACACTACAGGTGGTACGTCCCACAGTCAGATGTTTTTCTCGCCAGCGGAACCACACCCCCAGGTCGCCCCATTTTGTTTGAGTTGTGAACACCTACAGGCTGATTGCCATTGATTGGACACTGTTTTTAACCGTCAATAACTGTAGGATGACAGTACTACAAATGTTGGTCACCGAGAAGCAACCACCATTAACATCAACTCACCTTTGGTAGCTGTTGGACGAACATGTGGCAAAATGACCAATACTTTAACTTATCTTATGTCACCATATTACACAGAAAAATGATTGAATCTCAACCTTATGTACACGGTGGATCACACATTTGGTTACCGAAACTGCCACTGACTTGGAAGGTCACATATGGACGTCAGGCGGTGATCCGAGGACAGGGACATTTCTCCAAACACTGGTTACCACGGGTGATACTGCCTGTAGTGTGAATGTGATATGATGACCTGAATTTGAACTCTGACAACTGGAGTGAGACCCACTTTTCTCTAAAACTTGGAAAGCACTAGGTGAGTTTAAACCTCCACAAGACGAGCATTTTTAAGATTTGTACTTTTTTGTATTCCTTGTCTGCTCCAGGTCATTCCCACAATTTAATCACCTCTTGCTTTGGTAAGGCACTACTCAAATAAAAGTTTTCATAAAGACCTATTCATAGGTTATGGGGGGGCTGTGGGGTGTAGTGGTTAGAGTCCTAGCCTTCAACCTCTGAGGTTGCCGATTCAAATCTTGGCCGGGGCATTTCATGTTACAAAGTTGGTAGTTACTTGCCAATTCCCGGTACTTTACAATGCGGAATCTTGACCAACTAGTATTCACTGGTTCCTCCACCTGTAAACTACCAATCGCAATATGACCGTGACTGTTGAACACAACATAAAAACAAAATAAATCTTAAATCTCACAGGTTTTGGAGTAATCGTGAAGACAGACAAACATCCATATCCATAATCTCTATTTTAAAGAGTCAAGTGACAACACTGAGTTCCAGATGGTTAGGTTAGCACTAAAGGGAAAACATAATAATTTTGTAACAGACAAACTGTATTTACATAGTGGTTATATAGATTTTTTTTCTTTTTATTAGACCACCTGCACAAAGGCCTTAAACACCAAATGAAATAAAACAAATATGCACACATTATAATATACACAGGTATTATGGAAGTACTAGCAAAAGTGATAGAAATATTACACCACCTCTAAGTAGAGTAAACAATATTTACCAGATTCAGAGTGGCCCAGTTATCAAAGGTGCCCATTTCTGTACTTTACCATATTTGGGCAAATTTTCACCGGTATTAGATTTAGGTACATTGTGTGTAGAATTATATCTTCCGGGTTCTATTGTCAATCTCTAGTTCACAGACTGTGTAATAAGGCATAATAAGTGGCTTCCATCTGTACCATTTATACTTTTAATTTAGGCGCAGGCTGTGGATCACCTAAAAGATGGATTCCTGAAACTCTATGTCAATGAAAGAGTTACTATGTAACTGTACAACATTCACACTACAGGTGGTACGTCCCACAGTCAGATGTTTTTCTCGCCAGCGGAACCACACCCCCAGGTCGCCCCATTTTGTTTGAGTTGTGAACACCTACAGGCTGATTGCCATTGATTGGACACTGTTTTTAACCGTCAATAACTGTAGGATGACAGTACTACAAACGTTGGTCACCGAGAAGCAACCACCATTAACATCAACTCACCTTTGGTAGCTGTTGGACGAACATGTGGCAAAATGACCAATACTTTAACTTATCTTATGTCACCATATTACACAGAAAAATGATTGAATCTCAACCTTATGTACACGGTGGATCACACATTTGGTTACCGAAACTGCCACTGACTTGGAAGGTCACATATGGACGTCAGGTGGTGATCCGAGGACAGGGACATTTCTCCAAACACTGGTTACCACGGGTGATACTGCCTGTAGTGTGAATGTGATATGATGACCTGAATTTGAACTCTGACAACTGGAGTGAGACCCACTTTTCTCTAAAACTTGGAAAGCACTAGGTGAGTTTAAACCTCCACAAGACGAGCATTTTTAAGATTTGTACTTTTTTGTATTCCTTGTCTGCTCCAGGTCATTCCCACAATTTAATCACCTCTTGCTTTGGTAAGGCACTACTCAAATAAAAGTTTTCATAAAGACCTATTCATAGGTTATGGGGGGGCTGTGGGGTGTAGTGGTTAGAGTCCTAGCCTTCAACCTCTGAGGTTGCCGATTCAAATCTTGGCCAGGGCATTTCATGTTACAAAGTTGGTAGTTACTTGCCAATTCCCGGTACTTTACAATGCGGAATCTTGACCAACTAGTATTCACTGGTTCCTCCACCTGTAAACTACCAATCGCAATATGACCGTGACTGTTGAACACAACATAAAAACAAAATAAATCTTAAATCTCACAGGTTTTGGAGTAATCGTGAAGACAGACAAACATCCATATCCATAATCTCTATTTTAAAGAGTCAAGTGACAACACTGAGTTCCAGATGGTTAGGTTAGGTTAGCACTAAAGGGAAAACATAATAATTTTGTAACAGACAAACTGTATTTACATAGTGGTTATATAGATTGTTTTTCTTTTTATTAGACCACCTGCACAAAGGCCTTAAACACCAAATGAAATAAAACAAATATGCACACATTATAATATACACAGGTATTATGGAAGTACTAGCAAAAGTGATAGAAATATTACACCACCTCTAAGTAGAGTAAACAATATTTACCAGATTCAGAGTGGCCCAGTTATCAAAGGTGCCCATTTCTGTACTTTACCATATTTGGGCAAATTTTCACCGGTATTAGATTTAGGTACATTGTGTGTAGAATTATATCTTCCGGGTTCTATTGTCAATCTCTAGTTCACAGACTGTGTAATAAGGCATAATAAGTGGCTTCCATCTGTACCATTTATACTTTTAATTTAGGCGCAGGCTGTGGATCACCTAAAAGATGGATTCCTGAAACTCTATGTCAATGAAAGAGTTACTATGTAACTGTACAACATTCACACTACAGGTGGTACGTCCCACAGTCAGATGTTTTTCTCGCCAGCGGAACCACACCCCCAGGTCGCCCCATTTTGTTTGAGTTGTGAACACCTACAGGCTGATTGCCATTGATTGGACACTGTTTTTAACCGTCAATAACTGTAGGATGACAGTACTACAAACGTTGGTCACCGAGAAGCAACCACCATTAACATCAACTCACCTTTGGTAGCTGTTGGACGAACATGTGGCAAAATGACCAATACTTTAACTTATCTTATGTCACCATATTACACAGAAAAATGATTGAATCTCAACCTTATGTACACGGTGGATCACACATTTGGTTACCGAAACTGCCACTGACTTGGAAGGTCACATATGGACGTCAGGCGGTGATCCGAGGACAGGGACATTTCTCCAAACACTGGTTACCACGGGTGATACTGCCTGTAGTGTGAATGTGATATGATGACCTGAATTTGAACTCTGACAACTGGAGTGAGACCCACTTTTCTCTAAAACTTGGAAAGCACTAGGTGAGTTTAAACCTCCACAAGACGAGCATTTTTAAGATTTGTACTTTTTTGTATTCCTTGTCTGCTCCAGGTCATTCCCACAATTTAATCACCTCTTGCTTTGGTAAGGCACTACTCAAATAAAAGTTTTCATAAAGACCTATTCATAGGTTATGGGGGGGCTGTGGGGTGTAGTGGTTAGAGTCCTAGCCTTCAACCTCTGAGGTTGCCGATTCAAATCTTGGCCGGGGCATTTCATGTTACAAAGTTGGTAGTTACTTGCCAATTCCCGGTACTTTACAATGCGGAATCTTGACCAACTAGTATTCACTGGTTCCTCCACCTGTAAACTACCAATCGCAATATGACCGTGACTGTTGAACACAACATAAAAACAAAATAAATCTTAAATCTCACAGGTTTTGGAGTAATCGTGAAGACAGACAAACATCCATATCCATAATCTCTATTTTAAAGAGTCAAGTGACAACACTGAGTTCCAGATGGTTAGGTTAGGTTAGCACTAAAGGGAAAACATAATAATTTTGTAACAGACAAACTGTATTTACATAGTGGTTATATAGATTTTTTTTCTTTTTATTAGATCACCTGCACAAAGGCCTTAAACACCAAATGAAATAAAACAAATATGCACACATTATAATATACACAGGTATTATGGAAGTACTAGCAAAAGTGATAGAAATATTACACCACCTCTAAGTAGAGCAAACAATATTTACCAGATTCAGAGTGGCCCAGTTATCAAAGGTGCCCATTTCTGTACTTTACCATATTTGGGCAAATTTTCACCGGTATTAGATTTAGGTACATTGTGTGTAGAATTATATCTTCCGGGTTCTATTGTCAATCTCTAGTTCACAGACTGTGTAATAAGGCATAATAAGTGGCTTCCATCTGTACCATTTATACTTTTAATTTAGGCGCAGGCTGTGGATCACCTAAAAGATGGATTCCTGAAACTCTATGTCAATGAAAGAGTTACTATGTAACTGTACAACATTCACACTACAGGTGGTACGTCCCACAGTCAGATGTTTTTCTCGCCAGCGGAACCACACCCCCAGGTCGCCCCATTTTGTTTGAGTTGTGAACACCTACAGGCTGATTGCCATTGATTGGACACTGTTTTTAACCGTCAATAACTGTAGGATGACAGTACTACAAACGTTGGTCACCGAGAAGCAACCACCATTAACATCAACTCACCTTTGGTAGCTGTTGGACGAACATGTGGCAAAATGACCAATACTTTAACTTATCTTATGTCACCATATTACACAGAAAAATGATTGAATCTCAACCTTATGTACACGGTGGATCACACATTTGGTTACCGAAACTGCCACTGACTTGGAAGGTCACATATGGACGTCAGGCGGTGATCCGAGGACAGGGACATTTCTCCAAGCACTGGTTACCACGGGTGATACTGCCTGTAGTGTGAATGTGATATGATGACCTGAATTTGAACTCTGACAACTGGAGTGAGACCCACTTTTCTCTAAAACTTGGAAAGCACTAGGTGAGTTTAAACCTCCACAAGACGAGCATTTTTAAGATTTGTACTTTTTTGTATTCCTTGTCTGCTCCAGGTCATTCCCACAATTTAATCACCTCTTGCTTTGGTAAGGCACTACTCAAATAAAAGTTTTCATAAAGACCTATTCATAGGTTATGGGGGGGCTGTGGGGTGTAGTGGTTAGAGTCCTAGCCTTCAACCTCTGAGGTTGCCGATTCAAATCTTGGCCGGGGCATTTCATGTTACAAAGTTGGTAGTTACTTGCCAATTCCCGGTACTTTACAATGCGGAATCTTGACCAACTAGTATTCACTGGTTCCTCCACCTGTAAACTACCAATCGCAATATGACCGTGACTGTTGAACACAACATAAAAACAAAATAAATCTTAAATCTCACAGGTTTTGGAGTAATCGTGAAGACAGACAAACATCCATATCCATAATCTCTATTTTAAAGAGTCAAGTGACAACACTGAGTTCCAGATGGTTAGGTTAGGTTAGCACTAAAGGGAAAACATAATAATTTTGTAACAGACAAACTGTATTTACATAGTGGTTATATAGATTTTTTTTCTTTTTATTAGATCACCTGCACAAAGGCCTTAAACACCAAATGAAATAAAACAAATATGCACACATTATAATATACACAGGTATTATGGAAGTACTAGCAAAAGTGATAGAAATATTACACCACCTCTAAGTAGAGCAAACAATATTTACCAGATTCAGAGTGGCCCAGTTATCAAAGGTGCCCATTTCTGTACTTTACCATATTTGGGCAAATTTTCACCGGTATTAGATTTAGGTACATTGTGTGTAGAATTATATCTTCCGGGTTCTATTGTCAATCTCTAGTTCACAGACTGTGTAATAAGGCATAATAAGTGGCTTCCATCTGTACCATTTATACTTTTAATTCATGTACACTCCCTTTAAAGCCATTGATAGAAATAAATATAGGGTTTAAATAATACAGATACATGTATTTGGACGCCAACCATACCTCCGTTTTTGGATTAATTTGGTCAAAGTGAAACACTGCAAAATTCATGATGAGGAAAGTTTTAATCTTGGAACCCTTTTATATTGACTTGTTCACTGTCTTAACAGGTTGATTAATTGATTACATTTAAGCTTGATTGGTCAGTCACAAGTTGGCTGAACAATAGAGGAAATTATATTATTAAACAATTTAGAGAAGTTGTAGTCATATTAAATCCTACCCCTTTATTTACATAACTCGCATTTACATGCTTTGCTATGACTTTTGTATGCAGGAAAAAAGTTTCTGTTATAATATTTTAAAATTACATATACAGATTTCATAAAACTGATGAATTTTTGCGGGTTGGCTTTGAGGTGTCAACCCTAATCATTCCTACATCCCTAATTTTGCATCATCCCCTTTGAAAAAAAATGTGATGTCTGGCCACATCGGCCTTTTCTAATTGGCTAATGTTTTGACCTCTATGTTGGTCAAGGGGAGAATAACCAGATTTGAACTGGAAGTGGACAAGACAAGACCTTAACTTTTGAAAATTTTGTATTTACTTTTTTTTTTATTCATTTATTTACTGTGTTTTCATGCTGAAGATTTTTTGTGTTAAGTTTTGGACTTGTCTTTGACTTAACACTGATTCATTCACATGGCGACCAAACAGAAGTGTAGAAATACAGGTAAACACTTACAATTTGCTAAGGAAAGTTGAGATCCCCATTGAAGTTTTGTTACATAATGATAGTGCCTTTTTAAATGAATTTGCCTCCCAACCAGAACAGGGCAATCAGATTCAAAATCTGAGTCTGATAGTGATACTAGTATTGATTTAGATATTGATACTTTAGTGACACAGGAAACCAAGGATTCTTACGAAGAATCGCCTGTTGTTTGTCATAGAAAAAAAAAATTTAAAAATCACGAAGACCCTCTCGTTTAAAAACTTCTAGACCTGTGGACGATACAGCAGGAGTCAACCAGATCAGGCACTGATCAATAAGCAGATTCTTACTCAACTGAATGATATTGGTAATTTTCTCTAACTCCCTGACCATCATTCTTATCAAGTGGTCTAAAACTATTCAATTTACTAATGAAAGTGTAAGTATTCCCATACCAGCTTTGCCTGGTTCCATCTTCTGTCCAGTCACAGCCCTGAAAAAAGCTAAGTCAAATACCTGGATCACAAGATGATCTATGGTTTTTTATATGTAGGCAAGGTTGCTGGCTACCCTTGACTGACAGAATAGTCAGAAAACACCTTAAGACTTTCAGGAGGTCTGGTGATTCTTTGCCCTTCCAACATGGTCTCCCTGTTGAGGCCATAAAAATCAAGGCACATGGTCTTCTGACTTAGTGTGGGGATATATTCATAATGCCAGTAATGCTATCTCTGATCCTCTTTTACAAGCCTTCCAACTACACCTACCCCATTGATGGGTGTGTGGACGTCTTTACTCTATGATTATAATCATGTCTTATTCTCATATTTTACTCAGTTCATATGTAAGAAACTTCAGGGGAACTCTTTTTCCCTCGGTATTTTGGTGGGGTTAGTTTCTACAAAATAACACTTTCAATATTTCTGCTATCACCTACAATTTACTTTCTGATTCGTAGTTAACCTCCTTTTGTGTTCAAGAAGTTTACAAATTTGGCCAAAATTATATTTCTAGCTATTGTAATAAGTATTCTTAATTAAGCATGTTACATTGTATTAGAAACACCCTGTGTGTTTTGATTGAGTCTTGCATTAGGGTTTATCTTTAAAGAATATCTGCCACCTCTGAGGCCGGGGTTTGGTTCCCGGCATGGCCTCAAGTGGGAAAGCTGGTAGTTGCTTGCCGTTGGTCGGCAGTTTACAGTACAGAACCCTAACGGACTGTATGTACTGGTTTCCTCTGCCCTTCCAACTCCCCGTCATTATATGACCTGTACAGTGTTGAAAGCGACGTAAAACCCCAAATAAATAAATAAATAAATTAAAGAATATCTGTAGGGCTTATCTGGCCAGTTAAAATCTAAAATATTACTAATTTCCATTCTGGTGCCTGGCTTGCCCGTAGTCAGGTACATTACCTGCACCCCACGGTGCTGCAGGTTCTGGCACAGTGTCCGTCTATCAATTAGTAAAATGTTTTAGTTGTAGAAGTTGTGGGTTAATAATGAATGCTAAAAATTCAAAACTGATTTGAGTGGGTTTTTCTGGCGTTGGGAGATATAAAATGCAAGAATTGACCTGGGCTGTTCGGTTGATCTATATCTCTCCCCTCTGAGATTATAAATTGCTGTTACAGGCCGTGGTTAGCACACAGCTTATAGATTGGTCGGAAAGTTTTCACCTTTCTACCCACCTGTGACATTACTTGAATGACCTTTTGGTCAGTGTTTAAAAAGTTGCATAGAGCTTTAAAGTAAAATTTGCATCTTACTCTTGCCTTAGTGGGTACTTTTTACATCGACTTTCCTCTTGGTCAAATCTGTCTTCCACATATTTGGGCTTCAGACCTTTATTTATGACCTTTTGGGGTTGGGGAATGTATACAGTTTACAAAAGATATGAGATGGAAAAATAATTTAAAATAATTCATATTACATTTATTTACATTTGATATTATTTATAAATTCACTCACGTGATATATATTCATTAAAAAGGAAAATACAATAATAAAAATTGCTATAAACTTTTTCAATCCCAGAAAATCTTAAGATTGGTTAGTAGGCTAAGTAGGGGTAGTGTCAATCTTAAAACTTTTAAGATCTCTGGTTTAGCTCCTAGTGGCCGATTTTTTTGGAAAGGTTGAGGGAAAAACAACTTGGGGATAATATCTTTTATTTACAATATTAACTACTTTTATATTTACATTCTGACACTAAGGCCACCTAAACAATTACTATCAGTTACACAATGAGGTGGCCTTATTCTAGATTATGCATTAAGTATACTGACACAAATTAATGAGATTAAATACACAAGTACCTAAGTTCTGTGTAAATATTTTAATGAGACACTACAAGTTTCTTGCGTAAATGATTGCTTACTAATTTTAAAAACTACATTGTATTAGTAAGTAATAACACAGTGACAAAAACATTATATTTGTTAAGGAAGTAGTATTTACATATAAACCTGCTAGATAAAATTTTGTTTTATTTTTGAGTTAATATGCACAACGCATACTTGAATACTATGTACCACTTTATAATGAAAGGGACTAAAATCTATCAAATCAATGATTAACCACTATTTTTTATTACTATTGTGAGTGATAACACAAGCCAAAACAGGTTATGCTTGTTAATCAACTGGTATTTACATGGTAACATATTAGATAATATTTTATGTACTAATGAATCACTATACACAATATATGTGCCAAAAGCTTTGAAGAACCCTTATGTGCCTTCGACATTAAATGTCATGGTACATGTGTATAAACATGATCATGTTATAGGAATTGTGCATTAACGTAAGATCTAGTAACACAATTCAAATAATCATATGATATAGAACGTAAAATAATTTGCAACAATATAAAACTAAAGGAAGTAAAATAAGAATAAAATGCACCTATAATGATGGATATAACGTACTGCAGCAATATTCCATATCTAATCAATCTTGTAAGTAAAGAGTGGTGTCTTAACCATTCAAAATACAAAAAAATATAAATTGAGAATGCTACCAAAAGTGCGGGAAAATTACAAAAAAGCCACTGAAATGGGTGGCATTCAAGATGTCACACAACCAAACATAAATGTTTGAACAAAGTTCCTGTAACCCTAATGATCTCTGTAAATAAGGTTATATTTTATGTGCATTTGTTGTCTGTCTGTCTGTCTGTCTGTCTGTCTCTCTGTCTATGCACATCCTTACTCTAAAACTAATAAATACATTTTTTTTTTATTTTTCTTTCTGAGTAATGCCAGACCAAAGGAAGATTGATTAAATTTTAGGAAATCATACTGTTGATATACTATAATCTCACATTTTCAGCAACTTCCATTTCAGAGATTTTCATAGTCATTCTATATTATTATGAGGGATAAAATGAAGAGAAGAAAAACCTTGTTTAAGTGAAGTTATCATATGCGGAGACTATGCTGCCTTGGAGGATGTCTGACCCTCTTGGAGTGTTTTGTTAATTAATGATTAACTGGATCAACTGACTCCTGAATTAACTAAATTTTGAAGAATTGTTCTCGGACCATGTGCCATATCAAATAAGACAAAAGGGACAATAAAATCTATTCAAGTTTTCCACTAGTGGATTCAGAGTAGGGGGTTCGCACCCCCTTGAAAATGTTAGGGGTATGGCAGTGAACCCAAAGTAACAGACACAGATTTAAAAGTTGAACATCCTGTTCTGAATGTTGTATGCTGCTATTTAGTGATCCCCCGTTATTTAAAACTGGATGTGCAACTATTTTCACTCATACAGATTGAATTTCTTGTCTCAATTTGGGGCTCTAATTTCAAATAGATTGCCCCATCACTGTGTGATTGCCCTATACTGTCGCAGTCAGACAGTGGCAATGTTTAATGGTAAACAATTGGCAAAAAGTGAACTGTTCAAAGTTCTCAATGACCAGGGACCGTATTCACGAAAGGTCTTAGCCAAGTCTTAGGCTTAACTTTTGTATAAAAATACAGCCAACTTAAGCCTAAGACTTTGCTAAAACCTTTCGTGAATACGGCCCCTGAAGTCAATTTTGGCTATTTCCTATTCCTGTTGAGATGCATCACCCCTGCTAGGACAAGAACTTGCTTTTCAACATTGATGGCATATTCTTATTCTGTTGGAGACCACCAAGGTCATTTACACACAATTTGTAGAGTAGTTTGGTTCTCTTAAGGGGCTATCAACGCAAGTACGTAGAATATATTTACGTAACGCTCACCAGACGTCGCAGAAAAAAACAGTTGTCGTTGTTAGGGAGGGACTAATTTTGTATTGTTTACGACAAAGAAATGTACGTCATAAAGTTTCAGTGAGGACTATGGGTGGATTAGATTTGTGATGTTTTTCTTCTTCTTGGAACAGCTCATCTGGTTGTTGTATACTTATGTTTGTTCTTTAATTCAAATACTGACAGTAATTTCATGGCAATCCTGTTGCTGCTATTAAAGGGGAAGATTTGAACTCAGATTTGCATTCCACAACAATAAGTTTTATTTCATTCAAACATTTTTATTTTTGGTATAACAGATCCTCCATTTCTGGAAACAAATTGTCCCAATCTAATCCAATATGACCCAACAATGTTTTTTTCCTGTTAGTCTCTGTCTCTCTGTGTGTGTGTGTAAATTTAGCAGAAGAGAAATCAAGGACAGTATTGATTTTGTTGTTACCGGTGTTGTTCATAATAACTGAGTGCTATGTATATAAGTTGGCTGTGGCTTTCCTGTTCCTATGTTACTTGATAATGTTCTTACTTCAGTTTTTTTCTGAGGGGAAAGGACCTTACATTTTATTAATCACTTGTCAAACAGACATAAAACAAACAGTTCTTAACGTCTTTGGATGGCCAATAACAATTCCAATAACAGTTACAATTCAGCCACCTCTTTCAGTAGGTAGTAAAACAAATTCAATCCCTATAAAATATAGTTCTCAAAGTTATAAGATAAATAGAAATCAATTCAGCCAATAGTGTGTTATATATCAAATGTTTAGTTTTGACTCAAAGTATGTTTGCAGTTGATTTATCTGTTTAGTCATGATAATTACAAAGTGATGAAAACTGCTGTTTTGTATTACTACACTATAGCAACAGGGTGAAAGTTTTCTAAAGTGACTGGAAAAAAGGAAAGACATGCCTTACTTTGGTGACAGAAAATGTTGAGAATGAGGCCATAATGAAATGTACACTGCTCAGAAAAACAAGCACATTAATTTGTATGATTTATTTTTTGAAAATAATTTTCTCTGATTTTTAAACATAAGGAATATGAGAAAGTTTATAAAAATTGAGAAAGTGCAAAGTAATGTAATTTTATTTTTCAGTTTTACAAATAAATAAAAATCTAAATCATTACAAATTTTTGTGAGATACTTCTCTTTTGAGTGGTGTGCGGAAAACCAAAGTTTGTTTTTCTTTGATATGCTTTTTTGGTCACGAACAGAAGTCATGTCTTATATTTAAGGTGATCAAAATTAGACCACTTTTAGTTTGTATTTGTCATGAGTATTTATTGTTTATATAAATTGTAGTTTGAGTAAAAACAGCTAAAACAATTTATTTCATTTATAAAACATTTAAGGTAAAAATAAATGTGTATTTATGGATATTATATGACTTTAAGACTCCAAAGATCACTAACAGAAATTGTAGTTCAATTGTTTGTTAATCACTTCGGTTGGCCTTGAAAACGATGTGTTACGTTGATAGCCCCTTAAGTCCTTTGGAATTGTCCTCAATCACAAGTTTGGCATCTGATCACAGGCTGTCAACCCTCTGTGTCGACGTCCACAAGAGATAATGCCGAGGACATGTCCCAATGTAACCCTGGTTGTTGAATGAGATGTAAAAACCTCAATGTTGAACTCACAAGTCCCATGCTAGAGCAATCACCAATAGGTCATGCTAAGTAACTCTGCCATTAACAGCCTTGCTGAATGTTAATCATATGGAATTAAAGATGACCGGCAACCCGATGGACGTATTTGACCATCCCCTGCAAAAGCTAAAAAGTAACATTTGGCTACTCTGCTGTCATGAGTAAATGCAGTATTACAAGTAGGTCCACCACATCTTTAGACCTAGAACCAGTGTTTCAAGCATGGACGCTTTCAGACAATTTAGAGCAGTTGTGGCTGTTATGAACTTGATTATTCCATGAAAGTGTTATCGTGTCTGGCAATACAGAGAAATAAGTACAGAAAACCCATTAATAGGGACATATTTGCTGCACCTTTTCTGACAGCTTTTTTAAAGATTTATTAATCTGTAGAGATTGAAACCAAATATTAACCATAGCATGGCCTTTACTTATATATATATATTCAGGAGTTGACCAAACAATTAGATTAAATGTACCTTTACTTTTTGTTATTTATTTTTAAGTGTTCCTGAGAAACTATAGTGTTCTGGTGCTCTAAAATGTGTAAAATTTTATAAGTTGTTTAATTTCCATCAAATGAATTTGAGCAAAATCAATCTTCTTTATAACATATGTCTGCTGTGTATAAGTTTGGAATTGTCAAAGTTATAACTTGTAAACAATTACATTGGGTATAAGTTATAGCTTGCAACAATTTTTACTTATTCCAGTTATAACTTTTCTATGCTGTTGTAATATAACTTTTAAAGAGCTTATTCACCATCAACAGACAGACTCTAAGGCATAACAACCAAAAAACTAGTCCAAAAATCGTCGTCCAGAGAAATAAAAGGGGTACACATCACAGATACAGTCAGAAAAAATACAATGAACTTAGGGTGGGTAGGATTTGGGGAAGAAATAAGCTTTCAGTTTCAGAAGATAGATACAGAGGAATATAGAAGACATGTTGCAACGATGGATGTCTCTTAGTAAACTGAAGCTCAACCCAGAAAAAACTGAATTCTGTCTTTGGTTCTAAGGCTCAGTGTCAGAAGATTTTCTCCCACTTCCCTGTCAGTATTTGTGGTAGCCTTCTTCATCCAGTTGATTCTGTCAGAAATCAAGGTGTGTGGTTTGATGCAGAATTTTCCTTCTCTGAACATGTCAAAAGGACTTGCAAAGCGTGCTTTCTTCAGATGCGTGACCTTGGTAGAATAAGACAGTATCTTACTACAGAAGTGGCAGTCATTGCTGCAAATGCCTTGATTAGTAGTCATCTGGACTACTGTAACTTTCTGTTTAGAGGTTTGTCCTGTTTCAATCAGCACAAATGGCAAAGTATTCAGAATACCCTTGCTCGTATTGTTACAAATCATAGAAAGTATGCTCATGTTACACCATTCTGAAGCAACTCCACTGGCTGCCCGTTGAGTATAGATGTATTTTCAAAACTGCATCACTAGTTTATAAATTTCTACACAGTGGTTCTCCTTCCTATTTTCAACCATTCTTGTCTCTCAGTAGTTGTTCCTATAGTGCCAAGCGTTGTCACCCAGATCATCAATACCTTACTGTTCCTCCTTTCCGCTCATCAGTCTTCAAGTCAGTCAAACATTTTGATCACAGCTTTGCCTTTGATGCTCCTAAGATCTGGAATGAAGTCCCCCATGATGTGCGCAGTGCAGCATCAGTTGCCACCTTCAGAAAGAAGCTTAAAACTTACCTGTTTGCAAAAGCCCACCCGCCATAGCCTCCCCTGTCACCCTGTGTCCCCTTAGTATGACCTGGCTATGTCCTCGGATTTATGTTAACTCCCTTGCTTAATGTTCAGTTGCGCCTTAGAGTCCATCAGTGATGGAGATTAAGCACTATAAAAGTCCACATTAGATTAGTTTAGATGTCATCTGGCCACTCATTACATACCTTGGAATCATCATAGCCAAAATACTGTTTGATTAATCAATAGATGGAATGAAAAATGGCACGTCTCCATCTAGCAACACCTCGTATTATAAAAACATTTTAGGGGATTCAAGGAAGCGCTGAATTATTTAGGATAACTCCTCTGGAGGAACTTATAGACTATAGCTGTTTTGAAGAGTGATTGATGTTGAACAGACAACCAGTGTATTTTACAGTGATAAAAAACTAAGACTAAAAAATGAAATGCCTCGGAAGAAGAAAAAATATTTGTACACAATGTCAAGTGAGGCACAGCCCACCAAAAGGGAATAAGTGCAAATATATTTTGCATGAACAAAGTGACAGTAGTGACGACAATTAACTCTTATGAGATGCTGCCGTCAAAGTTCCTGCTAAGAAAGTTTCAAGTCATGACGGACAGCGGCTTCAGCAAGAAATATTGCAACACCTGCAAGCAGTGATGCAACAACATGATCGGGTGGAGGAGAAGATGGTAGATGACACAGAGTTCAGGAAGAAACCAAAGCACAAGTTAATTAAAGTTGAACATTCTAGTGACTCTTTCAGCAGAAACTTTAAACATGTATGATTCATCAGATTCTTTGTCTGGTGAAAGTGTCACTCCCACTTTCCAAAGTTCAATAGCGGAAACACTGCAAAGTACAATTGACTAGAGCATTGGGGACTTAGAACATGCATCTTGCAACGAAGGTAATGATTGTACATACATCAAGTCAAAAGAGGGGAGGGGTTGAAGTTTGATTCCCGGCACGGCCTCAAGTGGGAAAGCTGGTAGTTGGTAGTTGCTTGCCGTTGGTCGGCAGTTTACATTTTACAGTACAAAACCCTAACAAACTGTATGTACTGGTTTCCAACTGCCCTTCCAACTGCCCTTCCAACTACCCGACGTGATATGACCTGTACAGTGTTGAAAGCGACGTAAAACCTCAAATAAATAAATAAATATTGGCTTTGTTGTATTTTGAGACATTTTTCCATCTGGTCATCAGGCATTTACAACAACAACATGTCACCTTATTCATTTTCTACCTTTAGTATTTTTACATGTTCTGGTTAATTTGGAGAAAGATTATAAGGTAAAAAAGAACAATCTAACCTGTCACTGTGGCCTTGTGGATAACACACTCACTTAGGAAGTGGTTTCAAACCCAAGTACATTTACATACATAGTGGCTTGGATGACCACTTAAAATGGCAGTCCTCTGTCCTTGGGTCTTATCCCCAATACAAGTTAAAGAACCTCAAGGATGTTTATGATCGGGCCTCTATGAGCCTCTGTCTTTCAGGTAGGGAAATATGAGTCACTTGAACGATTTTGCAGTCAGGATGGATCAATATCACTTTTTGTCAAATAGTACAAGGAGATATTTCACCGAGTATAAATAAACAGTGCAATACAAAAATGTACAATATACTCCTACAGTACAGAAAACTGTCAAGATCTAATACCTCCAATATTGCTTATGAAGGCAATAATATAAAACTATCAAAAGATTCCGGTTTTTGTATGTGGATTAAGATCATCACCAAAATTTAATTGTCTGTTGTTTCTGGTGTTGTTGAGATTTCTTGAAAATTACGTCATAATCCTTCAACAACTTTGCAAGTTATATTACAAACAAAAGACAGACAAAGAGACACACACACTCTAACAAAATCTTATCCTTCTTGGCTGAGATAATAGCTGATTTTCAATTGAGAAAAAGCATGTTGAGTGTAACAGAATCTATGGGTTCAAAAGTAAATTTTTGATTCATATCATTTTGAAGAATTTTTTTGTAAGTAACTGTTGCTGTTCATGATGCTTTATAACTATGAAATAAAAGCAGTCACATAACAAATTATTTTACAAGCCTTGATAACACCAAAAATTAGATGTTAAACTGGCTTTTTCTGTCAATAATGTTTTATAGGTTAATCGTCCTTATTTGCAGTATTCAGCATTGCATTTATGTAATTTGAAATGTAAATGACAGTAGTTTTTGGTGGGTTTTACTTCATCAAGTTTGGTCAGTGGTTTGTACACCGGAAGATGAAGCTAGTACTTTCATTGCTTTTTCTGATAACTCATTTGATTAAAATTATGAAATATATATAATATAGGCTATTGAGGAATAATTATATTTGCATATTTTTACAGGGGAACAGAGGTGCAGTGGTAACATACTCACCTCCCACCTCTCAGGCAATAGCTTGAATCTTGTCTTTCCCTCGAATGGGAAAGCTAGTAGTTGCTAGTCTTTTGTTGGTGACTTATTATTCAGTCAATTAAACAAAGGTATGTACAGATTTCCGCCACCCTCCTTACCACCTATCACAGTATAACTAACAAAAATGCAATAGTTGTGATGTAAAACATTCAATGAATAAATAAATGTTTATAATTTAGTAATATCTAGACTTGACCTGTACTTACTGAATGCCAGGAGATACCACAACTGAATGGGCTCAAGTAGTTTGGTTGTGATTGTTTGTGATTCCTTTAGCTTTGTAATTTGGTAGGACCCCTTCAGTGGCATTCAACACCACTCAAAATGCAACAGCTTTTTTAAATGTTTCAGTTAACTTTCACAGTTAACTTTCACAACCCTTGCTAGATGTGTAGGTATATATACATTGGAGGGATAAAGGGTGGCCTGTTGGAAATCAGCTCAGCTTCTTCTTCAACATGTGCTACCAAGATACAAGGGCTGTTTAGAGTAATAAGGAAGAAGTTAGGAACTGGTAGGCACATATGTAAAAAAATGACATTAAGGAAACATTTGACATTAGCACTATTACAATTTTGTCTATATCTCTGTGCAAACCTTAAAATGGATTAGATTCTCATTTTAATAACTTTGGATGTGGATTCCTTCATTGATGATGGAGGGATTCCATGAAGGACAGCTCTATGTGGTGCAGTCTTACCAAACAAACCTTGTAATTGAATTCTAGTCAGATTTTGCACATTCTTCATAACCATTCCAGTTGTCCACAAATCTTCAAATTTAAACATTTCAGTCTCAAGCATATACCTACACATTTCTTCTACAATGTCTGCTGTGTACAAAAAGGCCCAGCCATTACAATATGGGGGATAAAACTTGTCTGGATATTCATCAAAAGAAACATAGTATTTACTGTCTTTATTCCTTATTACAGGTGGATACTTCATTAGGTAGCACATGAGATGTCTGGGCTTATTTATGTATAGGTGTACTGATTTTACTATTCTTTCTATATCAAGTGCTAAATCATCATCTGTTTTCATGAAGACTTTTGGAGTTTTGCAAAACATGCGTATCCAGTTCAAAGCAGCAATCGACTTATTGCCAAGACCAAAATAACTGTCTTCAATGTCACCTTGGATAATGTCATTAAACTTTTTGCTTTCTTCTTCTATAAGTTTTTGTGTATCCATTGAAGAAGCTCTTCCAACAATATATACTAGTTTCACCTGATCTTTTAGTACAGTGCTGTTACCCCATGTAGCTCTGATAGCCGAACGCTGAGGAAAATTTCCCACAGTACTGAAGACATAGATCAGGATGTCAAAATATCTATCCTGACAAAATTTTTCATTAGTTATGATAAACTGCACATCGTTGTATATTCTTTTAGTTGAAAAATCATCCTGGACACTTTCTCTCATTGATTTACTTGTCCCATTTGTTGGGCCAGGAAAATGATGGTGCACCTTAATATAAGAAAAGAGCAAAAGCTGCATTATATTAAATATTAAAATTGTCTTTTCGTATGAATTTTCTTGAAAACTTTTCTGTTTTTGGTCCCTTAACTAGTTCTGCACTACTGCATGGGCAAACAAAGAAAAAAACCCATAAAACCATATTAAACCATATCTCATTACTTTGGAAATAATATGAAATAGAAACCCAAAGTCATTGAAAATACATTGAAAATGGGACCTTTGAAAATTTAAGACGTATTGGTATTCAGAGTATAAGCTGCACTTTTTCCCAAAACTTTAATCACTTGTTCCATTGGTAAGTAAGGGATTGTCAGAAAGATCGGTGGATTACTTTAAGAGTTATTCTTCAACATAACCAGCAAACAGACAAAAATGCTCAAAGCATAACATCCTAGTAAAGGTCATTAAATATCTGCACAGAACTAAAATATTTCTTCAAATTAAGAAACTTACCTGTCCAAAGATATTTCTGATGATGGAATCCCCACCTCTTGATATTTCAAGGTAAAATCCAATCATTAAAAAGGAAAATGTACAAATAACAACACTGAAGACGTTAAGTTTTGTCATACCTGTGTGTGTGTATACATATACAAATATATATGTGTAATCTTACTTCATAGGCAATCTGTTTTGTCCCACTCATGTAGTACTAAACCTCCCCAAACAATTAACTGGGGAATACTGAGTTACTTGTAAAAGGCTTTGTTTGACTGTGTTTACCTTGAAGGTAAATCTAAATAATAATTTTATGGGCATTGCAGTCATGTGCAGTGAGGCCACACAGTATGATAGTACTGTGCATACACAACATATTCAAACTATTTTGACCTCCCCAAATCTAATAATATGTTCAAATACTTTTAATCCAATAAGACCAAACATGTACATGTGCATTTTATTTTGGTTGTTCAACTACCCTCACATCCAATTATATTTACGACCTTCCACTTAATGCTGAAGCGGGTAAATATTTCTTGTGTGTTGTTTTGATTATAAACAGACAACACCATAGACGTCATCTACATTTTGGCCTAAATTTTCAGGTGATTTAAAACAAAGCATCTGTTGTTTTATATATTTTACAGGTTCTCTTTTCCCCAAATTGTTTACTTATGTAAATACTATATACAGCTGTCAATGTACAGAAGGTAAAATTGGAGCATTTTTAAAATATGTATATACACCTTTAAGGAAATGACTTAGCTAATTAATGAACGTGTCTATTGATCCAGAGATACCTTGAAAACACTGAAATATTACACTCTTACACCCTTTGTCATGTATAGATTACAGTGTATTTGTGGAATCAGGGAATACATATCCACTATAATATATATACTTTCAGAAACTCTGGCTCAACAGTGAATCAGACCGGCCAAAGAAACAAAGCTATTGATCCCATTTCGCTGTCCTAATGAGACAACATCAAAGGGGCTCAGTCTCTATTGTATAGATTGCAAGTTATGTTTCATGTCTAAAAGGTTGAGGATTCCATCGTTTGTTTAATTTGGACAGGATTCATATACCTTATTAGTGTCTCTTTTAAAAGGAGATGTATAATTAACAATTCTAAGCAAATAAGGGTGTGAGGGACATTAAATGAGATCTTATTAAATAAATTGATTAATGGCAAATTGGTTGTATTACCCTAATATTTCACATCCACCATTTCTCCCTCACTTTTCTGTAATCACATTTGGCTATGTTGTATTTTAGGGAACTTCAAAAAGAGTCCAAGATTTAGCATGGGTCGAGGTTAAGTCTGAGACCCCTTTGTGAAACTGGTCCCTGATGAGGTAATTTCATTGTTAGACGGACAGACCATTGCCATATGAAACAAAAATCTATAAATATTTGTGGATACACTAAACCGTGGATTGTACTCTCCAAACCAAACTTAGGCACCCTTCAAGATACATCCACCCAGATTGGCCTTTTGAATATCCAGACCAGTGCCAACAAGGGCAGCCAAACTAAGCCATCGTTGTCCAAATAGGAGAATGAAGAATGGACGCCAGAATGGACGCCAGGAAGCCAACCAGGTCCTCCCTAATAGTATTACCAGCTGTTAGGGACAACCTGAACATTACAAAAATATTCCAGGCATCAAAGAGCAACTAAAATTCTTATTGGACTGTTATCTCATGATTAAAAAATGACCATGTCTTTTTATGATACTTGTTATAGAAACAACTAAATGTGGATTTATCTATGTGCAAAATTTTATGTTTTAAATAAAATTATATCTGTGCACTGTACAATATAATGATTATTTGTAGTACCATTAAAATGACCAGTCGTTTCTGTGTTTGTATGTTGTCCATCTTTTTGCTCATGTCTTGACAATACAAGAAACTATAGAATAATAATCCAGTGAAATTACACAAAGGTACAAAGTAATATTTTATTCAATCACAATCATTATTCAACAACACAACATTTAGATGTGAGAACACAGGCATCACCTTGGGTCCTCAAAAATGTTTGTGTATCATGACCATTGTTCAAATATAAATAAACTATGACCCTTTTTGGCACTTGAAATCCCACACGTGAAGTTAGTGCTGGATAAACATGATATTTAGCATGTTTTGTCCTAAGAAAACTGCACGGTGAACTTTTAGGCAACCCCAATGCTTGTTTTCTGTGCTTGGGAGGACCTCTGGGAATGTAACTGATGATCACATTATGCAAAATCTGTAGCCTCTAGTTCACACACATATGTTCTTGATAATTAATGATCCGTATTTTCTATTTTTCATTGCATTTGTTGCAGTGGTTATATCAAATGCAAATTGATGAATATTTTTAATTAATCCCTTTTTAACATAAAACATTAAATGGTCATTTTTGTAAATGTTGGTTGTTATTGTTGTTATATGAAATAAAATTAAAAAAACACTGCAAATTTTGATTGAGTATTAATTGTTGTAGTTTCAATTGATTTAATGCTATGTTCAAACAAAATAGTTGAAAAAAATTAATACAGCAATTAACTTAGATTCATTAACTGATATCAAATTATGCTTCACTTCAAATTTGGTCCATTTATTTGGCACAGGTATGAGATGACATTTCATTAACCATTGATTCTGTTAACTGTTATATTGTAAAATGAAAAAGAAAAAAATAAGATAATTGAACAGATTTTTTGAAATAAAAATAACGAATTGCAACTATTATATTATTTCTAATTAAAACTAATCATATATCCCCCTTTCTTGGGTTGCAGACTTCCATCGAGGCCAAACACCTCAAATACTGCTTATAATGCAAAGCTAAAAAATCCACTGAAAATTCCAAGACACCAGACAGTGTTCCAGATCATCACCAAACTTGACTTGTATGTTGCTTGTGCAAATGATGACAAATCCTGAAAACTAAAATTGCTATTTTGCAATGAAATAAAATGCACTACCTTCTTGGAGAAGGAAATAAATAATGTATTTATTTTGTCAGACATTGCCTCAATTTCCCCCTGTGAATCATGCAAACCATAGGGCTTACCATCACGTCCGGAATTTACACTTTCAAGCAAGTGCTTTCCCAGAGGTCCGGAAATTTGACACGCTTTGTCGTGACGTCAAATGTCTATGACACTTGGCTTACTGTGTCACACCACGTGATCCCCACTTCTTCAAAATCGTCTCCCAAAAGTTTCTTTTTATTTACAGATTGTGCACAAAAGAATGCATCCAGCTTTGATACCATGTTCCTGGGTTACTAAAACTGAATAATCCTTACCTGCTATATGACTAAAAAACTTTTACAGCTGAAAACTCCACCAGACAGGCCTTTCAGGAGACACATTTGAAGATTTGCTTACTAATTCTAGAGTAGTGATCATTAGAATGTGATTGATGTCATTGCCATAAACATTGGGACCTGTGAAAATTCAGGACTATTTTGTATCCAGTATCCGATACAGATCATTTCCTGAATTATTTCCACTTATTCCTTTGGTGAACCCCTACCCACTTAAATATTTTGATAAAGATCCCTTTATTTGACTAATGATGAACAAAACAGACAAGAATACACAAATAACATCCATAATGCCGATGTTACAGAATCAAATGACCCCAGTGAATTTTAGATCATGAGGACATGTTGGACATGAAAAACGTAATTTTGTAGAGCTGTTTGCCTTTTATTGGACCACCTGCCCAAATAATACTCTTATGCTTTTAATCTTGTAAAACAATTTCAAATTGCTACCAATGATTATCAAATAAAACAAAAACCACATACGTTGAATTATATGACAGTAATAGAAATACAGAGCCTGAAAGTGGAGCAAATAACATTTACCTGATTCAATGTTACCCAATTGTCAAGTACGTCTACAAGGGGGGGGGGGGGGGGGGGAGGGGGGGGGGGCATTTTGCGCATAAAAGCACTTAAATGCAGTTACTTGAGAATAAATATGCAGTGTTGTTTTATAAAAGTTATCAGAATGAAAAGATATTCCTTAAACTGTAAAATGATAGTAGTATCCTGAAATATATTTTGTGATAAGTACAAATACATCCACATAACTTGTCCTGTGGCAATAAAATAAGGCTTGTCAAAAAGTGGACAGCATATCGCCTATTATTTTATACTATTCCTACAAAATGACCCCAGAAACAATTTAGAGAACACACGGCTCTTTGCATTAATCAGATGCAGTTTGTTAGGCATATTTTTCAATGCCATATAAACGCTTTTATTAATGTTTATAATTCTGCATGCTGTCAGTTCTAAAATCTTAGAAAAGTATCAAGACATACTGCAGACTTTTCTATGCTATAAAATTCCTTCAGTATCACAGTATATGTTAGTTTTAAATGAAGTACAATAGAAATTGGTGAAATGCAGTTCACTGTGAAATGCTGCCTCCTTCTGTATATATAGTGTACCATATTAGAAGAAATGAACCCTGACATCCATTTCATGTATCCTAAGTTATGTATGGCATGTGATATTTCGTATCTGTATTGTCAATACCTATTTTCAAAATTCAAGGATGGGGTTTTACGTTTTGTTCAACAGCTAGGTTCATATTGGGACAGGTCCTCAGTATTGTCACTTGTGGGAGTGGAACCCACACAGAGGTGACAGCCTGTGATTAGATGTCAAACTTGCTGACCCACTAGGTCGCTGTGGACCTCAATATCTAGTTTACAGATTGTGTAATAATGTCCTGGAACTGGCTTCATTCTGTCCCACTTACAGTTTGCAGTTATCTATAATTTGAATCTATTGCCAGCAATGAATCCAGAATTTCATTCTTTCAGATATTTCAGATGCCAAAAGTACCTCAAATTTTGACTACTTTTGTCAAAACAAAACATTACAAAACATTGTAACTGGGTCATAATGTTTGAACCCTTTAATTTTGCTTGAATTTGACAAGATAATGTCACATAACAGGTTATAAAGACAAACTGATTGGGGATTAAAACCCATCTGTGAAGCTGCTAATTTTGTAATGAAAGAGAATATATCAGTCACATTCTGCAGTACTGCAAAGGAATTCAATAAAGGCAATTTGGAGTGTAATAGGTAGCTGCCTAAGTCTGAATATACTAATATAAAGGCATGTGACACTAGGAATTCACTTGACAATTATATTTTTTGTCATTGTGAGCTATTTACAATACCTTGTAAAATACCAGCATAAACTAGGAAAAATATAGTTTATTTATTTTGGGTTTCTCTTTCACCAATGTCATATCAAAACTTATAGTTTTATGGGCAGATTAAACCAAAACTTACAGTTGGCTAAGGTTCTGTACTGTAAACTTATGACCATCAGAAAACAATTACCAACTTTCCCCCATGTAGTCCGGGGTTTGAACATAGATCTCAGAGGTTGTAACCCTAAGAAAATTATAGAACATTATATACAAAAGAAATGATATGATGACAGTCAAAAGCAAAGGAAAAATTTGAGCAGTACTTTTAATTGCATATTTCTTCATAGGAAGGGGCATATTCTTAATTTCTAAGCCTTTACTTGTTAATGTAAAAATTGTTTAAAATATATTGTGGACTGTTCTAGCATAGCATAGTGGAGATGCTGCTACAATGGCAATATACTCACCTCCCACCTCTGAGATCGCAGTTTGAATCCTGGTCTGACCTCATGTTAGAAAGCTGATAGTGGCTTGCTGTTGGTCAGCTGTTTACAGTACAGACTCTGACCAACTGTATGTACTGGTTTCCTCCACCCTTCTAACTGTCCATCACACTATAAACAGCCACAGCTAACAATTGTATTTTGCACAATGTACTAATGATCAAGGTCATGCAGAAGTTTTGATAGCTCAATAGACATATTATAACTCATCAACTTGTGATAGAAATATCTGGAAACAAAAGTTTTCAAATGGCTTTATGCACTTGTGCTAATATTTATTCCAGTTTCTTTCAAAAAAATCTCTATAATTGCAGATATGCCGAGAATATTTAAACGAATAAACACAAAATATCATTTTAATGGATAAAATATTATAGAAAATCCCAAAGAAAATTTGATTTATTTGATTCAGCTTCATGCTGTTACATTAATAAAATAACAAGCATTCATGGAGGTTAGACAGTTCTAAACACGAAAATAAACACAGAGTTATATATAGATGTTGCTTATATATCAAGTTTACATGTGCTAGTAGATTTGTACAAAAGAACATTAACTAAACAATAATTAATTAATTAAAAGATAATTAATCTTTCCATTTAGAAAATATGTGATTACATCTTCTAACATCTCATATGTATACAAATGGAAAAATCTTTAACATCCTTGTAACTGAACTTGTCATATATATTTAACATCAGTTTGAAAACTGTAAGAGATGGAGCGAGAGTGACATCATCATTATAACTTACAGCTCCCATAAAAGTGTCACAAATGTGTCACCTGAAGTGACTGATTTTAGGCTATGTAAGAATAACATCAGTGTAAAGTAAAAAAAAAACTAACTTTGAGATAATATTTCAGCTTGTCTAATTTAAATGTCTACTTTCACATTATTAATATTTTACTTGGTACCACTTTTTGTTCAACACATAATCTTAATAAACAGGCCAGAATACTGTCTAGTCTCTGTCGACCTACGGGCCAAATAATATCTCAAACTCATGATAATCTTAAATGCTGGATTGAGGTCACCTTTGTATGACCTTGGTTTGACATTGCATTCAACACTCTGTATGTGTCATATCGAGACTTAACTGGTCGGAGCCCTTTGCCAACTTCAGTTCAGTGGAGAGTCTGGATGTATTAAACATACAGAAAAAATTAGTTTACAAAAAAAACTTAGTTGTCACCTTGATGTTTTAGTACATCCTAATTCCTTGTTGAGATAGACTTATTCCCACTTATTTTACAGTCTGTCAAGAATTATTATCATTTTGCCTGCCTCCTGTGAAACATGATTCATAACAAATAGAACTATCTGCGTGGAAAGTCAGCTCTATTACTAAAAACACTGTCTAGTAGTAAAGTATGTTAGTAAAATAAACTAAATATATATATCTTACCACACATTCATATAATTATTATATTTTTTAAATTTTAATAAATTGTTTCAGCCATTTCACACTGAGGAACTGTGATTTTGGAAGAAAGACAAACATAAAAAGATAATTTTATCGCACAAGTATGTCATTTAATGGGTATAATACAGGAGTATCAAAGTCACAGCCAGGTTCACCATAAAGGGGTCAGATTCTCAATTTTATAACTCTGGCGGTGGATTCCTTCATTGATGATGGAGGGATTCTATGAAGGACAGCCCTGTGTTCTATTGACTCCCCAAGTATACTGTGCATTTGAATTTTAGTCAGATTTTGCACTTTCTTCATAACCATCCCAGTTGTCCAGATATCTGCAATTTTAAACATTTCAGTCTGAGTCATATACCGGCACATTTCTTCTACTATGTCTCTCGTGTACAAAAAGACCCAGCCATTACAAAATCTGGGGTAGAATTCATCTTGATATTCATCTGCTGAAACATAGAATTTACTTTCTTTATTCCTTCTTACAGCTACAGTCATTAGGTGGCACATGAGGTGTCTGGGTTTATTTATGTATGGGTGTACAAATTTCACTATTCTTTCTATATCCAGTGCTAAATCATCATCTGCTTTCATGAAGACTTTTGCAGTATGACAATACATACGTATCCAGTTCCAAGTAGTGATTGACTTATTGCCGAGACCATAATAACTATCTTCAAAGTCACCTTGGATGATATCATTGAACTTTTTGCTTTCCTCTTCTATAAGTTTCTGTGTATCCATTGAAGAAGGTCTTCCAATAACATATACTAGTTTCACCTCATCTTTCAGTACAGCTTTGTTACCCCATGTATCTCTGATGGCCAAACGCTGATCAAAATTTCCTGCAGCACTGAAGACATAGATCAGGATGTCAAAATATGTACCCTGACAAAATCTTTCATTAGTTATGATGAACTGCACATTGTTGTATATTTGTGTATTTTTATACAGTTTTTCCGTTGGAGCTTTATCCTGAACTATTAATTCATTTGCCTTGTATGCTGTGTCAGGAAGTTTATGGTATACCTTATTTGAAGAAAAACAAAAACAAATAACGTTATTTAAATGTTACTACAATTTCCTTAAAGTGAGGTATGATTATGAATCATATCACAATCTGATACAAGGCAAGAGGTATCATCCCTAAGTGCATATTTAATGACTGTGCATATTTAATACCATTCAAAATCTACTCATGTTCTTGGTCTGTAGTATAAATAGTATTGGCCTTTCAATGACTGGTAACTATACTGTAAATTCTCAAAGAACTGGCTATTCACTCATCCTAAACATTACCCGTACTGAGATATGGCTCATGTATTGTCTGGAAAGCCAACGTAAATGAAGTAAAATAAAATAAATGTATAATTTTTTTTAAACTTTTCAAAACCCTGATTAAGAATCACCTGTAAAAATGTGTATTTGATGAGCATTCAATGTCCCATCAACAGTAAACTACACACTCCGTGATAACATTGAGCATGGTGATCCATTAACAACTATATGTCTGATACTTTGCAAGTTTTTAATCCTATAACTATGTCTACACTTCTCAATGGCAATCAAAAAAGACTGTGTTTGCTTGGTTAAAAAGGAAATATTACGCTGCCTTGGGAAATACATTATATTAAATGCTTATTTTTTAATAAAGAAAACAATTTTAAAAAGGCAAAATGTTATTTTCTAAAAATCAAAATTTTGACTTAACAAATTCAAAATATAAGAAACATTAAGATTTTGCAGAGTTTTCTAACATCTGTTGCTAGTTAAAACATCTAATAATATTGTTGCTATTGTACTGAGATGATTTTCTTAGTTTGATATTTCTTTCATAATATGTAAATCTATACAGTTATTTGAAATACCTTTTTATCTAACAGACATCTTCATCAGTGCATGATACAGGGACAAACATTGTGATCATATTGACATATAGTAGAATTAAACAGTGAATACTGACACACCGTGACATCATAGCAAAGACAGTAAAATGATATGGTGCAGCATTGATGCTAATGGCATGTCAAGTGAGTGAGAATATTATCGAGTGAGAAAGTTACTGATTACATCACAAAGACTGAACCCAAAAAGGCTGACAGCCTGTAATTAGATGCCAAACCTGATCACCTCTAGGCCACTGAGGATTTTCATGAGTGCAATTGAATTTGACACACTAAATTTAAGTTATTATTCAAAATACTGTGCAAGATAATTTCACTTTCTATACTCTATGTAAATATATAAAAACTTTGCAGAAGTTCCAATAAACTAAATTGTTTTGAAAAGAATTCTCTATTTTATGTTGAGTTTTATTTATTTCCATGCTTACTTGTGTCCTGAGGTTTTGTTGCTTGTAACTGGGAGATCCTGCATCAGACTTGAATTTTAATTAAATTTAAATACCAATTTCTGTGCAATGAAACAAATTCTAGATAACTACCATAACAATTATTAAAAACTGAAAATGGAACACCCAAAATCAGATAGACCTCATACCTTACCCAAAGGGGCCCGTGCTATAAGAAACGAAGTATTTAATCCTGTGCGAAAAAAATGAACATAAAACCATCTTTGATCTACTCATATGTGGAAAGCTCAGTAGATACTTAAGATTATATTATAATTTAGACAAGTAGCCCTGAACAACCACATATCTAAAGCTTGATATTCTTATAGTTATTAACAAAGTGTTGCAATATAAACTTGCAATTATTCAGTGACCTAGGCATCTAATCACAGCCTGTCACCTCTGTGTAGGTTTGACTCCCACAAGTGACAATAGTCAGGAAATGTCCAAATATGACCCGGGCTGTTGAACTGCACGTAAAACAACAACAACTCAATGATATTCCAATTTGAATTAATAACTTTGATGTCTCTTATCCAATTATATAAACTGGATTTTACTTCACTCTTAAACAGTGGTTATTTTTTTT
The DNA here is from genome assembly GCA_964017235.1 of Sabellastarte sp. h YS-2021. Lineage (NCBI taxonomy): Eukaryota > Metazoa > Annelida > Polychaeta > Sabellida > Sabellidae > Sabellastarte > Sabellastarte sp. h YS-2021. The sequence continues at coordinate 68,786,712 of OZ024938.1, forward strand.
GCTTGAAAAGGGTAAGTCTTTAATATTTTTTAACAACCTGAAAAAAAACTTTGATTTTTGATCTCAAAAATAACAACATTCACTCTTGTTTGAAAATGACAAACATATATGTGAAACATGTAAATAATTAACACAGTTGCTAAAATAAGATAAATAAAGTTCACAAATGTTAATTACTGTAAAGAATATTTCTGATAACTCTCTCATGTCTCATATGATAAACAGGTGGGGGCCACGATAACACACTCTCCTCCCACTTCTGAGGATGGAGGTTCAAACTCCGGACCATATGTTGGAAAGTTGGTAGTTTCTTATCGATGGTCGGCAGTTTACAGTACATAACCTTGACCAACTGTATGTACTGGTTTCCTCTGCCTACAAAACTACCCGTCGTGATATTACCTGTACATATAAAACCCCAAATAAATAACAATAAAAGGATGAGAAATCCATTCGTAAAGTATAGAAACCTATATTTTGACAGCACTGTAAATGCAGGTATGAGTTTTTCATAGACTAAGGTCAACTTCATAAAGCTATTGGCTCTTTCAGTGTTAATAAGCTTAAGATTCCAACTGACAATCTGTATGGATTTTTCTGACAATTGTTTCATTGTGATGTATTTATCTGTAAGGCTAAAACTGTGAGCTGGCTGCCCATATATTTCAGAAATTTTGGAAATATTAAGAACTGCTATTTTCCACCAATAGAGCTACATATTGTGTCGTCACCTGTACTGTATAGTGCAGTGAAGGCTAAAACATTTCATATACTAGTATGTACACCAAATTGAATAATTACTTAAAGTAAAGGGATTACCTTTTTACATTTGTTCCAGCTGAGAAAGCCATGGCGTTTAAGTAACAAATGACAATATCCAGTCATTAAGACAAAAGCTACACAAGCGATAATCTTCACTTTTTTCATATCTAATTATATTTGGGAAAAATATATTTGACGCCATATACAATATATTGCATTGAGAATGGATATACAGTACAGTACACTAAAGACATGCAATATATTCCTTATTAGAGTTTTTACATTGTACACCAGTGGGAAGTAAGCTGGGTAGTTACATGCCTAATATGGCAATGCCTGATTTAAATAAATTTTGAGGGATGGCAACTTTATACATGTGTAGAGCAATATTTGTGTACACATGCAAAACTGGACAATATGATGTATTGTCTGTTGGAACCTTTTAAGGACTGGCCAGTATTACGACATGTCAAGTGGCTGGTTATAGAAAGTGTGTGGTGCCTGTTTTTTGACAAATTGGTGCACGTGTGTTCTTGCTAAACTGTGATCACATTAGTGAGCCACATTAGTGGGTAAATTAACTATTGGAGTTTTGAAAGTGAAGCGATGGTATTTCATAAGTGTAATATGCCAGCCCCTCAGTTATTGATTGGAAACTGGGGAAAAGCCCTACAAAGAAAAGCCCTACAGAAGAAAAGTGCTACAGTTTTTTATATCTGTGTAGAAAAGCATACACCATTTTCTAGATCTTGAAGAAAGCCCTATACATCATATTTAGTTTACAAATGAAAGGGTTGATCTTTATTTAAAGGGTATTTCAACTGCTTTTCAAACTAACCAGTCCTGTAATTTTCAATCCTAATGGCCCCTTCTAGTTTCAGAAACAATAAAATACATTAATTTGTTAGCAAGGTAAAACCCCTCTTAAAATTACTCAATCTCTAGATGATAACTGATTAAAAAGAATGTTGCAGTGAAATCTTCAAGTGGAAATGGAGTTTGTTCCAGAAGTTTTACAGTCAGTTGAACTTAGAATTTGTTCTTGAAGATTGGGATTTGTTTGCTTTCCTTTCATTAGTAATACAATATTTTTTAATATGTTATTTGCATTGTGAATGTTAAAGTATTTCTTTATATTTTAGTTTGCAGAACACTAAATGTGTATGTCATATAGCAAATACTAAAAACAATAATAATTTTGAAATAATAAAAGTGATACATAACTTGAAACAGTTTATGTTTGTACATTGTGCTACCTGAAAAGGACTTTATCCACAGTCTCAAAAATGGTGTAGGGCATTTCTCGATGGGGGGAGTCAACAAATTGTGTGAGTTTTCTCTGCATGGATTTTCTCTGTAGGGCTTTTCTATACTTTACACAATGAAAAAATGGTGCAGAATATTTTGGAAAAAGGAAGTACTAAGAAATTGTTATTTCTGTAACTTAATAAATTTTACACACCAGTGAAATATGTATTATCCTTAAAATTCTGGAGTCTTTATTTTAGGCTCTGTGAAATGAATTCTGGTAGACATGTTATAAATAATGTTTCCTCAAGCTTAACAATAGTTCAAGTGATATTTTAAAACACTGACCCCACACCCTAGTTTATCATATTATCAATTCAGTGTACCAATACATCTAGCCTTGCCTATGGGCTTTATCAGAGCCCCTGGCTCAATGCTTTATTTTTATTTATTTGGTTTGTTTATTTATTTGGGGTTTTACGTCGCTTTCAACACTGTACAGGTCATATCACGACGGGTAGTTGGAAGGGCAGAGGAAACCAGTACATATAGTTCGCTAGGGTTCTGTACTGTAAACTGCCGACCAACGGCAAGCAACTACCAGCTTTCCCACTTACGGCCATGACGGGGATCGAACCCCGGCCGCAGAGGTGGGAGGCGAGAGTGTTACCACTCTGCCACCGTGGCCCCCTTTTATTTATTTGGAGTTTTATGTCAACACTGTACAGGTCATATCATGACGGGTAGTTGGAAGGGCAGAGGAAACTAGTACTTTCAGATCATCTGGGTTATGTACTGTAAACTACCGACCAATGGCAAGCAACTACCAGTTTTCCCACTTGAGACCATGCCAGAAGCCGAACCCTGGCCTCTGAGGGGGGAGGCGAGAGTGTTACCACTCTGCCACTGTGCCCCCCCTCCCCCCGGCTCAATGCATAAAATAATGTAAGTCTGTACAAATATTATGTTGGCGTTTAAATGAAACTTAAAAACTTGGTATTTCATCTTGGACCTTAGCTAATCGACTTTGGTTTGAACTAAGTAGAATATAATGTAAATGTCATGCTGATTCCTTTTGAAAATTAATTATGTTTTGTACAGGTCAGATTGTTTTTTTTTTTCAGTTACACCTAGTTCCAGCATTCAATTTACTGTTTGAATATCGTAGATACTTGCTGTTGAAAAAATATAAAAATACAGAATTATATAAAAATATTAAACATAAAAAATATCTCAGAGCCTAGAAGAAGACTACCCAAAATCAAAAGGTGCATAATATTGTACATACATGTTCCTTGGTGTTAATCATTTGCATAGTGATGAAAAGGCATATTTGGCCCTGTTGTTTGGGAAATGTGTACCAAGTCCTTCATCCCTCCAACATAATGGATTCATATTAAAATTTTCTTTTTTAATGAGCTTAAACACCCCTTGTACACCACTAACCACCCAAACTACCCTTGATGGTTACTTCAAGCTCCACCCACATGGCTGTTAAATGATTTCATTGGTAATTTACAAATAGGTCAGTGTACTACCCTGGGTAGGAATGGTTACAATGTAAAAACTCTACTTGGCAATGACAAACATCCAAAAGGCTTCGTGTACAATACATGTTACAGTTATTGTGTGAAATTGGGTATTTCATGAAAAGCCCAACTCAAGGGTATATTTCAAGCATGAAAACAATGGGCCTTTACATTATTTAAACTTACCTTCCACCTCTATGATATATAATTGCTTATGCCTACCTCAAACATCGATCACTGTTATTGTGTTATCCTTTTCAATTGTTGAGAGAAGATTAGACAAGATCTCTTTTCTTCATTATTCATTTACATTATAAATTTATAAATTCAACATACTTAAAGAAATAAAATTTATTGTCACCTTTAAAAGGCCCATATTCTATAAATACCTGAATGGCTGTTATTGTAGCACTCCTAGTAATGAGATGAATTTATCATTCTGATATACTTTCAAAAGATAAAGCTGTCCAGTTTTGAATACATTAGTTCTTTTCTTTATGCTGAATAATGGGGGCTCGGTGGTGTAGCGGTTAGAGGTCTCGCCTCCAACTTCTGAGGCCGCCGGTTACTTGCTGATGCCTGGTGGTTTATAGTGCAGTATGCACTGGTTTCCTCCACCTGTAAACTACCCGTCGCAATATGACACTGGCTGTTGAATGCATCATCCTGAAATCATCCTGAATAACTAGTTAAAATAAATGTTACAGGAAAATAACTTATTTACTAGTATACATTTTGAACTTCCTTTATTATATATAATTTGAAAAATAATTATTTAATTCTGGTGGTATAATCCTTAGTCATGAGTCCAACATACAGGACACATTCAATTTAAATACATGTAACCTCTCTTAGACCTTAATGAAAGACTGGGAAAGTGTTGATGTGACAATAACACTTAAAGTTCAAAGTTTTACATAACGTTAAAAAGCCAGGGTCATATTGGGACAGGTCCTCAGCATTTTCACTTGTGGGACTCGAACCCTGCTAACCAACTAGACCAATGAGGACCTCTTTCACACTCGAAGTTTACCAAGTTATATCTGACATGGAAAAGCACTGATAATTAAAAAGATACTTTGGGAAATTGGTTAAACTAGAAGCAACATAACAATTAAAACATGTCTGAATTGAACTTGTGTATACACAAGTAGATCAGCTGTGAATGGTACAAAATATTTTAATTTCTGCAAGGTGGCAGCATAAGGGATTGTAGAAGGCAGACCTCGCCCGAAAGCTGAAATGTTTTCATGTATAAGTTCCTGGTCATTTCACAAATCTGGCCATTTCAAAATGGCTATTGGTCATTTCGAAATGGCCAAATAATATATCTGTCTGTTGTAAAACCTCTAATGGTTTTGAAACGGCCCGACTATTTAGAAACCTATCTGAAAGTAAAGTAAATAACACTGTTTTTGTTATGTTGATTTGACTCTAAATGACTCAAGACAGGCTCAAAATATTGCAGCTAAGTAGTAGTGAATATGGCTGTTGTTTTAATATATTGATTAAATTGTGACTGGTCTATATGACTATCAATAACAAAAGTTAAATGCAATTAACACTTACGCCTCCACAACAATCCACATGAAAGGAATGGTTTCCCCTGGACCGTGTCTTTTCTTAAAAGTAGTTATTCCTCTCCTAGGTTTAAAATTGATTTATTTTGCAATATCAATGGTTTCAAGTAACACATATATTTCATGCCTGCACTCTCTCCAACCACAGTATTGTACATGTTTAAGGTGACACTAATTAAGCCCATTTTATTGTCAAACTGAAACAATGTCAAAGGCAAAAATACACACTCGTGGGTGGGTGACAAATTAATTCTTGTCATCAAACAAAGTGAGAATAATATATTTTTTGATAACTTTGCCTTATTTGTATACCCAATCAGTTTAAAAGTGTATATTAATCAAAATATGCATACTTTACAATATTGGAATGAATCTAGAGACACCGGGCAATGGAAAAATGGACAGAATGAAAAGTGGCACAAGGAAAAAGAGACACAAGAAAGAAGGCCTATAAATAAATAAATGGGTAAATAAATAAATAAATCAGTCAATTTATCTATCTGTATATGTAACATCTGTATAATACCTTTGTATACAGTGAAAACATGCCTAGTTAGTCCTAATTTAAGTACGTACTTTTTTCTTGTATGATGTACACACTAAAATTGATTGGTTTTCACACTTGATGCTATCATCCTTTCTTTACAGAGGGTACAATATGTTACATTACTGATGTGAAAAGGTTAAAATTTACAACATTTACTCTTTTATATATATATATTGATTTGTGTTTCTTGCATACCAGACTAATAAACCTAACAAGGATTGCACTTTAAAAGCCAAGGCCTAAACTTATCTCTGTCTACATGCTCGTGCTGCAAAGGAATCACAAACAGCAGTAGTGCACTAAAGTAGTGCACAATTTGTGATAATCCAGATACAGAAGGGTGATCCAAAGATGCATGCGCCTTCCAGAGAGATTGCAAGTTTGTGTATATTTGAAAAGAGCATATTTAGAAATAAATTTAAATCATCCTTCCTTGTTTGATGTTATCCTGAGATTTCAATAAGCACATGGATAATGTACGTGTTTGTACTACTGTCATACTATATTGTTACTGACGGTTATAAATTGTGTCCCATCAGTGGCCGTGTGAGTTATACCTTATGGATACAACAAAAGAGAGAATATGAATCATCCTGGGAGGTGGTTCCACTACCAAGTAAAATTTATAACTGTGGGATTTACTGCCCGTATAGCATTTTCAGCATTTTCAGTTTGTTCTTGATTAAGGTGAATACATAATTGAGTGTCATTTGAATAACAAATGAAAAATTGATGTTTGTGGTTACTGATACCTCAGCTAAAATGGGTGGTATACAGAGAAAACAGAATGGGAGCTAAAACAGATTCCTTTCTTCCACCAAAATTTACATTTTGCAACGATGATATTGATGAACCAGTTTTGATAGACTGGCAACGTTCTGCCAAATAGGAAACAAAGCAATTAAGCACTACTCCACCCTCTCCAAACCAGGATGACAAACCCTTGAGAAGGATACCATGATCAATAGTGTCGAAAGCGACTGACAGATCCAGAAGCATCAGAGTGGCTTCCTCTGATTTAGACAATGACAAATGAGTATCTTTTATTACCAATAAGAGTGCTATTTCTGTTAAGTGGCACTGTTCAAGTAAACAGTTTACAGTCTAATATTATTTCATTAGTCATGACTGAGTTACGTATGTAGTTAAACTGTTTGGTGTATGATTTAACCATGTTTTCAAAAATCCAATATGGATGTGCTGAAATTGGGACAGAGTAATTTGGTCAGAATATTAACTCGGTAGATATGTCATCTATATCAATTATAAATATCACATATAAATATCTCACATATATCATAAGTATCTTATTATATTAAGTTAACTATAAACTAGCCAATACCTGTTTAGTTTTCATAATATTAGCAGCAAATTATAGATTGTGTGCATGTGTTTGATCCTGTAGCTTAGCTTGCGGGAATTGGTTTTAAATATGTCAGAATGGAAGGCTAAGTTGCAATCCAATCTAGTTTTCATAATTTTCAAAGGATACTATGCGTAGTTTTTGGCTTATTTGTGAGAAAAGCTTTGAAAAATCAAAAAATTATTCCATTTTTAATTAAAGCCAAAATGTCAAAGCTTATGACTTGCGGGTTCTACGTCTGGTTCAAAAGCCAATTAAAGCAAAAGTGTATAATATACCCTCAAGTTTATCTATAAAATATACAGCATGAAGGATACTAAGGTCAGTACAGTATGGATTATTTTGGCTTAATGTTATTTTAAACACATTGTTTAGGTTATATCACAACCGCTAGTTTAGCAGGCAGAAGAAACCAGTACACAATTGTTGGTCAGGATTCGGGGCCCGTATTCACAAAAGGGATCAAGATCAATTTGAGCCAAAAATCAGCTCAAATTAAGTACAAACAGTTGTAATCTTAAGCTGATTTTTGGCTCAATTTGAGGTTGACCCCTTTTATGAATACAGTCCCCCTGCACTGTAAGCTGTTTGGCATCAGTAGATACTGCCAACTTTCCCACATATATAGGATCGGGTCCAAGGTTTGAACCTCCAACATAGGAGTTTGAAGACCATTGTGTTACCCACCTTAGCACTGTACCTCTCGATAATTAGTAAACAATAGTTCCGATTTACATTAGTTTATTTTCACAACAGTTCATGTTTTATGGTGTTATATAATGTGATAATTTAATGTGATTAACATGAGTTACGTAAAAGCGTTGTCTGAATGGGGTTACCTTTCGGGCCTAAAGAAGTAGTTTTATCCTTGTCAGCCATTTTCTCTCACAGGGTTTTCAATGGGAATGTAGCCTGTCACAGTATATTTCTCATTAAAATGCCCATAAATTACTAACCTTTTCATTATTACTTTTCCTGTTAGTTCTGAGGTATAATTGCAACAAAGGTTAACACGCCAATGTCATTTTATTGTGGCTAGTTTGATATATGTAATTTTATCAAACTGCATTGTAAAGTCCAATACGAGTAGAAATACAGACATGAAAATAAATTATGAAAAAGAACATATGTTTAAAATCCATTCAACACAAAGTCATTATTTTGTTATTTTGTTAGATTATATTTAAAATGCTACAGCCCTCAGGGAGTGAAAACTTCCGCCAAGGCCCAACATTTGTGCTTTGAAAGTTTTTATTATATCTGTTTTGACTGAATAAATTGATGGAAGCTTCCATGTCACTTGCTGTGTTTGTTTATTTTTGTATTGATTTACCTGCACTTTAAAAAACTTTTTTTTTCATATATTGCCTAGATTCAGGGTACAAACATGAGACCTAAATTTATTGCAGTGTGTACAAATTTGCAAAAAAAAAACCAATAAAAACGCTGGAAATAATTTTATTGCTTGTCACTATACAATGGGGTCAAATATATTAACTGTGGAGCTGTCTAAATGCTTGGACAATGTGTGTGTGTTTTCGGCTGGGTGGTCGGGCATCAATTGCATATATAGTTCACTAGATATTTGTGATTTATTTGCCGATACAGTACTCAAATCCTGGCCTGACCTTATGTGGTAAAGCCAGTAGTTGGTTGCTGTTGGGTCAATAGTTTACTGTACAGAACCTTGACCAAATGTGTTCACTTATCTCCTCCGCCTGTAAAACTACCCATCACAATATGACCTATACAATGGTGCTCAGCGTGATGTAAAACAATAAAAAATAGTTTACTTATATGTGTGATAACTCCCAGAAGTAGGTTATGTTCTTAGTTACATTTTCTGTCTGTTTGTTATCTTATAACTTAAAAGTATGGACCTTTGTGTTTTTTGGGGGGTGGGGAGGAAGAAGTATTTAAATTTTTAGGAAAGTTCCATATCTTATTCTGAACATCAGAAAATCTCAACTATTCCGAGGTCCCGTTTTTAATGAATTTGGAATGATCTTGGCTTTTTGGTTTATGTAATTCCAAATTTAATGAACATATCTAAAAGCTAATTGTTACTCTAGAAAATGTTGTACATGTGTATATATTTATTTATAGGAGTGTCAGTAAATGCATTGTACTGTTTACATTCAGTAGCTATGTGTTCCCTTTAAGGAGGGTTCAGTCATGTGTTCAACAGTGCATAAAATGGTGTCTTTCTTGTTACTGACGAAAAAATTTCTAAACACCTTCCATATATTTATGTATTTCCTTGTGGTCTTCTGAATACATGTCTGACACAGATGCACTCATATTACTTGGAGCTATTTCTTGCCTGATTTCCCTCCACTGAAAAGCCACACTAGAAATATTCATGAAGGAAATCAGTGTTACAGTGTTATTGCAAAAAAAAAATGGACAAACACGTGTTTGTGTGCGTGAATTGGGAGTATTTATTTCTTTGGGTTTTAATGTAGCTTTCAACACTGTACAAGTCATATCATGACTGGCCCCTTTGTGGGAAAGTTGGTAGTTGCTTACCAATGGTCAGCAGTTTACAGTACAGAACCTTGACCAACTGTATCTGCTGGTTTCCTCTGCCCTTAAAAACTACCCATCCTGATACCAACTGTACAATCTGTTGAAATCGGTTATTGAACTCAAATAAATCCAACTGGTAAGCTACACCTGGAGGATACATCTTGGGTGTATTTGTTTGTTTACCTGTGTGTCTGTTTGCCCATGTTTGTGATAACTCCAGAAGTAATGGACAGCTCTTTTTGAAACCTTTTTATGTGGGTAAAGTCTTGTCAAAGGATCAAGTCCTGATATTTTCACAGAGACCCAATTCATTTATGAAACCCCCCCAATAATCTCAAATTTTCAAGTGTGTCATTTTTAATGTTACTTTCAAAGACTTTTCAAAGATTTTATGTGGGTACGGCATGAATCAATGGAACAAATAATAATATATAGAGCATGTTGGGAATCACCATCTGGGGCCGGTTTCACAAAGCCTCCTTAAGATAAAGGTCACCTTAAATTCAAGGATTTCCTTGAATTTCTCCCTCCTTTAAAAAATCTCAGTTTCACAAAGCCTCCTTCCTTAAGGGAGACCTTGACAACTCCCTTAATTTTCAAGGAAGCTAAGGACCTACCTTAAATTTTAGGAAGTGTCCTTTAAGGAATGTTTAATAACTTTAATGAACATTTACTCGCCCCTTAAGCTTCTACGAAGACCTTTGGTAGAGAGACTTAAAGAAGGCTTTGTGAAACTGAATCTTAAGATGGCCTTCCCAAAGGAAAACAAAATGACCTTCCTTTACTAAAGGAGGTCCTTTCCAAAGGAGGCTTCGTGAAACCGACCCCGGGATACAAAAAAAATTACTAATCATGATTTTTTTTTCAGAAATGTGTCCTAGTAGAGGTCGGTGCCCCGTGAATGCTTTCTAGTTTATCTTTGCATTCTAAGCAACTATAATAATTAAGTGTCACTTATTTATACAGTGACCGACATGTTTATAAAGCCTTAGTTTAGTTTGACAAGATTCCTCATGACTCAGTGAACATAACAGAATTGAATACTTGTTTTGACAATCCACAGAGCTGTCTATGCAGAGAGTTAGCCAACCCAACAACAGTAAAAGGTAGGTCAACAAGGCATCTTATTATCAAATCAGATGTGATGTTATGTGTCATGATTTATTTATCTACACGCCCTGCTACAATACCTGGCTCGTGACATTACCCTGTACTGTTGTTTAAAAATCTGCCCGTCTGTAAATTAGCCACAAATATATCGTTTTTTTTTTAAATTCGGTTGGAATTTGTTTTTGAAAAAAAAGACATGTTTTTGCAGTGTGTTGCAAACTACAAGGCGAAGTACCCCCAAACTCAAATTCCTTCACACTCCCACTTTCGACCGCAAGGTTCATAAATCAGTCAAACATTTCTCCAATTCTTTCAGTCACTATGCCCCAGTTCTCTGGAACTCCTTCCCCTTCCAAATTAGAAATAGCCCCTCTGTCACATCTTTCAGGAAGCACCTCAAAACCCACCTCTTTAATTCTAGTTTTCCAACTTAGTTTTCTTCCCTCTTGGTCACACCCACAACTCTGGATTATTGACCTTGAACGCCCCTTGACTTTCCTTATGATAATGATCTTGTTAAGTTAGCGCACTGAGTTCCCCTTTGTGGGGAAGATATTGCGCCTGCAAAGCAGTAGATTAGATTAGATTAGTGTGTATTTGTTCCACTGCCTGTCTGTCTGTCTGTCTGTATGTATGTTTCTGTGCAAAACCAATTTCCTATTTGATACGGTATCCATTTGCTTTAATGTATTATATTATCCATGCTATCGCATGCATTCAGTTCTGGCAAAACACATTTTATTACTTGAAAATCAGCAAAGCGCAAAAAGTTGTGGAGTTTTACCACATATTTAGTCAGCAAACTTGAAAGTTTTTACAACCTAATGACTACAGAACAGACATAAACAAAAGAGTAAAACAAATTACAATAGGATTGTATTATAAACAAAAAAAAAACAAATTAAATATAATCAATTTTTGAATGAAAACAGATACCCTAAAATGGTTTAAGGATCAAAGTTGGGGCTTTAGCCCCTGTTAAATATTCAGGGATTGAAGTGGTTTATTTCCTAGGACCCACCATAAAGGTTATTCCATTACAATAACTTTTCACGCCAAGGGGAGCCTTTTATAGTTTTGCTTGATTATACTGAGCTGGGTTCAATTTTAAACATGTAGACTCCACACCATTGTGTCAATTACAGGGTGGATTATTTTTTTTGTCATAAATAAATGATCAAATACACAATATTTTTGCTTCTGTACCTAGCAATAGAGACTGGGGATATTTTTATCTCAGCATATCAATTACCTGTGTTCCGGAGGTTACGTTATTGTTTGAATTTGTTTGCCTGTTTATTTGTTTTTGCAATGAACGCAAAACCAATGAATATAGTTCTTTGCTATTCTATGTGAAAAGGCCATGGGTTCAAATTTTTCGTGAGAATGACCAGAGTATATAAAATACTTCCATAATTTTCCAGATTCAGATTTTATATGAGTATTTGGCAGAAAATACAGCAGAGGCTTACTCGGCTGATCTGGTGGATGTTTGCGCTCTACAAGTGGTTTCCAGTTTGCATTATGAAAGGTTAAACAAGTGCTGACATTTTCACAAATATCTGACATACAAGCTCTTTGGCAGTTCCGTAGTAAATGCATGATTTGTCCTGAGTTATTTTAACTTTTAACATGTAATTAATAATTAATACAGATGCACTCTTGTCCAGTCTATTGTGGGAATTTCAGTAATCTTTGTTCTATGGGGTCATCATGCACACATACAAGGCTCAGTTCTGCTTTCAGAAATGACACTGTAAAAAATTGAATGGTTTACATTTGTCTGTAAAAGTCAACATTTGATACTTCCAACAGCTATTTTCATAAATAAATGCATTGTTGATTTTCGAGGTAAATTTGGAGTAATTTGACAAAATTCAAACAAAGAGGTAGGCAAGAATATAAGAAATCTCGTATGGAATAATAAACCTTTTGTTGGGAAGTACAGAACCAATTTCAATACAGGTACAACATCTATTCACCTTCATACATTATATTATTCACCACGTGTATTTGATCTAAGTACACGGACATAGATTTTACAGGAGGGGTCTGTTTTCATCTTTAGGAAGGTAGTTTACATGGCCTCTCCCTTTTCTTGCATCAAAATCCATGCAGACATGACAGAAGAAATTGAAAGCTAAATATTCTAAAACTTTACGTTTTTACATTCACTGGTGCCTGTTAAAATAATTTTCTTTAAACTTGGTGGATAGTAGACTACACATGAAAAATATATATCAGTCCTGAAGGTGAACACTATAGTAGTCATGTTACTCAGTTATATAATACCGGCAGCATTTATGTCACTTGGGGATTTATCTACTTATAAAACTAGTGAGTTTGTTTGCAATTACATCATTATCATGTTGATTACAAAGCTTAGCACTTTAAATGGATATCTTGATGATTCCTGATCTGGTGAAAATTATTCAATGTAAAAGTTGTTTTGTATGGGTTTATATTGTGCAAATTATATCATATTGTACTACAAATTAATTGTTGAAATGTATTACGTCATGTTCTATTGCTATATGGGCTTAGAGGCCTTTGAAATAATATTTCATTTTGTGGAAAACTTTGTGTGCTATAACGTCACCCTTATACTTAAATTATAGATATTCTTTCAGGTGGAAATTGCAGTCCTTATATGAACATTGAATAAAACTGACAACAAGATAGTTTGTATGTATATGTCCTTATTTAGTTATGTATAAGTAGACTACTCTTAAGTACAAATTATATAAATGTCAAATCTCCTGCCTGTTTAACCACCATATAATTTCTAATTTGTAGGGACTAATAAGTCCAAAGGGGCTGGGTATTTTGTTATACATTTAATATAGCCATATATTGCTATATACTTTGTCACTTTAATAAATGAATAAAGAATAACAACACTAGGGGGAGACAAGTTTTTCCGTCATCAAAGCATTGGTGTAATTTCATGAAATTTAAGCACATATTAGTGGGGTGGGACCAGTAATTATAAAGAACCTGAGTCTAAAATTGGCAAAAAATTCTGTTGGTACAATAGCTAATGTATGGATACTGAAACACTAATGCTTGGGGTTTGGGGTCTTTTTTGTTACAAAGATATTCATACATTCTGACCTTTACAAGGTCACACAGCCTGACCTTTAACTCTTGACTCTCAAAGTACATATTCATTGCATGCTAAAAGCCACTGGCCAACGCATTACATAGTTGGGTGTTACATTTAAACCAGCCTGATGTCTTAACACAAATATACAGACAACTGTAGTGGTTTATATAACCTGATATGCATAGTTGGTGTTGTACACAGTAACCTAGTAGTTATGAGGATTACTTAACTTTAACATACAAGCATATGCAGTTAGGTAATAGCTCAACTAAGTTTGTTAATAGTAGTTGTACAGGTCTTGTTAATGAACATTTATACACTTGATTCTTTGATAAGTCATTAGATTAGTAGTCAGCAAGTACTGTACTTTGGTGTGTAACTGGTAGTGATACTAATACTGATATAACTTAGTAGTAATGAGGATTACTTAGTAGCAGTCAGCTGTAACTGGGTAGTAGCTCTTCTAAATTTGTTGTTTAGTAGTGCAAAGAATTGATATTGGAGATTTATACACTCATCATAGGGTTACTAAATTGGTAAATGTCAAGTATTTGCAACTGGTGTCTTTAACTTGATAGTGTTAACAATTGGTGTGTGTACAGAATGTATGTAACTTTAACTTTATTTTAATAAACTCCAAGCATTGTTATAAAAACATTGGTCTTATTGGCTTCCTCACTTGCTACTGATGTCAGAAACTGACTGTTATGCACGTTAAGGTGAGGTTATTTACTTGCTCGACTATCGTCCTTATAAGATATACATTCAAGAATTTCTGAGCACTGGCTGAAATATCATATATAAAAGGGTGGCCCATTGAGTCCTTAAAAGGAAGGATGTTTAAATTTATGAGAATGATAGGGTGTCAGACTCCATGACAAGGTTGTCTATAACATTAGGCCTTGAAAGCCAGAGATAATTTTGTTTATAATAACATGTTTATAATTGTTGTTCATGTTACTTGCCATTTTGAAACCAATGGCCATTTCAAAATGGCTATGGCTGTTACGAAATTGCCAAATATACCAGATGACAATTTCAAGACCAAGGTGAGCTTTCAATATGGCTTGGCCATTTCAAATGGTCCAATAAACCCGTTTGCCATTTTAAAATCACTTTTTAAGTAACTGGCGTACAAATTAGGCTCATTATAGTTACAACTAATCTAATTGGCAATTATAGTCTGATAAAAAATCAGCCTGTGTTTTCAATATTGATTTAACAGTATATAATTTCAATTGTTATAAATTTGTACATAAACGATTATATATTAACAGCGTCATAATGGAATTTTTAACATACATCTTTCAAGCTTCAAAAACAATGAAACAGTGTTGAAAGAGGTTTAGTCCTACTCAGATGTTATTTGTTCTAATTAATGTTATATTTTTTTATTCCCTAACAATAGGTGAAAGTACAATGAAGTGATTACTTAAAAAGTGATCAACTAATCAACATCAAATTATTAACGTTAATACTGTCAAGTAAACACTGTGTAAGAGAGTACCTAGTCCTTTCGTGCTGATTGCTTTGGTATGTAAATGTTTGTTGTATTTAAATAATGTTACTGACTAGACATACAATAATCTTTGAATCAAAACAACAACCAACTTTTAAGGAGGAAAAAGTTTTTCCTTTAAATTCCCTGACAACATGGTTACATCTAATGAAGTGATTACTTAAAGAGTTGTTCTGTAGTTGGTTATACAGCCTTAATCACAAGCTAGGAATTTGGTTCAATATAATTGCAATGCAGCTACTTGGTTCAAGTACTTTGAGCAATAGACTTTGACTAATTCATTTTCTCTTTTGTGTAATATATGGGTACTGAATGACTTTTTTGAGAAACAGCCAAGACTGACAAAATTATTTTAAAAACTATCCCCCTAAATTCAAAATAGTGGTACAATGAACTCCTGTAAGACGTAAGTTTCTAATTTTAAGTTAACATTTTAATTCAATGATGGATCCCAATAGAAACACTTGGAGTAAGTCAATTTGAGTACACACCCAATTAACAAATAGCCAATACCAAGGACAAATAAATAAACAAAAAACAGATTTATTCTCTCTGTTCAAATAAGTTTTTAAATGGCCGGGCCGTTTCAAACCAAGTTAGGTTTTGAAATTGCCAGCTAAATTATTTAGCCATTTCAAAAGGGTCAATGGCCATTATGAAACAGTTAGACTTGTGGATTGGTCAGGAACAAAAATATATAGCTGTAGTCTCACAACTATTTATATAGTTTTATGCAAACATTTTCGGTATATATGCGACTACCTTAAGCACAAACAATTTGTTTCAAACTGGTAAATCATGGACCCCCTTTAGCTAAAGGTTCTCTAATTAAAACTAATAAATCTCAATAATAAGTTTTAGGTTACCTTAAACCCCCAAGTGGTTTGATGAGAATATAATGGAGGTTGCGTTTGCAAGAAGGCCCCAAAGTCACGTTTTAAGTCTGTCAGCACCTAAGTCCAGAATTTAAAGCAATTAATTTGTTGAGTTGGAGTACAGTTGGAGTATATGTTCAAAATACATTTATATACTAGATACAACAGGAAAAGAAATAAAACCTCAATCCAACTGTTTGGCTTGTGGTCCCTAAATGAGATGAGTAGTGTAGTAGCATATCTGAATTATTAGAGTATTAATATTCTGTAACTTATCAACGTACGATGAGTCATAGTATTATATGTGGATTATTAGAGCATTGATATGTTAACAATATCATTTTACAAGTAAGTTTTAGTAGAATAAATATTATATTAATCCCATTTGCTCTCTTTACTTGTTTTGGCCCCCGAGGGAATGTTCTTGCAGGCACTAAGGTGTATGCAGGTTCATTCCTTGTTGGGGCACCTTAATTTTGGACTTTTGGGCTTTAGTAGTCAGCCCATGCCTTTTGTAAACTATTATTTTATTGGCCCTTTTCAATTCGAGGCTAAAAATCTACATCCACTTTTCCATTTCCATTCAAGACTTGGAAGGGGTAAAAGCTAGAAAAATCAAATTTTATTGTCCCACCGCATTATTTCCCACCCTGGCATAATAGTGGTTTTTAATTAGTTGTGTAATTTCAGGTGCTTCTGGATGGTTTCCCCGGAGCCTAGGATCAGCTTCAGACTGTCTGATTCCTCCATTCGACACTTTGGAAAGAGACACGATAATTTCAGTTATTATTTCCATACTCCCCCGCTTGCCTGCCATATGATGTGCATAATTTTCCTCTTGAATGCTTATGTTTATAAAGTTATCGTATCTTAACTTATTTGCAATGAACATTAACGTTCTGTCAATGCTACATATACTAGTCAACTATTTACATTATGTATATGATTATTACACATTTCATGCTAGTGGTTATAGTGTGTATTTGCCCATAAAGAGCTTGTTGTGTTTTATTTGCTGACCTCAGTTACACATGTCTATGGTATCCATCTATTCACTTTAAACATTTTCATTGGTTAGCTGATCTGGTGCCACTTTATGGCTCGTATCTCTCTGGCTTGCAAACTTTACATTTAGGTTACCACTAATGCTACTGCACGTGTTGATGTTATGTTATTTCTGTCAAACGGGGTGCTGGACCTCCATTACAATCTACTTTACTCAGATTTCACATATTTATCTTGACCTTTGTGGCCCTTACATGACCTTGGTTCATAAAGGTCAGGGACCTGACATCCAGGGTCACTGGTTAGCCCTCCATCACTTGTTTAGTCCCATGTTTATGCATTGGCATTGGGCTTGTGATAATGGTTTATAACTTTGAAGCTTGGGGGTTTCTGTTGCAATAGTTGGCATTTACCAGTGACATTGGTTTGTGTAGCTAACTAAGGTCATATTAATCACAGTACTCCATCTGAATTATTAGAGTATTAATATTGTGTAATTTGTTAATGTACAATGAGTCATAGCTTCCAACACAGGTTAACCAAATATTATTACAATTAGCTGTTGCTGAAAAGACAGGTAGAACGAAATCATAATGGGTGATTTCTGCAGAGGTCATGGTCCCAGATCAGGCTGGGTGGCCATAGGAATAGCTCTTGTCCGGTATGAATATAGAATGAAACTCTCAAGATCACCTTTCAATAACCCAATGAGTTGCAGGCTTTGCTGCATCATAAAGGAGGGAAAAATCTTGAAGTTAAGGAGTTAAAGCTAGAATACTGAGTGGCAGTTTTAGATAATAGAGTTCTCTTATTCAGCAAATGTCAGCCATACTGTCCCACTATATAGGATGAAACCAGGTAAAATCAGTGGTTACAGTGAAACAGGACAAAATAAACCGAATTAGAGGACCAATGCCCAAAGACACATTTTTCAAAGTCATGGTAATTTGAACAAAAATCTCAAAATCTCAAAAACATGCCTTTTATTTACTTTAATTAGGGGTGATGTGTTTTCATACCACAACTTATGAAACCAAAGACACAGTTTACAACCACATGTACCCAGCTTGCTCACAAAAACTCTGAAAAATGCTCAATTATCCAAGACAGGATTGTAAAAAGGAACATAAATGCCACCAACCACAAAAAAGATGTGCAATGAGTGTTCCTATAGTTTTGACCACCCATGCTTCTGGTTCTAAGTCTTTTATATAGCTGCCTATTCTAATGCTAACCAGAGAAGTTACAGATTCTAACACCAAGTTATTCAATGGTTTTACATACATAAAACTTCAAAATTTGTTTCAGAAATATAGAATTTATGCTGAAGCTCTTATGGCTTGTCATAAAAAAATCTCCGTTTGCCAGCCACATAAATTTGCAAAAAACTCACAAGTTGTTCTTGTTCAACTTCTGCACATATTCCAACATCCAGTAGCCACATTGTTGAATTTTCTGAAGAGGTATAAGATTGCTCACCATCTAGGGTAGCAGATTTTGTATTTCGGTATGCCACCAGTGTTGAACCGTACTGATTCCAGGATACCAAAAAAATTTGCGTTCTAGCATATCCCCAATCAAATAAGCCCACTATCAGGAAGTAAACAAAACACAGCAGTTCTTCTGAATGAAACTGCTATAAAACTGCAAAAATGTAAGGAAATATGAGATAAAAGTTTATAATTTCTTCAGATTTGAGGTTTGTTTCCAATATTTTTCGTTTTCTTACAATATTATATAGTGACATTCAAAAAACTGGTAGTAAAATGTTGTGACGTTGTTCAACTGAATTGGTCTTGATACTGAGATACCAGTGTTACCGACACTGTTCTATTGCGATCCATCATAGACTTTGTGATGAAAATGAACAGTCACTATGAGGATGATACATTGCAAGAACCCCCTTTCAAAGCCTGATAAGGAATATATGGGGATTTACCTAAGAAGGGTCAAGAGGTACATTTCAGTTTATCTCTGAATGCATCCACCTGGGAGATCTGAGTTCAAATCTAGACCTGACTTGAAGTACAAAAGCTGGTAGTTGGTTGCCTTTGGTCAGCAGTTTACAGTACATAACATTAAATAACTATGTACTGGTTGACCTCCGTTCTAGCTACATTCCTGCTACGTTCAACTGTGACTTCACCTCTATATGGCTTGCCAGATAACTGGACATTGTCAAGTTTGTGCAATATTATGTTGTGCAATGGGAGTTTGAATAATAAGAGATATAGGCATGTTTTATTGGTATTACAATAGAAAATTAACACGAGAACATAAATAAAAAAATATTGTCTCAAAAAACTAGGATAGTGTGTTTAAACTTTTTTGGGGGAAACTTTTAAAAAATGAAACAAAAGGTTTTTTTCTTGTATTATCACCCACCTTGTTTCAGCCACAGGCAAAATAAGTCAATATTTATCAAGTGAATGTATAAACGGAAAATCCATAGTGATAATTTACAAGTTACCATTTTAAATATAGATTTCTCCGCCATATCCAAATATTTTAATGGCAAAAATGAGCAGATGCTTTGTAGAAAAAAATTGATAGTAATGAATATGACGTATTTGTAACTTACATATTAATGAAACATTAATGCAAATCAGCACATTTGTAATGTTATCCATACTAAGAGTTCAGGAGTACAGAAAACTTTGCTATGTGTCATGTGATTTATTTGTTTGTGCTGTTATTTACTTTTTGTCATGTTACCTAGGTCAAATACATTGTATGTTGGATCATAAATGTTGCGACAGTTGCAAAAAATCAACGGGTTACTCACTGCTGTAGTTTGAAGACTGCACAATAGTTTGGCAGCATAATTTGACACCAATTTTGGACCAATCGGATTATCAAGTTTAGCATCTAATCAAAGGCTATAACCTCTTTGTGGTTTGATTCCCACAAGTGATAATGATGAAGACAGCGCTGGACAGAGTTATGTACATATAAAACATGTAAATATAAAACATGTATTTTACGTGTGAAGCTATAAAAAAATTCCTCGCCATCTTCATTTAACGGTTTAAAAAAAAGCATATATATAAACACGAATGCAGTGACTGGATTTTATCCAAAACAAGTTGTCCAATCTTTGGATTATAATAGTGTTGAATCCGGAACTGCAGATGTGAATTTATTGTGTCTCTCTCGGTTTTAACAGAGTGGCTAGGACACACTTCAAATTTAGTTACAAGTAAGTATGTAAGACACAGCCAAGTAGGGGCCTGCAATTTCAGTTAGTCACATCTCTAATGCAAATATTCTACTATGAGCTAACATTGATATTTCGGTCTCAAAACCTGTAAACTCTTCTATCATCGCCTGCATTTGCAAAGCTGTTGCAAAGGCTGTTTTCATATGCATACTTGCAGTACTATTCTGCTGGCGCCCAAACCCAGTCAAAATAAATAAACTGGGTTTATAATATTATTTATTCTAAAATCTTTTTACGTTGCAGTTCTTATGAATTATTAATCACATGTATGTTTACATATATCAACCATATTAAGCAATTATACACACAGTGTATCTGTATCACTGGTATCAAATATGTATGAGGACATTATATCTACAACATGTATGTATTAATTGGGGGTATTATGTCGTTTTCAACACGCCAGATAGTTTTGTGGGCAGAAGAAACCAGTACATACAGTTGATCAAGGTTCTGTACTGTAAACTGCTGACCAATGGTAAGCAACTACCAACTTTCTCGCATGGAGTCCTTGGTTCGAACAGCCGACCTCAGAGGTGGGAGGCGAGTGTGTTACCACTGCGCCACTAAATTGCCCCCAACTTGTATGCATATGACACATGTCTGAAACAAACTTTAATGCAAGATAACTGCAGAAACAATGACTTATGAAAAGTTATGTAGAAAATAATGATGTCAATGAAGATTTGTACATTTGGTCAGTCGAAATTGCTGATGTGTGGCCTGGACATTATGAATAACAATCTTAAATTAACTACAGCATCATTTGACACCAAACTTATCTGACTTTTTCAACTTATCTCTGCAATGTCATTTTATGTGTAAGTATCATTAATGTAATTACTCTTTCATTACCTTTACAATATAAACAAAAGACATCTCAAAAATACCATATGCTGTTATGCCAATTTTGTTTCTGATAAATTTCTACTTCTGCAAGAGTCATCGCTCTGAATTATTAAAATACACAATTGTACAACAGAATTGCCACTACATATAACTGCCAGAGTACTATCACTATCACACTGTTCACTGAAGGGGTATGGATTATTGAACCTTTGTTTGAGATTATTTCACAGCACTAAACCACTAACAAAGGACAGACTAGCAAAGCTTGAATGCTGTACATTTTAGATACAACTATTTGAAATCTACATACACTCATAGTAGGTAACAGACTCCCCTCCAACCTACAGGTCTTTGATTTTATGCCTGGTTTGGTCTCAAGCTGGAAAGTTGCTTGCAGTGTTTGAGGGTTTTGAAGGCCAAATCTTGACCAACAGGTACACACTTTCTGTAATCCTGTCAGCTGGCCAACACTGACCAAACTTAAGCCAATTAATCAATCAATATATACCCTGAGACTGTATTTTTGATTAAACCTGACAAGTTATGAAGAGAGTAGTGGTGACTTATAGTTTTTGTACTGATAAAATTGATCACAAAATATGCCTTAATGCATATTGTGTCTCCGTCCACTGTAGGACTTATATACTGAGGACATTGTAAATATTCAAATAAACTGTAGGACTGTATACACGAGGACACTGTACGTAGTTAACTCCATTGTGAAACTGCATACATGAGGACAATGTAGATATTTTCTTCCTCTGTAGAACTGTATACACGAGGACACTGAAGCTATTTAACTCCATTGTGGAATTGTATACACGAGGACTTTGTGGATATTTCATTCCATTGTAGAAGTGTATACATGAGGTAACTTACTACACTGTAGGCCTATATACATGATAAATAGTTAATTCAATGCCTTTAACTTTAACATGTTTCTAGCGACTTCATCAGAGGGAAAATACTGAAAAAGTGGAATATTAAGCTGAAGTAAAATTAAATCCCAACAAATTCATTTTGCTCAGTCATTACACACAAACATAAAATGTTACTTTAAGTACTAAATGATTTTATATCACTGCAAAACTAGTTTTAGAGTGTTTTCATTAAATTAAAATTTATCCACTTATAGATGCAAAACAGTTTTTAGACCAGCACAGATGTCCATTAAACATAGTAGCTACAGAGTTAAAATGTGTCAACATTTCTTCTCCTGTGATAATATATTTTACATTTTGAAAGTTACGATTTATATTTGAAAGTTATGTTATATTTTGACATGTAGGATTTGTCAGTATATATATTGCATTATCTATTAAGCTCTCTTTTATTTTTAAGGTAGTTTCACTAATGTTCTATAGTACATACACCGGTGGTATATTGGTTTAGTACTGATAGAATTGCTCACAAAATATGCGAATATTAACATATTCCTGGCCTGATTGCTTGTACTATAACGGCATGAGAAACTGTGGACTTATTTGTGTAGTTTGAAACACTGTAGGTTATTACATTCTGTGGGCATGGCTTCATGATATAATCTTAAAAATTAAAAAAAAAGAATGTCCAATCTTTGTCAAAGAATATATGTACTTTATGAAAACAATGTTAGAAGTCATCAAAAGGAAAGAGACCTTCAAGGAGAGAACTTCAATGAAATTTATTTCGATTTCCCAAATTTTCTACAAAAGCTATAGTGTCAATACAAGTGGTAATATATATTCAAATAATAATATCCTAGAGAGTTATCTGTAGTTATTATGAATGTGTATGTGATGTATGTGTGTATGTGTGTATATAAAAACAGTTATTTGAAGACATTGAATTAAAAAATGAATGGTGTTTCATTGTAGAAATGTATTTCTTGTGCTTGGACTTTGTCAGTGATTTGTTCACAAAGTACATCAGCCTCTGTCCATTCTTCAATTGAAGCCATTTTGTGATTGAATCACCGATAAAGTAGTGGTTTAAGCTACTAACTTTCTCACAGTTAAGTGAACGAGAGTGAATTAATTGTAAGAATTAATTCAAGTAGATCCACTTGTTTCAGAGCTGGTAAATATCTGTAAGGAGAGTAATCTTTTCACACAAAAGTCTCTAATACATGTATACATGCTTCTTGCCTCTGCCAAAGTGGTATTATTTTCGTGCTCGTTTGTTTGTCCTTTTGTCTGCTTGTTTATTTATTTGATACCAGGATAACATGAATACTACTGGTTACAACTCCGTGAAAAATCAGATGGGCTTTAGTGCAACTTAGATCCCCCGCCCCCCAAAAAGTAGACATTGAACCCGGGCCACTGTCTGGGTATAGAAAATCCAGATATCCCATTTACGTATATCCTTGGTAGGGGTATCCATTCTCCGAGTGGTCTTGTCTCTTTGTGTTTGTGTAAGTAAGTACTTTGCATTTACAAAAGCATTCTTACATACTTACAGAGGATTGGAATGCAGTTGTGTGTAAAACATATACTTGTGTAATCTCACTGAATTATTGTTCATTATTATGATTTTTTTTGGTTCCACTGTCAGGTACTGGGTTCCATTTTTGGCCTGGCCTAAAGTGTGAAAATTGGTAATTTATTTGCTGTCTAAACTACTAGTACTATGGACGCCACATTTTGTGAGAACCAATTGGCATGAAGACCACATACTGTGGTGGTTTACTATTGTAACTGATGCTATGTTGTGCTAATGTATTGTCCCGAAAGTGATGTTAATTCTACTTGGACTTTTATAGTGCTTAATCCCCCCTATTCAAAGGGGACTCTGAGGTACAACAAAATAAAAACAGTCAACCAATTTCAATATCCAGGGACAGAAAAAAGTCTAAGAACCATGGAGAACACCGGGGGTAAGTAAGACTAAGGAGGGTATGCCTTGGTGTAAAGGTAGGTTTTGAGGCATTTTTTGAAGGAGGCAAGCGAGGGGGACACACGAATCTTCTCAGGAAGAGCATTCCAAACAGTGGGAGCATCAAAAGCAAAACTAAAACCAAACTGTTTGAAAGATTTATGGACTGACTGAGGGTTGACAAGGAATGACAAGGAAATTACTACCACTCTGACTGGGGCTGGTACTGTAGGAACTGCTGTAGGAAGAGATGTATGGAGCAAAATACTTGGGAAAAACCAGTATGGAGAAACTTATAAACAAGGGTGGCTGTTTTAAAGATTGAGCGATGTTCAACAGGAAGCCAATGCAGTCTCTTAAGAACAGGAGTTATACTAGTGTATCTGCTGGTATTTGATACAATTCTAGCTGAACCGTTTTGGATGCACTGTAATTTACGAAGATTGAACTCAGAGAGACTCCTGAAAAGTGAGTTACAGTAATCCAACCGACTACTAACAAGAGCATTGGCCACAAGTACAGAACCATCATGAGTAAGATACCGCTTGACATGTCTAAAATCACGGAGTTGCACAAAACAACTTTTGCAGACATTCTAAACATGTTTGGACAAGGAAAATTCAGAATCGAATCACAAACCCAGATTCTTGACCAACTCAGCAGGGCAGAGAGGACAACCTAAGATGGTAGATGACAAATATGCTATCACTTTGTCTCTCTGTCTTTTTGAACCATATACAATAAACTCAGTTTTATCTGGATTAAATTTGAGTTTACTGGCTGACATCCACTCCTTTGTATCATCCAGACACTTGTTCAACTTTTCGAAGGCAGCAGATGAATTCTTCTGGGATAGATGGATATAGACTTGAGTGTCATCTGCATAACAATGAAACTTTACTCCTTTCTGTTTACCAATAACCAAACTAAGGGAGGTGGTATACAGAGAAAATAATAAAGGACCCAAGACAGATCCTTGGGGCACACCAAACAGGAGTTTACAAAGATCAGAGAGAGTAGAACCAATTTTTATTGACTTGTAGCGCTGAGACAGGTACAAAGTGAACCATTTCAGAACAGAACAACCAATTCCAAACCAGGTCTGAAGACAATAAAGAAGGGTGGAATGATCAATTGTATTAAATGCTGCCTAGAGATCGAGCAGTATCAGGGCAGTCGGTTTGCCTCTTGACAAAGATAGGTGAACTTAATTTTTTTAGAAAGAAAAGCTGTCTCGGTCGAGTGACCTGTTTTATATGCTGATTGATATGGATTGTTTAAGTTACGGACCTGAATATGTTCTAACAGTTGTTTAGCAACCACTCGTTCAACCAATTTAGATATAAAATTAAGGCCAGATACAGGATGATAGTTCTTAAAATCATCTGCCGGAACAGTAGCCTTTCTAATAAGAGGACTAACTACAGCAGTTTTGAAACCATCAGGGACACAACCCTCCATGAGTGAGCAAGTTAACTAACTTTGTAATTGATGGTAATAGTATGTCACTACACTCTTTGATGAGAAATGTAGGCAAGGGATCCAACAGGCAGGATTTCGTAGGCGAGTTTCTGATGATTTTATCATCAGTATCTTGAGGAACTTCAGTAAAGGCAGTAATTTTCGAGGGACCAGAAGAAGGATGAACATCTCTTTCAGTGCCTAATTGTCTTGATTTTATTATGCAAAAAGGAGGCAAACTGCTCAGCCAATGCCTTGTCAGACTCGTGATGTGGAAGTGTCACTTCAGAGACCCTACTAAGGGTTTTTTGCAGCACAAGCCTTTTAGAGTCAATTTAAAGGGGTGATAATATAATTTCTACCTCAAATCAGTACACCAATGTGGCATAATTTGCATATGGAAATATGGATATTTAATTTATTTTTGTCATTTTTGGAGTTTATTATTAGGTTGGCAGAAGTACACGAGTTTTAGTGGTCACAATGAAATGTTAATAAATATTATGAGTTCTGTTATGTTCATATTGAGGTTTGTGACACGATACTGCACCAAGCAGTCTGGCTAATCTTTGGGGAAAAGACCACTTGACTGTAATTTTACAAAAGACGGAAAAAGATCACTCATAACACCATCATGATAAGTTAGTAAGCATTATGAAGATATTTCCTAGATCCATAAGTACTGTAAAGGTTATTAAGCCCTATTAACACCAAAATGATCCGATGTTTTATACTTGAGGGCCAGTGTCCGGGACTGTTGGATTTGTTGTGTGGATTATGTTTCCAAAAGTCAAAGTTGGGGTCATTTGGGGACAGATCCTCAGTATTTGTCACTTGTGAGAGTGGAACCCACACAGAGGTGACAGCCTGTGATAAGATGACAAAATTTGCTAACCATTAGGTCACCTAGAACAGGAGTATGCTCCCAATTTTTACAACTAAAACTAAATATACATCCAATAAGACTAAACTATCTTCTGATCTACATATTGGGAACAGTCGGGAACAGGGGTGCAATCACAAATGTATATCAATTGACATATTTTTAGAATGTTTTAGGTTGAATGCAGCTCTCCAGATAGTACAAGAAAATAGCTGTTTACAGATAAACTAATCAGCATTGTAATTTTTGTAAAATATTTTAATAATGTAAACTATAAATGGAGATTTATGAACACCTTTATCATACGGTACAATATATCACTGTGTAGGTCAGACAGGTTCCTACACTTTGTTAACCAATATGACTTGGTATCTTACTTTTAAAAAAGTGTTTGAAAACGAGGATAAAAATTTGACCTCATCACAAACGAGTAGATGGGGTTTATAGATTACATAAGTTGGTTCTCATGTTCCAAACCACTTAAAACATTCCTGTTACTAAAAGCAATCAGATTGTGTTTAGAAATAATGCCAAATTTAAAGAAATTATTCTCAACATAAGTTTTACTGAAGCCTTATCAATTACGATTTAAAAAAAAAAATTCCTGAATGTGTAATAACTCGGTTAAACATTATGCATTAACATTTGAAAAAGTAAGCTTGCTCAAAATTTCTCACCCAGAGTCAGATATATTTACACCATAAATATTAGGTTTCAATATATTATGCTGATCTACACTGTGCAATATCTTAGTTGACAAATGGCCTTTATTTACATCATTCATGGCTAATTTTATTCTCCAATATTAAGACTGCTTATAAGTTCCCTGGTGATAAAATATTTAGTCTAGGGCACTAAATACTGTACAAAAACTGAAACAATATCTGAAAAAGTACAGTAGCAGTTTATACACAGTAAACAAGAGACTCTTATACAAAGGCTAATGTACCGTCATATGATATTCTTCTCTTTTTTTAGGTATTGACATCCAATTGACGAGATTTCAACCAAATGAAGAACCTATATCTTATGTAAGAGGTTTCAATGCAGTGTTGTGTACAAGTCCCAAGATAAAATGTAAAACCTATTAATTTAACATCACTACATTCTCAGTTAGAATAATGTCTCACTCTTACCAAAAGCTTATATTCAATTTAAGATAACCTTAATTAGATATCTAAGTCCATAATCAAGCACACAAAGTAACTATTTTATTCCATATAATCCAGTTGTAAATGGCTATAGATTTTCTGTCTCTGACATATGTTTTACTCTTAGTATAGCACTAAAATATCTATCAAATATTTAATTGAAAATAGTTTTGAGCAGTTATTTAATAAAATTGACTTTCTGTCAATAAATGTGTGCATAAAAAGTATCACTAGTTTTGAGTGATCAGATTGCAAGTGTTTAATTATTTGAACTTCTTTTCACCCCATTCAATCTTTGTGGCTTAAGTGTTTAATGTACATTATCAACCACAATTATCACTCATTCATTTTAAAGGAGTGACATATTTTAAAGGTTTTATACACTTCATAATATTTATTGCACATTTTTGTTTGAATATTCATGAAATGAGTCAATACATAACCCAATGTTTGCTACTAATCTGTTGCAAATGTATCCACAGTGAATATTAAAACCCTGGATTTCGTCTTTAGATTTTCACTCATTTCGGCAAACCATTGTAATTGTATAGAATATGCTCTAAGGCTATATAACTACGGAAATATTTGCAGAATTTGGCCCATGGTTTTCCTTAGAAAGAGGGGAAGGTTGTGAATAAATCAAATTATAAGGTCTTTATTTCCTAGTATTTAAGAATGTTTTGTATGGATGGATAAAATTGATACATTTGTGTCAGTTCTACAGGTGAGATTATAGGAGGACAGGTTTTAACTGAACCCAATTTGTTGCCATAATGAGGACTCAAACCCGAGTCTATAGAATGTCATTCCTGAGCTCTTAATAAATGTAAAGTTATTTTACATTTTTCAGAGTATAAGAACTAAATATTTCAGTACTAGGTATTTCTTGAAGAAAATTATGCAGATATTGAATTAAAACTTACTTTTTTACCATATTTAGAATATTTTCTGTACACATCCGTCACATCCAACAACCTTTGCTTTTATCCCCCCTCATATTTATTATCAATTTTATGTTGAAATTTTGAAGCCACAGTCCAGGCTAGGTAACAAACCTAATATTTATTTTATGGTCTTTCATGCACACTTTGTGTATGCTTTCCTCTAGGTTAATAGCTTATGGTATTAAGTCAGTACTTAATCATTACCTAAGCAAATTTATGTATTACACCGGTACACATTGGAACATTTTCAACAATTATAGCTGTTCTTCTGATTGGGTCACAGTATATTTCAATGGTGCTGCTATTAAACTGGGCACCAGTCAAATATAGTAACAAAGAGTCTGGTATCCCCCTGGTGATCTTAAAGTAATTTGTGTAAACTTAAATGAATTGCACAAGTGATTGTCTTAAATTAGGAAAATTCAGTAAAACATAAGCATTAAAATTATCGATATCTATTACAAATTGGTTATATTAGATTTTCAAACATATGAAACACCAAATTTTAAAAGAAAAAAAACTTAACTGGTGTACATTTTCTATCTATATAGTATTATACTGTAAAAAAAGAAATGAGCATCAATGAAGGCACTCTACAAGTACAGTAAAAATAAACTATTTTTTCTTGGCTGCTGCTAACTACTTACACCAAATAACCACAATGGCGACCAATACCAAAAGCAGTATGTTTTAACCATGCTACTCTCCTTCATACTATGAAATGTACTTCCTTTTCTTCTATGAAGTTGTACATCTAGACATATAATTGTATAGTCTTGCAGAGGGGAAACTTAGGAGTCCATTCATTCCATTGTTGACCTCTCAAATACCAGGACTATTCCATGTAGTACATGTAATTTTGCAGTTCTACTGTTCAAAGTATACCATCTGTCAACACCCACAATGTAGTTTTGTAACCATGTTGGTCGTATAATTTACAAGTGTACTTTTACAGGTCGACAACATAATCTGTGCTATCGCAGATGAGTGGTTGCAGTGAAGAGATATTGTGCCAAGTGATCTTTGTGACTCATAACAAATGCCTATCTGCTTTGATGATGAATCTTTTCATTCCGGAGAAATCATGCCATATGTCAATTCATTAGCACGCCTCCCTAGAGCTCACGCTTAAAAGTAAAAAATATTATTCATGTTTCCAAAGGTCAAATTTGGGATTTTACCTCACATTTAACGTCTGTTCAACAGCAATCTCACTTATGGGAGTTGAACCTACCCAAAGGTGACTGGCTGTGATTAGAAGTCAAACCTGCCAACCCAATAGGCCACTGTGGACCTCTAGTTTAAAGAAACAGAAAATGAACTCTACCACCCTAAAGAAACATTGAATTGAAATGTGAAAATAAACAAATCTCAGTGTCCACCAAATTGAGTTTATTCTAACATAAGAAAAGTAAATATATGTGTATATATAGTGTATAGTATATGTAGAAAAGTGTACGTCAATGACTTAAGTGACTCAGACTGGTAGCATGGGTTACCAGAAATAAGTTGAAAATAACTTACACATCCATGACAGTATATTCGGCAACATTACTCTTGTCCTAGTCATTTGACTGATTTAGAGACAAAATAATAATTTACAATTTTATATGTAAATCAGATTTTCTTTTTATATACATAACACATCGCCTGCTATCAAACAGAAATGTTCTGTTATTTACATGGAATATCCTTTTTAAAAATCAAGATGATATTCTTTTTAATGGACGATAATACATATTTGTATGTGTATATGACCAATCAAAATTAAGCTAACAAATCAATATTTTGAAACAATGTGTTTGACTTGCCAGTTTGAGATGTCTGCAAAATGTTACCACACCTACGGACAGGAACTTTTTCATTTGATATGAGATTTATATTTTATAATAGGAAACTTCCCAAATGAACTACACATAAAAACTATACTACATGAAGATGAGAATATTATCCAAGTTTTTCTCTGTATATGTCTGATATGGAGTGTTTACCTTTATTATCCACCATTTTGTATGAGAAATGAGTAACTACGCGTACATCTATATTTAGATTCTATTGCCATAAAACTATCTTTTATATCAGAGGACAAGTGAATATAAAGACTTGCTATTGCTCAACTTGCTATTGCTCTAAGATTTTACACAATTTTTACAGAAACAAACAGCAGAAGATCTGTGAAATATTTTTCCACTGACATATAATAGTTATAGGTTACATAGTTATAGGTTACATAGTAGAATATTTTGACTACAAAAAAGGGTCAAATCATCCCTTCTTAGACAAAGATTTAGCTGAGCCAGAAGTCTCAGATTTGAGCCAGTGGCTCTGCATGAGACTGGGCTAAGTCTGAGAGCTTTATGAAATAGAAAGGATAATATAAGATAAGATCAAGATACGTTGAATTTGCATCCAATATGCAGAGATGTGTCCTCTAATGCCACACTTAGACATTATTATTTATAAATCGGATGCATGTAATATCCATCAACAAAGTATAAATAATTTTAGAATCATATAATTATTTGCATATAATATAGAAGCATCACTTTAAAACATATTTACAAGGCAATAACTACCAATAAGGAAAAATAAGCTTACTTGGATTTAACTATTTCTACAGTATCAATATTCATTTTTTCCTTTTACATTTGCATGAACACACCACAAACTCACTCCAAAATTACCAAACTCTTCCAGATACTTGTTTCATGGATTGTATATATATATTCATGGGCTAATGAAAACTAAGAAGCATTTCCAACAGAAACTAAAATAAAACTAAAACATTGGTTATCACAATGTGCTATGAAACAAGTCAGTGCATAAGTACTAAACCATACTAATAGTTTCCCTAATTCTCTCACAGCTAATATAGGCAATTAGTACACATTTGCATTTCATTTTGCTAACTACACAGCAAACTAGTGGACAGTAAAATTAAATAAACCCATGATGCATATTATAAAAAATTATGATGAGATAATATAAAATACAAAATTCTGATTATTATTTCTTCATGGCAAAAATTAAAGTATGTACAAATTGGAAAATTTTAAAGCAAATGAACCTACGCATGGAAAAGACTTTGCAGAGTACATCAGAGAAAGGAATATATGCCCCACAGCATCAAAAATACACAACAATGCATACACATACTTGTGAGTCAGGATGGATTAAATGTCACTTTGAATTCCTTACTAAATTTATTCATTTATTAGGGTTTTTTACATCTCTTTCAACACTGTACAAGTCATATCACGAAGGGTGGTTGGAAGGGCAGAGTAAACCAGTACATACAGTTTGTCAAGGTTCTGTACTGTGAACTGCTGACCAATGGCAAGCAGCTACCAGCTTTTCCACTTGAGGCCGTGCCAGGAATTGAACCCCGGCCTCAGAGGTGGGAGGAGAATTCTTTACTCAAGGGGTAATTGTGCTGAGTATATATACAAAATACAATACAACAGAGCATACAAACAAAAACATAGGGTGACCTCTGAGAACTTTGTCAACAGACATTTAAGAAACAGATTCAACTTTTTCCTGTCCTCCACATGAATGACACAAAACAGCCAATGTCAAAAAACAACATGTTTAAAAGCCAATATTTTCTAGAAATTTAGCCCCTATGTACTTTGTATACCAGTTTATTGTCTTAGTAAAATATTTTACCAATACCCCTTTAGATAATCATGCATTAGAATACAGAATAACAGATATTATAAATGGCATGGAAAAATAAAGTCACTTAATCATCAATACTGCTGACCAATACTAAACCCTGTTGGTATGAAAAAAACTGTTTATGTGAATGTTTACAAATGAAGTCAATTTTCTGTAAATATTTAAGTGAAAATCTCATACACGTTTTGTTATTAAGTTTTGAAATATGACAGGATATTGAATTTTTGCTTGAAAATCATGCAAATATTTCTATAGTTTTATCACATATGAATGGGATTAGCAAATAAATCATTTTTCGAAAAATGTAGAAATATGTGCTAATTTTGGCCAACATTGACAGAGCAACAGCCGAAATCAAGTCAAAGATTTTGAGGTCCCTTTCAACAGCAAAAGTCATATTGGGACAGGCCAACAAGGAGCCAACAGCCGAAGAGCCACAAACATCATACAGTACAGGATGTAGGTAACATTGTAAAGTTAACCCAGGTGCAACTTTTTACACTGGAGTGCCTTCCTCCTCATACATTGGTGACATCACAAACTCTTTGTGTGGTGCTGGAGGAGGTCCAGGGATATACTCAGCTATCTTCTCACTGACCTGTGTGATGAAAGAAATATGAATATGAAAGAAATTGTTTATATGGAATACATATTAATGTTCATAATTATCTTTATAAGAATTATTTACCCTGACTATAGCAGTTTTGTAAAAAAAATGTTCCAAATTATTGCTAATTGTTTGATGAATTATCACGATAAAGAAGACATATTGAATAGAACGGTTGTGTAGAAAATAAAATGTTGTTGAAAAGTTATGACAGTGTAGTACCAGGAAAAAAATACTCACAAATATTTTAATGGCAAATCAGTAAAACATTTTGGAATCTTTTCTAGGTGTTATTTTTTGGAAAGATCACTAGAATAATAGCAATAAAATATTCCATGCGTTACTATAACTGACAAAAGAAAACAGGTGATAGGCCGTTAAAATATTTATTTATGTTTCTTTATTGTATTTGTGTGTTCTAAAAGATAATGCAGTGTTTATGTGTCAGTCCGATATGAATATATGAGAATGAATGGCAGTGACAATAGTTTTTTTGTGTTTTCAGTGCAGTTTTAGGTTTTATGTGAGTAACAGCCCTCTTATTAAGGCAATGATGAATTTCTCCTACTTTCTGTAAATAAATTGACTGCTCTTGTGAAAATTACTATTTGAAATACTCAAAATACCAAATTTTGATTTCTCCTGTTTACAGAAACATTAATCACTCTAAAGTGTCTATGATATTTTCAATAGGTGATTAAGCAACTTAAAATAAAAACGTTGGTACCAATATTTGCCAGTAGATTATCTCAGCATCATAAAAGTTCAGGTTAAGGTAATTGTGTTTTCTGTTTGTACCTGGGCTGCAGCTGCTTGAGGTTCTTCAATGTAGTAACCACAATTAATGAGGGCTGTCTTCAGATGTTTTGCTTTTGTTTCGTCATTTCCCTGTTGACTCTGACACCATTTCTGCAGCATGACAAATATTCTGTCCCAGGCACAGTTTGCATTGTCCATTTCTATACGCTCCAATTCAGCAGTGGTGAAGTTTAGGTGACAACCCACTCTCGTCCAATCAGCTCCAATGTGGTTAGCCACCATATCCAGTGTAACTGCATCAACACCTGACACAAAAAGGATTTATCTTAATTTACAACAGCCAGGCTATATTAATTTAAGCCGATTCTTAACAAATGACCTTAAAACTAATATAACATGGCTGATGAATATTAAATCTGTAGATGATACATGGCTTAATCAGAACAGAGCAAGAATTAATACCACACACATTAATAAAACATGTTGCTATCATTTTTAAGAGCTCAAGATATCTGCTGTGAATGGAAATTGTTTTGCTATCTTTCTTTGATATAGCTGCAAATCAATATCAGCTGTTGGCACCGTGCTTCACATGACTTTTTGCACTAACCTTAAAATGCTAGATGACCACTGTAGACAGGCATGTAGATAGCACTCAGCCTAAATTGTGAAAAATTTCAACTAAACTATTTCAAAAATTAAACATAAACTATAATTTTTCAATCCTCGCTCCTCAGTGGACACGGTGACACAAACTTGCAGCCATGATAAAAATTATAAACTGATATGTGTATAACTGATGCTAACTTTCAGAATTCACTGACTCATGAATGTTTAGGTAACCTAATTATCAACAAAACTTGCAACAAATAACTTGTTGTAAAATAATTAGCAAATTTATGCTAAAGTTACAATTAATCATCTAGTTTTGTATCATATTTATACATACTGTCAAAGTGTGGCAAAGTTTTATCTTTTCTGGCAGTATCACTACTGTCTATGAAGCCGCCCTTTAAAAATAAAAGAAATCTTTAAAATATTTTGTTTGGTCAATCTTTGAAATTGCATTATTAATTCTATTGAAAGAAGAAATGATATGGTATTAGCGTCCTATCACTACCTTTAACCTTTCACAATGCCGATAATATTCAAGATATAATTTGAAGAGGGAATATATTATTAAAACTATTTAAACATAAGTGTCATATGAATTATTTTGGGCTGAAAAACAATGACCTTCTAATTGCCTACCATAAGTATATATTTGTATTGTTAATAATATTTATCTTATTGTTTAAAATTTATAATCAATATACTTTGTTTTTTGTCTGATTTGCTACTATAGCCACTATATATGATTGCTATGGATAGCCTTGACACTTTTTGATTAAAATAGAAATAACAGTCTCATCTACTGACATGAGGGGCGTTCTCCTGTAAGTACTTCTTCAATGCATCCACCTGTTTTACAGCCACAGTACTGTCTAAAATATATCAAATACCATACACTTCAATGCAGTTTGTGTAATCAATAAAGACAACAAAATATATTTAGAAGATCACAGTAAATTTCCTTGGATTTAGACTGGTACTATGCATAAGTTTGCAGAGCATCTTGGATAGGCCACTGTTTTCTTAACAAACATAAATTCTCATATTTGAACATGTCTAACATCACTAACTATGGATTTATTTTTCTATGATTCAAGCTACATTTAAATATATATAGCACATCACTCTTGGCACATATATTTCTCCTCATACAATATATCCTGTGAAATATGTTTACTATTTATTTCTGATTTATGCCTACATGATATGATAAGTTTAGACAAAATTCACATGTCACATGGACAAGTAAAAATTACCTTTTGATGGAGGTCGCACAAACAAGGAGGGGATTTGTTTGACAATATCCATCTGACACCCAACATAAATGCTATCATTGTCTGTTTCCAGCATCTTAAGCAGCAACAGCTGGTGAATTCTCTTGACATCTTCTTTTCTTAACTGGCAGTCAGTGCAATCTAATGAAATGCTGGCAGCAAGCCCAGGCCATGAGGTCTTGATCAAGTTTCTCAAAATGTTGCAGATGCGGTATGTTAAGTTCCATATCTTGTGAACATCAACATATTCTGTCTTGCCTCTGATTGTGACCTTCAATATATTTCCAGATAACATCACAAGCAGCCACAAACTGTCAACTTGTGCCCACATTCCATTTTGGAATACAATTCTCAGCTGTGTCTCAGAGGGATCATGTAACTCATTCATAAGATTCACACAAAGGTGGTGCCAAAATGTACTTGGAATATTTCCCTTCAGCTGGAAATTCAGAGCAAGTTCATCTTTACTACACACCACAAGCTTTGGTAAAATCTTCTTGATATCACTGGGAATTTCTTTTCGGTCCACAAAATAGGGGATGAACAAAAATAACTCTTTTCCTGCTGTATGGAAATGTGCAATATGTAACTGTTGGAACAGCATCATAACGGTTTCAACATCTTCATGAAAATCTCTCTGGTATAGCAGTATCTTCAGCATTGCCTTACTGACCAGACCTTGGTTGATGACTCTATGTACACAATCAATGTATCTATATTCAACATCTTCAAATAACTGCCTTCTTAGATCTTTATCAAGTTCTGAAAATGGCAGATTCAGTGTTTCATGGTGAAATACAGAGGTCAACAAATCTTTGAAGAAACCAAAATGGTTAAAAATGATTTTCTCAATATGTGGATGTCCTTGAAACCATAAACATAATCCATAGCTATGGAATTGACTAAGACACAGCTTTACATCTGCACATGATCCAGGATATTTTTTTGAGATTTCCTCAAATATCTTGACTGCTTCAGTAAATAACAGGATTTTCCCTTCTCTTTGTAGCTGTTCTAATTTAGCTGAACCAGTATCTGTTGGACTACTTTGTTGCCTTTGCAACTCAAGATCTGGTCTTGTGTTGGATTTATGTGTTTGAATTGGTGCAGAATATCTCTGAAGAGGATTCACTTCAGTATCACTTGTAAACCTGATCTCCTGTTCTTTACCTTTTACTTTTTCAAAATTATCTTCTCCAGTATTTTCCTGATCATGTGTATTTGCTATATTTTGGTCTCCCTTTGTCTCATCATTTCTCATTTCCATGGTACTTTGAATGAATCTGGGTTCTGTTACATAGTCATCACCTTCTTCATTTGGTTTCCTGATATTTTTCACTTCTACTACTGTGCCCATTTTCCCCAGTTCTCTGTAAAATTCCTCATAAAGTTTTGGTATCTCAATTTGATATTTTTGCTCTTTGCTTAGTTCTTCAATGTATTTGCTGAGCTTACCTACATTCTCAAAATATGGATGATCCTTTTTCACAGATATTACAAATAGTCTCTTATCAAACTGAATAAGCAAGGTTTGATATGTTTCCAATTTATGTAGGTTAGATAGCTCATCTTCACAGCCTTTGCTGTCATTATGTACTTTCTCCAATATATCAATCTCCTTTTCAAGGAACTGCTTCAGCATTTTGGTAAAATTGCACACCCTTTCTGAGATCTCTTCAAGGGGAATTTCATCTGCTTTGGTTAACACTGGAATAATCATACACTCAGGCGATCTTGTCAGTGTTGACTGAAGCCACTGGAAAGATACATCATATTTATCTGAGCCAAGTGCCTGGCACAAAAATATTACATTCTGTGAACAGTTGAAATGAAGAAACTGACTGGTGTAGTAATAGGCATCATGGCCACCCAGATCAAAGGCCAGTACAACTTTTCCATTTCTTAGGTTCCAGCTTTTCACTTCAAATACTATGGTTCTGTCATGTAGTCCTGTGACATAAGAGTGATCCTGTAAAAGTGTCATCAGTAATGAAGTTTTGCCTATTCCCTGGTCACCTAGTACTAAGATCCGTAAGACACACAGTCTGACTAATTGTCGGCGCTCATTTTTAGTCCAAATAATCCGACTGTCATCCACCCCTAAAAATAAATTGAATATTTGATATTGACAAAGTACTATTTTAAAAACAACACATATAACAAAATATAATGTTTATGAAAGATATGGGTAGACAATAACAATGTTGTCCATTTTATAGAATAATATCTTTACAATTTTTAAGTCTATGATTTGCAAGTAAAATTCGACCTACTTGCCTATGTTTATGTGTTTTGGGATACGGTTAAATTTATGCGTTGTTACTTTAATAACTATAATTGTATATTTTGATGATTTCAAAAGCAATACTAAAGACTAAATCATAATTAATGTACTTTCAGTTGGAAAACACTTATTGATTCACTAATACTTCAAGAATCATTCAAACGGTTTTCTAAAATTGAGGAAAAATTGAATTTTAAAGAACCATTACAAATAAATGTTTTCAGAAAAAAAAACATGTCAGTATAGTACCTATTAACGAATAAAATAAGAGTCCATTTATTTGTTTTACATGCAACAATTAACAATAAATCTTAATTACGTTTCTTTGTTTGTAGCAGTTGTACTATTTGTTTGAATCCATTCTCAACTGCTAAATCTAGTGCAGTTTTCCCTTGAGCATCTGTTGAATCTATTTCAGCCTGCAGTTCCAGCAGAACTGACACGTTACTAAGTTGACCATGCATTGCTGCTATCATGAGAGGTGTTTTTCTGAAGGTAGGCAAAATAATATATATATATATATACATATCAAGTTACAGAAAACTGACTACGTGTGAATCAGTGGATTCAGTGGAATAGATAATTTTCTTACATTTAAAATATTGTATATTAAGTACTATCAAGTAAGCTGGATAATAAAGATATATAATCATCCACTTAAATCAAATTTATGCTTACCCACTGTTAGATTGCTGAGAAACTCGTTTGTCATACTTTGCAATGTACTCAAGAATTTCTGTTTGATTTTGTGCTGCAGCAAAATGGAGAGCACTATTGCCATCATCATTGAGGTTCAAAACATCTATCTCATTTTCAATAAGCCACTGCACAGTTTCCAATGTACTACTTCCAAAAGAAGCAAATTGAAGTGCATTTCTATGATGGTTATCTTGAGCATTGATGTTAGCGTCCATGCTGCACAACATCTTTATGACTGGTAATGTACCAAAGTATGCTGCAAAATGAAGTCCACAAACACCATCAATGTTGGAATGATTGACATCAAGCCCTTCTTGAATCAACCATTTCACAGTCATTTCATTGCCTTTCATAGAGGTATTCCACAGCAAAGCATCATTTCCCAGGTGATCAAGCGCAGTAAGTTTTAAATCATTATTTTTGAAGAATTCTAACAAGTCAATGTTATTCAGCCTGGCTGCATAGTGAATTGCTGTGGCCCCCTTTTTAGTACAGTGAAATTTATCAACACTTTGCTCTATCAGCCAATTCACTGTCTCACAGTCACCGCTTCCTAGTGATGCTAAGATGATGGAATTTAAACCAGAATTAGTCACTTGATCAATATTTGCTCCATTCTGGTGTAACAATTTTAACACATCTAATTGGCCCTCTTCAGCGGCAAAAAGAGCTGCAGTGAAACCTTCCTTGGTACAATAGTTCACATCTACATGTTTTTCTATTAGCCACCCCACGGTCTCACAGTTGCCACCTGCCAGTGATGCTGACATAATAGAATTAATGCCTTCCCTTGACACTTGATGAATATTTGCTCCCTTTTCATGCAGCAGCTTTAACACATCTAAGTTTCCTTTTTCAGCAGCAACATGAACAGCAGTGAAATAATCATCATCACAATAGTTCACATTAACTCCCTGTTCAATTAGCCAACTCACAGTGTCATAGTCACCAGTTCCTTGCGTTGCTGATATAATAGAGTTAGCACCATCACCACCCACTTGATGAATATTTGCACCCTCTGTGAATAACAGTTTTAGCACATCTAAGTTTCCTACCTGAGCAGCCCAAAGAACAGCAGAAAAATGTTCATCATCACAATGGTTCACATCCACGCCTTGCTCTATCAGCCACCTCACAGTCTCACAGTCACCAGTTCCTATTGATGCTGCCATGATACAGTTAACACCATCACTGGTCACTTGTTGAACATCTAGCCCATTCATGTTCAGTAGTTTTAACAAATGTAAGTTGCCTTTGTTAGCAGCCCAAAGAACAGCAGAGGAACCTTCATCGTCACAATGGTTCACATCCACACCTTGCTCTATCAGCCACCTCACAGTGTCACATTCACCAGTTTCTTTTGATGCCAACAAGATGGCATTAGAACCATCACTACTAACTTGATGAATATTTGCTCCATTCTTGTGTAACAGTTTTAGCACTTTTAAGTTGCCTTTAATAGCAGCAAAATGAACAGCAGTGAAATTATGTTCATTACAATGGTTCACATCCACACCTTTTTTAATCAGCCATGTCACAGTCTTATAGTCACCAGCTCCCTGTATTGCTGACATGATACTCTCTTGATGAATATTTGCACCCTTTCTATGTAAAAATTTCAACACATTTAAGGGGCCTAGCTCAGCAGCATAAAGCACAGCAGTACGTCCATCTTTGTTACAAAAGTTTACATCAACACCTTTTTCAATCAGCCACCTCACAGTGTCATAGTCACCAGTTCCCAATATTGCTGACATGAGAGCATTGTCACCATCATTTGTCACATGATGAATATTTGCTCCGCTCTGGTGTAACAGTTTTAATACATTTAAGTTGCCTTCATCTGCAGCGTGAATAATAGCAGTAAAACCATCTCTGTCACAACAGTTCACATCCAGACCTCCTTCTATGAGCAACTTCACAACATCATAATCACAACTGGCAAGCATTCTAATTGTGAGAGAATCAAAAGAATCATTTGCATCTCCATAAATACTTGTTTCCACAAAATTCATAATTAGATCGAAAAATTCCTCAATGTCCTGTAATGCAGACATGATGGATTGAGTACAATAGCTCTACACTTGATGAATATTTCTCCTTTCCATGTATCCAATTAAACACACCTTATCTATGCTCTGTATAGATAATGATGTATGTAATGATGTACATCTTCTCCAATGACTCAATTTGCAGCTTTAAATTCTATAATACCCCTGTAAAGTAATTATTGTCATTTCTGCACATACTTTTTTGGTATCACAGCATTATGTTGATCTTAAAGACAGGATGCAGCGTCAATCCTTCCCTGTTTAAAATTAAGAAAATGGTAAAAAGTAAAATCTTAGTTAAAATTATTTACAGATTAAAATAAGAAGATGTTAACACTCATGAACACAAAACAATAGAAATCTTTGCTGAAAACTTTTGAAAGGTTGTTTGATTCTATATGCATTGTTACTATGATAGTCTTACTGACTGTTCTCTTAGGAATTGCTAAATGAAAAATAGTTTTATAATTAGGTACTGTGAAATAAGAGCCAATTGTATTAGCTATAACTGCCGTTCATATGGCTACTGTAAAGATTGCTA
This sequence comes from Sabellastarte sp. h YS-2021, assembly GCA_964017235.1. Classification (NCBI taxonomy): domain Eukaryota; kingdom Metazoa; phylum Annelida; class Polychaeta; order Sabellida; family Sabellidae; genus Sabellastarte; species Sabellastarte sp. h YS-2021. Next base: position 68,827,757 of record OZ024938.1, read on the forward strand.
TTGTATGCATTGTCCCCAGTGGACAAGTGGCAAGCAAGTTCGGCATCTAATCAAAGGCTTTCAGCTCTTTGCAGGTATGATCACCTTAAGTGGCAATGATGAGTGCCATTCCCAATATGACCTCGGAGCTGGAACAGAATTATAGTGTCTCAGTAAATGTAACTTATCAATTCTAAACCATTTACCCAAATATTAGCCTCAATATAATTTCATCAAATAATTATATACAGTGCATCTTCAAAAAAAAAAAAATTAATAGTGTAAGAGCAACTTACTTGCAACAATTTTGGTTTGTGTACCCATCTTTTCGTAAAGATGAAGATCTGGGGTTCAATCCTTGGACTCTTTATGGAGACTGAACTCTTAAACAAGGTAGTAAATATATCAAGCTGGACTAGAATGACCGCAAAACTAGTTGGGAGATGTAACTCTGCAATGAAATACCTGAAATAATTTCATACCAATGACATTGGATATAAGCGCTAACCATACTTGTAAAATCAACATAAACAGATATTTCATTTTGCTTTACTATTGGTACAGCCTCAGTCTTAACAGATTCAAATAAATTTTTGTTTCAAATTGTAATCAAAACCATTACAGCTTGAGTACCATCAACAAAAGCCTGAAAATCTATTTTTCTCAACTTGAATTTGCAGGTTTCGTTTGTCATTAAACCACTACCAATATTTTATAACATACCTATACAAATGTTTTGAAGTGTTATTAATACTAAATTGTTTTAGCAAATATTATCTCTTAGGTTATTCAAGTCTTTAGGTTCTTAATAAGTAAAGTGCTTGTTTCTTGCAATCTTATATATCTTATTTTCCGATCCTTTAGATGTAGCTTTCAATTGTTTACATTAAAACAAAAATATATATATATATATTCAGTAATTAACTCACCTACAGTACATTATTTCCATATACTGACATAGCAGCATTTAAAACATTTAAAACGTACTGCACAGAATTTTAAACGAAGACACTGTGGCCAGGTATATGACTGAGTTTTCCTCTATTTTGAAAACTTCCACCCAAGCCATTTATAGACATGTGACGCACACCCAAACATTTACAGAAAACTGGCTGGCACCCAACTAGATATTTTTCATTCATACTATTGGCTTCCCAAACACAGGGAGGCATTACATAGCCAGACATATGAAGAAAAATTGGCAGGCACCCAACTGGATATCTTTCAGTCAGAATATTGACTTTCCAGGTTCCTGGGAGAGAATACATAGCCATACTTGATATCAAATACACTTGATATCAAACAAACATAATACAGGCTTCCCAAGTACAGGGGGAAGAGACAAATACAATGTTTCCCACATGTTAATTTATTCGTGGGACATTGTTCTGGCAAATATTCTGCTTCAAGTTTGTACCAAGTTTGTACAAAGTTGACGTGAATATTATTATCTAGATAGAAGTTTCACATAATTGAGATAATGGGCAAAGGAATTATAATCAAATTTTCCCATATAAATAAATGTAATATCCAATCACTTCAATCTTCACTTAATGTATGAGTTTAAATCTTCCCTCAAAAGGATACAATAACAATTTATGAGTTATTGCTGGGTGTTATTATATGATATAACCTCAGAATTAAAATATACATTTTTATAAAAATGGGTTATGGGTTTCAAATATACCAAAAAATCAACAAACAAATCGTTTAACCACTTTACATCAATTCACTTTCAAACAATTCACTTGGCGAGCACAGAATATTTGATTAAGGTTTTAGAAGAAAGGGCAAAAATGTTAATAGTTAATACTTACCTTGGGCAAACCTTGGTCTGCTCATCAAACATGCATTTTACACGGGACTTTGTGAACACACTGAAGTCACAATATCCATTTTTACACAAAAAATCTAATTATTGTATGTTTTTATTAATTGCAGTCACTTCAGTCAACCTTCTGACATATATTGCAAATATAGAAGTCAAATCGTCCAGATATAATGGTATACACAGAATGTAAACATTATCAGAAAACAGTCTTTCAATAAACTGAATAAACAAAGATTTCCAGAAAATACTGGGGTTATGGAAGCCTATTAGAAACATTTGGGAAATTTTAATTTGTTGTATATTTTCACATTATTGATGCTATTTGTTAAATCTTTAGACGTTTGTTTACTTCCAATGTTTAAATATTATTCTTTCTGGAGAAGTGAATGTGACACTATGTATTGTAAACGACAAAATGACCTGCAGTAAAGTTTCATGGGAATCCCACCAAGTTATGATTCAACATCTCCTAATTATGGCAACATGAAACTTTTCAAACGAGTAATAAAAAATTCTACGTTTCGAATGCAATTTCATTCGGAACTGTTGCTAACGGATACTAAATTTGAAGATTGTCAAATTATCAAATCTCTCACTGTATTGACTAATGAGCACTCAGTTTAAGAAAATAAGAAAAAAAATAAACATATTTATATATTAATACTGCAGGACATTTCTCTTTGAGTTTAACTGAATGATTAATTGACTGAAGATGTTGCTCTCAACACATATCACAACAAGTGCTTGAGAGGAAGGACTAATGCAGTAAAAACAAGCTAGATAAAATTGAAAAAAAAGATACCATGGATCAAAAATGAAACTTCTTTACTGTTTCCCAGGCTGATATTTGATTTTAAGGACATTTTCTTAATCATTCTGGAGCCATTTTCACATCGGTCAAAATATAGAGAAGCTGTTGTCACTTGAATTTTGGTCATCTTAGTAACAACACTGACTAGTTTGTTTCACAGACATTTCTACGGATGAGTAAAATTACCCTTAGCGACTCTTTAGATAGGCTCTAAAATTGAACAATTCAGACTCTGCATTTACTCTTACCTTCAAGATATTATTCAGGTAATATAACAACGGGTAGTAGATTAGCGGAAGAAAGTAATACATGCAAGTTGGTCAAGATGCTGTACTGAGAAGCATATGGAAGTCCTTAGTGGCCTAGTGGGTTAGCATGTTAGCAGAGGTGACAGTCTGTGATTAGATGGCCACAAGTGACAATGCTGAGGACCTGTCCCAATATGACCCTGGCTGTTTAACTGGACATAAAATCCCAACTTTAATCTTTGAGGAGCATACCACACTATTAAGTATCCACCAACGTCAGTACTACATGTCATTGATAATGTCTAAACCCATGGTCACACAAATGCTATACATTTGTGTGACCATCTAAACAGATAATCATAGATTTCTAAATTTTATTTAAAGTATTAGAAAACCAGTAAAAATAGCTTGCAAATACATCTGAAACATGAAGTGCCACCATGGAATGAATCCATACTTTTGCTATTTTCAATAAAGAGTCTTAAAAATGGTTGAGCAGAAATATCAGTGTAAATATATTAAGTGACATAAAATGAGTTACATACTTATTGGGTGTTAGTCATCAAACAGAGGTCTCTTATATATAGTGGATTTATGTAGTCTGTGCACTGGTATAATGCCATAACTTTTTATAAGTACAGTATGGATTAAAAGTTTTTGTGTTTTCCATTATTTAGTTGACAGATGTAAATATCTTTGGTATATCTAATGAATCAATATTTATAGCATGTTGTCTTACAACATTCAAACATTTACATGATTCATTGTTCAAAGTAAGTTCTGATAAAACTCTAACTCTCAAAACATATTATATTGAATTTTATTTGCATTTCAAGATATCTAACTTCAGCTCATTTGCATGATTGTCTGTTTGAATAATTCATTTAGCTTCCTTGCTCAAATTTAGTTACAATTAAACCAATTGAAATTCTTTTCTATGCCATTTAAAAAAGTAATATGTAACATTTAAAAGAGGCATTATAATATTTGCTCTTGTAAATTGTGAATATGTCTTCACTTATGACATAACATTTTCTCTGTGTCAATAAAAACACTGAAGTTTCCTTCTATCATAATAGCTGGGAGAAACAAACACTTATGATATGATACGTCAAGTGTGGCTTATAATAAATCTTATGTACACAGAAATATAGCTGAGTGAATTGGAATGATATGCTAGTACTTTATATAACTTATGATAAAGCCAAAAAGTAAGAATTTCAGTTGGGAATAAAATAGCTTTTAGCATACACAAACATCAGTATTGACAGACACACATGTAAAATCTACTAAACCTACCTAGGTTCTATTGTCATACTATTGTGTAAAATGTTGTTTTGCATTTAGGGTTACTGAAGGTGTTGTACCAAGGTTAAGGATGATTTTGAAGAAAACTGTACTTTTGCAATTGCAGGGAAAATTTGTCTTTCACTAAATGCATGTTATGTTACATTGCATTTGTTTCACTTAAAAAGTGAGTGTATACTAAGTAAAAAGCTTTCAAAATCCAGACAGTAGTAATTTTGATATACATATATAGATCTAGTGCAGGGAATTCAAACAAATTGTCCTTTAGGGGATTTAACAAAGGCATTTGACTCCTTTTTGCTGTGGAGTTTATAACTGAATGACCATCCTCGGTATCAATGAATTTATCCACACCTTGTTGTATCAACCAACTTACAGTGTGAAAGTCTCCAGTTCACAGCAATGCTGACATAATAGAATTGACGTCATATATTGTCAGGTATGTATATTTGCTTAATTCATGTGAAACAGTTTTAGTGCATCTAGCTTGCCTTGGTGAGCAGCACACAGAGCCGCAGTTAAACCATTCTTTTTAAAAAAAGTTCACCTCCACACAATATTCTGAAAGCTGTGACGCCATCTCATAGCCATCAGTGCTTAGTTATTGTGTCATGATATACCTATTTCCATTACTTGTCATTTGATGAATATTTCCTCCATTCATATTTATGTTATTTATTTATTTTATTTCAGCTTCGTACACAGAGTACAACAATTATTAAAAAACATACACACATAGAAACAAAAAAAAATGTATACAGTTATATATACAAGGAAATATGCTGATCAATCTGTACATATAGTTTCTTATTGAAGTTAATTCATCATATGTGAATAATGAGATAACACTATTTTCTCTAAGTAGAAGTAAATCACAAATATTACCAGCTTTTCCCATGACATTTTCAGGAATTTGATTACCACATCTGATTAATTTTTGTTGAACAGAACTTTGCAGTAATAGGTGCTTACTTTCTTTTAGTAAACAAGACAAATGATTAACAGTGTTACTGATTTTAGACATTGATCCATTTAAGGCAAACCTATAGCATAACTGCAGCACTTTATTTTCATTATTTCCTACTTTAGCCAGAAATTTCATTGCTCTTGACATCAACTGAAATTCGATTGGTATATCATGACAAATAGAACTTAAAATATTACAGTGTGTAGTGTATGGCAAATTAAAAAGTTTACGTATATTTTTCCGCCATTGATTACAAAAATATTCAACACCCTGGTCCGATAGATCCCATAGTACTGAACCATAAAGTGGCATACAGTAAGTTTTAAATAACCTGTATTTTAACTGACAATTTAAGTTTCTAAAGGCTGACATCAATGATTAAATGCTACACAGAAATTATTAGATACATTTTTAACATCTTTGTTGTCCAGTTTAGGACCAATACAATGTCCAAGATGATTAGCTACTGACTGAGACTTTATGTATATACCATTATGATACAAACCATGTACAGGTTCATCCTTTGTGTACACTAAAAACTGATATTTTTAACATTAAACATGACATCATATTCATCGCCAAAACTATCCGCAATCTGTAGCATTGATTTTAAGCCAGAGAGTGTTGGGCTTAACAGTGTTAAATCATCTGCATAGCCTAGGGCACCAATGTACATATTCCCTATATGATATCCAAGTTGACTATGTCTCAGTCTTTTGAACAAATCATTAAAGTAATAAATAAGATGGGTGATAAAACATCTCTTAATTTCACACCATTGAATACATTAAATGTGTCTGAAAAATAGCTTCCCCATTTAATTCTCATACATTGGTTTGTGTATAAATTTATCAACACCCCTATAACAGATGGACATAACCCTTTTTTCAATCAATATTGAAAAAAGCTTGATATAATTTACTCGGTCAAACGCTTTACTGCAATCTAACATAAGAACATAGACAGTAGACTTGTTATTTATATAATATTGTACTATTTCATTTGAAGCAAATGTACATTGTGTTGTAGAATGGTTGGGTTTAAACACAAATTGAAGCTCATCTATAGCAAATATGTGTGTATTTTACATCCAACATTTTACCAATAATACTACTCAGAGCTATTCCTCTATAATTCTCAGAGGAACTCAAATGCTGATTATTTTTGGAATGGGTATTATTGTAGACAAAAGCATGTCTCCAATAATATAATTATATTTCATGATAAGATTAAAAAGTAAACACAGATAAACAGACAAATTTCTTGGACCATTAATAACATGAGATGACTCACAACCGGTATTTCCATCACTTGTAACAGTCTTAAAGTTTTTATGTTCTTATTTTGGTGAGCAGCACAAAAAAGCAGCAGTTAAATCATATTTTTTACAATAGTTCACATCCACGCCATGTTCTGTAAGCCATTCCACCATCCCATGGTCACGAGTACCCAGCAATGCTGCGATGATAATGTTAGTCCCATCTTTTGACACATGAAGAATGTTTCCTACTTACATGTGTAACAGTTTCAACATTTCAAGGTTGTGTTTATGATCATCGAAAAAATAAAACTGTATAGGAACTTTTGCTGCAATAGCTCACATCCGCCCCTTGTTCTATGAAACATGTTACAGTCTCACAGTCACCAGTTCCCTCTAATGTCAACATCTTATAACTGTTGCCATTGCTGCTCACTTTGTGAATATCTGCTCCATTTGTGTGTAATGGTTGTAACACAGTCATGTAAGTTGCCTTCATGAGTAACATAATGAACTACATTGAAATCATCTTCGTCACAATGGTTCACATCCACTTTTTGTTCTGTCAACCACCTTTCAGTCTCACAGTTACCAGTTCCATGTAACGATGACATAATGAAATTGCATCTTTACAGTTCACTTTATGAATATCCACTATTTCCACAATATAATCACTTTTAAGCCTTGTTCTATTAACCAAAATACAGCCTCAACATGCAGAACAATCTCTAGCTAGCTGTTGCCATTTGATGGATATTTGTTCCTGTTTTAGTTTTAGCACACATATCAGTATACTTGCAGGGCAGCTAAAGAAACGGCAGATTGTGATAACACTTACAACGAATTAATGTTGGCCTTATGCGAGTTTCTCCCTTTGGTTGTAACCATTTCAATAGATCTAAGATGTGTCCTGGAACAACTTGATAAAAAGTAGCGAAAACATCTTTGTTACAATAGTTTGCATCTGCACGTTGTTCTATCAACTATAATACAGCCTTACAGTTTTCAACTCCGTGTTATATTGGTGATAAACCCTTTTATTCATCACTTTACACAACATATGTTTATTCAGTCATCACAGATTGTCCTTTCTATTAAAGATAGGATGCAGGGTCGTTCCTTATCTGCAGAAAGTCAAAGGAAAACGTCAAACTTGGCCGTTTAAGATTGTATTTAGGCTTTGTATTAACCCAGCCACCTGTTCACAGTAAAATGTTCCAACAATAGTTTCTAAAGCAATTTACTTGAAATTCTGAGCGAATCATCTGTATTACAGCAGCATGGCTGGAGACAGTAGATAATAGGTCATTGTTTACTTTTGCGTTATGCCAGATAACACTAACATTATTTACCTTGTTGGCAAAGCATTGGTGGCAGTGCCAATGGTTTCAAAAGATCACTTCAAGCCAGCCAAAGTTGTTTAATTACCAGTACACAAAACAGAGTTCTGTGGCTACATTGACCTATGTTAAGAACACCGTATTTGGGGTGAAATACACACATGTGTTATACCTTATATGCTGGTTTCACAGCACAATGTCTAATCTTATAATTGGTGTGCTGAATCTCCATGACATTTAGTATTTCTTATAGTTAAGTAAAAATGGGATTTTGTATATTTTATGTTGATTTTTTAAAAAAATATATAAATTCAAAATAGACAGTCAACACTGGCCAAACTGTATTTGTGTTAAAAGGAAAAGCTGCCGTGAAATCTGTATAAAAACCACCTTTAGCCATAAATCCCACAGGCTTAAGAGCACAAAGTTAAAGATGGGATTTTAAAAGACAAGTTCAAGTAAGGGGAGGGCCTTGCTATATATATATATCACAGTACCCTGACCTGAGTCTGAACCTAATAATACAGAGATGATAGTCAGGTGGACAAAGCTCAAAACTACTCACCATTCAGAGGCTGAGGTCCAGAAAACAAGGTGCAAAGAAAATCATATCAAGTATAACATATTTTGGATGGCCCTGCCGCTCTTCTGTAATTATGGGAAAAAGCTTATTGGTTTGCAGACATGCAAGGGGCTCCCAATGTCTTTAGCTCAATGGTTATTTAAATATTAAACTCAACATGAAACAACCATGCAGGATCTTACAATTCTTCTGATTTTCCTGATCCTGGAGCCAAAAGCACACACATTTGAGAAAGTAATGACCAGTGATAAACAATGTGCAATATCATCCTGTATTAAAATCCCTAAGTGAGAAAATGAATTCTCATTGATCATTCATCTGTATTTTTGTACATCAAATAATTGTAGTTTAGTTAAACCGTTGTAAAGCTAATATTTTAAGGTTGTTCTGAACAAAGGTGTGTTTTAGTGTACAGCAGTAAGTGTGTGAGTCAGAGTATTTCATTGTAAGTTGGAAAGTTGGAGCTAGGGATATCAGACCACATCAATAAACTGTGCTACTTGTTTTACTGTGGATAAAATTACCTGGACAATTACCTGTACAAATTTTAATATTTTGGTCAATTTATTCTATTTAAAAATGTTAATGTTTAGTATCAAAAGCTGAATGAAGGTGCTGCAGGTGAACTGGTATAGTGCTTAAAAACCATCAAAATCCACAGAGATAGCAAACAGATATCGACAATGCAAGAGAGAAGGGATCTGTTGTGGGCTCTGATAGTCTATTTCACTTGAGAGTTTTAAGATATGGTGTATATCTTTAGGATAACAAGCCCTACATTGGTGAAATGTCTACTACCATGACCTTATTTGTTATTCAAGGTGGAGGGTACAAGTTTGAATCCCACATCTTGTAATAATCAACAATAGCTGATTTTAAGTTTGTTTCAACAAAGCTAGACAAGGTGCTAGCCCTGGGTACAAATTACAACTTCAGTATGATGCAATGCAATGCCACTCCAAAGCCAGAAATAAATAAAATATTGCTTAAACTTGGATCGTTTATTTCCATTATTAACACATAAGTAGTTTTTATATCATCAGTACCATAATATGAAATGTAAAACCAATTTTAACAATTTCACCAAAACATCAAGATTCTCATTGTCCAAGAACTAACTGGCAACTAATTATTATTCATGAGCAGCCTAAAACTAAACCTCGCATTTTTTAAATAAACGGTTCCCTCTGTATAATTTGATGTTGACTTTTAAAGCATTTTATCTTAATGATCACTTAATAACTTTATATTCAGATGTTTAAGCAGCCTGGAATGACTGGATGGGTAACCAACAGAGTGACATCATAATTGTGGCAATGATGAAACAAACAAATGGTTTACACAATTAATATCTTTAGTGATACTGGAACTCTTCAATGACAAGGGATAGAATTAATTGTCTGGGCCATTTAGCTTCCATAGAAAGTCCATACAAGTCAGAAAACAGGTTTATAACAGGAGTTATACAATTCTTTGTCAAATGATACGTCACAAACAAACAGTGGCAGTATTGTTGAAGGTGGGAGTTATACAGGCTCTTTGTTTCATGATACATCACAAACCAACATAGGCATTAGTATTGCAAAAATTGCAATAAAGAAACCGCCAAGTATGCTGCCACTTTGCTCAGTTCATCATCTAGTGTTGAATAGTTTTCTATTGAGATGACAGAGTTGCTGTGGACAAAAACACCTAAGTATCAACCTGCTCAGTTGGCACCCAGACAAGTGACTATCTACAGAAACTATTGAAAAGGTTAAAAACAAGCACATCTTTGAATGGGTTCATTCCGAATCGAAAGTAATCTATCAGATGCAATATAAACCTGAAAATGCCATTAAGTACAATGGAGGATAAAAGTAATACCTGGACGAGTAGTCCAGCTAAAAATCACAAGTAGCAATATCGTGAAAAACTTCAGAAAAGCTGAGGAAACTCGACTATACATCTTGGGTCACAGGTATGTGCAATCAAACATATCCTGAACCTGTTATCTGTGGAAGGCCATTCAAGTTGTCTGAGAATGCCTATACTCACCAGAAAACACTGCTACACAACAAATAGTATGACACAGAGGAAGTGAAAGAGGCACCTGATGATGGCTAGTCTAAGCAATTGGGAAAGATGAAGACTGAGCCAGGGTAAATAACTGGGAAAATAAGTCATGAAATAAATTGTTGGTGCCACATTAAGGGGGTCCAATTAATTTTAAAAACTCTCATTAAAACTTGAAATAGGATTATTGTGGAATATGTCTCAGATAAATTCTGAAGTACAGGGGTGTCAGGAGAGGGTTCAAACATTCTGATGAAAATTCTGATGAAAATTTCAGTCACTGAAAAGGTTTTATCTGGAATATTTGTCAATATATTTTAAACCATTTACCAGTGTTCTATATTCAAAACACCAAACCTAAATGTAAACAACAAGGGAAATTTGGATACCCTGTTGGTTCGACAGCTTTTATAAGCTACAAGCTTACCATGTGGAACTGAAAAGACTTCCACCCTGCCTCCCCACTTTATTACAGTTGAAGGGGTATGGGCAAAATTGCAATGAGAAAAGGAAGGAAGAGTGAGGAAGAAAGTACAACCTGAGGCTTCGATCAACACTAAACGTCTATTTTTCTTGGACGTTGCCCGGGATCTGTGGCCTCCCAAGATCTGCATTCAGTTGAGTAATTGTGGCAGTGTGACGGTGGATCGCAAGCTTTAGCGAGAATCGTGTTTTATTTAAACGGTTGGAATAATTATTCATGTCTGTTTTAGTCAGCTAGTTTCTAACTGTGCGATGTCATTGTTTTGATGTTTGAAAGGTAAGAGTTGTGGAATGGTCGGTTTTGTGCTTGTTTGCTGGTGTGCTGGTTTGTTGGCGGATGCAGGTGAGTGTTTAGGTTATGTATGGTATGATATAATGGAATGTTTACTTAAAACTAGCAGTTTGGGATTACTAGTTGTACACATGTTTTATTTAACCACTGACTGTGATAGGTTTATTAGGATTATTCATTATTGATAGTTTTCATAATCCATGTATTTTAGTTGTGATAAAATTATATTTAATCTATACTGACTTAATACTAAAATATAATTTTGTTTATAAATGATTTGTCAGTGTTATGTACTTTATATGTGTACTGTCGGACCTTTTCTGGTTACAGTGACTGTGAGCAGTATAGTTTTATTTATTATAAGTATTTGTTGCTCAAAGTAAGATTTATGTTGTTTAATCTTAAGTAATAATAAATTATTATATTATTTCCAAAGTATTATTGGTAGCTGCTTATGTAATTATAGGTGTTTTGTGTGATAGTCAGCATTAAGAGCTTTATGTGTTTAGCTATGAGACCAGTTTCACCGGCTGGCGTAGAGGTACAATAAACGTAGTTAAGAAGATTTTGAGTGTTGGTTTTCTGGTTTAACCCTAATCAAGTCCGCCCTGTCACTAACCTGCTAACCAGATAGGGACCGTGTGGCAACATTTGGAGCCCCTAATGAGATACTGGTGTGTTTGGATTAATCACACAGAAGATAGCCAGTGGTGCTGGTTAATGTGAACCAGTAGGAACCTGGGACAGGTTTCATGTGTGGAGGGGAAAAGGTGACAGAACCCAAAAAGTGATAAAATCACTACTACTGGCTTGGCTAGTAGGTATATCCCTTATAGCTCACCTGGTTGAGTGTGGGCCTCGTATGTGAGGTGTTGTGGGTTCGAGTCCCCTGGAAACCTGGTCCTGTGGTATTGGAGCCCCTAATGAGATCTTGAGGGTGAGACAGCAGGACTGTCAGATGTGGCTACCTCTACTTTTGCTTGGTTAAGCTTTTTCTTCAGTCCTCAGGAGTACCCATGGAGAGTGATGTCAACTTAGCTAAGCGAGTGCTTGATTTGTTTCTGTCGAGTATTGGATGGTGTATTTGGGCATAAAAGATTAATCGGTAACAACTTCTGACAAAAGTTTAACATCCGAGCAGTTAAATTGAAGATATATTAATTTATCTTATGTTGGCATTTAGAGTGGTGAAAACAGAAAGTGTTAAAGTCCAAAGAGTCTGCTTAACCAAACATCATGTGTTATACCAGTTATTTATTTGAATCTGTGTCATTAAACTTACATACATTATTTTTGATCCATAAAGTAGTTAATTATTCACTGCATGTTTTCAGTAATTCAGTCCTGTAAATTGCTTTTATTGTCACCGAATATGATTTATATTTGATATATTTCATATCATTTGATTCGTGATACAGTATTGCTGTGATTCATCAATTTGTATTTTGTACTAATTTAATCACCAGTAATATCCATTTGTGTTTACCTTATTGATCAGTACCTGAAATTTACCTTTGTTCATATGTGTGTATAGTTGCAGTTTATTTGTTATATTTAATTTATTTTGTAAAAACTGTAGTCAAGAGGTATTTTGTGATAACTGACTAACTATTTAAGTGTCAGTTTTTGTTCCTTATTTTGTTCTCTTATTTTTGTCACTAAAGTTAAGTACTGAGATTTTTTTCTTCTTTTTTTATGTGACGGTGTTTTAGTATAAATTGTTAGGTGCGTGTGAGTACTTTGTGTAACGGTTATATCCCGGATATTAGTTTTGGTTTATCATTATGTTTGTCAATTTATTGCTGCTCAATAGCCGTTAATTGTATTACTGATTTTTTAACCAGTTGCGCATTCTTGTTCGGTTTGTGTTGAGAAAAAACAGAAAAAAAAACAGTGTCTGTTGTATTCATTTTCGTTTGTTGACAGGTTCGTTTATTTTCGCCTTTGGGACTTATATTGGATTAATGTGAGCTATTTGCTATACAGAATGATTAGAGCTAAGTGACTTTTATTGGTTTACCTTTTATATAGTCAACCTTTGCAGTGAATGAGATTATCAACTTTAACTTATTTTACAGTTCACTTTTTGAGCACTGGGATCTTTAATTTCTCTTTCCCTTTAGCTGAGGAAAAAGATCGGTTACTGCTTTGTGAGAAGATGCCCCATAGGTGCGTTTCCTGTAGGAGCCTCCTGTCTTATTGTGGGGGCCACAAAAGGGCTCGTTTTGATAGGGTCCAAAACCCTGAGAATGTTTACAGGTGCCTTTATGAGGAGGAAGTCTGCTCCCTCCTTAACCAATTGAGACTTGAACAATGAGGAAGGCCACAAGGATGAATTCCTGAGTCCCTGGCGTCTGGTATCCCCTAAATGTGGTTGAAACAGAGTCATTTCAGCTTCACACCTGGCTAGTGTTATGCATGGTGCATAGCCCCCTCTGGAGTATATGGGTTTAGAGGTATGCTTAGGCAGGCAAGAGCTCTCTGTTGCATAGGAATGGTCTTATTCTCAGGCCTGTTCATATCAATGCTTGGCTGCTTTTTCAGGATTGACACCTTTCTGGATCTGGGTTTTAACCTTTTTGAAGGTAGACTTCAGACTGTATTGACACTTCTCTAAAGTGAAGTTACAGTATGAAGAAGTCTTAGAAAATGAAGTTGTGAAGTTGATAGTGGAGTGTTTCTGAATAGCCTGATGTTGGGAACCTTGCCCATAGGGGCTCCAGAGGGTTTAGGAGATATACAGATCTTCAAAAAGTCTTATTTAACTCCTGGATTTTGTCCAGGCTGTCCCATCCGGGAGGGCGTTTAACATATTAACCCTCAGGTAAATTAGAGGCCAGAAAATCTTGCTCAAACTTATCAAAGGCATCTTTGATGTCAGGGATAAGGGAGAGCATAGCAGAAGGGCCTCTTGGCCTAAGCTCCTGTTGGTCTTTTTAGTCGCCCAGGCCCAGAACAGAAGTCGAAGACCTGGGCATGGTTTCACTTGGGTCAGGGAGATCAAGAATACGCCTAAAGATCTCCACTTCTTCAGCATATTGAGAGTTTAAGTCAGCCATGGCTACTTCCCTATAAAAAGTCGGTCTGGGTCGTGTTGAGGTTGGTCTTGATCAGAAGGGGTCCTAGAGGGCTTTGAAGACCTTTGCATTGGTATAGAGGACTGATCCTCCTCTAAAGATGAAGACAAGTACTTGGACCTAACCTTGTGTTTTCTTTTATCTGCATGATTTTGGGTCTAGCTGAGAGCACCTGAGTGGGTTCGTCGGACTGACCTGAATGCTGATCCAAGACATGTCTCGGGTCAGAATCATACATGGACTGATCATCTCCGAGATGAGGCAGAAGGGAGGGACCATACAAGTCCACCTCCATAGCCTCATCTGGGTGTGAGGATGGCTGAGGTGTTGGAGCAGGGGTCGGGTCCAGATTCTCAGTTTGTTTCCTTGAAGTGGAGGTCTGATCCACCTTCACATCTGTTTTACACGTCTTTTTGAAAGACTAAAATTCATCCCATAGAGACGTCATGGCCTAAAGCATAGAAACCTAAAAAACCATTGGCTACTGAAATTGGATGTTGAACTGATAATCCATGGACTTCTTGAGCTTAGACTCGATTTTCTGTTCTAAAGCCTGGGTTGGGGAACAGATTTAGCTGGAATTTTAAGAGACAATGACTCAAAACTTAGGGGCTGAGGACGTGGTGAAGAAACAAATAAATTGTCAGCAGCACCCTCAAGGTCTGCCTGAGATCCAGTAAAGAACTCCATGTCCTCGTCCCCCAGAAAATCTAGTTCGTCTTTTGAAATGTCTGCTTTCTGTTTCCTGACATAATGTTTCCTGTTTTTGATTTTTGACATTTGTTCTTCCGAGAAACCAGAGCAAATCTTGCATGGAGCTTCAAAGGTAACACACAGATTATCCCCTATATTGGCTTCTCTACAGGAAAGACATAAATTGTGATTATCAAATGGTAAACAGAATCGTAGATGTAGGTTAACCTTTGCTCGTTCTTTGGTGGGAGGACATTTTACAGCAATAAAATGTGTAAGCAACGAGAAAGCCTGAACTGAGAAAACTCACAAAACACAAAAGAAATTTAAGAAATACTTATCATGTTGAAACTTTCACAGAATATGCTATAAGGTTATTTACACAAAATGGTTAAATAGTAACATCCAACAATACGTATATATTGAGAAATAGTAGGAAATATGTATGCAAAAAAGCAATCGCTTCCAAATCATGTGGACAACAAGAGAAGGAGGAAGAATCGCGAAGAGTTTCATGAGAAGACAAACTAAGGCTAAAATATGTCTATTTTTCTTGGACGTTGGCTGGGGCCTGCGGCCTCCCGAGATCTGCATTCAGTTCCAAATGGTAAGCTATTGTAGTGCAATGAAACTTATTTCTTATTTGAAGAGTTATTATAACTGGGATTATATTACTTGCAATATTACTTGCAATGAAGCCGTAACTGAAGATTTTTTTAATAATCCTATTTTTTGACATGTTTCTCCCTTTTACATTGTACTAAAGAGTTTACCAGCAGCTAGGGTCTTCCATTATAACAATTTATAATATTCCTAATTTGTGTCATAAAAATTCACAAAAAATCAAGAAAATGAAAGAGGAGGTATATTTTTCATTTGCAATTACAAAGAAAAAATACTGACTTAAATAGTGCAGAACATTATTTTAAGTTTTTAACATTGTTTGAAGTATTTACTGCTATATGAATATACTCGGGTATAGCATGAGCCATCATAATACAATTACAAGTATAATACAGAAATATGCATAATTGAATATTATTCAACAACTGACACGTTATAATTTCCAATTTGACAACAAATTGTTAAACCTTACTAATTTTAAGTGGAATTTAGCCAGGCATTATTCTTCAAGAAGTAGTTTTAAAATTATGTTGCAACATATAGAAATCAGAAATAATAATAATAATATTTAACATTTATATCATCAAAGGTCACTCTAAGGTTCAAAAGAAGGAAATAGAAAGTTGGTATTTACAATGAGACTATGACTGGGTACTGTGGAACAGTACATTTTTAAGTTTTAACAATGTTTGGAGTGTCTTATTGCTGTATGGACGCAAAATTTATGGCATTGACTACCTGGTACATCTACATCACCTAAAAACACATTCCAAAAAACATGTTCTGGCTTTACAACACAAAAATATCACAAGAGTTTGTACAATTGAACATTAAACATTGAACATCAATAGCTGACAATTAGTTCTTTCCAATGCGGTAAAACCTTTCTAATTTAAGTGTAATAAGCCAAGCTTTTTTTCTTGAAAAAGTATTTGTTAACATTTGTTGCAATACATAGAAATTAGGCTTGTATTTATATATTTCTTGTGCACCAAAAAGTTTAAAGGAATGAAACGGTTCATTTTAAACAGTCTAAATCTAGTTCCTAAAATTTGACACAAAACTCTGTATTGTTACCATTTAACATTGTTGTCTGATGATATGTGGATACAAACTTTTTATATATATTACTCCACACACTTCATGCTGGGTTTGTAATTGTGGATCTCTGTTATTGTAGAACACAAATACAGATATACAGCCGGCACTTGGAAGCCTTTTATTTATATGCTTGTTGAGAGTTTACTGTGAGAATATCAGAGTGAAAAGTATGTAAATGAATTAAATAGGTGTAATAGTTTAACAGAGTATTTGTATGAATATTGTCTTGTTTTAGTTTTGAGATTCTGAATGTATTGTAGAAATTGGTAAATGTCTCTAAGAGGGCTGTTCCACATTGGCAATCCAATTGTATACCTTGTCCCTAATTAATTGGCCCTTTCAACATCTCCTGAAATGACTGAACTGCAGTGCACACAAACGTTCTTTTTTCGATCATTGTACATTATTGAAGCAAAATTTTACTTAAATTCTTATGAACCTTGCAGAAACCTCACCAATAGCAGCAAAGAATGGAAAAGACTGATACACACATTTCAGAAAGAAACCTTTATAATCCTGTTCCCAAATGTAAGTTTTGCTAATGATTACAGAGCCTCACAGAAAACTTTTGACAAAGTTAAGTAGTATGAATTTATCAGGGACCATTGGTTCCACGCAAGTCCTGAAGACTCTCAAATGTAATGATCATTGTTTATGGACCCTTCAAAAAGAAAAGTTTGACTTCCCAGCCAACCCTTCCAAATAGTCCATTTTCAGGACTTAGCAGCAATATATAAAGTTAGGTGTGCTTTATAGAAAAGATGTTTTTCTGGTGTATGGAAAATGCATCCAGGATGAAATGTATCGTAAAAAACTGAATATTTTGTATCCCTGAAAAAAATATCTCCTAACAAATAAAAACAAGCAATTCAATTAGACCAAGGATGCATCTGAGGCCAGATGCAAGTAATATCCACTGGAAAAGATGAACTGTATTTTTATGGCATCAAAAATAAATTCTATATTATTCACAGACATTAAGGAGTAGTCACTCTATCTGTTATAGTTTTCAAGATAAATAACTATTTCCATTTCCGTCAAACTTCAAGATTGTGGTCAAAATTTGGAGAAGTCATAATTTTTCAAAGGTCCTAGAGGAGCAGTGTACTCAGTACTAAGGCAGCCCAACATTTGCCAAAAATCACTCTTTGGAAGTAAACAACATTTTCCATTTAGTTCCAAGAAAGGTTACCCTTTCAACTATAGGAGGTATTCTTTCGAGGAGGTACTGTTTCAGGAGGTATTCTTTCTGGAAGATATTTTACCAGTGGGCATTTTCTCTTTATTTTGTTTTTCGTCAACAACTAGATCTGAAAAATGATAATATACCTTCAGACCCCAACTGTAATGAAATATGCTGAAACAAATTTATTTATAAAAAAGACTTCAAAATTGTGACAATTATTGTTTACCTATAAAGATATTAATAGAAGAAAGTTTATGAAAATTTGTTCAAAAAAGGTTTCTGGCTGTATATCTTGGGGCCAGTATTGAATTGTGAAAGAAATTATTCAAGAGAAACTACAACTAATATTTTAGACTACAAAACATAAAAAATTACTGAACACCTCGATTCCCCTTTTTATTGGGACATACATGATTGTATATACTGACAAGCAGTACATTCTCTTGAAAGAGAATTTAACTACATGGGGTGGAAATGAGAAGTTCCACAGAGTTCATGGGGGTTATATTTTAAATACCAGTATTCTGAAGAAAAACATCTGTTAGTTTAAATATAGAACTATGCTATGGATATAAGTGTGGGGCATTTTTATTTGCTTCAAAAGTGCACAGGAATTCTTGGGTACTTTATGTTTTTAACAAAAAGCGGGAAATCACTTCCTGTAGTGAGTGAGAAAAGTCCCTTTGTCAGGGCTGGCTGTTTCTTCAAAAGTCACACAGTACCCAAATAGTTCACAAAAGACAAAAGGACATGGTGAAACTATATATTCAGACTTGTGTTCAAGAATATTTCACTTAAAAGGCTTTAGGTAAATGTACAATTGTTTTGTTGCTGATAGAAGTTCAGACTTATGATATCCGGTTTCAACAGTATCTTGATATAGGTCAGTAAATGTTGCCTTTTTATATTTATTTATGAAAGTTCTTATCAAAGATTGAAATCTTTAATAATCAATTTCTATGCTTTTTAACTGTTATTTAGTCCTCACATTTTTCAGAATATCAAATTATATTTCAGAATATCAAATTATATTACATGATCATATGACAGTTATTCCTTTAATTTGTCATATTGGATAAATTGAGTCTGTGAATTAAATTATAATGGTGATTGTAATAGTTCTGAGTTATTCGTTAGGATTCTTATAAGATCAAAGTGAGACCTTTATTTAAAAACATGCTCCCAGAAGGGGTTTTCGATTTATTTTCAATCAATTTACACCAGCCCCTTGGTTGTCTTTAGATGGAGATTAGGCGCTATTAAAATACTATTACAATTAGAATTAGAAGATGGTTAGTTTACGCAGATCACCAGCTATATCAGTTAATAACTTGTACTAAGGAGGGGGATCGTCTGAAATTTTTTATATTAAGCGTTTTATACATGCCAATTAAAGTGGTTTCTCAAAATGTCAAACATAAGTCATTTTTGCCCTTGATTGTAGTCTTCATGTATAGTACTTCCATTAATGTTATCTGGTTTATTATCCCACAAAATGTGAAATAATAAATTATTTATGCAGTCCAGTCAGGGTTATTTTGTTTATTGCATAGTTAATCTGAGGTATTTTTTTTCGATTTCTACAGAGAATTGCAAACCCAGTAATTTAAATTCTGACTCGCTTCAATTTAACTTTAGATTTTAGAACAGATAGCGAATGAAGATTTTAGCAAATTCAATAATGCACATCTATGTAAAAACTTCCGACTTATAAAAACATTCTAATGACAAAGTTATGATTACAAAGGCACTAATAATGCATACAAAAAAGCCTTCTTGTATACAGAATTCCTAAGAAAACGTACCATATCAAGGGGCCCATGCAGTCCTCCTGTGTCGGATGGAGGAGGGCAAAGTTAACTGGGGTATGACAGATAAGATTGACAGGATTAGGAGGGCACACGCCCAAAAAGTGATCAATGTAGCCCCAAAAAAGGTCAATACTGAATCCCAGGGTGTCCCCTGTAAATTTTTTCAGTCACAGAAATGTCCCCATAAGACTGATCACCACACGGGGGGACAATTTTACAGGCATATATGTAGCTTTTGCAATACACTGGGAAAACGCTTTCCACACCCTGTCAAAGAATGTAGAAATTCAAAACGTGTCAATACGGATTCAAAAAACGAATCAGGCACTGCATAACTGCAGTGCAAGAATCCAAAACTTCGAATCGACCGAAAATCACCATTGCCAGTGGTAACCATTTCAGAACACGTGTTGTGAGTAGTAATGTATGGGGCAATGGGGAAAGTGTAAATTGGAAATCAGATTATCAAAGATATAAAGGTTTCACATATGCACAAGTGCTTGAAAGAGGTACTAAAACTGTTATTGCCAAAAAACACCCAGGTTCGAACCAAGGCATGAATATTACTAAGGTACACACTTTTCTGGTGGATCCTGGTAAAGGTAAGGCAACAAGTCAGCCAAAAAGTAACAATCACGTCAAGGGAGGCAGCAGCATAAGCAGGAGGCCAAGTAAGTACTGTAGTACAGACCCAGCGACATGTTGTAACAGATATGCTGTGTTTCACAAAAGCGACGGCGTCGTGTCGAAAAATTATGATTCTGACAAATTGCCTTCAAATGTTGAAAATGACTCCAAAAAATGAGACAGAAAAAGGCAACCATAGGGTTGTCCCCCACAGTACCTCTACACATGCGTCAGAAAATGACGCCAATCACGATCTTAAACAGAAACCCTGTGTTATAGTTCAATCCCCTAATACACAGGGGGAGATACTTCACACTGAGGCAGATACCAGTAGTACTAGCAAATACGAACTGCCACTTCGATTGAAAAATCAAAAAGTCGATTATAATCAAGTGATGGCCTCATGCACTACTCTCCAGTTGTGGGATAAACAAAATTCCCTCAAGGTAGGATTTATACCAATGGGTGAACTACAGGTGCCGACTGCAGTAGTCCAATCAGTATCCAAGGCAGATCCCTTGACCCTTCACCAAATAATCAAGGCCTCTGGGGAATATAATTTCAAACAGTGTCAGATTCCTCTCAAATCTCAACTTAATCCAGATGCTTGGGATGAACTGTTAAAGGGTTATTGGGATACCCAACTTCCTCTCTTAATCAGGTTCGGTTTCCCCCTGGATTTCGACAGAAAAACACCCCTGGAAAGTCACATGGAAAATCATAAGTCGGCCAAAGATTTCCCTCAGGATATAAGGGCCTATCTGGAGGAGGAAAGAACTTATGATGCCATACTAGGACCTTTTGATGCCCCACCATTGCCTAACTTACATACCTCCCCCTTCATGACTCGGGATAAGCCCCACTCAAAAAACAGGAGGGTCATAGTGGACTTGAGCTTTCCCCAGGGTAGGTCTGTAAATGCTGGTAGTGCCCAAAATGTTTATCTGAACACCCCCTTCCTGCTCAAACTACCCACAATTGATCATGTAGTGAAACGTGTCAGGCTGTTGGGTAAGGGCTGCAAAATCTATAAGATAGACATCAAACGCGCCTTTAGGCATGTAAAATTAGACCCTTTGGAGTATGACCTCTTGGGCTTGCGTCATAATGCCTGGTTTCTGGACACCTGCCTGCCCTTCGGATTTAGGCACGGGAGCGCGCTGTTCCAGCGTTTAAGCGACGCTGTGCATCACATGATGCGTCAACGCGACTTTCAGGTCATAAATTATATTGATGATATCCTTGGAATTGAACTTCCAAGTCGCGTTGACGCCTCATTTGACGCCCTTAGTGCCCTTCTTAACCATCTAGGCTTTGAAATTTCATATAACAAGCTGGTGAAGCCAGCTACTTGCGTCAACTGTCTGGGAATACTAGTAAATACTGAGAATTTTACATTGTCCATCCCAGATGAAAAATTGCATGAAATACACAACAAATGCACCTCATGGCGTGGCAGGACTCGCTGTACGAAACGTCAGTTACAATCCCTGCTTGGTAGTCTACTGTATGTTAGCAAGTGCGTGCGTTCGTCGAGGTTTTTCCTGAATCGTCTCCTGGACGTTTTGCGCAGTATGCATGATAAGGATCAAGTACAATTGTCACCTGAAGCTCAGAAAGATATAAACTGGTTTTCAAAGTTCCTCACCACCTTTGATGGTATAACCATTTTTGACCATAGGCCCATTGCCTTCCACATTGAGCTGGATGCATGTCTACAGGGTCTTGGGGCCAGATGTGGCAACCAAGTTTATACTCTCCCCATACCTTTGGGCTATATGGACCTGAATATCGTCCACCTAGAAATGCTCAACATTCTGGTGGCTCTCAGGGTTTGGAACAGCACTTGGGCTAAATCTAAAGTACATATTGCATGTGATAATGAGGCTGTAGTACATGTACTAAACTCAGGAAAAACCAGGGACTTGACCTTAGCTGCAATTGCCAGAAACATACAGCTTCAGGTTGCTACCTGGGATATCAACCTTCAAGTTAACCACATAGCAGGTAAGGATAACCATATTGCTGACTTGCTCTCACGATGGTCTCTTATGGGAGATCCCCAGGTAAACCTGAATAGGTTACTTCCCCAGCACCAATGGGTGGAGATCTGTGAAACTCACTTACATCTAGATTGGTGTATTTGACAGGCTTGCCGCCTAGATTGGCTCCCTTGGCCAAAGAAGCAGCCAAGAAGACCAAATTGGCATTTAGACCTGGTACTACAAGCAGTTATCAAAGTATGTTTAGGCTATTCATAGCCTTCACAGTATTTATGCAAGTCTCGCTTCTTGCACTGCAACCTATGACAATAGTAGCCTATCTTCAATTTCTAGCTTCCAATGGCTTGTCAAGCCCCACCCTGGCAAACCACTTGGCGGCTATTAAAGCAAATCTGTCATTGTATGGAATCCCCACCCTCATTTTTCAAGACCCCAGAATCAAATATTTTCAACGAGCTGTCACACTTAGATCATCCTTCAAACCCGCACTTAAAAGTGTCATTGATATTGATACCCTCCAACTAATGGTTAGAGCCTGTGACGCTACTTACATGGGACAAGTGTTTAAAGCTGTTTATACTCTGGTTTTCTTTTCATTTTTAAGGTTATCCAACCTAGTCCCTCATTCAATAAAAACTTTTTCCCCCCTCTACCACCTAGCCAGAGGTGACATCTTGTTTGCAAACCCAGGCCTTCACATAATTGTCAAATGGACTAAAACTATACAGGATAGGAAATCTGTCAAAATCTTAAAAATTCCGGATCTGGGTTCTAACCCCATTTGTCCAGTCATGGCCATAAAAAAATTGCTTCAAATCACCCCTGGATCAAACAACTCACCCCTGTTTCAATATAAGACTTCCACTAAGTGGCTTCCCCTCACAGACAACCAGGTTAGGCGACATTTTAAAAATCTATTGTCAAAACTAAATCTCCAAAATTCCAATCTCACATTCCACGCATTCCGTCGTTCAGGTGCCTCTTTCGCCTTTAATTCGAATGTTCCACTTCAACATATCCAGAGCCATGGCACCTGGACGTCGGAATGCGTCTGGAGATACATTACCCTTGATCATAATTCCTCTCATGAGGTGGCCAAAAATTTTCAGAAGCACCTTTACCTTTCCCCTACTCACTAGTTGGGGTTTGGGGCTTTCAACTCAAACCTCTACTACTCCCCTTTTCTTTATATTCCAAAATTAAATTCAAATTACTAACCAAATTCTATACATAAGTAATTCACCTGTGACCAAATTCAAAACATCAACCTTTAACTTTAATGTTAACTTAAACTCACAGGTTATATATGTATTCTCAAATTTGAGGTCACCCTAAACTTCAGTACCTCTGTCATTACCTCAAATTATACTATTTATACCTAAACTTTAGGTTGACCTTAACTCTTTTCAAGCCTGGAGCTAAGGCCACCCTAACTTATTCATAACTTGTGGATTCAAAAAAGTTCAACTTAAACTTGGCTTAGGGTCACCTCAAACTGCTGCCTAGCTAGGTTACTGTAATAATAATTTATCATACCTGATACACTTTAACAGCCATTGACATGATATGTGTCAAAAATGTAAATATATGGTCAATGGCTAGATGTGAATGTCAATGTAATATTAGTAGATACTGTTATGATTGTAAATAAATAATAGAGTAGTAAGTGATAATGAATAAAAGTAGTATTCCCCACACTGGGGTTTTATTCATGTGTTGACCCAACTGGAGGCAATGTGATAGGGTATCACTTTAGTTATACGCAACTCATTGCCTCAGTTATTTTCAAAACAGTGGTTCTTGTTTCTGTGTAATTCAATTTCATTGGCTGACCTTTGACCTAGGGTCAGTTCTTTCCCGCTGAAAAGCAGTTTGGCATCACTTTTGCAGTGGAAGTCAAATAAGGCAGTCGCCATTTTACTGAAGTTAAAAAATATTTTTAAAACCCCCAGTCCCACCCTAGGGCCTACTAACTTGTTTTGTTAGTGTATTTTCAGAATTCATGTGGAAGCCTCTTCATTATAACGTTGGGTTCGAACCTGAGTAATGTCAGCATCTTCAACAGTAGGATGCCAGTGAAAGTGTAGTGGAAATTATGTCTCAGTAAACCAAGTTATGTGTGTGATAATGTGTAATATTAAATATCATTATTGACGATGTGACAATGTGACCAGACCTTGAAGTTAGCTGGAGTTAGAATGTGCACAGTCATCTCTCAGTCTTCATTTCCCCAAGTATCAGGCCGCTGATGAGGAATGTTGGAGGTTTAGTGGGGCATTGCCCCCAGCTTCCTAGTGGTTCTGTACCAAGGACACAATAGAATCGATGGTAACACATATAAAGATCAGTTAATCTCATTTTGGTGTGATATTGTGCCTTTCTTCAACCCCTCGAGTGGTCAGTTCGTCTGCCAGTCGATCCCCAGAGGGGCTTGTGTCAGCTAAATAAGAAGGTTCCTCCAGTATATGTTGATCTAGGCCAGTGAGCATAAATTCACTGCCATGATCTGGAACAGTATATGTCCTCAAGTAGATTGAATGATATGCCTGAACTCACATTAGCCCATTGTCAGCCACCGCGACGGAGGAGGACACCTCCTTCCCACTACAGAATGCACCAGACAAGGACAGAACTGTAAAGAAAAATGTCAAGTATCTCGCTGCCAAGAAACTTTTAATACATAAGCTTTCATGTGGTAATCATAATGGTCACCCCTGCTTAAAGAAGGGGTTCATCAATACTCTAACAGATGTTCCCACACTGGGCCACAGTTTTAATATCATTGTTTTATGGATGTAACCTAAAAAGTATATATGTATATACATGAACAATGAATAGTTATACAATTTGGGCTTACGCCTTGTTGTTTTACATATACATATCATATATTAATATTTACATGTGCACTGATATAGAGCATTGCTTATTGCTACGTTTCAAGGTGTTGGCAGGATGGCCAGCTGCTGTATTTATCATAATTTGTTTTAAAAAAATGTTGTTTTACTGTCTTTTAATCACACACATTTGTGACATATGTCACTTACTTTTATAGTTTTTAATCTCAAGTTTATACAATCACCTCTCACCTCACCCTCAAGAAAAAGGGGGCTTTCAACTCAAACCTCTAATACTCCCCTTTTCTTATATTCCAAAATTAAATTCAAATTACTAACCAAATTCTATACATAAGTAATTCACCTGTGACCAAATTCAAAACATCAACCTTTAACTTTAATGTTAACTTAAACTCACAGGTTATATATATATTCTCAAATTTGAGGTCACCCTAAACTTCAGTACCTCTGTCATTACCTCAAATTATACTATTTATACCTAAACTTTAGGTTGACCTTAACTCTTTTCAAGCCTGGAGCTAAGGCCACCCTAACTTATTCATAACTTGTGGATTCAAAAAAGTTCAACTTAAACTTGGCTTAGGGTCACCTCAAACTGCTGCCTAGCTAGGTTACTGTAATAATAATTTATCATACCTGATACACTTTAACAGCCATTGACATGATATGTGTCAAAAATGTAAATATATGGTCAATGGCTAGATGTGAATGTCAATGTAATATTAGTAGATACTGTTATGATTGTAAATAAATAATAGAGTAGTAAGTGATAATGAATAAAAGTAGTATTCCCCACACTGGGGTTTCATGTGTTGACCCAACTGGAGGCAATGAATTAATTTCTGTCCTAAGATATAGAGAAAAGCAAAACTTTTGTAATAAATTAAATGAATCAAAAGATGATATTAAAAGGTCCTGGGCCGGTATTCAGGAAGGGTCTTAGACTTAGCCAGGTCTTAGGCTTAAATGTGGTCTTAAAGTTGAGACTTTTGTCTCAGCTAAGTTTTGTCTTAAATCCATATTCACAAAAAGGGACTTAGCTAAGTCCAAGATTATCAAATAACCATAGTGGTTTTATGTGTTATGTGACCTTTCTTTTCTATTTCAAACTAAATTATTGGTGATATATATCATTCATTTAATACACGTTATCAAAGGAAAAGTGCTGTTTTGAAATGGAAAACCTTGCTACCACACATAAACTCCCAAAAACTGCTTTAATGAGGTGTTCTGTATAATTATACTTTATTTACAGGCATTTCCAATTTTGAAGTGGAAAAAAGTTTATGGAGGCCATATTTAAGTCCTCTTTACAAAACTTAAGCCAACTACCAAACAGTCTTAGAGTTGAAACCTTGGCTGAGCCTAAGACCGGTCTTAAATTCTTTGTGAATACCACTAAGCTAAAGACAAAAGTCTTAGCAGTTTTGGGGCAGAAACTTGAGACAAAAATCTCAACTTTAAGGCTAAGCCCTGGCTAAGACCTTTCGTAAATCTGATCTGTTATGACTATAATTATTGGATAATAATAAAACAAATAGAAACATATCAGTGTCCTATATTCACAATAACTGCATCATTAAGGGGATATTAACATGGACAATGCCATTTTGTGATTATTGGGTCAAAGCTAGCAAAGCAAAATGAAAAAGAATAATAATATAAGTCATAGATAATATACAAATGTAAACAGTTCAGATGCAGTGTTTTTAAAAGCCAGTGATCGAAGATGGAGGATTAAATATTGTTAAAAATAAATAAAAATGTCACATGTTATGATAAAGTATCCAGGGCCCTCTCTTATCTACTTTGGTTACGTCTTGGACTGTAAACTGGAACAATGCATCTGAACCTGTTTTGGTTGATTTCCTAACACCATGTCCACCAATTAAAGACACAGCCTTTCCAACAACAAATTCAGTAGATATTGTCATTTCATTGTGCAGAGGGGGGTTAATTACCTAATTGTATGTGTGCCCTACACACATTTGCACATTGTGAAAACAAAAAGAAAAAAAGTAGGCACCTATACAAAACACATGCACAAACACTAACAGCAATACTCTTAGGTCAAGGGTCATGTATTTTACACTGCAAATTTATATTTTTATGCAAGTGTGATGGCCTCGCCTCCCACCTCTGAGACCGGGGTTCGATCCCCGTCATGGCCTTAAGTGGGAAGCAGTTTACAGAGCAGTTTTAACCCTAGCGAACTATATGTACTGGTTTCTTCTGCCCTTCCAACTACCCGTCGTGCAGTGTTGAAAGCAACATAAAACCCCAAATAAATAAATAAAAGTGTGATGGCATGGTCACTGACCAGTGCCTTGTTTAATTATTATTTTCACCAATACTCTTAGGTCAAAGGTCATGTATTTTACCCTGCAAATTTATATTTTTATGCAAGTGTGATGGCATGGTCACTGACCAGTGCCTTGGTTAATTATTTTGTTAGTTTCTTTATTAAATATCTTTATTAAATTTGGTATTTGACATTGTGTAGGTGGTTTTAGTAATTACCAGAATTGTTTTGTACTCATGTTAGACATTGAGAGTTTTTGTGACTAGTCTGTGTTTTTTAGTTCAGTAAATTTCTGTGTACTGTTGTGAACTGTAATAAATGGCTACAGTTGGGTAAGTTATGCAGGCAGCATGCTAGCCTGTTTTTGTATGTTTTATTTTAACTTGATATTAACTTGAAACTTTAGATGGTTTATTTAACATGGATTTATTGTATTTGATATGGAATATTGGTGTTATTTACCTGTGTGTTTTGCTGGTTAACTGTAGTAAAATAATGATTTCTGATAGGGTATATTGTAGGTTAATCTTTTAATTGCATTAAAATTTGTAAGCATGTAAAAGTGTATTTATATCAGTGGCTGGCTACATTTTGAGTCAGGACTGGATGTATCAATTTACAGAAAATTTTATGGGGATCGTCTGATGTAAGATTGATAATAAATATAAGGAATTAAATATTTGGACTCACCAAAATGACTGACAAAAGGACAGAAGTTCTCTGTTACATTTGATGAGTCATACTTTTGTATAGGTGGATTTTATCTATAAATATGGCAAGCACGGTATGCTTAGGGAGGGAGCAAAAATTTGGAAAAGGTAGTTAAGAAGAGAAGCTTTGACAGTTGTTGGAAGCAATGTTTTTGTGTGTGAACTTAGCAGCAAGTTTCCAAGTAAGTTATGAAAATGTGGTTATTTGATAATGGGTAAATGATCATTTTAACTTAATCTTGTCTTTGGTAATGAATTTGGAATTGATTTTAGGATTAAGAATATGGAGTTGTAATTTGAAAATGTAAAATTTAATTTTGTATGTATAGTTTGCTTTGCTGTATTAATGTATTTTATTCTGTATATATTCATAAAGTTATAATGAGATTATTATCGTGTATTGAATTTTAAAGTAAATGTCAGATTGTTGAGATTTTAATGTAGTGTTCTGCTTCTGAT
Source organism: Sabellastarte sp. h YS-2021 (assembly GCA_964017235.1). Classification (NCBI taxonomy): domain Eukaryota; kingdom Metazoa; phylum Annelida; class Polychaeta; order Sabellida; family Sabellidae; genus Sabellastarte; species Sabellastarte sp. h YS-2021. Next base: position 68,856,360 of record OZ024938.1, read on the forward strand.
ATTATGGGGAATTGTTTAGTTATCTGGGGTATTTCTAAAGTGAAGATACTCATATAGGACCAGTATTAGATGTGCAGATGAGTGTGCATTTATGTTGATTCATGGACGGTATGTCTATGTCTACATATGAGTATGTCTGAATTAAGATAACATAAAGGTACTGAGTTTAAGTAATGAAACATAATGTTTACTATATCAGCCAGTATGTATATACAGTAAAACGTTCCTTGTGAACCCAATATTTGCAGAGAATGTGTATATGGAGTCACAATATTCTATGATAACTTTACGTTTGGGTAAATCTAATTAAGGAATTTGCAGTAATTCCGCTAAAATCCATGGGTTTATGCTGTGAAGAATGCGTAGGCTGCACCCACACTTTCAGGGAAAGTAGACTAAATCACCAGTGAAAGGTTGGGCTGTCAGGGGTAACTTTATTTCTATTTTAAATATTGATATATTTGACTATGTAATTCTGATGGATTCTATATAAATGACAGATTCTATACAAATATTTGTTTCTTTACATTACAAATTTTAGGGTAAATTCTATGTTGCTAAGATTCACATTTCATTTGTTTGATTCTGCTATTGGTTGATATAACTTAGGATGTGTTTATTCAAGTTTAGGAGATTTAGCTAAGGCTAATAGTCTGGGAAACTGAAAGGATAATATCAAGTGGGGTTTTGTGTGTATTTCTGAGAGTCTTTTTGGTAAGAATTTTATAAACTACGTGTTTTAACTAAGTTCTTGTAAGTTGATTGATTTGGTGCATATTTTGGTTTAATAAATTTAATATATTCCAAATTATTCATGACTTTTTTTGTTTGGTGCATGCCATTAATTTGTGTTTTGCTCAATAATACGAGAGGTCAAACCTCCCCATTAGTTTGTATAACAAATGGACCGGGCATGTCACAGTCATTACTCAGGTGATTTCTCTGTGACTTGCTTGACTTCTGTTGAATGGGGTCTCGGAGCTAAGTTAATGAGTGGCTATTCATAGTTATTTATTGATCAACACAAAAACCAGAGCCTTCCATATTTATGAAAGCATCTACAGTGGTGTGACCGTAACACAAGTACTAGTTACATCATGTAGCATGCTTAGAACATAACTGAGTTAAGAGACCACCATTATATTTTAAAAACTTTTAAAGACACCTTGCCTGTGGAAACATTTTTTGTTAAATCCTAAGTGTGTGTTCAAAAGAAAGAGTGGCACGAAAAACAGCGAACAGGTTTATATACTGTGGAAATGGCGCAAGAATAACAAAAATAAAGGTCTAGGTTACATAAGAAAGCTAGGGAGCCACTGGGCCTATAAAAATGGATGTACTTTCATGGAATTGAAGAAGGGTCACTCACAGGGCTGAACCCTACAGCCCGACTATGGAACATAAAGCTACAAGGCTAGAAAAGAAAAAAAAAAGATTTCACAAATAGAGCCTATAACTTAGCCTATGATCATAACAATAGTGTGACAGGCTTTAAATTATTCATAATCTATTAAATTTCTAAAACGTCTCTCTGTTTGGTTGATAAAATATATTATCTTTACATGCGTGTAAATGGACAAAGATGTTTCACTGTTGTATTTAATAGGGGTTATGACAAAGGATTGTAGCATTCATTTACTAAAAAATATGAAATCCTGCAAGTTTTTGGACAACTACATGCCCCTTTAATTCTCCTATAATTCTCCTATAACTTCAATTTTAGAAATCTCCAATTCTGCAGTGTTCCTGAAATCTTGATGTTATAATTTACATATTGACATCTTTTAGTGGCCTAATATTGTGGATTATTTATAAACACAATAAGATAAGCATTTGCATCTTTCTTTTCATTTTTATGTAGATAAAAGCAATATTGACCAAATCTTTCTATTATCGGCCAAATAGGTTTGGATAATTGAGTCTACTGTGTGTTATAACAGCAAGAAGTAGCAGATCTGTATTCAAAATTGCAATTTTGAATAATTATTGTTTGTCTCTCTCTATATTCTTAAGTATTTTGCTAAGTATGTTAAAACTTAGGGCTGTACTTAAAATGCAATCGACAGATTAGTGGTTCAAATTAGCATTTACTTGGTTAACATTTATAAATTCTCATTTGTGTCATCAATTGTAATAACAAATTTTATCTGTTGCACATTGTTCCTAACTTTCTGTTGTTAGCTAGGTCCAAATTTGGTGATGTTTAAGTTTAAATTGTTTAAGTTAAGGTCAGATATTTATTTTCAGTACTTATTTTATATAATTGCATCATTTTATTGTTATTTAATGCTAAATAAAAATCTATCTATTTAAACTAACACTATGAATGTATTAAAAAGAAGTGTTCAATAAAATGTTACCATTTATGTGACTGATTCATGGATTAAACTACATAACTTTATATGCTTTGTTTTGTCATAGCCATCTCCCAAAAAGGCAAGTAGAAACTAAAAATATATATATCAAATATTTTTCAATTTAGTGTGTCTCATTTCTGATACCGTGACTGGAAATCAGTGGATTAGAATATATCAGACTGGGTGACCTATATATCCCAGTCGAGGGGCAGGTACAACGTGTGAATGCTTCCAAAAGGCAGTACATGGTGGGAATTATATAATGTTTGGACACTCACCATTTCACACTGTGCCCTCTTATTTCACATGAATACACTTTTATTTATACATTATAAACTTAATCAGCCTCAAAATACATAATATACATAATACATACATCACAAGTATATTACAATTTTCATATCTACTGATAAGGAAGACCATAAATATGCCAGTGTGGGACCTGAAGTTCAAGTTTATTGTAGTTCAGGTTTACTTATAATCGTAGCACATATTCATATAACTGGTGTCATAATGTGACATAATCCACTAGAAGGATGTACAACTGCAAGTTTAACCTTAACTCTAGTATATTGAACATTTATCCATGGTGTGCTTTATTTGTAATATACATTATTTATATAAAACATTGAATGCACCAATTTAAAAAATACTAAACAACAGTAAAGTAGTTGCTTTCGCAAACATGAAACGTATAAATGATTACACATGGCTGGGCAGGACGATAGTTTTATAGTTTTATTTTTATACAAACATTTAAAATCTGTACACATCACAAAAGTAATTACAACAAGTTATATTAACAATTTGTTAGCACAAACATTTTTAAAAGGTATAAAACATTCATATAATATGCACAAGTGGGTAACAACATGTACTACTACAGATTGTTATTGTAATTTATTATCAAACCTTAATATATTACATAGCAACACGTACACACTGAACATAACTATAGTGCCTAAGAGTAACTTTGTTGATATTTCCAAGAAATAGATTGCGACATTGGTTTGCTTAGACTAAAATAAAAATAAAAATAGCCAATTCAGTGCCACAATATTTACCACAAATTTGGTTTTCAAGATCCAAAAATACACATTGTATGCCATAATTTTTCTGTTTCAGATTATTTCATAAAATCGCATGCAGCATGAATGTGATGTACTGAATAAGTAATTAGTTCATTAATGATACTTGTAAACTCTAAAACATGTAAATATAAAAACTATTGATGTGAATTTAAATTTTCTGTTGACATTGTTCTATAAATCCCTTGTACATAGAGTAAATTTTTTAACATTTTATTATGTCATGATGTGTTCATGTGACTTTTGATAACGAATTATTTGAAATAATACAAAACAATCCCACATAGTAATTTTGTCTTATTAATGGGATTCATGGATAAAAGATTTGCTTTTTGAAAGATTTACCATGGTGACTAATTTTGAATAACAGACTTAGAGCCTTGTATCATACCTACAGGATGTAGGAACCATGGTAAACGGTTTTATCCATGTGCAGCCATCTATACTGGAGTGCCTTCTTCCTCATACTTAGGGGACAATACAAATTGTCTGTGTGGTGCAGGAGGAGGTCCAGGTATATATTCAGTTGTCTCCTCACTGACCTGTATTTTGTGGTAAACATACAAGAAGATAGATTTAGTGTCCACAGATATGTCCACCACACGCTTCTTGATATTTACTGAACCTCTTAGTATCCCAGGGGAATACAAATATTGTTCAAAATTACATATGGCAACTCTCATCACAAAATAATTTTATATGGTAATATCCCTTGCACTTTGTTGAAAACAATTAATCCTTTGGAAATAATGTTGTTATAATAATTTTAATCATAATTATTTGCTGAGCATTATCACCTATAAATAGATTTAATATTTAAAGCCAACATAATGTATTAATTGTAAAATTTGTACAAAGCAAATTTGATGAGGATTAAATGCACTGGAAACATAAAAAGGACAGTGAAAAACCATGCCAAAGTCATAACTCAGTAAGTGTCCACCAGCGAGAGAAGAATAAGGTGGTGGGTATGCCAGTCTTATCCGGTCTTGAATTGGCTGATGAAAGTTGAAATGGTAATTTCAGATCCAACAGCAATGTGTTCCATTCCAGTGGTGCAGCTGTGACAATGGCCTCAAGTGGGAAAGCTGGTAGTTGATTGCCGTTGGTCGGCAGTTTACAGTACAGAACCCTGACAAACAGTATGTACTGGTTTCCTGTGCCCTTCCAACTACCCGTCGTGATATAACCTGTACAGTGTTAAAAGCGACGTAAAACCCCAAATAAATAAATACAGTTGTGACAAAATCACAGCCATTCTAAGATATAACTGAGGAAAGTGATAGCATATCACCATGACTCTGATTACTAGATTTGATAAAAAAGACAACTACAGAAGTTGGGAGAAATTTATGGTCTAAAAGGTAAGGAAGTTATATTTAAATGATATGAAAGGATACAATATGAAATGGGAAACCAGTGGAATTTTTCTAGATATGCTTTGACATGACTCATTCTGGCCCTCTCACCCAATATAGTAGGGAAGTACATTAGTGTGGTCGACTACTGACCATAGGGTGGTGTGCACAAGAACTTTTGCATCAACATATAGGGTTTTTAATGTGTTGGAAGTCCCTGAGATGTTAGTAACAGGCACCAGGACGTTGGGTATATGATTGTCAAATATGTTTTTAGCTGCAAGTGTCACCTAGATTTTTTACCCTTCCACTGTCTGCAAAACAAAGCTTTGAAGGAATAGGAGGAAATTTTGCTATAAATGTCATATCATATAGATGATATGTTTACCACCAATGAATTTGGTTGTGTCTGGATTAAGTTTCAATTTCATACAATTCATCTTAATACTGAACAGAAAAAAGACTGTCAGCTCTGCTATGCCGGAATCAAAATTTTTATTGTTACATATATCATGCTGTTATCAGCATACAGATGGTGTGTTAACTTAAAACTTTAAATGAGTTGACTAATGGGACAAGAAGATTACAAGAAGTTAAAAGGAGGGGGAATTTTTTTATTTCATGTGAATGATAAAGGGGAAAAGGGTGCACCTGGGTAAAGGGTGCTATAAGAGGGCATAGCTTCATACAAACATGTTGATGCCTGCAGGGTGGAGTGTAGGGAATGCCCAAATAAAATATAATTCTTGGCGTCTATGCCTGGTGGTGGCATTTGGGCTAGTTGGATCCCCCATCCATTGCAAGATGCTAAATTCCATATTTCTCACAGAATGATTTTTCTGTGTGAAGTGCCTAGAGACTAGGGTGGATTTTTCAGCAATGAATTTCTGAACACTGCTGTAGTGTTCATACATCCTGTTTCTGATAGGCCTTTTGATCTCCCCTGTGTATTGGAGACCACATTGGGTGCAATTTATAATGTAAATTACATTTGATAATTCACATGTAATTTTGTGTTTTGGTGGAAGTCCCTGACATTTAAATATCCTATTGCTATGGAAACTGGTGACTTGTTCCAGTTTCTTGAGTTTTGGGCAGTAAGTACATCTCCCTAGTCTGGTGCATACTGGCACATGTGGTGGGGGTGTACCTAAAGGTTTAGGTGTGGGTGGGTAGTTAATACTACTACTGGTTAGCATGCCCTTGAGATTTGGCAGTCTCCTATATCCAACTAAAGGTTTGTCCTTGAAGATCTTTGTGAATTATTCTGTGTTTTGGATAATGTTCCAATTGTTTCTCACTAGAGCACCAATGGGTGGATTGGTGGGATTGAAATGAGTGACCATCACTGGTACATCACTCTGCGAGCGTGGTACAGTGTCGAGTAATTCATCCTGATTGAATTTCCTTGCTCTATGGTAATGCTTTTTTAAGGACTTGAAAGGATACCCTCTTTTGAGATAGTATCCAGTTATTGTCTTAGCATTTAGCTCAAAGTCAGTATCAAGGGAACGAATCCTACTTAACCTTAGGTATTGTCCATATGGTCCCTTTGTGAGGATGCTGCTGGGATGAGCTGAGGAGTGTTCTAGATACAGGTGAGTATCTGTAGGTTTATTATATAGGGTTGTGATTAGTTCCCTATTTTGACCAAATTTGACTGTTGTATCTAAAAAGTCAATTTGAGTGTAGCTCATTTCATGGGTAAATTTTATGGTCTCATGTAATGAGTTTAGATATTCAATGAACTTGTTCCGTGAGTCCTCCCCATGAGTCCAAATCATGAAAATGTCATCAATGAATCGTTTCCATGTAAGTGGTTTGAGTGGGTAACCATCTAAGGCTTTGGTCTCAAATCTATCCATAAATAGGTTGGCGTAGTTATGGGCTAAGGATGTGCCCATAGCAGTGCCTCCTGTATGTAAGTAATGGTCGCCATTAAAACTGAAATTCATACTATGTAGAACCAATTTGAGTAAGTCAAGTATGAAATTGGCGATAGGTCCCTTTGTATGGTCTTGTCTCAGTTTTGCTGCTACTGCTAGTATCCCTTCATTATTCGAGATATTGGTGTAGAGTGATGAAACATCTAAGGTGCATAATATAGCACCTTCAGGGATTGGTCCTAAGGATTTTATTTTCTTAATAAAATCCTGTGTATCTCTTATGTAAGATTTAGTTTGGGGAACATATTCTTTAATATGTCCATCCACCAACTTACTAATTCTACTTGTTGGGTGATTTACTGAGCTGCAGATGGGTCTACCTGGGACACCTTTTTGTGGATTTTAGGTAGCATGTAGAACCTAGCTTCAGTGCAATTGTCTGGAGCTAGATGTTCATAATTCTTTTCTGTGATGAGGCCTTTTTGTCTCATCTGAGCTAGGGTTTTAATGACATGATTGGCTATAGTGTCAGTTGGGTGATCCGGTAACTTGGTGTAGTATTTAGTATCACTCAACTGTCTGTAGCTTTCTCTAAGATAGTCAGTAGTGTTCATGACCACTACCGCTGAGCCCTTATCTGCCGTCTTGATGATAATTTCTGGATTATCAACTAGCTGTTTTAGGTCTAGTCTCTGTTCTTTTGAGAGGTTAGGCTTGGAGTTATATTTTGTTTTACTGTTAAGTAACCCAAGTTTGAATGACCTTTGGAAAATGTCAAGAGATTGGTGGACTCTATTCGGTTTCCAGGTGATCTTGTTCACAAATCCTTTGTGCAAATGTTTGTAGGGGTCCATTTCTTGGTCCAAGTTGTTGGCCATGAAATTGATCAGGTCTAGTTCATTGTCTGATAGATCATTAAACATTTGGTTATCATTATAAAAGTGGAATTTTAAACAAAGCCTTCTATGGAATTCCTTAAAATCCATCCAGATGAGGGATTTGTTTGGTGGGCCAGGTATTGGACAAAAGGTTAATCCCTTTTCCAGTGCTGAAACTTGGGCTTCAGTTAGGGTGGTGTCAGACAGATTAATGACTGTATGACCAATATAACTGTCCATACTTTTCCCTTTTGGGAGGATTCCAGGAGGAGCAGTCATGGCTTCCTCCTTAATCCGCTTGAGGATATTGTCAATGTCCAAAGTTGCCATTATTAGAAATGTGCAACATTTTTTCTTTGGATATTGAAGTCTAAGGTGAGTTTTACCTATCCACTTGGATCCGCTATTTTTAGGAGGATAATCCGCTATTTATCCTCCTTAAGTGGATCTAGGGGATTAGGAGTCCATAGAAACAAGTTAGAGATGGTTGGAGTAACGTAGGTCCAAATCCAAGTATTTGAAACACAAGATAAACTAAATAGTGTGTAGTTTATATATTTATTTACAATAATATAGTATGGTGATAATATTAATATGATAATGATCACTTCCTGTTTTGAATTAACTTTTTCAGTCCATTCAACTACATTTTTAACTGTCTTTCATGGTTTCTATCTTATGGCCTTCTCTGGTTATTCTTCCTCCTGTCTTGTTTGGACTGGGGAGCTTGTTTTGGTAAACCAGTCTTGAGCTTCTTCTGAAGTGAGGTAGGCGCAGCTGACTCGAACTTTTCAGTCAGGGAGTCACTAACCTCTTTAAACTGTTCTTGGGCAAGATGGGTCTCCATGTCAGCTAATGTGCCCTGGATTTCGATTTTGATGTTGAGTCATATTGAGTTCATCTACCCAGAGGAGAGTAAGCTCTTTTTTACTCTTTGAGATGATTTCCATCCACTTTTTCTTGATGTCTTCATCAGAGCTGATTGGTGGACTGCTCTTGAAGTTACACTGGACGGGGAATGTTCCTGACTTGAGACTATTCTTGATAGAATGAATGTTGGTCGCTAGGTTCAGCTTCCTTCTATAAAGGGTTTTAGCCTTCAGGTATAGGGGTTTGGTTGCTGCTGGGTAGTCCCCTCTGTTGTCTGATGAGACCGCTGGAGAGACAATTCTCTTCCTTTTGACTCCCTTGCCTTTATTGGACACTGGGTCTTTCAGTCTGTTGGCTGCTTCATTGAGTAGTTGAACAGTTTCACTACTCATTGTGGTGGTAGTGCCACTCATGGGTGTGTTGAAAGCACTTGCACTTTTAACTTGAAGATTATTATGTTCAGCAGACAGAGCTGTATCACTAACACTCATTTTACCCTGATATAAATAGGAATATAAGTGTTGTGTGTCAGTGAGGTAGGTGTTATCCCTGAATAACCTTGCCTTATATTGTCCAATTGTGCTGGGCAATTTTTCGAAAATACTATTGATTTTCTCATCATAGGCTGAAGAAACTTCCCAACTTTGGCGTTGAGGTACAAAAACCTATCCACTTCAATCCGCCAAATTGAGCGGATAATCCGCCAAATAGAGCCTCTAAATGGAGGATTTGGTGGATTCGTGTTTTTTAGCTGAAAAACATTAAATATATGAATATGTGGATAATTTATAATATTAAAGGTCCAAATGTCCTTGATATATGTTTTCAATAATTAATATAGAGAGGTGATGGCTCCATATAGGCTGACAGTTCGAGTGTGTTAAGTATTGGTTCACCACTCCCTGTTTATGGTTAGATAAGTTTGAATAAATTCCATATATTGGTATGTAATTTATTCAATAGAAAGGACAATGGGAGGAGAGAGCATAATAACTCCATAAGTATAAAATAATAATGGTAATTGAGTCCCAATGAGTATAACTATTTGGCTAGGCAACTGAATAACTGATTGCAATTGTCTCAGTTGTGTGAGCAGAGTGGCCACAACAAGTCATTTCAGGATATGATGCGTGAAGTTAGACGTGTGCGTTTGTGCCTGTCTCCTGATGTGTGTGTTGATTTACTGTTTGTTGTCTGAAAACAGTTTGCAGTGACTGACAGTCATAGATTTCAGTATACTGATGGGGAATCAATAATAAAAGGCAGTTATGGTGCTGATTTGAAGAGATTTATGCTTGTTGGCTTTTTGGTTGGGTAATGATGTGGAAAAGGCATAAGTTTTCCATCAAAAGTACCCATTTCTGGCCAAACATACTTTTGGTAAATCTCAAAGTAAGATGTCAGATATTGGGAATATCAAGCTGATTTTTGGATATCATAACAATCGCCCTTTTTGCTATAAGGGGATATAATTTTTATGGTGATATCTTTCAAAAAAGTATATGAAGAAAAAAAAAATGAATTATTCAACTTTGGCATTTTGGATAGCATTTTAACAAACTTTGAATGTTATTAGTTACTGAACATACATGCCACTGGTATTTGGTTATACAAATGAAAAAGAAACGACATTAATATTTAAATAGAATAGATTTAAATATTAAAATTAGTGATTAATTAATATAATGATTAATTAACTGGAAATAAAATAAATAATTAATCATATATATACAATAATTATTGTCTTACACTGATGTAGTCCTCAGTATAGTAATATTACCGAACTATATGGGTGGAGTTATTTGTGTGCATAAGTCCTCCACATAGTCAATTAACTGGAATTTTGGTGATTCACACTGTTTGGGGGTGTTGCCCCATGCAATTGGAGAATTGTTGAGATGTGAAGGAAGGGGATTTTCTTCATCACAACTGCTCAGAGGGCCTTGGTAAGTGATGCCTTCAGGTAAGTGCAGTTCACGCCTTCTGGCTTGATAGGCACTAGTGAAATAACGTGGTATGTCTGCTTCAGGAGTTTTGGGTGAACTGGTCACTGGGGAGTCCCATCCTTGTAATGGTTGGTAATCCATTTGTAATACATGCGGTGATGTATTAGCCTCAGTGGTAGTGGCTGAAATCTGAAGACTTTTGTCCCTACTGAGCTTGGGTGTGGTGTTGGTACCAGAGTGAATCAGTCACCTAGTTTGTGGAAGTGTGCAGATCTCAGTTTGGCTCCCTTGTGTCACTGAAGTGACAAGTGACTTTTGAAATGAGCGTTGAGTGGTGACTGGATCAGCATAATAGATAGTTGGTAGATCTCTAACTTCCTTAGATTGTGATGAGCTGGGAATAGGTGGAGAGTCCATTTCCACTAGGCTGTCTAAGAAAGCCACATATTCACATATTTAATGTTTTTCAGCTAAAAAACATAAATCCACCAAATCCTCCATTTAGAGGCTCTATTTGGCGGATTATCCACTCAATTTGGCGGATTATCCGCTTAATTTGGCAGATTGAAGTGGATAGGTTTTTTTGTACCTCAAGGCCAAAGTTGGGAAGTTTCTTCAGCCTCTGATGAGAAAATCAATAGTATTTTCGAAATATTGCCAAGCACAATTGGACAATATAAGGCAAGGTTATTCAGGGATAACACCTACCTCACTGACGCACAACACTTATATTCCTATTCATATGAATGATATTTGCCATTATTGCATTTTTTTGCACGAGTCATAAAAATATTTATCCAAACCATTGCATCTGTTTTATCTTATTAATTGTTTCTATGAGGTTGTTATTTTAACAATATGATAATCACAGAAAATCATTCACTAATTGGAATATAACTCTTGACATATTTGTGCACCTCAAAATATGCCAATACAGCATACATTACATATGTCAAATCATATCTAAGGAAAGGCTGACAATAAAGTAAGAGTTTTTGTTCACCTTAACATCTGCTCCTTGAAGTTTTTCAATGCAGTAACCACAGTCAATGAGGGCTTTCTTCAGATTTTGTATCTTTGTCTCTTCACTTCCCTTCTGATTCTGACACCATTTCTGTAGCATGCCATATATCCTGTCCCAGGTGCAGTTTGGATTGTCCATTTCTATGTGTTCCAAAGCAGCAGTGGTGGGTTTCAAGTGGCGGCCCACTCTCCTCCAATCGAATCCGATGTGTGTGGCAAGAACACTCAGTACTGCATCATCAACACCTGACACAAAATATTTCCATAACTTTTTATCATACATATTAACAACCCCACTAAAAACTTTAGCATTAGAGACACAATAAGGTACTGTTAGAAAGAGGATTAATCAGGAATTATTGTACTACAAATGCTTGGCTCAATTACAAGTTTAATGTAACACATATTATAAATTTTAAAGTAACACTACACGATATATATAATTAAAAAAAAAATTTCAATATTTTTTGATTATTTACTTTCGATGACTCATGAACCTAAGAGTTTGCAGCAGACCCTACTTGCAAAAAAATATTTGATTAAATCATAACGTTCCTTTCAGTGATATAATGTTTTTAGTGTTCGTTCTGCCACCAATTTGTACATACTGTTAAAGTACGGCATAATTCTGTCTTCTGTGTCAGAATCAGTATAATCAATGAAGTTTCCCTTTAAAAGTAAAATACATCTTTAAATTTAATTGCACCATTCTTTGGAATATGATTACTATTTTATAGAATGTGAGAAAGAAGGTAATTGCCTTCTTTCTTGTAAAAGGAAGGACATGGAAGGTACTCAAGTCAATACCTTCAAGTAATATATTATTAGAATAAAATCCTTTGATATTTTTGCATTATGATTTTTTTTCAACTACCAATGGAATTTATACTGTTTACAATAAATATTTACAGATATCATTTAGTAATATATATCCCAATATCAACGCATTATACTAATAAAATGGCTACTATAGATTACTATAGATACTCTTGACACTTTTATGTTAAAACTAAGATAACAGTCTCATCTGCTGACATGTGGAGCATTCTTCTGCAGGTACTTCTTCAAAGTCAAAGTCAAAGTTGGGGTTTAACGTCCCGTTCAACAGCCAGGGTCATATTGGGACAGGTCCTCAGCATTGCCACTTGTGGGACTCGAACCCACATAGGTGACAGCCTATGATTAGATGCCAAACTTGCTAACCACTAGGCCACCGAGGACCTTAGGTACTTCTTCAATGCATCCACCTGTTCTGCAGCCACTGCACCATCTAAAATGAATTCCAGTAACACAAACTTTATTGCTTAATTTGTGATCCCAACAAGAAAATAAAACAATAATATGAGATAATCAGTACAGAATCATAGTAACTTTTCCTTGGAAGTTTGTGCTACTATACATGAGATGACAGTGCATCCTTGCTAGACTGATACTATCTCAGCATACACACATTTAATGTGTGAACATGTGTGATATCATAAAAGTATATTTGAGTGTTACTGACACCATCATTTGTTAATAAGGTGCAACATTCATGTAATTTTCCTGTAAAGGTATGAATCTAGAAATAAATCTGTTATGAAACTGGACTTTAGATTTGCATATGCTATATGGGCAATAATTGTGAGAGTTAAAATACAACACCTCTAATTGTCATCATTCAATATATCCCTGTCAGATCTTTTCACTAGTCAGATCTAACTTTTTAAGGTAGAGTGCAAATGTAAGTACAGTTTAAAAGTACCTTTTGAAGGAGGTCGTACAAACAAGGAAGGGATTTGTTTACCAATAGCCATCGGACAGCCAACATAGATGACATCATTGTCTGTTTCCAGCATCTTAACAAGCAGCCAGAGGTGAATTCTCTGAACATCTGATTTTTTAAATTGGCAGTCAGTGCAATCTAATGAAATGCTGGCTGCCAGCCCAGGCCATGAGGTCTTGATCAATTTCCTCAGTATCTAGCAGATGCAGTCTGTTAAGTCCCACACATTGTGAATATCATTATATTCTGCCTTGCCTCTGATTGTGACCTTTAATATGTCTCCAGATAACATCACAAACAGCCACAATCTGTCAACTTGTGCCCACAATCCATTTTTGAATACAATCCTCTGTTGTGTCCCAGTGGGATCATGTAACTCGTCCATAAGCTTGACACAAAGGTGGTGCCAAAATGTGCTTGGAATATTTCCCTTTAGCTGAAAGTTAAGAGCAAGTTCGTCTTTACTACACACACCCAGCTTTGGTAAATTATTCCTAATATCACTTGGAATTTCCTTTTTGTCTACAAAATATGGGATGAACAAAAATGACTCTTCTCCTGCTGTATGCAAATGTGCAATATGTAACTGCTGGAACAGCTGCATGATGGATTCAACATCTTCATTAAATTGCCTTTGATACAGCATTATTTTCAGCATTGTTTTGCTTACCAGACCTTGGTCACTGACTTTTTGTACACAATCAACAAACTTATCTTCAACATCATCAAACAACTGCCTCCTTAACCCTTTATCAAGTTCAGAAAAAGACAGATTTAGTGCTTCATGATGAAATATAGAGGTCAACAAATCTTTAAAGAAACCAAAATGGTTGAAAATGATATTCTCAATATGCGGATGTCCTTGGAACCACAAACATAGTCCATAGCTATGGAAACGACTAAGACACATCTTTACATCTTCGCAAGACCCAGGATATTTTTTTGAGATTTCCTCGAATAACTTGACTGCTTCAGCAAACAATATGATTTTCCCTTCTCTTTGTAGCGTTTCTAATTCAACTGATGCAGTATATGCTGGACTACGTAGTTGTCTTTTCAACTCCAGATCAGACCTTGGGTTGGTTTCATGTGTTTCAATTGGTGCAGAACATCTCTGAAGAGGATTCACTTCAGTATCATTTGTAACTCTAATCTCTGGTTCTTCACTTTGTCTTTTTTCAAAGTTACTTTCTCCTCTCCTTTCCTCCGCTTGTGTAATTGGTTCATCATTTCTCTTTATTTCCATGTTACTTTGAATGAATTTGGGTTCTGTTATACAGTCACCACATTCGTCATTTGGTTTCGTGATATTTTTCACTTCTACTATTGCTCCCATTTTTCCCAGTTCTCTGTAAAATTCCTCATAAAGTTTTGGTATCTCAATTTGATATTGTTGTTCTTTGCTCAGTTCTTCAATGTATTTGCTGAGTTTGCCTACATTCTCAAAATTTGGATGATCCTTTTTTACAGATGTTACAAATAGTCTCTTATCAAACTGCATGAGCAAGGTCTGATATGTTTCCAATTTATGCAGGTTGGATAGCTCATCTTCACAACCTTTACTATCACTGTGTACTTTCTCCAATATTTCAATCTCTATCTCAAGGAACTGCTTCAGCATTTTGGTAAATTTGTGCACCCTTTCTGAGATTCTGTCATGGGGAACTTCATCTGCTTTGGTTAACACTGGAATAATCATACACTCAGGAGATCTTGTCAATGTTGCCTGAAGCCATTGGAAAGATACATCATATTTGTCTGAGCCAAGTGCCTGACACAGAAATATTACATTCTGTGAACAGTTGGAATGAAGAAACTGACTGGTATAGTAATAGGCATCATGGCCACCCAGATCAAATGCCAATACCACTTTTCCATTTCTTAAGTTCCAGCTTTTCACTTCAAATACTATGGTTCTGTCATATAGTCCTGTGAGGTAAGACTGATCCTGTAAAAGTGTCATCAGTAGCGAAGTTTTGCCTACTCCCTGGTCACCTAGTGCTAAGATCCGTAAGATAAATAGTCTGACTAATTGTCGACGTTCATTTTTAGTCCAAATAATCTGACTGTCATCAATCCCTGTAATAACAGAAGTAACAGTTTATACCTATATGTTGAAAAATGCTGTTTTATTAACACTGTGGAAGGATATCAATAAAATAATGGATGTCAAACTACCACAACAAACATCCCACTATTCAGCTGAAGTCAAAGTTTATGTTTTATGTCTCATATAAAAGCCATGGCCTTTTTGAGACAAATCCTTAAGATTAGCCCCTACAGATGTGACAGTCACTGATCAAATGCCCAACTTGCTAACCACTAGGCCGCTGAGAACCTCACTTTAGTTGAAAGACCAATATATAAATGTTTTCCTGAACAGTTGAGTTTACATGTAAGTCACTCATTCAGCTAAATTAAATATATGCTTCCATGATATATCAGCATTAAACAAGAAATAATTTAAATGAATTCTTAGTATTAAGTCATTTTTATATTCATTCAGTGATATCAATCATATAAACTGTCTAAAAAATTACATTACGTCATCTACGATTCTGAAAATATATAATATAATATACAATATACAGTTCTTCTTAAAATCAGAAATTAGGCATAATTCTTTGCTATGCATGTTAGTTAGTGGTGCAACAAGCTTACGTTTCTTTCTCTGCAGTAGTTGCACAATATGTACATATCCATACTCCACAGCTAAGTCTATTGCTGTTTTCCCCTGGACATTTGTAAGATCTATTTCTGAACCAAGGTCCAGCAGAACTGACACATTATTGAGATGACCACACATTGACGCTATCATGAGAGGTGTATTTCTGAAGATAGTTGATATGTAAAAATATTAAATTCAATTAATATCAATGAAAGGATATTTACAGGACGCTCTGACAAACAGGGTGACTACATTAATATACTGGTATTTTATAATTTGCACATTATTTGTATTCAGATAAACTAATATATAAAAATTTTTAAAAAATCATTCACTTGAATAAATTATATAATTACCCATCATCAGACTGGTGGGACACTCGTTGGTCATGTACTACAATATACTCAAGTATGTCTGTTTGGCCATGTTCTGCAGCATAGTGGAGAACACTCTTTCCTTCATAACTGAGATTCAAAACATTTATTTCATTTTCGGTGAGCCACTGAATAGTTTCAAGTGTATTCTTTCCAAGCGCAGCAAACTGAAGTGCATTCTTGTTCTGTTTGTCTAGGGCATTTATGTCAGCTCCCATGCTACACAACATCTTAACAACAGCGAGTTTTCCAAAATATGCTGCAAAATGAAGTGCACAAGCACCATGAATATTTGAATGATTGACATCAAGCCCTTCTTTAATCAACCACTGCACATTCATTTCATTGCCTTCCTTCGTTTCACTAAACATATTCCAGTGTAAGGCAGTATTCCCCTGGTTATCCAGTGCCGTAAGGTCAAATTTATTGTCCTTTAAAAGTTTTAGCAAGTCAATGTTATTGTTTCTTGCAGCATAGTGGATTGCCGTACAACCGGTTTTGGTGCAGTGATACTTATCTACCCCTTGTTCTATAAGCCAACTCACAGTGTCACAGTTTGCAGTTTTTCTTAATGCTGATATAATAGAGTTAATTCCACTTTGTGTCACTTGATGAATATCAGCTCCATTCTCCTGTAGCAGTTTTAACACATCTAAGTGACCAGCCCTAGCTGAATAATGAACAGCAGTACAGTTTTGTTTGTTAGACTGATTAATATCTACTCCTTGTTTTATCAACCAGTTCACAGTATCATAGTCACCAGTTCCTAGTGTTGCTGAGATAAGAGCATTATTGCCATTACTTACCACTTGATAAATATTTCCACCATTCTTTTGTAGCAGCTTTAACAGATCTAACTTGCCTGACACAGCTGAAAAGTGGACTGCAGTACAATTGTTTTGATCACAATGGTTGATATCTGCTCCTTGCTCTATCAACCAACTCACGGAATCACAGTCACCAGTTCCCAGTGTTGCTGCCATAATGGGATTTGTACCCTCATTTGTCACTTGATGAATATTTGCTCCATGCTTGTGTAGCAGTTTCAATATATCCAAACAGCCTTCCTCAGCAGCAAAATGAATAGCGGTGCTGTCATCTTTTTGACAACAGTTTACATCTACACCTTGTTTTATCAACCAACTCACAATCTCAAAGTTCCTAGTTCCCAGTAATGCCAACATGATCGAGTTTAGGCCATTATTCATCACTTCATGAATATTTGCTCCATTGTCATGTAATATTTTTAACGCAGCCAAGTTCCCTCTCTGAGCTGCACAATGAACTACAGTAAAACCAGTGTTGTCACAATAATTTACATCTACACCTTGTTCCACTAGCCAACTCACAGTCTTGCAGTCACCAGTTCCAATTATTGCTAACATGGTGCAATTCATACCATCATCTGTCACCTGGTGAATATTTGCTCCATTCATGTGAAACAGTTTCAACATATCCAAATTGCCATCCCTGGCAGCATAATGAACAGCACTGAAATTTTCTTTGTCACAACAATTCATATCTACACCTTGCTCTATGAGCCAATTCATGGTATCATAGTCATTCGATCCCAGTAAAACTGCCTTGAAAGCATTAGTACCATAAATATTTGCTCCATGTTTTTTCAACAGCTTGATCGTGTGTAAGTTTCCTCTGTGAGCTGCACAATCAACAGCACATAAATACTCTCTGTTACAGTAGTTCACATCTAACCCTTGCCCTATCAACCAAGCCACTGTGTGACAGTCACCAGTTCCAAGCGATGCTGACATGATACAATTAAAACCATTACTCCTCACCTGAAAAATATTGGCTCCATGTTTGTGTAACAGTTTTAAAACATCCAAGTTACCTTTATGGGCAGCACAATGAGCAGCAGTTATATGATCTTCGCCACAGCAATTCACATCTAACCCTTGTTCTATCAACCAGCTCATAGTGTCACGGTCACCAGTTCCGTCTGATGTTGACATGATGCAATTAAAACCATCACTTCTCACCAGTTGAATATTGGCTCCATGTTTGTGTAACAGTTTCAAAACATCCAAGTTACCAAAATTAGCAGCCACATGAGCAGCAGTCAAATGATCCTCACCACAGTAATTTATATCAACCCCTTGTTCTATCAGCCATCTCACAATCTTACAGCCGCCAGGTGGTTGTAATGCTGACATTATAGGACTGGTACTCACACTACCCACTTGATGAATATTTGCACCATGTTTGTGTAATAGTTTCAAGAGGTGTAGGTTGTTCTTCTCAGCAGCACAATGAACAGCTGTTAAACCATCTTTGTTCGAATTGTTCACATCTACTCCCTGCTTTATCAACCATTCCACAGTATCGCAGTCACCAGTTCCCAGGGATGCTGTTATGATAGGACTTTTACCATCCCTATCCACTTGATCAATTTTTGCTCCATTTCTGTGTAAGAGTTTCAGCAAATCTAATTTGCCATTAAAAGCAGCATAATGGACAGCAGTGAAGAGATAATTATCACAATGGTTCACATCTACACCTTGGCTTATCAACCAACTTACAGTCTCACAGTCCCCATTTCCCTCAGATGCTAACATAATACAGTTGAACCCATTACTTGTCAGTTGATGAATATTGCCTCCATTCTTGTGTAACAGTTTTAACACATCTAAGTTCCCTTCCTGGGCAGCACCATGGACAGCTCTATATTTCTTTTGGTTGCAAAAGTTCACATCTACTCCATGTTTTATCAGCCAACTTACAGTCTCACAGTCACCAATACCCAGGGATGCTGACATGAGAGAATTAGTACCATTCCTACTCACTTGATGAATATTTGCTCCATTTGTGTGTAACAGTTTCAACAGATCTAATTTGCCTTTCTGAGCAGCACAGTGAATAGCAGTAAAGAAATCTTTGTCACAATAGTTCACATCTAGCCCCTGTTCTATCAGCCAACTCACAGTCTCACAGTCCCCAGTTCCTAGTGATGCTAACATGATGCAATTATAGCCATGATGTGCTACATGATGAAAATTTCCTCCATTCGCGTGCAGCAATTTTAACACAGCTAGCTTACCTTTGTGAGCAGCATAATGAACAGCGGTGAAGAGATCATTATCAGAATGGTTCACATCTACATCTTGGGCTATCAACCAACTCACAGTGTCACAGTCACCAGTTCCTCCAGAAGATAGCATGATACAATTGACACCATTGCTTGTCAGTTGATGAATATTACCTCCATTCATGTGTAATAATTTCAATATATCTAAGTAGCCTTCCTGAGCAGCACAATGAGCAGCAGTGTATTTATTTTTGTTGCAATAGTTCACATCTACACCTTGCTCTATCAGCCACCTTACAGTCTCACAGTCCCCTGTTCCTAGAGATGCTGACATAATGCAATTAACATCACGAATATTTGCTTCATGAATATTTGCCCCCCTCTTGTGTAACTCTTGTAACATATTCAAATCACCCATATGTGCAGCAGCGGTTGTGAAAGTAGCATTGAGAAAATAGCTCATATCTGCCTCTAGTTCTATCAGCAGATGCAAGAACTGGAAGAAACTATTTACCAGTGATTCTAACATGATGTAATTCATACCAACACTTCTCACTTAAAGAATATTTTCATCAATGCATAACAATTGCCTTCATGGCCAGCATTATCCAACATCAGCAAAAAATGTATATATTTTATTCAATCAGCATTCCACAGCTCCCTGTCATGTCTGCAAGATGTAATCAACATCATCAATTAACATTGTCCATCATGCTGGTTTTTAGGAAAAAAAATGGGACCAAGTACAATCAAGAATATCTTAACTAGAGCAATGGCATTTGACCTTGGAAGGGCAATAGGTCAACTTACTATGCACATTATCCGGCAGTAACGTTTTACAGGTATATTATGAGGTCCTGATAGTGGGGTATCTCAACATCACCACCATCTTAACAGGGACAGTAATTTTTAAATATTATTTCTTTTTAAAAGGTCAATAAAGCCAAAAATTCATACATAAAGAGGATGAGCATGATTCCAAAGATATCTTTTACATTCAAAACCCAGTGACTACTGCTGGGCAAAAACAAAAAGTCTTCACATTTTACCTGTGTACAGGACCAGTGGAACTACTTCTGTGGGCCTTTTATTTACAGAATTTGCGTTGAAAAACGGCACATCTTCTTCAGCGGTACTAAACCATATATCAGCAGCTCAAGTTTAGTTATTAATGAGTGGCATACAGCATGTCAGCACCTAACTGTTGTCAACTCCTCACACACTCCCATGTGTTGAGCTTAACCCAGAAACCTCAGTAACACAAGAGCCTTCCTCGCATTCATTATTTTAAGAACATCAGATGACACACAGACATAAAACCAAACAAGGAACACCAATGACACCTACAAAAACACAAATAATGGTTTTCAAATAGAGAAAGGTACTTGAATAAATCTTTTGTCCTATTGTAACTATAGAACTACAAAGAACAAAACCTATCTAAAACATCATAAACATTATATTCGAAGTAATGAACAAACAATGAATAAACTATTTGAAATAATTGCTCTAGTTTAAATGTCATACTGGCTACCTGAGAAATCTGAGAAACAAGTGGTGCACTGAAGTGGTCACCAGTCCCAGTAATGATGTAACTCATTGCTGCTTAACTTCAATGAGGAGGCAGGAACTCATCACTCTACACCACAATTCAAGGAAGCCTGGAGACAAAAAAAGTGATTTCTAGAAGTGCGAACCTTGGTAGAGCTCGCGCTTAAATCAGATTGGGTTTGCAGATTGACAAATGAGATAAATTTTAAGGACATGTTAGTGGTCACAATTTTCAAAAAATGTACAATGTACAAAAATGTACAAATCAACCAGTACAATCAACTAGTACAATAACAGATATCAGCAGAATTGTGTCCTTCTCAAAGGATACAGTTAAGTCTGCATCATATTATGGATAATTTCAATAAAGACAAGCAGTCTATGAAATATACCACCTTGTCTTATGGCTAGTGATAAAGAACCAAAAACGGGGAGTTTTTGATGAGGATAAGCAATTGAACTAGAAGACCAAGCCAAAGGCAATACACCATCCTGTATAAAATATGATAACAATTTCATTAATAGTTATTTTCTTAATTTATTTAAAATCTGGATCCATATATATGTCATCTTTCAGGAGGACTTGGACATGGATAGACATGTGTGACAAATATATACAAGAACAAGACACAAGGTGATTGGTTATTAATCTGTGTAAACAGACAGATGGATAGACAGGCAGACAGACTATAATGTCCTCCTCTCTTTTTGGAAGCTTTATATTCATCCAATGTAATTTTCAACAGATGAGCAGTAAAACCATGTACCCAAATGGAATGCCACATATCAAATATCTTAAAAAAGAAATAATTTATAGCACTCTTTATATTTTACATGCAAATATTACGCATTCAGGAAATAACAAATATACCATAAACTAGGGATAAAATAAGGTTCACAAAATATAAACCAAATTCTGCTTACATAAACTGTTTGAGTTCATGGAGAAAACATGGAATTGGCTCGTGAATGTTTTCTCCTGATGCAACCAGCAACATTCCTATCACTAACATATTTTCACACATAATTGGCAATGGTGTGAGTATATATACTTTCTTTCATGGCCTTGTCAACCTTGTTTTATTTTAAATATATATTATGCCTTATTAAAAGCTGCTTGTCTTTATATATGTAGGTTAACATGGAAGTTATGTTGGCCATATGACCTTTAAAGCTAAACTGATATAATAGATAATAATTGTGGAAACATTCGTGTAGTGTAAAACAGATGAAGATCTTCTAATGCGCTGAAATCCAGAAAGGGACAGCCCAAAAACTGGACAAAACTCGTAATTTATTCAGTGGGAGCGCCTGAAAGATGACTATGGTGGTGGATATACTAGCCTAAAACAGATGAGTCTTGAGATAGCTCCTAAAACAAAAATGTTCTTTTGGAATTTTAAATTAAGTAGGCTCCTGTTCCTAGACAGGATTTGACATGACTCTTCTCTCCAGTCTGAAAATGTAATGGTCAAGAATTTAAGTAAAACAGCTAAATGGAAACACACCTCAAAATTCCTTAATAACAGGCAAACAATCCCAGAGAACTAGCTTTTGCTGGCTGCAGCACAGACACAAATCAATACTCATGGCAGGCCACTCCTAATTAAAGTCTTAGCCAATCCCTGCTCTTTTAGGTGACGCAGCCCTTGTAAAGTAACTGATATAATAACCCGACTTGCTCTTGGAGAGATAGAGATGTAGTCTGGTGTTTTAACAACTAACATTCTAGGGACTAAGTTGAGTTCACACTTCCCAGAATGACTGAGTTTCAGTTACCAAAACTTAACATGAATTGTACTTGTGAATTGTTACAAGATGAGTGAATAAACTATGACAATTCACCAGAGAGCAATTTGAACTTTGTAAAGCTTAGTTACACGGGGCCTGTTGACCCCATATAGTATTGAATTATAGCGTCTGGCACCAGAACTGCAGTATCCACAGTTAGGAAATTTCCAAATGCATTGTGAATCCCTGAGATGATAGAAACAGGCATGGCAGACCTTGGTCATATGATTGTCAAACAAGTTTTGAGTTAAAAGTTACACCTAGACTTTTTACTTTCACTCTCAGTGAAAGAGAGCTTTGAAGGAATAACACAGGAAATTTCACCAATTATGACGAATTCAGTATCCTCATGATTGAGCTTCAGTTTTAAACTGTTTATCCACTGATAAACGGAAATAGAGACAGTCAACCCCGTAATGATAATGCTAAAGAAAAACAAAAAACTAGAGTAATTGTGTAGACTAATTGCTAATATGTATGTTTCAATAATAAAGCCCACAAGATCAGTTCTAGATTGTTCAACTGTGGTCTCACTAAACACTCTGGTTGGTATTTTAACTTCAGCTTGTGATTTATGGGCCCGGAATTGGTGAGGGTTAAAATAGGCTACTTTAATAGATGTGTTTCTTGCAGATTGGGAAGAATAATGACAGAAGCAGTAGTTACCTTTTATGAATAATTAATAAAACACTAACACTGCTTACAGAATGTAAAATATTTGTTATTACCACTTCATTGTTATCCTTAGGGTCACAAACGTCACAGAGTTGGAATAATTAATATCTTTGTCAAGTTGTTCACGAAATATCCTGTTGATATGTTACATGTTTCTTTTTAATCTTATTTGGAAATATACATGTAAATATTTTTTTACACATTTAATATGTAGTTAATTTTCAGAAGAGATAAGCAATAATGATTATCAATGTATGAAAATCAATGTTGCAGATTAAGTGTAAAGAGTTTTAAGTAAATATTACAAATATATAGCTAAAGTTATGATATCTTTGGTACTATCAAAAACAATTAAGAAGCCATTTCTCTATTACAATTTGTTATTTATTAGAGCAACAAATGATGAATGTTTGTGTTGTCACTGTCACTGGAACATAAAAATATGTGATATCTGGGCAATATTGAATTAAACCAAATGACAGCTGTGAAAAATGTAGATTCCTGTTAAATGTACTTAGTACATTTCTGCCTTATGTACCACATTCTTTCAACCCATATAGACTTTGCTCTTCCTTCTATGCATTTATATGTCAATGCAAATCTCCTGGGGGTGGTTTCACAAAAGGGTCTCAGGCTTAGCCTGGACTTAGGCTAAGTCAGGGGTCAGCTCTCAGCTATGACAGCTAAGCCAAACTTATGTAGGCCCTTATACATATGTAGCTGTCTTTGTGTAACCAATAGAATCTTGTTGTTTAAATACAAATGCTATAGATAATTATATACTTGAACAAATTACATTATTGGGACACTCGATTCTGTTTCTATTAGAAATTAGCATGACTTCTTATATAAATTCCCATACCATTCAGTGTTTTATGGAGGAAAAATTGCTTCCAAAAACCATGATAACTATTAATTTTCAGTTGCACAAAGATGTTAAAAGTAATAAATGTGTTACTCTGAATAAAGGATAAATTTGGAATGCTGCATGTAACATCAAGCACTGTACAGTATTTGATTAGGGGTTAAGTCAGTGAGCTAATTCTGAGCCTTTTGTTTTCCCTAAGTTCTGGACTTAAAATGATTTCACAAAGGGTGACTGAGCTAAGTCTAAGTGTATCATATAACCACAGGGGATTTCTATTGTATCAAACCCTTTATATCTAGTCAAAATATTTTGACGGTGACATATATCCTTTCTTTGACTCATTTTGTCTTTGAAAAAATACTGTTTTTCAATGGAAAGCCTTGTAACCACTAAATATGTCCAAAGCCTAATTTGGGGAGTCTTTATTTTCAGACATTTGAAATCTTAAAGTGAGAAAAATATATGGCGGCCATATTTAACTCTGTGTTTACAAAAATGAACCCACTCCCAGGTAGCCTAAACTTGGCCAAAGCTGATACTGAGCAGCCTTGTGAAATCCTCTAAGTGTCAGACCACAGACTTGCCTCATTTTAAGACAAAAGTCTTAACTTTAAGCATACGTCCAGGCTAAGTCTTTTTTTTGAAACCGGTCCTTGATATTTATCAATGAGCAGTTGGCTTAGAATATTTTTATTTATATTGTAGTTAACAAATATTGTGCCTCTCCTTTGAATTTGTTCAACACAATATCAATCAATTTTAAACAAAATGAATATTTAAAAGGAAAAATATTGTTGTTTTCCTTTCTTTAGAAATTTTCATTCAGCCTATCATCATAATAATATGACGCACAGTCAGACATTTGTCAACATTTGGCTGACAACCAGTTGAATATTATACAGTAATTATACATACCAAACACATGTGGGATATCACAATAAGGAAGTATTGTCTCCTCAGCTGAATATATTTCCAGGACATTGTTCTGATAATTCTTTCATGCTTAGTTTCTCTCTATATTAAGGGATGATTTTAGATGTATGTTACTCATTGTGTATTTAATTGTGGGATTAATTCAAGTAAACATATGAAAACAGTATTCATATATCGATAATGGCCAATTGGTGCTCCAATATGTAAATGTAATTGCCTCTGAGGCTCAAAGGGCTGAAGGGCCATTGAATTTACATAATGGAAGTGCCATGAGGCTATTATCTATTATAAAACTCTTTAAAATTGAAATCAATTTATTAATTCAATAATTAAATACCTTTCACCAAATGATCAACCTGGACAATCTTTGCAAGGTTTCCTTTGGTGTACATACCATATGTGGCTTTCACTAAATTAGTTCAGTTAACACCTTGACCAAAAAGAAAATAAATGTGGACCCCCAGAAAAATAGGCAATTAACATTTACTTGTTTTAGAGAAGTTTATGAATACAGTCAGTGTTTTTGTCACTCACCTTCATTACCAAAACGACAAATCACAAGTTCAGTTAGACCAGACTTGGGACTATAACTTTAAAGACGGTGGAAGAGAAACTTGGCTTTTGGGATATGCAATCTAAGGAATGAATGCCAGCAATTAACTTGCCATTGCAAAGCGAGGTATATATTTTAATGTTCAATAAAAATATATTTACAGAATGCTATACTCACATGATACAATGTTGTATTCTCATCTTCTTGTCGAATATTCTTTATTAAACAATGCATTGCTGATATTTTAAAGTACTTCATCCATTGTCACACACCAATATACTGTTGTTATGTTGCATATTTTCATTCAACTTTCTCAAACATTGAAAGTAGACTGAACAAAACTGCATAGTGTAAAACAGCAGGATCGATTGTCACCATGGTTTTAGATAGAGTGTTATGCATAGATACAGGGTAACAGTTATTGGAAAGTTGACACCTCATTATATTGAATCAACATTCATTGCCTCATAGAATGTCAGAGTTTTTGAAGTTTTCCCTCCTAAAAGCATGCTGCCACAGCTATCATGCTAGGTTTCTTACTGTGGATCTCTGTTTTTGCAAAACGGAAATTTTGGAAGCCTTTTATTTATATACTTGTTGAGAGTTTACTTTGAGAACATCAGAGTTAAAAGTATGTAAATGAATTAAATAGATGTAATAGTTTCCCAGAGTATTTGTATAAATATTGCCTTATTTTAGTTTTAGGTTATAAATTCTCATGGTTTTTTTAATGTAGTGTAGAAATTGGTAAAAGTCCCTGAGAGAGCTGTTCCATATTAAGGATCCTATTGTATACCTTGTGCCTATTTAATTAGTCAAGAGCCATGGATAAAGAGGGTTAAGTTTACATTAGCTTTCCAAGTGACATTTTGATTGGTGCTAAAAACCTTCCTAAATATTCCCAAATCATTTACAAACCTTATGAAAGCCTCGCCAATACCAACTTAGGATGGAAAAGATTGATATACAAACTTTACAAAAGTAGCTTTGGAATTGCCTTCCCAAATGTAAGATCTTCTTATGATTGTTGAGGAGCACAGAAATCATTTAGCAAATTTTAAAAATATGAATATATCAGGGACACAAACGGTACATCTCCGCCTGAAGTTTAACCATTGGTTCAGGGTCCGTTCTGAAAGCTGATCATGTTATGATCATGGCTTATGGACTCTCAAAATGAAAAGTGTGACTTTCCAACCCTTCCAAATGGACTATTTTCATGACTTGAAATATATCACGGAAGGGGATTAGCATAGTGGAACACCCCTATTAGACTGTAACATGGGTTTGAAGACTGCATTTTAAAGATGGCAGCTGACATTAAGAAAATTCTAAATTATTCACAGACATTAAAGGAGTAGTCCTTATTATCCCGTGAGGCCAAAGTCACTCTATCTGTCTGACGGGGTGACGCCTAGGCGTCAACCACCTCATTGCAGCCCCAATGCAAAAAATATTCTTGTTTGTAGCTTAAATTCGTATGATTGGTTGACCCTTGACCTATATATTTACTATTTTCCCGCAAAAAGCAGGAAAGTAGCCATATTTATTTTAAAGTTGAAGGGGCAGGATGCCCTCTTAAGTGTTAACAAATTTAAAGTTTATATTTACATGGAACATTGTTTTAATGATTTTAGTGGTTTTAGTATTTTACAAGACGTTTGTGCATACAATTTATGGAACACTGTGGATTTAAATAGTCAATACAGGACTTTATTGATCTTCTGATGTCGGACTGAGTACATCTGACATCCGAAATTGTTTCACACCACCTTCTACGTGATCATAGACAACCTCAGTAACCAAGTAACTCAGTAACCATCAGTAACAATGCCTAAAGTGTTTAAATGTAGTGCCTGCAAAGGACAGCACCAGAGGCCTACTGGAGCGAAATGTAAATTTATGAACTTCAACCAAGAAGCTGATGAACTTAACGATAGCTTTACAAACTCTGAGTCCAGTTCAGTTAGAGCTGATGCTCAATCCACAAACACTGACATTTTGAATGCATTGCAAGCTGTAAGCTCGAGGCTTTCAGCCATAGAGCAAAGGATTGAACGTACAGAGGAGAAGCTGGAAGCTGCTCCTACTCAAACTGGTTCTCAGGATCTACATGGCAAGCCCCAAGCCCCTGCATCAAGCGACACCTGGCATAAGGAGCAGCACCAAGACACTGTGGTACCGTCAATCCAGGCCCTGAAGGGATCTCAGCTAATACAGAAGCAGGTGGATGAACGCCTGCAACAATTAAGTCAACTAAATGAGAAAGGTACGTGTAAGAGGTGGCACAGACACTGTATGGGTAAAAAATCAAACCCCATGGCCACAAAATTTTATACTGGGGGGCCCCAACAAAAATAGGGTGTCGTATGATAACCTTACAGTCTTTCAATGGATGTCAGGCTTTGCCCAAATCATTAAAGAAGAAACTGATATCAGTACAAAAAATGCCATGTTAGAATATATGTCAGACCTCATGGATGACGCCCAGGACTTTGGGTGGCACCCAGCCAAAGCTAGCCATGCGGTATTGTTATGCCGTATGGAAGAGGGCAAAATCTCATGGCAAGAAACCCCCAAAATAGATCGAATTAGGCGAACCCACGCCCAAAGGGTTAGCACATCTCAAACTAACTACTCACAACCCCAGAAAAAACAGAATGATAACACAAACCCCTGTAAATTTTATCAAAATCTCACCTGCCCACAGAAAGGCGACCATACCACTGGGGGGCAAAATTACAAGCATGTCTGTGCCATCTGTAATGCATATGGTCGAAAACTGGCTCACCCTGCCAAAGATTGTAGGCTGGTTCGACCGGCAAAAAACGAGTAGGGCACTGCCAAGTTGCAGTGCCAAATAACAGCTTCAAACAGTGCCAAGCTAATGTTGTACATAGTTCTAACATAAATGTATTTCAAGCTAGAATTGTAAATAATAGTGAGAAAAAAGGTTATGATAGCCCCAATTGGAGAGCTGATTATCATAAATTCAAAGGTAGCTCATATGCACAGGTAGTGAAACTTGCAAAAAGGTTGTAGATACAAGTTCCAACTTCCAATCATGTAGCCAAAGGGCTAAAAACAAATGGGCGACCAGTACAGGTCAGGAATCACAAAAACTGAGACAGACTGCAGGTGAGTCATATAAAAAACTCAGGCATGCAAAAAACATTCGTGTCAGCACCATTGAGAGCAGTAAAGGTATCACTACTCACAATAGATTCGAAATACTGGCGAATCCGATGACAATACAAGAGAATGATCCCAATACTACTGCTCCGGAAACACTTGACGCCACACGCGGCACAAAACCCACAAGGGTCAAGCAAACAGCCGCACCGATTAAACGCGTACACCCCAATATAGTGGGTGACATGAGTAATCACGAATACAAAGATAGCGACAAAGCCATTGTCCAGCACACCCAAGGGGATGCAGATGACAAGTATTCATTAACCTTGACAAACAAATCTAGATTCAAATGTTACAAGCCAGCCCTTAAGGAGTGCAAAACTACCCAAAAATGGGACAGCCAAAATAAAACCAAATTTGGTTTCATACCATTGGGGGACCTAACCATCCCCACTGCAAAAAATGAAAACCACATTGAGGCAAATCTCTTGCAAATGCACGAAATTATAAAACAATCAGGAAAGCATAACTTCCTTGATTGTCAGATTATGGTAAAATCCCAATTAAATCCAAAGATATGGGAATCCCTGCTAAAAGATTATTGGGATCAGCAGTTAATTTACTTGATAAAACATGGCTTCCCCCTGGACTTTGACCATTCTTCTCCCTTAAGTGATGAAAACAGAAACCATAACTCTGCTTTGCAATACCCAAATGACATACAGGCTTATCTCAAGGAAGAAACGCAATTTAAGGCCATCTTGGGCCCTTTCACAGATCCTCCCCTCCCTAATTCACACCATTCACCTTTTATGACCAGGGAAAAGCCAGGAGCTCCCCATAGGCGGGTCATCATTGACCTCAGCTACCCCAAGGGTCAGTCTATCAATGCTGGCATCAGTAAGGATACATATTTGGGTACACCCTTTATATTAACCCTCCCCACAATTGACACTGTCACTTCTGCAGTCAAGAGATGGGGCAGAGGCTGCCATATCTATAAGTTGGACATAAGTCGAGCTTTTCGACACATTAAGCTCGACCCTGGGGATTATAATTTGCTAGGCTTACGTCATTACGGCCATTACGTTGATACGTGCCTGCCGTTCGGGTACAGGCACAGAAGTGCCATCTTCCAGCGTATAAGTGACGCCATACGTCACATTATGATGCAACGTAACTATGACGTCATCAATTATATTGATGACGTCATTGGAGTCGGCCTCCCAAGCGTCACACGCAAAGCTTTTCCTGAACTGCAGTCTTTGGTGCGTCAACTTGGTTTTGACGTCAGCGTCAAGAAACTCGTCGCCCCCTCAACACAAGTCAATTGCCTAGGCATAATAGTAGACACCAAAAAATACACTGTTTCAGTACCACATGAAAAATTAGCAGAAATTATAAAACATTGCAATCACTGGAAAAACAAACCCTCATGTACCAAAAGAGAACTCCAGTCGTTGCTGGGCCGCCTTCTATACATTTCCAAATGCGTCAAGGCATCACGTTACTTCTTAAATCGCATGTTGGCCCTTTTGCGTCAAATGGGTCAAGAAAAATCAATTGAACTGACCTTAGACTTTTTCCAGGACCTTAATTGGTTCATCAAATTTTTAGCAGTATTTAATGGCACAGTATTCTTTGACCACAGGCCAATCAAGGCCAATGTCCAACTTGACACCTGTTTGAAAGGCATGGGAGGTAGATGGAATGACGCAGTATACAAATTAAACATACACGATCAGTACCAAGATTTTACAATAGTACACCTCGAAATGTTGAACCTCCTGGTGGCTATAAGATTATGGGGCAAACAGTGGGCATCTCACAAGGTAGTCCTCCACTGCGATAACCAAGCTGTTGTCTCTGTCCTCACCAATGGCAGGACCTGTGATCGAACTCTGGCTGCTATAGCCAGAAACATTAAGATGCACGCTGCCATACTTAACATCAATCTCATAACCATACATATTCTGGGAAAAAATAACTCCATAGCCGATCTACTCTCTAGATGGGATATAACCACAAACCCTCATGAAAAGTTATACCAAATGTTACCAAATCACACTTTCACCCATGTTCCAGACTCTTACCTAAACATTGACTGGTCTATTTAGGTATTCCACCAAGGGCCCTTCCATTGGCTTCCAAAGCAGCACACAGGGTCCATCTAGGCTTCAGACCAGCCACCAACTCGAAATTCAGGTTGTTCTTAGCCTTTTGTTGTTTCATTAACATCCAGTTATCCCACCTTTCCCCCCTTATTTTACTATCATACCTAGAATTTTTAGTAGAAAACAATGTTTCACATTCTTCCATTGCAAATCACATGTCAGCCATCAAAGCTAGTTGTGCAATCTACGACTTAAACACACACATATTTCAAGACTCCAGACTCAAATATTACTGCAAAGCCTTAGCTCTCCATAAGCCATTTAAAGTCACATTGAAGAAGATTGTTGACATTCCAACTCTCATATTAATTGCAAACACATGTGACTCGATGTATATGGGTCACATTTTCAAAGCTTTTTACCTCCTTGCATTCTTCTCCTTCCTCCGCATCTCCACTTTGGTCCCTCACTCCAAAAACTCTTTTTCCCCTCTTCAGCAGCTAGCCCAAGGTGATATTATTTTTGCACCTCCTGGACTGCATATTTTAGTGAAATGGTCCAAGACACTCCAAACCAAAGATAAAATTAAAATTATCAAAGTCCCGGCCCTAGGGGCCAGCCCCCTTTGCCCAGTAGTGGCCCTGAAAGTCCTCCTTAAACTCACTCCAAACCACCCAAATCTCCCACTATTCCAAATTAAACAGTTACAGACCTGGTCCCCACTTACTGACACTAAGGTCAGGCGTCACTTTAAAGCCATTTTGGCTAAACTTCAATTACACAATTCTGCAATTACTATTCACACACTCCGGCGTTCAGGTGCCACTTTTGCATATAATGTCAACGTCCCACTACAGGAAATTCAATCCCATGGCACCTGGACCTCGGAGTGTGTTTGGAACTACATAACTCAAGACCATCAGGCCTCCCACCAGGTAGCCCAGGCCTTCTTTCCATCCCTCCTACCTCCTAGCTTGGGGTTTGGGGTCCTATTTGCAGTAAAATCAAGTAAACCCTACAAGTAATTCATGTCTTAAAAAGTAAATTTAAGGCCACCTTAAAGTTGTGTATAAGTTTTTCCTAATCTTAAAGTTCTAAGGTAACCTTAACTATACACTCATCAGTAATTTCACAATTTGTAATTCCATTCATAAGGTGGCCTTAACCTTTTATATCTTAGTAGTTGTAACCTTATGTATGCTGTTTGCTTAAATTTAAGGCCACCTTAAAGTTGTGTATAAGTTTATCCTAATCTTAAAGTTCTAAGCTAACCTTAACTACACACTTATCAGTAATTTCACAATTTGTAATTCCATTCATAAGGTGGCCTTTACCTTTTACATCTCAGTAGTTGTAACCTTATGTATCCTGTTTTCTTAAATGTCTTTACAATTGTACATAGAATATAGTTAATAAATATTTAGCCCAATTGTGGCTTTCTCTTATAATATTGACCTTGTAAGTGACCTTGGGAGAGGCAATGTGACGGGGTGACGCCTAGGCGTCAACCACCTCATTGCAGCCCCAATGCAAAAAATATTCTTGTTTGTAGCTTAAATTCGTATGATTGGTTGACCCTTGACCTATATATTTACTATTTTCCCGCAAAAAGCAGGAAAGTAGCCATATTTATTTTAAAGTTGAAGGGGCAGGATGCCCTCTTAAGTGTTAACAAATTTAAAGTTTCCCTCTAACCCTCCCTGTTAGCCATACATAAAACTAACTCTAAGCTGTAGTTTCAGATCATCAAGACAACCTGCGATAAAGATCACTGCTTGCCAGGCCTTACAAACAACTATATATGATGGGCAAGCCAAAATGGGCGCCATGGGCGTCAGATGTACACCACGAACCAATACACCTGCCAGTAAATGGCCTTTAGCAGTGACAAACAGCACATAAGGTTGGAAGATGACTTCACAACACATAGCTTAACAACAGGAGCATGCGTCAAAATATGACGCCTGCTGGGGCAAGAGTTCAGCGGCAGCCACCTTCCTCACAGCCCCAGGCACAGTTAAAGTTTTGCTAGTAGTGAAAGCCATTGAAAAGGGGGGCCATGGACTTCGCTATGGAGCTTTAACTGCTCAGAGACACAATAGTAACTAAAATAGAAATAAGTAGAATTAAAGTAATTACATCTAGTGTGCTGTCTGCTGTAACGTGTTGGCCTCAGGGCAGAGCAAATATGGGCTTGATGAACATTAAAGACTTCCATGTAATGTCTAGGGCTAATACCACAACGTGGGCAATATATAGCAGTCAGATAAAAGTAAAGTAACACCTTGTACATATGTCTCCTGTCCTCAGTCTACACAGAAGTAAAAAAAGTACTATAGTTAGTAAAGTATATCCATACCATGTGAAAGTAAATGTAATGTGAGGATGAGGTGTTAAACCCGGGTCCTTTTTTTTATAGGGCGGGTCGTATTGCTCGACTCAGTAAGGAGTTTTTATAAAAAATTTTTTTAGCTAGACACTTGGGCCCCTCATCTACCTATCGTTTTATTGTTTTAACTATTTTATACTGTTGTTATACATATCTCACTAATTTACATTTTATACATTTTATCGTACAGGGTCCTGTGGGGTCCTATTTGCAGTAAAATCAAGTAAACCCTACAAGTAATTCATGTCTTAAAAAGTAAATTTAAGGCCACCTTAAAGTTGTGTATAAGTTTTTCCTAATCTTAAAGTTCTAAGGTAACCTTAACTATACACTCATCAGTAATTTCACAATTTGTAATTCCATTCATAAGGTGGCCTTAACCTTTTATATCTTAGTAGTTGTAACCTTATGTATGCTGTTTTCTTAAATTTAAGGCCACCTTAAAGTTGTGTATAAGTTTATCCTAATCTTAAAGTTCTAAGCTAACCTTAACTACACACTTATCAGTAATTTCACAATTTGTAATTCCATTCATAAGGTGGCCTTTACCTTTTACATCTTAGTAGTTGTAACCTTATGTATCCTGTTTTCTTAAATGTCCAATTGTACATAGAATATAGTTAATAAATATTTAGCCCAATTGTGGCTTTCTCTTATAATATTGACCTTGTAAGTGACCTTGGGAGAGGCAATGATAGTTTTCAAGATACATGGCACTTTCCATTTCCGCCAAAATTCAAGATGGTGGTCGAAATTTGGAGAAGTTGTAATTATTCAGACTTCCTACAGGAATAGTGTACTCAGTATTAAGCAAGTCCAAAATTTGCCTAAAATCACTCTATATATTATGGTTGGGGAAATAAATAGCATTTTCCATTTAGTTTCATTTAGTTGATGTTATTAGATGTTATTTATACACATTTAGTATGTTTTGCCATGATTGTGTAGTGGTAACACACTCGCCTCCAATCTCTGAGGTCAGACTTTCAAAGCCCAGACCTTATATGGGTAGGGTGGTTGTTGCTTACCAATGTTCAGCAGGTTACAGTACAGAATCTTGATCAGCTGTATGTATTGGTATGTATTACGGTATGTATTATGGTATGTATTACCCATCGTGATATGACGTTTCAGTGTTGAAAGTAACAGTAACATAAAACTAAAATAAATAAATAAATAAATAAAGTATGTTGTTTTTCAATTCCAAAGATGAGTTTTATTTGCTTTATCCCACTATGATATCTATGCATGGGAAAAAGTTT
This sequence comes from Sabellastarte sp. h YS-2021, assembly GCA_964017235.1. Classification (NCBI taxonomy): domain Eukaryota; kingdom Metazoa; phylum Annelida; class Polychaeta; order Sabellida; family Sabellidae; genus Sabellastarte; species Sabellastarte sp. h YS-2021. Next base: position 68,890,890 of record OZ024938.1, read on the forward strand.
TGGTTTTTAAGTACTGCCAATTATTTTTCTTAGGCAGCATTCTTTGTGCAATACAAAATATACAGGAGGTATTCTTTTCAGGAGATATTGTTTCAGGAGGTATTTTTTCTTGGAGACACTTTCCATTGTTTTGTTTGTCCCATCAGCTAGATCTGGTAAATTGTTAAGACCTCAATTGTAATGAAATATGCTGAAAAAATTTATCAAAAATTCATTAAAAAACTTCAAAACTGTGACAATTATTGTTTAACCCATAAAGGTGTTAATAGAAGAATGTTTTATAAAAAATCTGTAAAAGGGTTTTGAACTGTTTATCTTGGGGACAGTAGTAAAATTGTGAAAGAAGTTATTCATAGAAAGTACAACTGTAATTTTAGACTACAAAACATGAAAAATACTGAACACCTCAATTCCCCTTTTTATTTAGACATACATGATACTGTATACTGACAAGCAGCATAATCTCTTGAAAGAGCATTAAACTACAAGTCCCACAGAGTTCATGGGGGTTACATATTTTACACATACCAGTATTCTGGTGAAAACTTCTGTTGGGTTAAATATAAAACTATGCTATGAGTATAAGAGTGAGGCTTATTATTAGCTTAAAAAGTGCACTAGAATTCCTGAGTTCTTTAGTTATTTTTAACACTAGGCGGACAGTCACTTCCTGATGCGAGTGAGAAAAGTCCTTTTGTCAGGGCTGGCTGTTTTTTTTTCAAAAGTTACACAGTACCCATATATTTCACAAAAGATAAAAGGACTTGATGAAAGTCTATGACCAACTGAGTGTATTTCCCAATGATAAATTGCGAGTGTCATAATATGACAGAACCTGCAAGCAATATGGCACACTATCGTGCTGAAAACTTGCTCTGTTTTGGCAATGTAAAAGCTGCAATAAAGGGTGGGCGTAAATGCGTGTTGACCTACATAACACCCAATACCAATGGCAGATTTTGCAGCACTTTAAACTGTGCAAAAATCTGTAAGGGTATTCCGACCTTCGGTGTTTCAGTACTTACTATACTTGCCAGAAGTTACTGGAAGATGCTTGTTTTCTATTTGCGTAGTGGCTTCAGGGTAAACAAGTAAGTACTGAAGTGATCGACATACCTCCTCCGATTCATGGATAGTCATTCCCATGGTATCTGGGTAGATGTGATCCTTCAAAACCTTGTTCGTGAGTTCTCCGTTATCACAGCACTTGAATTGACCTCTCACAACTTGAAGAAATTGTTCTAATGAGGCCATTCTTTCTGCAAGTTCCATGTCTGTGCCTGCAAATCCTGCCGGCAAATGTTCTTGTATGACATGGTGTCTCATATGAGGTTGTTCCACTCTCACGATTTGACAGAACACTGCAAACAACACCTTTTTTATGCAGGCTTTGCTGTTTGAGATGGATTTGGCCTCTCCTGGAGCCCTTTTAACATTCTCTTCCTGAACATTTGATTTACTTGAGTCCGTTTCTGATTATCAGATGGTATACTCAGTGTCTTCAAGTATTGTTGATATTTTGGGGCCTCATTCCATGTACTAGACCTTTTCTTTGATCTGACCAGGCATACTGATCTTTCCTGTATCATCCCTGGCGCCTGGGAGGTGATACTGCCCGTATTTGGGCAGGCCTGTGTGTATGTCTCAATTGGGCTTGCTCCTCATCTACTCTGTATACAGATTTTTACAGATGATGTCACTGTAGTTTTAACTGGCTGACTCACCATTAGTGAATTGGATGGAGTTATAGTAGCTCTGGTTACAGTTGATGTTTGGTCGCTGGGAGTGACAGGTGCGACAAGCACGGTACAAAAAACTGGCTGTCATGTAACTTGTAGCTATAGAGCACACCTTTCCAACAACAATGGCTGATCAAAGGGTTTACTTCTGTTGTGTGACATGAAGACACGTTCACGGTACATCTGCACCAGTATCAAGACTACTTGTTCATCCTCAGTTGTAGATCTCATGCATAGTTGCTGTGGTCGCACCTGCGAGGAATAGTCAGGAATGTCTGGTTCCCCATGGTCTGTCACGCTCTTATCTGTCATCATTTCTATGATGTTGAGGCCTTTTTAAAGTATCCATCATCATCCCTGTGTCATGAACTGTCAGTGTGAGGGCGGTCAAAGTCGGCACGACGCTGTCTGGATGATGACTCGCTCAACACTATCCTGTACTTGAGATAGGGCGGCTCCAATGGCAAGATTTAATGCATCAGTATACAATACAAACATAACAGAAGCATTAGGATAAATAAGGATAGCATCTGTGTCAACATGTGAACCAACTGTAGACTCAGTGTATCTTTAACCTCATAAGAGCAAGAAGACATAAAATACACATTTAAAATAACATCCCTCTCTAGAAAATATGGGCCATCCATATTCAACAGAACCCTGGAAAAACAGGACATTGACTTGTTGATTACTCGGTAGGCCTGAAGAATTGAGGACAGTAAATGTGATGGTAGCCTTTGTGCTATGAATAGGAGTACCACAATCATGTTCTCTATTTGGTGGTATCACTGTACAAGTGGCCTGCAGAGTATAAGCAACAATAAAAAGCAAGATGACGTCACTCCCAGTACCACAAACTCTAGTATGAGTATATAACCAGTAGGATCTGTCAAATATGGAATATCCACCCTCTGTACTTTGTAGACATAAATGATCAGTATCACTGTTGGACACAAATACATTATGAATCCAGCTCTGTGGCAATATTCACCACATTGCTTGTGTTACCTAAAACAATAGGGTGATCAAAATCATCAACAACTACGTCACAATAAGTAAAAACCACATTATCAGGAAAGTTACATTGAACATTAACAGGAGTATAGTTTATTGACTGTGAACTACAATATTTAATATATCAAAAGTATGGTTATCAACAAATCTACCAGCTTGCACTTTTTGAAAGGAATTAATAAAGTCATTATCTGTGTTCATAGAATTCGAAAAGCTTGAACTAAAGTGCCTGTAGGCCCCAAGATAAGAATCATGACTACATGAACCATCATTGTAAAATTTACACACTCTAGTCTTCTCAGATGAATTAGGAACTGCTCACCCATTTAAAACCGCAATCTGGAACCTTTTGACTAATGGGTATGGTCTGATCACTGTAACTGGCCTTCCTCCACCTGGTTCATAGAAACTCCCACGCCAACTACTTGTTCTATTTCATTTATATGTGACATTTTCTTATAAAAATTGCAATATCCAATGCTGCTTCAACATTGAAAAAAGCCTGTTGGCCTATTTTCCATTGTCTGTGATCCTTTTGTCTAAACTCATTTTTGTGTTTTTGTTTTGTCCTATGAGATCATTTTTCTATTCCATACGTGCTTGTCTTTCACTATATTGGTAATGTTTTTGTGATATACATTGCAAATATACACAAACTGCACGAACACTTCACATAAGTAAAAAAGCAGACCTGACATTTTTATTTGCTCAGCCTGTATTTATATTATATAAATCTCCCATTCCACTGTCGCTAGTGTGGCTCCTGAGCTCCTAGTGTGTGTAGTGGGATAAGTTGTCTCATTCCACTTTTTATTATTTGTTTTTACCTTGAGAAAGTCAGAAGTATTGTCAAGATGACAGATGTACAATAATAGTATTATACATCATTTTACAGCCAGAGTCATATTGGGACAGGTCCTCAGCATTGTGACTTGTGGGAGTGTTTATTTATTTGGGGTTTTTACGTTCCTTTCAACACTGTACAGGTCATATCACAACGGGTAGTTGGAAGGTCAGAGGAAACCAGTACATACAGTTCTGTACTGTAAACTGCCGACCAACAGCAAACAAGTACCAGCTTTCCCACTTGAGGCCATACCAGGAACTGAACCCTGGCGTCAGAGGTGGGAGGCTAGAGTGCTACCACTCTGCCAGCGTGGCCCCTACTTGTGGGAGTCAAACCTACACAAAAGTGACAGCCTGTAATCAGATGCAAAACCCAGCTAACTCACTAGGCCACAGATGAATTAAAACCACAACAAAACACTTTTACTAGTGGGAATTTCTCAGTCTCCAATATACCAGGGCCTTTACATAGGGTGCTGATCGAATGGGCCCTTTGCCAAACCAGCCTCCTAAAAAGTTAGCCCTCTGCAAATCGGCTCCCCCTTGAAAACGTCTATAAGTACATATTATTAACAGAATTTATAGACCTGCACAAAACATTCAACTGGGTTGTTAACGATATATCAGCATTACCTCATGCCTTAATTGAAATGGTGTTGGATTATAAACTGGTCTGTGTTAATAATAACTAAAGGGGGATACTTCTGTATATTTATGTATAATTTTGACAAATGTTAAAGTTATAATTGACTAAGTGTAATTAACACACATGAAAGATAATTGAATGCTGTAATCAATCCTTTTTAACCTATATCCTTTATATTCTTGTTTATGTATAAACTCAGAAAATGAGGGTATGTATGAGTTTTTTGATAAGTTCGAGTTGAAAAGGTCTGTATAAAAAGTTCCTGTCGAAAGTTCTTGTTAAAAGATTATAATTCGAAGTTTTAATGTGAGTTTAAGTTTAAGAATCTTTCCATATACTGGCCCTGACCTTTCTGTCCTTACTGTGAATGATTTTTCTCCCAAGGCACAAGTGTGGTGTGAGTTATGAATTTAAGTATACGTAATAGTACCATGAGGATATGTCATAAACGCCATGCCAGTGAGGGCTTCTCTCCAAGGTGCTAAAACCAATATTTCTTGTCATAAGTCAGTTATGGTTTTATCTTTATGGTGCTATGACTTATCTTAATGTTACTAAGGCATAAATTTATGTTGCTATGACTTGTCTTTATGGTACTTTGGCTTGTCTTTATGGTACTTAGGCTTAACTTTATGGTGTTATGACTTATCTTATTGTTACTCAGACTTACATTTAGGGTGTTATGACTTTTTTTTTTAGGATGTGAAACCCCCAACTTAAGTAGACATTTAACTGGTATTTTAGTATGTAAAACATTAACTGAAGTGGACATTTAGTGCACTGATTGGATTTTATAGTGCTTAATCTCTCATTTTAAGGTGCAGCATTAATCAAAACGTCAACCAATGTATTTCTACAGGAACATAAAGGGTTTAAGCACCATGGAGAACAACCAGGGGGTATTAATACTAAGGTGGGTATGTCTTGGTGTAGACGTATGATTATATTTCTTTCTGAAAGATCCAATAGAGAGGGATGAACGAATCTCTTCAGGAAGAACATTCCAGCAAGTTGTTGACATCCAAATGAAAGCTATAACAGAGCTGCCTGACAGACGTTTGAATAAATGGATGAAACTTTGGTACACACTCCAACTGTCCCTGGTCCTAAAAGAACTATTGTAAGAAGAAAGATATGGAGCAAAATACTTGGAAAACCTTGTGTGAAGACACTTGCAAACAAGTTTGGCTATTTTATTCACTGAGCGATATTCAACACACGGCTAATGCAATTTCTTCAGAACAGCAGTTATACTGGTACATCTAGTAGTACATCCTACAATCCAAGCAACACTATTTTGGATACTTTGTAATTCACATAGATTGAACTTAGAGAGACTCCTGAAAATTGAATCACAAGTCAGATATCCAAACTGTCTTTAAGGAGGAAAGTATGTATATTTTTGATAATCTAATAACTCACTCTCTCTTTACTAAAATGAGAGAGATTCAGTGGTGATTCATGTTGGTGTTATACCTGTTGAGAAAGATGCTGGAAAAAATATCACGGATCCGTTTGATTTCTTTTTTCACTGAAGAAAGAAGCGAATTCATTGGGCAAAACTTTTATCAAAGAACAGTCTGGCCATTACATTAACAAACACAACAAGATGTACCCACATAACATTTGTGCTTAGAACTTTGCATTGAATACTGGTTGAGCAGTGCCCTACATTTAAAACAGCAACAGTGGTCTCTAAGCTCATTACAAATGGGCTATGTAAAAACAAAATGAAAACCAATCAGTATCATACAAGAAGCAATACAGAGAGTCCTTGAGATATTACTTTACATAAGTATACCAAGCAGTTTCGTTTCAACTTTGCATGTGATTAGTTCTGAATGAATGGCCTGATTATATCAGTAATGCTACTTCTCTTTCGCCTGGTAAAATATTTATAGCATTATAAAATGTGTATCACTTTCTTCTATACCTCTTTTCTCAATGTATCTTGATTTTTTTTTATTTTTGATTTCCGTTTTTCTTTCTGTTGGGCCATACAGTCTGATTTTAATGCTGATAAACCTTTTTAAAAGTGTAATTTGTATGACAATTATTATCTTCGACAAGATAGGCAATAATGGATATGTCAGGCTGTCAAGGTCTTTTTACAGAATCAGTGTAGGTGTCCATCTACACAGCTGTGGTGTGTGGCTTGTGGTTGCGGCTTGCATTTATTTTTTGTAGATGTTCGCGGTAAATAAAATTAACATAGATAATAGGAGTTCCTTAAGTGGCTGTAACTTCCTTGTTTGAGGTCGGATTTTAATAGTTTTTTTTCACCATTGTTTCCAGTTTAATAAGACACAAATATCTCATAATTTCTTCTCAGTATATATCCTATCATGCTTACGGCAGCTTGCCGCAAAATTTGGTTCCTGACAGAAAAGTACTGCAAGTTGCAACCTGTATTCATCCTATCAAGTTCAGCCACAAACTGTTTAGCTTAACAGTCAGAAATATAAGAAATTATACTATTTCAAATGATGTGGCATTTCTGAGAATCAATATATCAATCATATATATTTTCTGAATTGCAATGTGCAACTTCACAATATTTGAAAGCAGAAAATTTAATCTATACTCAATCAGTAATTCAGGGAACTAAGTTGCTAGTACCCCAGTTCTACATTCTTGCTCAGTCATAAAGCTTATGCAATTTTAAAAATGGTGGGAAAAGTGAAACAGAACATGATATCAGTCACCCTGCTTTATAAAGTCCTGATCCCTCTTTTTGAGGTATTCAATAAACTCACAAGACCAATCTGGGTACAAAATAACTGACAGTTTCATGTTACCATATCCAGTATCTAGTTTCTGGTCTTTCTCCATGGAGCTGACCTCTGCTAGGTCTCTGATTATATTATTATGGATTTCTACTTTCTGTATTATGTTCCTAGAGACTGTCTTTGGATGGAGACTAAGTGCTATAAAAGTACTATTAGAATTAGTATTACCAGGTAGATTAGTCACCTCATATCACAAATGAATACAGCAGATTGAAGGATCATACAGATAAGTTGTGAGACCCAAGAATAGGTCATAAAGGAGTTAAGACAGAACAGATCATCTGTGGGTACCCGGGGCAGAAATATTTACTAATGACTAACAGATATGCTCAATCACTTCACTCATGTCCTGTCAAATCTTCTGCAGTGTTCAGTAAAATTGCACACTGGTCTTGTTTTTGTGGAAGTTGACATAGCTTTAAGATCAGACCTTTTTGAGGTGGAGTCACTCGCTTCAAATAAACGGGCTGGTCTGTCTTCTTTTGTGATTCATCCAAGTATGGTCTGCTTTGTCCATAGGTAGGATGCCGTCATGGAAATTCACATTCCCTTATATATTTCATTTGATGTGATTCAACTTAGCTCAGAAGATATTTCTAAAATTTTCGAAATTACTGCTATCATCTGTGAGGAGGTTAATAAAATATACACATTTGAGGGGTGAAGGGGGCTGGGCTGATATTAGCCTTTACAGGAAGATTAGTCTTATCTTGAGAAGAATGGACAAGACAAATTACTGACCATAAAGATACATAGTAGTACCCAAGAGATAGGTTGTGAGGGAGTCGGGATGAGTTCTGACGCAAAGGTTTTTTGTAAAACATGATAAATATCTTCGGTAGTCATCTACAATTTATCCTATGGGTTTGTTCCACTGAGGCTGACTTGTCGGTAACCAATGTTTACAGAGTTAGTTACGATCTGTTGTAGTTTTCCAACTTAACGTGATGGATTGGCAAAATACCAAACATGTTTGATATTTCACACAGACTGAACTTAAGACAGGAAGTCTCCAAGTCTTTCCCAGTAGGGTCAGTAAATTCTCAGCAGGACAATTCAGGAACACATCATGACAAGCCTTACATAGAAACCGACAAGGCAGCTACAGAAACAGACAAGCCGGAGAGAGAGAGGAGAGGCTGGGAATAGGCCGGCTTGTCAGCCATGAAATCTATGTCCATATAAGGACAGTCAGTTTGTGCAGTGCATTATTTGGAATCTGGCATCTGACATATTACGTCTGGTAGATAAAGCTTTCATGTTTTACAAATTAACTAGGATATAGTGTTGAGATACAAGTTGTGTTGAGTTGTGATTAGAATTTTGTTTTTTTTCGCAAACCCTGTTTTACAAAGAAAAATAGGTCCTAAGAGTGGCTGAAGAGAGAGGAAGATAGAAGTCCCCACCTACAGAGTATGAGTTTGGAAATAAAGCTGCTGATATATAGAGGGGGAGAGAGGCAAGGAAATAGGAGGAAGAGGCACAGAGACAGATGGAGGAAGCCAGGATGGAGGAAGGCATCACAGAGGAAACTTCACAGTCAGCAGAGGAGAAAGTCTAAGTTAAGCCTGCAAGGACAAACAAAATGACACAAAAATGGACACAAAATGTTGATGAAAGGTGAGCACATCTCAACCTCAATCCAGGCACAATAAGGGACACATGACAAACATTTATCTGACAGAGTCGGATGAGGAGGCAGTTTGTGAATGATCATGAGGAGTTGTAAGACAAGAATAATGAATATTTTAAGGACACAGCGAGAAATGAATGCCTCTGGGAGAGGTTTGCCAACAGTGGCAAGTTGTCTGTCAAGGTGTCTGTCAACACTTGGATCGAATCCCAAAGGAGTCTAAATGTGGACAGTCTCCAAAAAAATGACAGAGAGGTATAATTGGATTCTGGATTTATTTTCTTCTTGAAGTCCCTCATCAAATGCAAGGGACTCAGCAAATCTTTAGCCTTCAAGTCCCTTGCCTGAGGAGCCAGTGGATTCACTGTCTCAGGATGACATCTCCAGAGATTCAACTGACATGGGTAGTATGGAGATGAGCATGTGGTCAGACACCACAGTAATTCAGCCTTCATTTACAAGCCCCATTGCACTTTCTCAGCATTCCTCGGTTGACCAGCAGGTTATTTACAAGTTCACACAGATGAAAACTTATGCTGTCATCACCAAAACAGCCTTCTGGAACTAGCTGGCATCGGAGGTGGAGGCCTTAGAAAATAGAGACTTTCAGAATAAAGGCTGTGAAACTTCTAAGTGGCATCCAGAGCAGAGCGGAGGAAAGGAGCCATCAGTCCAGGCAACCACAGTAGCCTACACAGTAGCCTACAGCTTCAACATTTGTGCCACAGACCTTTCAACATCCACAGCAACCAGCACCAGCTACCAAGGAATACATCTTAACCATCTCAGAGACACAGATGCTAGCAAGCCAAATCATCCTACCCGCTCAGCAGAGCCTGGTGGCCACCAATGGACAGCAGTAGTCCAGAGGCCATCAAACGTCCTTCATAGTTGTTGATGACCAACAACTAGGGCCTTCAAGACCGCTTACCTTTACACATTCCCTGATGAAACACTTCAGACACCATCAGTTGCCGCCGCCACAGACAAAGAAAGTCAAAACAACATATCAGGACTCTCAAGCTTTTTTCAGACTTGCAATCAGTGATGAGCTACCAATAGATCAACACCCTGCCGCCATTTTCACTACCTGACCTGCACCAACAGGCCCCTCTTCTCCAACCACCCCCGTGCAAGCACGAACATCAATAGCAATCACCCCAGCCTCAGAAATCCAGCAGTCAGCTGACCCAAGCAGCAGCAGCTGTGGAACCACTGTGGCAAAAAAATTCAAAGGTCCTTTTCAGGACCACCCAAATCTTTCAATCAAAAACAACTTATCAGCTGAATGTTCTGATAAAATCCCCAAACAAGAAACACCGCCAGACACAAAACACTTTTCCCACAAACAGAAAGAAACAAAATGAGTGACTGACTGAGAGTGTGAGTGAATGAAAATGTAAAGTCCAAAAAGTTTAAATTTCACACCTGACCTGAAAAGATTTTGATGTAGAAACCTTTGAAAAACTTTGAACATTGAAAAAAAATTAAAATTTTGGATTAAGAACTTAAAGAAAACCCTTTGGCAAAAGAAAACACTGAGCCAAAAACTATAAAAGTTTGTCCACCCCCCAAAAATTAGGAATATCGTGCAAATTTGCCATGAAATAAAATTAAAAAAAACTTTTTTTCTTTAGGTTTATAAATTTTGATTTTTGATAGGGGCAGTTACAGATTACTTGGTTTGAAGTTTTTCAACACTCAGACTTGTGGTTTTCTTTGAAATAATTTTGAAACTTGTTGGAAATGGATTGGACTGGCTGTAGGGCATGTGGTGGTTCTGGGTTTGGATGTGTTCTTTTCTGTCTGCATATGATGATGCAAAACAAAATATTAAACTCAAAAACAATAAAAGTAGGCCAAGCTTCTGTGGAAAGTCTCTCTGATGTAGAGTTGTCATCTTTGCAGTGACAAATGATTGTTTATGACAGCCAAAGGGGGGTCATATAGTTTGGTATGATCCCGACTATTGATTCCAACTCATGGAACTAATCAGTCCAGTCCAGGTGATTAGGAGAATGCTGCAGTCCTGTTGGTTTGTCACTATGGCTTGTTGGGACTTGATACTGCTGATACTGCTTGTCTGTTAGGAGTTTCCTGCCTTGTTGTGGTGAAAATCACCCCGACCCCAAGTCAGGTTGGGATTTTGATCCAGACAAACTGGGATGTACTACCTCCTGTTGGGGAGATTTTTGATACCAGGGATATAAAGATTTACTTCACACATATTTATTGAATGTGGTTTAACTGTAAATACATAAAAATAAACAATCACACAATATTGTGCACTAAATTAAATCAATGTAAAATACTGAATATCTTTGTGTAACCTTCATGTAAGTACTTAAGGACCTCCTATAATTATACTGAAAAACATTCTTTCTTTTTCTTTTACAAGGTAATAATTACATAAAATTTATGAGTAATATACAGGCAACTTAATGCTGACCTTTCACTAAAACAAATTAAACAAATTGAATTTAAGTTTATTAGAATAATTAAATTATACTTACAGGAAACTGTGCTTTATCCCGAATATCAAACTGTCTTTTATCCTTTATTTTTAAGTTGTCACTTATTACACTTTAATTTGTATCTGAGCAATAAGAGACTGAGCAACACAGTTTATGCTTAAGCAAACAATATGCAAATAACAATAAAATAACCAATCACATGAAAATACACCCATTGACTAATAAAACACTATCTAAATACTTTTGTTGATGACAATATTAGGGATGACTCAAGTTAACTCTGATATAACAGTTTCATGTGAAAGTGAATAACCATTTCTTTTGTACCTTTTATGGATACCTCATGCTAAGTTTATCCAATATTCAAAGAACCCATTTTATATCTGGACATTACAGATAATATGTAACTCACTTGAAGCAGGCCAGAGTCTGTATAATTTACATTTATAACTATGTTATATACATTTCCCTATCATGGTGTTTATATTACAATATATATATTGTACATTACTCTTTGATATTCCTTATATTCCTTATATAAAGATACACTATGAGATGAGACCCTAGTTGCCCTGTAAGTTACTGTTTAATAGCTTTTATTGGACTCTGTAATAAATTAGCACTATTTACTTGTCTGAATTATGTGGGCAATTTTGAAAATAAGAAGTGTAACATTTAGAGAAAATAAAAAGTATAACATCAAGTGCACTTGGGTGTGATACAGAACCCAACAGAGATGAAACCAACCCAACATTTTCACATGCTTTTTCTGGATCTGCGGACTTTTGCAACCGACCTTACAGTCATAGAATCCCTCACATGTTATGATCGAGTGGAACACTCTCATTATGTTCCTGAACCTCACATGTGTGAAATTTTGGTCACACAAGCAATAACATTATGCCTGGTTCTTCATTATCAGGTTCATTGTGAGGCAAAATGGTAACAGTGTAACTAGTGCTTAAGCAGCCAACATAACACCTACTTTTTACTATGAACAATCTCTTTAAAACAAAGGAGTGGTAAAAGGAAAATAAATAAATGTTTGCTGCATATTTCAGCCAAAAAAAGCAAGACATGTCGGCATCTGCATCAATATCAATTGATTATTGTATTCATTATTTAAATTATCATTTTAGGTTTAGACTATTACCTTTTGATAAGCAATTGGATATTGATCATTTTATTCTTAATTCCTTCATTGTTTACTCGAAATATGGCTGTCTTGTATCAGGATACATTCACTGTGGTAAGTTTATGCTTCTGTATTTGTTATATTTTATCTCTGTCTTAATTGCTTCTAAGGTTCAGGTAAAATACTATGTTTATAATTCAATTCTATGCTCAGATATTGGGTGCTTTGGTTGCAAAGTATTAGGTTAGACAACAAGAAGAATCATCTTATAGACACTTTATAGAATTTCACGTGCATCATTTCAGAAGGAATATGTCTCCAAAGCAGTTTTTTGTAAAGCAGTCTTTGCTCATAGTAGCAACAGGGTTCCTCAGGTCTACTCAATACATCATGATTTATGTAACCGCAAGAGTATTGGTCAGAAGTCACAACAAAATTATAAACATAAAGTTATGAAACCATTTGGCTGTTTCAAAATGGCCAAATAAATCTGATGGCCATTTCAAATTCTATGTAAGATTTTGATATCCCTTGGCGTTTTCAAAACCGCCAAATAAACATGTTGACCATTTCAAAACCATGTCACTGCCAATCACTCTTTAACTAATCATGTTACATATTATGCCCCTTTGAAACTAAAGGCAGTGTGTCCCACCGTAGAAGTTTTACTCGGCGGAACTGCTTCCCTGGTCGCCCCATTTCATCCGAGATGTTCACACTACAGGCAGATGATCACTGAATGAACACGGTTTTTAACTGTCAATAACAGTAGGACGACAGTAGGACGACAGTACTACAAACATTGGAAACCTTAACTCGACTTTGGTAGCCGTCATATGGCACAACAACTCCTTAACTCCTTAACTCATCTTATGTCGCTGTTTTACACTGAATGATAACCGAATTGTAACCTTATGTACAATGTTGACCACACCTTCAGTTACCGTAGTAAGACATCGATAACCACTTGCTCAAAATCGTCTGCGCATGGTTATGGTACCAAAACCAGAGGCTGAAGTTTTAAACAGTCTTTAACTTTGATAGGACTTGAAAGTAACGGACGGTTTGCTACTGACTTGCAAGGTCATACATGGACATGAGACAGAGACATTTCACCAAATGTGGCTGACCATGGGTGATACCACCTGTTGTGTGAAAGGGGAATTAGGTCCATTATACAATTTATGTTAATTGGTTCATATTGATATAAAACATCAGCCTGTCTTTTCAATACTGATTTAAAAGTATAATCTCAATTGAAATAAATCTCAATTGAAATATATAATTACAATTGTATTTGTATATTGTTCTTAATGCAATATTTGACACAAAGCTTTCAAGTCTTAAAAAGTTATGCAATTGAAGAATTGTTAAAAGAGTCTAAGTCCTATGCAGTTTATTCTTTATTCCAACTAAGAAATCTTTTTTTCTGATTTCCCAACAATTTGTGGAAATTCAATTAAGTGATTACATAAAGAGCAATTGATAAATCAACATATGGAGCAGGATATATTATATTTGTATGCAACAGCACCTCCGTACCATGGATAATATGTGTCAATTACTTAGACCATATCTCGGACACTATGTTACCTATGAAAATGTATTATATATCATTGGAAAGGTCATTTACAGCGCTTCTGCTCTTGTTTGTTGCATAAAATAAAGGAAATAAAGGAGCTATTGCTAATTAAAGTTTAAAGTTTTTATATTCACTGGTGTCTGTGTTTTAACAGACTTTTCACATTCTCTCATTAAATATTCATGTTCTTTAACAAATAAATCACACATAATGTTGGATAATAAAAGGAAAACATCCCTCATTATACATATGAAGAAAATTATGCGCACTCCCATAATATTGTTATCTTAAGTCGTGATTTTTTCTGTATATCATTCGGGAAATTTTCCTGTTGACCAGTCCTACACCAATTTTTGTATTAAAATAGAAACCAACTTTTAAGGAAGAAAAGTATTTTCTTTAATCCCCTAAAGCATATGTGTTATCCTGATCAAGTGATTGCTTATAGAGTCATTCTGCAGTTGTTTCTATTTCCTTAAATGCAAGTTATAAATTAGGTTTATTATAATTACAATTCAGCTACTTAGTTCAAATACTTTGAGCACAAATCCAATTTGAGCACAAATCCATATTTCTTATTGGTTGCCATCCAATATAGGGTAAAATATGAAGAAAAAATAATTTTAACTGCTCTCTAGATATACATTTTGTTTCCTGAATCGATAGCATTACACACAACTGCGCAACATTTTCCCATGGCAACAGAACTAGATCACCAAACATCATATATAATGAAGAATATACAAAAAACTTGGTCCAACAGAATAGAAGATGTTTCATAGGGATGTGTCAAAATGTGCCATGCTAAGACAAATCGACAAATGACATTTGAAGACAATGGAATGAAATATGTGCATAGTAATATATCTGCTGGAACATTATTTTGATCTCAGATAATATTTCAATAGTACCAAAATATATACACAAAATCTGTAGTTTTTGAAAAGTTTACTTCCATAATGACAAAGTTATAAGACATTATTTTTAAATGCTTATGCTATGACCAGCTTTACAATGCTGCAGTAATGCCCAGGGACAGTACAGGTGGTATGTAATGCAGTTAGAGATTTTACTCCCCGTCTGAACCATCTACAAGAATAGCAGATTTGGTGTTTCCATCACACCACAGGCATTGAGCAAAATGTCCCTATACTTCAACAACTGTGTGAGGTTTCATTGCAAAGCTGTGACACAGTAGCCAAATGTCCAATACCTCAACTCATCTTATGCCACCATATTACTCCGAAAGATGACTGCTTCACAACCTTATATACACCATGGACCACACGTCCACCTGCCATAGCAAGAAATTCATATGTGCATGCTCACATTCATCCAGGCATGCTCACAGTTCCAAATTCAGAGCAGAAATTTTATCATTTTAAAACTTCCATGGAAGGAGCAAAGGTAATGAACGTTTCACCACTGTGTCACAGGGTTGCATACAGTTGGTAGTTGAAGGACTGAATTGAGTGATTTTTTTAAATGTTTTATGGTCTTATATTGTTTGAAGCAATGTTTTAATAAACAACTGTTATTTGGAAAACACAAGACAAATCATAATAATAACAATATTACAAACATTATGATAAAACTGATTCTGATTCTTTAAATTCCAACTTTTCAGAGGTCCCCTTTTCACTGTAGTTTAATGCCATTCTGTTTTGATTTTTCTCCAAAAGTAATTAGCACATTACACTCGGGATGCAAAAATATTCAGCATTTTATTAAACATAGGAATCTGCATCCAGAAGTTCCTGAATATGTGCAATTGATTTTGTGTCATCAGTTTGTCAACAACCACCCTCATGTTATAGGGTATCTTTTATTCATCATATAACAGATTAGGTTTATACTGTCCTAGAATTACCCTGGTTATAAGCCATTGTCCGTTAGGGAAGTACCGTTTTTTCTAAATATTTACTGTTAACGCAATATCTACGTCTGCCTAATTCTAGTGTACAATCCATAAACTACTTTCCATCTTAAATAGTCCCCTTTTGGGTAAAATTGTTGACAATCACACATAAAAACTGCTCACTTTATTGTGTGATCCCTTTTTAACACTCACATTCCCCATTATCGGTGACCATCA
Source organism: Sabellastarte sp. h YS-2021 (assembly GCA_964017235.1). Taxonomy (NCBI): domain Eukaryota; kingdom Metazoa; phylum Annelida; class Polychaeta; order Sabellida; family Sabellidae; genus Sabellastarte; species Sabellastarte sp. h YS-2021. The sequence continues at coordinate 68,906,843 of OZ024938.1, forward strand.
ACCTCACAATACACACCTACTGATCACACGATTCCCCAAATTTTATATTCAGTTTCAAGTACAACCCCCCCTCCATGTTCTCAAAAATGACTTTCTTCCATATCTTACTGGCAAACCAACCAGTCATTGCTGCATATCAGCACCACATTAACTCGAGCATTTAATGTCCTGATGCTGTTAGTTTCTGCCCCTGTAAACCTCCTTCCACCACTTTCTGTTTACATTTCATCATCAAGTCTTCAATATTAATCCCACCTGCTCTCACACCTCCCTGTCTCCTCATCCTACTCCTGCTTGCTAGTGATATCAACCCAAACCCAGGAGCACCCAATTTTCTGAATGTCACCTATGCAAACATTAGATCCATAAACAAACAAATACCCGGCCATTGCAAAGTTTATTTTTGACAATGACACTGAACTCTTTGCCATGTCCGAGAACTGGATTAAACCTGACACCACAAGTGCCAACCTCTCTGAAATCCCCCAACCAGGTTACAGTCTTCATCAACAGCCACATGTGGGCCGCTGTGGTGGAGGACTGGGGTTTTTTGTAAAAGATTGCTTGAATTCTTCTGTTGTTCTCACAAAGACCTGCACTACCTTTGAAAATTTTCCCACCAAGATATCTCTATACAAAGAATCTTTTTAAAATTTTTGAATATATATAGACCACCATCCTCCAGTATTTCAACCTTTTGTGAACAAACTTTTGAGGATATCCATCACACCACTGAAAATCTGGTGATCAGTGATCAGTGACTTTAATTTTCACCTTGAATAGAATAGAATAGAAACATTTATACAGCGCAAAATTGATGTAACATCCTCTAATGCGCTTGAACTCAAAAAGGGAAAGTCCAGGGACGTATCAGGTCGAGATCCAAATTAGTGCCCACCAGGGAGGTGTACTATGGTTTGTTTACTATTGTTTGTTGTGATTGCACTGATTGTGGGAGTCTGTTCCATTCTGTGGGGGAAGCCATTGCAAAACCTTGCCTACCAATGGCCTTTTTGTGAGAGACTGAGGAAAGAGGGACGATTGGTTGGTTTTGATCAAGATTGATAGGTATATGGGCTAAGAGAATTCAATAGCCTTGAAAGTAATTAGATTGAAAGTAATTAGATTGTAAGATGTGGTATGTGATAGGAAGCCAGTGTAGTTTTTGAAGAAAGAGAGTGACATGGCTAGTTTTATCAAGTCTAAAAACAATTCTACAAAGGGTATTTTGAATCTTTTGGAGTTTAGCTACATTGTATTTACTTAGGTCATAAAGTAGGGAATTGCAGTAGTCAAGTCTTCTGCTGATCATTGTGTTTGCAAGCAAGGCTGCAGTCTCCACACAAATGAATTTACGGATGCATCATAGGTGGTTACGGTGGTAGTAACAGGAGCGACACATATTGGTTATGTGAATGATAAAGGTGTTTCCGGAGTCAAAAGTTACATCTAGGTTCATGACTGTATCGGTAGGGGAGATATAATTTCCAAGAAGTTGAGTTGGGAATTTCTTGATGAGGCAGTCTCTGGCTTGTCTATCACCAATGATAATAAATTCAGTTTTCTTGGGGTACAGTTTAAGTTTCACACCAGCCATCCAGTTTTGGACACATGTGAGACACTCAGTAAGCTCAGCAAAACTGGAATCAAAGTTCCTATGGTCCAGTGCTAGATATATTTGGGTGTCATCAGCATATAGATGGTGAGTGACATTGAAATTGGAAATGATATTACTTACAGGGGTAGTATAGGGGGTAAAAAGGAGGGGGCCCAGAACAGAGCCCTGGGGCACACCATATGGGAGTGAGAAAGCATCTGAAAAGCTATTGCCTAGTTTAAAGCTATTGCCTAGTGATCATCATCCTCAAATTCAAAACCCTTCAATTCATTGATTGACTCATTTGATTTAACTCAGAAAGTAAAGTTAACCAATCATATTTATGGGCATACTCTTGACCTCTACTTAACCAAGTCCAATAATGATAACATTTCTAATGTCCATACTACAGATGTCCATACTACCGATGCTTTCTTCAGATCATTTCTCAATTCATTTTGCACTACATATCCCAACCCCTAGACCCCAAATCAATGCTATTGTTTCTTTTCATAAATAGCATAGAATCAATAAAGAGAAAATGAAAACTGATCTCATAGCTTCTGATCTAATTAACAACCCATCCAAGGATGCTGACGCTCTCTGCAAACAATATCACACCACTTTGACCACCCTTATTGACAAACACGCATTACTTCATACCAAACATACCAAGGTGAAGTACATCCCAGGATGTGTTACCTAAACTGTAATTGCGGCAAAAGAAACCAAGCATTTGTTCGAAAGGATTTGGTGCAGAAATAAATCTCACTTCAATAGATCTCAATACATGCAGAAAGTCCACCAACACAACAGAATCTGCATGCATTTAAAATCCAAATTTCATAAAGCAAAAATACAAGATAACCCCCATGACCCCAAAAAGTTATGACGAGTCCTTGGGGATGTGTTACACAGACTGCCAGCCAAGATACTACAATCGATAAATCCAGCTCAGCTCTTGGCTGACAGATTTATGGAATTCTTCATAGAAAAAATTGAAAAAATATGCTCAACTTTTCCTACTTCCCTGAAGCCACAACACATCTCCCCAGACTCTCCTCCCCTAGTGCTTTCCATTTTCTCTACTGTAGCCAAGGATCAAGTAACCAAAATCATTATGAACTCTCCAAGTAAATCATTTTCACTCGACCCTTGACCCACTTTTCTTATTCTTGAGTATCTGGATATTCTCATCACTCTCATCACTTCAATAATTAAAGCTTCCCTAGAACAAATGAAGTGTCCTAATTGCATCAAGCAGACCCATGTTACCCCCATCCTCAATAAGTCATCCTTAGATAAAGAAATCTTCAAAGACTATAGGCCTGTCTCTAATCTGAACTTCATTTCAAAGATACTTGAAAGGGTAGTAGCAGTCCAGCTAGAAACTCACCTTGATAAAACAGGCCTTATGACTGCCATTCAATCAATATAGAAAACACTATTCAACCCAAACTGCTCACATTCACATCAACATTCTACTCAATATGGTCAAAGGGTCAGTTACAGCCCTTACCCTTTTCGATCTATCCGCTGCATTTTATACCATCGACCACACCATTCTCCTGTACAGACTTAATGTTTACTATGGTATCAGTGAGCTAGCACTTGGTTGGTTCAAATCATACTTGTCAGGAAAGACACACTCGGTCAAGGTAGGTAACACACTTTTGCATCCTGCTGCTCTCCAATATGGGGTCCCCCAGGGCTATGTCCTTGGTCCAATTCCTTTTTCTCTCTACACTAACCCAATTAGCTCAATTATTCACTCTCACAGTAGTATTAGCCAACATTTCTACGCTGATGACACTCAGTTATACATAACACTTTCACCAACAAATTTCTTTTGTTCTATACTAAAACTAAAAAATTGCCTAAACAACATTCAAAATTTCATGTTTGCAAACAAATTAAAACTCAATCTCGAGAAAACTGAGTTTATTCTGATAGGCTCCAAAAATAACCGTAAACAACTCCTTCCTCACTTTCTGATTAATATTCTTGGCAATCAGGTCTTACCAGCACAAAGTGTTAGGAATCTTGGAGTGGTGTTTGACTCCAATTTCTCATTCTCAGACCATGTGTCGCAGGTCATTAAGTCCACCAGAATTCATGCGAGAGACCTCAAATTCATCCGTCCCCTTTTAGACCTTAATACATCAGTTCTTTTAGCAAATGCTTTGGTGAGCAGCAGATTGGATGTACTTCTAAATCTAATTCTCTATTCTTATAACTCACAAAGTTTGAGTTAACAACATTGCAGTTAGTCCATAACTCACTCAGTAGGGCTGTCACCCATTCCTCTAAATAATCTCACATTACCCCACAACTAAAAAAACTTCGCTGGCTCTCTGTCAAATATAGGATGCAATTCAAAATAGGTCTCATTACATACAAAATTCTCAACCATGGTCAACCAGTTTACCTAAGAGAATTAATTCATCCCTACACCTCTTCTAGGAATACAAGGTAAAGTACCCCTAAACTCAAGTTTCTTCATATCCCCACTTTTGACCATAAGGTTCATAAATCAGTCAAACTTTTTCCCAATTCTTTCAGTCACTATGCCCCATCGGTGGCATAGCTGTCAGTCCAACGTTGGCTGTAGGTGGTGGCCAGGCATTGGCGTGACCAACTGATAGGCAGTGGTCCATTGTTGGTAGCTGACAATAAGGTTTTCTGATGGTAATTCAGTGGCCCACTGTCGGTAGCCAATGATAAGCTTTTCTAATGGTTCACCAGTGGCCCACCTTCAGTGGTCATACAGTGGCCCACTATTGGGTGCCATCAACTTTTTATGGTGGTTCTCTGGTGGCGTGACCAGCTGATAGGCAGTGGTCCACTGTTGGCAGACAACAATGTGGTTTACTGGTGGTCCATCAGTGGCCCTCTGACTTTTTGGTTGGTGGATGCTATGTCGGTCTGACATTGGCAAGCCACTGGTAAAATTGTACTACCATTATAATATAGCATCAGCCAATCAGATTGCCGTTGGCCCAACCTCAACAGTCTGAGTTTCGGTTGGCAAGCCTTCATTGGACCAACGTTGGCATGGGTAATTTGGCCACTGATTGGAATATATTTCAAGGGTAATTCAGCCACTGACTGGAATATGTTTCAAGTGTAATTATTCCTTTCAACTTGAGAAACTTTATATTTATCAGATACAAACAAATTGCAGGTAGTGGACCAAGGGTAGTCCAGTGGTCGCTACACCTCAACCATAATTAATACGTTTTTGATTTAATATCATATTTTTCTCCAGTACATGTTTTATGATTTGTTTACGGGAGAAACTTTCACTTCTGTTAACTTTTCTGTGTAATTCTCAGATAATTTTATTGATTTGATCTAAAATCGGGGTGAAAATGAGAAAATTCCCATCAGTGGCCCATCATATATACCACTGATATAGTTGGTGGGCTGCCAGTGGTAAACCTTGAAAGAAATTTGTGGCACAACACTGGGAAAAAAAGAAATATATATTAATGCAGAGATGTGACATCTGTTATTTAAAAATGTCGGTGTCTCCATGATATACACACATATACATAAAGTATCCAATTACTTTGCCATCTGTGGGCCACCGGTAGACCAACAGTAGGTGTACCATTCAGGCAGAAGGTGGACCACCGATGGACCACCAGAGGCAAATCTTGCAATTTTTTATGTAATAAAATTCAGAACAACTACTTTTGGAAAGTAATTCACTTAAAACAAATGAATTTAAGTCAAGATAGTTTCTTTTCAAGATTTGTCAAAATGAATGTCGTTCAGCAGAGCTTGAGGTGTAGCCAACAGAGGAACACCATTGGTCCAGCAACTAAATATAGCTCTCACAGATCATAGTTGCATGTGTCAGACAAAAAAATTCTGCAATAGTTTTAGATTTCATCAAAAATACAAAATTATATCAAAAGGAAAAAATGAAAATATCTTTCCTTAACCATTCCAAAAAAATTTATTTGCCACCAGTGGCCCACTGGGTGCCCATCATAGGTCATGTACTACTTATGTAGTGAGTGGACCATTGATGGACCACCTGTGACAAATATATAAGCAAGTAATATATAAAGTAATAAAGTGGAGAAAATACTGACTGAGCAAAATGAAGGAATACAGAATAAGTTTGTTAAAAATGACATTAGGTGAAAGAAAGTGCACATTTTTTCTAATTTTTCCCAGGATTTTACACCAGTGGTCCCTGAGCTACAGGCACTGACTGTGGCAGTTGGTGGGCCAACAGTGGGTCATGCAATATATTTATATTTTGAAGCAATATGTTTTTAACATTGAATATTGTTTAATAATATGTCAGAAAACAGTATTTGAGGTTGCTTTTGAAATTGTTTATAATGCTTTAAAAATTTTGAAAAATAATGCAGTCAGTGGGCCAGCAGTGGCTCAGTGGTGGCCCACTAGCTATATTTTGCCACCCGTAGCCAACGGTGGCCCACTAGCATCTTGCTATCTGGGCAGTTCTTTGGAACTCTTTTCCCTTCTATATAACAAAGAGCCCCTCTCTTGCATCTTTCAGGAAACACCTCAAAACTTGCCTCTTTAATTCCAGTTTCCCAACTTAGCTCCTTCTCTCTTGGTCACACCCACCAGTTTGGATTTATGACCTTGAACGCTCCATGACTTTCCTATGATAATGATTTTTTTTAAGTTAGCGCATGGAGTTCCCCTCTGTGGGGAAGATATTGTGCAAAGGTGTAGATTAGGGTAGAACAGCTTATCCCAAAGGGGTATATTTTGTGGGGTGTGCGGCAGATAAATTGAACACCAATGTCATCAGCATCACTGTTATTGTAAATCAATGATCAGATGTGTTATGATATAGAAGTAAAGCAGGAATGTATTATCTGTAATCATTCCCTTGGATAGTCGTAAAAATAATTTCAAACATTTTCCTATTTGACCTTATCTTGTAAAGCTGATTTTTCAGTAGTTCTTAAACTAAGAGAACACAAACATACAAAGGGCTTACAAATGTTAATTTAGCTTCGCTTTCAAGTATTGGCACCTTATGCCCTGGCCTACACCACATCTTTTCACAAATGTCAGTTCAGTATGACTATTTTATTGCACTACAATAACTTACCATCCTTTCTAGACTTGTCCACAGCATGTGACACAATATACCACTCTATCCTTCAGCAATGGTACAGCATCGATGGGTTGTACTGAAGTGGGTTCAGTCATACCTCAACTCAAGAAAACAGTGGATCAAAATAAATGGACATCTTTCAGATGCTTTTCAACTCCCTCCTGGGATTCCCCAGGGCTCAGTGTTTGTCAGACTCCTTTTAAATCTATATACAACCACTTTCAGTAAAAAACCTTGGTGTCATCATGGATGCTGACAATTCAATGCAAAGACACATGGCTAACATGTATGTTACTATCATCTCCAGGACCTGCAAAGGGTCTGCAGGTATTTAAATCATGAAACAGCTGTGAAGGTGGCAAATTGCTTGTTAAGCAGTCGCCCAGATTACTGCTTTATCAGACAAAAAGGCATTTTCTGTCAGACTACAAATGCCTGTCAGTGCAGGTAACCAGAATCCTGAAGTAAACAGTTAGAGAAGGCCCACATACAGTCTGTAAATTTTAAGAAACCCGAAAAAATTGTTGCTTTTTGTGTAATAATATTCAAATTCTTAGCCTTTTCCAACATAGCAATTTCGTTTTACCTTAACATACAGAACCTAGGCTTTATTTCTAATAAATGTGTAGAGAAATTGCTCACAGGGATAAAATTTTGAAGGTGGCCTTCCAGAAGTCAATTTGAGTATAAAAACCAGGAAAAAGCAAGGGTATGTCATTGCCATGTAAGATATTCTCAGAAGCACATCTCTCTGCACTTGTATGAATAGGATGCAATACTTTACTTATAGAAATGTTCTGTTTTAAGTGGCTATTTCTGTCATATAATCAGGATCAGAAATAGGCTGGTATTTTTTTATATAATTTCAAAGCCCAAATCTGGAATCCATAATAAAAAACAACAAAATGTCAAAATTGTAATCTTGGTCCTATGATCGGATTCAAATATTCAATAATGACATAGTTTTCAAATTGCTGAATTGTCGACACTTGATGTATCTTTTCCCCAGAAGTTACTGAATAATGGACTTTCAAGACCCACTGTAAGTTTGGTTTTAGTGAGTCTATATACTTTTCAACTCTTGAGGCGTTGTTACTATGACTTATTGTGGTTAAGTATGACTTGTTTGTGCTGCACACGGCTTTCAAGTTCGATCTAACAGGAAACACTCCAACCCCAAGACAGGTTGGGATGTGTATCAAGACAAGCCAGGATGTATTACCTCTTGTTGTGGATGTATGATAGATTGACTCTTCATTTACCTGCCCAAATATGGTCGCCCGATCCCACCTCTGCTTACTGGCTATTGAGTGCGTAAGGTTCAAGAACAGTTGGCGCCTGTGGAACAACCCCATAAAAAGACCTATTAACTTTGTTAAAATTTTTGGAAGTCTGAATAATAGAATTTCGAAGAGAATCAAAGTTAGCCAGCAATACCGTAAAGTTTTTACCATTGGCCAAATGTTTATGCTTACGTTTTTTTGTGTTTCAGACATTGACAGTATCAGTGGCATTTGTTATAATTCTGGTGACAGTGAGATATCCAGACTTCCTGACCAGTAACACAAGTCAGTACAACTTTAAAGTATGGCATAGCTACATTATATATATAAATAATCACTTGTAGTATCTCTTTTCCATCCTATTATATCCTGTTCAGAATTATAGCATACAGAAAACAAACATATTTGAAAAGCATTTGGCTCCTCAGAGGTCGCAACAGAGTTTTTCAGAAGTATGTCAATTACCACTTTTCCTGGTGATGCTGTGACTTATATTTATGTTTCTCTAATTTATCTTTGTGGCATTATGATTAATCATGCTCATTCCTCTGTGAAATGAAACTGGATAATCTGATCCAGATAAGAAGATTAATCACAGAATTATCAGAATAAATCTTTAAGAATGTAACAATCATAAGCAGCTCATAACAATAGTCTTTCACTATTGACAAATCAAACCCTTCTGAGGTAGGAAAGGTAGTAGAATAACTCTTGCAAGTGAAACTAGAGTCTAACTGGAATATCAATCTTTGTGGAAGTCTGAAGATTGGAACACTAAATATTGTAAGACACAACTGAGCACTGGAAACAACTATTCTTTTAGAGTATATTTAAAACCCTTCTTGTCAAAAAGGGTATTTGATTGTATGCACTTAGCGCATTGTTCACCATGGGAAACATATTCTGTGGAACAGTGCTACTAACAGATTAGTAACAAACAAGTTAAGTTATAACATATGTAACATAAGTTTTATGATATAGAGTATGATATATGGAATATGTAATAATACATCAATATCTGCTAAAATATAGAATGGGGGAGGTAGAAAAATTTGCTCTTTGCCAAAATGGCTCTTAGTAAATCTGTTTCTCAAAATATTTGGTCTGTGCAAACTCAGTTATCAAATGTAAAATGTGTGTTAAAGTCACCACCAATTATAAGGTACATAATTATATCTTATTTTCTCCTATTTTACATAGCCATATGCCTATATTTGCATAACATATATGTGAAAGTCTGAAAGTCTATGATAATTCAACTTCTGGCATGTGCTGAATGATGTCTTTATGTGCTTAATTTTATTTTGTTCCACTCAATTGAAAATAGGGGCCTAGTGGCACAGCTGTAGCAAACTTGACTTCCACTTCAGAGATCTGAGTTCGAATTGTTTTATATTCTCTGTGTGGGTCTTTTACCAAAGTCGATGTTGACTCTTTCAAAGCATCTTTATTTCTATGTTACATACATAGTAACTGTAAGTTTTATACAATAGATGGCATACACAAAATATGGGAATGGAACAACCTCATTACATGCCCTCTTTTTAATAGAAAAATAATAGTTATATTATTTTTAAACTCTTTTTCTAATCGAGTAAAATGAGTTTACTAATTAAAATTCTTTTCAGAAAGAGAGTCTTTGCCTGGCTAGTCAGAATTCTAAATGCCACTGTGGCAAGCATGTTCTGTGTTATCAGCTGTGTGTTTGACAGGTTTTATCAGCTGAGAGCTATAAATATTCTGACAGTTTATATGTGTGCAGTTTTAGTGCATCAGTAGAAAGGTATTTCCTTCAGTCATCAGGGAAAATTATAGAGTTTTGCATTTCAACTATTTTAATGCTTTGTTTCTGAGAAAAATGTGTGGGTTGTTATAACTCTCTTCTGTGAAAATCCTGAAATGAGGAAACTGAAATATGTTTCTTTTTGTTTTGTTTTTACCTCAAAGCTGGTATACAAAAATATGGGAGTGATTTTCTTTTTTTTTTTTAGAATTTTCTTAATTCAATTGTTAGAAGAAATTCTATGCATTGAAAGTTATAGCAACTTGTACACATTTTTTTTTTTTTTTTTTTTTAGGATCTAATTAATTATATTGGAATTGGGGTAGACTGCCCATATTCCTCTGGTCACAATAGGGATTATTCTGCCCTTTAAAGTCCATTTGTGACCCTAGAATGTAACTTATGTTTAACATGGGGACCATCTATCTGGTGGCTTGCTTATCCGTCCACTTCGTGTTTTAGTCTGTCCATTTACTTTTGAACTAGGTGAAGTAACTGATGTTTCCTGACTTTGATTTGGAACTGGGGTACTGTGATATTCATTGTCTGGTTGCTCAAAGGATTTGTTTAAATGTAATCTATTTCTCCTGTATTCACCATCGTTGGTTTTCACAGTGTAAGATCTCTCATTATGTTTTTGAGTAACAATGGCAGGGTCCCATTTTCCTTCTTTCTGGACACGAACATGGTCACCTGTAGTTAGTGGTGGTAGTGCTTTGGCCTGTCGGTTGTAGAATGTAGCTTGATTTTTTTTATTGTTAAGAATTTTCTTTCTGATCTCCTGATTATTTGGGGCCTTCTGAGCTAGGTGTTTGGTGGTGACTGGTAAAATTGAACGCAAACTTCGACCCATAAGAAGTTGGGCTGGTGAAGCTGAACCACAAATTGGCGTGTTCCGATATTCCAGCAGACTGAGTGAAATATCGCCTTTGCTTTCTCTTGTTTTAGAAAGTAGACGTTTAGCAATCCCAACTGCTTTTTCAGCCAAACCATTGGATTTGGGATGATGAGGGCTGGAGGTCTTGTGGGTGAAGGCATATGTCTTAGCAAAGTTGGTAAACAGCTCAGAGGAGAACTGAGGGCTGTTATCGGAGATGAGAGTTTGTGGAATTCCATGTGTTGCGAATATGTTCTTGAGCTTGTTTATAACTGTTTGACTTGTCAGGGTGTGTAGTTTTTCAAATTCGAAAAACCGAGAGTAATAATCCACTACAATCAAGTATTGTTCATTATTCCACATGAATAAATCAGTTCCTACACATTCCCATGGCAGTTCAGGGATTTTATGGGACATCAGTGGTTCCTTTTGGTTGGAAAATCTATGTCTTTGGCAAATAGCACAGTGACTAATCATAACCTCGATGTCATTGTCTATTCTTGGCCAGTATGCTACCTGGCGGGCTCTGCTTTTGGTTTTCTCAATGCCAAGGTGTGCTGTGTGGAGTTTCTCCAGAAAGTATTTCCTCATGTTGGGAGGTATAACCAGCCTATTTCTTTTGAAGATTAAGTTGTCCACAATCTGTAGATCCTCCTTGATGCACCAGTATTCAGCTATCCCTTTAGGGCAGCCTTTGCGGTCATTTGGCCATCCTTCTTCAATTGTCTTACGTAGCAATTGATATTGGGCATCAGCCTTTGAGGCAGTATGCAACTCTTGTAATCTCATATCTGCAACTGGAACATGGCTGTACATAGCATGAACATGGTATTCAACTTCTTCAGGAAACTTCTGGTTGCAGCTATCCAGTTTTGTGCCATTTTTTCGTGACAGGAGATCTGCAACCGGTACATCTTTTCCTGGTGTGAATTGTATTGTGATGTCATACTTTTGTAACTTGAGCAACATTCTCTGAAGTCTTGGAGGAGTTTTACACAGATCCTTTTTGAAGATGGATTCTAAGGGCTTGTGATCATTCTGGATTCGTACATTGCGCCCATATACATATTCATGAAACTTCTCACAGCCGAATACAACTGAAAATAGTTCCTTTTCTATTTGTGCCCATCTCTGTTGTGTGTCGGTGAGTGCTTTTGATGCATAAGCAATTGGCTTCTCATCTTGCATGAGACATGCCCCTACTCCATTCTGAGATGCATCACACTGGATTGTAATATCTTTAGAGCTGTCAAAATATGTCAGCACTGGGGCTCTACACAGTAATTGGATGATCTCACTGTGGACCTTGTCATATGCTTTGTTCCACTGAAACTGAACATTCTTCTTCACAAGCTGCCTTAGAGGTGCAGCAACATCTGCTAAGTTTGGTGCATATCTTGATAGGAAATTGACCATTCCTAAGAGGGTTTGAAGTTCACTCTTTGATTCAGGTGGCTTCATATCTGTAATTGCAGCGATTTTGGATGGGTCAGCTTTTAAACCATCTCTGGAGATATGATGTCCATAGAAACAAACTTCATCCATTCGAAAACTGCTTTTTTCCATATTGAATTTCCCTCCATACTTACGAGCTCTGTCAAATAGCTTTCTAAGTATGGCATTGTGTTCTTCCGTAGTTGTTGAGAAGATCAGAATGTCATCTGCAACTATTTCGATGCCTGGTATATCTTGAAATGTCTCATCGATCCTCTTCTGAAAGACATCTTGAGCTGATTTTAGTCCAAAGGGGAGCCTGAGAAATCGATACCGGCCAAATGGTGTGTTGAATGTTGTTAAGTATGAGCTGTCTATACTTAACTTTACATTCCAGCAACCTGATCTTGCATCAACTTTGGAGAATATCTTTGCACCTTTAAGCTTGTGTAGGAGGTCATCAATTGTTCTGGTTCTGTAGTGTTCGCGTTTGACGGCTGAATTTAGAGATTTGGGGTCAATACAAATGCGTAGTGATTTTGTCTGTGGTTTCTCAACAATCACAATGGAGTTGACCCAGTCCGTTGGTTCGTCTACCTTGGCAACAATCTCCAACTTTTCCATTCTGTCCAGCTCATCTTTTACTCTCGAGTGTAAGGCTTGCGGAATTCTGCGAGGTGGATTGACCACTGGTGAGACAGTTTCATCTATTTTGATGTGATATTCTCCAGGGAATAGCCCAATTCCTTTTAATACATCTTGGTATTCTTCTTCTGGCTTCACAGTGTCAACTGCCAAGATAACCTTGATCAAGTTTAATTCTTGACATGACCTAAATCCTAGGAGAGGAACTGCATTTGTCTTCACCACAACAAATTTCAGTTTGCTCTGCTTTCCTTTGTGTGAACACTCAAACTCAGCTTGCCCAGCGACATCTAGTTGTTGACCAGTATATGAAGTGAGTCTGACTTCAGTTGGTTTTAACTCAACCTGTTGAAAGGTCTTGAAGACTTTCATGGGCATCACATTTACTTCAGCTCCAGTGTCCAACTTGAAGCTGACACATTTATTGGCTAGTTTTAGCTTTATAAATGCAGTGTCTTGACTATTTTCTCCTCTTTTGACCATATCTACAAAGAATTCTGTATTTTCTTCATAGACTGTACCTTCATCAGCATATGTGTTATTTTCCATGTCTTCAACTGAGTGGACAGGCTTTGACCTACACATGGATGAGAAGTGGTTTTTCTTCTTGCATTTGTAGCACTCTTTCCCTCTTGCAGGGCACTGGTCTGTGGTCTTGTGATTCCTGCCACATTTTTGACATATACATGAGGCTCCATTTGGCTGCTTGGATTTCGAGATTTGTGGACTCTTCTGTTGCCTTTGTGGAATCCTTCGTTTTATAGCATGTACATCTGTTTCAGACATAGACTTCATTTGCTCCCTAGACAATAAATGTGCATGTGCAATTTCCAATGTATTGACTAGAGTGAGGGTTGACCCCTTTTCGATTAGTTTTTCTCTCAGATCCTTTGATTGGCACCCGAATACTATCCGGTCACGTACCATTTCTTCAGGTTCAGTGTATCCACAATCTTTAACAAGCAGTTTGAGTTCTGTGACAAACTGATCAAAACTTTCACCCTCTTGTTGGACATGTTGGTTGAATTTAAATCGCGAAAATACTTTGTTTGATCTGGGTGTGATATATTCCTTGAACTTTGCATACAAGATATCAAGCTTCTTTCGCTGCTCATCAGTAAGTTCCCATGTGTTGTAGATGTCCCTTCCCTTTTCACCAATCCAGATGAGAAAGTAGCTAACATGCTGTTCTTCAGACTTACTAGCTAGGGGACCTGAGAACATCAACTTAGCATGCTGTAGAAACTTTTTCCAATTTTCTTCAATATTTCTACTATTCCAGTTCATTTGTGGATTTGGTAAGGTACTGCTGGCCATTTTTACAGTCTACCTTTTGCACTTTGTTAAACCTTTTTTTCAAGACTTTTTTTTTATTCACCAATGATTTTATCCAACAATGTCTTATGTACTGCTTTAACTATATTCTATTTTAATAACTAGGCTACAAGAGGTCATATCCATAGCATTAATATCAATAGCCTCAATATCCATAGAACCAAGATCCTTTGAAACAAGATCCCACTTCTGACACCATGTTTTATATTCTCTGTGTGGGTCTTTTACCAAAGTCGATGTTGACTCTTTCAAAGCATCTTTATTTCTATGTTACATACATAGTAACTATAAGTTTTATACAATAGATGGCATACACAAAATATGGGAATGGAACAACCTCATTACACGAATCACAGGCCAAACGTATGTGTGAGAAGTGGTAGTTGCACACATCACAATATAATAAAAAGTTACCAGGCAAGAGTTAAGCAACAAATTTATAAATTACTGACATAATATTTAGTATGTTTTGATAAAGCAGAAAAGCAAAAATTGGTACAAGGTAATTATAATTACTTTAAATTGCAACTACTTTAAATCCATTGATTTTGTTGATGGGATTATAATTTTTCATCTTTGGTCTTTGTTAACTTAATCTTATAATATCATATAAAAACATTACCTTCATTTTTTTAATCTACCTGATGATATTTTACAAATGTACCATTTAGAAGTGAGTATTATACATTACATTGTTTTATGTGTCTGTAATTGAGAATGCTCCAATTATACATTATAATGTTTTTTTGTCTCTGTAGCTGAGAATGCTCCAAAAATCATCAATATTTGTCTTTCTAGATCACCACCAGAGGAATCCTGGATATGTTGATGAAACAGAGGTGATACAGCACAAACCATGTAAACCATTCAGACATATATTCTACCATAAAATACCCAAAACAGGCAGTTCAACATTTACCAGTTTACTGAATCGAATGATATTCAGATACAATCTAACAACATTCTGGCTGAGGATGCCTAAGCCACACCCAAATGCATTACTTGAAAAGCTGGGGCAGGTGCAACCAAATGTAACATTAGAAACTAGATTTGACATGCATGTAAGCCATGGAATATTTAACAAGAAAACTCTTGATCGAGTCATGCAAAATGACACAATATATGTATCTACACTCAGGCATCCGTTCCGACACTTGGTGTCTAGATTTTTCTACCACTATAGAAAGCAGAGAATTAGACAAAATGTTGCAAACAAGTGTCTTTCAAAAAGAGGCAAATGTATTCATCTTTAAAGATAGACAATATGGGTACCTAGAAAACCCAATGTTTAAATACTATGAGTTTGATCACAGAAAAGCTCAATTAAATGACAGTTACTTTAGAGAATGCATAACAAATATCACTTCCTTATTTCAAGTTATTATCACTGACAAATATGATGAAAGTTTACTCTTGTTGAAACATAAGTTTTGTTGGAATATTAAAGAAATTATATTCATTAGTCATAAAAATGCCTCATATTCTAACATAAGCAAAGAGCCATCAGACTATGGGATTCTGTATGACAAACATCAAAATATATCTACACTGGATTATCAACTGTACTCACACTTTTTAGAAATTCACCAGAGGAAAGTGAAAGCAGCTGGTGAGTCATTCCAGGAGGAATTGCAAGAATATAGAAAAGTTAAAGCAGATGCGGGCACATTTTGCTGGGCTGTTTATACCAAACTTACCAGTGTCAAACGTCTCACATCAAAGGATATCATTTTAGTGTTGAAACATGAGCTGGTGTTTGAAAATGGTAAATTCTGGGATGCGTTCACCATTACTGCTAGGGATTGTATTATCATGGCTTTATGTGAAGCTCATCTTTGGCATGCCAGAGTGGCTCTAAATTATCCAATTACATGCAACAGAACCATCTCGGGATTCCGATATAATCATATGTTTTGTGCAAAAGAAAATGAGACAGATGTTTTTAGTTACAACAACTTGCATTTTCCCTATTCTGCAATGAGACGACTGCTTCTTTGTGACTTGAGAATCAAATATAATTGGTAATATTCCTCTACTTAAAATGATTCATGTTTTAAATGTATCACCTCATCAAACTGGACCATCCTTACTACCAGAGAATATTACCTGGAATATAGTCCCAGGTTGTGAAATGTATCAAAAAACAAATATCTTCAATTCTAAGGGCTTTTTATCCCTACTGTATAAATAGGAGCTGTTTAAAGCAATGAAAAGTTTTAAAATTTGTTCTGTTTGTGGTTATTTTTAAAGTAATTGTTACATGTGGGCTGTGCTTTATAACACACCTCAGGTTGTAAGAGATAATCTACACCACTGCTGTTTGTGAGCAGTGGTGGATATCCTGTGTAAAATAGGGTGAGGGGCAAATTTTACAATATTGGCAAAAGAAGAAAATTTGCGTGGATTGGTGGTTTATTTACAACTGGAGGCCATATTGTGACAGAAATATTATGTATCTGAATAGGAAATATATTTAATTGACATAATTTATGATATTTCTACATATTAAATTACCATGACTTACCAGGGTATCATTATCATTATTTGTTGTTTTACGTCGCGTTCAACAGCCAGGGTTATATTTCGACTGGTAGTTGCACTGTAAACCACCAGGCATCGGCAAGTAACTACCAACTTTCCAACAGGAAGCGCCCGGCCCGAGATTCAAACCGGCAGCCTCAGAGGTTGGAGGCAAGAACTCTAACCACTACACCACCGAGCCCCCCATGATTTAGGGTAATTCACACATTAAATTATCCTGAGTTGATAGTTTTGGAATGTTTAAAACTGTTTATCAGTAGCACAAAATTACTACATTTGTGATGTTTATTTTTATAGTTGAAAATACAGTGAATTATTGTTAAAATTTATTATTATTATTATTAGTAGTAGTAGTATTCAAGTTGCTTCACTTGCAGTCCTGTTTACTTAGGTCTTGATTATAAAAGAATTGAAAAGATAGACTGAGAAAGACATTTGATTGAATTATTAACTGAAATGAAAAGTTCACAAACCTAGACTCAACAGCCCAGTAATAGACAAGTGGCTTCCCATTTTATATATCTTCTTTTCGACTACAACCATCTTAGTTTCAAAGCCATAAACGTCTACCAACCCCCTCATTTGTCACCCCTGATCAAGTCCAGTAGTCTCACAAGTGGAAATAGATTATCAGTTTCCTCAATCCATCCCAGGAAGGCCATAGGCAGATGTGGCTTTGCCACTGCTGCATCAGTGGAATGGAATAGGCTCCTATTTAGTGTCACATCACAGCAGACCATTTAAAGTTTTAGAAGCCAACGTAAGACTTACCTATTTAAACTAGCTTACCAACCACTATAGTGACCCTCCTCTGATCGGTGCTTGCTGGGTTACAACTTTGTTATGATTAATTACTGTCCCATTTTGGATTCCAGTGCATTAGAGGATGTTCATCAATTGTGTTATTAAATGGCTCGTTATGAGTGAGGAGGGAAATGGACAAAATGAAGTGATATTCACAAGGGAAATCTAGATCTAATGGTGCCAGATACTGGAATTATGATATACAACATAACTGATGTGATTATACGATATTATGATCCAGAGGGATGTTATAGAGCACCATCAAGATATAGTTATAGTCCTTTAGATATGCAAATAGTCTAAGCAGAGGCAAGTTTAATCCAGACAGAAATAATTACACTGGTAGAAGTGATGATCCCAATTGGAGGTTAATGTTAAATCAACAGTCGATAACTTCAGCCAAACTTACCTGTACATTCACCCAGTCAGAGTCTCAGAGATGTCATGGGTACACTACTTATGGTTACATAGATAACTCCAAGATGGTATCTTTAAACAAATAAAAGGGGATGGTGATGACAACAACCTCTCCCTCTTAATAAGTGCCAATGCTGTTTCTCATAAATACAAGGAAGAAAGTTCTACTTAAATTGCCAACAATTTTGTGAGGCTAATAGGCAGAAGTTAAGCACAGTTATACCACGTTTGATAAATAGATATCCAACTAAAACACTGCTGGATATAGGTACAGATGTTAGCTTACTGAGTCTTGATTTGTACGTGAAATTGCAAGAAAAAGCACCTTTGTCAGAAAATACAGATTGACGTGTATTGCAAAGAATGTGAACATGAATGATGGGATGTTAAAAAAGGAGTCTGCATTTCTTTTGGAAATCAAAGCCCAAAACATTTTAGTTGCATCAGTTAAGATCCATTAATTATTGGGATTTTTTGGTTTGATTTTTGTCGATTTTTTGTGCCACTTTGGTGCTTTGTGCTTAGAAATTACTGAAATGAAGAATGAAGAAGATGTTTATCTTTACACATGCAAATTGAGACTAGCTAAGAAAATTAGTGTGCCACCTATGAATATACTAAAGACAACAGCCATTAATTCCATCCCATGTGTTGGCGAAATGGTCATTGTGTCAGAAAAATACAGATTGGCAGGTATTGCTAAGAACATGAACATGAATGCTTGGATGTTAAAAGGATTCTGCATTTCTTTTGGAAATCAGAGCCAAAAATTTTGGCGAAATCATCATTCTGTCTAGTGAGAACAACAAGGGACTATTGCTACGTAATAATGTAGAAGTAGTAAGAAATACTTATGAAGGGCCGAAATTGATGTAAACATCCTCTAAGGCGCTGATGTCCAAAGTGGGACAATCCAGTTCCAAAAAGAGGTCCTTTTCCATATTAGTGTCCGATAGGGGAGATAGGCTATGGTGAAGGATAGGCTAATTTGAAAAGATATGTTTTCAACTGTTTTCTGAAACCAGAAATGCTTTATATGGTTCTAATGACTTGAGGAAGCTTGTTCCACTCTGTGGGAGCAGCTACTATGAAGCTGTGCAATTCTGAGCATTTATTAGGTTTAGATGAGGAAATTGATAGGCAATTGCCCCGTGTGAGATCATGCTGCCTAATCAGAGAGGAAAGATATCGAGGTTGGCTGTAGTGTATTGCTTTATAAGTAAGGAGATTATATTTGAATAATATATGGTAATGAATGGGGAGCCAGTGTAATTTGTGCAGGAAGGGTGTGATAAGACTAAATTTATTTTGTCTGCACACCATACGACATACGGCATTTTGAACTCTCTGTAGTCTACCAGTATATGTCTTTTTTTGTGTTGTAAAGCAGTGACTTACAGTAATCCAGGCGACTGCTAACCAAGGTATTTGGCACCTTTACAGTTGTTTCATGATTTATCTGTGGACTCTTTGTAGTTCCCGGAGATGGTAGTAACTTATGCGACATAGATTAGCCACGTGTCTTTGCATCAAATTTTCAGCATCCAAGATGATACCAAGGTTTTTGACTGGTTCAGCTGGTTCCATGATGTTGTCAAGCAAACTCACTGGGAAAGATGACTTCAGGAAGCTTTTAATTTGGTCATAACCAATCACTATAAATTTCGTCTTGTCAGGATTTAATTTAAGTTTATTATTTCCCATCCAAGCCTCGACGACCTCAAGGCAATTTGTCAGTTCAGTGATACTAGAATCAAAGTTCCTAGAGTCATGTAAATTTGTGTGTCATCTGCATATAATTGATGGGTCACATTGGATTCAGATATGATAGAACTGAGAGGGGTTGTATGTAGGCTTAAACAGAGTGGCTCCAGAACTGAGCCCTGGGGAACCCCATAAGGGAGTTGAAAAGCATCTGAAAGATGTCCATCTATTTTGATTTGCTGTTTCCTTGAATTGAGGTATGACTGAACCCACTTAAGCACTACCCCATCAATGCCGTAACAATCTTGTAACCTCTGATGTTACAGTGCCAATACAACTTGTGAATAATACTGACTGATGTTATCATGGAGGACCGTGATAGTGACTGGCCAGCTGTTAGAGAAGTAAGGGCTAAATCTTCGGACAAGTCACCAGAACAGTTTCAAAGTCTTTATCAGAGATCAATAAAGTTTTTGATACTGGGGGAAGCTGGAAAACTGAACAAAAATTATTTATTTGTTTGTGTTATCTTCTATTTCTCAGTGTTTTGATTAACTTTCTGAAAACAAGTATTTCTTTACTTTAGGCATGGTCAATGGTGGTTGGCAAATTGAAATTGATGACAAGGATTGACATAAAGCTGCATGTATAAACATGGGTTATTTTGACATAAACAGATGACATTTGTATTATGCAATGCACCAATGGTCACAGATGCTATTCTAATGTTTTTGATATGTTTGTGTTGGATACTTATGCATCAAATCATGCAATAGGAGCTGTAGTTTTCAGAAAAAAGGCTTTCTCACCTTAGCATATAATCTATCTGGTACCTCTATGGCATTACACTTGGCAATGGCTATGGATGATGAATTTTGAATTGCCTTCTGGTGTTGAGTTTTAGAGTCTGCCTTGGCAGACATTAAGCACTATAGAAGTACAAAATAGGAGAGAACATAAAGTATTTTCTCAAATACAGGATGGTGTTGAGCGAGTTGTGTGCTGTGACTTTATGTATTTACACCTGAGCAGAGACGATATTATGAACTTTTAGTAGTTGCAAGGTTAACCAGATAATTCCAACAGTATTTTTAAGGTCATAAGTTCTAACTTGAACAGACCACAACAGCCTGTCATGACTATTATCTTTCAAGTGCCTAGACAATTGGCTGGATGGTTAGAAGAACTAATTCAATTTGACATGACATTTATGCATAGAGTTCAGCACAACTGTCTGATGGTATGTTAAGGATTCCTGATGATGTTCAGTTTTGTGATTGCTATGAAGCCAGAAAAGAGCCAGAAACTCTTCCATCAAGTTGATACAAATACTGTACTCGAGCTCATACCCAATGGTTTAGGTTTGATGAAGATGTAGACAATGTTGTACCACTCATGGTGAAGACAGTAATTGAATCCAATTCTAGTAATAGCTGGCTAGAAATTTATTCTAAGAAGCAGTTGCATGAAGCACAGCATTCAGATGGATGTCTACAGGAAGTAAAGAACTGGATTACTACTGAGGGTCAATCAGAATGAAAGGAGCATGTGTTAAACTATGAAGTGTCTGTATTTACCCAAAAGCCAGTTGGTGTATGAAAAAAAACTGTTTTACTACAGGTGGAGGGATGATCTTGGCAATAAACTGTGCCAGTAAAGGCATGGAACTGCCTGTATCTGGGCATATGGAAATTGCAAACATAATACCACAAATTAAGAAGTCTTTTATTTGGTATGGATTGTCAAGAGAAGTTGACCTTTTGGTTAAGTCTTGCAATATATGCAAAAATAATAAAACAGTGACTGTGAAGCCAAAAATCACCTTCTTGGATGTATTCCCTTGCTGCTAGTGCTGGCTGCTGTAGCTGTTGAAATGCCTGTGACTCAGATGTTGAAGTTGCACGTGATCTTCGTGAAAGTGTCTTACTGTGGTTACTGGGAATGACAACCATGTTCTTCTGGATGCTGTTAAACTGCTTCACAGCCTCGTTTCTAAATGTCTGAAAGTCTTTCTCTTCTAATCCCTCAACCTATGACTCAACATAGTTGCCAAAGGCTGTATGTGTTGTCTCCTACTTTTGCCTGAGGAATGAGAACAGCATGATTCTCATCTGAATAAACTGGTCGATGACCTGCTGGTCAAGCAAAATTGCCCTGAAGCTGCAGTGGGGCTTGTGACTTGTTGGGCCTGTAATGTGATGTCTGTTGACCGCATGCTGATCTCCATACTGTCCGTGTCACTTGAACCTCAGGAGATGTTGTGTGCTGAAGCAGCTAAAGCACTGCCCCTTTGGACTTTGGACTTGAAGCATGCTGATTGGCTGAGTCCCTTGTGTCTAATGTGCAACTTAAGGAATCCAAATTTATCCTATATCCAGTTCTGACCTTCCACCAACTCTTTCGGGACCTGTCCAGACTTTTATTGTGTGAGCTTGCCGCAAAGTGTCGTTAGTGACTCAAACCAGGTCTTGCACACCTTGACAGACAGCTTATGACAGTTGGCGAACCTCTCCCAGAGATATTCCTTCCTTGCTTTGGCCTTGTCGACTCACCTTATATAGACAGATATTTCTTAACAGACAAGTCGTGGGAATGACATGGGTCGGAAAAATGAGGCCAGGCTTGTCATACACACTTCCTGGCTTGTCTGTTGCTGTAACCACCTTGTCGCTTTCTGTTTATGGCTTGTTTGTATGTGTTCCCGGTTTGTCCTGCTAAGATGTAATGGACCTATGGCTGAAGACTGGGAGACTTCCTATCTTGACAGGAAGTGTCCGAGTCAGGTCAGTCACGTTTAAGACAGGCTTGTTTGCTTTCAAGTACGGTTGGTTAATGTTGACAGCCTGCCGGGAGGTCCTGGTATTTTACCAAAACCGGATGGCAAGTCCTTCCAGATAAGATGGTAACAGTATACAACAAGTGTAACCGACAAGCTGTAGAGATCCACAACAGGACGGTTAGCGGGTGGGCAGAGCCACAGCCAGAGTTGTTGAGGGTCGGGGAAATATCAAGCATGTTTGAAACATTTTTTTATTTCCAAAATTTCTGATTCAAAATAGAACTCAAATGAAAAACATTTATAAATTACAGGAATAAATTTGCCTAATACATTTAAGTGACTTTAATATTTTAGCAATAGTGGATCACTTCGTTTCCTCATTTTCTGATTGTAAATTGAATGTAGTAAAATTTGTAAGTTTACATAGTACCTTTGGACTAATCAACACCATTGCATTGGAATATGTTTTATAACAAAAAGCTTTTGACAAGGTTAATGAGATTTCAGTGGGATGTAAGTACAAAGATAATAAGCCAGTATATTCCATTCATTTCAAAGTTTGCAGTTTTGTTCTGATAAAAAATAAAAACAAATGTTGTTTTAGTTTTAAGGAATACTGTATTTTACCTACACAGAATGAATCCTTTGTAAGCAGGGAACACGCTATGCGAGTTATTATTGAAGTGGAGTAAGTTCTAAATAATTCTTAAAGAAACTTCTTTGTCATTAAATGATTAAGTAAATTAGCTCAATATATTTTCCTATTATACATTTATTGAGAAAACATATCTGGCAATAGCGGCAATAAGCTAGATTAGTTTTCTAAATATTGATATAGTATACAACATATATTTAGTAAAATTTGTTTTATAAACACTACTTGTGCTATTGTTACTACTTATTACAAAGAAATCACTAAAATTATCTGTACACTTGTCAAGGAATTTTACTTCTCTAATAGACCATTTATTAATTACACTTTCCTTTCCACTAATATTTTCAAGTACAAATATACAATATGGCAAACACAAGCTGAGTTCAATCACAAATAAAGTATAAAATAAGAGACCGATTGATTGATTGACTGGGCAATTGAGAAGATGGAAAAGCAGTGGCTGTAAGCTGGTCAATATGATGCAGTGAAAACCATCGCAAGTTGTAAATAACTACTAGCTTTTGCATCTCAGATCACATCAGAAGTCAACTTATCATCTGAAACATTGGAGGTCTGTTACCCACTGTGCCTCTAGTTCCTCTTTATACCATTGGCTCTTATTCATAAAGTAGGAGGTGAATTATAGTTGCAAGAGAGTGAGTAACTGGTAAAGATGATGACAAGAGAATTGAGAAACAAATGAACATTGATCCACGCTTATTATTTCTTATCGGACTGTTGTGGCTTGTACACTCATTGACACTGACAGTGACACGTTTCAGATCTTCAGAGCACGTCCTACAGTTTATGGTGATTCATTGGAAGTGGACACATTAGATGGGACAACAGTAACAATAAAAGGACTGGTATCACCTTTGATCGCCTATTAATGTTGCAATCTTTGGCATGTGCCAAGCTGGTATTTACTATCTGTGACACAGTTCTTCCCATTATTAACCACATTTTTACCAGCTGTGAACTGCTATGCACCCAGACGTGAATAGCTGAAAGAATGCAGCATTAATATGTCATGCACCACGAAGCCATCCATAGTATATTTTCAATAATTTAATTATATATATCAATTTAGTGTATGTTTCAATTGCTTTTATAACTCAAACTCCAATTTAAACATGGTATATTGCTCACAAAATAAAATAATGTTTGATTTTACCATTTACATTTAAAGACAAAATTTGCATTTTAAGCAATAATAGAAGATCTACAACACGTTAACTGATGCAACCTGTTCAACTATGTCTTTCTATGTTTTCTCCACATTCATTCAAATTGCCGCCTGAGAGAGTGACCCATGTGATATGAATCAGACAGCCACTCAGACTGCCATTTTGTCATGCGTGAGATGATAGGAGCATGCTTGTCAAGTACCTGTGTAACACCAACCATATACTGATCATACAGTTCTGCAGCAGTTCATCCAGGGGACAGTACAAATGGTATATTACTAAGGTCATTGTGGAACTGGTCGATATTAATTCCATGATACCTACAATAAGAGAACATTTTTTCAATGCAGGTTGCTGGGTGGGAAAGGTCGAGTTGGCATTCTTTAGCAGCATGGTCTGAGATAAAGTCTCCAACATTAACATTACGGACTAAATCAGAGTCACAAGGAGATATCAAAACGTCAAGAGTGTGACCCAGTATATGAGCTGGGCCACTGACACGTTGAATCAAACTGCAGTGCTGAAGGATGTCATTAAACCTAGCCCTATCACCACACTCAACGTCCAGATGAACATTTATGTCACCACAAATGATGAAATTGGAACCAATTGAAGACAGGAAACCAGAAAGAACCAGAAAATCTTTCAGAAATCGAGTAGTACAAGAACCGGGGGATGGTACACACAAGCAGCAGCAAAGCTATTGTAGTCGGACCTGAAAGATAGTATAATGATTTCAAATGATCTAAAAACCAATGAAGAGACAATACTGGGAGAAAAGGGTTTTCTGCACAGAAAGCCAACACCACAACCCAATCCAGTACACCTAGGTTTTTGGATTAAGTTAAAAGATAATGGTGTGAGATAGTTTAGGAGACCATCAGTGTTGGTTGGTCTGATCTGAGTCTCAACCAGGCCCAGTATATCCAAGTTACTGCGTTGTACAAGGTCATGCAGGAGAGGGCCTTTATTGCGAATGGATCTGCAGTTGATGAATCCAAAATTGGTTGGGCCAGGGTTTACAGCAGCATCACCACACAACAAGAGGAGTAGGAGTAGGTTTTGGAGTTTCAATTGTGGAGGAACCTATTTCGAGTTGCTGAGGTAGCAATATTTACGCACCAGAACAGGGAGCCAAACAATAGATGGAATGCTCCTGTCAACTTTTTCACAATTCTGACCCTTGTCAGCATTAAGTCAGTTCCTAGAGAAACCGACACATAGGAAACATATCAATAGAGTAGTTTTTATGACTAACATGGTCAAGAACCAAAAAGCAAAAAAAAAGTGTGACAAGAACAAAAAAATATCACAAAAGCCAAGGGTTAACAAACCATAAGAGCAGAGAGACCCATAAATTACAATCAATCTAAAGAAAGAGTTAGAAATACCGTTCAAGTGTTTCTGGGTGATTTTTGCAAAAAATGCATTGTGAAGATTGTACTTTCCCTATAGTATGCAGCAATTTCAACACTCAGTATTATTAAAACCCCCTTAGTCATCTCCACAATTTCATGTAGCATATGAATAGCATATCATATTATTATTATTTATTTTTTTATTTATTTATTTATTTTTTATGTAAATAACGAAATATGTTACTCTGTATTTTGTTTCTCTCACTGTTCGCAAACAAAAAAATATTCAATTTGATTGTTTGATCACCTAACGATGTACTGGGTCACCCACTATGCCTGGGTGTGTGTACCCCCAGTGTGTTTCTCTCTTTTTGTTAGTGGCATAACTATATCAAATTGGATAATAAAAAAAAAAAAGAAATACCGTTCAAGGTCATTCTCTATCACTCTCCTTTGACATATTAAATTGTACCGTTGGTGGTGTGTTGGGAGCAATCCTTATCAGGTAGATCTTAATTTCTCATTTTGTGTCCATATTTTGCTTTGAAACATAACTTTTCATGTTTATCAGTAACTAGATCTTAGTTGGTAACTTTTGCAATTATGTTCTGCTTTAAAGATATTGCTTGACTAATTGTAAAGCTTATGTCATAATGTCCTCTTTAAAGTTCATAAAATGTATGTAATAATGTTATCTTAAAAGTTTTAGTAGATAATAAATGTTAAATTTTCCCAACTGCCAAATTTTTGTCGGGCTTAGGTCCCCTGGGGAATGAGAAACACCATGTACAAATACAAGAATATAGTCAACAAAAACCATGAAAAACCATAGAATAAACAGACATGAAAAAACCATAAAATAATCACTGGGACATATCAGGGGATAACGGGGGATGTGAATCACATCAGCAAGGGGTTGAATAAAATACTACCATGATAACGAGGAATGTGGGCGATAATGGGGTATTTCAACAATACTGGAGATATAAAGCAGATTTAACCAATATTTTAAATAGGTCATGCTTCGGGTGTTGTGTATGAAAAAAAATGAAAACGGCAAAATGGAACTAGTCAGACCAGCAAGTAGCAAGATTCTTGAGTTTTTAATTTATAGATCGTTGAAAAGCAATACCCACCACGGCCTCACGCCACATAACCCCTTTGCCGCCATAATTTTCTTTAAGGGGGGAGGGGGTGTTACATGTATGGGCACTAAATAAGTGCATTGTTTAATCTAAGCTTTATGTCTATATGTTACCATATAAGGTAAATCTGTTATTGATTCCCTTTATCTTTTATGCAGTAGTGATCTATTTATTCTTTTCTTCTATTAACCTCAGTGATTATATTAGTAGATTTGGGGAAACTCAATTACCAGAAGTCTCTAGAACTTCCTTGGTGAATCTGGTAATAGGTTTGAAAGTCAAGTTTCTTCTGTAACTGTCTGGAAGTTTCCATGCTGGTATATAAACGCTGTACACCTGGCCACAGATGCACATAGTATTCGCTGGCTGTAAGGAAGGCTATTTGTGTTTTAAAAGTGCTTCTGTTGTTGTGAACTTTTGCTGGAGTGAACTTTCTACATTATCTGGATAGATTTGCTGTACCTTGGATATTACTTACTTTTTACATACAGTGTATGATTCTACCAGAGAGTGGATTTACTGTATTTTGGACATTGTCCATATCTTGAAGTGGATACTACAGTTGTGCAGACTCTTCGGAATATTTCTATACAGACATTTGGTGTGATTGGATATCAAAAGGATAACAGGATAAGAACATATTGTGTTGTCAAACGAATACATATAGCATGTTCTTTGTATTGTAGATGTATTGCAACATTCCTCACAGCTGGCAGCTTCAGCCTTGGAAAGGCTCAAGACAGGTTTCCGTCCAGCTACATGGCTCCAATACAATCGAATGTTTGCACAGTTCCTAGCATTTCTAGAATTTGAGAAAATTCACATATTGCAGGTGAACACTATTGTTTTGCTTTCTTTTATGGAGTTCTGTTATCAGAGTGGTCTTTCGCAGGCTAATATTGCCAATCATTTATCTGCAATTAGAGCCATGTTTATAGTCCATGGGCTAATTACAGATTCATTTAAAGATCATAGATTGCCTTTGTACATTAAATCTCTTAAAATCAATGCAGTTTTCAAGCCTACCATGTCAAAAATTGTGTCTATTGACATGTTGCAAAACATTGTAGCATTGTGTGATCAAAAACAGTTTCCAGTAGTTTTTAAAGCTCTGTATCTCTTCTGTTTCTTCTCTTTTATGAGACTTTCCAACATATTGCCACATTCTGCTGCTCAGTTCGATTTAACTAGGCACTTGACTAGAGGAGATGTCATTTTTAGCCAACAGGTGTGCACAGTCATAGTCAAATGGTCTAAAACCATTCAGGATCGTAAAGAAACTACTACTCTTTCACTGCCACTGTTAGGTTCTTCACCCCTCTGCCCTGTGGCAGCTTTGAAGTCCATGTACCAGGTCTTTCCTGCTTCCAAAAATTCCCCTTTATTTTTAGTACAGGGCCGAAGCAAGCTGGTTCCATTGGCCGACTCTGCTGCCAGGAAGCATCTGAAGTCCATTTCGGCTATGCTCAACGTGTCTCCTCATTTAACATTTCATACCTTTAGAAGATCAGCCACCACTTGGGCTTTCAATAATGGTGTGTCTTTGCAGGAAATTATGAAGCATGGCACCTGGTCATCACAGTCAGTATGGAGATACATCAAATCTGTCCCTTCCTCTTACTTAGTCTCTCGTACTTTCCACCAACATCTTTTCCTTTAGTTTGGCATTTGGCGCCTTATTTTGCCAGTTCTTACATGTTTCATGGTGAAAACATATACAATAACATTACATTTATCATATTAAGCCATGTATTCATGTTTTGAAATGAATTATTATCACTTAACAAGGCTGCTCTGTCACCTTTTTAATCTGGGCAAAGTATAACAAAAAATGCTATGAACTCATTGCCTATTGGTTTCGGGCTTGCAAATTTATTTTGTGCACCTGTAACCCCATTGGGTCTATTAGGAAACTTGGGGTTGTGAATTAGTTGATTTTGGGTCAGGGTAACTCTATACCGTGTCTCTTTGTTATATGAGTGACAGGGTTTTCACTTCGCATATCTATATGCTGAACTTCATAACGTCCTCCTATATATGGGACATGTTATTTATGCAATTTTACATTACTTGATCATGTACCTTCTTACCTTGGCTGATTTTGGGGCCATTAGCCCATGAAAAGTTAGAATCTGAATCACATTATCCTGTGTAGCTGTAATTATATTCTTTCATGCTTTATTATTCTGGTTTAGTGCTTAATGCACTGTGTACAGTATAACTAGTCGTGCTTCTTATTTTTAGTATTTTATGTGTGGTTTATCCTGTGTAGCTGTAATTATACTCCTTCATGCTTTATATTATTCTGGTTTTCAGTGCTTAATGCACTCTGTAAAGTATAACCAGTCACGTTTCTTATTTTAGTATTTTATGTGTGGGCCTTATTTTGCCATTTCTTACATTTTTCATGGTGAAAACATATACAATAACATTACATTTATCATATTAAGCCATGTATTCATGTTTTGAAATGAATTATTATCACTTAACATGGCTGCTCTGTCACCTTTTTAATCTGGGCAAAGTATAACAAAAAAATGCTATGAACTCATTGCCTATTGGTTTCGGGCTTGCAAATTTATTTTGTGCACCCGTAACCCCATTGGGTCTATTAGGAAACTTGGGGTTGTGAATTAGTTGATTTTGGGTCAGGGTAACTCTGTACCGTGTCTCTTTGTTATATGAGTGACAGGGTTTTCACTTCACATATCTATATGCTGAACTTCATAACGTCCTCCTATATATGGGACATGTTCTGATTATCATTAGGTTATGGCCTACTGGGCATAATTTTATTAGGCTAAAATTGTTAGGTCAAAAATTTTGGCTCCCGGGTTAGCATGCTCGTGTTCACCCGATTGAGCCCAGTAATTTTTCGGTACTTAGGGGTTCATTTTTTGGGGGGGAGTCTTATGTTAACTTCTGTTTGTCTGTCTGGTGTTGATACACTTCATCATATCATCAGTATTATACAATGCCTTGTATTACAATGAAATGTCAAATATAGCAATGATGTGTTTTAATAATAATAAAATTATATAACCCATATTATTTCTTACTGTCTTGGGGAGGGGGGGGGCTGGAAATGAGAACATATTGTGTTGTCGAACGTTGAACATATCACAAGATACAGATATGTGTTTTAGTGGAGATTGGATAGATCACAGGACAGATCACAGGACAGATTGTTTGATACAGTGGACAAACTCAACTGTCAGTTACATTGGCCAGGTCAGAGTGTTTTCATTATTTTATCAGTGTATGTACTATTGAGAGCATACCAGTTGACTGTAATTATTATTTTAATTGTTAAATAGATTTGTTAAACTTTTTGTCATTTCCTGTTGCAAGTTAAAGACAACCGGTAACTGCTACCGTGCTTGCCCATGACCGTAACACAGGAATTAAGGCCCTGGAACAGATCTGTCAACTTACTTTATATCAGCCTTTATTCTTATTTTTGGTTTTTGACATGTCAATAAGCAATTTTTACAGAAGTTTACTTGTCACTTAATTTCTTTATTTTAAAAAATAACAGTTTTGTCATACTTAGAATCACTTCAGAATATACTGTACAAACTCCTTTAAAATTTTCTTTGAAGTCACACCTTGGGACACCATACATACATTTCAGCAACTACATCTTCTTTTACAGGAAGGGTCCTCTGACTCAAAATAGATTCAAATAATGGAGAAAAAATAAGTTTATTTATATGTACAAACTTAGTCAGCTAGTTATAAATATACAGGAATATTTTGTAACGATTAGGCAAAGGGGGGTTAATTCTTTGTGTTTGAGATATGAGGAATATATAAATAGTTTAAAATACAATTCAGCTCCCATTATAATTAATGTGTAAGTTAATGTTATGATGTCAAAACAGCATACATATCGTGCACTCATTAAAGTTTTAACCTTTTGAGTGAGAATGCTAATTTCGGCCTTTTGTTACTTGAAGGGCCATAAAAATTCATACAGCCCTCTGACCTCTTACAGTCTTGCTATGTACCTGGATTAATGAAGAGTTATTTGATTTTGACCAATCATGTGAGATTTGAACACTGGGGAACAGTAAACACAGTAAAATACGAATATAAGATATTTCTGAAGTTACTTATAAAAGAGGAAGAACTATGGATACACTTAGAATGATATTGTTGAAATTACGTAGCAACTTTCTCCAAAAGACTGAGATAACTATCTTATTTAGTGACTTCATATCTTCTTATCTCAATAAAATTATGTTGTCTCAAAACATCGAGAATATGAGAGGTACCAAGGAGAACTACAGCTATTAGCATTAGGTTTTGGTAAAATATAGTATTTATAAATGTGATCATTATGAGGATGTCTGAAGAAAAGTTACAAACTTCCCATTGCCCCAGTCACTTTCAAAACAATACTTCTTGTTATAAAAGGCAGGGTAGTGATTGGATGACCCCTGGCCTCAGGTTTCTCTGACTCCCACGAAAATTCAATTATTCCTCCTCACTTTTTATGGGCAGGTCAAGCCAGGTACACGCCATTTGAACATTTACAAGTTTCCCCCCTCTAACCCACCCAACACCTTGAACAAGTTATTGCTGTAGTGTATTTTCAGATCACAAAGCAGATAAAATGACACATCCAATAAGCCCCCCCCACCTCTGTCCCTTTCCACATCCAGTCTTTCCCTACTGGTAGCTGGTCGTTAGAGT
The DNA here is from genome assembly GCA_964017235.1 of Sabellastarte sp. h YS-2021. NCBI lineage: Eukaryota > Metazoa > Annelida > Polychaeta > Sabellida > Sabellidae > Sabellastarte > Sabellastarte sp. h YS-2021. The sequence goes on from OZ024938.1 coordinate 68,938,198, forward strand.
TAAAAGGAGACCTTGAAAACTCCATTAAATTTCAAGGAAGCTAAGGACCTACCTTAAATTTAAGGAAGTGTCCTTCAAGGAATGTTTAATAACTTTAATGAACATTTGCTCCCTTTGGTAAGGAGGATGAAAGGAGGCTTTGTGAAACTGAATTTTAAGGGGGCCCTCCTAGGCTTCATGAAACCGGCCCCTGGGGTCATGCTGTGGTCTACTAAAGAGTGTAGCATATTCACTTTAGTTGTCATAGAAACGACACCCATCTTTCTCATCACTCACATCTGTCAGAAGATAATGTTACAATCTCACTCTCATACCAGCCAGATGCATCATCCTCTGCGTCAGTCCACCTTCATAAAGGAATCAGCAACCCTTTTGCTTCTCTCCTATGCTCACTTGCCTCCACAGGCTTTTGTACTCAGGCTGTCCATATAGTTTTGTTTTCTGTGGGCAGCTTCTGTCCTCAGTTGCGACCCTGGAGAACGCCTTCCAACCAGTCATGATGTCAGTGTCTCTTCACCATCTGTTCTGTTTCACAGCCATCACTGGTGTAAAGTAAATGGTCAAAATGGTATTAGTAACCTTTATGCATGTGGGTATCAAAGTAAAATGGAATAGTTAGACAAGTGGTGCTGCTCTTTTAGAGGTATTCCTTAGAAATATTTGGTACTTGAAAATATTCGAGTCTATGTAAACTTTATTATAGAGTGAAATATTCTTTTTATCACTTAGATGGTGATTACTATGCTGCATGGTTAAACATTCATTAAAGTATATAAAATTTCTTCCTTTGCCTGTCTTTCACCATGTTTTGTCCACCTTGAGTGGACTGGCTTACATCTCTAAATCAAGGCTTTGGTTGCCTGTGTTACTCCTGTATATAAAAGTTTGGTAAATTTTCAGTAAGGTAAAGCTTTAAAGGGGTAGCATGCGGCTCAGTATGTAGGGTGTTGGACTCATAATACAATGGTCGTGGGTTCGATCTCCACTGATGCCAACTGTTTCATGTGGTATAATATCCTTGGGCAAGATGTCAACCTGAACTGTGCCTCTTTCCACCTAGGGGAAAATATGGGTAACCAGCTATAAGGGACAATGGCTTTGGTGCCTTGCATGTCAGCAATAGTTAAGCTTAGTTACCAAGGCTAGCTATACTTGCTGGGGTAATACAGTGTAAAATGCTTTCAGCTAACAAGAGAGAAAGCGCTGTATAAGTCCAGTATCATTATTATTATACCAGTTTTTTATATTTTTTAAGCTTTCTAGCTGTAAAGGTTTAAATATTAAATCATGAATATATAAATCAGGAACAGCACTTATGCGGTAAATTCGACATTCAACTCTGTAATAAGATTACAAAATAGCTATGCATTGAAGAGTTCAGTCAACCTTGATTTCCTTTTGTCAAACTTACTTCAGAAAAAATTGTATATGTTTTATTGTATCTATTTTATTGTATCTATCATTTTATTATTCTACTATTGATATCTTGAGTCTTTCTAAAACTGAAAAGTGCAATTATTTTGGTATTGCCGGATCTTGTACATTATATAGTTATATGTAGTGCATTATATCACAGAGAGCTAATTTGGTCACTACTGTATCCCCCCCCCCCCCCCCCCCCCTGCTATTATGCATTTAGCTTACCAAATATTCCCATTGTCATTTGACTGTGTGTGTCACCTTTCACCCTGAATGGTTATTCCCATTATCGTTGTAACTCCTATTTTAAATATTATTTTAATATTCAGGTTTGTCATGGCCTTATGTAGGTCAGCTATTCTGACCTAGTGCATTATTGTCACATCTCAGTGTCTTTGAGACTAGGTTAGAATCTTGCGCATTGTTTTCATTATGCACTCTAGTATGTCAGTAAGTTATTTTAACACTTTATATGAGCATATTACACGTATTCAATTTGAACTGTTTTAGTGATTTAAGTGATCTGACGAAATCTTTTCTATTTGGTTGCGGCCTTTCGTGTACCTAAAATCATTACACCAGGTTATCCAAGGAGGTAGACCAATCACTTGGATCATAATTGGAGTGAACAAAGTGATCCCAATAAAATACGCCTATTTATTAATCAACATTGTTTTGTGGACATGACATGTAATTGGTTGGTATGTATGTCTGTATTAATCTTGCAGTAGTCACATATCTAGAAATATATTAGGACATAATAACAAACCATAAATCCCATGTTAATTTTTTCGGGGGTGGGTGGGAAGGGAGGCCGGTAGGGTTCAGGGTCGGGGATGTGAATACAGAATTTTTTTCAAGCAATGAATTTTTCTGATATTAAAGGGGAGACTTTTTAAATTTTTCAACTTCTCCTGGAGAATGTATTTATTTACCTAAGTAATACAGAAATTTGCGAGATGTAAAGCCATTAGTAGGGCACAATGTCTGTCAGCCCATAAAAAAGTAAAAGAAAACAAACAAGGCCAAAAAGTGATTCACTTTACTTGTGTGAGATGCAAAGCCATCAGAGATACAAAGTAGTGCACTGGAATTTATAAAAGTTTGGTGGCGAAAACAAAATTCCGAATCAGATACATCTCATAGCTGGCGTAGAACTCAGTCACCCACCCAAGTACTAACCTAGCCCATTGCTGCTTAACTTTAGTGATGAGACGGGGAAACTCCAGAGACGCAATCCCTGCTTAAGAAACGGTTACAGGGCTCAAGAGAACCCCTGCTTAAGAAACGGTTACTGGGCTCATTGTTTAAGAAGATCAGCATTTAGTTATTCTGTTCAAATGTTTGTGGTCATGGATCTGATTGGATTTAATTTGTTTCAAAACACTGTCAGGGTCATATCAGTTTTTTGCAGTTGATAGGCTGCAAGGAAGCATTGCATTCTAGTTGGCCAGGATTCTGCACGCCAAATCATTGACAAGCAGCAAGATGGTGGCATAACCATTTCCTTACTTTTGAATGCCTGTCAGCAGTTTATTTTTCTTTCATTAAAAGTGTGTAATATATTACATTAATAGGCAGTTGTTCCTGTCATTGATAATGACCATATATGGAAGCCTTTTTCACACATTTCCAAACAAACTCGTTTACCTTTATTACCTTCCCCAAGGCGGAATTATTACTTCGAAATCTTGCAAAATATGTTTTTCAGTCTGTTTGTATATTTGGATGTTTGTTTGTTTGTTAGCACATTCTAGGTCACAGTTTTGGAGCTAGGATTTTCATTTTTTCATATAACATTGTCATTGGTCAGTATAGATCATGACTGAATTTGACAAAATCAGTAGCATTTTCACATAGCTATCACCATTTTAGCTACTTTGCTTCACAAATATGCGGCAAGATTTCGAAGTCTGCAACTCATAGGAGTGAATTTATTTTCATGACTATTTGTACCTGTGTCTGTTTGTTTGCTAGCAGGATTATGTAAATACTACTGGTTGCATCCACATGAATGAAAATTGAGGAGATTGGTCTTGATCCAAGTTAGATGTCATTACATTTTGAGACAGATCTGGATGACGCAGAGGAATATCAAATGTCCAGATTTTCCCATTTATCTATTATCACATGCCTTGTGGGAGGTAGTACTATTCGAGTGCTATTGTTTAAATTAAAATGATTGTAAAATCCCCCTAAAATACATTCCAGCAATATAGAAATGAAAATATTGACGTTAAATAACATCTTATAAATTACAAGTTAAGGATGGAGTGTAATTTACATAGGATAATTTATAGAGGTTCATGGCCCTTTGAGGCCTAAACTATCCATTATTATCAAACATTGGACCTTTACTTAGCCATTAACCTATACCTTGGCATTTAATCATCTTATTACCTATGGACCCCAATTCAGCTCATGACAAAATAATGAACATGTGGAATGCACTGACATGATATCAACTGTTGAAGGAGACATTAAACCTGACTTTGATTCTCATCCAGTTTCAAAACTGTACGGGTACACAAATTGATAAAACCATTGCCTAAACTCTGGTCCTTATCTACAGCTCTGTTATCTGGTTGTATGGTTTTACGAATTTTGTCATTCTCATGTATACCGCCCTCTACTGTCCAACACACCATATTTAATCTAAATAGGGTGACATATAGAAGGAAATATATATTTTGTACACATTTTACTTAAAATAAAAATATGTGGCTTACATTATATGAAATGTACTTTTACAGACTTCCTGTAAAAATTCATGCAGAAATGGTAAAAATAAAGCATTTTTTAATACTGACGGACACCTGTTTAAGTCCAACAGCTCTATTGTGCAGTTTCTTAAAGTATGGATTTACTTCATTTATTCTTCATACAAAATTTTTTCATTTATTCTTCATACAATACTGAACTCAGTATAGCAATTTAATTAATAACAACAGAGAGACTGCTATAACTGCTGTAAATTAGATCAAATATCTGTATTCAAAAAAGGTCTTAGACTTAACCTTTGTATAAAAATATAGCCAATTTAAGCCTTACATTTGTCTAAGACTTTTGGTGAAAACAGCCCCTGGGTTTGTATTCACAAACAAACTCGCTTAACCGAACTCTAATTTTGTTCCCCTGTTACTGCTTCCAGAAGTCATGGTCAATCAATTGTAATTCACTGTAGTTCATGTAGTTAACCACTTCCTAAATACCCAATTGACAGTACAGGCAGTATCCCCTGTAGTAGGCTGCATTAGGTAAAATGTCCCTGCCCTTGGATTACCGCCTGACATACGTTTGCAAACTGGCAATTCAGTGGCCCACCACCCCAGTCCTTGAGTGTTGCACAGAAGTTTTAAAATGTTTAAACTTTGCACCTTAGAATTTGGTACTGTGACCATGCACAGATGAATGCAAGCACGCACATAGCTAAATCTTGCAATGGTCACTGAAGGTGTAGTTCACAGTGTTTTTAACATTGTGACTCTGTCGTCTTTCAGTGTAACACAGCAATATAAGGTGAGTGGAGGAAACTGGACATTTTGCCACTGTGTTACAATGTTGCATATGAGCCTTGGATGGTAATTGAAGAACAGGGGGATTTCGCTAAATGCTTGTATTTATTTGGGGTTTTACGTTGCATTCAACACTGTACAGGTCATATCACAACGGGTAGTTTTATGGGTAGAGGAAACCAGTACATACAGTTGGTTAAGGTGGTTGGCAACTACCAGCTTTCCCACTTCAGGTCGGGCCGGGAACCGAACCCCGGCCTCAGATATGCCACCGTGGCCCCTTTAAATGCTTGTAAACTGCTGGTTATATCGCCTGTAGTGTAATTGAAACAATAAATCTTGGAAGGTATATCGTGTCCTTGGAGGCAGTTCTGCTGCAGATTAAAATTCTCTAACCGCGGGACATACCACCTGTAGCGTGAATGGGGCATTAAGAGAATTCCAGGTGCTTGCATAAATTCTTGCTGGTTTAAATTCAGATAGTATATACAACTGAGGTTAATACCATGCTATTGTTTTGGCATGTTACTGGGTAGTACTGGGTTGTCATCTGATAACATCACCTTAAATTAGCAAATTGTACTAATGGAAGATTTGTTTTTAATCTATATATATTCTCGTGTTTTTTGTATATTTCTAGTCAATTTCTGGCTTGGCCAATCATGTATTTGTATATATATATATATTTGTTTTTGTTGCAAATATTAGTTATTGCATTTATTATGCAATATTTTAGTGCAGTATAACACATAACTGTTTGCACTTAAATTTTAACTATCTATCTTATGGAATATTTTTTATTATATTTCTTAAATTTCTTACTTGCATATGTCAGTCTTCCTGTGTTAACTTGATAATACAATAGAATGGTAGTGACATGTGTAGAAAACTTATAACAGTTTATGCTGTTACCTGCATGGTGATGTAATGCTTTTAGTAATTTATAGTGTAAACATTATGTTGATGCTTAACAGCTGTATATACAATGTATATGTAAATGTTCAGGTGCCAGATTCACAAAAGGTCTCAAGTCTCAAATCTAAGATTTTGGTCTCAAATCTAAGATTTTTCCTAGATTTTTCTCAGATTTGAGACCTTTTGCTCAACTGGGATTCACAAAAGATCTCAGGCTAAGATTTTTCTCAGATTTGGTCTCAAATCTAAGACTGCCTAGGGGGTGACTTAAGTTTTCATAAAATGGAGTATATGTAATAAAAAGTCACAAAACAAAATGAAATAGTGAAGTATAACATATTATTTAACTTGTAACACAAAACATGAATATATATTAACAACAGTAAACATTTACATCACAAATTTACATGAGTGGCTTGTTTTGCTGCTATAATCAGTTCAAATTATAGTAAAAAGACAATGATTTACTTGATTGAAAATATTCTAAAATGTGAGTATGTATGGTAGAGTAGTAAAATATCAATGTGTATACTTTCCACTAATCTCAACAAAATGTTACAGACTCAAAACTTAGCTGAGATTCCTTATTCGTGAATCTCAACTTAAGCAGAATCTCAGCTGAGATTAAAATCTTAGATCTGAGCCAAATCTCGGCTAAGATTTGAGACCTTTCGTGAATCCGGCCCCTGGCATACTTTTGTGACTACAACTCCTAAATATCTTAGCACTTATCTGTTACGAATTGTTGCAATGTTTATGCACTGGTTAAATTTGTATGATGTTATTCCTATTGGTGTTTCAAACTTTTATACACTACACGCAGTTTTATGTCACGTCCAATGAATATTGATTATAATGTACTCATGTATGTTTTCTTTACCGAGTATTAAGCATGCGTGTATTTGAAGGTACTGTGAATGTATTTGAATATTTCAATGTTTTGGTGGCGGGAGAATTTAATTTTGGCCTGGAATACACACTTTTGATACACGTTTACTTGGTAATACTAAATTTAAGGACACTAGTTATTTAGGATTGGACTGAAATGAGTTTCAGTTTGAGAATGTGACTTTAAGGTTAAGTGTGTGTTATTTTGGTAAATATCCACCCAAATGTTTTAGGAAATCCAGTTGCAAGTGCTATCCAACGTGGGTATATATGCTGTAAATCCAATTTCAATTTGAGTTAAAACTCTAATTTAAGGTATTTAATCACAGTTATATATTTGGACTGTTATGTACTGCAAGGTTTTTCAAGAGTACCAGGCCGTTTTTTGTTAATATTGTGACGCCAGTGAGGTACTCACAGAAAATGGCGACTATGCTGTGAAGACAGCCCCCCACACACTACTATTTCCTTTTTATTTTGCCGGAGATCAACAAGGATGCAGTTTGGGATATATATTTGTTATCAAACAACATGGTAAACATATGTCATTGGTTTATACTGGTTAAAGGACCTTCAAGCAAGTACATTCAGGTATATAACAGTTTTCTGGAAACTACGTACTGCTTGTAAATTTTGATAAGGAGCATTGCCATCTTCCAACACACTATAGCTAATTCAGCCGGTACTGTACTGTACTGCTGTACAGTCCATCGTCTGGTACAAAAACAGGAAGTGTACTGCCTTTCTGCCTGATACATATTATCACCATTATGAAGGTAATTAGCTGTTTACTGCTACCTGCACAAGTTGATCGCAGGCATAAGTTGGCCGCGGCTCATCTGCAGGCTCCGGGAAGACAAATAGGTTATTGTATACCAATGAAAACTGTTGCATACAATATGTTTAATCATAACACATGGTTTCATAGTGTAGTAGGCCACTCATGTTAAAGCCCTGTGAAGGTGTGGTGAGCAGTGTGTGAGCCTCTGTTTTCTGGAGGTCAGTTGACCCCCTCCTTTGAAAACCGGGGGTCAATCAAAATTTTTTAGGGTGAGTTAGGCTTGGCCCCTTCTACTTAAACTGCAGGTTAGAAAAATAATGTACAAACAATACCTAAAATACCTTAAAAAGACAGTGTGTGTTAGAGTTACGAAACGTGGGGTACCGTGTACCCATGGGGCATCGAAAATGGGGTACAAGTGATATTCTGCCAAATTTTCCTCCTTAAACAATGTTTAGACACCCAGTTACTAAAAAGCAATGAATTAAATTTATTTATCACTTTGACAGTAAATCATAGTACATTGTACATGGTTGTACATTCATAAATATATCTGAAGTACACCTGTGTACATCGTGGTAAAGAAAACCGTCAAAAAATATACCTGACTTTTTTCCTCTTATTTTTGGATGATTTTTAAGGTAGCAAAAATGAACAGAAGCACTACTCAATTTTCAATAATATATAGTATATGTTAATAATTTCTAAAAAATTATTTTATTTACTCTACAGATATGATATCTATACTGTTTGAAAGACAAATTATTGTAGTTTATGTTGCTTTTTATTTGACAAAAATCCATTGAGTGGTTCCAAAGTTACAGTGTTTTTGCTACAACCCCTGTAAATATTTTCGAATTTCAGAGGTAATATTTTCGTCGGAGGTTTCCGAGGTTAAAAATTCAAGAATTTCCGAGATTTAGTAGAATGTGTCTCCCACAGCACAAGATATTTGTCATCGTTTGGAGACTTTATTTTCAATTGTATCCTTGCAAAGATCACCTTTTCTTTCGATATGTAACATTTGAATAAGATTTGCAAGGGTACATTGTAACACTGGCGATTTAAGATGGCTCTGCATAGCTCTCGTCTCACATGAAATTTTAAAATATAAAGCTTATCTTCAGTGCTTTTGTTATTGCATGTGCATCTATCTTTCATTAAAAAAAATCTCGAGTCCTTTGTTATTCAATAACGCGAACTCTTCACTTCTCGACCTTTGATCCCACGCATGCGCATTGACGGGTAAACAAACAGGAAATCGGTCATTTTTGTTTTAAAATTGGAATAAATAAAGAATTGCTGCATAATAGACGAAATATCAATATATTTTTTTTAATACTTCTGCGTCAGTCTGACCCCCAGGTAAATATTATGTGCGTAAATCGAAACACTGGTGAGGGCGGCCAACTTATGCCTGCGGCCAACTTATGCAGGGTAGTAGTATATTTCAGAACTGCCATGCCACCATTTATTGCCAGCCATGTCGTTTATAATTTTATTGTCACAAATTTGAAAGTTATTGTTCCTTTTTTGGCGAACATTAAGTCTTAAAATACATCCAACAAATTATCATTAACACCACCTGTGCATAACATTGCTCTTATGCAGTAAATAACCACAATGCATTACCCAATATTGCTCAAATTATACCAGCGTTCACACTCATCCCATCGCAGCCAATTGATCTTCTTTTCTTTCCCCTTCTTTGTGCCATGTTGTGGATGTAAGATTATCTCTTCTCATTTAAGAACTACACAGACTAAAACAACTTTTATTCAATGTATATATGCAGTAACACTCTCATATACCATGCTGGGGAATCCCTTCATAATCACTCTGACTCATAACCTGGATTCTCCAGATAGATATATATGGAAAACACAATGTACTATTATATTTTAGTGGAGATTTATAACAGGGCATTTTAAATCAAAACATTACATTCCCTTTTCTTCTTCAATTTTGAATTTGCCAATACAAACTACCTTATTATCAAATACACCTTTTTACCCTAAATTAAAATAATCTCCACATAAGTGAAACTATTGTTCTGGCTTATAAAAACACTCCTGCACAAAATTAACCCCAATTTTATGTTGTGTGACTCATATTTAAAATAAACACAGTCTTCAAAGTCTACTAACTGGACTAACATTGTAGATACAGATGGTGACCCTGGAATATCTGAGGTACTACTTGTTGGTGGTTTTCCTGTTTGATCCCGGTCTAAACCTTGTTGTTCAGTTACATCCACCATATCCCTTTCATAGTATGGCCTCACAAACAAGGAATTGCGCCTGTACTCGTCTCTGGTCTGTGACTTTAATGTCAATTCTGTCTCTTCTTTTCCGGTAACAGTGTACAGAGATGACTCATACTTTGATGCTAATTTCACTTGCTCCTTTGTGTTTCTTAACAAAACTTGAACACCTACTTCAACTGTGCTTGGTTTCGCTCCTCGGTGATCATCAGCCTTTGCTTTCCCCATAAGTTTATTCTTCCAATCTAGGTCTGTTATTGCCTCATCAAGCTGTGATTTTTCTCTCCTTAACTCTGGAATCTTAGTTTTTAATTCCCTGCCAAACATGAAATAAGCTGGAGTAGCTCATGTGCTTGTATGTGGTGTTGACCGATGAGCCAACAGGAATTTGTGGATTTCATTCTGCCATCTTTTCCCTTCTGCATGTGCAACTTTTAGTGCTTTCAGAATGGCTATCCGAAGTGAAAACTCATTCGAAAGGTATCGCCAGTAAACAATGTGGTCCAGAATAATATACATCCGCGTTTTTTTTTCTTTGTTTACATCATGATCCAGTGAAACATAGGAAAAAAAAAAAGTAATGCCTCAAACACAGTGCTGTGTACCTGGATGTAACAACCGAGGGGGACATGTTATACCAAGCAATGAATCATTGAGAAAAAAATGGTTAAATGCTATTAGACATCAAGAAACAGGTGTGTCAAGGACAGACAACACTTGGGAGCCCAAATCCAGAAGTGCTGTTGTTTGTTTTCAACACTTCAGAGAGGAAGACTACATCACTGAAACAGCACATGGTGAGGATTTTTACTGTTAAAAGACACATGTCTTGTGTGTATTTTTAGACACTTAAAACCATATGACCATATTGTAACATTTTCAAAGTATTTCACTTTTAAAACCCAATTGTATATCATTCTAAAATGGCCAGCAATTTGAATTATTTTGATCATATCAGTGTACATAAGTATTGAAAAGGCAGTTAGTATTATAATAATTATTATTATTATTGTTATTATTATTAATATTTATTATACATTCTTAAAACTAAATTCTACATCTTTACATATTTATATATGTCAGATATTTATATAGAAGACTTTAAAGGGTGCTATTCCAAGCAAATTCTCGTGGACTGTACAGCCGAGTCCACAGGCTCAAAAGAGACAAGAAAGAGGTGATAGGAGAGAAGAAAATGCCAATAAAAAAATGAAGACACCTTCAGAGTCCAATAAAATAATGAATTTGGATCTTCTGGATATAGGAGCAGAGGTTGAATGTACTGCAGCGGAACAGGAGGGTAAAATCATTGATTCCCCCCAAATAAAGGAGGGTTCCACACAGACACAGATTTCGCCTGGGTTTTTTGTTAAAAAATACATGCACAATCTAGCAGGTATGTATTATTACACTAGATTGGAATCTTTTGAAAAATTCCTGTCTGTGCTAGATATTCTTGGACCAGGTGTTGATGACCTGATATATTATTACAAGACCAAGGTTTACCAGCCCAGTGTGAGGAATCAGTTTTTCTTGACACTGGTCAAGCTGAGGAGAGGGAAGGACAACTTGGAATTAATTGATCTGTTTCAGATATCAAAGACAACGTTGACCAACATTTTTATTACCTGGGTTAATTTTATGTATTTACAGTGGGGAGAAATCAACCTATGGGCAGAGAGGAATGTTGTGTCTTTCAATATGCCTTCTGATTTTAAGAGGCAATTTCCAAGAACAAGGGTTGTAGTCGATGGAACTGAATTTCGGATTAAAAAGTCATCAGCACCTACTGCTCAGCAGGCAACATTCAGCACATACAAGAACCGTAATACAGCAAAGATACTTGTTGGTGTGACACCAGGTGGCATGGTGTCATATGTTTCACCTGCATATGGTAGATCTACAAGTGACAGGCAGATTGTGGAAAGATCAGACCTACCACAATGCTGTGACCCTGGCAACATTGTACTGGCTGATAAGGGGTTCAAAGTGCAAGATTTATTTGCTCCTTATGATATTACTGTGAACCATCCAACATTTTTTGACAAAAAAAATCGTTTGTCTGGAGACTTGGTTATGAAGGACAGAAAAATTGCCAGCAAACGAGTTCTTGTTGAAAGGGTAATTGGACAAGCAAAAACCTACCAAATTTTGAAAAAACCTCTGACTGCTACTGAAACAAAATTTGCCACTCAAATATCCACAGTGTGCTTCACTTTAACAAACTTCAAAACCTGTGTTGTGCCAAAACATGCTTAAACTGCATCGCTCTCATAGATGTTAATTATAAGTATAATAGTTCTGTCAATGAATCACAGATCCCCAAGTAATTATTGCAGTAGTTATTTATTTTCATAAGTTTCCAAGCTAATACAAGAAATGAATTATATAAATTTATACTTTTAAATAAGGGAAGTGGAAAGACTATATTACTTATTTTTACATTTAAACCGTTGTCATGTCTTTATATACCTCTCTATATTTGAAGTAAGCATGTGTCAGTGGCTAACATGTTAAATGTGTTTAGTGAAGAAATACATGTGATTTATCTCCACTATACAGTAAAATTTCTGCACATATGTTACTATAAAAAAGTAGATAAAATGAGATTTGTTTCAGCATCTAGTTGGACACAATAAATATTTATTTAACAGAAGTATCCAATATTTCTTTTACTTTTTAAAGTCTGGTCTGATGTCTATTAAAGAGGAACACAAAGAGGTTGCACAATGTATATTCCACTAACTTTCATTATTTTTGTGCCTTTAACTAGACTGAAAACCATAATTGTAATAATCCAAGTAAAAGTGTCTTTCAAGTACAGCTTTTTCAAAATAAACTTTATAAAAGTTGGTCAGTTTTGTTACCATGTCTTCTAGAAAATTGTCATCTCTTTTCAATTCTATGGTGATGAAGTCCTTGAATGTGTAAACACAGAAATGACACACTTCTCGTTCACTGCAAAACAGCTGACCTTGAACCTGGTAAAATTAATTATGATTTTTATCAAGTTTCAGTTGTCCATCTTCTAATTTCAGATATGGCATTGTACAGCTATTTATAGGTTTATCTCTTGAAACATATGGGCACTTGACCTCAACTAATGCATTTTCTCCCACTTTCCATCAGGGGTACTAGCTAAATATGGATGGCTCTGGGATATGTATGTTCCACATTTAGCTACTACCATATGCGAGATAAACTCATAGTTTTTATTGCTGCCCTCTCATATTTTCTGCCATGTTTGATTGCTGCTGACTTGCTGTCAAGTGAAGTTGTGAATGACCTGGCCAGCTTTTCTTTATTGGTACGATCAGTAGCCTTGCAAATCCTGCCAAAATTAGAAGAGTGTAATCTTTTGGTCCTCATGTGCATCCATAGCTTGCTTGTGCTGTGGTCAACTGTTGCATTCTCAAAGGCCATAATGTCATCTCTTGATATTTCTGATATATTGTTGTCCTTCAGATACTCCTCCTCTGGAGTCAATAATAAATAGTCGTGGTCATGAGCAATCCATGTACATTGGGTGGCTTGTATAACTGCATGAGAGGAATATCTACAAATCCAGATCCAACGCAAATGTTACGAACATAAGACCTGTAATGAAAATTATCTACTAGTTCCCTTGGCCTTGGATCATAAATGACAGACCCAGAGTGACTGTCATTCACTGATAGTTTTAAGTCATGACATTTCTTACAGTGGTGAAAGGTTTGAAGTCTTTCTGTACATGACATTTCAGTTTTAAGGTCCCCAGATTTTACAAACTTGCACAAACCATATAAAAGGGCACACACATGTTTGCAATGGGCTTCTGGCCCCATTCCTGCTCCACATTCACATTGGGCCTCGTATACCTGTCCCTGACTGTCAAATGACAAGTCTAGCTTATACACAACAGTCTTTTTCATCTGTGCTCTGCACTCAATCTGAATGTATGACTTGTTCCCCTTGTTAGCCATCCGAACAAACCTCAGAAATCGCTCCTCATATAGATCTTTAGCTTCTTTGGTCAACGATTTCTGAAATTGGAGAAGATACAGATCTAGGTCTTTTTGGGTAAAATCTACAAATGTGCTATCCCCATTTACATCTCTATAGCTAGATATATCTGGCAACTCCATTGAAAATTCTCTACTTTGATCAGTCAGAGTTTCATCTGGGTTTTTAAAGTTCAGGTTTCTGTCATATGCTTTTAATCTGGAATAAAATATGTACAAAGTATTTTACAATATGTTCATGTTAATTTTTATTTCTTAGATATAAATATTAAAAGAGGAATAATTGCTTTTGTTAAAAGTTGTTTCCTTTGTGAAGTTATGTCAATAAACATTTCAACACTAGATAAATATACTGTGATAAGATATGCATTTAGTCAAGTTTTCAGATAAATTAAAAAGCCCACCATAGATAACATCAGTTACAAGTATAAAATACAACTGTCTGTAAACTAGTTGACAGATTTATATCCATGAAGACACACAAATAAAAAACCTGCTTATGCTGAAGACAGCACTTAATAACTTTGAGAAAAATACAGAAGAAAAATACCCAACACTAAATGCAGCAAGCTTATAAAGCCATTAATTATCGCTCACAACTCACCTTTCAACAAGTTCTTGTTTACGACCTGCCAACCCAGCTCCTCTTTTCCTGAGCTCAGGATTTTTATTTAAACTTTTTGAAGAAAAAACTATCGCTGTTTTATGTAGAACACACGGAAGACTTAATGAGGCTTAATGCAAACGAAGCCACTTGGACTGCATTTTTTATGGCATTTTTTTGTGGCTCCGTCTATCGGTAGTAGTTACTTTGGTTAGCCATGATTTATTCTGAACCTCCACCTCTCAATTTGCCTGGGGCCACAGAGGTGGTGAGGTAACATGTTGAATTCCATTCTCCCTGAGATATGCTTCAAACTCCTCTGACACAAACTGTGGACCATTGCCTTCAAACAATTCTTTGTTTTCACAATCCCTTGGTGTCCTTCATGGGCCAATGCAACAACCTCTGGTCGAAGCTTTTTTGGTATGATAATTGTAGATCCTCTTAATATCAGTTTACCGACACAGCACAACTCGTTTTTTACACACAGGAAATGTGGCATCTTGCATTCACTCCAGTCTCCTGACTGAACGTACTGTCGTATTTTTTTTAATTGAGGGTCCTTTTTTTGTTATACTTAAAGTTCTTGTGGACTCAGTGCTACTGGAGTATGTTCCTGTGCAATCAGACATACAAAATCTTCTTTTTCCCCTGCTAAATCCTTTGGAGACTTCTGATTCCAATGTGATAGACAATCGGCAATATTCGCCTTCCCAGGTCTATAAACTACATTGTATTGGTATCCTTGTAATCTCAATACCCATCTCTCAATCCTGGCTGTTACTTTTTGCTTGCTGCCATAAATGTGTTCTTGTGGTTTGTGGTCAGTCTCTAACTCAAACTCAAGGCCAAACACATACAGATCAAACCTCTCACATGCTCATACTAGAGCTAGGGCTTCATTCTCTTTTGGAGAATAACGTCTCTCTGTGTGTGTTAAGTTTCTGAATGCATATGACACAACCCTCCACATGCCATGCTGTTGCTGCAAGAGGACAGCACCCAGTCCTGTTGGTCCTGCATCACCTACTATCCTTGTTTTGCAGTTATTTTTTAAATATACCAGTGTCTCTGCATTGATTATTAGTTCTTTGAGCTGTAGCAAAATCTGGTATAAATTTTGCTGAATATTGCACCAAGCAAAGGAATGACCTTATCTCAGATGAGTTCTGTGGTGCCTTTGCATCTCTAATAGCCATCACTTTTTCCTCACTGGGCGAAACTCCAGACCGACTCAAATCATGTCCATAAAAAGTGAGTTTCGGGAGCCGGAATTGGCATTCATCAGCATTCAAGGTGAGACCACATTCCTTCAATCTCTTCAAAACACCAAACAAATGCCTGTCATGCTCCTGTAATCCCTTCCTATGTATGATTATGTCATCTGCTATGTTAGCAACACCAGGGCACCCTTGTAGCACATCTTTTATAATCTTCTGGTACTTCTCTGGTGCTGAGGTAATTGCAAATAAGAGTCTTTTATACCGGTAAAGGCCTCTATGTGTGATGAATGTTGTGATATCCCTTGATTTTTCATCCAATTCTATTTGATGAAATCCCCACTGGAGGTCACTCATGCTGACAATTGTAGATCCCTGCAAATCACTTAAGACTTCTTCAATTGTAGAAATATAGTGTCTTTCTCATATGATTGCCATGTTACCTTTTCTCATATCAAAACAAAGTCTAATGTCCTGATTGGATTTTGGCACAGCTACAACTGGTGACACCCATTTCGTAGGCACTGATATCACTGATATCTCAATAATATCCTCTCTCAGGAGGTCATCCAACTTTCAACCTTTTCCCATAATCCAAATGGCAACCGCTGTACTGGTTGTGCATAGGTTTGACATTGTCATCAATGTGAAGTGACTCCTGATAATTTTTCAGTTTCGCCACTCCTTGAAAAACTTCTGGATATTGCCCGATAATGTTTCCATTAGATCCTTCAGTTGTTACTGAACACACATGATGTCCTGTAATTGGGCCAACTCTTACCACTCCCATCTTCTCAGCTCTTTCCTTACCCAGTTATACTCAGCCGTTTCCATTGATAACTGTGAATTTTACTGTGCAAGCCTTTCCACTGTTTACACAGATTAATTCAGCTTGAAATCTCTTTTTCTTTCAAGGGCTCCCAAATACACTTATCCATAACATTACAGGATGCACCTGAATCAGTGAGAACTGACTTGACTTCAACTCCCCCTATTACCAAGTCTACTAGTGCACTGTTTTGTTTATTACACACATCATCCACTCAAAAGGCATTTCTCCTGTCATCCTGACCATTTACCTCCTGTGTACCTCCTTTGCAGCAGTGCTAGCCTGGTTGGAGCTGTGTTTTGTCTTCCAACATTTTGCAAAATGTCCCACTTTGGAACACTTTCTACATATGCTATTTCGTGCTGGACACACCTTTTCTTCAGCAAAGTGTCCTATCCCATCACAACGATAACACCTCTTCCCATCACCCTAGGCCCTTGCAGTGCATTAACATCTGCTCCCTTTTCCATAGATTGGACTTGCATGTCCAGTGCTTCCATAGCAGGGGCAATAGCCTGTAAATCTGTCAATGACACTGTTCCTGTTTTCTCAAGAAATTTCACCGCAGATGGAAATTCAGACACCGATCAATCAATTGATCCTGTATGGCCTCATCTACATCACTGAAGTCACATGAAGTTGCTTTTTGCCTTAAACAGCACACAAATTGGTCCACTCTCTCTGATGGTCCCTGTTCTATCTGTCGGAAAACATGCCTTTCAAAACTGACATTGGCCCTCGGAGCAAAATATTCGCCCAAAATTTGAATGCTCTGCTGGAATGTTTTCTCCTCTGCTTCACTAACAAGAGTGTAATATACATTCTGGAAGTCTATCCCAGCCATGTGTAACAAAAATGCCAACTTATGGATGTCAGCAGTTACACCTTTGGATGTCATATACAGTTGAAATGCATGCTTCCATCTTTTCCAATGTGAGCCCAGAGTTGTTTGATCGTCCTTGGGGTTGAAGCAAGGAAGTCAAAGGTCAAAGTTAGGGTTTTACGTCCCGTTCAACAGCCAGAGCAAGGAAGTCCACCAACATCTGTTACTACTTGTGATCCCCCTAAATTGCCTGCAACACCTCCGTCTCCAGCATGGCTAGTACTTGGCACATTTGCCTCTTTCTGTGACATTTTTTTCTTAAGTTTAAAACTACAATAATCCTTGTCCAGCACTCAATTAGATAGAGTCAATTAAATCTACAGACGTTTATCATCATCGATTATCTCTTCTCATTTAAAGAACTACACAGATTTAACTTAACAACTTTTATTCAATGTACATATGCAGTAACACTCTCATATATCATGCTGGGGAACCCCTTCATAATCATGCTGACTCATAACCTGGATTCTCCAGATAGATATATATGGAATACACAATGTACTATTATATTTTAGTGGAGAATTATAACAGGCCATTTTAGATCAAAACATTACAGACATAGTCTTAGATTTACATTAACCAATGCGTCCTAGTGCAGTATAAAATTACCTATTTTTTTACAAGAACCTTATAAAAACATGAAATCATATGTAATGGCTGCCAACCTTCAACATTCTCAATATCCTGCTGTAACCACCACATGAAGGGACGAAAGTGATGTCTGAAATGATTACTCATTAATGTCACTGTGATTCTTTTGGCGAGTCTTGTCAATTAAACATTGAGATTGAGGAGTTGCTGTAACATAAATGTAAGTGGTGTCACATGTTTCCGAACATGGTCATGCATTATAATATTTGTAACGCTTAAAAATGTGGAGAAGTGAATATGCAAGGGGCATTAGTTGTTGCTTAATCACTCGCAATAACATTGGAAATTCTTTTGCAGCTGTTTTTTCACTGGCTTCTTGTCTTCTTTTTTTCCCTCAAAGTTTGCATCATTGTTTCGGATTTCATGTGCCTGGCTGTATGTGTCACCCATATTTTCTTTTTAGATTCAACAATACTGTCATCTGGGATAGGAAATTTAGCTTCCATTTCAGACTCCAAATCCCCAACAGTCAAAATGGGTGCATGTATCTGACACATGTTGGACATTTGTTCGATTACATTCCTCATTTTACAATTCAGAGACATTGATAATGGATTCAATCTTGTCATTACTGGCAGTACCACTGTTTTGTAACCTATAATTTGGGGTGTGAATATAATTTGTGTGAATTATGAACTTACCAACTGACAGGCATATTTCATTAAACTTGCATTTTACATGGCCAAACACTCCCACATCTAGAGGATGCAATATACAGGTGGTTTGGGAGGTAGACTTAATTCTAATTCTAATTCTAATAGTACTTTTATAGCGCTTAATCTCTATCTAATGATAGACTCTAAGACGCAGAAAGCCAAAATCAGAGATCGTAATCGTTAAATCTGGGACATTGCAGGGGTCGACACCACGGAGAGACAAAATGAAAAACTAGGGATAATCTAGGGTGGGTAAGCTTTTTCAAAGAGGTAAGTTTTCAACTTTTTTCTGAATGAGGAGAGAGATTTAGCTGAGCATACATCATCAGGAAGATCATTCCAAATCGTTGGGGCATCGTATGCAAAGCTAAGGCCAAAATGCTTTTTAGACTTATATTTTGAAGCACAATGTGGGACCTCAAGCAGCACACCATCAGATTGACTTCTGCGTGTTCTATACACACTATGCCTGGGTTTAAGGAAAGGTTCAAAGTATTTTGGATGGCCACTATGTAGAAACTTGTACACCAACAGGGCTGTCTTGAAGACAGAGCGATGCAAGACAGGCAGCCAATGAAGACTCTTTCTTACAGGAGTGATATGTGAGTATTTGGTGGTATTAGCCACAATTCTTGCAAGACTGTTCTGAACACATTGGAGCCTTCGAATGTCCAGAGCAGAGAGACCTCTGAACAAGGAATTACAGTAGTCAAGACGACTTCCCACCAAGGCATTTGCAGCTAAAAGAGCAGCTTCACGTGTAAGATATCCTCGGAGTCGCTTTAGATCCCTGATATGAACAAAACTAGTCTTACAGGTATTCCTGACATGGCAAGAGAAGGAAAAATCAGAGTCAAACCAGACACCTAAGTTCTTAATTGCATCAACAGGTGAAAGGAGGTTGCCAAGTATATTAACTGGGAAAAATTTCCTGAGTTTTGTGCGGACATTTCTTGAGCCAAACAGAATAAATTCTGTCTTGTCTGGATTTAGTTTAAGCTTATTTGCAGAAAGCCACTTTCTGACATCATCCAAGCAGTTTTTCAGTCTATCAAAGGCCTGAGTGGCATGGTTATGTGTGAGATGAACATATAACTGTGTGTCGTCGGCATAAAAGTGAAAACATATGCCAGGATGATTTTGAATAACTTTACTGAGGGGGGTAGTGTATAATGAGAACAAGATCGGCCCCAGGACAGAGCCCTGGGGCACACCGTACAATAGCCTTTTAGCATCGGATAAAACAGAACCAATCTTGATGCACTGATAGCGGTCACAGAGGTACGACTTGAACCAGTTTAGAACCACGCCTCCAACACCAAACCAGGAACTCAAACACTCAATAAGCGTACCATGATCAATGGTGTCAAATGCTGCTGATTGATCCAAGAGAACAACAGCAGTAGCTTCACCTCTAGCAAGAGCAAGGTGGACTTCATTTTTAATAGACAGTAGTGCAGTTTCGGTCGAGTGACCTTGCTTATAGGCTGATTGACTGACATTTTCAAGTCCGTTACAGGCAACATGGTCATTTAACTGCGAAGCAACTACACGCTCAACAAGTTTGGAGATGAAACTCAAGCCAGAGACAGGTCGGTAGTTTTTTAATTCATCCGGTGGTAGTGAAGACTTTTTAATCAGAGGAGAGACAACAGCCTTTTTTAAACCACCCGGGACAGCACCTTCAGTTAGAGAACAGTTGACAAGTTTAGTAACTGAGGGGAGGAGAATATCCAAACATTCTTTAACTAGGAAAGTAGGCCATGGATCGAGGAGGCAAGATTTGGTTGGTGACTTGGTAATTACTTTCCGTACTTCATCCTCAGAAACTGCTTTAAAAAGGTCAAATTTGGGTACATCTGAAGGAGCAGGAAGAGTGAAGGAGTCAGTGTTAGTAAAGGAGTCCCTGATTTTTCTGATTTTATCAGAGAAAAAAGTGACAAAACGATTAGCAAGGCATATCTGAGAGGCATGAGAGGGGAGTACCTTCTCAGGAACAGAGTGCAGGACTGAGCGTAGAATCTGCCACAGTTTCTTAGAATCGTGAGCATTGTCACTAATGAGGTTCCTGAAATAGTTGGTCTTATCCTTAGTAATTATGGCGTTGCACCTAGCAATTTGTTTATGGAGTCTAGCCCTATTTTGTGGAGACTTGTCTTTCCGCCAGAACCGTTCAAATTGACGCCTGACTGCTTTGGCCTGCAAGTACGTGTCTGATAGCCAACCTGCAGCACCTTTGGTGAAGGTATGAGTGACCAGAGGAGCGTGTTTATCGAGCAAGTTACTCAGATCCCTTGTGTATTGGTCATGAAGTGCACTAACGGTACTGCCAGGACTTGCAACAAATGAACACTTTTTGAGATCACAGATCAGACTCTGCATGTTTATCTTATGATACCTTCGAAAGGTGATTGTGTTTGACTTGGGTGCAGTGGGACTGGCAAAATCAAGCTGACCATGAACAACGGCGTGATCAGAAAAAAATCCACCGACTCGTACGTTGGAAACAACCTTCGGCTCAGTGGGTGCAAGAACAAGGTCGAGGATGTGACCATGTAGGTGAGTAGGTGAGTGCACATGCTGTGCAATATTGCATGAGTCAAGACAATTCAAAAATTTGGTGCTGTCACTGGAACTTGTGTCAACATGAATGTTGAAGTCCCCACACATAAGAAATGAGGAACTTACAGAGGAGAGATACTCAAAAAAGTTAAGAAATTGGTCCAAAAATTCATCAGAACATGAGCCTGGGGGTCGGTAAACACATGCTATCATAAAAGGACTAGTAGATGAGCCAATGTCAATAACTAAGTTTTCGAAAGTTGTATATGTAGGACTATCAAGAATTTTGAATTTGATATTTTCAATGACAAAAAAGCCAACCCCACCACCGAAGCCGTGAGGACGGGGTCTATGACACAATGTAAAACCAGCAGGAGTGATTGAGCGGAGGAAACTGTCATTGTCAGATGGACGAATGTGAGTCTCAGTCATGGCCAATATACTGAAAGAGTCAGTAGACATCATGTCTGAAATACTGGGTCCCTTGTTTCTGACTGATCGACAGTAGTTGACAACGCCGAATGAGATAGGACCAGGGTTTAGAGAAATATCACCACACAGTAGGAGCAAAATTGACAGACCTCTAAACTTTGTTGAACAAGGAAAGTGATGTACATTTCTGCTACAGCTAGCCTGCCTAAAGGATCTTGGGAGGACGCTAGAGTCTTGAGTGGTCGCTGAGACACACAGCTCAGTGCCTATGCGCGAGACATTCACAAGGAAAAGCAACAGAAGGGCAAGACAACAAGGGGTATACATCTTTGAGCACAAGGAATAGTAATACTCCAGTATCCTTAAGCTGTGATGAAAAGGGACTGTAGGGAGTCTGACCAATTAAAATCCTTACAGCTCAATCATCCCAGCATCAAGCCGTCACGTCGTTCGTCCCGTGGGCGACTCACGGGCACCCTATACTCCCCACTAAGCCAGCTGAAAAACTTAAATTTCTAAGCAAACGTACACACCCTAAAAGCTAAAAGGGGACCAATAAGCTGACAAATGAAGTGAAAGCAAACTGGAGTATAGAAATTTAACAATAAAATTCACAAGAGGTCTAAACAACAAGGGGAAACAACGAACAAATCATATGAGAGATGTAAATTAATGAGATATAGCCACTGAACACAGTGGAGAGGAAAAAACAAGGGCCGATAATTCCCGCTAAATGGGCGATAATACCCGCATTTTAGGTAAAACTACCAAACCACAAAAAATGGGGTAAAAAGACGGGAAAAAGAGGATATACACAATAAATGGCCCGATTATATATATTTTACAAAAAGAGTGGGTAAAAACTGAGAGATTTAGCCGAAAACGATCTCATTTTAATTCTAATTTTGAAAAAGCGTCTCCGTGGTGGCTATGCTAACGTAACGTATATTTAAGATTTCAATCTGTTGAAATCTTTTCTATCTGTTGTAAAATAATTTATGGCATCTTCAGTCAAGCAGTGTGGTAGTAAGCATTTAAATATGCAAGATTGTAAGATCCTGAGCATTGCCACTTGTGGGGCACGAACTCCCAAACACATGACAGTCATGCTACATGCTAAAGTTACAAACCACCAGGTCATCGAGGATCACTTTGTTTCAATTCAAACGTTGAACATGAATAACCTCAATCAGTACCAAAGAGTGGTGCATGGATAAATAAACATGGTGACTAAAGTGAAACAACAGTGTGTTAGGTTTATATTTTATTTGTGTTAGAAAACAAACTGCAACAACATTAAGGAGATAATACATGCACCAAAGTGTTCTCAGTTCGTATTGTGTGGTGAAATTTCTGTAAGATCGGGCAATAGACCTATCCAACAAACAAATGCACTTTCAGTCACGTGGCCTAAATTTGGTCAACAAAAGATATGCTGTGTGCTGCCTTTCCACATAGTTTTTCAGTGTACTGCTTTAAACAGTTATAATACTTGTACTATTAAAGGCATATCCTTTTATTCTTTTCCAAGAGATGATAAAACAGTAAAAGTATGTACATTTTTTTATTTATGTACATTTTAAAACAACAAATGTAAACCCCCCCCCAAAAAAAAATAAAAGGGTCAAACTAGTACACATGGTGGCATAGTTTGTGGGAGAAAAAACCTCACCAAGGGGTGGTATCCAAAATATTTTATGTAATTACCACTCTAGGTGACAACTTTAATTTCACTTTTTTTAGTTTAGTCATTTATAGCATATATGTTTAATTTTATATGTTATATTTTATTAATAAGACCACAATACTCTTGCTGATATTCTAACAATCCATAAGAATACTTTTCCTTGCTACTAATATGAACATCAACAACATCCCTTTATGTTTATCTACCGACATTGCCTTGATCTGATATTTAGATTAACATTTACTATTACATTATTGTGAAGTATAAAGTTATCTGTAAAATTACTTTATTTTTGTTTATATTACACTGCTTTTGGAGCCTGTGTCTGTTCATTACATTGGCTTCTGTCAGCTAAGAATTGTAAACCATAATTCAAATACAATTTTGTTAGTTTGGGAAAAAGAGTACTTGGCCAGTAAGCCCAATTGAAACCAATCCTTTCAATGTTAATACCAACATTGGTGAATACACCAAAATCACACCAATCTAATCCACTAATTGTTAATTGTCCTTGTACTTGAGCAAAATATTTATTTTGCTTTAGACACACTTTACTGGCAGAATTGACTACAAGGCCAACATCATAGATTGTAACATCATGGCTGTACTTTTTCGACATTTTCCTCCTGTATATATCTTTGACTTTGTTCTCTGACTTGATTCCATGATATATTCAACTATAGTGGTTTGTCTTACATTGACAAATTTGTGGCTTCCTATATTTTCACCCTGGAATATTCAAGTCTGCCACTGTGGCCTAGCGGGTAATACACTTGTCTAGGAACTCAGAGGACGTGGGTTCAATCCCTGGTACAGGAAGATACATAGTGGCTCGGATGACCACTTAAAATGGTGGTCCTCTGTCATTGGGTCCTATCCTCAGTGGCAGGTTAAAGAACCTCAAGGACGTTGATAAATGGTCATCCTTGAGCCTCTATCTTCCAGTTAGGGGAATGTCAGTTACTTGTGAGTTGGGGTTGTACCTGTACAGTCGGATTGGTTAAATAGCGCTTTGAGTCCTGTAGTATATGGAGATATTGCGCTGAGTATAAATACATAATAATAATAATAAAAAAGTCAAAAAGGCTTTCGATGGTATGGCTTCCCTCATCAAGATGTTGTAAAAAGTTAGATGCAGTTAAGCAACACGGTCTCCCTTCTCTCCAAGTTTAACATAAATATTGTTGCTTGGTTACAGCGTTTAGGTTTTTGGAATCATCTATACCAATCTGTATCTTATGAAACATCGGCGCTTAATCATCCCTATTGGTAACAATATTCATATTCAGCAAAGTGAAGCCCATTTTGACTGGTAAAGATGGAATTTCACTTTCTCGATTATTTATTAATGCAAGAGGTATGTTAATCCATGTGACTTCAAATGTTGGCTTAAAATCATGTAATAAAGTGATAGCTGAAGACTGAGCCAACTGGGACAACACCAAATTTTTTGTGGACTGGTATACTTCATCAATTTCAGAGGAAAGCAGATATGCAAATGGGACTTCTTTGCAGCCAAATATTCCTTGATTTCTATGAGGGACAGGCTTCCTTTTTCTTTCTTTGCTCACATCAGTTGATGGTTTTGCAAAATATAGCTCCATCACTGGTTCAGACTGAATGGAAGGGCCCCTTGGTTCATGCCACCTTTGTCATAAATCTGTTTTGTCAAATGGTATTACTTTCATATGACCCATTTTGAAGTGACAACTATTACATGACTGCAATGACAAACTTCCTGTAGAAAGCAACAAAAATGAAGTAGTTTAAAACTTAGGCTTCCATATTTTGCTTAGGCAATGGTTACATATACAGTCACTTAACATTTTTAATCTATTTTTTTAGATAGTCCCTACAATTGACAAGAGGATCTGTGCACTTGTACACGCAGACAGACAACAGTTCAGGGTATTACTGTTTACATCTTCATGTTCAGGATGTCACTACTTATATCACCATGCCTCATATTAAAGTCGAAAAAAGTTTATATATGTTATAATAATAACTTGGAAAATGTTATTTAAATACTTAACCCTGCTTTACAATGGCATTTCCCACTCAAAACAGTACCTTTATTCGATCTTATTACAAAATGAATTTTAATAAATTAATGTACATCTTTTTTGTGAAGCAAAGCATTTGTCTTTTATGAAAAGTTTCTCCCCTCTCTTGTCAGATATCCAGATATCAAGAACATACTTCTCAAGAGAGTAATGATAGGCCTTTTCATTTATCTTTCCCCCAATTTTTTCCTGGTATATTCTCATGATAACTAGAGAAAAATCTAATTTGAGTGTTCTTCCATAGGTTATATCACTTGCAAAAGGGGCAATTTAATGACATAGGTAATTTGCCAGTTAAAACAAAAGCTATTTTTCCAAAAAATAAATTCATCTAATTAAGCTATTTTAAAATGATGAAGCACTCACTCTCACACATCAACCTGAATAGTAACACTGGCCTAGCCCTGAGACAGTTTGAAATGAATATGGATTGAAGCCATTGTAGGAAAAGTTCTTTATCAATGTGTCCTAAGACATAAAAAATACTCATTATTTTGATCTAAAAGTGAAATGGGGATCAGTATTATGAAATGATATTGATACTGAAACTTACCATTTGGAGAAAAGGCAAACATCTAATTCTTTGGTAATATTTCATCCACCAATATTGTTGGCATCGACCTTACATATATGAGGAAATCTGGTAACAGTTTCGCCAGATGCAAAAACACAAGTCAGCAAAGTCACATGTTCTAAGTTTGTTATCTGGTATAAAATATGAGGCACAATTTTTTTGGCATTTGTTTATATTACACAAATGGAAGGTGACATAAGTGTACTCATGATGATTTCATTGTGTTCAACTAAAATGAGTTCAGTAACCTTTTTCTGGTACAAACCCTGGCCTGGCATCCTGTAAGTTTTTCCTCTGCTGCTCACTTGACTACTAAAACCAGTTTTGCCCACATTCAAAATTTGATCTAGCTTATTGCTTAGACCAGTCTGTTGAAATAGCCTTTCTGTTAAATCAAAATTTGAGGTTTGTGTAAGTTTTGCGTTCCCAAGTATACTACATATAAAATATTTTATATGTATAATTGTATATGTCATATTATTGTTAAAGAAGTCATCGGTGATGTATTGAGTTGACCGGGTGGTTTGTCTTACATTGACAAATTTGTGGCACTCCTGATTTAAGTTCTGGGAATCTGCTTTCAAAAGCCATTACCTTGTAATGACTAAGACTTACTTTACTCACAAAGTACTTCTCATAGACAGCATTCCTCACGTAAGAAAATGGAATAAAGCAGTCCAACACTTTTTAACAACTCTCACATAAATCAATAATTACGTCATATTTCAGTAAGAAGTCAAGTCCCAATAGTATGTTGTCTGTTATATCTGCTACATAAACATCCCGAAAAACAGTTACAGAACCAATTTTAATTGGTATATCTGTATATAGCTTAGCTAACAGAATATACTGATTTCCTCCAGCACATGTAAGCCTAACTGTTTCTTTGGGTCTCAAGTTTTTGTCAGACAATTTCAAAAATACATTTGTATTCACTACCGTCACCCATGCAGCTGTATCTATAGTTGCTTCAACTACCCTTCGTGATATGACTTGTACAGTGTTGAAAGCAACGTAAAACCCCAAATAAATAAATATAGTTGCTTCAATTACATTGTCAACTAACATCAACAATAACAGAATTATTTACATTTTTACAAGAAAGTTCAAGTTCTTTCAGTTGCTTTACTTATTTTGAGTCTTTGTCTACTGACTCTTTGTTGCCAATGGACAATGTCTGTGTGGGTTTGAATCCCACTTCTGGTACCAGTTATAGTATTTTTATGTTTAACACTTTCAACGCACATAATACATGGTACAAATACAACAGATATGAAACCTACTTTGGTGTTTACTGTATGGAATCAAGACAACAAGTGAAGCCCAGTGCAGGAATCTCCAGACACCAGTCACCTTGACGATTGTCTCATTGTCCGCTTACAGTGTGGCTCCACTTCCTCAATCTTTAAGTGATGATCGCACTTCTCTGATTCCTACGCTTTCAACATAACCATCATTGCTTTATCAGTTATCACACAAGGAAATAGTCAGAAAATGTCATTTAATTGACCCAAAATTGTAAACATAGAACATCATCCAATGTACAATAAAATGTGTGTTTTGAGTGTGGGTCTGTTTGTGTGTGTGTGTGGGGGGGTCTCTCTCTCTAAAAACTGGAACAAAATTTATTTGATCTCAAAAAAGCCATTATCTCCCATTGATGTCCTTTGTCAAAGTTGCATACAAATGGTTGAGTTTGAAAACTAAAACAATTTTGGACTACAAAAACCACTTTATGTAGGTTAATATACGTTTTTCGGTTTAACTCTTTACAGAAGACTGTCACTGCAGATGCATATATCCCGCAAAATATTTATTATTGTCCAATTGTGAGCCACTCAGCAATTGTTTTTCATGTATCTGAACCTTTCCTATATCCGAACTGACTGAATATCTCCAGAGGGGTACTTCCACATATAAATTTTGAATACTAACTTCCTCTTACTCAGTTTGTATCATCAATTGCTGTTGGATAAAAGTGATACAAACCAGAGCGTTTACACACAGTCCGTACCACCTCAGCTGTAGCAGCTTTGCACTCAAGGTTCCATGCAGTAGGAAAAAGTTGCTTTGATATTCAAGTATGGGTTGATTGAGCTCCAGTGACTATGCATAGACTGTTAGATTTTTTTAATGTGCAAGTAAATCCTGATGTCCAATGGTTGTAAAATGTGTGTCATGTGCGTAGGCAGTCCCAGGAGAACAGCCTGATTATAAATTGTAAAAATGTATTCTTATTTAACTTTTTGTAAGTTAAATACTTACCTTATACTGACAAAAGTTCATTTTTATATATCTTTCAGAATGAGTGCTACGGGACAAAAGGCATAGCAGCCAAGGTCTATCAAAACTAGCCATTTGCTTTTTGTGATCGAATTTCTGTTTATCTCTGCTGTTTCCAATTTGAAAGTTGGGACTAGCAGGTATCTGTTCAGGACACTTGAGATCTATCACAGATTGCAATGTTTTGCTGGGTTTTGGTACAAGAAATAATCTGCAGGAAAAAGCTAGAGTCATACAAGTTTTGATTGGATAAATGGCCTCTTTCAAGCATTTGCAAGACACATTCTCTTAAGAAGACATGTTTTTCCGGTCTGATGTAACCGCTTTACATTTTGGGTAGTACAGACATTGGTAGATTCAACTGAGGAATTATTTGGTAACCTGACCTCAGTAGTTGCACAACTCTGGGGTAACAGCCTCCATGCGATGTGTGCCTTTGGTATTCACTTTCTTCTACTACTACGACCCCTTGAGAAAAATATGATCCTTGAGAAGAAGAAGAACACCCCTCTTCCCCATGCCTTTTCAATTGGAAAGACTGCGATCAACGGCCGGTTGAATGGTAAAAAAATGTGTCTGCATTAACAGGACTTCATTGTAATCTTTAATGTTCTTTAAACTTTTGCCTCATAAAAATTCCACCTTTCAACAATTCCCTCTTATGGTGGCATCACCATGGGGAGAACACCAGCCTTTTTCTTCAAGTCTTTACTTTGTGAGCCAAATATCTTAGAAGGTTGGTCTGAAGATTCCTCATTCTAATGGCCTGAAGAGTCTCTGTATCTGAAGGATCGTCTTCAATTTCTTCATGAGCTGAAGGTAACATATATGTTTTATGGATGTTGAGTTTGTCATCTCGTGGACAGAACTCTGATCAGTCCAATTAGTTGTCTGAATGTTGAGTTTGTCATCTGGTGGACAGACTCTGATCAGTCCAATTATCTAATAAAGAATACCAGTTAGACATACACCATTATTGTTACATTAAAAGTAAGAATACTTAAGCAGCTTTCATCACACTTCCATTTGCTTGGAAGAAAGTTTTTACAAGTGTATAGTTTGTTAGGAATGGAAGGCACTATCCTCTGAAAATTAGTCTCTGAAACAATATTTTGTTACATATTATAAATATACAGTTGTGTTAAGTTGTCATAGAATAGAATAGAATCATTTATATAGCGCCAAATTGATGCAACATCCTCTAATGCGCTTAAGGCAAAAAGGGAAATTCAAGGGACATGCAGGGTCAAAATCTTGATTTAGCGCCGCAAGGGGAGAAATACTATGGTGGGGATATGCAAGTCTGAACAAGTAGGCCTTTAGCTGGCTTCGAAACCCAAAAATTGTATTCTGAGATCGGACCGATTGTGGGAGTCTGTTCCATTCAGTGGAGAAGCCATTGCAAAACCTCGCCTACCAATGGCCTTCTTGGGACGAACTGAAGAAAGAGAAAGCCGATTTCCACAAGTAAGGCTACTGGGTTTAATTAAGGATGATAAATATGAGGGTTGGGAGAATTTGATAGCCTTGAATGTAATGAGATTATATTTGAACAGGATACGGTATGAAATGGGGAGCCAGTGTAGTTTTTGCAGATAGGGAGTAACATGGCTTGTTTTATCAAGTCTGAGAACAATTTTGCAGAGAACATTTTGAATCTTTTGGAGTTTAGCCACATTGTATTTATTCACACTATAAAGTAGGGAATTGCAGTAGTCAATTCGACCACTGATCATTGAGTTGGCCAGCAAGGCTGCAATCTCATGTGATGCCTAATTTAAACAACTAGATGTATACTTTATTTCATAGGTTAACTTCCACCAGATTCAACTCACTTCCTCCCAAGCCCACTTCCTCTGCTCATGCTGTTACAAACTTTTCTCAGTGTATTTTCATAAGGTACACATACAGTGTATATATTAGTTAACTATATTGTATGAGAACAAAATGAAATGTCATACAATAGGAAATCATAAGTAAGTAATTTAATGCACAGGTCAGATTACTTATTTGACCCTTCTGCTGAGGCCAATATGGGGTCTTGAAATAAAAGTACAATTGTATATCTGTGTTGATTTTAACATTACTAAGTTAATAAATAAGTAATTTAAGGCACAGGTCAGATTTAAGGCACAGGTCAGATTACTCATTTGACCCTCCTGCTGAGGCCAATATGGGGTCTTGAAATAAAAATACAATTGTATATCTGTGTTCATTTTAACATTACTCGGTTGAGTTTGATATTGATGTCTTTGGCATTTAACAGATTTAAAACACTGAATACTAGCTTTTTCTCAATCATTTCAGTTATGATTTGAGTGTTACTCCTACTGACTCCTACTGCAACACATACATCATGTACACTGTGTCATCTAGTTGTTTGGTCAAGGGAGCTTTGAGTGAAGAGATATCCATATGGAATTTCATCTTTTACAAACTCTTTTCACACCTTAACAAGTTTTTCAATGCCTTGAATGCAGTCTTTGGTATGAGCAAGGGCACCAACTTCCCTAACCCAAACTACATCTGATGGAAGATTTGTTACTCCCTCCCAGACTCTTGCATTATTGTTTAAAACGGTAAAAAAGTTTAAACTTGATCAGCAAATCCTTTTTAGGGGATCATTTATTTGGCACACCCTGTGTGTGTCAATCTAGGCATCAGGCTTTGCCTTTTTTATTCTTTATACAAAAAAGATGTGCAGGCTCATCAACTCTCATTGCATTGAACAATGCAAGCTGCCAATTCTCTCAACCTATTAATGGGTTGGGTGTCCAGAGTGTGTATGGGTCAAATAGCATGGTAGATATTTCTTTTACATGATATTTGTCTTTTAAGTGTTTTTACATCGTCCTCCAATGGTATTTATGTCGGTTTGCAGAGGTTTTGTGTCTGCACATATCTAATGATGTGACAGCTCTTCAAACAGATGATCCCAGCTCGGTTGAAGAATATGAGGAAGGTATCCATACTCCTTACTTCCTTGTCCTTTATGTAGCTCAGGTAAATGCCTTTAATTACCTTTGCTGCTGTTTTAGCAGGTATCCTAAACCCAAATCCAAGTTGTTTTTCTTCTGCCCCTTCTGTGTGGCTGCTTCCAGTGTTGGAAAATCGTGGCACTGTAGCAAGTTTTCTCCTTTAAAACACAGAATTCTCAGAAGTCTCCCTGCAGTTGAGGATCAGTTTAGCTAAGTGCCTCATTTCTGGCATACGACTCCTAAACAGGAACGAAGGAATTACATGAGATAAGGAATGTTGATAACCCAGTCAGACTTTAACAACAGTGGATACATGGCCTGCTATGGGTGGGATCAGAATCACCGTATGTTGTAGTGGTGGGCATGTAATTCCTTCGTTCCTGTTTAGGACTCGTAGAACTTCAATCAAACTTCAACTTACAGGTAAGTCTCGTTTAATTTACAATTCTACTCATCCCAAACAGTCACCAAGGATTACATGAGATTTGAAAGTAGCCATGGAGCCACTGTTAAGATACAAATGAAACCCCACACAAAGGCAAAAGTAGACATGTTTTAATACACAATCTGTTTTTTAAATACACAATCTGTTTCTAAGACACCACCATTAAGTTGACATGTTTCAATACACAATCTGCTTCTATGACAATGCAATTGTACAAGGTAAATACAAAGTGCTACAAGTGCTAGTCAATTTGTATGAACATTATCTAGTAGGTTTTTCCCAAATGTAGTAGCAGAAGTTATGGGTTTATTGTAGAACCTGGCAAAAGTCTTAGCATTTGACCATGATGCTGCCTGCATTATTTTTTCTATTGGAATTCCAGTTGCTAGACCCTTAGAAGTGGAAGCAGACCTGGTGCTGTGGGTTGTAAATGTTGTAATATCCACTCCACTGGCTTGAAGGACAGTCTTCACCCATCGACTGATTGTGTCCTTGGAAATGGCATGATATGGTTTAGTGTAAGAAATAAATAGCTGGTCACAAGAACCTCTTCGAAGGCTGGAAAGCTCAATGTATTTCTGTAGGTGTCGAATAACACACAAATTGACACTGTCATAAAATTCAAAACGAAGCACATTTGTGTGAGCTGTAGGACAAGAGGTCTTCAATAAACTGTCTATGTATATGACACAGTCAGTAGCAGTTATTTTTATGTTTGACAATTTAATGACATGTAAGGTCTGCAAGCGTTGGCCCGACAGTAGCAACAACAATGTGGCCAGTTTCCTGGACAACACTTTCAAGTCAATATCTTCCAAGTTGATAGTCTGTAGGTGATTGAGCACTATTTCAACGTCCCAGGTGCATGTGTACCTGGGTAAGGAGGGGCGCAAATTGAAAATTCCCTTCATAAATCGTGACAGAAGAGGTGTACCCTGCAATGATGGGTGGAGAGCAATAATAGCTGATTTGGCAGTGTTAATGGAACTGTAACCCAAGCCTTCATGATACCTCTCTGTTAAGTATTCCAAGCAAAGATTCACAGACACATGAAAGGGAGAGACATCCCGTGCAGTGCAAAATTGTGACCATTTATTGATGTGGCCAGAGTATTGTTTTCTTGTGTCAGCTCTCCAGGAGTGCAATATAATGTTTTGAGCGTCTTGAGAAAGGCCTGATGTTTGCAGGGATTCCCTGATATGACACATGCCAGCAACTGGAGTTTGTGGTGTAGTGGGTGTTTTAACTGTGGTTGAGATGGGAGGTGTAGTAATCCTGGACTTCTGTCAATAAACACAGGAAAAGATATCAACATTCTGAGTAAAATTGGAAAAAATGCTTGTGTGGGCCAAAATGGAACTAATATGACCCCTGTAGCACTATCTTCACTGACTTTTTGTAATACACGACATATGATGCTGAAAGGTGGGAAAGCATAAAATTTAAGCTCATTCCAAGGTAGAGTAAATGCATCTACAGCATAAGTCTCAGGGTCTGGCTTATAGCTCACAAAAGTTTTCAACTGACAGTTTATTCGAGAAGCAAATAAATCAATTTCACAATTAACTTTCAAACATGACAGGATATCTGTGAAAACTTTGGGGTTTAATTTCCATTCTAACTCTCTGTCAAAAGATCTGCTCCTACGATCTGCTATGACATTAAGTGAGCCCTTAATATAAGCTGAGCTTAACCACAAGTCCCCTTCTTTGGCAAATAACCACATATGTCTTGCTATGTCATTACATTGTTTGCTTTTGCTTCCCCCCATTTCTCTGAGATAAGCAACAGCTGTGATATTATCCATATGGATCCTGATATGTTTATGTGTTAAATGTTTACAAAAGGATTGGAGACCAAAGAGAGCTGCCTTTAGTTCTAAGACATTGATATGCCGATTTTCTATATCACTTGGTGTCCATTCTCCCCCAATAGCAACTTTATCTGATTTATTATAACATCCCCAGCCACTGAGAGAACTATCTGTTTCTAGAATTACATGTGGGTGATCATGACAAATGTTACAATATGCCTGTTGAACATTTTCTTCCCACCATTGTAGTTCAGATTTTGCAGCCTTGCTAAGACTCATACTAGCATCATAATTGCCTTGGTTTGCTTTCAATGCATGGGATTTGTCACTCTCCAGTTGTCTATAAAATAGTGGACCATACATTACTCCTGGAAATGCCGCTACTAACAAGCCAATAACATGAGTGACAAACCTTATTGTTGGCTCAGTATTATTTAACAAAGCATGGCATTTTAGTTCAATAGTTTTGACCTTTTCTGTTGTCAGAGACACTGTCATTGCAATTGAATCAATAACAAAACCAAGAAATACCATTTGCTGAGTTGGAATGAGAACCGATTTCTCAGGATGTACAACAAACCCAAGACGCCTAAATAAGGCTACAGTTGCCATAACATTTGAAGCACACTCATCAAAGTCCTGGCCTTTCAAGAATGAGTCATCAAGATATCCTATACTTTCAAATGCATTCTTACGTAAACTTGCATAAACTGGCTTTAACAACTTTGTAAATTTCCTTGGACAGATTGATAATCCATTTGGAAAAACTGTGTATTTATAATACTGAGAACACCATTTGAATTTCAAGTACTTTTGATCCTGGCTATAAACAGGCACAGAATAGTAGGCATCTTTCAAGTCCACAGAAGCCATAAAGCAACCAGGTCTGACCATTGAAATAGCTGATTATAAGGTGTCCATTTTAAAATGATGATACTGCAAATTCTTATTTAAGTTCTTAAGATTAAGAATCATTCTATGGGTACCATCTTTCTTTGGTCTCAAGAAAATATTTGACAGGAAATCACCATGATCTCTTTTACAAAGTTTAATGGCACCAATGTGTAACAATCTATTGATTTCATTTTGTATGAATGACTTTTCACAGTGAGAAAAGGAAATAGAACTTGGACTATTTAACTGAAAAGGCATTTGCTGAAATTCTAATTTACAGCCTTTGACTGTTGTAAGAATTTCTTTGTCAGATGGGATAGCCAACCAGTTAGAATAATAATTTTTGATCTGACCTGCTTTGAAGTTGGTTATTTCTATATGAGAAATCTGAATGGTATGCATTACAAAATCATGAAAGTGCACATTCAATGTTACAGACGACAAACCATCTGGTTTAGACATGCAACTCACCAGAGGTCTTGGTGGGTCTTTTGTGTGAGGGCCTTTCATTTCCTGTCCTCGATGGGATGTTTTCTGGCCCTGTTGAACCACTGTTTCTTGCGGTCTTTGTGGTTGAAGCGCTTCCCGTTTTTTGACCAGTCACTTGGACGGCCAGCCTCTCTGCTTATGTATGAGGTCTGCTTTAGGTCACGCATGGTTTTGGATAGGTCATCTCCAAACAAACTATCAGTAACAGAGATACTAGGGGATATTAATCCAGCATACTCTTTTTTGAGCACAACCGCCATTTGTTCTCGTCGTCGGAAAGACAGCTCATGTGATGCATGACCCATCAATGCCAGGGCATCTGTAGCTTTACTGATAAGTGTAGGCATATTCAGATCACCTTTGTTCTTGAAACACTGGAGCAAGGCTTCCGTCATCTGTATAATAGCAGTGGCACTGGCTGTGATAGCTCTTTGGATGTTAGCCAATTTCATATCTTTCCTCCTCTGGAAACGATTTAACCGTTTCCAAATCTCATCATTGCATCTTGGTACCACAAGATTACCGCAATTCTCTGGTCTAAGATAAGCTGCCTGTTTTTCTTTAATTTTGTCATGGTTTAATGATGTTCGGAAACGAGTATTGACCTTTTCAGCCAGTTTAGCTTTAACTGGAGCCCCAACGGCATTAGTAGTGCTGAAACTGTCATCTATGCCATGAAAAATGTCATCTTCATCATCATTAGGCACCTGCATAACAGCACTTGCTGTGTCAGTCCCATCATCAAAAAGGTCAGAAATATCATCGGTCACTTGGACCTTTTGAACAGGGGGTTCATTGTCTGAGTCAGAAGAAGCACTACTACATCGACCCCTCTTCCTTGACATGTTCTGCCAAGCCTTGTCCATGTTACTGAGGACCTCAAACATTTTATCCATACTGTCACTTATTTTGTCCAGGGCACTGTCATTACCCCCAGAAGGTCCAGCATGATCTGGGTGTGCACCCCCCTCAGCACTTAGATCTGAGTCAGACATTTTACAGTGCTATAAAGGCACACTAATGCTCTGTAATCAGTTTACAATACAACTATTTAATATGGCAATACCAATGTCATAACTGTAGTACAGTTGAAATTAACAGAGCAATAGTCTGTTACAGTTTGGAGTGCAAACTGCAAAATATCCTGCAATAAAAACAATTATCCTGCAATGAACACAATTATTATGTCACTTTGACCAATACAATACTCCAATGAACAGAGTATCCACTGAATTGTTATCCTAAGAGTTAACACACATACACAGACGCAGAGAAAAAACAACAACACACATCTGCACTGGGCAACAACAAACCAGAAACTGACTGGATTATCAACATTCCTTATCTCATGTAATCCTTGGTGACTGTTTGGGATGAGTAGAATAAAAGTCTAAGACAAATATTACATGATCAAAAAATAAATTAATTCTATACAAAAAGAGTGCAAATAAAATCATAACAAATGACTAGATTATACATATAAGATAAAACAACAAAATCTAAAAGAGACACAGATCGTAAATACAATCACATTAATAAGAAACCAAAAAATAAACAAACAAAATAAAAATCTGTTTCTGTAATTGTGTCTTACTGATATTAATACTGCTACTGCCTCCATTTAGTCGCCTCTTACGACACGCTGGAGGATACGTTGGGCCTATTCTACTTCCCCGGAGCCACAGGGGGACCTGTGCCATCTGAAGGACAAAATGAACAATTTATTAATATATGAGAAAACCTTTACAGTTCTTCCACTGTGTAAAATATACATGCGCTAAGACTTTATGTTTATATTACAATAGACACAATTTCTCATCTTTTTGGTCTTATTATAAGTATATTTTATACAATTTGATCGGAAATGTGTACGCCCTGTTTCTATTATTTCATTTACGTTTAACCTTCAATGAAATTAAATAGCCAGCATAACTTTAGAATATTTACCAGGTGGTTGGGGTTGAATCAATGTCTCTAGATGTGGGAAACACGTGTATTATCAAGCTTGCCCCTTCAAACCGAGTACAAGACTAACAGAAGAGAAAGCTTTAAACCTTAAAACTGGATGTAACTTTTTAACATTCTAATATGAATTCCAAAGCAACATTCACAATTATAATAGTGGTTGGACTCGTGGAGATGTGAAATAACAGGTGTTTATATTATATTTAACAAGTATGATACCAACATTTCAAAATTTTGGCAGACTTTTGATTATGAAGACGTTATACAGACTTGACTTGAGACTTGAGTTGACATCATAAATTCAGGTAACTCTTCCCATTTCATCTGTCAAATTACTTGTCTGTTTTTGAAACATTATTTTGCTGCGTACAACCTGGCATCACGTCACTGGAGCATAGACTAATTTGGATGATAGTCAGATGTTGCTTATAATGCTGCTTTGGCCTTCAAAGTTCAAGGCATCCTCTCCATCGCAATTCTCAAAACACTCATGTTAACAACAGAGACACTTCCTTGACCCTTCTGTCTACAAAGCTGTGACGCTACTTGAGTTTTTCAGATTCTACCATCTTTCCACACTGGTCCCTACTTCTGAGGCAGCTTTTTCAAGGGTTGGATTCCCAACACATGGCGATGTGGTGTGGGGCATACTGGGTCCCACTTGGTCATGAAATGCACAAAAAGCATGTAGTTATCAGGCCAGGTACAT
This sequence comes from Sabellastarte sp. h YS-2021, assembly GCA_964017235.1. Taxonomy (NCBI): domain Eukaryota; kingdom Metazoa; phylum Annelida; class Polychaeta; order Sabellida; family Sabellidae; genus Sabellastarte; species Sabellastarte sp. h YS-2021. The sequence goes on from OZ024938.1 coordinate 68,975,720, forward strand.
GTAGGACAACTTCCCAATTGCAAGACATCATGATTTGCCCAGTGACAACACTTAAACAGATTGTATCAGCTAACCCTCAGTATGCCGGTAAACCACTGTTTACAGCCATGGCTAATGGAAAATCCAGCATGCTTACAGCCAGTAAGGTTAGAACGGCTCTCAGCATCCGCATTACAGCTATTGGACTGAGCCCAACAGATTTTGGGTTTCACACATGTTTTATATTCTGTGTGTGGTTCTTTTACCAAAGTCAATGTCGACTGTTTCAAAGCATCTTTATTTCTATGTTACATACATAGTAACTGTAAGTTTTATGCAATAAATGGCATACACAAAATAGGGGAATGGAATACAATCATTACATGCCCTCTTTTTAATAGAAAAAATAATAGTTATATTATTTTAAAACTCTTTTATTAATCAAACAAAACGTGGTTTTACTAATTAAAAGTATTTTCACAAAGACAGTCTTTGCCTGGCTGGTAAGAATTCTAAATGCCACTCTGGGAATAATGTTCTGTGTTATCAGCAATATGTAGCTTGATTTGTTTGCTGAGAATTTTGTTTCTGTTCTCCTGATTATGTGAGACCTTCTGAGCTACATGTTTGGTGGTCACTGGTAGAATTGAGCTCAAACTTCGACCCATAAGAAGTTGGGGTGTTGAAGCTGAACCACAAATTGGAGTGTTCCGGTATTCAAGCAGACCAAGTTAAATATCGCCTTTACTTTCCCTTGTTTTAGTAAGCAGATGTTTGGCAATCCCAACAGCTTTTACAGCTAAGCCATTTGATTTGGGATGATGAGGGCTGGAGGTCTTGTGAGTGAAGGCATATTAGTCCAGCAGCCAAACACACAATTTTGGCTAAACCTAAAAATGTCAGTTAAAGTTTTTTCTCTGCTTATTATACAAGGTTAGGACCCATAATGAAATCCAGGTGGCAGCTGCCCTTGAGCATTTTTCATGAAAATGGAAAATTCAATATGGCTGCTATGATATATTATCCAATTCTCTCCTCCAATATTTGATATAGAGACTTGTTTTTGGTCAAAGTATATGTTTTTGACACAAAGGAGGGGGCCACGGTGGCAGAGTGGTAACACTCTCGCCTCCCACCTCTGAGGCCGGGGTTCGATCCCCGCATGGTCTCAAGTGGGAAAGCTGGTAGTTGCTTGCCGTTGGTCGGCAGTTTACAGTACAGAACCCTAACGAACTGTATGTACTGGTTTCCTCTGCCCTTCCAACTACCCGTCGTGATATGACCTGTACAGTGTTGAAAGCGACGTAAAACCCCAAATAAATAAATTGACACAAAGGAATTCAAATTCAACAGATTTATATTTCTAGCTTTTCCTCAAAAGCAAAAGATAAAAAAATCATATTTTTATTAACACAAATCATAAAAATGTTCATCTAAAAAAATATTTTCAGAGAAAAAATTGACTTTAGACTGCCAGTATGTTCTTAAAATATTTTTAGGCAAGAAAACTTTATCAATTCAAAATTAAATATTGAAAATGTTTTTTCCCCTGAAAATTGTTATATTCAGAAATCTGAATTGTTGGCGTTATATACTGGAAATCTCCATTTTATCTATCAAAGTTACCTCATCAGTACCCATCTTCCAATATCTATCAGGGATTGTTACTTGTGATAATTGAAAAAACTATTTATCATTGTGAGATTCCATTACTACGTTTATGTTCATATGTTCATGGTGTTGCCCTGAAAACTGACATGAATAGTTTTACAATTTTATTTTGCAGCATATGTCATGCAGTGTACAAATGTACTGATACATTCTTAACATGTTAGACAAAACTTTCTGTTGACTCAAGCTGAAATTTCAAAATATGCAGATGTAGATCTGCAAAGGAGTGTGTGATGTTACACAATTAGCAGATAACAAATAGCACTTTGATCAAAGAATTTTTTAAATGAGATTGTGTTTGCACATGATAATATTTTTGTTTTCTATTTCTGTAAATCAAAAATGAAGCACAGTGATAATTTGTCTTTGGAAAGAAATTATTATACTGTTTGTATGTTTTTGTTCAGTCACTGAATTCATATGTATTTTCATCATTTATCTCGTCATTGCTGTCATTATCGTCTTCCAGCATCTGCAGACACTCCCTTTTCTTTGTGTTAAAGCAAGACCTCAGTGCTGCTTGACATTTATGTCAGAGTATATGTCTTGTCAGATGAGAACTGACGACCATTATCTGAGATAAGAGACTGTGTAATTCCATATCTTGCGAATAAATTATTGAGCTTGTTTATAACTGATTGACTTGTGAGGGTGTATATTTTTTCATATTGGAAGAATTTGGAGTAATAATCCACTACAATTAAGTATTATTTGTTATTCCACATGAATAAATCAGTTCCTGCACATTCCCATGGCAGTTCAGGTATTTTATGGGACATGAATGGGTCCTTTTGGTTGGAAAATCTGTGGCTTTGGCAAATAGCACAGTGACTTATAATGTCAATGTCAGTGTCTATTCTTGGCCAGTATGCCACTTGACAAGCTCTGCTTTTGGTTATCTCAATCCCAAGGTGTTCATGTTGGGAGGTATAACCAGCCTATTTCCTTTGAAGATTAAGCTGTTCTCAATGTGTAGATCCTTGATGCACCAGTATTCAGCTATACCTTTGGGCAGTCTTTGCGGTCATTTGGCCATCCATCTTCAATTATTTTGCAGAGCAATTGCTATTGGGCATCAGCTTTTGAGGCAGCATGAAATTCTTGTAATCTCAGATCTGCACTCTGAACATGGTATTCAACTTCTTCAGGAAATATCTGGTTGCAGCTATCCGGTTTTGTGCTATTTTTTGGTGATAGGAGATCTGCAACCGGGACATCTTTTCCTATTGTGAATTGCATTATGATGTCATACTTGAGCAACATTCTCTCAAGTCTTGGAAGAATTTAACTAAGATCCTTTTTGATGATGGGTTCTAAGGGCTTATGATCATTCTGAATTCGTATATTACTTCCATTATTGCATATTCATGAAAATTCTCACAGCCGAATACAACTGAAAGTAGTTCTGTTTCTATTTGTGCCCATCTCTGTTGTGTGTCGGAGAGTGCTTTTGATGCATAAGCAATTGGCTTGTCATCTTGCATGAGACATGCCCCTACTCCATTCTGAGATGCATCACACTGGATTGTAATATCTTTTGAGCTGTCAAAGTATGTCAGCACTGGGGCTTTACACAGTAATTGTATGATCTCACTGTGGATCTTGTCATACATTTTGTTCCACTGAAACTGAACATTCTTCTTCGTAAACTGTCTTAGAGATGCAGCAACATCTGCTAAGTTTGGTGCATATCTTGACAAGAAATTGACCATTCCTAAGAGGGTTTGAAGTTCACTCTTCGATTCAGGCGGCTTCATATGCGGAATTGCAGCAATTTTGGATGGGTCAGCTTTCAGTCCATCTTTGGAGATATAGTGCCCATACTCCATACTTACAAGCTCTGTTAAATAGCTTTCTAAGTATGGCATTGTGTTCTTCCATAGTTGTTGAGAATATCAGGATGTCATCTGCAACTATTTCTATGACTGGTATATCTTGAAACGTTTCATCGATCTTCTTCTGAAAGACATCTTGAGCTGATTTTAGTTCAAAGGGGAGTCTGAGAAATTGATACCAGCCAAATGGTGTGTTGAATGTTAAGTGACTGTAAGTTTCATACAATAAATGGCATACACAAAATATGGGAATGGAATACAATCATTACAACACGTTCCAACGCTCCGGGGCATATTGGGCTTTTGATCATTGCATTCTCAACTAGGTTTTAAAATGGCCATCAGAATTTCTTGGCCATTACGAAATGGTCATTGAGATTAAAACGACAAGTAACATGTCTTTGTTCTCTGAATGATTTTTTAAAATCATTGGTCGCAGCTCTGTGAACATGCAGAGTGATGTTTTGAAATGTAAAGTGGGAGATCTTCAAAAATATTAAACAGAATTCTCACGTACTGACATCGGTAAATATGAGACCTATGCCAACTGTAATAAAACTTTAAAATTATTTGATTTTTTTAAATTTCAGAAGATGTTTGGCCTTCTTGAAGAAAATTATGTTTGGGTGATCACCAAAGAGTTCAAAACAAGTGGTATGTTTCTTTTTTAAAGTAACAATATAATATATTACGTATGAAAACTATTTGCTGCAAGGGAGCAAAGTTTGGGGTAGCATCCAGTTCCAACACTTAGATAGAGGATCATATCAACAGTATTGAACCCATATTGGTAAAGCTGGACAAATTCTAAATTCAATTGTAAGTAACTAAATTTGATTTTGTACCCATTTCAAATAAAATAGTTCTTTCACTAAGCAGGAATGCAATTGTGGAATTAATAAATCACTCTCCATACCTCACTTAACATAATAATTGCCTTATACATTTAAAATTCATAACTTACTGTTAAATGGGACGTAAAGGTTACAATGGCACAGTGGTAACACACTCGCCTCCCACCTCTGAGGTCAATCGTTCAAACCCCAGACCTTATGTGCCAAAGCTGGCTGTTTACATGCAGTACAAAACCTTGACCAACTGTATTTACTGGTTTCCTCTGCCCACAAAACTATCTGCTGTGATATGATCTGTATTCTGTTGAAAGCGATGTAAGCCTCAAATTAATAAATTAAACAGGATCTAAAACCCCAACTTTGACTTCAAACATGTAAAAGCAATAACTTCATATGTTACACAAACTGAGTGGTGGAAGCTCTCCTTCCCCTCAACTTTGGGTATTGGGAACTTTTACATGAGGAAAGATTCTGTTTTTCCCTGGTGAGAATTTTTAATTGATTCCATAGCCAGTGATTCAATTCCAAACTTTAATATGGCTCTTAAGTCACCAAGATCATTGATACACTGAAAACTAAAACATTAATTAAGCATCCCGCAAGGGACACTTGTTTGTATTTAGGAGAGAGGGGGGAGAGAGAGTGGATCCACTGGCCGCCGCATTTTCTGTTTCTTATAGCTAGGCAACCACTGGGCGGATTCTCTTCAAATTTAGCACATGTATGCTGTAGCCCTGGGAAAAATGTCTGAATATGGTGTCATGATATTTCAAGCAATCAGAGAAGTCACATGACCAAAAACATGTTTTTCAACAGGGTGTGCTTGTCTGCTTCACCTATTCACATGAAATTTGGCAAGTAGGTTCGTTATATTGATGTCTTGAAATCATTAACTTTTTGAAGTTATCCAATACAAAATGGCGGATTTATTAATGATTAACTAAACGCCACGATTTTTCTTAACACTGAAAAAGCAAAAACAAGGCCATTTTGAATTTCTGCGTTAAACACAAAAAAGGCGTTTATCTCGGAACCGGAGTGAGACAGAGTGATTTTGATGAAAATTTTGACCCAAACGATAACTTCAGGATCTACTAGAAACTTTTCCCAAAAATCGTTTTCCAGGCACTTTTGGTGGCCATCGTGAATTTTTGTGTTAAATGCAAAAAAATGAGTTTATCTCGAAAACGAAGCGAAATAGTATTTTGACGAAAAAGGGTATCTCCAAAGTCTACTGGCGACTTTTCGCAAAAAAGACATTTATCTCGGAAATGGAGCGATTTCAACGAAATTTTTGACCCGCAGGGTATTTTCATCACTCTACTGGCGACTTTTCACAGCAATCGTTTTTCCACCACTTTTGGCGGCCATCTTGAATTTCTGTGTAAAATGCTAAAATGTGTGTATATCGGAAACAGAGCGAGATAGTGATTTCAATGAAAATTTTGACCTGCAGGGTATTTGCAGAGTCTACTGGCAACATTTTGCGAAAAAGGTATTTATCTCAGAAATGAAGTGAGATAGAACAATTTCGACAAAATTTTTGACCCACAGGGTATTTGATAACTCTACTAGCGACTTTTCGCAACAATAATTTTCCCACCACTTTTGGGGGCCATCTTGAATTTCTATGTTAAACGCAAAAACATGTTTACCTCGGAAACGGAGCAAGATAAAGCAATTTCAACAAAATTTTTGACACGCAAGGTATATGCACAGACCTTTCCCAACAAACATTTTACCACCACTTTTGGTGGCCATCTTGAATTTCTGTATAAAATGCAAAAACGTGTTTATCACGGAAACAGAGCAAGATAGAACGAATTTGTTGAAATTTTTGACCCGCAGAGTATTGCACAGTCTACTGGCGGCTTTTCATAAAAATCTACTTTTCATGGCCATCTTGAATTTCTGCATAAATTACAAAAATATGTTTATCACAGAATCGGAGTGAGATGGCGATTTTCGACAAAATTTGGAGAACAGATTCATCTACAAAACCTTGCATTTTGTCATAAATGGAAAACATATTAGAGACAGGAAGATAGTCAATCCTACAAACTCATTAATACTAATTGGGACACTTTGTTTTGTTGTGCAAAACGTTTTTCTCTTGTGAAGCAATAGTCTATTTAAAACTTCTTTCCAAAACATTTTGGTATCATTAAATTCGGAGGGGAAAGATCAAGGGAAATCAGTGGATGTACCAATTACACCAGAAAACGCCAAAGCAGAAATATATCTGGATATATCATCTCTGTGGGACTTCATCCTCAGAGATATTTTATTAAATCAGTTTAAGTACTGTATTGGGGAGACAGAAACAAGCCAGAACCAGCACAGTTCACCTCACTTCTCCAATGCTGAGAAACCTTCACAACACACCACAGAAGAAACAGCTGATCAAGTGCAGTAAACAGAGTGCAGCGGTTACACAATGTTTACACCACCTACTAAGAAGTGGAATTTCCTAAATATCTAAAAATAACATCTCTCTACATTTCTCTCTCTTCACAGTACTACTTACAGTACACTGCTACAGAGGATCCAGGAACTTATTTCAAAATAATTTAAACAAGTTTCTTTAAAGCATAAGGAAATACTTAAAATTCATGCAGAACAGTAAGTACTTCTTAAAAACATGTTTGCCTTAATTTAAAAGTGCAAATCCTCATATTTGCTACACAACTAACATTTATATTTTCCCAATCAACATAATGAGATGCAGATACTGTAGATCTACGTGACTTTTCAACTCCTCATGGCTCCATTGTGGTATCTATTTTCAGAACAGCCACATTTCTTATGAGCGTGTGATATTACAATATTGGTAAAACAAAATGCCTATGTTGAAAGTTGGTACATGACATAGCCTGTGTGAGTGGAAAACTTTTGCTTTGTTGTTGGCGATAATAGAGTATCTTAGAGAAAAACACTTATACAGTAGGTGTAGTATTATGTTAGTGTTAAACCTACATTGGTACTTTGTAGATAATGCGGTTCTAAAAGTATAAAGAACTCTGTTAAAGTTTATTTCTGAAAAACAGCAACTCTGTTGATGCTAACCGCCAGTATGATTAATTATCCTGGAGTTGGACTTTGAACATAGGAGAGAAAACACTGCCACTTCTCAATAGTTACACACATATAAACAGGCTTTATAAGAATTACATATATGAGTGTTCCAAGAATAACCAAGAATAAAACCTGCTTGTAGAAATAGAGTGTTTTACTGGTCAAGATACAACAATATCAGGTTTCAGTGCCTGAAGTTGACAGATCTGATATAACTGATGCCTCATCCCTAATAGCATCCCTAATATGAAGAACTGAAGAACCTTGCAAACTAGAGTGGCAGTTTGAAGATGCAGCAAAATTCAGCTGGGAGCCAATAGAGTCATTTGACAATAGGAGATACCCCTGTGTATTTGTTAAACTTTGTAATAATCCTAGCTAATGTGTTTTGAATACACCACAGTTTGGGCATGTTGGGACTAGACAGAGTCCAGAAAAGAAAGTTGCTTATGTTCAGCTGGTTTTTATGTAACCAACATCTATGGGAGGCACATGGCGGATGACTCTTGCATCACATTGTCATCACACTTTGCTTCTGGATATTATTTCAAAAATGGCTGGATGGATTCAACTGAAATTTGGCATGTGGATGTAACTGGTAATCAATGTGTGCCATATTGTAAGGTGATCGTAAATTCCCAATATTAACATAATTATATTGATTTTAAGTTTAAATTTCCCGACAGTATTTCAAAAACCTTAATAGATTAAATTCATATTTGGCATGTGGTTGTGACTAGTCCTAAAGATGAGTCATTTTTCTAAGGTGACCTTAAACCCCATGTATTAAACAATTAAATAAAGTAATTTTCTGTAGAGTATACTGAAATAGTTTGACACATTTCATTAACATTTTACATGTACATGTAACTGACCCTACATAAGTACCCTATATTAAAGTGACCTTAAACTCCCAGTTATAACAGATTCATATTCACTTAAAGTTTGGCAATTTTGGAAAAGTATTTCATACACTGTGCAATTCTAAGCATTTTTACATTGTGGAAGTAGCAAACCTTGAAAAGAACCTGCTTGAAAATATTACCTCAAACTTCCTATTATTACCCTCAGAGCGTCAAAAGCATATTTAGTTTAAGGTTGTGACTATTTTTGTCATGTATGGACAATATTTGATGTGATAATCGAGACTTTTTCATGAAATTCTACTTGTACTCATATCTAGTCCAAAACTCAACTGTAAGATTAAAATAAATTGGTGATTTTTTTTAAAAAACTTCTCGACAGATTCAAATCAAATTTGCTTGTAGCTAGTTTTGTGCCCTATTTTAATGTGACCTTGAACTACCATATATATAAAATCAATATACAAATATTAAGGTTAACATTTTTATTTTACACAGTATACAAAAATGGCTTGGCATATTTAATCTATATATTTGCAGGTACATATAACTAACCTTACAGAAGTGTCCTACATTAAGGACTCCCACTTATACCATGACTGTATTTACTTTTCTTTTAGAATTTTTGGATAATATCTGATATTACGTTGAAGAGGTCCTCGGTGGCCTAGTGGTTAGCAAGTTTGGCATCTAATCATAGGCTGTCACCTCTGTGGGCTCGAGTCCCACAAGTGGCAATGCTGAGGACCTGTCCCAATATGACCCTGGTTGTTGAAAGGGACATTAAACCCCAACTTTGACATTACGTGCAATAGATTTTAAGCATATTTTAGATTTGGATATAACAAACCTTGAACAGAGTTTTAATACTTTTTACAGTTACATTGACTTGCATCCAGTTTAAGGTAATTTTAATGATATTTGAATAATATTAAAGGGTAGTTTTTATTTAAATTAAACATGTACAAAATATATTTCTTGTCATGTTACCTTAAGGACTTGATAGTTAGTTAAAGAACCAAGTTTAAGGTTGCAATAATTTTAACTATTATATCCACCCTGTTGGCCTTCATATTATTTTGGCTTTTTTCTGCATTATTATTCATTAATGTTCATTTATAGTAACAATGTTTGACATATCTCTCAGCTACATTTGGTGTGGAGGATTATTGGCTTTATGACATGTATGTGACTTCGTTTTGCCAATATCTGCCAACAACTGTTGTCATGGCAACACTTTTTATCTGTTTTTTTCTATTTTTTCTAGGTTTTGGTCAACATTTGGCAACACTTTTTTACTTTGAATTTTGTGGGTTTTTGTATATACAAAACCCATGCACAGACTAAGACCAATATTTTCATGATATATTTGTTGCATGATAATCTAGAAGACTAGTAATTATGTTTTTCACCAACATTTGGTAACAACTGTTGCTTTGGCGAAACTTTTCTCTTTTGTGTTTAGGACATCCGACTTATGGTTTCGTCAGAAATTTTTTTCTCCTTTTTTCCCTTCACTTTGTACCTTTCCTTGTTATAGCAAAACGGTTCAAGAAATCATCTTTAGGTTTTCTGTGTTTGTTAAGGTTCAAGGGGGTCACCTAACAAAATTATTTTTACATCTGCCATCTGAGTTTATCATCTTTGGTTCGAAGAGACAAAGGGATAAGTTGAAAGCATGTTTTCCAATTGATATCCTGGGCAACTCACTCTGCCCTGCAGATTCAGTAAAAAATCTGGGTGTGTGGCTTGATTCAGATTTCTCTTTGTCCAAGCATATTCAGAATGTCTGCAAAAGTTGTTTTGTTAAACTCCGTGACTTCAGACATGTCAGGCGGTTTCTTACTCATGATGTTTCTGTGCTTGTAGCCAACGCTCTTGTTAGTAGTCGGTTGGATTACTGCAACTCACTTTTCAGGAGCCTGTCCAAGTTCAATCTACGCAAATTACAGTGCATCCAAAATAGTGCAGCTAGAATTGTATCAAACACCAGTCGATACACCAGCATAACTCCTGTGCTAAAGAAACTGCATTGGCTTCCTGTTGAACAGCGCATTGTGTTCAAGACAGTCACACTTGTTTATAAGTATCTTCACACAGGTTTTCCCAGGTATTTTTCACCACATCTTTCTTCCTACAGCAGTTCTTATAGTACCAGGCGCAGTGAAAGTGGTGGTAATTTCCTAGTTATTCCAAAGTTCTGCCCCTCTGTTCATAAATCTGTCAAACAGTTTGGTAATAGTTTTGCGTTTGATGCTCCTACTGTGTGGAATACTCTCCCTGATGTGATTCGTGCCTCTCCATCCCTGGCCTCCTTCAGAAAACAGCTTAAAACCTACCTGTACACCAAAGCATATCCACCCTAGCCTGAATCATCCTCCTGGCGTTCTCCGTGGTGTTCGACCCCTGTTATGTCCCTGGACACAGAATTTTGTTGACTGCTTTTTGTTTTGTTGCACCTTAGAGTCCTCTTGTTTGGGGAGATTAAGCGCTATAAAAGTCCAATTAGAATTAGAATTAGAATTGTTTCCAAAATGGCCTCCACCCATTATTAAAGCTTGTGTGCACTTTAAGTCCCGATTGCTTTTACTGATTGTCTTTAAACTTTGTTCAGTCATTGATATTACTCATTGAAGGAAGCCTGTTGAATTATGGCAAAAGTTATTGAAAAACATGGTTGACAGAGGAGATTTCGTAAAACACAACTTTACCAGTGCGATGATATGTACTACAAGGCTTGCTTTAAATGTCTCCTAAGTGTTCCCATTGTGTTTTTCCGACATATTTTATCACATATAGGACATGTTTTGCCATATTAAAAATATGGCTGTTGTAATAATGAAAATTGTGTGTCTCCTGAGGATGCCCCAAGGCCTGCAGGCCTTGGAACTGTAATTTCATGAGTGCTTTTCACATAAAACATATATTAAACAACCTGTTGGGATATGGAGCTGATTTGTTTGTTTTTGCAATATCTAGCAATGACTGTTACCATGGTAACATAGTTTCTTCTGTTTCTTGGTAGGTTCTCCCCAACCCCTGCGTGGATTGGAGTTGATCAGTTTCTGGCATCAAGGGAATTGTAAGTTTGTTAATGCTTTATATTCTAATCCAGTGTACATATTTGACCTGACTAGTTTTTTAGCAATATGTTGCAACAGTTCTTTGTTTTTGTGTTGTGGATATAAAAAGTGATGCAGAACACCTGTAGAGTAAGATGATTTTAAGCTCCACAATATTAGATAATGAATACACTTGTCTGGTGTCAAACAAGTCAAGAGAAAAAAGAGATGAATAATAATCTAAACCAGATACCTGATGCTTCACCTAAACTGAAACATAACTTCAATTATGTCAATGTTTGAACCTTAGGTGGCACATAGGGAACATTCAAAATTATATATATATCATCCAACCAGTCTGTGGAAGTGTAATTAGACTAATCAGAAATTGTTGATGCATTTTTCAGTTATTGATATACAAGTAATTCTTTTTGGTGCACAGCAGATCTAAATGCTGTATATCTCATGACTTCTTCTGGGGATATAAAATACATCACCTAGAACCTGCGTTTTGCTGTCCACTTGAAGTTTTGCTAAAATATATTAAATATATATCTTGTAAGTGGTGTGACTTTTAGAGACCACAGTAGCACAGTGGTAACACATTCGCCTCCCACCCCTGAGGTCGGCAGTTCAAATGCTGGACCCTATGTCAGAAAGTTTTTTAGTTGCATACCGATGGTCAGCAGTTTACAGTACAAAACCCTGACCAACTGTATACACTGGTTTCCTCTGCCTGTAAAACTACCCTTGGTGATATGACCTCTACAGTGTTGAAAGCGATGTAAAACTCCAAATTTATAAATAAATATAGTAATTTTGTGTTTTTCATATACTGAAGGGTTGGGCACATAATATTTTTGCTGTCTTGTTCCATTTATCACCCAGAATATCATTTTCCTCCTATGTAATTAAAGTTAAAGTAGTTTTACATTGTGTGGCGCCTTGGATTTACCAATTATACTCTTTCACTGGATGGACATTAAAATATGATAATTGTGTTTTTTCTCCTTGCCATCCAGCTATTTTTGCATTATTTCAAAATTTCTGCTCGTTTTCTGGAAGAGTGTTCTCTTTATCAGATTTCACAAGCAGTCTTGTAATATCTCATAGTATTCAAGAAATGGATGTTACACATGGGTGTTATACATGGTGTTTTCTAGGCCATCATTTTCTTTACTTTTGATTAATACAATAATGGTGCACAAATATGGACCACAAATAAAATACCTAATACACCTGTTTCATGTGGCAGATGTTCTCAGAGAGTTGGCCCAATCAGGTTCACTCAATTGTTTAAAATTATTCAGAGAATGATCAGTACAAGTATGCATTAGGTTTGGAGAAATTTTGGAGCATTGTGGTGTATATGGGAGCAGTCATCAGTTGTTTCAAAGTGAAAGGGTTTTTTCAGAAAGAACATTTGAGTGCACTTTGGCACCAATATTACCAGTAATCTATTAAAACCTTTTACCATGTAAAAACAACTCAAAGAACATCAATGGTGACAAATCTCCTACAAGACTTACAAGTGACCAGGGAATCCTTCTTTAATGTGAAATAATGTTGTCCTACCAAAAAATCTTTAATGTTATTATTGCAGTATTAATTTCCACTTTGGGAAATCAAACCATCAAAGGTTTTGGCAAGATCTCATTTGACACTTATCACACTTCTGAGTTTTTACTGTTCAGTTGTACCAAAAAATATTTTTGTAAACAGTTTAGAAAAATAAACTACACCATTGAAACTTAACAGGAAACACAGAATAATGGTTAATACATAAAGTATCACACAGATCCCTTAAATAGAGCAGGATTTAATATCAAAAACACTTCAGGTCTGAAACAGAGAAAAAGTAGAAAAAATACTGCTGAAAAGTATCTTCTTAATTTCCCACTGAAATTGTGAAAAAGTAAGATATGATGCAGGTGAATGACATATAAAGATTCTATGTTTTACATAAAAATTTGTTGTTTTATCATATTTCAGATATAAGAATCAGCATAGCTGAAAGCAAACATGGCAGGAGAATTTACAACAAAGGACTGTCTTGTTTTTTATTGTGAAAACGTCTGCACCATCGTATACAGAGGCCTTTAATCAATTGTCATGAAGATGAGAAAGATCTAGCTGAAGCATCCACTTCATGTGAAAAAAGTAATACATTAATCATAATGTAAAGGTTTTAACCTCAAGAGAAGGAGAACTTATTGTATACCGAACCCCAGGCAAAACACTCAACTCCAATTTTTTGCCATGCGTGCATTGCTATGGATTTTACAGGACAGTGGAACTTTGGCGCCACTCTCCAAACAGTCCTCTAAATACTTCAGCATATGATAAGTCAAAGTTGGAGTTTTATGACCCCTTCAACAGCCAGGGTCATATTGGGGCAGGTCGTTAGGATTGCCACTTGTGGGACTTCAACATATGGTAAAGAACACACAGGGAGTATTGCAAGGGCACAGCTTTTTGTACAAGGGGGCCCACTATTTGATAATCTGGTGACAATCAAAATTATGGACATATGATACCTGTTTGCACAACTTCAACATCTTTTCTGAGAAACTGAGTCTGAGAAGGACATGTGATAAACTCCAGTGAATGACTCAGTTTGGATGACTGAAAATTGAATCAGACCAATTGTGTGAAGCACCGAAGAATCTGTCACATTATATAATGGCCAACAATTTTGGCATGGTTGTTCAATCAGTCCAAAATCTTGCAAAGCCCCAGTCAAGTTTTGAAGGGATGCCTTTCAGTTGAGCCACAATCTCCTCAAATGTGCAGAAATCAAACATGGGATAGCAATAAGGGGTATTGACACTAACACAAAGCAAAGTTGAAAGATTACTTGGATGACAGGATCAGTGCACTGTCTGCCAAAATAGATGAAGAGAGGAAAAGCAGCCTCTAAAGAGAATTAGAAGAGCTTGTTATGGCTAGAGAAATTATTTTTAATTAAAGAAGGAGCAGGAAAACTGGAGCAGCACTGTCAATTAGAAAATTGTGCGGGGTCTTCCACCTGTTGAAAAAAGTCCTGGAAAGGAAAAGCAAATGTATTATACAATTAAAATACTGAGCTAAGATAAATAGTAAGTAGATTATATATCAGGTGTAGTTAGGAAATATATTTTAGTGAGCCTATTTTGCTCAAATTTTGATCAGTTTGATCGCAAGGCATTTTTTAGAAAGGCAAAATTAGGCAGGAAGTATTTTTCTTATGTGTATACAAAGTGGCTCAAGATAGTTAATATAATTGGAGCGTACACTTCAAGTCGGGTTCATTTCAAGTAACTGCCAATAACTTGTTTTGTTGTTTTCAAAATGTCTGATACTGTATCAGGAGTCTAAAATTCTGTTTTAATTACTCAAGCTCTCATTGGAAACAATGTGAATATTCAACAGTCATGAGATTTACAATGTTATTTCCTTCTCATTTTGTAGTTATCTTGAATTTTCTACAACTTCTAAGATAAAAACTCAATTAACAATGATGTGGCATTCACAGGAATAATACAAGTTGTCTGTAACAGCCAAGTTAGCACATATGTGTTGAAGTTTTAAGTATCTAAATTTGTCTGGACAGGATACATCAATATACTTGTTCCAAACATTTCACTGGTGTGGAGCTTTTAATCAAAGTTCAAACTCAAGTTTTAAGAATCTATCAATCCTAGTTTAAAATATTGTGATCCTATTTTTAAATAGAAGTCACGCAAGTTTTAAAATTTCCATTCTTGAATTTTTTTGAAGTTCTAAGCTTTAGAACATCTCAGAAATAGTTAGATACAGAATACGTTCAAGGTCAGTTCGGAAACAGGGAGTGCAATAATAAATGCTTGATTTGTATTTGTTTATTTGGAGTTTGATGTCGCTTTTATTACTGTAGAGGTCATAGCACAATGGGGAGTGGGCAGAGGAAATCAGTACGTACAGTTGGTCAAGGTTATGTATTGTAAATTTCCAACCAACAGTAAGCAGCTACCAACTTTCTCACAAAATGTCCAGGGTTTGAACCGCCAACTGCAGTGACCCCTTAATAAATACTTGAAATCTTACAGCTTCAAGATTTGTTTTTTTCCACAGATGCTAATACAGAAATACTTTTAACTGTATTTTTGTATTACTGTTATTTTTAGCCAAGCACTTTCACATTCTCTCATCTAATAAACTGTTCTTATTCTTGTACAAGTATCAGGAAAACAGTAGTTTGCTCATTTAAGGAAAGGTAATGTGAACATTAAGAAATATGATGTACTCACACTATTGGTTGCACATTCTGTTTTTATTTAAAAATTAAATAAAGTTTTGCTTGCACAATACTCCACATATTTTAACAATTTTAGACTGTAGTTACTAGAAATACAGGGAAACAAAATAAAAGAGTACCAGTTCTGCTTACAGAAGAGGTTTCTGCATTGGTGAAACTTGTGAAATGTAGAGCGTGTGGTGAAACAAGATAATCCTATCCTGCTGCCTAATACAGACATGCTCTCTAATCTAGAATGCTCTAGACAGTTGGCCGGTCTTTCAGAATATGGCCAAGAGAGCAGGCTTCAAGAATGAAATACATTGTATTTCATCCAACAGGTTGAGAAAGTACTTGGCCACTGTTTGTCAGGTAAGCTGTAGCTTTTTTGCTATACTAGCATATGGCGTTTGTTCTTGAGGCTACTACCACAGAAAGATTATTGCTTTTTAACTCAGATCTGTCAATTTATCTTGGGCAATAAATGTCTGGGTAGACTACCATTAACTTTTTACTGTTGAAATTTCAAGACATTTTAAAACTGTAGGAGCTTTCACATTGCAATAAAATGGGGAATGTCAAACAAAAATTAAAAGAAACATGATAGTTATTTCATATGCTAGGGATCAGTTATGTTTGTCATTAATGCTAATGGTAATATATTGTCATAACATTATTATTGTGGGACTATAAACTTGGGTTTCTTTACCTTGTGTATGAAAGTCAGTTATATAGCACTGACTTATTGTGTCTGTTAATGGCTGAGATAAACATTGTCTTTTTGTGTTCCTGAAAACCTAATAATCCAATATATGGCACATTAAAGCAATAATTACTGCATTAAAGTTGGTTGCAGCCCAATGATACTGTGTTTTCCTAATTACTCTGTTGGAAAAGAGATGGTCTCTCAGTTTCTGTTACTCTAGATCTAACCTAGATCTGTTACTCTAGATCTAACCAAAATCTGAAGAAATTGCACACTTTGATCTTGTAGTTTTTGAATATTGTTTTTGAAGAGTAAGGATCACAGGCTGTGTGTCACCTCTGTGTGGATTTAACTCCCACAAGTGACAAAGGCTTAGGGCCTGTTGTAATATGATCTTGGTTGTTGTACAGGATGTAAAACCGCAACTTTGAGATATTTTAAACTTTGAAGAGTAAGGATGTATATATAAAATTAAAGTCTAGTGTGTGTAATAAATATGTAATCATTTGGATTATGTAAAAGGGTGTTATTTGTATATTATTGTAAATACCATTGAATGTAAATATTTGAAGATAGACAGATTAATGAATGAAGTGACATAATTGTAGCACACAGATTGGTCACATGAGAAGAGCCTCTCAATGAAAATACGCACTTGGGGATGCACAGACAATAATTTTACATTGACACTGACTGCATGCATGTTATCATGTGTGGAAACTAGTAGACATATAAACTGGTTTAAAAACTCACTCAAACAATAGCTTATACAATAGATTCTGTGACATATAGCAAAATATGGCATAGTGTATAATGTACATCTAAATGTACAAATGTGTGTACAACATTTAAAATGACATACCAATGCAATAACATGATCTAAGCATCAGCATACTTCTTTACACCTGAGTCACATGTTTAATATTTCTGTAAAATATAATTATTAAAAGGTTTAATATGCGTTGTACAGGTAATTCACCCAGAATCACAAGAGTTGACATGGTTGTCAAAGCATTTGGCAAACAATAACAACACCCACAGAGATATTTATCAACAGCATAACGCATTAGTTGACATTGCTAAAGTTGGCAGACCAATTATGGCTCCAGATGCTGTCGAAATGGACAAATTTGCAGGCATAGACGTTTCAGGTAAGCTTTCTTATTTCAAGAGGAAAATTAAATGTTTAGTGGTAAAAAATGTGATTTTAAAGGACTGATTTTACATCTGCAAAATTCAATATTTATGCTTTTAGACTCTATTAAACTATAAACTAGTTATTTTATGCTATATGCGATAGAATCTTCAGAAATGATGGTACATGCAAATGATGACTTAGTAGAGTTCACTGAAAATGTTTCTGTTGATGATCAGGATGGAGAAATAAGCAGTGAGTTTATTAATAGAAATTCATAATTTTGTAAATGGTAAATTCATAGCTGCATAATTTATTGTTCTCACAAGTATATATTGAACTGACTGGCAGGTAGGGGAATCCAGTTGCAGGGAGTTCTTAAAATCTGACTTCCGTCTTTTGCTTCTTTTTCTGACTGTTTCTGGCATGCTTAAAACGTTAGATATTGTAAGTCAGACTTTGAACTAGGCACCTAAATATTTCATTAAGAGCAATGAGGAATCATTTTAGTGGTGCTTTATCAGTGTATTATGGGTTAATAAGCAAATTTTTCAGACAATTAGTGTTAAGCAGCGATCTTCAAGTTTTGAATAATATTTTGACTGGCAGTTTTATCTAGAATTGACATCACATTCTGACATAATAATCTGAAAAGATGTGTCACACTAAGTGAGCTACTATCATGCTGCTGAAGGCTGGGAAATAAGTAAATAGAATATAAGTAATTAAAACGTATTCACTTTTTCATATAATTTGCAGTATTAACAGTTGCTGCAACAAAAATATTACATCTCTTGAACTGCCCATATTTCACTGGTTCTTCATTTAGCAGTAATAACAATTGAAATTATTGGCGTTAAACTTGCCCAACTTATTATCCTTAGTTTTGCTACTAATGTTAAGATTGCCTGGGACAGCTAGCCCATCTTGAGATCTGGCCAGCCCCCCTTAAGATGGGATATTTATACCAGCACCTTTTAATTTAATTTTGCAGTCGTTAGGAAGCTTTATGTGGGTGTTCTACTGGGGCTCTCTTGTCTCTAACTAAGAAATGTTTGAGGGTTGGGAACAATGCTTACAGAGTTGGTTGTAGATTTCTGGCTTGTCGCGGTGGATCGGCAAAATATGAGACATAATATTTCCTCCTCAAATCTCTAACCCGACCTTGGCTCTGACCACTTGTGGGACATGCTACCCGTCTTGTCCTATACTGTAACCGTGTTGTCTGGAAGCACTCGCCAGCCTTTCATTGTTCAGTATCTTGACACTACTTCATAACAGGCCATAGTCACAAACCAATTTTACTTGAAAGGAAACAGGCCTGTTGTAAACATCGACCTGACTTGGTCACTTCCCGTCAATATTTCCAAGTCTTTGACCGCAGGAACAGGAATGCAACAATACGATTACAGCAACAGACAAGCCGGGAAGTATGTAGGACAGGACGGCTTCATTTCACTGACCTACGGCTTGTTGGTTTTGGGATATATGTGTATATAAGGTGAGTCAGTTTGAGCAATTTATCATTTGGTATCTGGCATCTGAGGGATTACACTTGGCAGCGTTAGATAGGCTTTTTAACAAATTATGTTAGGATTTAGTTTTGAGATACAACTTTGGCTGACTTGCTGATAGTTTTTGGTTTTTATTGGATTTATAAGATGGGTCCTAGATATGGTAGAAGGAATGTGAGGTAGATAGAAGTCCCCACAGACACACACACAACGTTTGAGTTGGGGGATACAGCTGCTGACAAACAGAGGAGGAGGGAGGAGAGACAACAGACATAGAGGGAGGAGGAGGCACAGGAACAACAATGGGAGGAGAGGGAGAATAAGGAAGAAAGGAGGGCGGAAAGCTTTACTTTAAAGGCTCCTGTAATCACGAAAGGCATCATGGTATTTATCAGCATAGTTGTACATACTGCTGGAAACAGGGTAGGACAAGTAATAGTAATAATAATAATAAATGTTTTTCTATAGCACAAAATCTACAAACAGTAATCAATGCTCTTTACAGCCTGGATATCTACATAATTATTTATTGTTTAAAGGCACAATTGAAGAAGTGAGTTTTTAACTTCTTCTTAAAATCACCGGTAGATGTTGATGTTTTTACATGGTTAGACAAATCATTCCAAAGCTTTGGTCCACAAACAGAAAAAGCACAATCTCCAAACCTCCAATCACCAAATATTTACTTGATGAGCATAGTAATCTTGCATTTTTGTTTGGTCGAAGTAGATCTTGGAGATAAGGAGGTACAAATCCTTTAGTTGATTTAAACACCAATAGAAGAATATTGTCCTGAATCTGGTACTTGATCGGTAACCAATTTGTTCGAGATACCAAAGAGAATGCTGTTGCCAAAGTCCAACTTTTACATGACAAGAGTAGCCATTCAGAGACAAAGTGTCATTTTAATTGTAATAACAAGGAGCAGGACAGGCAGCCTGACAAATAGGAGAACACAAGATCCCCTGGACTTACCAGTATCTGTTACATAACTATTCTTCTCAAAATAGTTTTGAGGAAAAAGACATTGAACTTAATTGTGCTAGTAGTAAATTAGAACTTTCACAGAATGGTAGTAGTTTTTTTTGTAAATGCTGTGAAAGATAATTGTGTATGTAATGACATCAATGATAACATTAGTCATACACCTATCCATCACAGTGGTAATGATTGTCAATTGGTGCTTACGTCTTGTAATTCTGTTTATTGTGCTGATGAATCCATTGTGTATTATCATCAACCTCTCAATCACACGGTAGCTATCAGTCTAGCAAATGTATTGAAGTTGAGAACACCAGGTGCATGGTGCTGAGATGCCAGGCATTAATAGCATGGCTAAATTTCAGATGATGGCCATTATGAGTTTGGGTTATGTCTGGCATAAAATCTATTGAAGACAGATTGCTTTGTATTTATCCAAAAGAAAATTCTCGAATGAAGGGCTTTTATTGGAATGAGCATCATGTTGGCAATGATGTTTGGTATTTCAGTACTTATTTGTCTTTTCCAGAAGGTAACCTTGAAGTCCTATATTACTTGTAAGTTCTTATGGATGCTTGTAACTGTTTGCTTAGCAATGGCACTACGACTGCAAATATATATCAGGACTATATGAAAGAGTTGCAAGAACGGATTTGAAAAGAACAGATTTGAAAAGAACGGATCTTTATGTATGAATGCTTCCCTGACTCGGATGGGAGGGGTTTAGGAAAATAGTTTATTCTTCTTCCATATTTGGCATTCCCAAACACCATCTTAACATTGCAAACTTAGAGGTGTTAAACATCTTGATAGCCCTGAGAGTGTGAGCAGATCAATGGTCTCACAAGAGATTCCCATTTATATGTGACAACCTGGCAGTTGTCCAGGTGATCAGGACAAATAAAACTAGATATAAATTCATGTTATTTAAGCAATATATGGTTGATCATTTCAATACATGATATAAAGTTGGAAATACAACACATTATATGGAAAGATAAAAGGGTGTCGATACACTTTCTAGGCTTTGTTCATAAACCAATTGCAGATGATATCAGTTTTATCAAGTTTTATCTGCATATTTTAATCTTTACCTTACAATCTAATTTCAGGGGCCACTCCTGCCTTCTTCCAGCTTATCTCACTGGCTAGTACAAGAATCTGTTCAGCCTACAGACCTTCTACCAGAAGTTACCACAGCACCCATTTTAGGACCTTCCAATATTATTCTTCCAATAATATTTTGTGTTTCTTGGAATTCCTTCATGTTAACTCACTTTCCAAAGTCAACAAAACTTATTTGCCCTCACTGGAATCCATGGCAAAATTTTATAGATTACCTGCTGAGAATCTCTATCATCACTCTGTTAGTTTGTACTTGCATAGTATCATAATTAACTCCAAGTTCAACCCAATCCCTGGAGGTACTTTTGACATTCCCACACTTTTACTTATTTCATAAGCTTGTGATTCACTTTCAAATCCTGTACAGGGCAGCATTTCTGTTCACTCTCTTTGAATTCTTGATGTCAAATATTGCCCCTCACTACATTCAAAAATTTGACTATATTAGGCACTTCAATCGTCAGGATGTTATCTTTGCTTCCCCTGGTGCTCAGGTTTACTGAAATGGACCAAAACATTACAAGATAGAGTTGGCCACCATGTTATTCAAATCCCTCAACTGGCTGATCTTCTGTTATGCCCAGTGCTGGCTTTAAAGAATCTCCAAGATTCTCGCCCATTACCACCTTTTTCCCCAATTTTTCCCTCCAATCAGCATCCGTATCATCCTGTGAATGATAGTCCTTTCAAAGATTTCCCTCAAATCCATCCTTGTGTCCTTGAACCTAGACCCTGCAGCACATAGGTTACATGCTTTCTGCAGGTCGGATGTGACCATAGCTTTTGATTGTCTAGTCCCTTTACAAAACATCATGGACCAAGGGCTTTGGAAAAGTCCTTATGTATGGTCTTACCTTTGGAATGAATCTACCGTTGTATCTATCATTCCCTCTATGTTTTCCTCTATTATCCCCCCTTCCCCGTTATTGGGTTTGGGCCAGTTACAATTTTATAATTTTTTTCTGATTCATCTAACATTTTGTGTATATAACTAACATGTATAATAAAATTTCCCCAATCTTGTTTTACTAATGTGTTAAAGAGTAAATTCTGTGCTGTGTCGAATGACCTGTTGGTTCACCTTGACCTCTTGACCTTGATCCGACAGGTGACCTTGTAATTCAATCATGGCCTTCTTGTCTTGTGAATTTCAACTTTTGCAGAAGTATTCTGGCAGCTTTGGCAGATTCTTTAGAGTTTGTTGTATCAACAGTTGAATCATATTGGTAATCTTATTTGACCTGTGAATTTGACCTCCCTGGCGAGAGATTCAGGTTATTGATTCAGTTCTGCAAGACGAGTTCACAGCTATGGGCTATCGGGTCATAGGCCCTTGGCTAATCTAGCAACTAACAAACTCATGTGTGTCTTGTTACTCAGCATCTGCTTAGCTGCTTCTTAGACTGAACTATTTATATTGTGATCAGGTAAGAATTTCAGTATCTACATAACTTTTGTTACAAAGTAGTAGGTTATTTCCCTAGCAAATCAATATCAATCAAGCCGCTGAGAAATATTAACATTATCAACAGGAAGCTTTTTATCATCACTTTATACACAGTCCTAAATTACGTCCTGTTGAGGGCGTTTGTTTTTCTTTTAAATGGTAATCACATGGGATTTATTGGATATGTAGATGTGATTGATAGCTTAGAAATGTTTTAACTCAATTTGAGTTGTAACTTTGTTGTTGGGACATACCAATATGAATACAGTATCTTCTGCTTTCTCAAACTTAAGTGAAACTCGAAAAAATTACTTATCCAGTATGACACCAATGAAATATTGGGCAAAATCGAAGTAATTGACAGAATGTCACTTGTATTTCAACTAAAATTGGCAAGTTAAGCGTTATTATGAGAATATTCTTTACACACTAGTAAAAGTGGACATATTTGAAATTCCTCCAGCATAAAGTTTTTAGAGATTTAAAATGCATTTAGGATGGTTTTTACCCCACAGCCCTTAAGGGTTTTGGGGGTATTTTTTCACCCATTGTGTCTGGATGGGCAGGCGGGCATCAGGAAAAAGTTTGTCCAGGCTGTATCTCAGAAACCGTAAGGTGTAGGAAGTTGATGCTTGGTAGGAACATTGGTTAGGGGTGCGTAGGTTTGCAACGTCATATAGTGACCTAGATTTGACCATGCCATAGTGACCTTGAGTTTGAAAATCTTGTCCGGGCTATGTCTTAGAAACTATAAGGTGTAGGAAGTTGACACTTGTAGGGACATTGGCTGGGGTGTAGGTGTGTCTTCATGGTGCAACCTTGATTTAAACTTTGACATTGCTGTAGTGACCTTGACTTATAAAATTTTGTCTGAGCTATATCTCGGAAACCATAAGGTGTAGGAAGTTCATACTTGGTAGGTACATTGGATAGGGGGTGTAGGTGTGCAACGTCATAGTGTGATCTTGATTTGACCTTTGACCTTGCTGTAATGACCCTTACCTATAAAATCTTGTTTGGGCTATTTCTCTGAAAGCGTAAGGTGTGGGAAGTTGATACTTGGTTGGGACATTGGTTTTGGGTTGTAGGTATGCATCGTCATAGTGTGACCTTGATTTGACCAATAATCTTACTGTAATAAAATTGACCTTTAAAATTTTGTCAGGGCAATATCTCTGAAACGGTAAAGTGTAGGAAGTTGATAGTTGGTAGGGACATTGGTTGGGGGTGGTAGGTGTGCATCATAATTTTTAGTTTACTGATTAATGCTGTCATCTTGCTATTGAATTGTCTTGTTTTAAAACTTTATCTTTACATACATTTCTTTATCTTCGATGTTATTTTCTCTACTTAAACATTATTTGGACCTGTTTTACTACCTCTATATCTCATTGTGTTCAAAACTATTTTCCCAGGCTGTGGGGTACGGGCATCTCAGATACCATTTTTCATGTTGAATTGACTGTTTATACACCGGGCTAACATAACTGGCATAACTGTGGAAAGACTAGAATTCAAAACGTGTTTAGAACAAGACAAATTACAAACAACTGTGTCAACCTTAAGTGATGGGAAAACATCCTACATGGTGTTAATTTTAAAAACAAGAAATATGTCAGACTATTCGTCTCTTACAAGTAAAGACCCCAAATTCAGGATAGTTTAAATCTTAACTAAAAATCAGCTTATAATTGTTATCAACATTAAAAAAGACATCTGCAACACACATGTAAGATATTGGTACTCAGATGGTCATCAGAATCATGGGGTGAGACAACCATGTAACGTACAATATAAGACAATTTTATATTTAAGGCAAACCTTAAACCCGAGGTATGTTTGACATCTTCATCAAGCGTCAACTCTGAAATAAAATGATCTAGCATTTTTATCTCGAATGCTCTCATGAAGTGGTTTGCTCAGATTATATTATCTATAAATGTTATGCATAAGTTATAACCTCAGTAAACTTGTGTTTTTGTGATGACTGACATTTGAAACACCCGTCTACAAACTGGATTTTAAAGAAGGTGTTCCACTCTGGCGATCATCCTCCCTGTTTGGGGTACAGCTCTGGAAGTTTTCATAAACTCTCATAAACTGCAATTTTCTCAGTCCTTATCAAATCTATCTTTCAAGAATTCGGTTCTAAAGCTGTGTAAACTTCTGTATGACAATATTTTGTCATATTTAGTCAGTTTTGGCCTTTGAATGGGCCTTCATAAGGTTTGCCAACCACTCAGGAGGATTTAGGAACTAATTGCAAGGTTTCAAGAAACAATGGGAACAATAGAGCCTCTCTTACATCCCATCACACGCGCACGCATGTCCTGGTTACAGAGAAAATTCGCATCCCCGCAATAAAAATTAAAATGCGCATTTTTTCTGTGTGCAAGCAGTAAGGCCATAAACACATCCATGTCACAAGTGTAACTTATGAGAGACTTGCACTCATGCATTCTCTTTGCAAGTGCTGTAGGTTCTCCCCATTTTCTTACATTGTTTGCACGTGCTGTAAGATACACTCAAGTGTACCTTGCATGTATATAAACGCACCTGCAACCTGTAGCCAGTTGCAGTCTGTTCTTGGATATTAAAGTAGTGACACTCTTCTTGAGAGAATTCATCTTGTTGCGAATTCAAATCTCTGCTACCAGGCTCTGCTACCACTACCAGGCTACGTTCATATTATTCAACAATATTTGCAGCAGACATGTGTATACACATACGATGGGATGTAAGAGAAGCTTAAAATATCACTCGGACATCTCTCACTTTTTACAATAAAATCCATCCCTGTTCTTCTGTGGGACGTTGAGGAATGGGTTTACTCCAAAATAAAACACCTACTTAAGTTTTGTTGACCTTGATATAACCACACTTTATTCAGTATAACAGACAGTTTGAACACTCTCCATTTGTAAATGTGTCCTTTAAGTCTGAGAAAGCATGGCATGGTGCTGTGCAGTTAATGACCTGCCTCTTTTGAATTCCAGAAAAAAAACATCTGACCTACGTTATCTTCTTTATAACTGTAAGGATGTTAACCTAAATATGCTGTGGGTTTCTTTTTCTTTCTTTCTATGGCATGGCGGTACTACCGCCAGTGGTAATTTGGATTTTATATTGTGTTACCGTCTGCAGTGATGGAAATACTTCCTTCAGGGACCACCCAGATATTCACTTAATATGTTAATAGACTGACATTATTTGTCCAAATATTTGTCATTAGATGTTTTACTGCAGGTATTTAGTAGAGGGAATGTAAAAATATCTGTTAAAAATTCATTGAAATTATTTATTTTGTGACAAATAAACAAGAAATAGAAAAAATAGAAGATACAAGAATCAAACAGCAACATAATAGCTTGAATTGTGCCAATGTGACCAGTACTGGTGAAAAAAAAACACCTCACATAATGCATACAGGACATTCTAATTAATATTAAACAGAAAGAACAATTTTGAAATCCTGATGGCGTCATTATCATGTTTCAATTTGGACACTGGCAATATAAATGACAAAAGTAGAACTATGAAGAATTTGAACGTATTCATAGTCATTCAAATAGGTATTCTGTGGTGAAATGGTGTCAATAAACAAAGAGGAGGGTAGTATCTATAGAGCATTCCATTGGGCTACTGGTGGTTGCCGATGTCAGACTGATTCGATGTGTCGACATTGGGCCTATGTAAGCATGCTATTTTGCGAAAGAATATGTGGTGTGTGCATAATAAAATAAACCCACGTTATATTACACAGAATAAATCAAATAAGGATTCTGTGTTGTAATATTGACAGAAAACAATTTAGTGGTGGGATTACACTAAAACTGTATGTTGTGTACAATGTGTATTTAAGGGGCGACAACTGCAGAGTGGTAACAGTCTCGTCTCCCACCTCTGAGATCAAAGTTCAAATCCCGGCCTGACCTCAAGTGGGAAAGCTGCTAGTTGTTTGCTGTTGGTCGGCTGTTTACAGTACAGAACTTTGACCAACTGTATGTACTGGTTTCTACTGCCCACAAAACTATCCATCGTTTCTTTATTTGGGGTTTTATGTTGCTTTCAACACTGAACAGGACATATCACGACGGGTAGGTGGAAGGGCAGAGGAAACTAGTACATACAGTTTGTCGGGGTTCTGTCCTGTAAACTGCTGACCAACAGCAAGCAACTACCAGCTTTTCCAAATGAGACCGTGCTGGGAACCGAACCCCGGCCTCAGAGGTGGGAGGTCAGAGTGTTTATACAATGTGTTGAAAGCAACGTTAAAACCCAAGTAAATTAAATTAAACAATGTGTATTTCATATTGAAGAAAATTAACATAACTAACTGATAACATCGGTTGAATGTATCAACTGCCCACAAAATACTCTTCAGTATTGAGATGTTAAAAATACAGTATTTTATTGAAAAATCTGACCAACCAAGCCCAGTACCCGTCAAAGAGGACAATATGCCAAACACAAATGATTTACTATAATGAAAATAAAGCTATTAGTGGTCAATATACAAACATATAATACAGATGGGATCTGTCATAGACTTACAGAACTGTTTTTGAGGTTATTATTGTCCCAGGTTAATTGTCATATGATGGTTTTGGAATTATGAAGGCTGCACCATTATTGGTGAGCATACACACATGTTGAATCAGACGGGATCTGTACTACTTCAGCCAATCCCTGAATTAACAACAATTTGGTTTTTGATCTCATCAAGTCATCTTCAACACCCTGTAAACTTCAACACAAACTACAGGAAAATGATGGGAAATAAAAGGTAATGTCACCATTAACCTACATAACACTTCAGTCAATCACAGAATTTACAACAGTTTGTATTTAGATCCCATCACGTGACCTACAAGCAAGTAAATCCGTTGTTTGCTGGTGTGGGTGATTTGCCAGTATAGTTTTGCAAGTATCAGACTTGTGAGCAATGCAGTGTCAAATATTAGAAGTAAATTTATTTGAATAAAGTGAAATAATTCCGAATAATGCTGAACATCTGAAAATAGGATCTTATCTAATGCATAAGCTATTTCATATGAATGAATGTTAATGATAATATTGACAAACTAAAATACATCCCACTAATAAACTGTATAAAGATATGTAATATAGATGATAATACATAAAAATCCCAGAAATAATGTGGTAAATGGGATATTAGAAATGGTCCAAATTACTGCATTGATGCCCCAAAACTGGGTTTTCTGGGGCTGTGATCGCGTGATCTGAAAGAAGAGATTATATCCTGTAGGTTCATATGACGTATAATTTATAAACAAAGCATTGTGCAAGTGTCATGTCATATTGTTCTTTTGTGAACATCAGCCATTTTAAGTTAAGCTCAGAAAGGTCAAAATTTACGGCAGCGGCGTAATGCACGTGAAACCATTATGTCACCAACTTTGTCAGGGATATAAGTAATGGCTACATATCACTACATAAGAAACACACATTTGCTATATACATGCTTATTAATGTTGGGCACCAACTCGTAGCAGCTAACAACTCGAGTTGTTACTTGCACCAACTCGTGAGGATGAGTTGTGGCAAACAACTCGAGATGTACTGCTACATCTTGAGTGGGTGCTGTGCCAACTTTATAATTCAATCTAATCAAACTTTTGTAGAGCTTAATCTCCGCTTAAGAAAATATTATGTAGATAATTAAAGGTAGTAAAGTGCAATGACTATTCTGATTGATGTTTCTTAATTGCATTTAGGGATTTCCCAGGCTTATTTGATGTTGATGTGTTTGACAAAAATATGAAGCCTAATGGATGACTTCATTAATTTGCTTGACACTTAATTGCTATCATGTGTAAGATTGTTTTTGTTAAATGAATGTGACTTGGTAAAATATATTAACACATGTTAATACATTAGTAAGTTTATACACACATGTATGAAATATAATGTGTTTTATCATTTTTTTTACATATTATAAACTCTTATGAACAATTTTTAGTGTCATGTTAATGATGATTTTCAAGTTTTGTCCATTTATATATTATTTGAAATCATTGTTGTTTTAATTTTGATTTATATGAAATAACATATTGTTATATACTTATTTATTTGGGGTTTTATGTCGTTTTCAACACTGTACTGGTCATATCACGACGGGTAGTTGGAAGGGCAGAGGAAAGCAGTACATACAGTTCGTTAGGGTTCTGTACTGTAAACTGCTGACCAACAGAAAGCAACTACCAGCTTTCCCACTTGAGGCCAGACCGGGGACCGAACCCCGGCCTCAGAGGTGGGAGGCAAGAGTGTTACCACTGTTCCACTGTGGCTCCAATATTATATGCAGTAAACATTTCTATGTCACTAAAATAAAAAAATATATATATATAAACATAGAAACAGTACAGAAAAATCATGAAAATCACACTGAAACACCAGTTTACATGTACTGACAGATTAAAAACTTAAATGTTATATTTTGTTACAGATTTCTTCTATATAAATGGATATAGCTTCAGCATTTATTTGTAACATATTCACTTACTTTTTCATTTTTTATAAGATACTAAAAACCCCTGTTTTAGGAGTTGAAGTTGAAGAATTGTCTGGTAACTTAATTACAAGTAGAAGTTTATCTTGTATACTTGACTACTTGCAGCTAAATAATTAGCCAATTATATTAGAGGATTAATTTGTTGAAGTCACAACTTAAGATAGAAGCCACTTTTAGAGTCAATAATCAGCCAATCATAAACCATGCGGTCACTGACCAGTACTGGATATTAGGGGATTTAGTTGAGGCAGCCACAACTCAAGATATCGCGCACATCACACAATATTTGCCACAACTCACTGCCGTGAGTTGGCAAAAGGAACAACTCGAGTTGTTACCTGTCGCGAGTTGGTGCCCAACATTAACACCAACACTCCAAATATTGTAAATGATATAAATGTTCACAATTTATCAACTCTTCTTGTTTATACTTGGACTCAATTCAGTTGAAACCATAACACAAATGTAATCTTTTCATCCCTATGTCAGTAAACATTCTAACAATAACAATAACATAATAACATAAAAACTTTAAATTTTTAATTAAATGCTTCTTTTGTGAGAATATATAATTTATGTAACACACTGAAATAAATGTAGCAGAACCACTAGTATCCGTCCCTCTTGTGGAACTAACAATTTGGTGGGAAAATAGTATTTATATAATAGTAATATAACAGGTTTAAATGAAGTTGAGAGTGTCGGTTTGAGGTCATCTAATTTGAAACTTGGATAATAAGAGAATCGGATAATAGAGATTCCACTGTATTATAATGTCACCAAGTGTAACTTTCATTTTGTCATTTCAAAAGCATCTAGTGTACACTTAGTGGCTTCCCACCAGTTAACGCCCGCCTACCAGTGAACGCCCGCCTTATATTTTTTTGTTAGAGGTCAAGGACAAATGCTTCTATAAGTCTACAAAATGGGCGTTCACTGGTATTTCCAGTTTACCTTAAACGGCTGATAATAGAGTTAGATTGTTAAAATATGACACCTTCTTTGAAATATTGCACAGTATAATCGATTTATTAATTGAGGTACATGTCATTTGACAATTTGGTCACAGAAGAATATAATATAAAGCTATTAATATAATTTTAATTCAAACTATTGATCACAGCATGGGCGTTTACTAGTAGAAAGCCACTACTGGTTGTTTTGCAGGAATATGTCAGTTCTATTATCCCACCTTCTATTATCCAAATTTTCAATTAACCCACTCTCACAACTCCATTTAAACCTGTTCTTTCAGCCTTTCTATTATCCGACCTTATTGCTATGCTACACACAATGCTACAATGTGTGTTTTACATTACTGTCTGTTTTGCAAAAATATTTCAGTAATATTTAAAATGTGTCTTTAAACATTACATATTTTACATTAACTGAATCCTTTAAAATGACATGCACTTTACATTAATGGGATTTTTTACATACTTTTATCTCATCATATTTTTATACAGCTTAATCTGTTTACAAACAAAGATTTTTTCATTAACTGACAAGCAGACTCCTAACACACACACACACACACACAAAATTATATTTGAAAATTTAATCAATTACTTGTTCGAGATGTAATTAAACAGAACAAAGTATTTATTACAATGTCTCAACGTGTATTTTTTATTTATTCACTGAAATAAATATTTACATTCACAATATGTCAGTAATAATAATTGCATTTTAAACAATTTGTATTTTCCATTTAAAGAAAATTGGTTACTTTAATTATTTAAAATAAAATTCACTTTACATTCCATAGAATCTTTTGTTTGAAACATTCTAATCTAATTAAACTTTTACAGAGCTTAATTCCTGTATAAGCAAACTGTAAGGTACAAACACAAACAAATCACTGTTGAGAAGTTACTCACTCGTAACACTTGTGTTCTGATGTCATATAAACATGTGCATTTAATTAATATTTTTTCTTCAATTTTGATAAATTTCAATGTAAATCAAGGGGCCAGGGTGGCATAGTGGTAACACTCTCGCCTCCTACCTCTGAGGCCGGGGTTCGATCCCCGTCAAGGCCTTATGTGGGAAAGCTGGTAGTTGCTTGCCGTTGGTCGGCAGTTTACAGTACAGAACCCTAGCGAACTCTATGTACTGGTTTCCTCTGCCCTTCCAACTACCTGTCGTGATATGACCTGTACAGTGTTGAAAGCGACGTAAAACCCCAAATAAATAAATGAAAATCAATATGACAGCCCATTTCTGTTCGTTGATAAAAATGTTTTAATACTGTGATAACGCTGTGTAGATGTGAGTGTGACTTTCATCAATTGATTCTTTCAAACAAGATTTTCTTTGCTTTTGTTTGAGCTTATGTTTTAAACATCGTAATCTATTCATACTTTTATAGAGCTTAATCTCTCAACAAGCAGAATCTCATAGAAAACAGTATTATTGTTCTAACTTTACTCACAAGGGTGAACTTTTTGTTCACCCTTGTGTTCAGCTGTAACATAAACGTAATCCTAAACTTGTATATTTAATGATTTTAATTTTATTTTGTTAAATTTTAATGTAAATAAATGTTATTATATATTTAATGGTAAAGCTGTGTAGAAATGAGTGTCATTTTCATAAATTGATTCTTTCCAACAGCAGTCTCTTGTTAAATTTCTGTGATCTTCTTGTTTAAACATTCTAATCTAATCATACATTTATAGAGCTTAATTTCTATTAAAACAATATGTATTTCCTACATTATGAAAGTTAAAGAAAAAAAATAATTCACTCTTTCAATCTTTTAAAACGACATTGACATTACATTAATGGAGTTTAAACATTCTGATCTAATCATATATTTATAGAGCTTAATACTCTTAAAAGTAAATCTACAGAAAAAAATAGTCATTGTATTAACTGATTCAGTTCTAACGCCTGTGTTCAATTGCAAACAAGAACTGATTACAAACATGTACATTTAATGAATATTTTTGTTATTCTGTAAAAGTTTAATGTACACGAATGTAATTGTATTTTTATTTTTGCAAATTTAGAAAAAAAACAACTTTTGAAACTGTGGTAAAGCTATGCCGAAGTGAATGTGATTTTCATCAATTGGTTCTTTCAAACAAAATTTGCATGATTTTTTTGTTTTAAACATCAAATAATACTTTTACACAGCTTAATTTCTCTAGACGAGTATTCCATCATATAGGCAGATTCATTGTTGAAAGTTTATTCAGTCACAACACTTGTGTTTGTTGTAATGAACAAATGATCTCAAACTGGGTCTTTAAATACTTTTTTGTATATTTCAGTAATTTTGTATGTAAATCAATGCAATTGTATGTTTATTTTCTTTAAATTTATATTAAAATTTAGAAAGAAAATATCGTTTGAAACTGTGGTAATGCTGTGTAGAAGTGTGATTTGTGTGTGTGGTGAGTTGTGTGTATGAGTATATCTAGTATTAGCAAACAACTGACACAAAGAGGGATTTTTTCACATTCACACAGTTAAACCTGTTATTATGTAAGTAAATAGTCTGCAGACTTGGAGGCAGGTGGTCTGCACTCGCTGTAGTCAGCTGGTTGTCTTGAAAGAAAGTATTCTGAGCGGTGTGAACAGTGAGAAATCACAAATTGTTGTCAGTTTGTTGCGTGAAAGGTCCAGCTTCACCACAGTGTGAGGAATGTGATCACAATCAATGTTTTCTAACTGATTATAAGACAAAGAAAGGTCGGTGAGTTGTGTGTGTGACATGTCACACACTGATTTCATGTTGTTAAATGAAAGGGACAGCGTTACCATAGTGTGGGGAATGTGATCACACTCAATGTTTTCTAACTGATTATCAGACAAAGAAAGGTCTGTGAGTTGTAAGTTTGACATGTCACACACGGATTTCATATTGTTATATGGCAGATACAGCTGTGTTTACCACAGTGTGAGGAATGTGATCACACTCACTGTTATTTAACCGATTGTTACCTAAATCTCATGTTTTCACATGAACGCAAGTGTTATCCTTACTTATGGGAGGTAAGTTTACCAGGTTGTTTCCGTACAAGTCAATGACCTCAGTGACAGGGGGAATGTCGTCCCAGCTGAAGGAATCGATCTTGTTACCCTCAACATCTAACCACTTTAGCGTGTACAGCTCTGTGAATTCTCTGACCCACGACAAGTCTGTGAGCCTGTTGGACTGTACATTGAGCTCGCCTACGTGAGGGTCTAGGTGGTCCTGCAGGTACTCTCTGATGTTCTCATCATTCAGGTTTTGACTGTCAAAATGCTGAGTTGTTGTAGTCACACCAGACAGCTTCCCTGAAGTTACAGACAAAACTGCATCTTTTAACACTTCACAAAAATAGAAAAAAACACACACACTGAACTAAAACATACAACAAAAACAGTGAGAATGTAGCTTGGTACAAAAGTCAGCAGACAACATTGTACACACAACACTCCACAGCACTGTACAAAGAACGCTGTAAAACAATGTACACACAGCTTTTTACATGGAGAGGTTTTTGAATAAAAATCTCAGAGGAGTGATGGTAGGAATACACATAATGTGTGTATATGTGTTGTCAGTGTTTCTCTGTTTGTGTGTTGATTTTAAAATTAAAGTTTTCTGTTCATGTCAAGATATTTCAATTTTACCATGTTTAGCAGCATCACATTCACACTTTATTGGTCAGATTTATTCATTCAACCTGAATTTGATCAGTTTGATGATGCAGTATATGATATATATGTTAAATGGCGATTTGTACATGATCTATAGCTACAATTTCAAGGTGACTGGAGCCTTGGGAATATTAAGTGATCCAATGTTCACTGTTAAAGGTCAGAGATGAGAACAATAGAAACTACAAGCTGAATCATACAGTTTCTGGGTGGACCCAACAAAAACATCTTACAGGGTACCCAAACAATTCTACTTCCTCTGTAGAAATGTCAGATTGGGCCTGAAGATCCTTATTTTGGTAGCGTGTCTTGTTATGTTTTTTATCTTGAATGCAGGAGCACATACCTGGTATTTTCATTTTGTAGTCACCCTTATTCCCTTTCATAGCATTTGGGGCAATAGTTGTACAAGTCAAATCCATGACTAAGGTGACCCTTAATTTAAGATTTTCCTTCATTGGAAGCCAATATAACAACAGGTAATCTGACGTTATGAAGAAAAGGCTAAAATACTCACAAAATGGTTCAATGTATAATTTTCACAGTAATAATCTTTCATGTCTATTTACACAAAATAATGAATGGACAAGATATGATTTCTTTACATCTACAAAAATGGTGAAAAATATTGACCAAAAAAAAAGTATCTAATGGCCTGTTGAGCATAGCATTGAGTCCCAGATGGTAAACTATTGCAGTACAATAACATATGTGCTTCCATATTTCATCAGTTTGAATCAGTTATCACAACTGTTGAAACAGTTCATATCTACTGACGACACACAAAATAAATATAAAACAAATATAAGCACTTGTGGAGATATGGTAAGGCTACTTGCCTATAACTCATAGATACATTTCTACTAAAAGATTGCATCTTGCATACTTCTTTTGTAACTGGGGTGGTTCTGCTATGACCTGAGTTATCAGAAAGTATGATATCAACCATATATATTACTCACTTATGCAACATGGTGGCAGTCCCCATGTATTTGTACTATCACATGTCAGGGTTTGGCTTCCCTCTAGATCATATCCAGGCTGACATCTGTAGGTGGATATGTCTTCGTACTTCACCCCTGTGTAGTTATACTCTCCTCTGAGTGGTTGGAGTGGTGGCATGCCACAGGATTTTGCTGTCAAATTATGCAGCACATTATACATTATCATATCTCCTCAAGCAGTAAGGATGTTGCATCAATGATAAGTACATACAGTGTGTCCCTACTTTCTATTAACTGTAATTAAACTACCAAAGAAGAAAACACTTCTTAATTTTACTGATGAGTTATGGTCAGTGTTACATAAACTTACCTTAACCTTATGAACAAGTGATTACATTTATTGTTTCACTTTTCCACAGGTTTTGCTTGATCATAATTTGTTGAAGAGAGTCATATAGATGAAGTAGCTAAATTTTAACATTTAATATTGTTCTTTGTGTATTCAGGGAATGTGAACATCTGTTGTCTCTATAAAATCACATTAATAATATTTGGTGACTTCATGGAATCTCTTTGTAAAATATCACACAATCTGAAAAGAGATGTGGTCACCTCTAAGCTTTTGGCCATGGTATATATTCAAACCGATTGATCAGCTCATGTAATTTCCAAAACGCCGAAGAAATAGAAGCAAATAGCAGGTCCAACCACACAGCTTGATGTTCATGAATATAATTATTTCATGGATTTTCTCAAGATTGTGGTAATTTAATTCAATGATAGTTATTGCAAGTTTGGAGCAATACCACCATTTTAATACCTACCTTCACAAGTGGAGCCATTAATAAAAAATCCTGGATCACAAAGACTGCATTGAATCTGCTGCTGGTGGCTGGAACACTCCAAGCAATTCTGGATGATCTGTCTACAGGCTGTGAAATTTACAACATTGTACAAGATAAATAAGATGATACCATCAGTGAATGAGTGAAAAGTAAAAGTTACAGATTTTTGTTTTCATAACACTTGCTAACACTTACTCATCAAAATAAGCAAGCTCAAAGTCAGTGTTTTCTGCCCCTTTCAACAGCTTAAGTTGTACCACTGAATCTCAATACATGCACCTCTGTGTTTCTCACATGGTACTCATGACTTATAATCGCAAAATGTGCGGGTAAGTACTACATATATTTTTTCAGTATCCAATTAAATGTACATTAAAACCTAAAAAAATAATTATGTTAAAACAACATAATATATCAAGCAAATAATTATAAGATTTAGCATATTTTATAATAAAAAAAACATTATGTCATTCAATAAAACACTTGGGTCATATTTAAAGGTGAAAATCAGTATGCACTCATATAAGTAAAGAAAACAACATATTTCATAGTCACAAATTTGTGTTGTTCTTTTGATAATGATTAGATTTTCAAGTAAAATACTTACTTGGTGCCAGCTGTGCTAATTGTGTTTTTATTTCCTCTTTTGTACTTGTCTCAACTTGAGCAATCCTGACATTTATACTTTCTACAATGATAAGAAAATATGTCCCAAGTGCTCAATACATATCCCAACATATGGTAAAGTGAATAAGGACCAAAATAGTGTCCACTGTTGTCAGGTTTTGTTGGGTATGTATCTCATTTATTTGTCTAAAATAGCGAGGGCATTAAAATCTCAAAAATTTAGAAAGTAGTAATTATCAAATATAAATATTTTGCTATAAATTACATTCAGTATCTCAAAAATGTCAGAAATCTGCATGGTATATTCAAATATAGAAAACATTGTTGTTGACGTAAATAAGAAGCAGAAAATACAAATATTTAATTTTGTATACTTTGCTCAGTCAGTCGCTCAGAATCCTAGATCTGGACATGGTATAATCTAATATATAGAGAATTCAGTCATTCTGAAATGACTCATGAAAACACTCAAGATATATTTGTGTATGCTAAACTCCTGCTTGAAAAAATAAATAAGATATACGGCCATTTAACTGTATACTTTGTTTGATCTTGTAGTAGTGGTAAAATAAAAACACGGTTTGACCTTGAAGCAGAGAAGAAAGGTTTAATCTGAAAAGTCCATGACTTTCTGTAACTATGTTTAACATTTCCAACCCCTGGATTATCTGTCATTTTATGAATCCAGGCCAAAAAGTAAATAAATACCCTAAATTTAACCTTTAGAAGGTCACTATCAGTCTTACAGATTAAGGATTAAAACAATATACTCCAAGGCATGACCCATGACACAAAAATGCTCTGACAGTCTCCAAGATAAACAAAATTTTTGATCTTGGACAAAATTCAAGATGGAAACAGCGATTTTGAAAAAAAATCAGAGCTGCTGCTTCTAGTGCCCATGGGGTACAAAATTTGCTGAAAATTGCTGTATATTTAACACTTTTCAAAACAATTAAAATTTCCAATTTCTGCCTAAATTTATGACGGAGGCCAAAATTAGGAAAATAATTTTTCAGTTGCATTATATCCAGGGTCTGTAGTACCCAAAGGATAAAAACCTAAGTATCCCTGCATTCTAAGTAAGGCTACCCTCTCTCATTTCTACGGGGAATGTCTTATGGATTCAGGGTTTTCATCTTAAAAGACTTGACAGTGAGATAGAGGTTCAGACTGTTTGAACCTTGATGAACCTTGAGATGAACTTCAATTTCTAGTTGTTTTGGGTACCAGGAACAATCTGTTGTAAAAGCCGCAGAAATTTGAACCTTGACTTACTCTGTTTCCTAATTTTGAAAGAGGAAATGCAATGCCTTGTACAGCTATTCCAAAACGGATTGGCAAAACCTGTCTTGAGATCCTCAGCCCTTAATAGTTGGCAAATTACAGTACAGTATGTACTTTTTTCCTCTGCCCTTCCAACTACCCATCACAATATAGCCAATAAAGTACTTGGCATGACAAAAAACTTTAAATAAATAAATATAAACAGCTCATTGGTTTTTGTCCAAAAGAGTATCTTTTTGTTAAAGAAAGGTTTTTAAAGTGGATGTCTTCATAACAAAAATGCAATTGTACTCAACCTTACCTTCAAAGGCCATGAACTTCTCTTTCATGTTGACCAGCTCACACTTTATTTTCATCAGCAGCTCATAGACATCCATATCCATCACACACTGTTGTGGATGGACATTGTCACCAAGACAGAATGTGAACAACATAATCCCAATGATTACAATCATCCTCAATTTCTTGCTTTTTTGCACAGCTAATGTAGGAATGGATACATTGCTGTATGTATGGAGATATTTGTAGGTTCAGTACATGTAGTCACGTGTATTCCTCCTGTGCAGAAAAGTCAAAATCTCCCAAATTTTAATTTTTTAATCTGAGCTAGCCTAGCTAAGGCACTTATATGCGAGTTACACCTGTAATATTGTCACTCATTATTGTATTCAACATTGTAAATCTGTACACTATTCATAAATACAGATGGGAAGTACATTATAACACTAAACGTCAAATAATCACAATTGCTAATAGAATCATAAAGTTTGGTTTCCCCTGTGTGCTGTTTCATAAAGAGGTTCTGGTATTGCACCTGATAACATTTCATACCAGTGTATGGTTTAAAAAATAAATAAGTTTTCAATAATATAAGCATAAAAATCTTTCATGGTTGAGTGGTGCACAAAACCTATGTTCATAGTACTGATAAATGTAGGTAAAGACTTGTACAACATATTAAAATAATTATGGAGTTATATTTGAATATTTTACAACTTTACCTGCAGAATTCAGGACAATGTTGTGAAAAACTAGATGTTTTTATACATCTGAGCTTGTTATCAAAAATCACAGAACTACTAGCTTTGTTGAAGATGCTACTTACATACCAATTGAAAAACAAGCAATCATTGCTGTGAATAGACTTTGTGTCAGCTGTGTGTTTTGAGTTTCAGAATAGAAGTGAAAGTAGGAAAGTACACAAAAGTTTTGTCTTGCAAATGCTATTCACAAGTAAAGTACAAAGTTAACTGTTGAGGTGTAAAAAGTAAATGTAAGTACTGTAAATGCAATAGTTTTCAACTGATTTACTCAGCAGTTACAATCTCAGAGTAGCTATTGCTTAGCTATTTAATGAGCTACAAGTCTGCAATTTTACTGTTATAGATGATCCAAAAGTAGGTGAATGACATATTTCAACAAAACACTCTAAATGCAAGAGTTTACAAGTTTCAAGTGATTTACACAACAGTGAGAATTTGAAAGTAGCTATTACTCAGCTAAGCAATGAGCTACACATCTGTTATTTAACTATGCTATAGCTGATCCAAAAGTAGGTGCCTAACATATTTACACATATTTACAACTGATTTACTCATAAGTGAGAACCTGAAAGCAGCTATTATTTAGCTATGCAATTAGCTACAGGGCTGCAGTTTTACTATGTTAGAGGTGACCCAACAGTAGGTGCTTAACATATTTAAACAAAATTCCGTAAATGCAATTGTTTTGAGCTACAACTGATTTACCCAATTGCAAAAATCTGAATGTAGCTATCACTCAGCAAGGCTATAAGCTACAGGTCTGCAATACCACTATGTTATAGCTAACCAATAAGTACATGATTAATATATTTCAACAAATAATGTAAACTCAATAGTCTTCAAGTTACAACTGATTTACAGTGACAGCCTGAAAGTAGCTATTGCTCAGCTATGCCATGAGTTACAGGTCTGCATATTCACTAATTGATAGCTGACCCAAAAGTAGATGAATAACATATATATAGACAAAATTCTCTAAATGCCATAGTTTTCAGGTTACAAGTGATTTTACTCATAATGGAAAAAAATTGAAAAGTCAGAAAGCAGCTATTAGTCACTTAGCGATGGGGAAAGATTCCCAAGTTACTCAACATGTTGTATCTATGGAAAAGTAGCTGAATAACATATTTAACAAAATAGTTTAAATGCAATACTTTTCAAGTTATAAGTGATTTAGGGCATGGTTTCATGAATTTTAATGCATTAAAATTATTTCAAAAATTCATGAAATAAGATCTGATACTCACACAAGGATTCTAGTAGTTGCCTAGTACATATATGGAAGATAAGAGAGAAATACCTACAATAGTCAATGAGAAAATTGTGAAATTGTGTGTTGAAATTTTTACACTTTGGGGTGGGATACCTCACTTGTAATGGTTTCTGGAAACAGCCGAATCTGCAGTTCTGTATGCCTTGAAAAGTTTTTCATAGACAATAGATAAGGTTTTTTTAAACAAAACAGCATGTCTCTGGGCTTTGTACATTTGGAGGAGAATTTGTTCACACATACGTGGATGCATACACAGACACCACAGAGTGATGACATAAAAATTTTGTTAAAATTAACCAAGTTTGATTCTAGGGGAGGGATGTTATAAGGAACATGACCCTACACAAACATATGGATCTTACTGGGTGGGGCATCTGAAGCAAGAATAAATAACTACTGACATGATGCAGGGACCTCAGCATGAACCAGTGCTTATCATAATTGATGACACCTCTCACCTCTTTGGTCTTTTGTTCAAATCCATTCCATGTAAGCATTTCAGGTACACTGTTGTGCTGTGAACCTGGCTAGTAAACTGCAACAAAATGGGTTGTGATTTTTCTTAAGATTAATGAAAGTGTACAAGCTGGTGTGTAAATATTATTTTATATAAATATGCTTGGAATCATTAGCTGACATGTTAAGTTGATCAAAATGGCAACTAGAATGCCACAAGTGGCAATACTGAAAGGCCATCACAATATAACAGTGACTGTTGACAGAAAATCAAAATCACACATTTAAAATCTT
This sequence comes from Sabellastarte sp. h YS-2021, assembly GCA_964017235.1. Taxonomy (NCBI): domain Eukaryota; kingdom Metazoa; phylum Annelida; class Polychaeta; order Sabellida; family Sabellidae; genus Sabellastarte; species Sabellastarte sp. h YS-2021. The sequence goes on from OZ024938.1 coordinate 69,016,179, forward strand.
GTGAAGTTTTCTTAAAACCACTATAACAAAGTAAGAAACTTACACCACCCAAAACACTGATGATGAACACAAAACTTCAGTTACCTTTCAACTATAGGAGAAACTCAAGACTAAGTCTAGTCTTTATATAATCCGAATTTTGAGCATCAGCCAGGCTAGTATGTTTACATTAGAGCTGTATCACTAGCAGAATACAACTGTGTACATAACTAAGTTTAGTTACATAAAAATTCCTTTTGGTTGATCTGCACCGAGCCTCTGGCAGATCACATCATTTATCTCAAACAACCAGCTTGGGTTCAGTCAATGAATTAGGTGCTTATTTACTTCTCGGTTTAAAAACCAAAAGAATAAAATTTCATTCACATGAGAAATTGTATCAGCTATTTTCTTCCTTTTTTATTAATTCTTGCTATGAAGTAGAAGCGGCTATCATATAATGCCTCTCATTTTGTTGTTTTTTGTACTTTGAAGCTAAATAATACATGTCATATTCATGTTTATTTAAATATTAACAGTACAAAATGCTGTTTTTCCTTAGACCCCTGTTCCACTATGCCAGTCCATCTTCTGGAGAGGATTACGAGCCCACAAATTTTCTGCTTTGGAATTTGTAATTTTTTTCAGAGTATTTTTAAACCGAAGTCTTTGTGTTAAGTATGTTCTGCTTCAATTTGTAGGATGCTTTCAGGAGCCTATTGCTTGTCTAACTCCCAAGTAAACTGTTAGCCATTAAGGTATTATGCTTTTATTTAACTGTTGCAAGTTAGCCTGCTGACCACCGTGATAATTTAACCCTGAACATTATTTTATTGCCAACTACTTATATCTTCAGTAATATCATCACAGAATTCATCAACATGTTGACACTTAGAAATGTTTGTAAGCAGGCATGTCCCGGCAAAACGTTACACTTACATCCCATCTGTTGGGTGTTAACCATTTTGTTATGATTTATTTCTATGAATTATTTCAATTGGAAGACTAACCACTCAGTTTTTTAGGTTGTCTACTTTCTGCCATAATGTGAAGACTGATACAAACTTCTGCATTTTCCTTCATATAACATTGTTTGGTACCTTCTACCACAAAGCACACAAACAGTGGTGTCTTCATGATTTACTTTTTGTCTGGAGCTAATGCAAGCCCACTTCTTGTGCAATAACCACGTTCGTGCTTCCAACTCTGCTTCCTTTAACAACTGCCTCTTCTTTTTCGGTGGTCCTTTTTCATCATCCTCTCCTCTTCTATCCTCTTCTTTTCAGTGCAAAGTTTTTGTCTCTCTTCAATCCTGTTCGTCTTTCTTTCCAGCTCCATTTCTGTATTTTCATGCTTCTGCTTCAACCTTTCCATCTCAGTAGAGTGTGTTAAACATCTTCATCTTCAACAGTCTCTTGAAGTTGACCTTTTCTTGGCTGTTTCAACACTTACTGGTCCATTAGTGAGAAACACATTTGCTAATTCTATGTCTACAACCCCAGCAGCAACTGCTGGGTGAAGGGAATCCTCATTTGTGAAACAGACTGAGCAGGGCAAGGGCTTCAAAGGCTCAGTTTGTATCTGTTGAGATCTGTGAGTTTGACAATTAATGGTATCTTATGTCTCATTATCATTGTCATCAAACACTTGCAATGACAGTGCTGGCTTATAAATGTCATTGATACTTGTGAGCTGTGTATTGTCAGTATTTTCAGATCTATGATAAACTTCATCACCGACCAACAGGTCACTTGAAATTGCTACTCTGTTCAAAAGATATATGCCTCTGTTTTCAAATGCATTTCTGATTCACTCAGAATGAAGGGAGAAACCTTGAATAGGAAATTGTACAAATGAATTCTCTTCTTAGGACACAGTTTAATTAATTCATAGGCTGCCAAGTTATCTTGGGAATTGATTACAGGTCTTGTTTGACAAAAGAATGGTTCCAAGTGCCTGATGTAATCAAAATAAATATCTGTTTCTGTGTGTCCAGAATCAGAGGTACTGTATAATGTATTTTCCGGTCCTAGTGTATTAATATCAACCCCTTTAGGTATAGAAATCTTGAATGTGAACATATGAGGCAAGAGTTCACCTGATACACATTGCACAGAATGTAAGTGTTTTGTACGGTGTCTGCTTTAACTTGTGCATAAGAACCTGAAATATTTTGTGTTATATTATTTCATATTTGGATCAAATCAATATCATTACAGAACGTACTGCCTAACTCACATAAAACAGCAATACATTGTTTATAAATTAGGTCAAGGCAAACTTAATATTGTCTCTCTTCCAGAAAGAAGTATGCAATATATTAATATGCTAGTGCCCAGAAATTTTCAGTTTCATTTATTCACTAGATCTGCACATCGTGTATCATCCAAGATCTAAGAGGCTTGGGTTTCTTAGTGTCAATTCAGGATTTTGAGCAGAAAACCATTGAAACCATGCTCTTGTTAATATTTTCCATTGTCTTCTCCTCTGTGACTAAAACATAACATGACAGAATACTCAATAGTGCTCACAGGTAGAAAGTTATTATAACCAATATACAGTTACATGTGCTTACCTATATAGTAAAAAATGTGTCAATAGCCTTCTAAAATGCTCAGTTAATCATTTGATATCAAGCATAACATAAGAATGTAGGCTGTTCAAAAACGGTTAGTGGAGCTGAAAATGTGTGGTTGGCTGAATGGTTAGCAAGTTTGGCATTTAAAAAGTGGTTTTAACCTCTATAGCTGTGGGTGCAAACCCAGCACAAAGACACAAATGTGTAAAATGGGTAAAACAGGTCCTCAGTGGTGTAGTTGGTTAGCAAGTTTAGTATCTAACCACAGATTGTCACCTCTTTGTGAGTTTGACCCCACAAATGGCAAACATTGAGGGCATCTCCCAATATCATCCTAGCTGTCAAATAGGATGGAAAACCCTGACTCTGTTCACTCAGGTCCTCAGTGGCCTAGTGGTTAGCACGTTTGGCATCTAATCACAGGCTGTCACCTCTGTCGGTTCGACTTCCACATGTGACAATGCTGAGGATATGTCCGAATATGACCCTGGCTGTTGAACAGGATGTAAAACCCCAACTTTGACTTTGCTCACTATTTCATTCGGATAATGTAGAATCATAATTGGGTCACTCCTCCCTGCCCTTCCTTGAAGTAATCAGTCAAGTGTGACATTTTTGTTCAAAATAGACCAAACAGGGTTTTCAGCAAGGGGAGTCCAAGAAAGCAATGTTTTTAATGTTTCTAGAAATGCTTTCTGAGAAATCATATCCAGCACAATGGTAAAGTCATGATTTCTGAGCTATGGAGATTAAAATACATACCAAAGACTGAATGTGTTTCTGAGGTTCAAATTAAAAATATTTGCCAAAATTAGACCCACAAATTGATCATTAATTTCACCAAACAACACTTCATTTTCTAGAACTAAAATATGCAGACACTACTTCACACTTAACATTGGTAAAACAGGCTCATTATGTGATTACTGACCACAAATAATAATACCGTGAATGGTACATTTCAAACAGATGTATTATTTAGTCAGTGTTTACATTTTTTTATAAAATAGACCTATAAACTTATTCAAGGGCTTTCATCAATTACAGACAAAAAAGTAATATTTTTAACATTTGCACAAATACTTGGGCTAAAATATTTGATATAATAATATATAACACCTATTATTTGAGGTATTAACATTAAAATATACAAAATATTCTTTGTGTTATTAAACTTCAAAATCAAAAATTCACCAAATTAGACCCATAAACTGATCAACGCTCTATGTTGGAATCCACCTGACAAAAACACTTGAGATTCACAAAGGGTCTGTCTTCAAATGACCTGAACTGTTTCCCTCCAGGCTTTTTTTTTGGCGAAATGATGTGCCATTTTTTCTTATGTAATTCAATAGTATGAAACGAAAAATGATATATATATATATATATATATATATATATATATATATATATATATATATATATATATATATATTACACTTTATTCCAGCTTAGGTAGACAGGTGGTAAATGTCCCCCTTAAGAAGACACTTACTTATATTTTTAGTTTTATACGTACAAGTGCTGCAATTAAGTTATTTTTTATAGCAACTGAAAATAAGCAAATAAAAATATACACTAAATGTCTACCTAAAAATGTCTACTTAATGTTTTCACCGCTTAAAAGAATCGTTAAGTAGACTGTCTACATAAGTGAGTACTGCAGTTATGTAAGGATACATTTTGATTTGCAGTATGCAACCACGCTCTAGCTCAAAGTAAATATATGAAAAGAGACAAGTACTTATTTGGCTCAACACAAGTTAAACCTTTAAATAGGCCATCTGACTCATCTGAGATGGATGTAAAAGGTTAAGATATTTAGTTTGAACATTCCAGTATGAACTGTTTTTGTCGTTTAACACATAGAAATTACATCAGTCATGGATTTATTTTGTCTTGACACTCCATACTATGCTCTTTATGTTTTATATATAGACTACAGTTAGACTGTGTTATAAAAACTTATTTCCATTTCGCACAAACATGGTGTTAGGCAATCTTAATTACAAACAAAATGTCAACAAAAGTTGGGATATTACTTCATAAAGATTATGTAAAATATCAACACGCAAAACAAGCACAAAATATCTACTTTAGTTATTTTTCAGTTCCTATGAAATACTCAAAATTACCATTTAATGTGGTGTTTTCTAACAATCACATATGCAAAATGTCCACTTAAGTTGGGCATTTACACCCCAAGATATACACAAAATATTCACATAAGTTGGGTATTTACATCCTAAGATATACACAAAATGTCCACTTTAGTCCACTTTAGTTGGGTATTTACATCCCAACATATACAGAAATTGTCCACTTAAGTTAAGTTCCTATGAAATACTCAAAATTACCATTTAATGTGGGGTTTTCTAACAATCACATACGCAAAATGTCCACTTAAGTTGGTATTTACATCCAAAGATATGCACAAAGTGTCCACTTAAGTTGGGTATTTACATCCTAAGGTATACACAAAATGTCCACTTTAGTTGGGTATTTACTCTAACTAATGTCCCTACCAAGTATAAACTTCCTGCACCTTACGGTTTCCGATATATAACCAGGACAAGATTTTATAGGTCAACGTCACTACAGCAAGGTCTAACGTTGAATCAAGGTCACACAATGACATTGCACACCTACACCCTCTATCCAATGTCCCTACCAAGTATCAACTTCCTACACCTTATGTTTTCCGAGTTATAGTCCAGAAAAAAATGTGTAGGTCGATGTCACTACAGCAAGGTCAAAGGTCAATTCAAGGTCACACCATGATGTTGTACACACCCTAACCAATGACCCTACCAAATTTCAACTTTCTACAACTCATTCTTTCTGAGTTATAGCCTGGAGGAGATTTTATAGGTCAATGTCACTACAGCAAGTTCAAAGGTTGAATCAAGGTTGTACCATGACATTGCACACATAAACCCTCTAACCAATGTCCCTACCAAGTATCTACTTCCTACATGTTACGGTTTCCGAGATATAACTCAGAGAAGAATTTATACATCAAGGTCACTACAACAAGGTAAAAGGTCCAATCAAGGTCACGCCATGACGTTGAACACCTCCACCTCCTAACCTATGTCCCTACCAAGTATCAACTTCCTACACTTTACGGTTTCTGAGATACAGCCCAGACAATATTTGAAAGATCAAGGTTACTACAGCAAGATCAAACATCAAATCAATATCACACCATGACACTGCACACCTATAACCCCCAACAAATGTCCCGGCCAAGTATGAACTTGCTACACCTTACGGTTTTCGAGGTATGGCTCAGACAAGATTTTATAGGTCAAGGTCAATATGGCAAGGTCAAAGGTCAAATCAAGGTCATACTATGATCTTGTACACCTACAACCCCAAACCAATGTTCCTACCAAGTATCAACTTCCTACATCAAGGTCAAACAAGGACAGCTATACTTAAAAGTGCTTACAACTAGCTTATTATTGATTCTAGAGGTTTGCAATGTGAAACTAACTTATTGGAAGTTATGGGCTTCAAATCTTCTGTTGTGGTCAGATTTGACCTTTGGCCTCTCCTTCAAGGTCAAACAATGGTTCACTGACTTTGGTGAGTTATCTTTCCGGTGGATACAGTTTTGCATCGGTTCTCCGATATTTAGGTAAAGTTATATGTAGAATACTCGTATGTAGATAATTAAACTGGAAACTTGACATAACATATCTTAAAAGTAAGATATTGGGGGACTAATTCTATGTAAAATAATCGCCCATTTAAGTGACAGTGGAAAATCAAAGGCTTTGTTAAAATCCCTGTAAAATGCTTAATATTTGCAACCACCAAATTTTCCATTATTATATGTAGAATACTCGTTTATAGATAATTAAAGTGGAAACCTGACATAAGATATCTTAAAAGTAAGATATTGAGGGACTAATTCTATGTAAAAAATCGCCCATTTAAGTGACAGTGGGAAATCAAAGGCTTTGTTAAAATCCCTGTAAATTGCTTAATATTTTCTTGATTTTAATAATACAACCACAAAATTGTCCATTATCATATGTAGAATACTTCTATATAGATAATTAAAGTGGAAACCTGACATAAGATATCTTAAATGCAAGATATTGAGGGACTAAATCTATGTAAAAAATCGCCCAACTAAGTAGAACACTAAGTAACAATGGGAAATCAAGGACTTTGTTAAAATCCCTGTAAAATGCTTAATATTTGCTTGATTTTAATAAGACAACCACCAAATTTCCCATTATTATATGTAGAATATTCATGTATCGATAATTAAACTGGAAACCTGACACAGGATATCTTAAAAGTAAGATATTGAGGGACTAAATCTATTTTAAAAATCGCCCAATTAAGTAACACTGGGAAATCAAGGACTTTGTTAAAATCCCTGTAAAATGCTTCATATATATATCTATATATCCCTTGAATATTATATTCCAAGACACAATAGCCTTCCTTACAGCCGGTGAATACTAAATTCACTTGTGGTCAGTTGTACAGTCCTTATATATGTTCTTAGAAGCATCTAGAGTCTTCTAGAACTAACACGAAGTTAACATCAGTAACTAGATCAAGTGAGGATGTTCTTGAACCTATAGGTACCTTATTGGCTTCCCCCAAATCTATAAATAGCATCACTGAGGTTAGCCTTGGGAGATTCCCTCCAATCTATAAATAGATTAATAACATCATAACACAAAAATCAATAACTCCCTTACTTTAGATGTTAAGACATACCTATCAAGCTTAGATCAAATAATGCACACACACAGTGACCATATATGTAACATGTAATTCCAGAAAAGAGTTCAGATAAGGGTCAAACTTCATATCACACTGAGTAAGGATAGGAAACCCAGATCCATTGCTCCTGTATGCCATTATTGTAAGAAACTGGGGCATGTTATGTCTGACTGTTGGCTCTTAAAGAAAAGGAGAGAAAAGGAGGCAATGCCCAACGCCTGTGTGTCTAGCAAGTCTAACTGGCATTCAAATCCCAATAGAGCAGAATCTAGTATTGGTTTAAACAAGTCTGAGATTATTAGGGAAGAGTTCAAACCTTTTGAATCTGAGGGTTTTGTGTCCTTAGAAAGTAGTTCCAGTCAGGTTCCATTAAGATATTAAGAGACACTGTAGCTACTCAATCCTTACTTTTAGAAGGTGTATTGCAATTGAATGTCATAATATTTTACATTAATGTTACATTTTTACACACACCGACACTAAGTACAACTGCGGCAAAACAGTGTATAAAATTAACACTTGCCTCACAGTCCAGGACTGGTAACTTCTGTCACAAACGTGTAACTTTCTAGACTTTCAGGTGCAAATAACTGAAGAAAACTGTTCATCTATGTTGTTTAAATTACCCAAACTGCCAATATTTTTACTTCAATGCTGCTACCAATATAGAAAGTAGCATTTAACTATTTATCCTTTAGCACTTGCCACTTGGTTGGTCTTGAAACACTTTGTTCATTCAGGAAAGGTCTTGACCAAATCTTAGGTTTAAGTTGGCTGTGCCTGCATACAAAAATTTAGTTTAACACTCGGTTAGGACCTATCATGAATATTGTAACTGTAGCATTCTGGAGTTGTAGGTCTGGTGCATCTGAACAGTTTTCTTACACTGAGACCAGACAGTATCCATCCAGTTTTCTCAAATACATGTGGCTTAAACACTTGCACTTAAACACTGCACTAACAGTTGAATAACAGGTTAAGCATGTTTGAGGAAATACCGAAAAAAATCACACAGATGTGCATCCTGCATTTAACAAAACACAGTACATCACAAGATGCTAGAAAAATACATAATTCAATCAAATAATTCGAATCATAATTCAAGTTATTAGTAAATGACATCCTATTGTTATATTTTGAACATAATATACAGATGAAGTGCTTTGAATTGATGTGTTTTAGGTTGTAACTGATTAATAAAATTTAAAGAACCGTATAAAATCCCACAGGATAGGGTTTACATAAGAACACATTTAAGCTGTTCAAGAATGTTACAGTCAGCTCTCGATGGGTTAACCTTGTATTCAGTTAGTAGCGTAACTATTTCAGTCTTATAAGAGTGTCCATCTTTTAAGCTGCAGGTAACACAAGTATTAAAACAAACTTACTGCTAAGATACTGAAAAAATACAATTCATAGCTGCAAGTCTACAACAAGACAGAAGAGAAGGCCATTTTCACAACTCTTTTAGTCAGATGTATAACAGAAAGATGAAACATTCACAGATAACGCTTCCATTAATTGTAACACACTTAAAACGGTGGAACACCTATGTAGCATTTAGAATAAAATCACATAATCCAGTAAACTCATAATTAGTTGTGGAAAGTATTAATTACCTTTATAGCAAGTATAAGTTAAGTATTAAGTTAAAACATTCAAGTACAGCATTACTTCAATGTTATACTGCACTAAAATAATAAAAAATACACTGACCAAACTGTATTGACAAATTAAAAAAATAAATACTAATATATCAGGCAATATGCCAAAAATGTGATCATACAAAATAATCAGTAGAAATAACATAGTCCAAATCAAAGCTACAAACTAGTTTAAATAAGCAAAACAACATTGGAGATGCCCATATCCCACAGCCCAGAGAAATACTTTTCAACACCTTGAGACATAGAAGCAGTGGAATAGAACAAAGACCAGGATTCTTTCACAGCAAAAAAACTCAGTTATGTAAAGGTCCAGATAATGTTTTTTTTTTTTTTTTTTTTTTTTTTTTATTAAACAAAACAAAAACAAAGCATACAAGTACAATCATAATAATGTTTAAATGATTATGAAATCATTAGGATTTAGGATACTATTTAGGTACTGAATTAAGCAATCAGACATTACCTTATTTATACAGATATGGAGTTATTTTTACATTTTGAGAATTAATTTATTCCTGGATCATTCAATAAAAACTCGCTGAACACTGACCACGACACTTGAAATTTATCATATGTATTGTTTATTTTTGCAAAGTATTCTTGTTCAGTGTAGATATTTCTGATATAGTTTTGAAAATCAAGCACATTTAATGGTTTTGAATTTCGTGAACATTTCCAAATAAATTTTTTTCCTGCTAAAAGAGTTAAATTTTTGGGGAACATATCTAACTCATTTTCTAAAACACCAAACAAAAGAATGATTGGTGTTAAATTAATATAAATACCAAGTGATTGAAGACATTGTCTAACATTTCTCCAGAAGTCAATAACAACAGGACAAGCAGCAAATAAGTGATAAATTGTTTCAGCAGATGACTGACAGAAAGCACAGAAAGCACAACTGTTTATGTTAATCTTTTGTAAGTAAGCTCTAGTACCTAGAATTCTATGAATAATACGAAATTGAAGCCAAATTAGGTCATTTCGACATATAGTTTTGAAACAATTTTTAAAGATTTTATTCCAGGTGTCATCATTTATAGTAGTGTTTAAGACATTATTCCATTTATTTCATAATGATAAATTTTTATATTGATCATGAAGAGTTTTGTAAAAGTATTTTGAACCTTTTACCCGACTCAGTAGTACTTTTAAGTATGATGGCAGTACAGGTCTGCTGCAAGTATACTGCTTTATACTGAATTTGAGCAAATAATCTTTTAAGCATCTTTGAACTCTTAAATGTTCAAGAAAGTTAGTTTGGAGACCAAATATCTGTCTTAATTCAAACATACTTAAAGAACTGCCATCAGGTTTAAGTATATCTAGTGGAGTATTTATTCCAACTCTACACCAATGTGGATAAAAAAGAAGTTCAGTAGAAATGTGAAAATTGTACCACAACGGCACAGTTAATGTTTCAGAATGACAAACAGGTAGTCGAGTCAAAAAGGTATACCATGCATTAAATACTTCTTTCCAAAAAATATTGGCCGTTCGTTCTGATAAATATTTTGACCACAAAGGACCAAAATTATATAATCTCTCCACATTTGTTGTAGATGCCAAGAGTTTTACCCATGGAGATTCGGAAGTAAACAAGCGTTTTATCCAAACTAGTTTTTGAGACATAATGTAATTTTCTATGTTTATCATCTGGAGACCTCCCTCAATGTAGTTGTTAGTTATTTGCCTCTTACTTATTTTATGTGGTTTGTCATCCCAGATAAAGGAGTACATTAGTTGGTTTAACTGAGAAATGAATTGTTTGCTTGGAGATGGAATTGAAGAAAGTAAATGATTTAGACTACTAATTACAAAAGTCTTGACAATGCTTATTTTCCCAATTGGAGTCAAGTTCCTCCTTCTCCATTTACTTAAAATTTTTGCGATATCATTCAACAGAGTTGTGTAGTTAATCGAAGGGATATCAGCAATATCCACTGAAAAATTTAGTCCAAGCAACTTAAATTTGGTTGTGCCCCAATCTAGTTGCTGTTTAATTTCAAACTTATCTCTTGAATGTTTTTTCCTACCAAGCCATATTATTTTGGTCTTTTCAGTATTTACTTTTAGCCCGGATAATGATCCAAATATTTCTAATGTGTTTAATGCTGCAACTAGAGAATCCTTGCTCCCATCTAAGAACAAAGTAGTATCATCGGCAAACCGTGTCATTTTGAAGTTTATATTATTAAGAGAAATACCTTTAATATATATGTTATTGTCTACCATACAAAATAAAACTTGGGCACAAAGCAAAAACAAGTAAGATGATATGGGATCACCTTGTCTGCAACCCCGTTCTATATTAAAGGTGTGTGATAAAAAGCCTGATTGAAGTACTGAAGCTTTAATATCATTATTGAAAATGGTTATCCACTTACAGAAGCTCTTGTCAAATTTCAGTAATTTCAGCAGTTTATACAGGAAGACCCATGAGACAGAATCAAAAGCTTTCCGAAAGTCGATTAGCATTAATTGTCCTGGTAGGTTGTTGTGATCAAGATACTGCATAATGTCATACACGAGACGTGTACTGTCCCCAATAAAACGTCCTTCTAGAAATCCAGTTTGGGCTTTGGAAACTAATTTGGGTAGAACAGATTTCAGTCTGTTTGCTATTGCAGCTGAGGCCATTTTCTTAAGAAATTCCCTTGGTTTGTCACCTTTTGGTAGGCAACTTATTATGCAAGTTCTCATTGAGATTGACATCTTACCAGATGTATATGCAAAATTGAGAGCCCTCAACACAAAATATTTCAGTTTACCCCAAAATACCTTGAAAAACTCAGCAGGGAAGCCATCAACTCCTGGACATTTATTATTTTTCATTTTAAGTAAGACCTGGCTAAGTTCTTCAAGTTTTAATTCCCCTTCTAATGAGGCTGATTCCAAATGGTTTAACTTTCTAAAATTAGCCTTCACAATTATAGATTCCAAGCCGTCAGAATCTAGAGATACATTGTTTTGTGCTGAAAATAGTTTACTGTAAAAATGTTGTACTTCTTTCAAAATATCTTTTTGGTCTGTTATTTTTTTGCCAGAATCAAGTTGAACACACCTAATGGTTTTTTCAGTGTAGTTATACTTCTCAAGAGGGCAAAAATATTTAGACGGCCTTTCTCCCTCATTTAACCATTGTGCCCTTGACCTAATGACAGTTCCCTGAATAGCAATATCCCTAATTTTTTCTAGTTCTTTCTTTTTATCTTCAAGTGTGTCTGAATCCTGTGGACATTGATTGGCCTCTAGGAAGGCTATTTCATTTACTAGCTTATTTTCTAACTCGCAGGTTTGCCTTTTCTGGAAGGAGGCAAATTTAATATTTTCACCTCGAATTCGAAGCAATAGCATTTCTAAAAATTCTCCATCAGTTATGGTAAAGTTAACCAAATTATCAGGTATATTTAATAAGTAATCCAAAGCGTAGACTGGAATAGCATATTTTTGTTTTTCCTCTTGTATTATAGAATTCACTAGTTCAAGGTAGCTTTTTTCTTTTAGGAGACTGCAATTAAATTTCCACAGTCCCTTTCCCCTTTCAGATTTGCTCAGCATTATTTTAAGCTGAATACTTGAATGATCACTTCTGTAGCTAGGATTAATGTTACAAGCAGTTATGATATCTTGCATTGCATTTGAAACCCAGAAATAATCGAGTCTTGCTTGTTGAAGTGGATTTTTTCGCTGCCATGTATATCGTTTTAAGGAAGGATGAAGAAAACGAAAAATGTCATTAAGATTGTAAATATTTATAATGTCCAATAATGCTTTTCTAGATCGTGGATTATTAATATGTTTATATTTGTCACAGTCTAACAGAGGGTCAAGAATTAAATTAAAATCACCGACAACCATTGCAAATGTCTGAGTGTTGGATTCTAAAATTCCTTTCACGTTCTCAAAAAATTGTGGACAGTCCTTATTAGGAGCATATATGTTAAGTAATTTAAGTGTTATATCACCTAATTTCAAATCAAGAGATATCATATTACCTTCGTTATCTTTATAAACTGCTGCAATTGAATAATCAACTTTTGTGGCCAGTAATATAGCAACACCCCTTGAATTTGAAGATTCACCATTTAAAATACATTCTCCATTCCACTTTGATCTAATTATAGGTTCATCTTTTGGAGTCCAGTGTGTATCTTGCAGACAAATGATACTAGCTTTGGTTTTACTAAAGTAATCTATCACATCTAATCGTTTTTGTTTATTTTGAAGCCCTTGACAGTTTGCCGATAATACTATCAATTCATCAGCCTGTGACATTTAAAGGCAGATTGGACCCTCCAGATAGCAGCAGCAGCAGCAGCGAATGAATAAGTAAATTCAAAATAGATAGCAATAGAAAATAAGTTGAGCAATTCATACGACAATCAAGTTCATGTGTCGTGGTCTGTACAAACAATATACTGTTAATCTGACAAAGTACCTTCTCAATTTTATCATAGCATCTAATAAGTACAAGTATGCTAATAAAAACATATTGACAAAAAGTAACACCACAGAAAAAAATGGAATTATGACAAAAAGAGAGAGAAAAGGGTGTTTAAAGCAACATATCTATAAAGCATATAAAGCATAATGATATTATTTCGGTAAATGAATTACTTTCTCAAACATTTATACTACACAAGGAAAAGTAACATTTGTAGTATTTAACTTGTTAGTTAAAATATATTTGAAAAATTACCATATATGATTTCAATGAATACAGTGTAGTTTTTATAAAAAACATAATATTCATACAGTTGTGAAGTAGTAGTATTAAACATATTAGTCTATTTAACACCACATGGGATTTATATAACTACAGTGTACTTTTTATAATGCATTTATTTCAAGATTTAGTTATGAATCATCAGAGTTTAACACAACATAACAGATTCTCCTTTCCACAGATATTGGCAGATTAGTCTTTGGTCTAAGTAAGAATTGTTTAAAAATCTTTTTTGAGTATAAATTGAATTATCCCCATTATAAAGGAAAGTTTTAATTAATTACACAACTGATTGACCCAGTCACTTGCGTATCACTAGTTTTACATATTTTTGTAAAATAACAATATTAATTATACCAATATTAATCCCATTATGAAAAGGGGTGTTTCAAACAATTTATTTATAATACCTAATGTTACACATAAGTTAGTTTCCACAACGTTTATAAAGATAGCATCATTTATAGTATTCAACATTCTAGTCAATATATTTAAAAAGTTACCATGTGTGATCTGAAGAGGTGCAGTGTAGTTTTCATAATGTACACTTTTATGTACTATGGCTCTGAATTACCAGTGTAGACTTGTATTTAAAACCAGAATTATAATGAATGAATTAAATTACATCAAGGTATATATAAAAGAAACTAGCATTTGTAGTATTAAATACATTAGCCAACTTTTTACCACCTGTGATTTACGTGACTACAGTGTTTTTTTCCTAACGTATGCATTTTGAGGTTTAGTTCATAATGTATGCCTATGAAGATTTAGTTATAAATCACCAGAGTTAAACATAACATGCGGATTCCCGCACTCATAGGTAGGGGTTGTGTAATCATTGGCATAATGAGAGTATTAATTTTCAAAGCAACATAAGTCTTTTTTACCAATAATTTTACAAATATTTATAAAATTAGTATTATTACGTACTTTTGTAAAATAGCATTTTTAAATATCACTTTTCATGAACATGAAAATAGAGGTGCTAAACATTAAGTTATAGTTTCTATGAACTTCAATTACAACTGAGCCAGCAAACTGAAAAAAAAAAGAAATCAATAAAAAATACTGAGACTTAGTAACATATAATCAGGCATTTACATAATGTGTTTTATTTTATCACCTTGATATTTATTTCCAAAACAACACAGAGTGTGACAACAAACTTAACAATCATTAGTGAAAAGGTAAATTTGAATCGGTTACATAACTGATTAACGCATCCACTTTATGTACCATTAATTTTTACCCATTTTTATGAACCAGCCTTAGGTATTTTTTTTTGTTAAAAGTAGCATTATTAAGTATCAGTAATCATGGATACCAAAATGCAAGTGCTAATTGATCAGTAGTATTTACTATGAATTACAACAGGTAAGACCAAAACATAACACTAAAAACACTTACATAGTGTATACTATTTTAGTACTTAATTTATTATCTCCCAAACAAGAGAAAGCCCTTTTACTTATTCCTAAACGAATTCATTATCACTAGAAAAACAAACCACCTTTAAAATTAGCATTACTATGTGTATATTGAGTTAATACAATTGTTGCTGCAAAACATTATTATATTGTAAAATAAAAAGGTCAAGGGCACATAGTAATATACAAGCTGGACTATCCTCTGTAAAAAGGTAAGTTTAAATTTGTTACACAACTGATAAACACATTATCTGTGTGTACCACAAATTTTATATATATTTCTACAAATAGTATTAGATAATGTTAGTATAGAGAATAATTTTCATGACAGAAAAAATCCAAGTTCAGTAAATTATGCAGCTGTAAAATTTACTAATTGAAGTATCAGTACCAATAGAAATAGCACAATTAAGTAAAAGTACATATAACAATCAGTTACAATAATCCATATATCTTGTGTTTTAATTATGGCACAAGAACACACTTTGGAAGAGCCAAGGTTAAAGATCACACCATGACTGACCATACTGACAATGAAGCTTACAGTTTCCGTGTTTTATAGCTTGAAGATTTTTAAGTACAAGGTCCCTGTTGCAAAGGGCAATTGTGAAATCAAGGCTACACCATAAAGTTTCACACCTACACTGACTAACCAATGTCACTACCAAGTTTCAACTTCCTACACCTTTGGTGAGGTATAGCCTGGACAAGATTTTTAAAATCATAGTCACTATGGCATGGTCAAAGGTCAAATCACACCTATACCCTCTTAAAATATTCATATGTTCCTACCAAGTTTAAGCTTCCTACACCTTACTGTTTCTGAGAGTTAGTCCGGACAAGATTTGAAAAGCCAAGGTGATTATGGCAAGTTTAAAAGTAAAATCAAGGTCACACAATACCATTGCACACCTACACCTCCTAACCAGTGCCCCTACCAAGTATCAACTTTCTACACCTAACGATGTCCCTACCAAATATCAACTTCCTACACCTTGATATTTAGCCTGGATAAAATTCAAGGCCACTACAACAAGGTCAAAGGTCAAATAAAAGTACCACTATGACAATGCACATTTAAACACCCGAACAAATGTCCCTTACAAGTTTAAACTTTTTACACCTAATGCTTTCTGAGATACAGCCCAGACACATTTTTCCTGCCACCCGCTCACCTGCAAGCCAAGGATGAAAACAATAGTCAGACAGTCCTTAAGGGTTGTGGGGCAAAAATGAAGAGAATAATTAAATTTTTCACAAAGTAGCTGGAAGTACTAAAAATAGTCAAAGTCTTTAAGAACGGTTTTCTAAAGTTTCTAAAAACAGGAGCTCAAGTATTTCTAGTAAGGAAATTTCCATTTGGCGAGTAAGTTTGTTTATTTGGGGTTTTACATTGCTTTCAACACTGTATAGGTAATATTATGGTGGGTATTTTTATGGACAGAGGAAACCAGTACATGCAGTTGGTCAAGGTTCTGTACTGTTAACTGCTGACCATCAGTAAGAAACTACCATCTCAGAGATGGGAGACTACTCAATTACCACTTCACTGTGGTGGCCCCCTTCAGGCAGGGAGTAGTACAGAAAAGTAGTCCAAAGTAGTCAGAAAAGACACAACCGCTTATACTCACACCTTTTTTCTTTTAGTTAGTTGTAATTTTCAGTGATTTTTTTAGCAAGGCCCAGTGGTTGAAAGGTTGAAACATTTGTTGGCATATTTCTGGAAAGGACCTGAAAGTAGTGTGTTTTGAATTTTGATGGCAAGTTTTAAAAAGAAAAAAATCTCCAGAAATAGATAAAGATATCAACACATTTCCAGGAAAAACCTGCATAGCAGGTTCTAAAAAGCTTGGGTTTTTTCACCATCTATCAAAACATTACTCCAGTAGCATCCAAGATAAATCAGAACTAACTAAACCAATTATGTACACTACAGAGAAAAATCAAAACTTCAGTTTCTTGCTATGGTAAAAGAACACTGCACTCACAACAATGCCATTAGGTCAGTACTCTTATATGTTACACACTTTGAAAAAATATACACTCGTGTCCTTCCAATCACAGGTGTCATCTTATCACAGGTTGTCACCTCTGTGTGGGTTTGACTCCCAAAAGTGAGAACACTGAGGATCTGTCACAATATGTCACTGGCTGTTGAACCGGATATAAATCCCACAGGTTTATCTGTGTTGGTGATTATGTTGTGATTTCGGAAAGGTAGTAGTTCCCATTCTAGATACCAAAACTTTCACAAATTTTAAAGGGGCTCCTCCTCAAAACGATATTTCTTCCTGGTAAGCATTACTG
The DNA here is from genome assembly GCA_964017235.1 of Sabellastarte sp. h YS-2021. Lineage (NCBI taxonomy): Eukaryota > Metazoa > Annelida > Polychaeta > Sabellida > Sabellidae > Sabellastarte > Sabellastarte sp. h YS-2021. Next base: position 69,033,621 of record OZ024938.1, read on the forward strand.
TAAAAATAACGAAAGTGAAGAGGATAGAGGATCAAGGTATCTTCGGACAAAGGAACCTGGAAAAGAATATTTAAAATTAGAATGTCACATTAAGTAACAAGCTCAGATGGTTTTAAATGAAAAGTTTATACTGCATCTTTTCTACTATGAATAAAGTAGGCATAAAGAAAGTGTGTACATATGATGCAAACCTGATGAAGAAAATTCACTAAATGTACTTTTTCCCTGCACAGAAATTGCAAAATCTTGTAAGATTCTTGATGTATATATGGGGTATATATGGGGTATAATAATTAAATTGAGAGTATTCTAAATAAAGCAATATGGTTGATCAGAGTTTTGGAAATATGAGCTTTGTTTAATTATCTATAAGTCATAATTGACAGATAAGATAGAACATGTTGCATGGATGTAACTTTATGAAAAAAAACCTGAGCTAGAATTGTCATAATAGGACATTGTTGTGAGTGTGGGCTTTGTGATTTGCTTTCTGTGTTGTTAAAAGCACCTCGTTCACAACTTGTACTGTTAAAGACATTGTCATGCAAGAATATCATGTACAACTGAAATACAACTGTTGTAACCTTAAATACAGAAATAAAGTTTATCAAAAAATAACAAAAGTAATCAGCAGATCTTCATGAATTTTTTATGTCTGTAAGACCAGGACAGAGGAAGAAGTGATGACATTTTGGAAAAGATTTTGATTCCAAAGAAATTACTAATTTTCAGAAAAAGGTCCTGGTGGAGGTGTGCATTCAGGGAGATTCTATTAGATTTTTGTGTGTTTTTATTGAAACATTATTTACATAAAAAATATCTACCCACATGTTATCATTATAGACATGTGCATGATTAAAATGTATAAAAACATCCATGTGTTACTTATATCCGTACATGTTGGGTCTCCAAGATCCAATTATTTGACCAGTTTGCATTCATGTAGAGTCTTTAGGTGTCCCCCGCTTTGCCCAGTGTCTGCTCTCAGAAATCTCAAAATATTAGTTCCTGGCATCAGCATGAGAGAAAATCTTGCTATTAGGACTGTATATGATTTGTTATAACTAAAACTTTTAATTAGTGACAATAACACAACTGAAAATTTTTAAATGTAATTATGAACATTTTCATGGATTAAATAGGGCTATAGGAAGCAGTTATTATTATAATCAACATGCTTTGTATAGTGGTGAACAGTTTTATAGTTTTAATTTTGATTAAGCAACATAAAATCAGAAAAATAGGATCAGAGATGCCTATACCCCCATAGCCTGGGGAAGTAGTTTTCAACACCATGAGATATATTGAAACAGTACAAATATCGGAATACTTTCAGAGCAATATCAGTCATATAAAGGTCCAAATAGTGTTTAACTAGAGAAAATAACATCGAATAGATTACTAAATGTATGTAAAGAAAAGGTATTAAAACAAGATAATTCATTAGCAAGATAACAGGATTAATCAGTAAACTAACAATTACGAAGTTGCAGTTGCAGCAATCCATAAATCTTTGTCATAAGAGAAACAGGTCTCAAGTATGGCAGGTGAACACACTTCTGCACAGCCAAAGTTAAAGATCTCACCATGATTATGCACACCAACAACCGCTAACCAATGTCCCTACAAAGTGTTAACCTTGTACATGGTATGTCAGAAATAGCCGGAAAAAATCTTCAGACTAGAAGCCAAAGGTCAATCAGGATTACACTATGATGTTGCACACCTACAACCCCTTAGCAATGAGCTTACCAAGTATCAACTTTTAACACTTTACGGTTTCAGAGATAGTGCCCAGATAAGATTTTATAGGTCAAGGTCACTATGACAATGTCTAATCAACTACACCCAATGAAGTTGCATACCTACAAACAATGCCCCTAGCAAGTATCAACTTCCTACACCTTACAGTTTCCGATAATCAACCCAGACAAACATTTATGTTATTATTTTTGTTAATTATAATAAATTAATTAATTATAATACATGTAAAGTTTAAGTATATCAGGGTAAACGACAGGCTGACAAATGAAATATCTGCTGTGGTATCATTGTTCACTTCTACAGATAAAAAAATGCATTCTTTTGCCAAAAATGGACATTTTCTACTTTAACCATTGGTAATATCGTACCTTGTCAAAGAAGACAAGGCATTTAGGAGATAATGATAGTGAACAAGTGGCTATAAGAACTGACAATACAGTACATCAATTTTACATATTAAATCGATCATGTGTGCAATGTTTGTTTTTTATTTACCTTCAGGACTAGATACACAAACATACCAAATTTGAGTTAAATCTGTCATGCAGTTTTAAAATACTCTCAACAAAATAAAAAAATAAATTCAATATAATTATATCACTAGGAGTTTAATTTAACATTAAAATAGGCAACATTTTTAATATCAGTTACACCCACATACCAAATTTAATTCGAATCTGAAAAGCCATCTTCAAGTTTTTGCCCACAAATCTCAAAAGTTAAATTCAATATAAATGTGTTATTAGTGGGAGTTTAAGGTCATGTTAAACTAGGACGCATATTGATGACCGGCAACATCCACATGCCAAATTGGAATTTCATCCTGCAAGCAATTTTTGACATAGTTTTCAGAAACAAAATGTGATGACGATGCTGGTCCTATATGTGATCCATCACAGCTGAGTGACACCAAACTGTCACAACCTAAAACTCAAAACTTTTTTTAAATATCAGCAATTTACTGTAATCTTACAAAAGATACCTTTTTGTTTTGTCAAAATATGTTAATGATGAATATTGATGAAAAACCCACAATTAAAACATCACATAAGTGCCAAACACAAAACAATTGTCCCAACGTTTAAACTCAATGTTTTTTTAAGATGAAAATTTTAAGGTAATGTTTTCCCGAATGTTCTGTACAAGGTTTCTTACACCCACAACTAAAACATGTGTAGAATTAATGCTGTTCAAAAATTGCCAAACCTAAAGTGAATTTTCTTTCTTTTTTACTGGAAGTTTAAGGTCACCTGCTTAACTATGGCCAGTTTCATATGCATGCAAAATTTGAATGAAATTTCCTGATTTACATTAGGAAAAATAATATAAACTCAACATAACTTTTTAATATGTGGCAGTTTAAGGTCACCTTAAAGAAAGCACACCTTGAAAAACCAGTTACAATCAAATGCCAAATTTGAATTGAATCCATCAAACCATTTTTGAGATACTATCCAAAACAATCAAAACCTTAACCTCAATATAAATATGCTACTACTGGGAGTTTAAGGTCACCATATAATAGGGTACACCTTGAGGACCAGTTACATGCATATGCCAAATTTGACTTCAATCCATCGTGCTATTTTTGAGATTATGTCTGGAAAGGTGGTGTGACCACCCTGACCACATTTGTCCTGCACTACAATCCACATTATCAACTACAATTCATTTAATCCAGAATATAGATGAATGAGATGATACTCAAACTCAGCCTTGTGAATACCTTTCTGAGAGTAGTTAACAAGCTTAGGAGTTGAGGCCAAAAGTATATTTCAGCATATACAGATGCGTGCCAATATTGGCCAAAGAATTTCACAACGGTAAGTATCACATAGCACAATGGATGGTATTTTATCACGCTTCATTCCTATCTTATCCTGAGTGAGGTGTGGGCCTTGCGTTGGTCAGTCCTGCGCCCCCTGAAGCTCTCCTTGGGTGCCTATTCAATATGAAATGGTCAGTCCCTGTGTATACCGCCTAATCTCCATGGAGATGTGACCCACTTACAGGAGATTGGTTGACCTATGGTCAGAAGCTTGGTTACTGAAAACAGAACCATCAGTTTAAAAGTAAATGTTGACCAGTGCACAAGTGTGGACTATTTTTCTTAACTGGAACTGGTCATGAAACTTATATTTTGATTATTGTTTTTAGTGCATTTTACTGCAACCAGACATTCTTAGATTATACCTATATACAACTTCACCTTAATGTTACTGGTTTTACAAAGAAGAGACTGTGAGCTGTGCTGATGATCATAGGATGCTAGAGGCATTCTGTGGATTTGTTTGACAACCTCAGGCTTGATTGGGCTGTCTGCAGCCCCGCTGAAAGGGACGGTCTAACCTATGTTATTCCTTGTAGCTGGTAGCCCAAATTGAGACTGAGATTGTCAAACAAACAGTGGGCTAAGGGCCCTGTTCCTTTATATTTTCGCCAGATACTGAGACCTTTTTTCAGAGAAATGGGGAAAACAAAGTATTTGTGTTCAAAATGTGGAAATAAGCATTTCCCGCCAACAGGGAAAAAGTGTGTCTTCAGGGAACCAGAGGACAGTAACACCAATGGACAAAAAACTGTAAAACTAAGGACAAGAAATAAGAAGGGTTCGTCCCTTGTACATGCTGCCAAGGCGTCAACCAGTAAAAGTGACACTTTTTTCAGTGATTCTGACACGTCAAGTGCTAAAGAAATGGACAGTACTGTCGATAGCCAGTCAGAAACAAGTGACACAGAACACAGGGCAAGTACACAGGATGCTGGGAGGTCGACCACACAGAACATCCAGGAACAGATATTGAAGGAACTTCAAAGCGTCAGTTCCAGACTGGAAGTGGTGGAAAACAAGGTAGCAGAGACGTCAACAACGACACAAGGACCCAAGGACACTCATAAGTTAAGTTCTTTTCCCAAAACTAAACAAGTGCATAAACATTGTAAACACAAGAAATTTTGTTACTCGTCAAGTGAATCCGCGTCTGAGGACTCAGACGTCCCCGACTTAGCTTATCTAAGATCAAACAAACGCATCCAAAAGAAGGTAGATGATAGAATAGCTGAGTTAGAAAAAAATTTCGAAACAAAAGGTAAAAGTGAAAAGTTAAAATCAAAAAGGGGGGGGTCCGTTGAGGTTTTGGTTGAAAAAAGGGTGGCTTGGCCACATGATGTCATTCTGGGGGGTCAAAATCGAACCCGGGTCACATATGACCAGTTGTCCCTGACACAATTTGCTCAAGGCTTCATAAAAAATGTCCTGGAAGAAAAATCAGAAAAAATTTGTGAAAAAATGTTGTCATACTTTGCAGACCTCATGGAGGATGCAACCGATTTTTCCTGGGCAAACGCGAAGGCTGCTAATGCAGTAATATTGTGCGAGATGGAAAGAGGTAGATTAACATGGGAAGATTCAGATAGGTTGGATAGATTGAGGAGAGCTCATGCTCAGAAGCATTCTTTTCAAAAATCACAAAATTGGGCTAGAGGTGGAAGCAAAAAACCATGGTATTGTAAATCTTTCCAAGCAGGGTTATGTTTTCACAACAAGGACCATGAAAATGGAGGTAAATTGTATCGTCACATATGTGCCTTCTGTTTGCGAAATGGAAGACAACTTCCACATAGTGAAAAAGAATGTACTTTTGCCAAAAAACAACCAAAAAACGAGTTGGTGGCTGCCCTGCAGTAAATTATGGCAGGTGCAGCTATGAAGATACCCCTGATAACTATGTTGAACTTCTAGTAACACCTGATGAGAAGAAAGTCAGTGTTAATAGTGACAAGGTTACTAATAAACCAAGTGTAACGAGTAATATTCCTGAAATTAGGACCAGAATTGTATATAATTCAAATGTATTGCGTAAAACTGTAGAAGGATTGCTTGCAAAACCTTGTATGAGGGATTACACAAAAAAGTACAGGAAACAAGTACATGTTCCTGTCAAAGTAAATACTAATGATGTTGGTGAATATGTGCATTGTACTAGAGTTGTCACAAACAAAAGTTGTTTCCAAAACAGGATTGTTTCCCAATCAATTGATTCAATTAACAAGTGTGATTATAACCCCACCCGAGGTGTAAATAACACAACAATGGTTAAAAGTTTCATCACAGGTAAAGGTGTACAACAAAGCAATCACGACTTGACGCGTTCTTTTGACAACAACAAACCCAATTCAGTCATTGTACCTGTTGAAAGCTCACCCAGACGTGTTGATTGTCAAACACATAGGCGAGAGCGTGTATACAATGGAAATGCGGTAGGTGAGGCAATTAAGTGCGGGGTCGATGACAGACACATCAACAGCACACAATTCGCGAGAGCTTGTAGAGAAAATGAAGACAATGCATTGTCTTTAGGTACACACCGATTGCGTGACACTAGTAACTCACGGGGTGTTGGGTGCACAGAAGCACAAAGTTCGATGCGGGACTTCAATTACACACGTTTGTATGATGTGAACTGCAACGGCTCTGATAAATATATCAACACGTTGTTGTGTAGAGATGCACACAAGCTTGCTACAAGGCGTGATACAAAAGAATGCAGTGTGTTTGAACAATGGCGTCAACAAACGGACTTTGATTTTGGGTTTATCCCATTGTCTGAATCTATTATGCCAGTTGACAATAATGTCATGTCACAAGTAGTTGAGTGTCCAATAAAACAACACCTAATGATCAACAAAACTCATGTCCCTAATTTTTTAGGTGCTAGAATCCCAATTCAATCGCAACTGAATGTACCAAAATGGCATGAATATCTCAGTGAATACTGGGATCAGCAGTTACTCCAGTTGGTAACTTTTGGTTTCCCACTTGATTTTAATCGTCAATGTGTTCTGAAGGCAGATAAAACCAACCATGTTTCAGCTGAAAAACATCCTGCTGACATAGAAGCATATTTAAATGAGGAAAAACAATACAAAGCTGTACTAGGTCCCTTTGACAAAAATCCTTTACCCAGCTGTCATTACTCCCCATTCATGACTAGAGAAAAACCTGGTTCGGATCACAGGCGAGTGATTATAGACTTGTCATGGCCACAAGAAAACTCTGTGAATGCAGACTCCTACTTGGGTACTGATTTTTCCTTGACCTTTCCCACAGTAGACCACATCACAGATGCTCTGAAACAAATTGGAAGAGGGGCACATCTCTTCAAAATTGACATTAAGAGAGCTTTTAGGCATGTGAAGATTGATCCCCTTGATTATGATCTGTTGGGTCTTTTCTGGGAAGGCCATTTTATTGACACTTGTCTCCCATTTGGGACAAGACATGGAACTCAGATCTTCCAGAGATTGAGCGATTCCATAAGATACATACTTAGGACAAGGGGTTTCCCCATTGTAAACTATGTGGATGATTTTGTGGGTTTTGGAACCCCCTCCCAAGCAAAACTAGCTTTTGACCAATTATATGAGATTATCCAGGACCTAGGACTCACCATAAGCCAAAAGAAACTGGTCCCTCCAAGTACAAAAGTCACCTGTCTGGGGGTAGTTATAGATACAAAAGAGGGCACTGTCTCCATTCCCCCAGAAAAAATGGCCCAGATAAGTGACTCCATTCTTTCCTGGCGACACAGAAAGACTTGTTCACGTAGGCAACTCCAGTCACTCCTTGGTCACCTACTTTACATACATAAGTGTGTCAAACCATCACAGATTTTTGTCAATCGAATGCTCCAAGTTCTCAGAACTCAGTATGACAGCAACGTCATAAGCTTGACAACTGATTTCCATAGAGATTTGCAATGGTTCACAAAGTTTATGGCTGACTACAATGGTATATCTTTGTACGATCACAAACCAATAGCACACACCATTGAACTGGATGCTTGTCTAACAGGCCTTGGGGGTAGGTGCGACCAGTGGGTGTACCATCTTGCAATACCAAGAGGTTACCAGAACCTTACAATCGTCCACTTGGAGATGATCAACATCTTCTTAGCTGTAAAACTATTTGCAAAAATATGGTCACACAAACGCGTTCTCATAAAGTGCGACAATGATGCAGTGGTCCGTGTCTTGAGGTCGGGTAGGGCTCGCGACCCCTTTCTGGGCGCATGCGCACGAAATATCTGGCTCCAAGCAGCTCAACATGATATCGACCTGTCCTATATTCATGTGCTAGGTAAAGCGAATGTGGTCGCGGATAGATTGTCCCGATGGACAAACAATGGTACAGACTGGGGGGTCTTATTACAGTATGTTCAAAGGCCCATATGGCTGTCAGTCAACATGGACATGTTAAACATAGACAATCAAATTTAATGCTGATATTACATATATTATACTTTGTTGCAGGTCACTGGTTTATGTCTGACCTGTCAAAAAGTGCTGCCACGAGAATCAAGTCAGCCTTCAGACCAAAAACCCAAAGATGTTACAACATGTTATTCAGAACTTTTGTGGCCTTCTGTGTATTTGTAGGCCTGTCATTGTACAAAGTAAATGAGAAAAATGTAATTTCCTTCTTGGAATACTTGGTGCAGCAGAATGCATCTGTGCACATGTTGGCTAATTATGTGGCTGCCATAAAGGCTAATTTCATCATACACAACTTAAACAGAACCTGCATTAGCGACCCTAAAATAAAGTATTTTTTGAAGTCTGTCAGAATAAATAGGCCTTTAAAGGTCCCTAGAAGAAATATCATGTCTGTCAAGACTTTAAAGCATTTGGTGTCTTTATGCGATGGTTTTTCCATGGGCTTTGTATATAAAGCAGTATTCTTACTAGGATTTTTCGGATTCCTGAGACTGTCAAACATTGCCCCTCACTCCCTATCATCATTTGATTCCTCCAGGCATATAGCTGCAGGTGATGTATTCTTCACAAAATCACATGTTAAAGTTCTCATAAAATGGAGTAAGACCAACCAAAATAGAGATAAAATACAAGTTCTGTCCCTTCCTCGTATAAGGGCTTCAAAAATCTGCCCATTCAAAGCCTTAAAGCGCATTTTCCACACCTATAATCTCAATCAACACCAACCCTTGTTTCAAATCCAGACAACCAAGGGTTGGACTACCCTCACTGATACTAGAATCAGAAAAACTTTGTCCACCTTGAATGTAAAAATGGGATATCATAAACATTTTTTCACCTTCCACACATTCCGTCACTCAGGGGCCACTTTGGCCTTCAATTCTCATGTTCCTGTTCAAAAGATTCAAACCCATGGCTCCTGGGCCTCGGAATGTGTGTGGAGGTATATTCAACAAGATCAAAAAATGGGTGAGGATGTTGCTGATACATTTGCTAAGGTTCTACATAATGCTTGACTACCCCTACTGGTTGGGCTTTGGCCGTCTATTATTGTGTAATATATATACATTGCATCAAAAAACAAAAAACAACCATTATTATTGTGAACTGAAAGGTCACCTCACCTTATCCAAGGTCAAACCCTCCCTTGGGCAACTTAACTCATATATGTACACACCTTGACCCGAATGGGGGGCTAAGGTGTTTCCCATGGGACCACAGAATGGTCCCATATGTCATTGGGTAACCATGGTAACCTCCCTTGTGTCTGGGGTCCTCAGGGGGGTCCCTTAGGATAACCTTGTATTTGACCTTCTGGGGTTAGATGACCTTCAGGATATTCTTAGGTCATATTATATGTCAGTGTAGTGTTATGTACTGTCATGTGTATGGAAAATTGGACTGTAAATAAAAGTAGAACTACAGTATGTATTAGAAACTATACAAAGTTTGTACAAAAAATATAATGAGTGTATATATATAGTAAAATAATTATCCGCACCCTTGTGTTTATGTGGGGTCTTCTGGGGGCGTTGGGGACTGTCAAAAACTTTGACCTCACATTATCTCCACGCCAAGTGGATTCCTGTGCTTAATATGAAAAAAAAACATTAATAAGTTATTGAAAACCAAAGCCACATGAAGACACAGGGTAGGATGAGGAATTCACGATGGAAAGGCTTTTGTAAAGAAATAGGACATGACTCGCTTCATGAGGGAAGTACTGGATTCTTTGATATGTGTCCTGATAGAGAGAAATAAGAATCATTCAAGAAGTGCTGTCTACTATTCTTCATGTAATGTCATACCTGCTGTCTTGAAAAGTCGAGACAAAAGTAATTAACTGGTTACCTGTATAATTGAAGTTATAAATTGTTATTTATATTACAGCCAAGTTGGCTTTAGAGTACCACCTCATATCAATATTATTATTAGCTTTACATAAAGCTGACAGTATGGTATTCAATGATAATACCACAATATATTGAGTCAATAATCCATTGGACAGTGTGGTAGATATGTTTGCATTGTGTTTTTAAGATCTGTGTGTGTGAAATCGTGTGTAAACAGCTCAGTCTAGTCTTTGGATAATCATGAGAGATATTGGAAATCACTATTAAGAGTTGAGTTAATACCATTTCCTACATATCAAAGAGTGATTCGGACATTAGAATTAAGTACACCTAGGTAGAGTATATAAATCTAGGTGAAGAGTATAAAGATCCAATTCTATATATTATTCATTTTTTCATGTCACTGCTTTGAGTCATTTTTACACCTTTATTTATTTGTTGTTTACGTCGCGTTCAACAGGCGGGGTGATACTACGATGGGTAGTTTACAGGTGGAGGAAACCAGTGCATACTGCACTGTAAACCACCGGGCATTGGCAAGTAACTACCCACTTTCCAACATGAAGTGCCCGGCCCGAGATTTGAACCGGCAGCCTCAGAGGTTGGAGGCGAGAACTCTAACCACTACACCACCAAGCCCCCCTTTTTACACCTTCACAATATGAATGTTAAATTAACTCTATGGGATAAGATTGACATATCAAATGTAAGCGTAAGCGTAAATGTAAGTGTTGTGATTATAAACTCCAATTTAATAATTTTTTGCTATCTGCTATCAAACACAAGCTTTGGGTGCTACTTACAACACTCTTTGCTAAAAGTTCATTTGATAGTTGGTTGGTTGGTTGGGCGGGGGGTTGCTTAGTTTGTTGGTTAGTTAGTACATAGTTAGTTGGTTAACGTCCACACCAACCACTTAAGGTCATATTGGGACAATCAAGATTACAACTGAGAGAGACAGGGGGCCGGAATCGACCAGCCATCAACATCTGCAAAGCTCCCAACAAGCAACTTTACAATGACTCAGTAAAAGGGAGGGCACATCCAAGGGGGTGTGGGGGAGGTACCTGTTTTGGTTAGGGGGTAACTTTATGGGGGTCTCTATCTGTCATTACATAGTGAAGGTTACATATTACCTAAGGAAAAAAGTAAATAATTAAGGTAAGTTAAATGGTTTGGAGGAGGCTTGCAAGTTTAGTTTCCCTGGACCAGTATTCTGGACAGTCAGTGCTAACATCAGAACAACTTAATCCTCAAAATAGAACACTGAAGTAAGTAAACACTAGTTCTCCATTTGTATTTAATTGTGAAATTTGTCCCCACTTGCTATAAAAGGCCTGTCTACAATCTGAATCTGAGTAGTTTTCTTATAGCCTCTTGATTGTCAAGAATGTTTTGAGTGATATTACTTGAACAAAGTCCCTAAACAGCTTTATAACTGGTATACAGTATTTAATGCACTCTGAGAATGATATGATGATGACGGTCTTTTGATTTGTAGACTGAAATGTAAGTAATGCCTTGTTACTTGTTACTAAGGAGGTTATGTTATTGTCAGATTTGTGCATATGCCTGTTATATAATACATTAATGTGGAAAGATCTAGAAATAACTTTAAGAGAAGGTGGTTACAGCTAGCCATGAGTTATGTATAACAGTATTTCAATAACACATTGACAGAGACAGAGAAGTTTTCAATACTGTTTGGTTGTTAATTGATAAAGTTGGCACAAAGTGTACCAGAAAACCACCAAACACTGACGTCCACCAGAATATGAAGTGGATCTTTCTTATAATTTAATTACTTTTTCACTTGACCAGGCCCTTCCTAATCATCATAATTTATTTATTACAATTGAAGATATATCATTAGGAAGCCAAAGTCATTGAAAATAGGATTATTATTTGTATCCAGAATATGCTCCAGATCTTTAACAAAAATTAGTAAGAGTAAAAGTACCAGTAAGATGAGAAGAAATATTTTTAACTAAAGCCAGTAAATATCACAAGCTAGGTTTGTGACCTCACAATGACAAGTGCGTTGTGACATCATTATGAAATGACATCAAAAAGCAAAATATTGATTTTCATATGTGAAACAGAAAAGCAGATATCTCTGTATATGCCCAATTGAAAATAAGAAAAATCTATCTACTGAGTTTAATTTTCAAATTTGAACTCGATTGATATTATAGTATTTGAGTTATAATGCCAAGAAGGTGTACAGACAGAAGGACAGACAGGCAGGTCAAAAAGACAGAATTAAACTGCTTACAATAACCCTCTCCCATCCTCAAGCATTAATAAAAAATAATTAATATATACATATGGAGAGAGAGAGATAAAAACATACAGACCCATATCAGATTTGAATCATGGAGACTACTTTAGAAGGTTGTTTTATGTGCTTGCACCTTATTTCCAACCATTTTAAATTTTAAAGTGGGAATGAATTATTGAAGCCATATTTGAGCATCTGTTTACAAAACTTAGGCCCACTACCTACTAGTCTCAGCATTTGAGCCAGTGGCTCAGCCAAAGCTGAAAGTGAGACTTTTTTGAAATCCATGAAGGTTGGGCCCATTGGCTTAAGAAAAACGTTCCAATAATTTGAAACAAAAGAACTTTCATGAAATTCACCCAGGCCCTTAGGATGACAAATCCAATACCCCGCATTCAGAGCTACAGTGGTAGTTTTTGTATCTGATGTCTGAATGGTATATCCCAAATCTAAATATTAAATCATTATCACAAAATAATTTTTTCTGCATGATTTCTGTCGACATTATTTTAGAATGTATATTACCTACAAATAAGCTATTCATATTGTTAAAAAAGTATTAACTAACAGCGCCTCTGCAATTTTTGGTGTAAAAATCCATGCAGAAATATATAAGAAATTGCAGGGTAAACAAAGTAGTTGTAATGTATGTGACAAAGAGAAGCAGATTTCTCTGTATACACCCAATTGAAAATAAGAAAAATTCTCATCTGACTCTAATTTTCAATCAAATTTTACGAAATTTGGAGGAATCCATATGTACCCCATGAAATATCTGCCCAAAAATTTGGATTGATGTTATAGTTTTTAGTTATAAGAGTAAAACGGTTTACATACACAAAAACAGATGGAACGAAAGACAGAAGGATCAAACAAAAATGATCACAATAACAATCTCCTACCACCAAGCATTAATAAGTAAGGTGAATTAAATGGTTTGGTGGAAGCTTGCACTCTTTGAGAACCCTCTTAATTGTGATTTACCTAAGTGAGTTTTCTGGACTGTTAGTACCAGAATCGATATAGTGTAACTCTCAAAGTAGAACTGAAGTAAGTAAACACTATTTCTCCATTTGTACTTTATACTGAAATTTGTCCCAACTTGCTACAAAAGGCCTGCATTCAATCCGGATCTGACTGGTTTACTTGAAGTCTATTGAGTGTCAAGAAATTATCTATATTTGCTCACTCCAGAAGATTATATTCTACACGTATGTTTGAGGAGAGATTACGTCACCAAAGTCCGAAGAGTTGGAGTAAATTAAAACACTTCTATTAGTTTTAAAGAGTACACCAAAATGATATATGGTATTTAATGTACCATGAGAAGGATAGGTTTGTAAACTAAAATGTAAGTAATAGTTTTTTTACTTCTACTAAGGAAGTTATGTTAATGTTAGATTTGTGTATCAGTTTGTTATATAATATAACATGGAAAGATTTAGTTGTAACTAAACGCCCTGGCAGAGAAGTTTTTAATACTTTTTGGTGGTTTTTATAAGTTCTCAGTCAAATTAGGTATTTGGTTATTTAAGTTTCAATGTCAAGACTAGAAAGTTGGTCATTAGCAAAAATATTAATATGTGGTAATAAACTATATGCATATAGTCTAGAAGGAACAGCAGCATTTATCAGGTGGTTTCAATTTGCAACAGGAAAACACATTTTGTATGAACACATTCACTTGACATCCCTAAATAATAATTACAATTAAATAGGGGCACTCAAATAAAATAAAATAGCACAATGCAGTATTTTAAAAGATTATTGCAACAGTCAACCAGACCTGACCACAGTTCTGTTAAATTAACTCTTAAGTTACACCAACTGACACTTTCTGCCATCTGTTCACAAAATATCAATCTGTCTGCTGTTCTACAATACTATACAAATACCCATCTGGTAACAAATATAATATCAAAGCTAAGCAAAATATCGACCAATCTTATAACATTAACACCCAATAACAATATCCAATATCTAGTTCAAATCAGCAGAAAATAACCAGAGGAGAGTAGATCACGATGTATGAACATATCCACCCACAAATATATAATCTAATAGCTTCAAAATCATCCATCCATGCAATAGTACCTGGAAAACTAGCAGTCCAGTACAATAAGTTTACTGTAGTACATGTGTTCGATTTTTAACACCCTTCAGTCTTTCTAGAAGCTTGTTGAAATTAGTGATAGAAAGAACTTCCTCATGTTATACTCAGGACTGTGCAAAGGACCTCTTGCAGTGTTTAGTATCTTATTTGTGGATTTGTGAATTAATTTGGGTGATGTATTTAAGAGAGAGGGACATATTACGTGGCTTCTGGGCCAAGTTATTTTACAGTGGTAGTTCTATCTGCACAAAAATCATGGTTCCAGTTAACTTCAAACGCTGAAAGAGAGGAGTGCCACTTGAGAGCTGCATATTGGCAGCAAGGATGAGCATGATATAGCCAAGAAAACAAAACAACACGAGTTATGACTCCCTCCCATCTCCCAATTCCACATGTTTGGTTAAAACATGTTATTTAACCATCTGTTTGGCTGTGGTTGGAAAGTTAATTGGAATTGGCTGGAAAATGTAAGGGCTTGTTTGCAATCAGGTTAGAGTATGGGGGTTGGAGCAAGAAGGTCTAGTAGGCAGTTACATGATGCATGGTATGATCTGTTAGAGCACACAATCTGCTGGGGACATCTTAACGTGTTATTTATAGGACAGCAGCTTTGCATGACCAACACATTCAGATTTGGTTACAAAGTAGTGATGGCATTAAAACATTGACATAGCCGTCCTATGTAAATTTTGTAAATATCTGCATTCATTCTGTCACTGTGGTTTCAAACCATAACCTGAAGTTTTTTTGATTGCAGCATATTCTGTCACACTCAGTGTAAAGTACAATGCACATGTATAATGGCTTTACCTAGTAAGATTTGTATTTTCCCCTGTATTCATCAAATTAGTCTAGCTTTATATGTGCTCCAGCCCCCAAGGCTTCTCCTTTACAAACACTCAGCACTTTGTTTTCTTTTCTGATTTTTATTACCAAAACTACTTTTCTGTGTTCACAGTTATCTCACATAATACACAATCAGGTGTTATGAGTAAGAAAATTTTTTCCAGATCCAACAAGTTGAATATGTTGTTGAATTGAATTACTCTGTAAGAATATTTTGTCTTATCCACTATTGCATATGCTACTCTCCTTGTTGCCATATCGTGACAGGTAGTTTTAGGGCTATAGGAAACCAGTACATACAGTTGGTCAAGATTCTGTACTGTACACTGCAGACCATCGATAAGCAACTACCCTTTTATGGCTTCTCCGTGGTGCCGACCTGTTTTTTGTCCCTGTACTTTGAATTTGCCTGTTGCTATTGTCTTGTTGCACCTTAGAGTCCACTACTCAGTGGAGATTAAGCGCTATAAAAGTCAAATTAGAATTAGAATTTCTTCCATGTAAGTACAGGATGTGAACCACTGACCTCAGAGATGGGAGGTGAGTGTGTTACCATCATAGCCCCCAGCATCTGACTGTAATTGTTCCTTTTACCACTGTGTTTTTGTGCAGTGAGGATATTTGCTTCAGTCACATCTGAATTCCACCATCTCTCTGCTCCAAATCCTAAATCTGTACGTTGTTTTTCTTATGGTAATGTATTAATCTTGAACATTAAAAATCATCCAAGTTAAGAATCTTATTTGGTAGACTACCCATGATGACTAGCTGTCAAGTACTGTTAAGTCAATTTGCCAACATTAATCAAGCACAGACTGAAACATCAAATGATATAAAATTGATTTGTTGATGTACATGGCTGTTTTATTAATTTAAATTAATGTATCATCACAGTTTGTGGGGACAGAGCAATCACTCCCTATATGTTTAACCTAAAATTACAGTCACTTGGCCTCGTCAATTGTCAAGTGCAGATTTTCACTGATGCATAAAACCCTCTGCTGTGAACTGACAACCAGTGACAAAATGTGTAATACTTGAAAAGAATCAAGATTATTTAAAAACAACTTAGCCTCAACAACTAAAGAAAATGAAACTGAAACATTTTTGGATATAAAATTCACACGTTACATTGGCCATTTCTATTAATGAAATCTGTTATGCACAATGTTACCAAAGCTCATTACAGTATAATTAAATGACGTAATGTCCCTTTCCCAGAGGGAAATATGTCTAACTTGTCTCAAATTCCCACCTGCAATCTGGATCTTTTCTTACATGTTTAGCCAATTGATTATAATTTTTTTCATATTTCATGCAATTATATCTGACGAATGTATTTGATGGGATTATAAAAGCATGAAAACCTGCATGTAAATTAAAACTGTCAATTTGCTATTTTGGCTTCTTCAAAATATTGACAACTTCTAGATTGTTGATCACAGTGTTTTTAAGACTACTGACAGAGACACCTGTATTTGCCAACTGGCGAAGAATGTTTAATGATTTTATTATCCACTCAACCATGTATTTGACTAAATACAGCGAAACACCACGGAAGTTTTGAGCTGCCAAAACTTATTTTATATTAAGTGGAATACACGACACCCAATGTTGTATATACGACTTATTATGTGGTATATACAACTTACTATATCTTGTATATACAACTAAGAATCTTGAACATACGACTTAATGAATAGTATATTTCATTTAATAACTCATGTAAAGAGTGTGAACAGCACATGTATATTCATATGAGTTATTAAGTCGCATACACAAGATAGTAAGCTGTATATACAAGATAGTGAGTCATATGTATTAGATTATAAGTCGTATATTCGACTTAACATAAAATAAATTTTGGCAGCTCAGAGCTTGTATACAGTGGCACGTGGGAAATATGAGTGAAATCTTCAACTATCTTTTTTATTTAGTGTCTCATATTAAATCTTTCTATAGTACTAGATAAGTTTGACATTATATTTAACCTACTGAGCAAACACTAATAAAAGAAAAAGAATGAAGTGTAGAAACACTACCCTTAACAATGCCGTGTTTGTTTACATATGCATCATAGTAACAAACACATGGAGAACTTGGAATATTGTATCAGTGTTGTTTTGATGAATTAAAGACAGTTATCTACATTTATTTTGCCTATGTTATATATCGTTGGAAAGGCAAAAGTCTGTAGTTTTCTACCATGTATATATATATATATCATTAACTTAGATTAAAGGTTCCTGAGAAATCGGGAGATAAACATAATCTATATTATTAATAAAATAAAATAAAACAATGATCTGATGTGCTGGTCACACTCTTTAACTGGTCCAGATAATATTGTGGTATATGTGCCTTACACAATATTTTATATCTTTGTATTGTGTTGTGAAAGCATATTCTTGAACTTTCTCATCAGAGGCTGGTGAATTTTGGCTAAGTTCCCCAGAGTAACGGGTTAGAGTAGTCCAAGAAACCCCTCAAAAACCCAATCATTTGAAATACCATAAAAATCAAAAAGAACAAAAATTGAACAAATGTTTTAATAATTTCATTTACAACTAATCTTTTGAACAATGAAAAGTGACAATATATATTCCAGCATATACATAATATAAACTTTACATTATGGATGTAAAAGTAAACTTTGTGTTCAAATATTAATTATAAATATAAATAATTTCATCATTTAAGCGCATATATAGCCTTCTACTTGTTATTAAGAGAATAAACATCTCTTATACTTACAATATATGTACAAATTCAATATAAATTATGTATGAATGTATATACACATGAAAATCACTAACATCCTCAACCATATTGATGTAAATAAATTAAATATTTCTATAAAACATTGTATTTATTGGGATAATGAAAAGTTTCTATAGACCCTAAACATAAATAAATGATTTGAATATCAATATATTTACTTCGAATTGTCTTAGGATCTATGCGCAGTTTTTTAACTTAAAGTGCCTTCATATGCTGGGTAAGCACTATGTACCTACAATAAGTACCTAGAGGTTGATTGTTTACACCAACCATCTATCCACCATATACTGAACGCTTTAGTCCAATAATCATAAACAGCACTAAGATGTAATTTCAACATTGGCTAGTCCAGAATTATTATTAACAGTATTTGGACACTTACACATTTGGCATAAGTGGACACAATATGCCCAACACCAGGCTAAGAGAAATACCTATTTATGAACTCAGGAGGTCAGAAGGTCATATATGCCTACATAACACACTCGAAGCTTGTATCACCATACTCAAAAACTACTCTAAGAAAGTTTTTAAGTCATTAAATTACATACTTACTTACTTGACACATGCAGGTGCAAAAGGTGCACCTGTATGGACCATAAGGCGCTTATGGGACCACGGTGGCTGAGTGGTAACACTCTCGCCTCCCACCTCTGAGGCCGGGGTTCGATCCCCGGCATGGTCTCAAGTGGGAAAACTGGTAGTTGCTTGCCGTTGGTCGGCAGTTTACAGTACACAACACTAACGAACTGTATGTACTGGTTTCCTCTGCCCTTCCAACTACCCGTTGTAATATGACCTGTACAGTGTTGAAAGCGATGTAAAACCCCAAATAAATAAACATAAGGCGCTTATGTGAGCACAAGAAAGAAGCCCATGCTGAAGAAATGGTCACACACCAACACACATATATCTATGATACATTGGTGGAACTCGTCCGGCAATGACAAGCACTTGGAGCTCAGTTCAGAGACACAAAGTTGCAGCTGCAGGCCTACAACTCACATTGGTAATGGCCACCAGATCAGTGAATGCACTACCAACTAAGGTACCACACCTCCCTTAAAAATGAACAAAATCATAATTACAAATATTCTGAGAAAGATAATTCTAGGAAAAGACCTGGGCTTGGGGTTCAGATAAAAATCAGTGATTATAATTTTTTTATTGTTATTTACAAAAGTGATTGTAATTTTTATTATTTATACAATTCATTTACTTCTGTAACTAATTGCTGTTAGATACTAATATAACAGTGAGCAACGCAAAAACCATCTTTACCAACTATAAATGATTTGATAACCCTCCTTAGAAAGTCTTTTGATTCAACTTCAATTTGTTTCACTGCGGCTGAATTTGTTTTGAGGTGTGGTCAAGTTTGTAAATGCTGGGACTTGTTGACAGGGTCTGAGTTGGCGATGGGTCGAGTTGTCAGATTCTCCTAAATCACCTAGTGGTTGATGAGGAGTTATTTACTGTATACCCTGACTTATAGTAGAGATGTAACTGCTTTTATATGAAGAATTATTATATCTTTGTTAGAATGTCTTCTGGAGAAGAAATGAAATTATTCTGAGGGAGCAGGTCATTATACAGGCGGCTTTTTGTTTGCCTCCTCCAGTATATCTGTGTTGCTTTGTAGATAGAGAAAAAATATAATCTTGATAAACTTGTGTTTAAATAATATGAAATCATATAGAAAGGTATATTCTAAAAGTCATAAGACTACTATCTATATATCAGTAAAGTTACATATCAAGTACTTCAACCATTCTGTAACATCTGACATTTTAAGCGGAACATAAGGTCTCAAGACACGTTCTCCTTAAAATGGTTTCTGAATTGGTTTTATTTGTAATGATTAAAATGACGTATTGTTGCTATTTTGTTACCCTTTATGACATCTGCCAATTCCTTTGCTGTATGTTACATCAAGTACTATATTAATCTTGGCATTTTACTTTCAAGAGCAGACAACAAACACTTTTTACAGAATTAATAGTTTAGACTAAAATATTCACTTTAATGGGATGAAGATTGGAAATATTCTGAAATGTGTCTATTACAGGTAAAATGGATTTTATCTTTACGTCATCACAGTATAACAGTACACAATGAGTTCCCAGCAGTCCCCAGGAGAGGCAGCTCCAGGCACAGTGTCTGATATGAAGGTAAGCAATGAACATGCTATTCAGGGAGTATATTGCTATGACACTAATGTATAATAGGAAAACTTCCCGAATGACATATACAGAAAAAATATATCACGAATGAAGATAACAATATTATACGAGTGCACAGCACGAGTATTATATTGTTAATCTTCATGAGTGATATATTTTTCTGTATATGTCTGATGAGGGGTGTTTTACTTTTATTATCCACCATTTTGTGCGATTTATAGGTCAAATAATATGAATATTTAATGAGAGAACGTGAAAAAGGCTGTCAAAAAGCATGAGCAATACTGAATATAAAAACTTTAATCTTTAACTTGTAATATCTCAGTCATTTCTGCATGGATTTTTATGCAACATATATAAGCAGAAGCGCTAGAATAACACCTTTCTAATGATATATTACACATATTTGTAAGTTACATACTTTCCGAGATATTGTTGAAAAACCGGAAGTTATTCACGCTCATTATCCATAGTACTGGGGCGCCGGTGTATACAAAAAAAATACATCCCGGTCTGTATTTCCCCGTATTTGGGGCAAATACATTGCGTGGTGGATAATAAAACTCATAACTATACAACATGCTCTCCGAATTGTGTTCATCATGACTTTCTTTAACACACTGTGTGAGACAACAGATGACTTGCCAGATGAACTACAGTGTAAGAACATAGCATTGTAAATGATCAAATGCATTTAAAATAACACCTCACAGTAAATGATCACTATTCCTCTCATATACGATTGGAGTCGGATATCTACTCGCAGACAGGATTCTTCTTTTTTATTCTGTTAAGCTCTTAATGCTGACCTTAGCAATATAAAGTTACAATATACTCACTTAGCATAACAGTAAGGCAATTCCCATCATTTGGGATGGTGAGAAATACCTCACTGACTGTAAATTCAAAATTGATTGTCCATATTGTGGCTAAAATTTTTGCATGCTGCACACAGTCTACATACTTAAGGAAATCAGAGGTCCAATAATCTCCCAGGATTGAACGGGTAGAAAGGTAGATGGACACTTTACAATGTTGAACATGTCTTGATCTGTCTTGGTTGAATGGCCAGGAGTCGTATTCCAATAGATATTGGTTGTAAATATAAATGCCCACAATCAGAAAAGGCTACAATCCTAGAAGGAAAAGACTAGTTTAAAGGTTGACCCATATCACTTTGGAAACTAAATCTAATCTCAGTGGGAGCTGGACGAATCAGCCTTTTGCCACATCGGCCCTCGGCAAATCGGCTCCCTAAAAATTTGGCCCTCGGCAATTCGGCCCCCAGTTGAAAACTTTTATAAGTACAAATTATCCATAGAATTTATGGACCTGCACAAAGGATTCGACTGGGTTGTTAAAGATATTTTTAGCATCTGAATAATAAGGTATCCTTTTCAACAGAAACGGTATGCCTTAATTGAAATAGTGTTGAATTATAATCTGATTGGTGTTAATATTGACGAAAGACTGGATACTTCTGTATACTTAGGTATAATGATGAGAACTTTTTAAGTTATCTTTGACTAAGTGTGACTAACACACATCAAAGATAATTGGATGCTTGTTTATGTCAGAATTTTTAAAATTGCAATTATATCAAATACATAGCCTCTGCAGAGGGGGTGATATTAACTTTTGTGATGTTTAAGAGCAATTAGCTTTTAATGTATGCTACTGCTTGATTAGTTGCTGTGCTTATAGTCTGTCTGCTTAGACATTCACCTGTAACTCTTGTGATCATTTGAGAACAATTGGCTTTAATTCATTAATATTTGAGTAACATTTGTATAAATTTGTTTGATTGACATTTGTGAATTAAAAATTTAAAAAATATATAATGAATATTTATTCAGTCTTTTGATAGTTTTAACACTAAGCTTGTGGTAATCGGAACAATAATTTTAGGAATAGCATTGTTATTCCTGAATATTTACTCAGATTTATTATATAGATAATGGCCAAGTGGCACTCCATTATGTAAACTTAAGGGCCTGAGGCTCTGAAAAGTTCTATGGTTGTTTTTTTATCTCAATACACAATCAACATTGTTTCACCATGTGTACCACTGATTTTCCTTTATGGGAAAATATAATTTCGGATAAAGCTCTGAAAGTTTTAATATAATCAGTCATTGCCAAAAAATTTAACCATGGATAACGATAATCCATAAAATATGGATCTGTGACTTACAGAAATCACTTTCCAGAAAAAAATTAGAGTGCTTATTTAACAATGCTGTGGATAATTTGTTGTGGTGAGTGTTTCATGTTACTTTATTATTCTGTGCTTATTTTGAGATGGTAAGCTATTATTTTTGTGTTTCAGGCATTGAAAGTAGTAGAAAAGTAGAATAACTTACTTGTTTTATTTTGTGTTGAAGTTTTTGGGTTTGTCAAGATTTTTATTTTGTGTGCTTCTTTTTCTCTTAATTTGGAATAAAGGAAAACACCCCTTGGAAAGATTGCCTCCTGGAAAAAAAGCCTCATAGAAAGAATGCCCACTCCACATTTTGTATTTCAGTAATACCTTCTATGAAAATTAATCCACAACAAACAAAATTCATTTCAACCACAAAGAGTGTATCATTTTAGAAGTATATAACAAACTGTAATATGATAAATTAAAATCTTTGTTTTGACCTTAAAAACATTGAAAATTTAAATCAAAATTAAAACCAGCAGTAATGCATTTCACAACTGCATTTTTGCACTACATTTCTTTTCTCATTTTACTTGAGTAAATTTTGAGCCACTAAAAGCACTTCTTGTAATATAGTATGCTGGGTGAAATTTTTACAGTGAGTTTGTTTGAAAGTTAGCTGCTCCTTTGATTAAGTTCACAGAAGATTATTCTAAAGTCAGATTGTAAAAAAATGCAATGAATTAAAAAATATCCAACTTTACAAATTAAATTGCTTGTTTTGTATTTGTCAGGAGCTTTTTTTTCAAGGTAGCATTTTTCATGTGGTATTTTCCTATGAACGCTGAATGTCATTCAGAATTGAAAAGACTTTGTAAATGTACCCACTGAACTAATTAATATGAAAGAAGTTGTGAAAACATTTCAATATTGAGTGCATTGTGCTGAGGATGACTGACAGATACTAAGTACCCTTTTGTTCTTAGCAGACTGGCCATTGAACTGAACCACAATCCACTGTTAGAAAATAATGTAGTGTTAACTCTCCATTATGCAAAAATAATGGAGATTTGAGACAATGGAACGGTCACCCGTCTGGGTTTTATATGCATTTAACATCTAGTGGCCCATATGACCGGGTAAAAATTTCTAGGGGCCGATTTGACTAGGGTGTTATTTCCAAGGGGGCAAATTTGATCAGAATACTCTTCTGGGGGTCGATATCACGGGGGCCGAATTGGTAAAGGGCTGAATTGTCTATGATTCATCTCAATTATTGGGCTCAGAAATGTAACCCTATGTAATTACACACAGCAGGTGACAATAACATCTCAAAACAGTACAGCAGTTAACAATAACAGTCAAGGAAGTATTAAGAATCACTGGGCATTCCGTTAATTTGGTATCCTATATATAAATAGAAAAAAGTCATAAGTGAAAAGCATGCATTTCCATTTTCCTATTTGGTATTTTTCACCTTATCAAGCGCACTTACTTCATTTTTTAAAATAATAAAACATGCAAACAAGAAGTAAGAAATGGGATAATAATCAAGAAAAAATGTACAAATGCTCTTTATAGTTGTTGCACATATCCAAAATATTATTGAATTTCAGCTTATTTTTCTTCTTTTTGATTGTGGGCAACTTATATTAGGAAAAAATGAAAACTGTACATTATTTCCTTTTTTCCTTTTGAGTTTACAAGAAATGAAAATAGGATTAACAGGGATCTTAATCAATAAGACACCTATGAATCCCATTGGATCATTGAGGTGTCAATCAATTCAGGAAGTTATAGTAACAGTGAGGTGATGGCTTGGGGTGGGGTGGGGGGGCATCCACGTGCTTGTTAGCATTAGTACTTGATTGCCACTTCAAAGGCTACTGACGTCACACATGTTGATAATGCCACAATACAGCAACATTTTGACAGAGGTATATCTGCATGTTAAACTCTGTTATTTCTCGGCAATACAGTTACATTTGAGTGAATATTAAGTAAACATTAAGGTTATAAAATCCACTTAGTTTTTGCATTACTGTATTTTATCAGATCATAAATTTTTTATCAGATCATAAAATTTTATGACTGAAATTTACAAGTAAGTTTCTGATCTTATTAGCTTCAAAGTGGTAACCTTCAAATAGGTATAATAGATATTGTTAGGAGTTTATGGTAACCATAAAACATGTTCTCCTAAGGCCTAGAGATAGTCACTTACCAATTATGAAAAGACCCTATCACATAGTTTTGAACTAGATGTTATTTTGACCATAAAAAAATTATAATTCCCAAGCCATGATACCAAGCCTTTATTGTGACATCACTAGCATGTGTGACGTCACAGGCTTTTGAAGTGGCAGGGGAGGGGAGGGGGTGTGGGTTGTTGGTGAACTTTGACATCCAGAAGCCCCACCCACAGAGACAAAGAAAGTCACCAATCAAAGGGAGTCATTTATTGGTAAAAGTTTCAAGGTTTTCATTCATGCATTTTGAACTTAAAGAACAGGAACTAGGCACTTCACACTCATGTTGGTATTTTCTAAATTAAACCTGTATAAGCAAAATTGAAATGTTTTTCATTATTATATCTAAAACAATAAACAAATGAGAAAAATATACAAAGTCTTTTAACAAATCAGAATGTGGAGCTTTACACTTATTTCATTGGTACATAAACTTAAACTTAAAAAGCTCAGAAAGACAATTTCCAGAAGATAGCCATAATGATCAATTATGTGCAACACCTCTTGTTTCCTTTTTCCTTTTGACTGTTTGCAAATCACAAAAAGGAAAATGGTCATTTTCCGTTTTTCGATTTTCGTTTTATAGATGGGAAAACAAATTAACAGAATGCCCCCTGATTCTTAAGATAGTTTTGTAGCTTGAATGAATGTCAAAGTGGCCAACCAAAATGATCAAATATGTATGTCCCTTCTTTTTGCTCTGGATAGACTTTGCCTTGCTGAGAAGGTATCAATTTCTATGCAACCACAAAAGCACCTAAATGAATGTCATAGTTCTTCAGGATTTGACCAGTGGGATCTGGATGAAGTGTTGGAGCATATCTGTGGACACGGCATATGGCCTTGCCAACAACTTTGTTGTTAACCAAAGAGCCATCAGCTGGAGGAGCTGTTGCCTTCTTCATGGATAATATTAAATAGCAGTGACAAGTCGACTTCAAGAATACGATTGCACCAGTGATGGAGGAATACCAATATGAAGGGCCCTTCCTACTGTCATCATGGTGTAGCCAAACTCAGGATTTAAGAATAACCTCTCATCCTCATCAGCATTAAGCTGTGGTCCTCAGCAAACATGGTTTTGAGGCTATATTGCTATTAACATAAGTTTTTGGGCTGCATCTTGGACACCAATTGAGTACTGCAGATTCACAAGTAGGGATAAACTTGAATATGGGGTGGATCTCACCAATATCATTTACATGGTTCAGTCCTTGATTTCTGTGTTATTCAATCCTAGCTAGATAATATCCATATTTGTGGAGTTCCTAATTTCTATTCCTCCTATAGGAACAGTAAAAGTCTTATGGATACTAATTGTAGGTTCACAAGGCAATGTCCCCACACTGAGATGACAACCTTCCAAGGTGATATCATAAGTTTCCTCATTTTGGACAGGTTTGAATCCAAATCACATCCAGAAGAATTGATGGTGATGGTTCACTTGCTGATCAATGACTGCCTTCAAGATGAATAGGCCTTTTTGCACAGTATATTTTATTTAGGCATAGTCTTAGAAGTTGTCAACCTGGTTTTTCCCACACCACCTACTGCTGTCTATCTCATACACTCAAATCATTAACCGGTAACAAATGTAAATGTTAGGTGTATTGGAAAGTGTTGATTATGAAGCAACTTGCCATGCTAACTGCAGTTATATTTTTGGTACCCTCTAAATACTATGTGAATGTCTTATAGGGAGTGACATCATGCACATTTGCTAGGAACATCTCCACTGGTGTTGATATCCTCCAATTGAACCCTGAGCAGTTGACTTGTAACAAAGTTAATGAGGTGCTCACCAGTATACATGAATACAGTAATCCACATGCAGTCAGACAATTATTTAAGCCAAGAATTAACTACATCCAACTGAACATCTTCCCATCTGATGATTGATGTATTGCCGAAGAGGGATAACCCATTGTTTGTTACCGTTTCAGAAATATTGTCCCACGATGTAACTTCAGAATGATTCATGTTTAATACCAAGGAAAAACATCAGCCCCAAATAAAAGGCAACTCTAACAGAGCAAGCACCAACACTTGGTAAGGGCCATGTTCATGTACAGATGAAAGTCAACACTGACTGAATTTGCAGCATCTCAACATGTTGAAAGGATGTCATCTGCTCTAAGTGTTTCCACATAAAGTGGTCAAGGCTAGAAATGTTCATCCAAGTGAGCATCTCCAACCAGGATTTCATCCTGGTCAGCAGATATCTCTCTTAAGTCTTCAATAGTCTTCTGTTTAAGTCTTCTCTGTCGGCCTCACTGCCCTTGTGAGCTTGCCAATGAGGCTGCACTCCTGTTTGTAGTCCTGGAGAAACACCCCAATTACAGTTTCAGAACCTCTGACACACTCCAGGAGACCAGATTCTGTCAGGCAGACAGGGCCCTATGTTAAGGCCAAACCATTTTTTTGCGAAATGATTCCCAAACTAGACAGGAATGAAGGGATGGCAGTTTGCAGATTCCCAGTAGTAAACCTTAGTGATTCCTTGGTTGATGTCATCACGGACAGTGTCATTGATGGCCACATGTGTCATGCATTGGGTTGAATGCCAAAGACACTGAGCTTAGCTTTACCTTCCCCTTGTACGAAAGCCAAGGAGCAGGACTTTATGCCAATGTCAAGGGTCTGGGTTTCTGTGGGGTACAGCCCTTACACAACCACTGTGTTGTGGTAGGTATTCTTACAGTAAGACCTATCTCAGCCAGTAAAATATCCCAAGGTTTGGGTCTTTTGAATACTCAACAATGCTTTCCCTTTTATTTTCACTGGGTCACACTTGTCTTCTATGAAACCAGTCAACTTTAATTCCCTCCCTGTGGAAAATTTCCCAGATGTACTTACCGTGAAGAAGATTGTGCTGTCCTCCTGGTGCATATAAATGGCAATCCAGAGCCAGCCAACCCCCACAAACATACCATCAGCATTTTCAATTTCACCAATGGAAAACATGTCCTCTGCTTTTGCCCACCAAGTAGCAGAAACCCCAAAGATACCATCAACCTCAAACTCATCTTTGGCATCTTTCTTTCCAGGCCAAAGAAGTGTTTACCCTGGGAAACATGGTGAGGCATTTATGCAGTAGACCTTTATTTGAGCCACCAAAAGTGGTCATGTTGTGTGAGGACATAAACTGTGCCCAGGGTCTTGCAATCCCACTAAAATGTTTTGTGTGAAACTAAAGCTAAAATCCAAATTTATAACCTGATTTTCACCAAGATACGCAGTTTTAATTTAAAGTTTATTTAAAGCTATTTAATTTAACTTAGAGTCTATTTAAGTAAACTTAGCACTGACGATCAGGACTTGCTAATATAGCCCATACCTAACCACTCTTACTTTAAAACATGTTTGTGAAATTAATTTTCTTTTCTCTGGCCTGTCTGATTTTATTTATAAAACTGTAATAAACAAATCTACAACTTTTCTTCAAGTCTGTGATCAGATCCACTCTCTTTTGTGAATATGCGAAACTGGAACTCTCCAGAAAGAGGGAGAATGTGAGTTCTAATAGAAAATATAACCGGCCAGACAGTAGGCCAGTTCTGCTGTCACTATAACACAGAGAGTTGCCCAACAATAGGAGAAGACTTCAATGTATATATTGCAATTATATTGAAACCATAGCTGTGGAGGAAGGATAGAAAACAATAGAGAGGGTAAAGCAATGAAGGGAAAAGGTGGAAAATGACAGTAATTATTTACATGAATTATGTAATTTCTTTTCTGAGTGAGATAAAAGTTTGTGGGTTAAAATATATGTATTGATTTTGTAACAATATAATACATTGTTTGAATATCACTAGATAAATAAAGAAACGGGTGTAAAACAGCTACATTGTGATATATAACTGTATGTTTGTACTGTAGGCGTGGAAAATGCTTAGTCTACATAAAATTATTTGTTGCTTAAAAGGTATAATTTTAATGATATTGTCAAAAGGTTATTATAGATTTTGCTATCGTTAGCAGGTGGAGGAAATGCTGAAGGAAACCTGCTGTCATTTTACCTGGGATATGGAGAAATATTATGATGTCAATATTCCACGTGATATGGAATGGTTTGCTGAAGAACATGAGCAATTTGTTAAAGATTATCCGAAAGCTGCTGTTTCTGTATATTTACTTCTCAGTTATTTGTTTACAACAGGTGGGGGCCAAGAAAAAGATATTGATTTAAATAAAGCAAAATTCTATGTGGACAAAGTTTTGCATAGGGAAGAAGAGGTATGTGGAGAGACAATGGTAGCAACTGGAAATAAAATGCACATCTTGGTGAAAAGGGGGGAATATGAGGACATTAAAGACCTTTATGGGAAATATAAAAAGTGTGATGAAATGCTAGATAGAGAGGAAAAATGGCATAATCCAGGAGATAAAAGAAACAAGAGTGCTATTAAATTAATACAAGGATATGCATTTACCATTTATGATGTACAAGCAATCGAACAAGCAATACAATTTTACACAGAAGCAACTGAATTACAGTCTAGTGCAGATGCTTACTACCGGCTTGGTTATGCTATTGACAGAAAAAACAGGCTCATAAAACCACATGGAAGGTCAAAGGACAGAGCAATAAAGGCACTAAAGAAAGCATGTAAGCTTTCTAAGTGGACAGAACCAGTATATATTGTGACATATGGACTGGCTAAAGTTGCATGTTATGATGACAAAGATGCTGACAAATCCACAAAATATCTTGATGAGTGCCTTGAAATACTGGCAAAGGCTACAGAAGTAGATTGCACTGAGTCACATTACATCAATAAATGGGCCCACAGAGCTTATCGCAGACTGGCAGCTGGGGTATTATCAACAACTAAAAAGAAGAAATATTGGGGGCTGCAGCATAAATATATTGAGGGAATGCTAGGCATACTTAAGGAATGCAATGTCACTTTGCATGAAGCTGGAAAGTTTTATTGGGAAAACCCTCTCTATAGAGACGTTGAGAAAGCAAGAAAACTTCTGGAATCATGTCGCAATTACATATGGGCAGATATAGATCTCATAAAGTTGGAAGGTGATTTGGACAAAAGCATTGACAAGAAGAGAGGATTTATTCCATTGATATCTAAATATCGAAACAGTAAATATTGCCATGCTATCCTGTACTCTGAAATTGGACAGATTCTCCGAGGACCAGGGCCAGTAGATGGTGCTTTTGAAAGATTCTTAGATGATATATTGGAGGAAACGCTGTGTAGTAAGACTGATAATGCTATAAAAACTGCTGTTGAAAGTCTTGAAGAAATGGATAGCCCTGATATGATGCTCCAGATAGGACATGTCTACTACAGCACAAACAAATTGCACAAGGCCAAATGTTGTTATGAAAGAGCAGTAAGAAAAGCAAAGACAGCAGAAAAGAAAAGTTTGTCTAAAGAAATTGCAGTAGCTAAGGAGAGGATAACTGAACTCTGGTTTTTGCTTAAATGCCCAAATTATTGCATTCAGAATGGCCACACAATGTGTGAAAACAAACCCCACATCAAAAGAATGGTTGCAGAAAGCTACTTTGTTATTGGCAAAGAGTTGGTGAGCTCTGACAAGGAAACAGCAGCTTTATATTTCATGAAAAGTGCTGAACTTGGGCTCCTTGATGCAGGTAAGAAGTTGTTCGAATTGTGGAATGTTAAATGTCATAAAGAACCAAACCCAGGATTCTGTGTGCACAAACATCTCTATGAGGAAGGAGTACAGATTTATAGCAGTTTCATAGTAGACAAATCATACTGGTCAAAGCCAGTGTTTGAACATAGGGTACCAATAACTTGGGAGGATAGAATGCAGGGTTTGGAGAAAGCAAAAGACCTGCATGAAGAAGTAGTTAGAGAACATAAAAGACTAAAGGAAACTCTAGGTGAAGTAGCTTGTGGAGAAAACAAGTTAATAGATGAAGAAGAACAGGAGAGACTGAGAGGTGTGTTAAGAAGTGTGGATGAGGAGCAAAACAAAGCAAAGGATCTATTAAATCAAGAACAGAATGAAAGTAGCGACCCAGTAAATGGTAGTACAACAGGCCCATCTCCTCTTGAGAAGGACATAAGTAATAGATTAGATGTAATAGTTTGGAAACTGAAGACAAGTGAAGCCCTTTTAAACAGAATAACTGCACAAAAAAGGAGAAAAACCCTATTAGATAAAGTGTACAGGCTGCTTGTGGAACAAAGAGAATGTCAATTACAAGACAAATTGAAGGATCAGGTGACTGAAGTTAGGAAAGTACGCTTTGCAGTTACCACTAAATGGGTAAGCATTACCATCTAAAGCTTAGCTTTAAACTGTGTTTCTCTAGCCCCTGTAATGGTAATCAGAATCCAATTCTTAGACATCATAATCAATAATAGTTACATATTTAATTTGTCTCTTTTATACATAGAAATATGTATGAAAACTTCAAGGCCATCACACAAATGAGTAGTTAACTGTATTTTTGGGTACAAACAATAAGATTGTATGTTGATTCCCCTTCTTCGGTTTAAGCATTAAGTATTTAAGACTGAGAAAAAAGCACTGAAAAATAATAATTATTATTTTGAGTATAGCAAGTGACACTTCCAATTTAAGTTAATGCAAAAATAGAAAAGGCACACAACAGATTAACTGCACAAAGTACAGGACATAAGTCAGGTTGCACACTAGGTTTTTCTCTCTACCCTAATGCAGATATACTAAGACTAGCATATGCGCTAACCATACGGCAGATATTGGATGTTGTGCCCTAATTTTTATTGTGAGTAAGGTCAAAGCTGTATAAACAGACATTTTACATATGCCTTGTGCTTGATAGCGTGGTGTAGATTTCGTTTATTTTAACCCCTGCTATCACAAGAACTGTAACTGTCATTCAGGAAAGAAAGTATTATAGTTAACACAAAGTAATTCATTTTTACGTATAAAATGTAAATTTTTCACTGTAGTTCTCTCTAGACATGACATTTTCACAACAATTCATGTTTATTCTTCCTTTTATAGGAATGAAAACATAGTGTGCAACCTATCCACAATAATATTGAAATGAGCTTCTCAAAGGGGTTAGGGTGACACTTTATCAGACAGAAGTGATTCATAGAATTACCACAAAGAATACCAAGTATAATGCAGAGACATTTCTTAGAAACTCAAGCATGTATTATATATTTTCAGCTGACACAGGTGAAGGATGATGAGGTAGAATCAGCAAACAAAACTGATACCAAGTACCAAACTGTCCTAAAAGATCGAGAGGTGCCACTTCGCTGTTCACCTCTATTGTTAGAAGCTAAAAATGTGCTGGATGGTTCTTGGTTTTTACTCACTCAATTTAATGGCACCCCTGATAAGGATGTGAGATCTTTCCCAATTTCAGATTTGCCCAAATGCATACCTGAAGAAATGCCAATGAATGTTGATACAAACAAGTATATTGATAACAACTGGGATAAGACCAGCAAGACTTTACTGAAAAAGAAGAAATATAAATGTTTGCGTGACTACATAATAACACATCAAGCCACATATGATGTAAAATACTTCTTTCTCCCTGTGTTTAATGGTCTTGTGAATGTCATCAAGCACCAGGCTTGCGTTGTTGACCAAGCTACTGGAGATCTGCTTACATACTATTACAACCTATCACACCAAGCTTGCGTGTTTGTGGAAGATGTTGTCATTAAATTGAGTAAGTACTGGTCTGGTGAGGTAGTTACCACTGGAAGTGGAACAAACCAGCCTGACTTAGAGGATTCTGACACAGAAAGATCAAACTACTATAAATATGATGTGAACAAAGAAGAGATGGCAAGGCCTGGTGAGGCAGCTACCACTGGAATTTGGACAAACCAGCCTGACTTAAAGAAGAAAGAAAAAATGGCTTGGGATCATTTTAAAATAGCTGAAGCCTTGAAGACCACTGACAAGAAACTTTCAGAGAAACTTTTATTCAAAAGTACTGAATTTGGACTCATGGAGGCAGGGAAAAAATTGTTGAAAATACTTGAAAAACAATTGGAGGAGACAAAATGGTTGGGTAAAGAGTTGCTTGAAAAGTTTGCTTTACTCCTGATCTACCTTGAGAAGGAGACGAAAAAAGATGAAGAAGTAGAAAAAATAATAGGTAAATTGAAGAAAACCATGCAACAGGCGTCGCAATGTTCAGGCTTGGTTAAAAGAGACAATGATGACAAACAATTTACAAAAATGAGTGAAGAACGTTTCCATCTAACGAAAGAAATGGTGAGAAATATAATCTAAGACATAAGCAATTTTCTATATCATGTATTAAAATATAAAAAATGTTTGCAGAAAGTACATGGTAGAAATTCAAACTAACAAAACTTGATCCAATCAGTCGATTTGCAGGATTCTCAAACATACAAATTCTGGGAATGGTCGGGTCGGAAAGTAAAATTTCATGGGAATGGCCCCTTGCACTACTAATTACATTAGTCCTGTGTCTGTAACTGCATCTGTATCTGTTTCAGATGAAGAAAGAACTGGCACCAAATGTCAATAAATCTTTTGAAGTTTTGAAGTTGGCCAGAGACCAGATGAATAGGTGTTTGAAAAGATTTATTATAGATCATAATTTGGTAGACAGTGAAACCAACATAGAATTTCCCATTTTAGGAAGGCCAACCAGAAAGAGTACTCCAACAAGAAGTCAAGAAAACATGAATGAGGCAGAAAGAGAGTTGAAAAATAAGTACCCATACTTGCAGAAGTTGTTACATGGAGAAGAGTATAAGCATATTGTCACATTTCTGTGTGAACATCAACCAACATATGATTCACGGTATAACTTCCTACCAATATTGCTACTGGACCAAAATGAAGAAAAATGGACCCAAAAATTAGAAAAAATAGAGGAAAATGCTTCTGCCAGAAAATTTTACTATGACTGCGCACATAGTGCATGTTTCATGGTTGAGGAGTTTAAACTCAGTCATTTGATCACATCTGTGGTTAAACAAGGTGCTTTGTGTCGAATAATTGTTCCAATGTGAGAGAAACTGACCAACATATTTTTTGTCACTGCTTATCGTAATGTAGGTTTTTATTTTACATAATGTAAACAAATTTTGGAATGAAAACAAATATTTTTGTTTCAGTATAGAGTTGCTTAAGGCAGAGTAATACAAATCCAGCTTGATGATTGTATTGTATTATGTTGAACAATGTGTCACTGTCATATTTATGTAAGTGCTTATTTTTTACTTTAGCATGTGGTCTATTTTGTAACGTTTACTGCTTATTAAGTGTGTGTGGTTTTGAGATCACTACATTGGGGATAACAAGGGATAATAAAACAGTGTGAGGATGGATTGACAGGGAGGCCGGCATGGAAGCAACACTCAATGGCTTCTGGTTGTGTGTATTGCCTACATTTTCTTGCCTTGTTATAAACACATTATAGTTCAATGTAACTTCATTGTGTTTTATGAGAAATCTTTCAGATGATTTTGAAATGTTGTCATAATAATACATTACACTAAAGGGGTAATATCAATAAAGTACATGTTTGGTCACAAAGATAAACAGTCATAGAAATGAACAGTCTTCAAATATTTCAAATTTACGTAGTGTAAAAAACAAAACTAAATGCACAAACTTAATAACATATACCTAAACAATGCTTTCCATAACATTTGGTTTGTTTTATATTGTTGCTTAAACCGTTTTTGTGTCATAATTTCTGAAGACCATGAATCTATATGACTGTTTAACTCAATAGGAATAATGTAAAACTCTCTTCACCAAATTTTAGTACATTACTTTGTTTTGTGTGTGTTTTGATGTCATTGGATAAAAGTATATTATTGTAAAGTATTATTTGCTGTAATCATTCTATTTTGTAAATACTTGGTGAGTTGTAGATTTATATTGTATATTGCAACTGATTAGAAGAAACTTCTTTGGTGTTGTAACTTTCAATTTTTTTTAACACACAAGTAAGTTTTACACAAAGGGACTTTATACTTAGAAGGATTAATATTATTTCTAAAAAGTCATGAAGCACTATTGCTTATTTAAACTTTGCTAAAGCTTTTGTGTCTTCTAAAGTAGTCTAGAGAATTATAATTTTATATATCTAGAAAAGTTGTTGGGTATAAAATTCAGTCACAGCAGAGTAGTACAGAATGCTTTAGCAGGTTAATAGTCTTTCAGTTACAGTTGTATGGACAGAAGTACTGAAAGTTGCCAACATATTTTTGTGAGTAATGTGGCTATTTTCTCATTTGAATTTACTCTTGTTGTTATTATTAGTTGCTAATAGAAGATATTGTGTTATCGTCACAACTAGATAAAGTGAACATTTGAATATATTTATGAGGTGATTGTGAGAGACATTTAAAAAGTTGTAAGAACATACTTGCCAAAGGGCTGTAAAAATGTCAGGTCAGGGGAACTGATCATGTCAAGATTAATTGTGCTTTGGATTGTGTATATTATTGTGTTTAAGTATATTTGGTGATGATTAAAGTACCTAAATAAATATAAGTATATCATACTTTTGATTTTAAATATACTTAGTGAAAAAGTTATTGTCTTTGTTTTAACAAAAGTGAAAGGAATCAATAACTGCTAACAGGCTGGCCTTATAGATTGTAACATAATATACAAATGAACTGACTCATGTAATTATGTATAAACTGGGAGAGAAAAATTGATGATTTTGGGGACTGCCTTTCTTCTATTAAAACGTCCAAAAATATGTATCTGTAATGAAGCAGACTATAAATAAGGTCATGATCATTATTTTAGTGCATGGCCTTCTTTCTTGAAGATATTATTGTCACATAACTTTGGAGGTTATTTATCAACCATTTATTGGCTCAGACCTGATGCAGAGAATGTAAACTAAAATTGATCATCTAGAATTTCTGTAGATACTCTTCTTGACATTGCAACAATTTTTTCCTTACATTATTTTTAGTACTACTCGACTTCTGCGAGCACAATGGGACACTGTTGCACAACTGCACAAAAAATGGTCAATAAGTGTGTGGCATACAATCACTGATTGTCACCTTTTCAGTAAGTGAGTGGTTAACATGTGTGACATACAGCAACTGGCTGTCAGATCTGTGTGTGTTAGAGGCCTCAGTGGCTCAGTGATTAGCAATGGAATACACGACGATTGACCTGTCACACTGTCATCTACTTCTTAGTTAGAGACCTCAGTGGTTAACAAGAGTGGTATGCCATCACTGGCTGACAGCTCTGTGTCAGTAAGAGTAGTCAAAATGTATTATGTTTCTAAAATTTCTAATGTCACATTATTAGCGTTGTTAAAAGGGAAAATAACACACTTTTCGAAAGGGCACAATTAACCTAACAAAATAATCAATTCATACACATTGCATGATTTTGATATTTGGTGTTAATCGAAGGGATTAAACTACACTTTACTTACTGCTGTTACATATATTGGACACTATATTAGTACATTGTATATTACATATATTAGGCACTATATTAGTGCATTGTTTAATTTAAGCTTTATGTTTATACATTGTCATAAAAGATAATTGTGTTGTTGGTTCTTTTTGTGTGTTGACATTTAAAGTAAGGGAGTTATTGATTTTTGTGTTTTAGTGTTTATTGATCTGTTCACAGACTGGGGGAAATCCCCCCCTCAGTGGTTATGTTAGATTTGGGGAAACCCAATTACCAGTAGTTTCTAGAACTTCCTCCTTTGGCCTAGATGGCTCAAGCTTCTTTTGAGTTGGTTCTGTACAATTCCAGAGGAATCTGTGAATGTATATAAGGAATGTACATCTGACCACAAGTGAACTTTGTATTCGCTGGCTATAAGGAGAGCTATTGTGTTTTGGAATATAATATAACTTGTGTTGCTGTGAACTTTTACTGGAGTGAACTAGATACATTATCTGGACAGATTTATTGCACTTTGGATATTTTTGGATATTGTACAGTTATATAACAGAGAGTGGATTTACTGCATTTTGGACATTGTCCATATCTTGGAGCAGACAGTACAATTGTGTTAACTCTCTAAAAATCTCCAGACAGACCTTCTGTGTGACTGGATATATAAAGGATAGCAGGACAAGCACCTTTTGTGTTGTTGAGTGTGGGATGGGTCACAGGATATAGATATCTGTGCGCGAGTGAACGCTGGACAGATCACGGGACAGACCACAGGACATTGGACAGATCACAGAATATACCACAGGACGGATTACAGAACAGATTGCGGGATACGGCGGATAAACTTATTCTTAATCTCAGTGGTCAGGTCAGCTAGATCTTGTTATTGTATTAGTGTGCTTAGTTAAGGGCATACCAGTTGACTGTAATCATTATTGTTAATCGCTAAATAAATTTGTTAAGTTAAGCTTTTTGCTTTTTTTTCTGTTACAACTTAAAGACAATCGGTAATTGCTACCGTGCTTGCCCGTGACCGTAACAGGAAAATTGGGGGCTCGTCCGGGATCTGACCATTTGATCACAACCATTTGATTACAACCATTTGCTCAACCGTTCAATTAACATTTTGAAAATCCATTTGATTTAGTAATTGGTTACAGTCAACAGTGCCCAAAATGGCTAGTGCTAAAGAGTTTGTACAGTCACCATCTATGGAAGTTCTAGAAACTTTTAAAAAAGATATGTTAATGCAGATAGCACAAGAGTTACAGTTAGAGGTGAAAAGGTCACCACGTAAACATAAACTTAAAAGGCTTATTGTTGAACAGTTAGTTGATGAAGATGTTTTACCTGATAGTTGTTTAGAAGTGTATAGGCCTCTACCAATGGATCCTTCTGGGCAATACGAGATCAGGCGATTAGAAATTGAGAGAGAGCTAAAACTCAGAGAATTTGAGGCTAGAGAAAGAGAGCTTGAAGCTCAACAGCGGAAAGAAGAGCTTGAAGCTCAACAGCGAAAAGAAGAGCTTGAAGCTCAACAGCGGAAAGAAGAGCTTGAAGCTCAACAGCGAAAGGAAGAGCTTGAAGCTCAACAGCGAAAAGAAGAGCTTGAAGCTCAACAGCGGAAAGAAGAGCTTGAAGCTCAACAGCGAAAAGAAGAGCTTGAAGCTCAACAGCGAAAAGAAGAGCTTGAAGCTCAACAGCGAAAAGAAGAGCTTGAAGCTCAAGCTCAAAAGGAAGAGCGAGCGCTTAAACATGAAAGAGAAATGAGAGCTTTAGAACTCAATGCCCGTAGAATTGCCCATGAAGAGTCCATTGCTACCAAATTTGATTTGGGTAAAAATGTGCGACTGGTACCACCTCTTAATGAGTTGGAGGTCGATAAGTACTTTCAACACTTTGAAAGAGTAGCTCAAAATTTGAAATGGCCTATAGACCAGTGGCCTTTATTGCTGCAAAGTGTTTTGAGGGGAAAGGCCCAGGAGGCATACACAGCTTTGCCAATTTCTGAATGTGTGGACTATAACTCTGTCACAAATGCTATTTTGAAAGCATATGAGTTGGTACCAGAAGCATATCGTCAAAAATTCAGAAATTATCGTAAACAAGAAAGTCAAACTCATGTTGAATTTGCCCATGAGAAAGAATTGTATTTTGACAGATGGTGTAATTCTAGGGAAGTAGGTACAGACTTTGAAAAACTTAGGCAAGTTATTTTGATTGAAGAGTTCAAAAGGTGTGTTCGTGATGACATTAAAACCTATCTAGATGAACAGAAAGTTGAAAATTTGGCAAAAGCAGCAGCTTATGCTGATGATTATGCGCTAACTCACAAGTCCACTTTCAACAAGAATAAGTCCTTTGGTCCTGCTAAAAAGTCGTATCCAGATATAGGAAAGAAATCTGAAAATGTAGCTCCAGAAAAGAGTTCAGATAAGGGTCAAACCTCAAATCAGACTATGAGTAAGGATAGGAAACCCAGATCCTTTGCTCCTGTTTGCCACTATTGTAAGAAACCTGGGCATGTTATGTCTGACTGTTGGCTCTTAAAGAAGAGAAGAGAAAAGGAGGCAACGCCCAACGCCTTTGTGTCTAGCAAGTCTAACTGGCGTTCAAATCCCAATAGAGCAGAGTCTAGTATTGGTTAAGACAAGTCTGAGATTATTAGGGAAGAGTTCAAACCTTTTGTGTCTGAGGGTTTTGTATCCTTGGAAAGTAGTTCCAGTCAGATCCCCATTAAGATATTAAGAGACACTGGAGCTACTCAGTCCTTACTTTTAGAAGGTGTATTGCCATTGAGTGTAAGCACATCTACTGGTGAGAGTGTCATTGCTCAAGGTATTGAAGGAGGCTGTGTGAACGTTCCCTTGCATAAGGTCAAGTTAGTATCAGACTTAGTTACTGGTTCTGTTGTTGTGGGTACCAGGCCCACTTTACCCATTAAAGGGGTATCTTTGTTCTTGGGAAATGATCTTGCAGGTGGAAAGGTAGTTGCTGATCCTAAGGTTACTTCTAAGCCGATCACTTTGGTTAGCACTGAGAAATTAGAAGAGGTTATTCCTGGTATTTTTCCCTCCTGTGCTGTGA
The DNA here is from genome assembly GCA_964017235.1 of Sabellastarte sp. h YS-2021. Classification (NCBI taxonomy): domain Eukaryota; kingdom Metazoa; phylum Annelida; class Polychaeta; order Sabellida; family Sabellidae; genus Sabellastarte; species Sabellastarte sp. h YS-2021. The sequence continues at coordinate 69,072,587 of OZ024938.1, forward strand.
CTCGAGCTATGGCCAAAAAGGCCCAAGAAGAACCAAAAGATTGTAAACAATCTACAGATGTCTTAGTTGATTTGTCAGATATATTCTTAAACAACTATGACCATGATGTGCAGAATTCTAGTGATACAAATCCCAAGGCCAGGGTAGATTCTGAAAAACAAGACTCAATTGACTGTCAAGATGTATCACTTTCAAAATCAAAATTGATTTCAGAGCAGGAAGATGATCCTGAATTAGCTCCTTTATTCAAGTTGGTCTTGCCACCAGTAGAGCTAGATAAGGTCCCTGTAGGCTATTATGTCAGAAATGGTGTGCTTATGCGAAAGTGGAGGCCACCAAATATCCCTGCATCTGAAGAATGGTCAGTAGTACACCAGATTGTTGTGCCAAAAGTGTACCAAAGTGAGATATTAAAATTGGCTCATGAATCTCCAATGGGTGGCCATTTAGGCATCAACAAAACTTACAACAAGATAACCAAACATTTCTATTGGCCTCAAATTCGGCACTGTGTGGCAGAATTTTGCAAGACTTGTCACATTTGTCAAATGGTAGGAAAGCCAAACCAAAAAATTCCTGTAGCTCCTCTCAAACCCATTCCAGCATTTGAGGAACCATTTAGCAAAGTGATAATTGACTGTGTAGGTCCCTTACCAAAAACTAAATCCAGAAACCAATATCTTTTGACCATTATGTGCGCCTCAACCAGATTTCCCGAAGCCATACCATTGACCAACATAACAGCTCCCAAAATCTCAAAAGCTCTGGTTAATTTCTTTACTCTAGTTGGCTTACCAAAAGAGATCCAGTCAGATCAAGGGTCAAATTTTATGTCAGGACTATTTCAACAGGTTGTATTTCAGTTAGGTGCCAAACAGATCAAATCTAGTGCTTATCACCCAGAATCCCAAGGTGCACTTGAAAGGTTCCATTCCACTATATGATTATGATTAGGACATATTGTTTAGACAATGAAAAAGATTGGGATGAAGGCATCAGCTTATTATTGTTTGCAGTTAGAGAGTCTGTTCAAGAGTCTTTAGGCTTTAGTCCCTTCGAGTTGGTCTTTGGCCATTCAGTCCGTGGTCCTCTCAAGCTGTTGAAGGAAAATTGGTTATCTGAGAACACCGAGAGCCTAAATCTGCTAGATTATGTTTCAAAGTTCAGAGATAAGTTGAAGAAGGCTTGTGAGCTGGCGCAACAAAATTTGAAAAATTCTCAGTCAAAAATGAAGATGCTTTATGATAGGAAGTCGCAAAACTGTACTTTCAAACCAGGTGACAAGGTTTTAGTGTTACTACCTGTCCAGGGAAATACGTTACAGGCCAGATATCACGGGCCATACAAAGTGTTAAAGAGAGTAGGTGACCTGGACTATATCATTGAAACCCCGGACAGAAGAAAGTCAACCCAACTATGTCATGTGAATATGGTAAAACCATACTTTGAAAGGGGTGTGAAAAAGCCTGTTATGGTTACTGACTGTAATATAGAAAGTAACAGTAATCAGGAGCACGAAATATGGGACGACACTCCTGATCTTGATGTTGAATGTAAAATTAGGTTGAGTAATTCTGAGATCCTTGATGATTTGGAAACCAAGCTGAGTCATGTACCACCAGATAAGAGGGTTCCACTCATTGAATTGCTCTTAAAGTACAAGTCAGTCTTCCCAAATGCCCCTAATAGGACAAATATACTCATGCATGATGTCGATGTCGGCGATGCCCGTCCGATCAAACAGCATCCGTATCGGGTAAATCCTATGAAACTCAAAAAATTAAGGCAGGAAGTGCAATACATGCTAGAAAAAGATATAATTGAACCAAGTCAAAGTAGTTGGGCATCTCCTTGTGTTTTGGTCCCGAAACCAGACGGTTCAATCAGATATTGCACTGACTACAGAAAGGTCAATGTTTTGAGTAAAATGGATTCCTTCCCTATCCCAAGGATGGAAGACTGTATTGATCGGATTGGCAATGCCAAATACATCACAAAGTGTGATTTACTGAAAGGATATTGGTGTGTACCTCTCACTGAGCGGGCCAAAGAAATATCAGCCTTCGTGACCCCTGATGGTCTATATCAGTACAAGGTAATGCCATTTGGCATGAAGAACTCCCAAGCCACATTTCAAAGACTAATGAATATATGTTTAAAAGACTTAGAAGGTGTTGAAGTGTATGTGGATGATATTGTCATCTTTAGTGATACTTGGGAAGAACATTTAAAAAGGCTTGAACAAGTCTTGTTTCGGCTCAAGGAGGCAAACCTCACTGTAAATTTGTCAAAGAGTGACTTTGTAAAAGCCAAAGTTATTTACTTAGGGCATGTAGTAGGTCATGGAGTTGTGACACCAATCAAAGCCAAAGTCAAAAGCATCATTGACTACCCCGTTCCTGAAAATAAGAAAAGCTTAATGAGGTTCCTTGGAATGGCAGGATATTATAGAAAATTTTGCAAAAATTTTTCAGAGGTCACTGCTTCACTGACTGAACTACTGAAAAAGAATGTAAAATATCACTGGTCAGAGACTTGTCAAAAATCATTTGACAAAGTAAAGAACCTTCTCTGTTTAGAGCCCGTACTAACTGCTCCGGACTTCGGTAAACCTTTCCGGCTGGCTGTAGATGCCAGTGATGTGGGTGCAGGTGCAGTTTTACTGCAATGTGATAATGAAGATATTGAACATCCCATCTGCTATTTTTCAAAAAAATTTAATGTTCATCAAAAGAACTACTCTACAATAGAAAAAGAATGGTTAGCACTCATTTTGGCCATCCAGCATTTTGACATATACATATCTTCATCATCAAAACCCACCGTTGTATACACAGATCACAATCCACTAGTCTTCTTGCACAAAATGAAAAACAAAAATAGAAGATTATTGAACTGGAGTTTAATGTTGCAAGAACACAATCTTCGAATAGAACATGTTAAAGGAAAGGATAATATCTGTGCGGACGCCCTGTCCAGAAGCTGTATTTAAATTGCAATTTATATACCTGTAATTAGCAAGTTTATAAAGGTTATACATGGTACTAATTTTACTTTTGTATTTAGATAAATATGTTTTGTAAAAAGTTATTACCTGTGTATATATACCTGGTAAAATCTCTTGTAAAATTTTGTAACTCCTTGGCTTCCAAAATTTTTCTTTAAGGGGGGAGGTGTTACATATATTGGACACTATATTAGTACATTGTATATTACATATATTAGGCACTATATTAGTGCATTGTTTAATTTAAGCTTTATGTTTATACATTGTCATAAAAGATAATTGTGTTGTTGGTTCTTTTTGTGTGTTGACATTTAAAGTAAGGGAGTTATTGATTTTTGTGTTTTAGTGTTTATTGATCTGTTCACAGACTGGGGGAAATCCCCCCCTCAGTGGTTATGTTAGATTTGGGGAAACCCAATTACCAGTAGTTTCTAGAACTTCCTCCTTTGGCCTAGATGGCTCAAGCTTCTTTTGAGTTGGTTCTGTACAATTCCAGAGGAATCTGTGAATGTATATAAGGAATGTACATCTGACCACAAGTGAACTTTGTATTCGCTGGCTATAAGGAGAGCTATTGTGTTTTGGAATATAATATAACTTGTGTTGCTGTGAACTTTTACTGGAGTGAACTAGATACATTATCTGGACAGATTTATTGCACTTTGGATATTTTTGGATATTGTACAGTTATATAACAGAGAGTGGATTTACTGCATTTTGGACATTGTCCATATCTTGGAGCGGACAGTACAATTGTGTTAACTCTCTAAAAATCTCCAGACAGACCTTCTGTGTGACTGGATATATAAAGGATAGCAGGACGAGCACCTTTTGTGTTGTTGAGTGTGGGACGGGTCACAGGATATAGATATCTGTGTGCGAGTGAACGCTGGACAGATCACGGGACAGACCACAGGACATTGGACAGATCACAGAATATACCACAGGACGGATTACAGAACAAATTGCGGGATACGGCGGATAAACTTATTCTTAATCTCAGTGGTCAGGTCAGCTAGATCTTGTTATTGTATTAGTGTGCTTAGTTAAGGGCATACCAGTTGACTGTAATCATTATTGTTAATCGCTAAATAAATTTGCTAAGTTAAGCTTTTTGCTTTTTTTTCTGTTACAACTTAAAGACAATCGGTAATTGCTACCGTGCTTGCCCGTGACCGTAACACTGCCTTACACTAAAAGTGCATATCAGATTTCAATATTTATTAACAGTAATAACTATGAAATTATATTATATCTGCCACTGTGGCCTAGCGGGTAACACACCTGTCTAGGAAATGAGAGGATGTTGTTTCAAACCCAGGTACAGGCAGATACATAGTGACTCGTATGCCCACTTAAAATGGCGGTCCTCTGTCATTGGGTCCTATCCCCAGTGGCAGGCTATAGAACCTCAAGGACGTTGTTAAATGGCCATCCTTGGAGCCTCTATCTTTCAGTCAGGGGAATGTCGGTTACTTGTGAGTTGCGGCTCTACCTGTGCAGTTGGATGGGTTAAATTGTAAATATTTTATTGCAATTTAACTTAAGTTATCCTCACTATGTTGGTGTGAGCAAACATCAACAACTAACCCGAATATTTCAAACAAAATATTTTATCGGGAACCAGTCTACTACATAGTTATGTATTGCACATGCTCCCGTGTCCCTAGTTCCCTGATATTCTTCACTTTATTTTGGGAGTGTATCAAATAATCCCTCAAAAAATTCTAAAAGCAGGGATGGAAGGACATGAATCCAAACTAGTCAGGATAACGTATGTATTTAACACACAAAAAGTGAAATTGCAATAAAACTTTTACATTTAATTGCGTAAAATACCCTTGCCTTATCCTCGCTATTTCTTCATTCCAACCATACAGGTGGTGGGTTTTACAATTTTTGACACCAAAAGTAGGTTGAAATGAATAGATCAAAATACTAAATATCAAGCATTGTGAGAATAAAGTACTGACATTTTAGCAATTTCTAAACTTGTGCAGAACTGAAAACACAACCATTGTGATTAAGGTTAACCATCTCCATGCCAAAACCTTTAGACAATATTAGTTTAAAAACTAACAAACCCAATGACTGGATATAGTTCATAAACTAACCTCAAATACTTCTTTTCCATCCATAAAGTTATAGTTTGTACATAAAAACATTAGTTCTGGCCATTCTTGCTTTCTTGGTTTCAAAAGGTTACTTCAACATAATTAACTCTGTACAGCTATCTACAAATGCTATCCTGGTAGGCCTACAACAAAAACGTACACACCACTATGATAAGTTTTTCAAGCCATACAAACTAAAACACCTGTTAATAGACTAAGAAGAAGCATTTGACTTGGTTGACTGATTACATATCTTCACAATAAGAAAATTAATGATAGATATGTGCAAAGAATATCCAAATCTATTAAATTTCATGTAGTACCCTTATTAACATTGTACAAGATGCTGTGCCGAAGCCACTGGACCCAAAGAAAAAACAGAACCCTCATTTGATTTCTAAGCCACAACTTTCAGATAAAATTCGTAAAGGTAGAGTGAGTTTTCCAGAAACAAGCCCCCAGATTTTGATCAAGGGGTACCCCTTCCTTGAAAGCCAAAGAAGCAGCCGAAGATCTAATATCTTATGCTTTAACATTTGATACAGTCTGAGTCTCCACATCTGAACTTTCATATGCCAAAATCACAGTTTGCATAAGCCATGAAGAAATTGCTATTTTTGAAGATATTTCAATACCCTAAGAAAACCCATCTTTGAAAGACATGTACAAAAGATGTTTGTTTTCTCTAAGCTCCTTAGTATTTTCCTATTAATATCTAGGAGCCCTGACCGGAGACAATGTCATATGCTCACTCATAGAATGATCCAAAGAAGGTTTAAGAACTGGTATGACTACAGGTTGGACTACCTCAGGTCCATCAGAAGCCAGTTGATTTTTAGCTAAGAAAGCTGAAGATGGAACCACTGTTTCCTCCTTCCAGCCAGTTTTATGATTCAATGACCTGTATGCCCATGCATGGACCTCACCACTCCTCCTACCAGAGGCCATGAGGAATGCTGCTTTGAAAGTCAAAATCTTCCGTGAGGCCGTCCTTATAGGTTCAAAAGGAGGCTAAGTCAAGGCTAGCAGAACTAAAGAAAGATCCCAGTTTTGAATATCCTGATCTTTCACAGGTCTATCTCTATGGAAACTAGCTAATAATCTGTTAAGCTCCAAATTTTACTGATGTCAAAATCAGAGCCCAAATGATCACCAATAGCCATCCTGTAGCCAGCAATGGTAGTAGGTTTCAGATTCTTTTCAGCGAACAAATATGCCAAAAAATCTGCTATTGAGGACAGAGAAGGTTGATGGAGGCCCACCTGATTCTTGTTGCACCATGCTTCTAAAATGGCCCACCTTGATTCATAGACCCTTCTGGATAAAAATCTTTGAGGTGCCTTAATTCTCTCTGCCACTGACTGAGAATTTTTGACAAAATTTGGTCTTGAGTCAATGTGCCAAACATGAAGGTTGAGATATTGTAGATTTTGATGAAACATTTGACTGAACAGTGGTTTGAGAAGAGTTACCCAATATGGAAGTAGCCATGGAGGTTTTGTGGAAAGATGTATCAGATCCCAAAACCAACTCAACCCTGGTCACCCTGGGGCTACTACAATCATTTGGCAGGCATAGATTCTGACTTTTAAATCAACTTTGGGATGAGAGCTATTGGACAGTAGGCATAACGTCTAGTGCCTCTCACGAGATATTCAATGTATCTACTGCCATAGAATTTGGATGTGGGACTGGAGATACATAAAGAGGTAGTTTGTTGTTCATTTTGGTTGCAAACATGTCTACCATTGGTCTGTGCGAAATTTGGCAAATCATCTGAAAAGTTTTTGGATGAAGTGACCATTCTGTTTGTATGATCTTGTCCCTGCGTGAAGGATTGTCTGCTATTACATTCAAGCAGGCCTGGATGTGCCGAGCCTCTGTGCCCAGCATCTGGGAACAGTAGAAGATTGTGATCTTCTGCATGGAGAGGAGACCCTATCAACACATTGTTTGGATCCCTCCGCCAACTCACATACTTTTTTAAAATCTCTGAGCATGGTATCTGAATGTCCAAAGATTGGGGATACTTCCAATTAGTGTTCTCAATATTCCAAGTTATGTGGGACCAGGTGGGTAGTGATTTTAACGGGCGGGTACTCGCACCGATAGGTGATAATTGGTATTACTACACATTTACAGACTTAAAACTCACATAAAGCACGGGATCCAACCATTTGATTTATTTCTTATCTGCCAAGCTTTTCATTTAACAAATGACAAAAAAATCATGTAAATTAGGACAATATTGTTTTTTGCTTCACTCGTTTATATTATAAACTTTTGTAGATCCAAAACACGGTTGTTTATTTCATAAAATGGAGTCACATGACCTATAAGTCAAACATTAAACAAAGCTCGAATGTAGTTTCGGAATTGCAACTTTTATTTTTTTTTCTCAGATTGATAAGTTAATTTTAATGATTAAAAGTTATAAAATAGTGTGAGAAAACATTGAACTTTTATTTATTTTTATTTAAGTAAAACATGATACTATATGGACAATATACAGCAATTTATGTTGTCAGAATCAGATAATTGTTTTAACATGCTGACGAATTTCAAAGCGCTCCTGCAATTGCAGGTAAAACAGATCTGAAGACATGACACCAGACCTCCTCAACCAATTCCTATCATGCTCATGTTATTGAGGTGCACACTGCTTCAGAGTCGTGTCCCTTCTGGCCAATTGAAGGTTACAGGCCATTGTCATTTACGCATCTGTCACCATCTCCAGTGCCTTATCCACAGACCCCAAACAGGAATACTGAATTTGAATATCTCATCATTCCCTCCAACTCTCTTGACTCCTCTCCCCATTAAAAAGAATGAACAATCTCCTCCATATTGGAAGCACATTTTTTCAATGTTTTCAGAAAAAACTAACAGAACGCAACATTTGTAAATGCTCTTTCTTCACCGCTTCCATAAACATGCACTGTTTAGCAGGAATCGACACAGATGAAGGTGTAGATGAAGATCTGCAAATCGCCTTGAAAGAGTCCTGGGACTTGGGTGCAAAAGTGGAAAACTCTGAACTTGTTTTATAAAAATTCATGAGTGAACGATTGTAAGGCAAGAAGGTATCTGTATTATATGGTGTAGATCTCAGTTTATCTGCATCCTCAGAGCGTGGATTGCCACTTTATTCTTTAAAGCCTTCCACCTGGCATTGATTTCTTCTACTGGAGGTAAGGGCATTGGAAGAACCGCCAGTTTCCTTCTACTCCTGTCTCTAGATGCGAAAATATTTGAGGGTGCCTCATCAGCCTCATCCACAGTTGGGAGATCCAGCAAAGAACGCACTGGTGAAAGAAACTGCCGGTATGAGGGATCATCCTCCAACTCTTCTTCTTTGCGATAAGGTAGACATGGAGAAGATGACCTATGCCTCTTAGATCTCACTTCTGAACTGTCATGTACTGAAGCAATATCATCTACTTCTGAATTTAGATGTCTGGTACTGTGGCATTCCCGGAGCCGGTCCCTGCCTCCCTCCTGGTAACTAGAAAACTCTGCTGTAACTGCCTCTTTTGAGGTAGCATAACTAGTGTTTGATGAAGAAGGCACAGACACTTTCTCTAATGACGATAGCCTACCCTGCATACTGTCCAGCTTAGCATGGATCAGTTGTAAAGCATCCAGACACAGAAGTTGAATTATTAGCAGCAGAACTAGTGGCAAAGTAAGAATTGGAGGAATCCACACCTAGTAATGAATCTTCTAATTCTTTAGAAATAGATCCCTCTTTAAGCTTACGTTAAACCTTCTTTGCCTTCAACTTTTTTACTTGATCAGGGCTGAATAGCAAGCAAATGTAACAATCTTCCTTTTTTGTACTAAACAAACATCATTGCCTTTACCGTTACCCCTACAGGAAGGACAATAATGTTACTAGTACCAATCCGCTATAAAATGGCGACAACCGGACCCTTGTTTCTGTCCATTCTTAACTTGAACTTCCGCCAATCAAACAATCCAAATGGAAACTGTTTCCAAGATGTTTGCTCTTCAACGACCAAAATAAAAGTGAAGAATATCAGGGAACTAGGGATGCGGGAGCATGCGCAGTACAAAACTATGTAGTATAGACTGGTTCCCAATAAAATATTTTTGGTTTGAAGTATTCGGGTTGGTCGTTGATGTTTGCTCACGCCAACATGTAGCATTAGTGAGGATAAGGTAAGGGAATTTTACGCAATAAAAATCTTGCGCTGAGCATAAAAACACAATACAACAATACAATGAAATACATGATATATGAAACGAACTGAGTGTTATAAAAGTTTAGCATCAGGGCTGGGCTCAACTCTGAAAAGAATAATTAAACAAACCTGTAATCAATTTCTAACAGTAGAATTTATGCATAATTTCCTTCTTAGGTAATATACCTGAAACATAATTTTCCCTTTCCCCCCTTTAAAAATCATGCTAAGATGTAAGACGATAAATTTTTATTCTGTTAAACAGCTGCCATGTCCGAAATACTTAAAAGAGGAAAATACTACTCCTTAGGCCTCTGCTATCACTGTCCTTGAATAAAAGTGAGTGGCTCACAACTTCTGCTATCCCTGTAATCTGAACCAAATCTCATTCCATAACTAAGACATCTAGTGTGAACAGATTTCTTTCTCTGATGAACAAATCTGGTATAACCCTAATTTTTCTTTTTCCTGCAATGTTTTGCTAAACAAATTTGGTGCGACCAAATCAGTTTCTACCACACCCAACCTATGAAGTCATCCACAACACAAACAATCACTTCACTTGTATTATTGCCATGACATCAGAGGAGGTGGAGTCAATATGATATCATCCCATCAGAAAACAATCACGCTTCTCCTGCCTTGTAACATCACCAGTGTCTTGACAAATCAAAATATACTTCCACTGTGACGTCAAACAGAAACAACCAATCAAAACACCCCTTACATACACACCATGTGACAACATAAATAGTTTGTCTTTAGTTAATGAGAAAATTCGAATACTTAAGATTTTTCTCTAAAAGTTATGACTTAAGACCTTCTGTGAATCATGCTCCAGTAATATTAATTGTAATAAAAACAGAGTGTCCGGCCATATGTCATAACATAACTGTATAGAAATTATAACTATTCTCTACACAGATAGGGAGGTCCTCGTGGACTCGTGGTTAGCAAGTTTGACATCTAATCACAGGCTGTCACCTCTGTGTGGGTTTCGACTCCCATAAGTGACAATGCTCAGGGCCTGTCCCAATATGACACTGGCTGTTGAACGGGACGTAAAATGCAACTTACCTCCCCATAGGAGAGTCATAAACCATCTTAAAAATATCACTTTGGTACATTTTGCTTACAACATTCTGGTGTGCAACTGACCACTCTTCAGACGCACTGACATTATGTGGTCTCCACTTTCTCAAACGTACATTATTTCTGAAATAATAATCAACCCGAGCCTTGTCTGACACCTCTGGTTGTAAGCCTAACTGGAACAAGGGAGCTAGGTCAGGGTCATTTTCCTGTTCTGAAATCAATTTTGACTTGAAAGTGATACATCCAGGCTATTTAATTTGTCCTGTTTTCAGAACCTTCATAACCTGTAGGGTTTTCAACCCTGTGGATATGGCCCAGTCTTTCACAATCATAGCCACTCAGTAAGGTATCTGATAAATGATTCAAGGTGTTACTAGATTGTTTACAATCTTTTTGTTCTTCTTGGGCTTTTCAGCCATAGCACAGGAGGAAAAATAACCTCATTTAACACCCTGAGCGAGTGCACTTTCATTAGTAGATGTTCTTTCACCTAAGGGTAATGAGTTTTCTAAAATGAGTGACTGAGTGACACCACTGTCCCTTAATATCTTAATTCATACTTGACTAGAATTTTCATCCAATGAAACAAAGCTGTCAGACACAAAAGGTTTGAATTCTTCCCTAATCTCAGACTTTCTTGAACCAATACTAGGTTCTGTACTATCATGAATCGACTACCCATAAGGATGGCTTGGCACAAATGCTTTGGTGTTGCCTAATTTTATATCTTTTTATTTAAGATCCAACAAGCAAACATGACATGGTCGGATTTAGTACAATAATGGCATACTGGATTAAGGGACTGGGCTTTCCTGTCCTTTCTTATAGTCTCATCAACATTTTTGTTCTATCTAAAGTCTTTTTGGGAGCTAAGTTTTAAACTTTCATTCCCAGTTTGGGATTAAACATTTTAAATGGACCAGAGAGTTTATTCTTGCTAAAAGTAGACTTGTGAGTCAGTGAATAATCATTAGAACATGCTTATCTATTTTCTGCTCATCAAGATTGCTTTTAATATTTTTATGAAAACATTTTTTAACCATTCAATGAAAGTAATGTAATGTGTATTTATAATCAGTGCAATATCTCCATATACTACATCACTCAAAGCGCTATTAAACCCATCCTACTGCACAGGTACAGCCCCAACTCACAAGTAACTACATTCCCCTAACTGGAAGACAGTGGCTCAAGGATGACCATTTATCAACGTCCTTGAGGTTCTTTAGCCTGCCACTGGGGATAGGATCCAATGACAGGGACCCCCATTTTAAGTGGTCATCCGAGCCACTATGTATCTGCCTGTACCTGGGTTTGAATCCACGTCCTCTGAGTTTCTAGACAGGTGTCCTACCCGCTAGGCCACAGTGGCAGATATCTGTCTAAGCTTTTCAAAGCAGAACCAACATTCCCTAGAGCTACACTTCTTTCTCATGAGCAAACTCAACATAAGTTTGATTTTCCTGTTTCCTGTATTTTCTAAAGTTTTGGTGATATGCTTTTGGTACCAACTCATAAGCTTTCTGAACAGCCCCTTTTACACAGCTGTAATCAACACAATCAGAAACTGGTAAAGCAGTTTATGTTTCTTGGGATTTTCCCTTCAAAACACTTTGCAACAGAATCTATGCCACTCTTTCAAAATGTTAAAAATATTTATCAATCTCACACTCATTGGAAGGCGATAAAAGTCACACATGTTTACCCAAATAAAATTAAGTGACAATATATTCCTCATGGGTAATTTTATAGGCGTTTGGCTCTAAAGGTCACATTCCTCTTTCATATATCTAATCTAATCTAATGTGGACGTTTATAGGGCTAATCTCCATTATTGATGGACTCTAAGGCACAACTGAACATAAAGCAAGTCAGTTAACATTAATCCGAGGATATAACCAGGTCATACCAAGGAATCACAGGGTGACAAGGGAGGCTATGGTGGATAGGCTTTTGCAAACAGGTAAGTTTTAAGCTTCCTTCTAAAGGAGGCAAATGATACTGCAATACACACCTCATGAGGGAGTTCATTCCAGATCTTAGGAGCATTAAAGGCAAAGCTGTGATCAAAAGTTTGACAGACTTGAAGACTGACGAGCGAAAAGGAGGAACAGTAAGGTATTGATGATCTGGGTGACTACGCCTTGTACCATAGGAGCAGCTGCTGGGAGACAAGAAAGGTTGTAAGTATGAAGGAGAACCGCCATGTAGAAATTTATAAACTAGTGTTGCAGTTTTCAACATACATCTATACTTCACGGGCAGCCAGTGCAGTTGCTTTAGAATGGGTGTAACATGAGTGTACTTTCTATGATTTGTAACAATACGAGCAATGGTATTCTGAATACTTTGCAATTTGCAGATTGAAACCTGACAAACCCCTAAACAGAGAATTACAGTAGTCCAGACGGCTACTAACCAAGGCATTTGCTGCAAGGACTGCCTCTTCTGGGGTAAGATACTGTCTTATTCTACGAAGGTCACTCATCTGAAGAAAGCACACTTTGCAAGTTCTCTTGACATGTTCAGAGAAGGAAAATTCTGCATCAAACCACACACCTAGATTTCTGACAGAATCAACCGGATAAAGAAGACTACCAAGAATACTGACTGGAAAAAAGGAGGAAATCTTCTGACACTGAGACTTAGAGCCAAAAACAATGAATTCAGTTTTTTCTTCAGTTTACTGAGAGACATCCATCGTTGCGCATCAAGTAGGCAGGCATTTACCTTGGCGAGAGCAGCAGAGGCATTCTTATGGGAGAGATGGATGTATAGCTGTGTGTCGTCCGCATAGAAGTGAAATTTAATATGCGGATAAAGGCGGATGATTTTGCTAAGTGGTGTAGTATAGAGTGAAAACAGCAATGGACCGAGAACTGAACCTTGGGGAACTCCATAAATGAGCCTCCTTAATTCAGATAGTGTGGAACCTATCTTGACAGACTGACATCGATCACTCAAGTAGGAAGCAAACCACTTTAGAACAGTTCCACCAAGACCAAACCAGGATTTAAGGTAAATAAGAAGAACATTATGATCTATGGTATCAAACATGGCTGATAAATCCAGAAGAACTAGAGCCATAGGTCCACCACGTGCCAAAGAGAGATGGACCTCATATTTGATTGAAAATAGAGCTGTTTCAGTGGAGTATCCTGGCTTATAAGCTAACTTATATGGATTGTCCAGTTTGTTGTTATTGATGTGTGACATAAGTTACTTAGCAACAACTCGCTCAACCAACTTTGATAAGAATCAAAGACCAGACACAGGGTGACAATTCTTAAGGTCATTTCTGGGCAGAAAAACCTTTTTAATGACGGGGGTGACAAGAGCTTTTTTGAAAGTACTTGGGAAAGAGCCTTCAATGAGAGAATAATTCACCAACTTAGTAATGGACTTATAGCTTAGTAATTTTATGTCACTTGAGACCAAATAGTATTAGCTCCTTTTTTCTTCGGAGCTCTTCTTTTTTGTGTTGAGCATCAAGCTCTTCTTTTCTCTGTTCAAGCTCTGCTTTGTGTTGACTTTTCTGTGCTTCAAGCTTTAAGCTTTCTAGTTTCATTTTTTTTCAATTTCCGAACACCTGATATCAAATTGCCCAGAAGGTTCCAATGGAAGAGGTTTATAGATTTCTAAACAACTTTCAGGCAACACGTCTTCATCAATGCTGAACAATAAACCTTTTCATGTTGTATTTACGTGTTGACCATTAAACTTCTAACTATAATGCATGTACTATATTCATTCATATGTCTTTTTTGTAAGTTTCTAATACATCAATAGATTGTGATTATACAAACTATTTGGTACTCCATTTTGAATACTGTTGATTGTAACTAATTTTTAAAACAATTTTCAATAGAACTGTTTTATAACCAGACCAAATGGACGAGCCCCCAATTTTATGTCACTTGAGACCAATTATCGCCTTCTTCATGAGTCTGTTTGCAAAATGTCTACATGTATGTTACTATCCAGTAGCACCACACAAATATCCAACTGTTCACAAATATTACAGCGGAATGGATCACAATAACCACGGGTTTCATGAATTCACTATCCGGCAGCAATATACAGTGCAGCAAATGTTCACCACACACAAAAAAGTATTCACTTCAAAGGTCTCTGTCCATATAATAATCAGTAGCAAACTGACAGAGTTCTGATCCATTAGCACTTTGATGCGCAACTACTACTGTGGTAAAGTTTTCACTGGCCTATACACCCTACACATTTTCTCGAAGGTTCTAGAACTGTGACAATACATAAAATTCTCTAAAACATTCAAGTAAAAAACATATGCTATAAACTAGACCAGAGAGCAGTGATTACCTCATTCATTTCCATGAGTATATATCCACTTTGCAAAGTGCATTTGCCAAAGGAGAGAAATGAAGATTTCTGTGCAGTTCAAAATCTACATAAGTCACTATATGAATCTCCTTGCATTTTACAGAAAGACTACATTTAGCAAAGACTAAGAGAAGTGGGGAAATCTTGACAATGTGGCCTTACTTAATTTATAAAGTCTGGCTTTAATGAATAATTATCATGTCTATGCTATCTCTACATTGTTTAATTAGAGGCTGATACATGACCTCATGTTTTGAAGATGGCATGTGAACTTACCAAATGTAAAGAATCAGTGTATGTTGTAATATATGCATTTGCTATAGCTAGACATTATGATCGGAAAGATTCTGAAAGATTACGAATTTATTTAAGATTGCAAAAAAATAGTGGAATGGCAACAAACAGAGACGTTACATCTTGCTATAGGAATAAATAGGCCAATAGATATTATAGTGTATTCACATCAGACTGGTAATGGTTGTTAAAGTAGCAAAAATATTGTCAGTTTCAGCACAAACATATTGAGGAAAGTATGAAAGCAACAGAAAAATAGCAACAGTACTTTTAATGACGCTGTGATAGTCTATTGTAAAAATGCAAAAAAATGAAAACCCTGATATTTTTGAGCGGATATAGATTTAATTAAAGAGACAAACGAAGCAGACAAATTTGTTGACAGGAAAAAAAAAATTATTCAACTTCTCGAGAAAGATACTTTGAGACCAGATAAAGCTGCGCTTGAAGAGTTTTTTGATAATACATTGGAAGCAACACAAAACTAAAAGTGTCACAAAACTGCATTCAAAAGAACTAGAATACAGAGTTGAGAAATTTGAAGTTGGTCTGAAGCAGGAAATAAGAACTGTCAAAAGGAAAAAAAGCTGAAATCTCCTTATTGATCACAGATTACTGTCAGAGTTAAAACAGTGAATTTAGCACCTGTGATTTTTGAGTGGAAATTAGTCTTTATGATCATGATAGCGACTAATGACATTTCAAGGGGGGGGGGGGGGGGGGGGACAGCTGATGCACAATTTTTTATCATAGGGTGGAAGATACCCCAGACTGGGATAATGAATAAAAAAGTAAAAAAGTGAAAAAATAGCGATGTCCTTGGAAAATGTTATCCTGAAAATGGTACATTGACTCTTTTATATCTTGGTTTACTATGGCTACGATCCATAGGATGTAAAACTGTTGATGTTAATTTCTTATACACCCATTTACTTGTCTGTCTATAAATCACTTTAGCTCTCTGTGATATTCTTTAAAGTTTGTTTTGTTTTTCTCCCATATGAAACTGATTATCCCCAATGACAACATGGATACCAGGGAGTCTGCCTCCAAGTGAAGAAAGAAAGTCTTGTCTTACAAGGTGAATGAGAATCTTAACCTCTTATATCTTTTCTATATTTGAATCCTGCAGCTTTTTCACAAATCGGTGAATCATGCTGTCCTACATACCAATGCCACAGGGATCCAGCCCATTCCCAAACAGCCAGGCCTGTTTGTTGGACTGTTTTTATGTCTTCATCAAAGACTTGCTGGTCAGATGAGACAATGACTTCTAGTGAACTGCACAGTCTGTACAGAGGAGTGTTGTGGTTATTTCTAAGGCGTCTTGCCGGGTCTGAAGATTTGGGGAATTCAAGAATTATCAATGAAGAAGGTCTTGGGGGGGAAAGAGGGCTACACTGAGGGCCCTCAGGACACATCAGAATATGAAAATGACTTACCCCTATGCCATTTTGGCCTGTGACACCTCATCAGAACACCTAGCAGGTGTTACTGGCTCCTGATAATACCAGTGTACCTTGACCCATGCATAGATAGATCATTAAGTAGGAGTCCCCATACACAAATAGGTCATCAAGTGGGAGCAATCCCACTTTCACATATACCATTATCGAGATAACTGAGGTATTTACTAATCCTCACAATCTCGTTCTTCCTATAACACAGACTCTAGCCTTTGAATATCCTTGTTGACTGTTGTTTTCTCTTTTTCTGCAGAAAATATTATGAGTGTCATGTCAGTTACACTTTAGGTAAACTGATGGATATTACACAACACTTTGCAATCTATTAAGACTGATTGAGTATATTTTATTCGACCAGGAAACTTAATACATTTCAACATTTCAGTGAAAGACCACAGGTCACCCAGATAGGGCCAGAAATAGGTTTTCGTGCACTTTTAGTGTAAATTCAACAAAAAGTGCTTACTGGTCACAAATTGATTCTCTCTTTTATCAGACAAGTATTTCCTAGTGTCCTCCTTTTTGTTAGTGCTTGCCATGTGACCCTGTTCTCCTTTTGGGTGCAATTTGACCAGGTTACATCTGGAGTCACAAAAAGTAAATTTTGCCTAACTGCTTCATCTGGTAATGTGCTCCACCATGGACACTCCCTATGTTTGAAACTAGTCAGTTAATACAAATGCTCCATGTTTGTTGAAGAAGAGAGTAACAAAAAAGTACATATATATTGCCGTATTGTGGTAAATACTTTAAATTTCCTATTTCCTATTTTGGTATTTAATCCTTGCTAGGAAAGACACCTTGTTAAAGAATCAATGTTTGTTGCCAGTTTCTCCAACTGTATACTCTAGAACTGTGCTAAGATGGTAAAATCTGCTAAAACTCATGACAGGAAGCGCTTTGTCAGGGCTCCTGAAGAGCCTGTGACTTACTGTTTACACATTGTCGGGCTTGTGCCTTTGTTGGGCAACCTGTTAACTACTCCTGAGTTTCTGTCTGTTGGCCATTTTAACACCATAGTGTGGCAGAACTGTCAGCTGAGTTAACAGCAGGAAGTGATTAGTAATGGGCTCTGACCTCTTGTGTGACTTAGTATTCACTCATTGTTAAGATCCGTGTCTGCATTGAGGAACATGTACAAAGTCTTTGTTCGTTGGCTATTAGGCTTCCAGTGCACCTGTATTCTTCATTCCCCCGGGACAGACAAGAATAATAATAGACCAGAAATGGGTTAATATTATTTATTTTAATCTTAAACATTTATTTTTATTTCTAGCAACCACTATCAATTTTTCTATATTATGGTATACATGAGTACATTGTATACAAAGGACAAGGGAAAACATTTTTAGATAAATATAGCAGTGGTGCTTAAAGGTCTACAAACCCCTCAGCCCTGCTATAACGAGATATAACAGCCCTTGGTAGCATATATATTATATATGTATCTATCAATGTCTGTTACAAATTACTTCTTTCGCAACAAGAAATGACACCTTATATGAGTTATACAATTAATCTTTCTATTACACTTATCATTTCCATAAAAAATTCTTCCTTTTATTTTGAAAAGTAATATAAATATTTATTTATGTCGAGATACAAAATAAAAGTTTGTTGCTATTCATCCATATTTATCAATATAATTTTCTTTGCCTGATAATCTGCTGCATACCTTTCTTCTAAATAACTTTGACATGGCCTTTGTTTTGAGGTTTCAAGAATAAAAAGTTGACTTTTTGTGGCTTGTCGCAAACATACATTTCTTTGTTATAAAAAATAAAAATATAAAATGATATGTACAATTTTTTCATAGTTTACAAACAATAACTTTAGATGAATACTTTTGCAAATCATACCAATTCAGTTTCATGTTGTTTTATTCAGGTGTTATGTTCTAGCCACTGGCATACCTTATATTTGCTCCCTATTCACTGATCTCCATATAAAAGAATGGATCTAGCACCTTAATGGTTCAAATTCATATAAAAGTTACATTTATGATGACATAAGACTGAGTTTTCTAAGGCTACTTTGCATGTACTTTGCCATGACTTAGGTTTAAATTGAAATCATACATCTTGAGCAAGGACATCATGGAACAGCAAAGAGATCAGACCATGGATACATATGATAGCCATATGTAGACGTGTGCATTTGTAACCAGCAACTAAAATAACTGGAAAAGTTATGGAATTTGATGAAATGTTCAGAAAATATTGATAATCGTAAACAGAATAGAAGATTCCAGTTAGGTGCATTCAGCATTTTTTTGTAAGTTTACTGACAAACAACATTGAAGGTATTTGGCTTTATCCAAAGTATTGGCCAGTACTGGACCCTTTCCTGTAGACAAAAGTGGTAGAAGAGGAACTGGACCATGTGTGTAGTTTGTTTTTATCAGTGGGGGACAGATACCTGGATACAATACGCTGCATTATAAAGATACTAGTAACTTGCCCGAATGACTGTGTGTGTGTCACTGTGCCTTATTCAATGTCAATTGCCTTATTCATAGGTTTCCTGTCAATTAATTAACACGTATTTACTTGCAAAAGCTTGCCCATTCTTGGACTACCTAGCAAAATTAACACTGATTAGAATTGACCATGTGCGAAAGTATCAAACTGCTCTCCGCAAGAACCATTGTGTACACAATAGGACAACTTTCTGAATGACATATATATGGAACATATCATGACCCAAGAGGAAAATACTATACCAGTTCTTAGTATGAATATTATATTGTTATCTTCAAGTGTGAGGTCTGTTTGCATATGTTTAATGAGGGATTTATCACTTTTTGTCCACACTATTGTATGAATAATAGGAAAATAATGCCACCTTTCATAAGTTCCAGACAAAATTAACTCAGATTTGAAACAATAACCAACGACACACGGACAACTGTATTCAATTTTCACTGTCACCACCCTCCTATGTTATGAGGATTAATTTTATTTATTATAATCATAGACTGTGGTTCAATTTAATTGTCCATTACAATGTGTGACAACTGTAACAACAACTTGCCTCCTGCAATTTTGTCAAGTTGCTGTCAGTTGTGGGTTGCATGATGCTCAACACTTGCTCCAGTTTCCCCACACCAAAAGCAGTCATGGGTATTAGCAAATTTTATTAAACAACACAAATAGTATAAAAATTATTGATTACAGATACTAATACTACCAGCACTGTACAGATCCAGTGTCAATTAATTATACAGTTTCACATACATAAGTACATACTGACCTTGAAAGGTACATAAGAGCACGTAATAATCATACATACCCAGAAGAAAATTTGTTGAGAAAGACAAATTTAAACGAACAAAATAAAATACAAGGTCAACATTAACACATGCTAGTTTTAGTCATTTATTAAGGTTTTAAGGTCGCTTTCAACACTGTATAGGTCATATCATGATGGGTCGTTTTGTGGGTGGAGGAAACCAGTACATACAGTTTGTCAAGATTCTGTATTGTAAACTGCCGACCATCAGTAAGCAACTACCAACTTTTGCACATAGGGTCTGGGTTTGAGTTGCAGACCTCAGAATTGCTCAGACCTCAGAGTTGCTCAGACCTCAGAGTTGCTCAGACCTCAGAATACACATAACTAAAATAAATGAGGCCGAAAGAAGGTGACCCAGATTTTTTAAAAAGCAAGATTACAATAAAGGTGACAACTGTCTAAGCCTAACCATTACATTTAGGTGAAAGATAGGGCCACTTTAACAAATAGTGTAATCAACACAGTTAAAGAGATAAAGAAAAGCAAAATAACAGTGACATAAAAATTAGAATAAACAGATTACAAAGAATTAAAAAGTGAGGGGCCAAAGCCACCAAACCAGAAAAAATTTAAAGAAAATGTAGGAACCTAAATTTACTGAGTTTAAGTATGTAGTACCGATAACATTTATACAAGATTCATCAAGCCCAACAGACTACATTTATAAAGCACACATATTAGCAAAGGTAGTGAAACTAAAGAGGCATTATTGGGGGTGCCATGTAAAGAAAGGACTATCTGGAAGTTAAACAAGTTAAACAAAAGTGGTAGATCAAGGCATTGGAGGAAATAGATTTATGTAATGGCTTTTCATCATTTCTAGTTAAGTAAATATGAAAATTTTAACATAATCACCTATTCTCTCCCACTGGACTCAGTAATATATGAAACTAAAATATGGGACACATGACCAAAGTTCGGTAAAGCCGGATTTTCAAATAAACAAGATTTGGTCAAGCGAAAGATTACTGTATATATTGCCATACACAATCGGTTGACTATGTATCTTGGATTTTTATCTGATGTAGGGGTATGTGTGAACTTTTGTGATTTTAAGATAATTGTGATTTCATAATATAGTGTTCTTTAATATTTAATTTTCTTTGAGGTTGTTGATTTAGAATAACCTGCTTGTGTTTCGCTAGTATGTAATTTATTTTGACGCTTTTCACTTGGAATATTATGCTTATGTTTCTGTTATTGAAATAACATAGATTTGCAGTTAGAGATGTCAGAATCAGTCTTTTCCTTCTGCATAGTCTGAAACCAAGGGTTTGTTTTAGGATTGAAACCTAGCTATTTCACACTGCATGTTTCGATATTGCACTATAAGCTGCCTGGATACTTGGCTTGAATACAAAACTTTAGAGCAACCTTAAAACCAAAGCATAGTATCAGTGTTATATATTATTGTTTACGTATAACATATCCAAGCTTATTTCAGTGGAAATTTGGAACTAGACTGCTTACTGCTTAGGGTCTCATAGGTGGCTGTGGTGCAAGCCGATCTAGAAAGGATGCCAGTAGTACAGTAGTTCTTCACATAGATATGTCAACCTTTGCTGCCCATAACCAAACATTTCTTCCACAAGTAGGGATACCTTGTTTGCCAGACTGCAGGACCCAGACCACTGCACTATTGTGACAATATATTTAAACTGATTCTTTTGACCACTGACACCATAACACCTGGATTCTCAGAAGAGTGAATCACTTGCTGTGTTTGCAAAGTTACCTGCAGTGTTCTTATGGGATGATCTAGATTTGAGTTGTGTCATTGCAATATTTTTAATTGTGTGGCACCTCTTGCCATAAGTAACTCCTCTTACTCAAACAAGGCAGCTGGTCCCGAATTTACTTTAATTATGATGACATAAGAACTGAATATGTCATTATAATACCCTCATATTTATTATGTTAACCTATTTGGATACTATTTTAGCTGTGTTTTCATGTTGATGCAGATAATGACAATGAAGGTAATGATTTGACAAAACAAGAGCTATCATGATGCCCTTATATTATTCATTCATGATAATAGTAATCCGTTGTTTAATGTTGATAATGATTTATCATTACTTATACAGTCATATTGGCATTCTTTTATATTAGGGAATGATTTTTCATTTAAGCGAGCCATAAAGGAAAATCATATTTATATGTTAGTGCATCATGACTCAATTATCTAAAATGAGGGATGGGTTTTTATTTGCAGTCAACATGCTTTTGCAATTGATCCCTTTTTACTTTGTCTTTGTGTTATAGCAGAATTCCCCCTTTGAACTGCCGGCTATAGATATTTACATTAACAAGGTATAAATGACCTTCAGTCAGAGGTCATAACTGTCCAAGATGGATGCTTAATATATAGATTAATGCATAAAACACAAAGCATAGTGTAGATTTGCTATGTGTGAAGTAAAACTTATCACTTTGACCTGATTTAAAATTTAGTCTGGCAATATCACTAGTAGCTTATGTTATTTGGCATTACATCACATGGTTCCCTTGTAGACCTCTTGAACTTGAACCTTGATAATTGTCAGTGGTAGTTCCAGTATCATAACGCACTATACCACAGCAATACTTTAGACTGCTATATCCAATGACTTCTTTCCATTTCTTCATTTATTTTTGAAAAAGGGTGAGGGAATCAACATTTTTATGTAGCTATGTTAATTAACATACAGTCTGGTCAGATAATCCCAGGGTGACTGTTTGCCGCTCCCCTTTTGAGTGCAGTCAACCGTAGTGCAGATACTTTACACACATCATTCATCTCAACAAGTCCCAATAATCCTAACATCAAAACTTTAATGGTATTACACACTGATGACTTCGTGAAACTGAAGTGGCCTCAAAACTACCCACTCTAAGCTCCCTTATTAATTTTGGTGCACCAACAGTTCCATACACATAACTCAGCACCAGGACAACAGATGTGGACAAATTAAACATGATACGAATAAGTCGCACACATAAATCAATTTGATTGGTATAAACCATAGTTTGCACCGACCAAACCAGTGTCCTAATACCAGTTATATCCAATGCACACAATCATACAAAATACAAGCATTTGACTGTTTGAAAAACCTTTCACTGGCTGTCATGTGCAAATCTAAAATGTACATGACAGCAGGGTGGGGTGGAATGGCTATACAGAGGGGATTTTTAAGCATGCACTACTCCTATGTCAGGTCTAATATCAGAAGAAAAATGACAATTTAAGTTCATTACATGACTGCATCAGACATTGCGAATGAGCCTTAACTTGGAAGTTGAAATACTGGCAAGAAACACACAACAACATTTTTTGTCAGATATTATTATCAAAGTTCGGGTTTTATGTCCCGTGCAACAGCCAACTAGTTTGAACCTGTACAAGATAAACAATAATATTTACAACAAAAGCTGATACAACTGATTGTCCCCAACACTGTGTTACTGAGTGTCACACCGATTCCTAGTTGTTAACAATTACTGATATAAATAACCTACTGGATCTGAAATCACAGACCCAAGTAGCCACTCATCTAACCATATTTGAATACTTATAACACAATATCATGAAAGAGTAAATAATTCAACTTTTTAAAGGGTGTTTGAATATATTTTCGGCATTTTCAACATCTAAGACCACCAAAATGGATGTCACATGACATAGCAGAAGAAGTTAAAGCAATACTCAACATTAAAGCAATATTACAACCTAGCTTATTTGTCAGGTCATTCAAATAATTATAGAAGTACAGAATACTGTGTAAATCCATCGTAATTTTTATTTATTCAAGCTGCTACACAATAAAATAGCCATTATACATAATTTGACACATTTGCAGTTGATTTTATTTCAAAACATCGACAATTTTCAAAGGGGTGGTGTATTGCATGATGCATAAAGTACTAAGTTGAAATAAAGTATACAGGATGATTGATTACTCGCATATAAACCTGATATACATAAAACAGATATACAGATCTGGTTGTTTAATTTATGGAAGTCTTTTTAATTAACATTTCTTACATCTCCTGGTGTTTTGAATGTATGGAATTGTGAGAAAAAACAATTTCATAAAACACACGATTTGTGTATCAAAAGTTAAACAGAAAAGGGCAGATGAAGATGAAAAGCAAATGAGTGTACCCCATGACATGTGTGAGTTTCTTAATGTTTCTTAATGTGCACAGTTGGAGGTTGCACAAGCAGAGGTGAAATGCATGATGAGATGAAATTTCAGTATATATTAGAAGGGGGATGGTTGTATCAATTGGAGTTGTGACCAAAGGTCAAGCCATAGGTCAGATAAGTTGTAAAATTAGGTAAGTTAAGCTTTGAGGAATTTATTTACATATTATTAGTACAAACAAGTAGTAATTGACTAGATATGGGTATTTAAAATTTTTAAAAGTAAAACTTGAGAAATTTTAAAATCACCAAGCCAAACTAAAAGTAGGAAGGGATGAGGGATGCAAATGTGTGTGGTATGATGGAAGGGGCTTGTGAGGCATTCTGGAGATAGATCCAAACCACAGAGCTGCGCCATAACCCATATGCCATGATGTTTTGGAGGGGTATGTTGTGTTATCATATGCAAATGTAGCCCCAGAACGCCTGAAGGAATGGAACCCATGACCTATGGGAGATATGTTTAGTCTAGCTAGGATAGACTTAAGAGCATTTCTTACATGTGTGTCAATGACCTGACCATCAGGTGGAAAATTATTGGCAAAAAGTGGAAATGTGGGAGGAAGTGATCTAGAGTCCAAAAGTGCTCTAAGTGTTCTAACAGGGCATAGAAATAAGTTACCGATGCTAGGGATTTGAACCAGATGTGAGGAGTTGTTGTCTTGTAGGGTCTTGGTCCATTTTATGAGCAAATGGGCCCCTGGAGGAGCAAATATAACGTCTTTCCTAAGGAAGTGCTTGGAATGAGAAAATTGTCTGTTGGAATGTGGGGGCTATCTTGGATAGCCTGAGAAAGGCATAAAATTCCACGAGAAAATGGCCCTGAATAGGTGAGGATCAGCCATAAGCCTTACATATGTGATATAGAGTTCTGATGTCAAAAATTCCCCTGGGGGTTGGCCTGAAGGAGGAATTGATAGACAAACTTCTCAAAAATCTTGAAAGTGCTGGGTGAGAGAGATGCGACGTATCCAGACCATAAAATTGCCAAGGAGGAGAGTGAAGATAGGTAGTGGCGAATTACCCTATGTAAAAGTTGATTCCTGGACAAAAATTCCATAAAAATCAGCAAATTTTGAGCCGTGAAGTTCACTGGAAGACCATAAAAATCATTACTGACAAGTACATCCTGAAGTGAGTCTTGTGAGCCTGACCTGTGGCTGGTCTGTGAGACGTGAACACTCTCTTCCATGCAGATGACAGTAGACCTTGAGGATCTGGGTGTGAACCTGCAATTATATACAGTAGAACCTCGGTTATCTGGCCTTCTATTATCCGAATCTCTGGATTAACCGAACCGAAATCATGTCTCCCTACATATAAAACACGGTCAAGCATGAGCGATAATACAAGATTTTTCACAGTCTCGGCAACGATGAATTCCAGTGCTTTATAAAACGTACCATTCACAGAGACGCCTAACTTCTTTCATCTTTATCACCATTGTTACAATACAGTAGGGGAGGGATTAATTCAATTACACGACCCCGCTACACAACTTCTTTGATAATGCGCCAATCAACGAAAGTGTGTTCGATTGGGTTTCGCAATTTATAATCTCCCGGAGTAGGTCCACAGAGTGACAACGTGTAGAAAAGAAAAGACATCAACAATGCATTACCAATCAAACGCGTATCACTGAAGGCGTGTTCGCTTGGGGTTTTACAATAAATAATCTCCCGAAGTTTTTCAATTGGTAAAATGCGGGACGATGTTAATCTAAAATTAAAATGCTAACAATGCAAGTACCAACCGAACACAACCAGCTCAAGTCCGCGTAATATTTTAAATAAAAATAATAATAATATCCGTGGATATGGAGCAAATAAACGACAACTGAAGGGTCACTTATATTATATGACACAAAAATATTAAATTATTTTATTAAGGACCACCAACGTCTATGTTTATTGCATAAAAACGACAATTCTTCAATTATCGCCCACTCGGTAACCCATAGACCGTGAATTCCGGTTTCCTTCATCTATCCGAACCCCTCGATTATCCGGCCGGATTGTATGTCTCCCATGGGGTTCGGATAAGTGAGGTTCTACTGTATGTAAATTTAGGTTGAAAAACTTTACAGGCACGGCATCCCATGAATAGGTGCTATGCAATGCATCCAGAGTTACTAGAAGGATACCCTTCTTAGAGTAAAACCTAGACAAATGATCAGCAGTGATATTTTAGCCCCTTCTATTGTAATTGTAATTATATTTTATACTCAACGCAATATCTCCATATACTACAGGACTCAAAACGCTATTTAACCCATCCCAATGCACAGGTACAACCCCAACTCAAAAAAATACCTGACATTCCCCTAATTGGAAGATAGAGGCTCAAGGATGATCATTTATCAACATCCTTGAGGTTCTATAGCCTGCCACTGGGGATAGGACCCAATGACAGAGGACCACCATTTTAAGAGGTCATCCGAGCCACAATGTATCTGCCTGTACCTGGGTTTGAACACACGTCCTCTGAGTTCCTAGACAAGTGTTTTACCCGCTAGGCCACAGTGGAAGATAGTTATAAATGTTCTATATTTTTTATGTGGAGGTCAATGTCAAAAATAGCTGTGAGAAGCCACATACTTCTTATGCATGTGTTGAGAAACTTGTCCTTAGTTTTACCTGATGCAACCACTTGAACCACCCCCAAGTTGTCACAATGGAAGACGACTGAAGAAGAGCCCAAAATTTGGCCCATAATAAACAAAGCGAGGATTCTGTTGATGAGAATTCTTGCACACTTAATACATTTGTGTAAATATATCAGTTTCCCTAGAAGGGACTGAAATTTTCTACGAGTGAGATTGGTTTTTGATTTTACTTGGAGGCATTCTGCATATATTTCCTCCACCTTGCTTTTTTCTATAGAGAAAGAGTTATTATCTAAATCAATGGTGATCCCAAGACATGTAATGGTTCTGGTGGGAGGGCAGATCTTGTCTGGGTTCATAGGAAGCCCTAGTTCCTTAAACAGCTCAGAGAGCTTGACAAAGTGACGCATGTCATCCTACTGTGAAGCCACCATTATAAAATCGTCAATGTACACAAATATGCTGCAGTCTTCCTGTCTCATCATGTAAAGTATTGCATCAGAAGCCATCTGAAATGAAGTACTGCCATGGATCCAGCCGAATGCCACCACCACGTCAAGGTAGCACTTGCCCTTCCATTTGATTCCAAATTTGAAGGCGTCGACTGGATCCACCCTTAAGTTCCTAAAGGCCCTGGCCATGTCAATTAGTTAGTCGAAACATATCTACAGTATCATCAATTGTGGGGAACCTGAGTGTGAAGGACTTGTCATCAAAGAAATCCGTGGTGACTGCATCATTCAGTGACGCCCCTGTGGAGTAAGATAAGTTAAGAATTACCCTTCTTTTGTTGCCATCTTTAGGCCTCGTGAGAAGAGGGGAACAGTGGAAGGGGCGCCCAATGCTATCTCCTTGTCTATGTAATCTGATACTGCTGATTCAAAGTGTATTGCTGAATGATGATTATCAATGTTTGAGTTGTTAGGAGAACTATTATTGGATAATGATAGTGGAAAACCAAAGGTTAAGTATTGTATCAAGTGTTTATTATGATAACCTTCAAGGTGATGACGCCAGGCACCAATGTTAAGATTTGAGTGAACAGAGAATCTAGCCATTTGGTAGTTAGGGATCCCAGTGGCCCCAATGGCCCTGGCCATATCTATGTAACTTTGGAGGTTACTGACAGTAAGAGTCTGTCTACCAGGACCAATGAAAGTGAAATCTAACCTTTCATGAGCTAAGAACCCTCTTGTTTTACCATAGTCATTGAAATCATAAATGCCGGCATCAACGGACGGCAACTGTTCAAGCGACGGTGCAAATATGATGTTCAAACGAGGACGACACTCAGGGTAAGAACCCCTCTTTCGGACAATACTAATTGGAATGTGATTGAATATGGTCACATTGGTCAATCAATTTGTCAATCAATATCTCTATGTAAACAGTATGTGAGTGACCATCGGTCTCGTAGCACCACATGTCTTTTTGATACTGTACAAATGCGAGTTTGGGATCAAGTTCCACCCCTGTCTCCACAAAAAACTGGATTGGAATACATACAGTATACAAAACTATAATATAACCTACCTGCTCACTAGTACAGTCTGATAATCTGGCTACTTGATCCCGATTATAAAATTCCCAGTAATAGAACTTTTGAATGTTTTCTCTGTTCGAAATAAACACCAAATGTTTATAATATCCTCTCTCAGTATCAAAACAGTACCTATTAGTGAAATTAACAGTACACATGTTTACCTCTGTGCCCATTGTTATTGGGCTACTATTGACCCTGTCCCATATAGGGGGTTAAGATGTGGTCTCACTGATCCGAATTGTTCAGTGAGTGACTGACTTGCAGTAAAGTGAAGATCATTTGTGTTAGCCAGATTACCAGGATAAAAACTGGTGCCCTGCTTTACATTCATATACTGACTGTCTCCATTAAGGTTATAATCACATAAATCTGTGTTACAATTACCATTAACATGGTTATCCATGTCTGGGTTATTGTTATCATGGTACACTTTATGTTCATTACTATATATACATTCTTGTGACATCAAGTAAACATTATCAATACATGGTTCAACAATGTCAGATTGATTACAGTGTTCTAATCTTTGATATGATTGGCAACACAATAAGCAATTACACATACAGTTCTTATTACACATAGCAGAAAAAATAATGTGATTACAGTTATGATTTTGATTTTGAGTCTCTTCCCCCGCATGACAGATGTTAGATTAAAGTCCCTGGTGAGTGGGTGTGGCTCAGATGGCTGGTTGTGGTTCTAACTGGGTTGTTTATCTTTGTTCCTCAGCTTATTGTAACATTTACTTTTTGGGTGACCATTCACTTTTCCCTGTCTGTCACAATATGAGCATGTGTGTCTGTACTGTCCGTCGGTTGCTTCATGGGTGCAGGACCCTTTGTTGAAGAATTTACATATTCTTTTAGGTTGAGAGGTCTGGGTAGGTTGAGCAATGGCCATGGGCTTAGGTGACTGAGTGACCATTGGGTTGCGTCCTGCCAGGTCAAGCGGCCCTCCTCCAGGTCATGCATTGAGGTTGCCCAGGCTCCCCTGACAGCAGGCCATGGTAGTGAAGTTGTGTCTCTCATGGCCAATATGACCTGAAGGATGGCCTGCTACTCATATTTTGGTCTTTCATATAGTAGGTGTTTGTTAGTGGGCTTACAGTCCGTTGGGGAAGGGTTAGGTCATCATATGGCACCCTTTTCTTTCCCGCTGGGGTATGATAGCCTTCATTCGGCCAACGAAATTAGGGGGAACTGTGTGTTACATCAGCCGTGTTATATCTGCCTGACTTCCTATTGTTCCTACCTTGAAGTGAAAACCTGGCTGTCTCTTCGTATGAGTCCAACAGGTAGGCCACTGTGTTGAGATTGAAGGGGTTCTCCTCAGTGTGTCTAGGGTTGGCATTATCCCATCGTCCTGAATGTCAGAGAGTGCAGTAGCCTGGCCAGCAGTGAATCTCCCACTAGGTGCATTTGCCTCTGTCTGCTGTGACTTGCTTGGGCCACCTGTGGTTGATGGAAACCTAACCCTGTTGCTCAAACGGATGTTTGGTACTCTTAATTGGTCAGTATAACCTTGGGTTGGGTCCGGAAGATTACTCATACCTGAAGCTGTGAACTATTGTGTTTGGATGTCTGATCCGGGCTGGTTGATGTGGAAGCTCTTGAGTATCTGGCTGTTGCTTCTGTTCTATTGTCTCAATCCTCAGGCTAATCACTTGGTTGGACTCTGATAGCTTTCCCAACATAGACAAAATTACATGAGATGAGCCGTTACTGACTGTGGAGGGCCCACCAATATCAGACTGTAAATTCATATTCGGATCCGATGGTGTGGATTGAATATATGCTTTGTTAAGTTTTTTTTGTACCTGTCCTGATTTTTCTGGTGGATGTCCTAGCCCTCGAGGATGCAGTCACCTTTTTCCTTCTCTTTGCTGATGTTTTGTGTGATGATGGCATTTTAGATCCTCTGTAATATATCACTTATGATCCTGTATATATTACAATATAAAACCTTCAATATAAAACACACTTCCAATAAAATTCAGTAAAACGTTGTAACTTGTTCAAAATTTGAAATAAAAGTGATGGTAGGGGTCAATTAATTTGTTACCACTGAAGTGTGACCGTGGTTCTGATTGGATTGCACGGTAAACAAGAGTACCTATGATGAGCTGCATAATAAATAGAAAGATGTATTAAGGTAGCCTACAACTAATCAAGCACGCCCCTAACAAGCCGTACTTCCACAAATTTGGTAGTTTTCCCATATCATCGCCCTTGCAATTGACAAGGGTATAAGGCTACCCCGTCTGTCAAAATGACTACCCACCTTGTCCCATAAAAAAACTGGTGTATTGACAACACTTGTAACAAAGCAAAGTGTGTGTCAGCTAGAACTAAAAATAATATATGTATGTATGTGTATATGTAGTTTGTTTGATTGTTTTGTTCCTGTGGGATTTCAAAGAGTCGTACATGTCTGGTCCTGTTAATCATGTGTAGGAAGAGGGGTGCAGGTGTGTACTAAGGGGGGAGGAGTTTTATCAGTAAAATACATGGGTTTTGTGTGTGTGTGCTTTATGTGTTTCAGACTAAATAGAAAATTCATTTCCACGCATTGTAATAATAAATACTTGAACGGTAAATATCTGAAAAAAATTCATTGTAGCCTTTTTGACAGTAGAAGATTATTGACCTGATTGCCGATGCATAGAAGCCTTTCTTTAAAATACTAAAATGTTATTACACTATATTGTTTACACTATAAACACATTTTAAAAGGGATGGGTTTGTAAACTATATCTTGAGTCGCTATTAACACATCAGCGAAAATGGTTGCAGCAGTTAGTTGCAACTTATTCAAAGACATCAACAAAATAGATCACAATTTTTTAAAGTTTATGTAATGTAAATGAAATTAATGTCATTTACTAGTTATAAAAGGGCCACAAAGGACTTTAAACTGATTGACTCCGATGTGTAAATAAGCAATACACGTTCCAACTTTAAAGTAAAACTTGGCTGAGTCAACAATTATTAAAGTTCTACAGTACATGACAATGTTTGCGTCACAGATTTCTCAAAATTTTGTGCAGTGACTCTCAATTTTTAATTTCTTTTTTCCCATTGATATTATAGTAATTTTGTTTTATGAAATATTATAAAATTCCGAATGTTGGAATTTTTACCAATTAAATTTTTGATTCAAACAAAAAGGATTTAATCAGATTTTCAGTCCAATTGGTAAAGCTACATCATGGATTTCTTGAAGCTGAAACTGTTTTCATTTGTATTGTTCTTTAATAGTTGTGTTTATGTCTTGGTAAGTTTGATTTTGAATATGGATATTACAAAGTCATACTAGAAATCAATGATATACAGAATAAAAAATACAGAATGTTATGTATATTGCTTGCTTACTTCAACTGTGTAAATTGCACTAAATCATGACATATGGATGAACTTCTTGCCTCAATAAAAGATAATGTTTCATTGGTAATACCTTTTTTCAATTGTTCTGGGTATAAGCCATCAAGATCAACTTCTTTTCAAACTTTGGTAAAATTCTTAGTGGCCAAAGTATTTAGTAGTGATTGTAATTAAGAAGTGTTGAGATTCTGGCAGCCACTTACAAGTTTTCTGTAAATTTAATTAGTTGTTTATTACAAAAAGAGTAACTTAAAGCGAAGTTTTGATATCAAATTTAAAAGCAATTGTGGACTCATTGTGTGTTAAAAACTTTCTATGTAATGCCCAAGAAAAAAATAGGAACTTGCAAACTGGGGAGGAATTTGAAAATTTTGTTACATTCCAGAAAATTAAAGGGATTTAAGGGCCAAGAGCCTTTTTGGCTGGTCAGCCCATTATTTTTAAGGTTTAATTGGAATTATCATACTAAAATACCTTGTACCTGCCTTATTGTGTGTTTACTTGGTCTGGAATCTGAAAGCCAATAATAGTAAATTATAGGCTGAGAATCTTTGTTTTGCTTTACTGCCAAATCTTTTCATATAGTTGTCTATGATGTAAGCGTACCCTTTTGTAGGGATGACTGTACTTTTCCAGTGGACGTGCCTTATAACTTGGAATGATAAATGTCATCTTTTGTTGCAAATAGAAATAAACATTGACCAATTTTACCATGCTAATTAATTGAAAAAGTTACCCCCAGATGCAAAAATATGAAGAAAATAATCTAAATGACCTAGAACGGTACTGATGAATTATTGATGAACGAATTTTCAAGGATGTACTATATAGACTGATACTGAGATACCAAATACCATGACTAAGCATGTAATAGTTAAAACAAGATCACAATAAACCACTAGTGCATGGTGTCAAATGTCATATTAGAATAGAATGTAAATAGAAAAAAATGCTTTAGTCAGTATGTAGCTTGTGTGTGAGAAAGGCTAGGTCTGATGGAACAGAAATGTCAGAGAGTTGCCGGTGTGAGTTTTTTCTAGTCAGTAGGTCTACAAGTAAACAAGTAAAGAAGTTAATGACTTTAAACAGCCTGCATCCAGCTGATATAACATTGTTTTTAAGGAGTGTTATTAGATGAGTGTCTTTGATGTCTGAAATAGCATATCAAAAAGCATGTTAGTTTAGACTGTGTTATCATATGAGTTATTGTATCCAGGATGTACTGATATTTATCTGAACTGGCATCCACATTACTGTGTTGGCTTTTAAATGCACTGAATAAAAGATTTTATTGCAAGTTGCACCAGCTTTTGGAGAAGTTATTTATTTATTGTACTCATGGTACAAAGTTGCAACAGTACAAATAAACACATACAAAAAATAACATACAGTTTGTACAATGCAACATATATGTACAAAAAGAAAATTAAGCAAAGTACATGCCGAGTAAATTTAGGTACTCATTGACAGCACATAAACTGAAGAATATCGTTACATTCTTGGTATGTAAACTAAGGGTAATCATAGTCTCTCAAATATAGAGTATCACAAATTAGACCTGAAATGATATTTTCACTGTGATCTACAAGAGGGCATCTTAAAATATTCTTAAATTTACCACGGAGATCGGAGTCACACTTTAAATTAAACTTTTGGCTAAGAAACTGCAGAGTTTTACTTGCTGCAGAGCCACTTCCCTGTACAGCCAGATTACCACATATTCTAACTATTATATTATCAGATGTGAAATTCATGTTCATGAATTTTAAAAACCTAAACGCCAACTCATTGTCAATCGGATGTCAATTACAAATATGGTGTATTAAATTACTTGCTGTTGTCTGACAAAGGGACAACAATTTTCTCAAAGCTTTATGCCACTGTGTATACAATTCATCATATTTTTATTACTAAGATCCCAAAGGACAGAACGATATAGAGGCATACAATAAGTATTAAAGAGTTGCAATTTGACATCAAATGGTGTAAAACTAACAGTAGAACTAATATAACCATTACTAACTTTCCCAAATAGTAATCAGGGATTTGGACAGGTAAGCTCA
This sequence comes from Sabellastarte sp. h YS-2021, assembly GCA_964017235.1. Taxonomy (NCBI): domain Eukaryota; kingdom Metazoa; phylum Annelida; class Polychaeta; order Sabellida; family Sabellidae; genus Sabellastarte; species Sabellastarte sp. h YS-2021. The sequence continues at coordinate 69,106,201 of OZ024938.1, forward strand.
GAGGCACGTGGGTTATCTACTTCCACATTAGCTCTAAAACTGCTATAATTCTGAATAATTAATAATAGCTAGATAGATCGCAACAGTCAAAATGTATGATGTAACTGCATTGGTAGAGAACTAATGATTAGTGTGACTACTCTTACTGAAGATCTGTCAAACTGCCAATGTGACTGATATGTAGTGTGGTAGTCAGCTGGCAAATACTTGACAATTGAACAGAAGCACAGTAATAAACGTTGACACAGGGTTACATTTTCACAGTCACCAACTCACTGCAATAGATTTAGTTCACAGAGGTTGAGTGGAATTGCACTTGACTTTACATCAGTGGATATTTCTGAATCAATCAAATTGTCACAGTAACTGGTTTTATAACTGAGAGAGAGAGAGATTAAACTCGGTAGAAAGGTTGCTTATTAAGCTACTTTTATTAATAAAATTTTTCTCCAATAACACTTATTTCTGTTATAAAAAACATCACGGTTCCTTATCCCCTGATTTTTTTTCATTAACTTTGCTTAAAATAAAAAAATATCTGAGTGTAAACTTTAATAAGGAATAAAAAGCTTTATTTGTGTCACATTCAAAACAAATTCAGTGAATGCAAGGCTTTTGTGTATATCTAACAAGTTTTACTGTAAAGTGTTTCTAAATCTGTTACTTTTTCTTATCCTACAATATTGCATGATGTTGTTTTTCTTGAAGCCGCTTTGACAAATTTATATACTAACAAAATGCTTTTCAGTCCACAATATGATAATACAGAAATTGTTTGATTTGAATTAAATAAACTGATTCAATACACCTAGTTAGAATAATTCTTGGCATATTGCTAAAGTGTTACAGTAATTGCAGTTTGATAGCCATGGTAATTATTTCCTATTTATACAGAGTCTGAATGTTCTTCTTGTATATAAACAATGAAAACTTAACTAGAAAGTACTCAAAGAGTAATAGAACTCCACCAGGAATGTTTTAAAGTGGCATTGCTCATTTCTTGTATATTTAAAAGATTTACTTTTAGAGTCTTTGAAAAATTTCACCTATATCTTTGGAACTCCAAAATGACTGCAGTTAGAGAGTTTTGGGGGAATATTTGTTCATCTTTCTTCAATGTGCTTCCATGCTCATACCTATTCCAAAGGTCTTGGCCAATAGCTATTCAGGTAAAGACAATCTCATGTTTTACCAGTGAGCGAAATCAGTAAAAGCCTTAAGAAACTAGTACAGTTACCATGTTGTGCTTAAACAAGTACATTAACTGTATCAAGGAAAGTTTAAAGTTGGACCTCCAAAGTGAATCAAGCTATAGCTTGATGTGAAAACAATGCAGAAACACATTCCATTACCCCACATGATATGAAATTGATTTAATAAAATACGACCCGTAGGCGAAGCACAAACAATGCCAGGACACAAGGCCACATGTGCAAGGTGAAGGTCAAAATAGAAATATGTGAGGGATTCAAACCCAAAACCCTAACTACAAGCCCAGAGGTGAGATTATGATAATGTCAATGACCAAGGGGTGAGCGTAACCCCATCTGAGTAATGGTATATCCACTGCCCCAACAAGGGGAAGGTCAGACAAAGTGACCTTACAAAGGTCACAGAGGTCAAAATCAGGAGCCAAGGCCCAGAGGTAAAATGTTAACAGTGTCCACAAAACAAGGATTGGCAGTGAAACAGCTCTAAATACCAATGGCTCATCCATAACCCCGAGAAGTGGACAATCAGACACCCATCAAGGACATATGTGTAGGTGAAAGGCATGGAGCAGGGGGAGTCAGAGGAGGTTTGTGTGTTTATATAATGCCACACACAATCAGAGGCCCAAGTACCTTGCTGCTTAATAGCCTCAATGGGAACACCATATTGAAATGCCCAGGAGGCACCAGACCTCCTGAAGGAGTGAAAAATAACCTTTTGCCAACCAAAAGTATTAACCAGTCTTTTGAGGGCAGTTACAGGACATAACAAGGAACCTGGTAACACAGGTATAGATAACTTGACAACTTTGTTCCTAAGTTGATTAGTTTTATACCACTTTACCAGGATGATGGCCATATCATAGGATAACATAACATCCCCATGAAATAAATGCCTATAAACATCAAATGTGGATGCTGAATGGGGAACCATATTGGAAATTTTCAAAAAGGAAAAGAAGGCCAAGATATATAAGGCAGAAAAAAACAGGGGATGCTCCATTTCATGAGATTTTAGGACAATGCTCATCAAATACAGATTGTGATTTCAGGGTGGGAGGCCTGTTAATCTTAAGAGAGCGAATAAACATTTGCAGTTTCTGATGCCTAAAACTCTCAGTTGGGAGGTCATATATGATAGACAATGCTCTGATAGCAGCCAAGTAGTTAGCAATATTGGAAACAGACATATTATTCCGATATAAATACTCTGGAAAGGCTAAGAGAATATGAACATCTACCTGTCCAGGTGGCATACCAGTGACCATCAAAAAAGCCAAGTAATCAACAAACATTCGAGAGTATGTCTCTGAGTTGAGGGTCTGAAAGAGTGGAGCAACCGGTCACATGCCTGGTTGGTCAGCTGGACTGCCCCTGGTGGAAGGCCTGCAAAATTAAATGTTATGGTTTAGAAACATCAAGTCAATATGAGTAAGGATCCAGATAGGATCAGGAACAAGATTTTAACAAGTCCCATGAAGTCTCATCAAATTTATACCTAGACAATAAATCAGCCACAACATTCTGTTTCCAAGGTATGTATTCTATATGTATAGAAATATTAAATAAAGCCGCCAGCATCCATATATTCCTTAAATATATTTTTAAGTTATCGCATATGAAAGTCCAAAATATCACTGGTCTTCCAATGGAAGGGCGAGGCCATAAAGTACAAAAGCATGCTTATATGGGACATATGTATGTGTGATACATATCAACACTAGAATGATCCATTCTGAGTCCCAGTATTACGACATGCAACAACCTGTTTGTATCAACAACTTCTTTTGTATAAACTGACTTAGTTTGAAACAAATTTTGACTTATTTTGTATCACCAAATTATTTTGCAGTAAAACTGCCTTATTTGTATTACTTGGTCGACTTATTTCATCGACAGCCACATTCGACTTATTATGTTTAAAATGTTGTGGCCAAATTTGGAGTGATACAAAACAAGTTTATAATATAAATAAGGCGCCCTCACTCCACATGTGGCTATGATGTCGCTTTCTCATTTTTGTTTGAAAAGTTGACCCCCAGTAAGGTAAAATTGTGGTGTAGGAGGTGGGACTCACCCATCTGTTAGGCAAAATAACTTTTATTTACTTATTAAATTTTCTATTTTATTGCATGTAGTACTCTGTTAGGGTCACAGTAAACTTCATATTCAGTTGGGCTCAGAGATACCGCATAGACTTACATGTTTCAATCTTGAATTTTCTACCTTCAAGAACAATTTAAGCCTAGATATATTACTTGCCTCTACTTTGTTGAGGCTTTGGATCCAGCAAAAGGTGACTGAAAAACCAAAGACACTTTCCTCTTTTAGTTCTGTTTGGTCAAAACAGACTGATGTGTGATAATGTCAACACATTGTTTGAGCAGTTTTCTTTTAGTCTATCCTGAAATACTGAGGGGACCTCCCACTATTTGAAGAGCTTGGTACAGTATTAATCAATCAATCAGTTGTCCAGGTACTTAATGTCCATATCTATGGATTCTAAGGCACAACATCCAATTGGTTAGGCATATAGTTTCTCATCACATGAGAAACTGTTGTTGGACCTTCGATTTATGGATAGAAAAACAATAATGAGGAACTTGGAGGAACACATTTTTTGGATTTGAGCGTCTTGTCTTCACAGCAGATTTGTACAAAGAGAGATATGGTACAAAATACTTGCTGGCCAGCAGTGAGGTATTTGTACACAAGAACTAGGGTTTTAAAGATAAGACTTTAAGTGGTCGAGAGACTTGAGAGTATCTTCAGGGAATAGATGAATGACCAGTTGAGTGTCGTCAGCGTAAAAGTTTTATTTAACTCCAGTATATTTTCTGATGACTTGACTAAGGGGTGTTGTGTAGAGCAGAAACAGAAGAGAACCTAAGACAGAACCTTGGGGGCCCCCAACTTTTAATTTGAACAGGTCAGAAACAGCAGAGCCAATCTTGACTGACTGAAAATGATCCTGGAAGTAGGATCCAAACCATTTTATAACAGATAATAGAGTAAGGGTGTATCTGGGTAAGACATGCAATGAGAAGGCATAACGTCATACAACCATGTTGCTGCCTGTTGGGTGGAGTGTAGGGAATGCCCAGATGTAATATAGTTCCTGGCGTTTATGTCTTGAGGAAGCATTAGGGCTTTTTGGAACCCCCATCTAAAGTAAAATGCTAAACTCCATGTTTCTCATTGAACGTGGTTCTTTGAGAAATTTCTAGACTTGGGTTGATTTGTCTGGTTGGAATATTTACAACAGAATCAACAAAGCCAAACCTTACTGACAAACAGGAAAATAGTCTGTCATGGTCAATTGTATCAAAGGCTGTGGACAAGTCGAGCAGCACCAGTGCTGTAGGCATGCCCTTGGACAAAGATAAATGGATCTCACTTTTGATACACAACAAGGCAGTTTCTGTGGAGTGCCCCACCTTATACACTGTCTGAAAAGTTTTTTAAAGATCATGGGGATCCATATGGGATCTAACTTGGGCAGCCACTATCCACTCAACCAACTTTGACAGAAAACTGAGACGAGACAATGGATGATAACTCTTGAAATCCTCTTTGGAACGGGTAATAAATCACAGTAGTATAAAGCAGCAGTGGACCATTTCAACTGCCTCCTGGAATGTGTGAAAACCAAATATTATCGTCACTTGGTTACAGAAAATGAGGATAAAAACAAGGCCTTGTGGAATTCCATAAAAGAAAGTCCTCCATAGATCACCAAGAATTGTACTTCAAGATTATACTACTATCAACAGTCTAACCAACACTTTTGGGAAGTAATTTTTGCAGACAAAATTGCTAAACTAAGATCCAGATTATTGTCTAATTATGCCTATCCCCCTGTCTCAAGTTAATACAAAAATAAGTTTTTCCCGGACCATGACAGAGGACGAAGTGTACTCTTGACTCCTATTATAAATATTGTGAACTGCTCCCTACAGGAGAGCAGTTTTCCATCCTGTTTCAAGACTGCATATGTCACAGCCTTGCTAAAAAGCTGGTCATGACAGAAACACTCTCAAGAATTATCGACCGGTATCCAACCTCAGCTACATCTCCAAACTCATCGAGAAAGCTATGGCTAAACAAATAAATAGGCACATTGCTCACTTGGGTAGGATTAGTCCTTCTGGACTTATTTGTAGCCTTTGACACAATAGACCACTGAATCCAATTCAACTGCCTTCAGCACTGATACGGCATTGATGGGGTTGTGCTTAAGTGGGTTCAGTCATACCTCATCTCAAGGAATCAGCAGATCAGAATAGATGGACATCTTTCGGATGCTTTACAGCTCCCTTATTGGGTTCCTCTGGGCTCACTTCTGGGGCCACTCCTTTTTACCCTATATACAACCCCTCTCAGTTCAGTAAAAAAAAATCAAAATTCAATGTGAGCCATCACCTATATGTAGATGACGCACAAATGTACTTGGAACTTGACTCTAGGAACTTTGATTCTAGTACCACTGAACTGGCAAATTACCTTGATGCTGACCAGGCATGGATGGAAAATGATAAACTTAAATTAAATCCTGACAAGATGGAATTTGTAGTGATTGATGATGATCAATCAGAAGCTATCTGAAGTCATCTTTCCCAATAATTTTTCTTGCCAATAGAACCAGCTGAATTGGTCGAAAACCATGGTGTCATCCTGGAGACTTAAAATAAAATACTTAAAAGACAAGCAAATAGCCGAGTTTAACTATAAATTATTAAATGACCTACTGATTTGCCGACAGAAATTGCAAAAATGGGGTTTAAATGAAGATAGCAAATGTGTCTTTTGTAGTAAAGAAGAAACAGTTGAACATTTAATGTTTACGTGTCATCAGAAATTTCAAATATGGAAATCTGTACATACGATATAAAAGTTAAAGTGTGGATTAAAATGTATGTTTGTCAGTACAGGTGATATAACTACTGATTGGGCTTTATCTGTTGTTCAATTTTGTATTTACAAAGTTACAATTAATTATGGTAATGGAAGATTTACACATTTGCAGTACTTCCTGCGAAACATTGTAACAAAGTTAAATTATATCATTAAAATTTATAGCATTAATAAGTATAAAGATGTAGTACAGTTATTGAAGAAAGTGTCACATAAATTAGCATCTCTTACAGTAATCTGATAACTTTGACAGCTCTGTTAGTTGTATTTTAGATTAATTATATTGTTTATTGTACATCTATTATTGTGTGTACAAATGATGAAAAATGAAAGATGATGAAGCTTAAAACAATTAATAAATAAATAAATGATGAAATAATAAATAAGGAAACCCAATGATGATACCTTATACTAAACACAGTGAAATATTTCACAAGTATGTGTTTATAAAAGTAAATAATACTACTACTAATAATATTACTTTGGAATGCCATTTGGCAGGGAAAAAATCTTAATATGTATATGTCAGAGTCTCTCTCTCTCTCTGCTCTCTCATGTGAGTTAATTATTGTTAGGGTCAATGTTACATGGTGGTAAACATTAAAGGATATATACATATAAAGACTTCAAAAAATTAGATATTTAAACTCTCGAATTTAATAATATTTGTTTACGACTTACTGAAATATAATATTGAGGGTCTGAGGGTAAAAAAAAAAAAAAATAATAAGGCTGCACACCTACACCCCCCAACCAATGTTCCTGAGTATCAATTCTGTCTACACATTCTATGCCACTGATGTGCACTAGCTGATTCTGTAGTGCTTTCTATATGGTTTCCGAGACACAGCCAGGACAAGATTTTTAAGGTAAAGGTAACAATGGCATGGTCAAAAGTCACATCAAGCTCACACTGGTACATTTATACTTCCCAACTAATGTCAGTACCTTTAAAGTGTGTGAGATAAAAAGTTGAACAATAACAAAAATATCATGGTTTTTGCCATTTTTAAGTGTTTACAATATGTTAACTTGCTTTTTAGTTTTGAGCAATGAACACACTATTTTTCTTCTAACTGTAAGATATAGAATAGTTATTATATTGGGAATCCTTTATCTCTGCCCATTATTGATTCCTGTTATTAAAATATTGTGAATCCTGAAAACATGACGTAACTGAACACTTTGAGAGGACTGTGCATCTTTATAGCCAATGCTGGTGATGATATGACAGCCAAACTGCCAGACTTTCTGGTTTTCTGTCTGACTGGTGGGGTTCTGAACTGGTCTTCTTTCTTATCAATTCTGTCTACACATTCTATGCCACTGATGTGCACTGATACTATACTGCTCTCATCATCTCTGTTGACCTTCAGTACTTCCTGCTTTGGCAGACTCTCCACCTGTTCCACTGTGACTGTCTGATCATTCGTGTTTGGTGTCCTCCATTCAGATGTGATCATTCCTGAGGTATTCTCATCCTCTCTGGAGCTGTTGGAGTCTTCTAGTGTATAGTAGTCTCTATTGGTGTTGATGTCAAATGCTATGTATTCTGCAGTGCAGTACATTTCTATCATATTGTCCATAAGATTTCTCAACTGGGTGAATGTTGGTCTGTCTCTGGCATGCTCTATCCAGCAGTTGCACATGACTTCGTATCTGGAAAATGTAACAGAAACAAATCATTGTCACTGTGATATTTGTCAAATTACAACAGATGTGTCAATTGGCAATCAAACACAATTACATATGTCCAATAAAACAAGACAACATGTGATGAATTTACAATGCTTTGGCAACTGTCAAATGTAAATGGCAATGAGAAAATTTGAGACTAGATTTACTGGTACATGGGTAAAATCAGTTTCCATTTCATGTAACCACTGACAGTGCTTGGTCTTAAATGATAAAAATGCAGTAGAAAAACAGCTTTGTTCAGTAGAAACAGCTTGCTGAAGAGATGGGTTTTAAGTTTCTTTCTGATTTGGGAGGATTTGCTTTATTCTGCAACTTCATCATCATACGGGAATGTTGTCAAAACACAATTTTTTTACTAGTGAAAACAGAGGTTAAGTCTATGTGACAAGATTTCCTGGGGAAGAAATGGATGCAGTCCTATAAAAGTGTAAACCAGTGACACATGGGAAGCAGCTGTCAAGCTGCCGGAATAGTGAGCTAAATGGTGAGTTCTGAAAGTAATTTTTTGATACTTAAAATAAACTTACTTCCAATGTGAGCATTAAAATGCCAATGTTGCTTCAAATAAAAAATATGGTGTTTTTAATATAATTGGAATCCTTAATCACTGAATCTAAGGCAACATTCCCTATTTTTGAAACATGCTACAAACTACTCTGTCTCAGATGGGAAACACTATCAACAAATTCACTGGTTGTTGTGTCACTTCCAAGCCGTTCTGTTAAAAGAAGATTTTGCCAGAACCCACAAATAGAAAACTATTATGACATGATAGCTCATGATAGAGAATTCTGAAGTGAAAATACAATATTGTGCTTTTCAACTTTTTAAGTTTATTGCCAGACATATGAAAGGGGCAAGTGTAAACAATATCTTCAAGTGCATCAAAACCTCTCATCTACTCTGAGTATCCTTATACCAAACCCTAAAATAAATAGATTACAAAATAACACCTGCATTCAAATCTGAGTCTTCAATAAATAACTTCTTCACATATTCACTGATTGATTATACTTAAGTGTCACTGGCTGTAAATCAACAAAAACGGTAAATAACCAACCTCACAATTTCAATGGCTATCAAACTGAATGGAAAACAAGATGTAAATATCATATCAACTAATATTATTTTATATTTTTGCAGTTACACCCATTTGCATATTGGCATGCCAAGCAGTTTCTTTTAAGTTCTATATAATTTCAAAGACAAGTATCAACCACTTTGGTTCTTTTTAAGTTACACAGGAATCGGTTGAGTACCATACTGAGTACAATCTTTCTTTCATGTTGACAGAAGCTTTAGTGCAAGAATGAGCTCTAGATATTTTACTGCTGTGGTCAACACAGAATGTGCTCATCACAAAGAACAGAGTACCATACAAAGCAGCTAGTCCTCAGTAAAGCACAGGGGTTACATAATAACACAGATGCCCAGGTCTTCAGTGTAATTTATTTAATTTGTAAAGAGACTGATGATGCACCAAAAAGTTGGATAAACCCTTTAGAAGATTCAAAATCAAAGTTAAAATAACACCATTGAAGTTCTTTCTCATGATTTAAAAATAACCATGAAAAATGAAGAATGAGGTCAATAATTGTCGTTTGGCATATTTTTGGGAGTTCATTGGGGTGACTTTACTATTACAAAAAAAAAAAAAAAAAAAAAAAAAAAAATCCTGGATGCTGAAAATTCAATGTGACTAATCTTTGTTGCATATGTTACTACCATCTCCGGGAACTATGAAGGCCTGCAGGTATTTAAATCATGAAACAGCAGTGAAGGTGTGAAATGCCTTTGTTAGCAGTTACCACACAAAAAGCACATACTGTCAGATTACAAAGAGTTCAAAATGCCTTATGTTGTGATGTGTGCAAACTAAATAAATTTAGTTATGTCACACTCTTCTCACTACACTGGCTCCCATTCATTACCATATATTGTTCAAATATAATCCCCTTACTTATGAAGCAATACATTTTAGCCAACCTCCATATCTGTCCTCTCTGATTGGGCGGAGTGATCTCGGAGTGATCTGAATAAATGCTCAGAGTGATGCAGTTACACAGTAGCTGTTCCCTCTCAGTGGAACAAGCTTCCTCAAGCCATTAGAGCTGTGGGAAGTATCTCTAGATTTAGAAAGCAGTTGAAAATGTATCTTTTCTGATTAGCCTATGCTCCACCATAGCCTATCTCCCCTTTTGGATGCTAATATGGATACTGCCTCTTTCTTGGAACTGGACTAACCCTTTTTGGACATCAGCGCCTTAGAGAATGTTTTCATTAATTTTGGCACTTTATAAGTGTTACTTACTTACTTTACTTCCTATATGCAAAAATATATATTATGTAGAAGCATTATGTAATTAACATTTTATTGTTTTTACAGTGCTATCTTTCATTTTCTGTTGTTTTGAGAAACCTATACTCAGGTATGCTAATGATTATTTCAGCCATGTCTGCGGGTGTGAGAATCCTCAATATGTTGTTTAACTCTGGTGATCTATAAATAATCTTAAAAGGAGTTTTTTGTGAAATATGTCATCTACTTTTTGATGTTTTGTATGATAGCAAATTTTTAGACCAGTACCTCCATAGTTAACTAAATAATACCTAATTTAACATTTAACTAATCTTAAAAAGTATGCATTATGAAAACCACCTAGTCATTTAAATCACATGTGGTAATACAAATGTTATTTATATACCTTGTTGTAATTAATTCACTTGTTACATTATTGGCTTAAAAGGAAAATTAACTCTGGTTAATCCTAACTATATTTTAAAGGTGTACATTATGAAAAGTAAACTGCATTCATTTAGTTCAAGTATGGTAATATTTCAAATATATAGCCTAATTGTTTGAACTGTTTGTATATATTTTAATAATTAATTATAAATAAGATAGATAGATAAGATTTTATTTATTATAGTGACATGTAACATAAATAAAAATGCAAAGAATAATACAACACAAAATGAGTTACCCAGCCCCCATGGGCTTATATGTCACTTAAAATTAATAATAATAATAATAATAATACAATAAATATTTAGAAGAAATAAAAGAATACTATTAATTTAAATCCATACTTATGTGGAGTGCAGACACTGACTTTTCACTGATACAACTTTTATTTTCTTACTTTCCAGGAACACTTTAAATATTTAAGGAGTTGTCTGGTTGGATTCTTTAAAATTGAAATAAATACATCTCCCTCTGTTAGACTATCAAAATCTTTCAATAACTGTGAATATTTTAAGTACAAATCTTTGCGAAGGTCAGAGTAAACAGGACAGATACATAAAAAATGAAACTCATCTTCAACACACTTCAAGTCACATAATTGACAAATTCTTTCCTCAAGTTTTAAATTAATAAAACGACCACTCTCTACTCTTAATTATAATATTCCACACATAAACTGGGCAAGTAGTGATCTATCAAGTATACATTAATTAGAGCATTTATTATTTTAAACAGAGTAATATAACAGATAAGTGTTGTGCACTGTTATTTTACCTCACTTATTCTCTTTTTGTCACAAAGCCAGTTAAATCTGTGGCATTAAATTTTGTGTATATGGTTTGATTTGTGTACTGGTATGATGCTAGATGCTATGATCAAATTGAGAAGGTAATTTCTTAGAATAACATCATATTACTTATGCAGACAATGATGCATGAGGTTTGCTGTCATATTGATCAATCCACTTACTATTTAATGCTAGCTATTTTAAATTTACTTATTCATTCACAGCTGCTATATCAAGGGTCCAATCAGTCTTTAAATGTCGCAGGTGATGAATTGCTAGTATTATTGGCAAACTGTCAAGGGCTTCAAAATAAACAAAGACAATTATATGTGATAGATTACTTTAGTAAAACCAAACCTAGTATTATTTGTCTGCAACATGCACACTGGACCCCAGATGATGAGCCTATAACAAGATTAATGTGAAATGGAGAATGTATTCTAAATGGCAAATCTTAAAATTCAAGGCTTACTGGTTACAAAATTTGAATATTGGTACATGCATTCAAGGCTTACTGGTTACAAAATTTGAATATTCAACTACAGCTGTTTAAACAGCCAATTAAGGTAATATGAATTCTCTTGATTTGAATTTTGATGACATATCAACTAAATTTCTAAACAGTGTCCGCAGTTTTTGAGGAAGTGAAAGAAACTTTTGAATTCAATACTCAGGCATTTACAATGGTTGTTGATGATTTTGACTTAGTTCTAGACCTTTTGTTAGTCTGTCACAAGTACAAACATATTAACCCTTTTGCAACATTGGGAAATTAAACCAGAGGGAACTGATGGAATTTTCAAGAAAAATATTTTTTATTGGAAAGTTTTCATCCAAAATATTTTTATATTTTATTTACTTAATATAAATTCAGTTTTTAACATATCAAAGTCTTTTCAATATGTTCAGTGTCCATCATTCTTTTTTTTTTTTTTTTTTTTTTTTTTTTTTTTTTTTTTTGTGCACAATTGTTTATTTACCCTTTTTTACATGAGCTTGGCATACCTGCGGCGAGGCGAGGGTATGGAACCTCCCATCGCTGCCAACAATTAGGTTACATCTACACTATTACACTAGAGATAATTTTTAAAGGCTAAAGTATCTTATAAACATTACAATGTTAAAGCAGACCGTTTACAAAAAGTAGATGACTTGATTACACATTTGATATGATTGGGGTCACTCTAAAGTATCTTATAATAATCATAAGCATCATAATCTTATGACAGACAATTTACACAAAGTAGATGACTTGAGTACAAATTTTATATAGCTGTTATATAATTGGGCTCACCCTCTGGGTATAGTATGGTTGGCGAATTAAATGACACTAAATTGACGCCTTCAAGTAAACAAATTTTCAAAAGATGACCATTTTTTTTTGAACTGGTCGTGTCTCATTTCAATGTGCGACAAGTAGTTTTGTTCTGCAAATTTTGTATACAACAGTGATTGGTACTCAAAAATGTTCAAATTTTTTCCTGATTTTGAACAATGGAATATATAATGTTTTGCAGTCATATAAATTAGATTGATTGGATGATATTTTTGGTAGGAAAAGATGTCGCCGAACAAAATCTTTATTGGATTAGTATCAAAATATAAGTTTAATTTCTTCTCTAGCCAGATTTTAATGTTGTTCCAAAAGCTTTGTACTTTCTGACATAAAACAAATAGATGTTGGATAGTTTCATCGTACTGTGAACACAGGTTGCAATTTGAATTTTCAGAAATCTTTACTTTGTACAAGTAGCTCTGTGTCCCAAGGATTCTATATATTAATCTATACTGAAACCAGCTCAGATTATTATCCTTTATAGTTTTAAAGCATAGGTTATTTATAGTTTGCCATGTAAGTTGATCAAATTCAAAATTTAAGCAGTTAGTCCAGTGCTGGAGATGGGAGGAATTATGGGATTTTATATTTGAGGTCAATAACTTTCTGAAGTCTTGACTACCCTTAGCAGATTTCATTAGAATTTTTACATTTGAGTGTAAATATGGTTTAGTCAAATTACTAGGTACAACCATGTCTCTTGAAATGTAAGAATTTAGTAGTATGCTGATCCTGTGGTAATCAAGAAAATTTAATTTTACATTGTAACTTTTCTGTATCTCATTTTGAGACATTAACTTTCCATTACAAATAAGGTCAAGAGGGGATAAAATGCCTTTCTGGTAGAGTTTTGGGATGTAGATAGAGACTGTGGTGTTATTGGAAATTGGAGTGAACCAGAGGGAGCCATGTAGAGTAGAGTTTAATGGTAACAGATGAAGCAGTTCCTTCCATGAGAGGAGAACGTCTCTCCAAAAAGGATTGTCAATTCTCTTAGCGACTGTTTCAGACCACTGTGGACCGAAGAGTATTATTTTATCTAGTGAGCCTACTATGAAGGATGTGAGATGAGCCCATGGACTTTCTGGTGTCATATATAATTTACGAATCCAAGTTAGTTTAAGTGCTTTTATAAAGCTGTTAATTTCAATCATTTTGATACCACCTTGGTGATATTCCATATTCAGCTGATTTCGGCTGATCTTCTCAGGTTTATTGTTCCAAATAAAATTATATATAAGACTGTTAAATTTTTTTATGAAGTCTCCTGAGGGGTTTGGTAGAGAAAGAAATAAATGAGTAAATTTTGGCAATACCAGAGTTTTAAGAATAGTGGCTTTTCCAAATGGAGTCAAAAGCCGTTTTTGCCAGACTTTAAGTATACTTTCTACTTCAACTATAGCTTTCTCATAATTAAGGTTTGGGATATTTGCTAAATTGCTAGAAAAATGGATACCTAATAATTTAAATTCTTGTGTATCCCAGTTGAAGATTTTGTTTGTGTTCAATTTTTCTTTTGAACCTCTCTTTTTGCCAACCCAGACTAATTGCGTTTTGTCTGTATTTACTTTCAAACCAGAGAGTGACCCATACAGTTCTAACGTATTTATTGCAGCCTGTAGAGAGTCCTGATGCCCATCCAAGATGAGAGTGGTGTCATCCGCAAACTGTGATATTTTGTATTCTTTTTGCCCAACATAAATACCCTTTATTTTAATATTAGATTCAACAAGCAATAAAAGGATCTGGGCACATAGGAGAAACAAGTAAGAGGCAATAGGGTCTCCCTGTCTACACCCTTTCTCAATATTTATAGATTTGGACATTACTCCACATTGTAAAACTGTAGCTTTGATATTAGTGTTAAAAATCTTTATCCAGGTCATTAAGCTTGGACCAAATCCGAAGAACTTGAGAGTTTTGTATAAGAAATTCCAAGATACCGAGTCAAATGCTTTTTGAAAGTCAACGAGCATTAATAGTCCAGGTATATCATTTATTTCTGTGTAGTGCATAAGATCATACATCAAGCGAGTGTTGTCTCCTATATATCTGCCTGAAACAAAGCCAGATTGACTTTCAGATATAAGTTTTCCAAGATACCTTTTCATTCTGTTTGCAATAGCTGTGGAGCCAATCTTATAAACAACTGAAAGAAGCGAGATGGGGCGCCAATTCTTCAAATATTCTCTTGCTTTATTGCCTTTTGGCAAACAAGTAATTATGCAGTGGCGGAGAGATGTTGACATCTCTCCATGTGTATAGGCATTATTTAAGGCTCTTAGGACAAAAAATTTCAATTTATTCCAGAAAAATTTGAAAAATTCAGCTGGAAAGCCATCTATTCCAGGGGTTTTTCCATTTTTCATGTCTTTCAATGCCTTATTTAATTCATCCATTAGTAAAGTTCCTTCCAGCTCTTTCGACTCACTTGGGGACAATTTATTCACAAGGTGTTCAGGTATGAGATCACTTGGGTCAATACTGCTTAAACAATCATCACTGTTTTGAAAAAGCTTCTGATAAAAATTTTGAATCTCTTCAAGTATTTCCTTTTGATCAATGACCGTATTGCCCTCTGAATCGACTAGCTTTTGAACAGTTTTTTCTACGTAAGTGTGCCTCTCAAGGTTGCAAAAATAGCTGGTAGGTTTTTCACCTTCTTGAAGCCAATGTGCCCTTGAACGTATGATGTGTCCTTTCATTTTTAGTTCTCTTAATTTTTCTAATTCGTCTTTTTTAGCATTAATCAATTTTATGTTATTTGAGTTTGGTAGGTTTTCCAATGTTTCTATATCTTTCATCAATATTCTTTCTTTGTCATTGGCGGTCTTTTTCAGACCTGATGAAAATTTGACAGTTTCACCTCGTATTTTAGAAAGCAATACTTCTAAGAATAGACTGTCACTTATGGTGAATTGGATTTCTGAATCTTCAATGGTTTTTAAATATTGAAGGTTGTATACTGGAATTGCATAGAAATATTTCTCTAAGTCTATGATATTGTTTATAGTGTTTACATAATCAATATTTTGTAGTAATGAGGTGTTGAATTTCCACACACCTTTTCCTCGTATGAACTTGGTAAAAATAATATTTATTTGCAGGAAAGAGTGGTCGGATCTATACCCTGGTAGGATTGTACTATTTTCAATTTGGTCAAGAAAGCTGGTATTGACAAGAAAATAGTCTAAACGAGCTTGCTGAAATGGTTTCGTGCGACGCCATGTATATCTTTTTACCTTACTATGAAAATGTCTAAATGTATCAATTAGTGAGTGTGTCCTCATCATTTGAAGGACTGAGGTTCTAGATCTTGGATTATTGATATATCTATAGTTATATGAGTCAAGAGAAGGATTTAAGGTAAGGTTGAAGTCGCCACAAATTAGAAGGTGATCAAAAGTATCCTCAGAGATTATTTCATCTATAGTTTCAAAAAAATCAGGCGAATCTTGATTTGGCGCATAGATATTGATAATTTTGACAATGTTCTTATTGATCAATAGATCAACTGATACAAGATTACCAACAGTGTCACAAAAGCTTGATTCTATTTTATATTCAAAAGTTTTTTTTAGAAGAATAGCTACTCCTCTAGAATTTGACTTTCTGCCATTTAACAAACACTCTCCCTTCCAAACGGATTTTATATGCATTTCATCCCTGTTTAACCAATGTGTATCTTGAAGACAAATTATGTCTACCCCAAGATTGTCCATGTAGTTAATAACATCCACTCTTTTTTTGTAATTCTGAAGCCCCTGACAGTTTGCGGATAACACTTTAATTTTGTCACTCACTGGTATAAAACAGGCAAGCAAGACTCACCACAGGCAGCATCAATTGATGGAATAGAATAATATTAAATAAATGTCTAAAAGGGAAGCTTACAGCATTATGTGGCATTAATTTATAAATGTAAGTGTTTGTAATGAGTAGTACATAACCTATACTATAGCTAAGAGTTAGTATACAATGTGCACACAAAAACAAAAGAAAAAACAAAACAAAGAGATAAAGAAGGGAAATAAGTAAAGTAACAGAAAAAGACATATGGTATATACGGAAGACCGGTTTGTCACATCGGGGTCTATATGGACTAAAGTTACTTAGTAGCAACAGTACTTATACATAATTGAGTCAGTACCATATATAGAGATATGAAAAAAGATACCAAAATAACAATTCGTAACTTTTGATATTCATTTTAGGTTTTGAAACTAATATACTCTAGGGTAATTACCAATCAAACCAAGTAATATGCATACCAAACAGCTATTGATCTTGGACAGAGATTTATATTGGTTAGTTTCCATGTCCATCATTCTTAATAATGCTAAAAGTTGGTAAAATACACAACAAACAAAGACAATCTAATTGTTAGCATGGTCATTGCCTTAGCATTAGTAAGGATTGTATTTTGCATGAAATAAGAACCAAAGTTTAATACCCAATCAGAAGACAAATAGGTCCCTTGCTTCTTTAAAATGCTAGATGTAAGCTGAGGCACCTTCTAAGAAAACTATTTGAGATAAAATATAGCTGAGTCATATGACTTAGATTTGAGGCAGTGGCTCAGACTGGGGCTAAGCTAAGTCTACAAACCTTCATGAAATTGCCACATGTTTGGTTATTACAGAGACAGCAATAGTATCACTTAAAATATATTTGTACTTTCATTGCTTTTTTTGTTTCACCTCACATTTGTAGTAGTAAAATACAACACTAGTGTGATAAGAAAACTACAGAAGGAATTGTCTTAGACTGTAAATTACACAATTAACTGATTACTCTTGCAAGCAACCTTACTGTGTCAGTGAAATTGTAAATGGAGAGGTGAAGAACAGTTTTGCATGCTTTTGTAGAACATTGCATTAACTAATTTTACTTCAATAAACCATGAGCAGACGCTCTGTGAAATTAGCTTTCTGATGACATAGAACACATGCATGCACATTCCCCAAATCTTCAGCTCTTATTTTAAAGAAAATAGGTAAAATGAAATGAATAGGTGTCAGTTTTCTAAAACTAAAACCGCCTCTCTCTCACTTAATCATAATAGAAATATAATAGAAATGTCACAAACCAATAAAAATTATGTCAAAGGCCTCTCAATAAACTCTGTGTTTCTGCATCAGACAGGGACTGGGAATAATCAATACTGCTAGACAGGATAAATGCATACACAGGCTAATGTTTCTGTCGACAGATATAAGGTCGTGGGATCATTTTAGGGGCTAATAATCCATTATCGAGAAAAGCTCTATTTGGCATTATATATGTTTGCAATTTTAAAGACATTTTTCATCTTCTTTACTCTTAATCAAATGATGTGCATGTGAAACAATCTGCTTCAACAAGCAAGATTTGATTACTTCTTAGTCTTATATGCAATGTAACATTAATCCTACCAATAGAAGTAATCACTCAAGTATTCATCTGAAAATAGTGCAGAGAAAATTTGAAAGGGGGATAGACTATGGAAATTTAAGTGCAGTCTCCTAGAAAAGCTATCTTAAACTAGTAAATTCAATAATACAAGAGGAATAACAATTCCAGTCCACACTTTACTGATAAAATGTTCCAGATAATCTAACTAATTTTACTATAAATTGATGGATAATTTTTAGAAACGCTATTGCTTTGAATTTGAAGTGAAAGTATTAAAATTGCTTCCTCTGAAAAGGCATACCTGTGACTTAGAAGACAAGCTAATGAGTGAAATAGCCTCAACTGGGGACAATCCACTTCCACGTCATTCAGACACTTTTGATAATAAAAGGAAAGAACCAGAAAAAATTAGTGAAAAGCTATTCAGGGAACTGTTATCAGGTCAAGGGTACCATGAATAAATAAGCAGGAAAGGACATTTAAATACTTTTGTTCTCTTCTTTTGTTCTATTCTGAAAAAAGCAAAAGAAGTACAACAATTTATTGTACCTTATTCTCAGCAGAATCTACCTCATTAGAAGGGTAAACTGTAATACTTTGAGCCTCAGGCTCTCACTTTGGTCTATACATTCAGTGAGATGTCAATGAGAACTTGCATAGAAAGCTGCTTACCAAAGGGCGACAGAGTGACAGAATTACTTAAGAGTTGGTATTCATTATATTTTTTTATTTCTTTATTTTTGTTTCCATATGTACATCTAAGCTATTCCAGAGAACATGTTTAACTGAAAAACAAAGATTTAGCATCAAGTTAATAAACAGTTCAGCGTAATTAACAAATAACCTGAATTGACATTTTCCTGCAGATAAAAAGAATAAAAAAAAATTTTTTTTTACATGATATTCATGCTCTTGACTCCCCTCTGGTCTTTATGAAAGAGTTTACTTATTCATATATCTGTAAATAGGTTTTGCCAGTCACACCACCTTTTCTCAAAACAAATACTATATCCTTTAATGTTAGCTAGATATTTATGTTTACTATATCTTCTTTTAACTTCCTTCTGTAGGTGAAAAACATTCAGTGAAAATTTATTCTTTGAACACTAATAGATATAATATCTTGTCAAGATCAGAACAAAGTTTAAAGGCCAAAAATTACTGTCATACTTAGAGTATCCAAGTATTTTAGTAGTTTTATCTAACTCCAAGTTTGCCCCAGTCCGTTCAGAGATAGAGTTTTTCAAGTTCTTCCACAATTCCAAAACTTTACTACATTGCGAAAAAAGATGACCAGTAGTTTTTGGATATAGACCACAGAGTTGGCATTTATTGCATTCGGATATTTTAACCTGATGCAAATAATACTTTGTATCTAATATATTATTGATAACTTTATACTGAAACCAAATATACTTGTTATCAGGGACAGATTTAAAACAAATTTTATAAATTGTCCTCCAAAAATAATTTTTATTTTCACTAACCAATGGTTCCCATTTTTTAACCTCAATTGGTCCTTTTACTATATCCTTCAGAAGAATCTTATAAAAATCCCCACATCCTTTTTTAGATTTGGAAAGAATCTGTAAGTGAAAGGGACGGGCCGATTTTGTGTAATTAAATAAATCACCAGTTTTAAATATCTTGATGAATTTTTGGACAAGTAATTTAATTCTGTGGAAATCTGTGGAAAAAGGATTCCTTTTCTAAACCAACTAGAGAAGTACACTTCTTCTTTCGAAATTTTGGGGTTATACCACAGACAAGAGTTTAAAATATCTAAATTGCTGGAAACTTGTTGGCTTCTGTAAAGTATTTGCCAATCTTTAATCACATCAATCCAAAAGGTATTGGTCATCTTTTGAAGTAAAGAATCACACCAGCTATTTTCAAAGAATAAATTACCAGTGTTACCATAAGTTTCATTGAACAATGTTAACCATTGACAATCTTCACCAAAGATTCTTCTTACCCAACTCATTTTCAAAGATTTAATAAAGCATTTTAAGTTTACCATCTTTAAACCACCAACAGTGAGATCTGAACATACAGTAGCTCTTTTAATTTTATCTGGTTTATTATTCCAGAGATATTTAAAAAATTCAGTATTTAGTTTTGAAACAAATTTTTTAGGGATTGGCAAAATTAGAAAGACATGTATAAATTTGGAAAGCATCAAGCTTTTTAATACAGTTATTTTCCCTAGAGGCATTAATTTCCTCCTTTGCCATACTTTCAGACTTGTATTAGCATTTTCTAAAACATTGACCAAATTTATGGTCAGGCATAAGATTTAAATTTACATTAAAGGTTATACCAAGAAGTACAAATTCTGCTTTGCCCCAGTCTAGATTTACAGAAACATTAAGTTTATCTTTCGAGTATTTCTTCCTCCCAATCCATATAACTTTTGTCTTTTGTTTGTTCATTTTAAGACCGGAAAAATTTCCATATATTTCAAGTGTGTTAAGTGCTGCCTGTAGTGAGTGTTGTGAACCATCCAAGATCAAAGTTGTGTCGTCTGCAAACTGAGTAAGCTTAAACTTTATTTTAAACCCTATTATTTATGGATTCATTAGAAACAAAAGCGCCATAATTTCTGCACCGAAAAGAAATAGGTATGGTGACAAAGGGTCACCTTGTCTACAACCTCGGCCTACACAAATTTCTTCAGATAGTTATCCACTTTGTAGTACATATATCTTAATATCATTATTGAAAAGTTTAATCCAGTTTATAAATTCCTCACTAAAACGAAAGAAATCTAGAGTGTTACATAAAAAGTTCCAGGAGATGGAATCAAATGCCTTTTGAAAATCTATTAATAAAAGAAGACCAGGCAAAGCTTTATTTTCTGCTGTTTGCATGATATCATAAATTAATCTTGTGCAGTCACTCATCTGTCTACCTGCAATGAACCCTCTCTGAGTTTTTGAAATTATTTTATCAAGAACCGATTTAAGCCTGTTGGCTAAGGCACCTGATGCTAATTTGTATGTTACACACAAAAGAGAAATTGGTCTCCAATTTTTCATATAGCATCTTTCCTTTTTTCCTTTTGGAACACAGGTTATAATTCCTTGACGTAAAGTTGTAGATAGCTTCCCTTTCTCAAAACATCTGTTTATAGCCTTGGTAACTAAAAATCTTAATTTTGCCCAAAAAACTTTTAGAAATTCAGATGTAAGACCATCCATTCCTGGTGTTTTGCTATGTTTCATTTTCCTAAGAACTTCACTTAATTCCGATGCACAAATAGACTGACCTAGTTCAGGATCAGTTACTTTATTAATGTTACAGGTTTTCAGAGGTTCTTTCAAGTTGACCTTTTCTAATGTTCCATCTTTGTTTTCAAATAGATGCTGATAATAGTTTTTAATATATTTCAATATTTCTGCTTGCTCAGTTAAATAGTGCCCGTGTTAATTTTTTACCTTTTTTATAGTTTTCTCTAAAAAGTTTTTGCTTTCTAGGTTACAAAAGAATTTTGATGGCTTTTCACCTTCACTCAACCATTGAATCCTGGATCTTATCATTTGACCTTGTATTTGTGGAAAGAAAGCGGCTTTCTTATCTGAGAGTAATTGAAAATTTGCTATTTCTGTATTTTCTAAATGGTTAATGTCGTTTATCAAGCTTTTTTCTATTTGCCTATCTTTTTTTCTTGAAAATGAGGAAAACTTAATTGTTTCTCCCCTAATTCTAAGAAAGAGTAATTCCAGAAAGAGATCATCATCAATGGTAAAAGAAATGTTTTTATAATTTTCTTTTAAAAAGTTAACAATGGATATGGGAAGTGCGTAATTTATTATTTCTTCATCTATTATTCTATTTATTAAATCAAGATAGTCTTTGTCTTTCAGCAAGCTATAATTAAATTTCCATATCCCCTTTCCTATTTGAAACTTGTTTTCAACAATTTCTAGAAATACAATTAAATGGTCAGATTGATACCCAACTTTTATATAACATTGGTTAATAAGATCTATCATTGAATTTGAAACAAGAAAAAATCAAGTCTGGCTTGCTTTACAGGGTTGCGGGTACGCCAAGCATATCTTAGACTTTGTGGGTGAAAGTTTCGAAAAATGTCTGTAAGGTTAAGTTCAGCATTCATATTCAATACCTGATCTTCCTTTAGGGTTATTTATATGTTTATAATTATTACAATCTATTTTCGAATTAAGAACCATGATGAAATCCCCGCATATCACATTGTAGTCTGGATTATTTTCTTGAACAGTATTTTTTATATCTCTAAAAAAAGATGGATTGTCAGTATTTGGTCCATATAAAGTGAGCAAATTGAAAGTGACTGATGAAGATTTTACTGTTAAACAAAGGAAATTCCCTTCTTTATCTGAATTAGATGCAAGTATCTCATATTCAAAATTGTTTCTAAAAAGAATGGTCACACCTCTAGCATTTGTTTTTGAACCATGAATATAGCACCTATTTCCCCATATTTGGCTTACGGAAGGTAAATCTGTTTCAGTCCAGTGTGTGTCTTGAAGACAGACAATATTTGCCTTTGTTTCTTTGAAATAAGTCAAAACATCGGTTCTCTTTTTCATACTCTGTAAGCCTCTACAGTTTGCAGACAACACAAGGATGCTATTAAGCATCGACAGTGGTATGTTTATAAATAACACTCTCTATGAGATATTTCATTGCTGATTGAGGAAACAGAGACATATCTTTCAATGAACAATTAATCCACGTATAATTTTGATTAATTGATAACATCATGAGTTATTTAGCTTGAAAATTAAATTTTGTTAGGTTATTTACAAAGCTTATATTTGAGATACAATCTCCAAAACACAAGTTAAAGCTTTTTAGCCTGGTCAGTGATCAGAACAATAGTATGACTTTAGCTCTTACTCTTATCAATTCTGTTCGAGCACTCATGCCATGGGAACCCATATTTTCTACTGATACATATAAGGCCGTGAAGGATCAAAATTGTAATGTGGTGAATCTTTTAGGATAATTATGTGAAGAAAATAGTGAAGAGACTTAAAATTTTAAAAAAGTATTATTAAGCTATATCACATATACTTACTATTTTTTTTTGTTGGATATAATTATATATGAAAATACATTCAAGGTATAGAAAAAAAAACGCTTAAAACTATTGAGATTTTGTAAATATATCTATCATTTGTCAAGGAATATAAATTCTCAAATATTGTTAGAATCATTTAAATTTGAGCTTAAATTTCTACCAAAACTTTACGATTTAAAACTGAGTTATTAAGATAGAGAGTTCTGACCTTCCCGGAGGTTAATAATGGAGGGGCTTAAAAGTTTGAAACAGTGTTATTAAACTATAACACATATACTTACCAATTTTTTCGTTGGATATAATTGTGTATGAAAATACATTCAAAGTATACATAAGAAACACTTAAAATTATTGAGATTTTGTAAATATATCAGTCATTTACTAAGGAATATAAATACTCAAATAGTGTCATGATCATTTAAATTTGAGGTTAAATTTCTACCAAAACTTTATGAGTTTAAACAGAGTTATTAAGACAGAGAGTTTCAACCTTCCCAAAGGCTAATAATGGAGTGGTTTAAAAGTTTAAATCAGTGTTATTAAACTGTAACACATATACTTACCAATTTTTTTGATTGGATATAATTGTATATGAAAATACATTCAAAGTACACATAAAAACACTTAAAACAATTGAGATATTGTAAATATATCTATCATATGCCGAGGAATATAAATTTTCAAATATTATCAGGATCTTTGAAATTTGAACTCAAATTTCTACCAAAACTTTATGAGTTTAAACACAGTTATTAAGATAAAGAGTTCCAACCTACCCGGTTATATATATATTCAGATACATAAGTTGTAAATACACTAACACTAAAAGTAAATGCAAAGTCTTTTTAGTTTATAACAGTTTTTATAAATGTATCTGTTCATAATTAGCTAAGGAATATAAAGGACGGAAATCCATCTGAAATGTAACAATTTTCCTATTCACAATTGCAAATATAAAGTTTCAACTTCAACTTTCTGAAATATGACAATATAAAGTTTCATTTTAACTTTCTGAAATTTAACAATTTATCTGTTCATAATTGCAGACTGATATAAAGTTTCAACATTTCAGTCACAGTCTTTTTAAATTATAGCAGTTTTTTATAAATGTACCTGTTCATACTTAGCTAAGGAATATAAAGGTTCAAAATCTATCTAAATTATAACAATTTATCTGTTCTTAAGTTGCAAACACATATAAAGTTTCAACATTTCAGTCACAACTTGTTTACTCAATTCAGTTTGTAAAAGCATCTGTTCACAACTACTTATGGAGTATAGAGGTTCACAACTTCAGCTGCAGCTTTCTTGATCAGTTGAAATCGTCTTTTCCCAAGGAAGACCCCTCCAAATTTTCTGGTTACGATAAGTATAACATCTGAAAGCTTTCTATCCTCTAGAATAGAAGATAACACAGTGCTTCCTTTCCATTCTCCGTCATCATAATATCCCGATCTGTTATTTTCCTCGGGGTCAGTAAAATTGACAAGATCTCTTCTCCGATGAGATGTAAACTTCACAATCAGTGATCTAGGTTTGTCTCGCTTTTGCCCAACGCGGTGTACTATATCCACTCTAATGTCCCCACATGGGTTTTCTTGAGTAAAAAGAAGGCTACTAGGTATTTTCAAGTCATTCAAGTCTTGTCTTAACAGTTTCTGACTTCAATAACGTTAAAATTTCATCAATCTTTTCCCCAAGATCTTCAATTTTTTGTTCTAGTCTGGTATTACTCTTAACTGTTTCTTGCTGCTCACCCATATCCATTAAGATCTCTGATCAGTTTCAAGGTCTTTATTCTCAGCCATCCTGAGATATTTTGGAGGTTGAAGTTTAGGACTAGGAGTACTTGAAATGGACACTGCACTTAAATTCCTCTTTCGTCTTTCAGTATCAAGTTGTGATTCCATTAACTTCACAGGTATCTTGTCATAACTAGTCAGATATTCCAGTATTTGATCATAAAATGTAGAATGTAATCACGTGTACCTCCTTATTCCAACTTCATAGAACAGAAACAGGTTACTGGTTATTAATCAGTTAGCTATCCCCATATATGTTCATAAAATGTAATCACATGTACTCTTTTATTTCACCATCACAAAAACAGAAACAAGTAATATGTTATAAAACAGTCAGATATCTCAGTTTGTGCCTTCGTCCCACACCACAGAACAGAAAGTTTACATATCACACAAGTGCACTGGAGTACGCACAATTTATATCGGTGCATAAAAAAAGGTAATTTAAACTAGTTACAGGTCAGCCCACATGAAATCCCTTGCCATATATGGTCAATCCAATATCACAATATTGGTAAATAATCCTTGAACTGGTGTAACAGCCTTATATTGTTTCCAAATGTAGAATACTTCTAACTCTATAAACTGTCACAATGTTTCATTTAAAATTGGATTATAAATGTCATCATGTTCTATATTCAATACTTTTCCATTTCTATTACTTTATTTGTGGCTAACACCTTTAGAAACCTTTCTATTTCTCTAAAACATATCCTCTGAAAAATTTCACGATGTTATAGCTGACCCATCAGAAGGGTAAACTGTAATACTTTGTGATGCGGGCTCTCACTTTGGTCTATACATTCAGTGAGATGTCAGTGTCAATGAGAACTTGCATAGAAAGCTGCTTACCAAAGGACGACAGAGTGACAGAATTACTTCAGAGTTGGTTTTCATTATTATTATTTGTATATAAAATTACCTTAGCTTCAATAGCAGAACAGACTAAAATCTGTTGTACCCATGATGGTTATCACTTTATGACCTTTCTTGACTCGTGTGATTTAAAACAACCTACCCTCCTGCAGGATCACATATTGGACCTCATTCCCTCCTCTACTGATCGGGATACTATTGTTGATGTCAAAATTTGTGATTTTATATCTGATTATGCATTAATCAAATGCTCGATTGCCTTTCCTCATCCTGTGGCTCATACTCCAATTAAAGTTCAATTTTGAGAGGTACCACTATATCGACATGTCTGACTTCCGTTCTGATCTCAAAAACACTTCCTTCATCAAGTCTCCAGCTAATGCTGTTGAGCAATGTGTACATGATTTAGTGGATGTTCTAGACAGGTATGCACCACTGGCATCTACACTGAGAAAAAAGATTCTGCGGATTGGCTGTCTGATTCTTATCAATGTGCAAAGTCCCTTAGGTGCCAATTTGAAAGTAGTTGGCAAGGCCAAGAATTGACTGAACAGAAGTCAGGTTCAGTGCAATGCTCATGTTAACAAGGATAAGTCAAACTATTATAATAAACTGATCTCAGACAATAGTCACAACTCTTATGGCATTTGCTGCACTGATGATGGTGTGGATGATTTATAAATCAATTTATGTATGTGCATAAATGTCATGAAATATACAGAACTGTTATGGAAATTTAAGCTTTAATATTCAATATGGCCACCTGGTATTTATTAAAATGAATGGCAACAACAACTTCATTGTATTTTTCTATACCGAACGGTCCCAAAAATCTGGACCTTTCATGTGTTGTTGTTTATGCTTGTGTAAAAAGTCAAACAGTGTGTCGGTATTCTTGTGTAAATATTGATTGTGCATCTGTAAAAAGACAGGAAGGGTTACTCTTAAGAAAGTACTTACACATACATTATGGGCTCATAAAAAGAGTAACTAAGTCTTATTTAGAGATAACTCGAGGGCGAGGTGTAGATATTGATAATAAAACACAGATCTTAAGGCAACTGAAGTAACGGTTTGCAGAAAATATTAACTGAATTATTTGCTGGTGGTTGGGTGTATAAAATAAGTTTAGTTAAATTAGAGAATATCTAAAAGTATTAAAAGAAGGTATCATATTGACAGGATTGATTTGATATGTTTGGGTTTATTGGCACGTTCAACGGATTTTATGGGTCCTCTCACAATTGGTTATTTAAGAGTCGAGGAAAGCAATATAAGTGACATCTTGGTGCTCATTCCTTGGAGGTCACATTGGAAAATATTTTGGATCATATTTGCACAAGTTAAGTATGTCTGCCCATGCTCTTTTGTAAACTGCTTTCTGATTGGTTTACAGATTTTACAACCTGGAAAATTTCCTTCACTCTGTCATTTGTACTTCTGGCAACAGACGGATAACATCAGTTCACAGTTAATACCAGTGAAACTTCAAAGTTAGTTTAGTTACGTTTACATTTTTAGTTTTTAAATAACTGTAGTTCTTTATTGTTATATAAGCTTGCTCTTATGCTGTGATGTCGGATAGAAAAGCAAAGCAGCGCAATTTACACTGCAGTAAACAGGTGCAAGTATACATGCTGGTGAACACACAACTGTGTGATGGTAGGGGATGTTTGACAACGGTTATTCGCAAATATGGGGTCTGGTTGTAAATATCATAATCTGATATCAATGATTTTTAGACCATTAGATTGCTATATCTTGCTTATAAAGTAAGAAAATAAACCTGGTTTAGATTATTCTGAAAGCAATAAGCCTTCTACAAGTAAGACATGGTATGTGGATCCAGATTTATAAACAGATTTCACAGCAACTTGCCTGTTCAAGCCCATGCCTAGAATAGTTTGAAACTTGATGATTCTACAAAGGTCACATATGTAAAGAAAAATCTCCCCATGACTAGATCAGCTGCCAAGAATAGATTTCTAGTGGTTTCACAATACAACTCACAGGTCTATGGGTCAATGGTTCAATTTTATGGTGGAAAAACCTTCCTGCCAACACCAACACTAGATACAGGATACCCTTTCACCATAGCTCTGTTTCATACCTGGTGCAACAAGAAAATAATATATGAATGAATATTGTTATGGCCATTCACTTTCTAACATGTACATTTAAAAAAATCTGCAGATTTTTTAGTTTCAAGATAAATTGAAACTTGGGTTGATACCAGATACTATGCAAAGCTTAGATCAAAGTATTTGGCTTCTTTCAAAGGTTCATAACATAGGAGATTTCCTCATGTCCTCGATATCTTTGTATATTTAATAATTCTATACAACAGAACTAGGAAGTTATTGGTGTTAGAAGTGAAATCCGAAATGAGTCTGAATGTCTAAGGAAGATCTGATAACAAAAGAATTGATTTTTAGTATTGTCCAATAATATGACCCTTCAAACCATTTATATGTATCAGATAACCATGAAAGCCAATCTTGTCTCCTGCAGTCTCTTAAAGGATCTTGCCCACAATAAGAAATGTCTTGTATGCAGAGTAAGATACCTTGAACACTGTAGTTTCCACTGGCATGGTACCTGATAAGGCATATACAACCATTTGGAATTTCAATGCAGAGAGTTTTGGTGACCAGCACCTGGTATGTATAATTTCCCCATCAACGAATGAACATAACCTGATGAATGAATTTGAATGCACTTACTGTTTATCAAATCATAATCAGGTCATCATTTTGTTTATTATTCAAAAAACATTCATACCTTAATTGTGTCAATTGTATTCAACAGAATGGCAAAGACTTTGGGTTCTTGATGATTATCGCTTTTCTGCTTTTTCTGTTTGGAGCACCTAAAGTCTCTCTTTAGATTCAGATGCTATAAATATACTATAAGAATTATTTACTCTAACTTCTTTACAATATACTGTTAGTATTTATTATTTAGATAAACAGTTTACTTACTGGAATTTGTTTCCCTTTTTGACCAGTATGCACTGGGGTTAACCGTGCTTTAGCAATTAATGTATCCTGGCCACATATTCAGTAGAAGAGTTTTGGAGCAATATTTGAACCATTTGAATTTTAACCTTATCAGAAAGCAACTACCAACAAACATAGGACCATTGTTGACATTAGCTATCTTCATCAATTATCTCTCAATGCAGTTATGTAAAAATATAGTCACCAATAATGCCACAATTGTGGTGGCCTTGAATGCCTGGGGTCAGTGTTGGAAAGATCATTATATATTAACTTTTTGCTAAAACCAGGTAATTGTGCATATTTTATGAACTGGGAAGCCAAAGATGTTTGCCACCTTTGCTAGAAATAAAAAAAAACTATTGATATCAACTTTAAATAGGAAATTATTAAATTCTTTAGATACAGTGTTAGCAAAGATAATTATAACAAACTTATTATTATAATCTTAACCTTTCTATACATTAATATATACACTTAGACCTTACATTGTAGAATTACTACAAATAAATTGTTATACGTGCAGATAATAAATCAGTGCTGGGGCAACTTGCCACTTGTGTAAATCACGAATCAACTTGAGGCTATAAACTGACCACAACAAAGAACTACAACAAGAATGTTTCGAGATTTGCTCATTGTCCTGGCAGTGACTTCACAGTTTCTTGCCCCTTCCCAGGTAAAACGTTATTGTGTTTCATGGAAGTTTGGCCAAAAACTTTTTTCTGCCAATGTGAGCAACTATTTCACAACCATTAGGTTTTGCCATATATTATATTCTTTACGAACTAAGCACTTTGGTGATGAGAAATTCCAATGTTTCTGAAGTTTTTGAAAATTAATGCCAAACACAAGCATACTCATTATTGACATCTTCTGTAGGATTTGTATTTCTTGCATGGCTTTTACATTCAAAAAATATTTTAAGGGTAATACTAACTTTCCTTCTTTTATTTTATCCAATATCCTCGAACACACAATTCCAGGTTCTGGCCCTACAAGACAGCCATCAAGTGTGATATTACGATAGTAAAAACTGCTACTGTGATTTAACAGGTGTAAGACAATTAAGGGCAGCAAAAACTTCACCACACCAGCCATTGCAGTCCGATCGGATGCTAATGATTCTTTTTATTTCAGAAAAAATTTACTTTCAGAAGAAACCCACTTAAAGATTCTACAGCCAAAAAGCATTTCAAGAATATTTCATGGTTGCTTAATATTTATCCCCCTCTCACATTACATAGTTTCAGGAGAGAGTGTACAGCCTACGGGTTTTAATACATTGTTTTTACATGGTCTGACGGAATATGGCACCTGGGAGTCAGATGCTGTGTGGAAATATACTTTACTGAATCCCCATGTTATTAGACTACACATACATCACTAGCTTACTTTGATGCTTAGAGTTCCTGTTCATGTCTGAAATCACCATTGCAACATTGCTGAATCATTCTTTTCTTGGCTAACTAATTGCTGAAGATAGATAATCAGTTGCTTGCTTATGCTTATTTGCTCCACTGATACATATTTATGTTCAATATTTTGGTAATATTGTGTATACATATGCATAATGCACTCAAGCAACGTCTAGTAATACTTTAGTTATAATCTGAGAAATTAGATTAGAGTTAATATATTAATCCTTGCTTGTGTCTTTACTGGGTTGGGGGGAATGCACATACTAGTTGATCAAGATTCTACACTGTTATTTGCTGGGCATTGGTAAGCAACTTCTATCTTCACACATGGGGCCATGTCCAGCAATTGAACTGCAGGCCTCAGAGGTAGGATATGAACATGAACACACACCATCGAGATCCCTTCCTTGCTTTAAATAGCCAATTTTTAAAGATTATTCAACATTAATTGTGATGGATAAAAATTTGTCCATTACCTAAACCTATTCAGAGTGCACAGAATTTACAAGAAATCATTCTACTCATATAAAACTAATTGCCATTGGTTATATTCTGAGTCATATTTTCATGAGTCAGGGGGTCCAGATTGTTTAAAAATGTAAACAAAACAAGTTCTAATTTTGGTAAAATTTCTCACAATAGAAGACATGCTACTTTTACAGTAAATCCACCTTTTCATTCATTCCTTTAATGATAATGACTGTAATTATTTTTAAAAGAATGATATCTTATCCAATGAAACCAGCCCATATATGAATTAACATATGACTTGCTATCTACAGATTATTGCGTGGATAAGTTACTTGTCAAAATGTATCACTTTTATTAATAAGAACTAAATATGGAAGCATCAATGAATCCATAAAATGAGTTGAACTGATCATGTCCTCTGAGGATATATATGATCATGTCCTCTTTGGCTTCGTAAAATTATTACCAGAAGTGCCATGGTTAAATGCCGGGTAAAACCATGATCACTCATGGATTATTTCTACACTGATCATCCAATTGCTGAATAAATTAAAAATGATCCTGCTTCATAAATCTTAGAAAATAGTAACATTAAGTGCTAGAAAATTGCAAATTTAATAAGTAAATTAAATTTTTATAAGTTAATACCCTATCCAATGGACAATAGGCTAAACCGTTCGGTGCAGACCGGCCCGCCAAACGCCAGAAAAAGACGTCCTGTGTTTCCACCGGCTGGCTGGTCCATAGTACTGTGCACTCCCCAGATGGCGCCTCGTACTTCCTTCCTGTCTAGACAACCTGATGTCATAGCATCTTTTTCGTTGTCTAAACCTGTTAGACCCCTAGTAAGCTGATAGCGGGGTCGATGGGAGGGTCTTGTGTGTCCATTGGATAGGGTATTAACTTATAAAAATTTAATTTACTTATTAAATTTGCAATTTTATTGCGTTAATACATCCTATCCAATGGACAATATGCTGAATAACTACCGCTTGGTCGGGACATATATGAACTCATAATAGCAAATTTTAACCTACGGTCTAGGCTGACTTTGTCAGGAGACCAATAGGCCCAGGCCTGGGTTGACCTTAAAGTCAGGAAACCCTGTAAGGTCATGGTCGGTTACCAGCAGCCGGTTACCCGGGGTTATACCGACATTGCCCCCCCTTTTTTAACAGACCTGCTCTGAGGTAGGGGGAAGAGAGGGATGAGTTCAGTCCCAGAATGTCAATAAACCTCCCAAAGGAAGCACATCACATTTTTTACTATGTACATGTAGAAACTGTTAATACTATGTACATATATACAAATCTCCTCAATCAAAGGGCCAATTGTGGATCTGCTGAGCAGCCCATACCGAGCCCAATTGGTAAAGTTCCGATAGAACTGTGTCAGGGTATTATGTGACTTCAGTGGCAGGCTGACAAGATTAGATCTAAGGAGACTCCCGACTGGAAGACCTTAGGAGCAGCAAAGACTCTGACATCATGGGTTTTAACCTGATGTAAAGAGTGGGCCTCCTGGTCAGAGCTCATAACATAGGATCACAGTCTGTTTGATCCAAGAGGAGATAGAGGCAGATGTCTTTGTCGGAACCTTTCTTAAAGGAGACAAAAAACCCACCTCCTAATTCGACTTGAGGTCTGAGGTCCTGTCCAAATAGTAGCGCAATGCTCTAACCGGAGAAAGGGACCAGTCAGACTTGAGAGATCTATCCAGAGATGGGGGCCAGGGCTGTTATAACCACTGGGGCCACAGTGTCTGGACCCTCTTGGCCAGCTGATTCTTGGTTAGAAAGCTGGGTAATGGATACGGGGACACCGTTGACCAATCGGATTGGTGTCTAAATTTTTTGTTTTGCCAAGCATGAATCTCACTTCTGTGTTTGAACCACCCAAGGGCCAAGAGGAATACTGTCTTGAAGGTCAAATGCTTCAAGGAGGCCTGCTTGATTGGTTCAAACGGAGCCTTATTCAGCTGGTGCAAGACCAGTGAGAGGTTCCAGGAGGGTATGCCCCTCCTGCCTTTGGGTCTGTCTCTGTGGAAACTGTCCAGGAGACGAGCGAGATTTTTGTCCTTGCTGATGTTGAAGGGTGAATTTCCCAGTTTATCAGCAATGGCTGAACTCTAACCATCAATGGTGCTGGGCTGTAGTTTCCTGTCCCCATAAGGTACATAAGGAAGTCAGCAACTGACTTCACAGGATACCCTGAGGTCCACCTGATTAGTGACACACCACTTGTAACAATGGTCCACTTTGCCTCATGGACTGATCTGGTTGATCCCCTTTTGAGGAGCCTCAATTCTTGCTGCCACTGCCTCAGCTAAGCCCTGCTCCTCGAATGCTGAGGCTCCAGGAGGCGTGCATCAAGATTAAGATTTGTCAGATTTCTGTGAGGGATCTGATTGAATGGTTGTGTCAACAGGTTGGGCAGATTGGGCAGGCTCAGTGGGATTTTGCTGGACATGGCCACTGGATCCCCAAACCAAGGCATGATGGGCAAATCAGAGCAACCCCGGAGCAATCAGAATGATCCTCTTTTATGGGGAGTCCTGCAACATCACCAGTTTGCCCAATATGGCTGATAGTGGGAAGGTGTATGCTTCCTGATCCTACCATGGCAAACTGGGTAACATGTAACCAGGGGATCCGGTACCAGTGACAAGGGCAACCTGAGGTTGAACCTCATGGCAAATAGGTCTATTTGAGGCCAGTGCCACCTGTTGCATATTGCTTGATAGACCTCCTGAAGGAGAGACCACTCTGTTTGGGTGGTCTGGTCTAGCCTGGATAGCTTGTCTGCGACCACACTCAGCCAGCCTGGAATGTGTCGGGCTTGATTTCTGGCGCCTTAGGTCAAGATTCTCCAAAGTAAAGCACAAAGTGGGCCCGACCTCATGCCTCCTTCCCTGTTTATGTATGACACCACTGTGGTGTTGTCTGTCTCTACAAGTACTATCTTGTGTATACAGAGGTCTTGGAACTCTTGTAAGGCTAGAAAGACTGCCTTGAGTTCTAGGTAATTGATATGCAACTTGCTTTCCAGGAAGGACTAGGTGCCTTCTGCAGTGTGTTCATTTAAGTGAGCACCCCACCCTGCTTTTGATGAATCTGTAAAATTTGCAGATCATGTTTTATTTGGGTGTAATGGTTGGCCTATAATGACATTGTCCTCTTGCAACCACCCTTGTAAAAGTGGGTGCAATTACCTTGGTATTGGAATCACCTTTTCTAGTGACTCTGGTACCCTCCAGTTGTTTTTGAGATGCCACTTTATGAGTCTCCTATGAAGTCGGCCTAGGTGAAATTGCTTTCCTGTGGCTGTTAGTAAACCTATCAGACATGAACTGCTGGACCGGACAAATCGGTAGTGACAGTATTTCTAGTATTTTGTCCTGAAGGTTCTGCCAATGGTCCGGTATAGGTCGGACCCAACTGGCCATGAGGTCGAACTTGTAACCTAAACTTTGGCATATTTTCACTAGATCTAGTGTATGCCGGAGACAACCCCGGTGGGATGTGGCTTTCACCAACCAGTGGTCTAAATACTGGTGGATTATTATACCCTTGTGTATGGCCATCAGTTTCAACTCCTTTGCTACTACAGTGAGCTCCATGGGTGCAGTGGACAGACTGAAAGACAGTGCTTTGAACTGGTGTGTCTGACCCTGGTATGTCCTGGACTGTTCCTGTATTGGTATATGGAAGTAGGCATCCTTGAAATCTAATGAGGTAACCCACTCCCATTGTTGGAGGATGGTCCTGATGGTCTCCGAAAGGTTTGGTTTGCTCAGACCTAGAATAGGTCTCCAATGGTTGTGTGGTTTTGGAACAAAGCAAGGTTGAAGAAACCCAGAGATTTTGATCTGGCTCGACTGCACCATTCCTTGTCCATAAGCTGATGTAATGCTTCTAACCAATAGGTTCCTGTGAAGATGTGCATAGCAGTTGATAATTTGGGTGATCTTGTCAAGCTTGGTCTTGACTGGGAAGCGAGAGTGTAGCACTCCTTCAACATTTGTACTACCTAGGGTCCAGCCCGCAAGGCTTCCTAAGTCCCGAAATGAGGTTAGTCTGGACCCTACAGGCAGATGTGTGCCACATTCGGGACATTTGCTAGTCTGACAAACATTTCTGTCCCTCCGGACACTGGTCCGGTCTGGTGACAATGATCCGAGAAAACAGTCTCTCTGTTCTTGTTGTGGTCCGGCCCGTTGATTCTGACACAACTTTTCACATTTAAAAGACTTTTGCCCCAGGCCAGCATCCTGCAAGGTGCAGCATTTACAAGAAAATGAGATGGCTGACCCTTAGCCGGACATGATGAAGAACTTGTCTGACTATCGAACACTATCGAATTTTCTGTAACCAAATCTACCTTGGTACCTGTCCGGTACCAAGACTCCATAACCGGTAATTCACTGTAAACAGCTAAGTCTCTGTAACCGGCACAAAAAAACTGGCAGGTTGGGGTCACCAATGAATTTAGACAGCTACTGATCTATATTTAGCCAGCTTTTTCTATGTAACCAGTTGGGGTGAAGCCCTGTACAGTAAGGACTCAGTAAGCCCTGTTAGTAGACTTGTAACCGGTAGGTTGAAGCAAGTGTACAGGGCTGTGTAGCCAGTACCAGCCGGTACACTCTGTACCCAGTTGTTGAAGTAAGTGTACAAGGCTGTGTAGCCAGTACTAAACAGTTGCTAAAGCAATGTTACAACTATCTTGTGTGTTGAATTCAGCTTGCTGTAGGTTTCCTCCATTAATTAAGGTATATCTTTAATTGCACGTCTTATTTGTAGATTTGACAGTTGCTGGGAAAGCCCTTATGATCTATTTTTAGAAACACTTGGTGTTCGGTGTGTCACGTGACCAGCTTGCTGGTCGGAAAGACACGGGATTGGCTGATTGGAGCTCGTCAGTTCTGGCATTCTTTTGTGATACTTAAACATGCAAATGCGCAGTATTCTGCTCATCCACAAACCCACCTACCGACAACGAAGCCGGGTCTGCAAGGCAGGGACTGGAATCACAGTAGACGTGAGTTCTGAAGAACGCACTTCCGACCTTCCTGGTCGGTGAAAACATGTGACCTGCTTGAACGCACGTCTTATTTGTAGACGTGACCTGTTTGAATGCACGTCTTATTTGTAGATTTGACATTTGCTGGGAAAGCCCTTATGAGCTACATTTAGAAATAATTGTTGGTCGGTGTCATGTGACCAGCTTGCTGGTCAGAGGGACAACGTGATTGGTTGATTGGAGATGACCTGCTTTGTGACCTGGTCGGTGAATCACATGACCAGCTTCGGGGAGATGCCCTCACTGGATGAGTTCTTTCCTTATATCACAGTAAACGTGAGCTGACTGGTCGACTGATGCCTGTAGCAGAGAAGTCTGTACCAGTGCGCTGGAGGTGAATTTCAGGAACTAAAAACTGGAGTCACAGTAGACGTGAGTGCAAAGAATGCCCTTCCGACCTTTTAGTTCGGTGAATCACGTAATTAACTTCGTGACCTAGTCGGTGAATCATGTGACCAGCTCCGTGAATTGGTAGGAAGGTCACACGATTGGCTGACTGGGTATGTCGTCAGAGGTCGCGTTCTTTTAAGCTGGCCGGTCGGCTGATGCTTTAAATGCAGAGAAGCCTGGACCAATGCGCTCTGTTGATGAAAGTCCTGGCCGGTCTGAAGTCGGTTCTTCTTCTCAGCCGGCTGTACACTCAAACCAGTTTCCTGGCCATCCACTGCCCTTATTACCGACACAAGGGCCGGGTCCACAAGGGTGGGACTGAGAGTGATTAAAGATGAAGTTCCTTCTATGTAGCTCTGAAGAAATTTGAAGAATTCATCTCATGCTTCTGATGAAAAAACACTACCAGTGCGCTCTGGAGAAGAATGCGCCTTTCTTGGGGAATTCCTTCTATTTACAGTGCTCAAAACTACGTAGATTGAAGTTCCCCGTGATTTCTATTTGTAATACTAGAAAGACGTTACTACGGTGATTGTAGCTGAAGGTACATTCAAAGAACAGACACGGATAAAAATACCTGTAAGTAGTATATCCACAATTCCTCAATATTGACGATCTGCCCCTAACAACACAATGGTTGAATGGGAGGAAACTAGCAAATGGCTGCCTTCATATTTCTTCGATTACTGCCCTATCATCAAAATTAAATTGAGTCAACTAGGGAGCGTTTCCAGCAGATTTCAAAATGACTATCCATGCTTGATAAGTAAATAAATATTCTACACTAAATTCTTCACGTATAAGGTTGAAAATCCGCCATAAAGCACAAATTTCCTTTAAAAATCTGGAGATTGTAGAAAACATGTCTGCACAGTACACGTGCCAAACAAAAAAAGATGCTATGACGTCAGGTTGTCTAGACAGGAAGGAAGTACGAGGTGCCATCTGGGGAGTGCACAGTACTACGGACCAGCCAGTCGGTGGAAACACAAGACGTCTTTTTCTGGCGTTTGGCGGGCCGGTCTGCGCCGACCGGTTTAGCATATTGTCCATTGGATAGGATGTATTAATGCAATAAAAGTTACATTTTGATCAGATTTGAAGGAAAATATAAATTCACTGAATATGTAGTGATAAGTTGTTTAGGTTTGTAAACCCATTAATGTTGAAAAATCAATTGATCATCAGAAACTAATAAAAGTGAACATGTAAACATCTAACTTTGAAATATGCATTTCCAGCCAAAAGTTCAACTTAGAAATTGAAGCAGTGTGTAATCGCTGTACCACCAACAGTCATGTAAATACATAACCATGATGTAAACTTTAAATCTACATAGGTTTATGTTTGATTATGGTTTAATGCCATTGATCTATAAGGAAGATGTCTTTACTTACATATAGACATATTCACACATGTTGATACTTTTTAAGGTGTTTTAAATAGTGTTTTATTTGTTGCCATTAGCAGACGTACATAGAGCCACTAAAGGATAATGCAATACTTTAAAAAAACAGTCGGCTATAGTCCAGGTATAGAACCAAAATACTCCATATCACCTTGAAAACAAAACAATAAATACCTTTTCCACAGGTAATGAGGAAAACATGCCATTCTGTTACCATGAACTGTTAAAATACAAGTAGGGAGCAATGTATAAAACCCAACTCCAGATGGTGCATAAACACTTTGGGACAAAACAGGTTGATTTGTCATGCAGAAATGTTCTTTTTTCAAGATGAGACGAAGGGGTCTTCTGGTTGACAAAGAAACAATAATTGCATGTAGAAATATCCAAGTTGCAATTCCACCTTCCAAATACAAATATATCATCCTCAAGATTGACAACCAGGGGAAACTAGTGCCTGACATTAAAGGTGAACGAAATAAAACAGGAACAGAAGACAAATGCTGCAGTCAAGAAATACTGAAACATTGCAAATCTGAACCACGGTATATACTCTGTGGCTATTGCACCACCACAATTTTTGGGAGACCAGTTGTCCACCTAGCTCTGATCCTTTGGTAAGTACAGTGCATGGTTGCTTCTTACTACAAAATATCTCAACATAGGTATTATAAATGTCAGCAGATCTTTTCTCTGATTCTTGGCAAGATAACTAAAAAAGCTCTGTGTGGATTTTGAAGAAATTTTCAAATAATGTCTGCAATGGCATCTGGAGAAATGGCTAGGTTTTACAGATGTTATGATTTGAGCAGCACATAAGCCCAGACTTTGACCGTTAAATTAAGATAATTTATCCCTGGGTTTTTCACATACTAACTAGGAGAATCTCTACTTTATGTTAAAAAATATGCAAATAAGGAAAAAAATAACTAGGTTGGAGAAAGCTCAACACTGAGAAAAGTCTATTTGGGACGATTTCCTGTAGCAGATTACAGTCCTTAAAGAAGTTTGTAAATGATCACTTTGAACCTGTGTGTTCAAGACTCGTAGTTCATACTTGATTTCCCATTCAACAGCCAGAGTCATATTTGGACAGGTCCTCAGAATTGCCACTTGTTTGATTCAAACCCACACAGAGGTGACAGCCTATGATTAGATGCCAAACTCGGAAACAAAAAGATTATTATTATTATTATAGATGACAGGCTTTACATTTAATTACCTTACAAGTGTTTTAAAAAGTGTCTGAATAACCCTCACGAGGTATCTATATTATGTGAGGTATCTAAAATGGAGACTTTTACAAATGTGAAGACATGCATAGAAATCAGAGATTTCTAGATTAGTTTTGCACATATGTGTTACAGGGCTCCAAATCATAGTATCAAGCTCACCATGGTCTATTGGAGTCTCTTGCATGATGTACAGAAGACCTTCCACGCATGTAAGACCTTAGAGTGATCCAACTGACACAAAACTTTAATTCTTCACAAAGCACTCAAATGGTGAAACTCTTAAGAAATAACTCCAGATCCTGATTTAACTCAAAGTATCAGGGCGACTTTTTATTGAGAAAACTGCACACATAGTTTACAATTAAACACCCCAATATACTTTAGAGTAAACCACAAGTAGTACTTGAAATTCGCAGCTGAATGTATAGCCATCAGCGAGATTAATTGGAATAATAACACAGGTAGGGTTTTTCTTATTTCATTTCACTTTACTTTATTTAAGATAGTGTATAAGTTGTTAGTGGATATGAGCTTGTTGGGAAGCACAGCATGCTGGTTGTGGCTGGTTTCTGTACATGACCGTGCAGACCATTTAGCAACACATGCGTCTCACGTCTAAGCTCATGGTCCTGAATCCCAAAGGGGACAGCCTTCCCTAAACTGCGGCATTTAGTGGCATACTTGCTAAAACCCCGTGCTTTACAGTGCAGCGAGCTTGACAAGCACAACTGTACTGTTTTCTTTTTCAGGCATGTCACTTCTTATTTGAGCTATAATGTACTGAATATGATATGAGGTTCACTATATCCAAAAACAGATAGATAATATAACACCATAACTTGGGAAGAGATGACTGCCTACTTGTGTTATGGTCATAAGGCAATTACGGTGGCAATTACCTTTTTTTACGTTGCAACAGGAAAAGACAACAAGTTTTACTTAACAAATTTATTTATCAATTAAAATAATGATTACAGTCAACTGAGTTGACGTTAATAGTTCATACAATAATGTAATAATATATTATAGGAGGTTTCCCCAAATCTATAAATGGATCACCCTAGCAGAACTACTGAGGTGGTTATAGAAGCCTAGAGGGGTTTCTCTCAGTTTATCAATAGACCAATCTAGCAGAGTACTACAAACATAAATACCACTTTATTAGTTCTGTGGAAAAATCAACTTATTGGAAAAATTAAATCATGCACTGACACACTGCCTATATATGCAACACTGAGTTTTCAAAACATTTTGATTAAATTAAATTAACTTGAAGTTGAAGTGGGTACAGAAATGTAGAAACAGTAGTATCTGATAACAGAGTTTGATAACAACCCACCCACCCCCAAAAAGCTAACTTCCAACAGACTTCCAAATGTTTTGTTCACTGTCAGCTATTGTTAGAACTTTTGAGT
Organism: Sabellastarte sp. h YS-2021; assembly: GCA_964017235.1. NCBI lineage: Eukaryota > Metazoa > Annelida > Polychaeta > Sabellida > Sabellidae > Sabellastarte > Sabellastarte sp. h YS-2021. Next base: position 69,146,456 of record OZ024938.1, read on the forward strand.
ATTTATAAATGTCCAGATTTACTTTTTACAACAAATTTCCTTGCTTACACTCTCCAAGATTTGTGGCTGTTGAGATGAATACCTGAAGGCTGATTACCTTTTTATGAGTTTAAAACTGGTATTTATATATGTCATGGAATCTTAAAATAAACCTTTGTGTAGTTACCTCAGTCAACAACTTCAGGAACTTGCAAATAATAAGTGATTGCGTCAAAAAAGTAAAGAGTTTTGATAAAAGGCCAGTGATTTACCAGCTGCAACTGCAGTCTAGGGTGTGTTTTCTCTGATCAAGTGTAATGTTTTAATCCAGCATTTTTAAAAGCATTCTCTACAACATCAGATTTTTTAACTTAATATGTAATGGCCAGAATTATTGGCCAGGAAATTGCAAAAACACAGAAGGTGCTATAACCTGACACAATGTGATCCAGGTCATGGTGACATTAAAGATTTCATTGAATGTACTGTTTGCTCTAGCATTGCTCTTATTTTCAGATATTAATTTAGTGGTACACAGCCGACACTTACTGGCCAAATGTATATGCAACAAAGGTGCAGAGTGAAAGCCTTCAAATCTTGATGCACGAGACGACACACAATTTTCTGATTGTAAACAATCAAGATATCATAATATTGCAAAAGAATGAAAATATATTATTGAGTATTAATGTACATTACTTCTCTGGCTTTATTGGATGAACATCCCTCTTAATGTCATTGAATAAAGGATAAGTAATTGGTTATGGTCGAGGCTTTTGTTGTTGGCTCTTTGTTGTCTTATGATTTTGCCCCCTCCCCCAGAATTCAGTAAAACTTCCACCAAAGTTGAGTTTCATGTTCCTCACCACTCTATACCTTTACAAATAATTTGGTGGAAGTGACTGTCATAAATTTCCACTTCTGATTGTATTTCTCTTTTCTTAAACAGAAATAACTTGAGACCTCAGACCATTGCTGAAGTTTTGAAATCCAGTAAAATACATTGTACAGACATAATTGCTGTAATTGAAAGACATTATAATATCAGTGTAAGGAACAATGGGGGATCGACTGTGGAGGTCAGAAAGTATACATAACTTAATGGATACATATGCATAGTTACACCCACATACACATGTTCATAGAAATGAGTACATAGATTTGATTTATTTGGGTTTAACATCACTTTGAAAACATTGTTTAGGTCACATCATCAGGGGAAGTTTTATGGGCAGAGGAAACCAGTACATACTTGGCAAAGATTCTGTACCATAAACTGCTGGACAATGATGAGCAACAACCAACTATCCATATAAAGTTGGGTGAGAGATTTGAACTGCAGACCTCAGAGGTGGGAGGCAAGTGCCTTAAAGGTCATAGGAAGCATTTTTCACAAAAATTGTAAAATTAACTTAATTCAATAGACAAACCACCTATGAGAATGAAAATGTGGTTTATTTTAAGAAATATATAGTACAGGAGCCATAAATAGCATTGGAAAAAAATATATAATGAAGTGGAGTAAAATCAAAGATGTTCTCAAGGCTATTTCAGAAATTTTTTGTGGCAGACTGGTGTCTTATAAACAAATAAACTTCATAAAAACAAAAAATGCAATCTGTTAAATATATATGAATGTATTAAAAGGCTTACAAAAATGTTTGTTTACATTGTCATGAACCTGTAACATCAAGGCTAGTACTTTTTATGGGAGTTATCGAGTGAAAAATAATAGCGACAGTTGTAAAAATCTTTAAAAAAACTGACAGAAAGTGACTGAATATTTGATGTAACCTTGTTCAGAGGCATCTTATTTTTACAGAAATTAAACTTTCATATGTACCGGTATATATAATTGTTAATGAATGATCTAAAATGCTTCCTATGACATTTAACCACTTACACCATGGAGCCTCCAAGTGAGGAAGATTGAATATATTTTGATGCTGATGCTTTGATGCATTTTGACACTGCCAAGGAGAAGATTATTTTTGTTTTGAATTTGGTATGTTTGTCTATTGTGTGGAAAGTTGTGGACAGAATTTGATAAAATTTTCACGCAATGTTGACAGTGTTAACAAAAAACAAGTAGTTTTATTTTTATGGTGACTAGGATCAATGTCTAGACATGACACTGCTGCTTGTAACTCAACTGTTGATACTTGTATTGTGTTTTCATAGCAACATTACACATCAAACCCATAAATACAGTTGGAAGAAAGTGCTGCTAAAATACTAAAATACTGTCAAGAGCACCAACTCCTAATATAATATGAAGCAGAATTGGTCATAGAGAATAATAGCTGGAAAGTTCCAGGCACCACAGATATATGACTGTGATCACTGGTTTTTGCATTTTACATTGCATTAACAAAACAAAATTGTTACTCTTAAAATGACAGGAGATAATGTGGGCTTTGTGTTGCTTTCATGCAGAATGAGCTACCTGTTGTATATAGATCTCAAGCTCTAGTCCAAATGGAACAGAGAAAAAGAAATATTTGCTATTGTACATTCAATAAATTCCATAACTATGCCATCACAAAGGCAATACCATAGGCAACTGACCATTATCCCCTTCATCTAATGTCAGGCAGGCTACTTAGCATCCAAATCTGCGATTCCAGCGGACAGCGGACACTCTGCTTTTTGAAAGATGGCCACATATCTAACAGACAATGTTTTGGCGAGTGTATTATTATGTGTATTACCTCAGGTACAGAGAGTTTGAACCATACAAGCTTTTGTAGGTGTTCCACTGTAACCGACTATAACTGACTCTACGACTCTATGATCGGTTGCAAAAGTTGGGGATTGAGGTCAAAAATCCATAAAAAAGTGTACAAAATTTCTGGGTCAGTTTCATCTCCCTGACAGGATGTAGTACATCCTGTCATGTCAGGAAGTGGTGTGGTGGTACTGAACCATGACAGGACGGCAAGTGCTTCCAGACAAGACAGTAACAGTAGGACAAGACGGAAGTGTGTCTGACAAGCCGTCATGATCTATGACAGGACAGTTACCAGGTGGGCAAAGCCAACGTCAGGATAAAGAGTGGGAGTGGGTCTATGAAATATCAAACATGTAGAACCCACACTGAGGTGACAGCCTGTAATTAGGTGCCAAATGTTCTGCGCATTAGGCCGCCGGGGGGACCTCACACATTTTGTAACAAGATCTTACCAATACTGCGAAACATGAAAAAAGTACTGCTATTAACCCATCTGTACCCATTAACTCTGATTAACTCTGTCTTACAAGCCTGAGGCCTGGGGCTGATCTGGTTGTTAGAAAAATAGCTATTGGCTCTCTCATGGGTCCACCACTTAATACATTTCAATATATTAATTCAATAGAGTTGTTCAACCTTTACAGGCATCCTAAATATTCCTGTTTTGACTAATGGACAGTTTTTAAAACCATACTCTTAATTACCACCACAGATATATTTGTGTTGCCATCACCTTAAACTAATCTTTAAATTAAATAAATGGCATAAGTAGGTTGCACAAAACCAAGAATTCTACTACAAAAAGTAAATATATGAATATGACATCATCATATCAACTAGGGATTCGTTGTTAAGAAATAGTTTTATGTTTACATCAAATCAAAAATGAACTTTATTCTGCAGATAAATAATTTTCAGTTTTAAAACTTTCTTTTTTGAAACATATTCAGTACTTTGGGTTAACAAGTACCTATTGTCTCAAATATAAGTTATGCACACACATATAACATGTTTAATTTCCTTTGATTTCCTTTGAATAGAAACTGTCTTGGATTATAAGTATTATTGAGGAATCGGATTATATAAGACCATGACATATGAAAATGAATATTTCTCCTGTATTTTAGCCATTTTAAAGACTGCTTTAAAGTTTGTGTTTTAAAAACTTACAGTAAAGTCAACCAATCATATTACATGTATTATTGAATATTAAGGCAATGGCGTCAATAGGCATACTGTTTCTTCTAATGTTACACTACCTTGAATCCATCATTACAGCAAGGAAAGCATTAGAGTTGGGATCCTGCTATGAGGAAATACCTGGCTGAAAACAGCGGGAAAAAAGTTGAACACATTTTATATGACAACAAAGAGAAAAAAAAGGTGTCACACTTAAAGAGATTGGTGTTGATCATCGCAAATTAAGGTAGCCAAAGTCACAATCTTTCTGAAAGACCAGAGACCAGCATTCTGGGACTGACAACACAACTCTTATTTTACAACAAGCATCATTGGGGTGTAATTTCACAGGAATTTCATTTGTTTTTGATAAGAAAAAAGAAAATCAGTGTAATGGGCAAAGCAATAAGTCGCGTCACTGATTTATTTCAAGATGAGAGTAGTAGATAGTTGGTTAAAGACCCCATACCACAGTGATTGAGGTGCATCCAGCGAATCAGTTTATAGGAATTAGCCACATGACTGTAACCATGGCAACTGTGCTCGTGCACATTGGGGCATTTATGAACAGATGGCCAAATGAGAATGAGAGTTAAGTGATGACATCTTAGAGCAATTAAAACGTTTTTTGTTGCTATTGTTGTATGCAAATGTGTCTGGTGAAGAAATTATGTAAATGACACTGGCAAAAATCAGATATGCAAATAAGGTTTGCGAAGAAAGTGGGATATGCAAATTAGGCTAGCAAAAAGCCAATTGTGCAAATGAGGAAAAGTCAGATAGGCAAATTACACAAGAAGTCATATTTAAGACTTATAAGTAAATGAGGCTGGCAAAATAAGTGTTTATGTATTATGCAAATGAGGCTCACCAAAAGTTAAATATGTCAATCAGGTACACTATATAAAAGCTTTTAACAATCGTTATTTCATGTGGGACAAAGTGTATGCTATTGTTTGGAAGTTTTGCATGGACAGTTCTTTCCTTCTCATATCACGGAAAAAATCATAGGATTATTTTTACAGTACCATTGGATAAACTTAATGAAATCTGCTGAGACAAATTCATCAATTTTATAAAACACTTAAGGTACTTAGTGGGAACGTAGATATTACAAGAGTAAAATATGATTGAAGTAGAATTTTTAACCCAAGTATTTGTGAGAAAAATGTGTCACTAAAGAGACTAAGTACAAATGGTTTGGGAATTACAGATTTCCAGATGATGTTTTCTTATTTAGTTTATTCCCCCATTTAAACACTGAAGCAAGCAGTGCTGCCTTTCACAATTTTTCTCTCACAGGATGCCTTGCAAATATAGTAAGCAAATTAGCATATTACACCTACACAAACTTTGTATCCATGTAAGCCTTTTCAACTTTTAGGGTAAACAAACTTTTTATATGTACACAGAAAGACACCCACACACAAAAAATTTTTAAAAACCAATTACCGTAAATTTCTAAAATAACGCCCGGGTTCAAATAAACGCCTGGTTCAAATTAACGCCTGGTACCAAGAACACTGTTTACAATTTATAACACTGTTTTTGTAATTCAAAAGAACGTCTGGTTCAATTTAACGCCTGGTCTGATGGCATTTGAAAATAATGAACACCTGGGCCATATTTTGGAAAAATACGGTAATTGAATTTTGCATGATGTGCTGTTATAAGTATTATATAACTTGCATTTAAATTTTGTTCTAGGGATTTCATAAAATACAAGGAGATACTCTCTGAAGAAGAGTCAGGCAACCCATTTTACTTCAATTGTGATGAGGAATGTATTATGCAGATTGTATTTATAAAGTATGTTAAAACTCCCTAACACTTTTACATACATAAATTATTTATTTGGTGGGATACTCTCTCCAAGTACTGAATGCAACAGTTGTCATTTTCCAGAGTCCCCCAAACACAGTAAGACATGGTTTGGAATAATACGATTTTTTTTTCGAAAATGCCTTCATTTAATTACATACTGCCAGGAGTGGCAATGACAAGCAAGGTAACACAGTTAACATGAACAATATAAGAAGGGACCTTGGTGACATCCTAAAATTGGTCACCCCAAAATTAGGGGACATCAGCTATATAGTAAATAAGTAGATAATAGGAACATAAATTAGAAGAAGTGATTAACAATATTGTGCCAAATCAACAACAGGTGAAGATTTGGTGAGCTAGTGACCTACAAGGTTAAAGGGGTGAGAAAAGGTCACCCTTTAAGTACAAGGTTAATTTATGAGTATAAGTTGAAATAGTCTAATAACACAAGTTACCCTGAAAAGGAGTTCTGCCAAATCTGACTGCCACAAACTTTAAAAACTAGGCTGACAAAGAAGGGAAAACTAAAAATAAAATGATGATTGGAATTTTCTGATTTAGAATAAGAGCATAAAAGCTATTCTATCAAGCAAGGTCAAGAGGTCAAACAGAAAAACTGACCTCAACAGATACAGCCCTCTCAGAGGGAGTATCCCTCCAGGTCTGGCAGTCAGTAGCTTTAGAATCAGAAAGACAGAAGTGCGTGAACTGAAAAAGTGATTGAAAATTTTGTAAGAGATGCTATAAAAGTATGAAGTAAAACAAAGGCTAATAATGATACTTTCAAGGACAGGTTCTGTCAAGGAAATTCCAGATAAAATCCAGATGAAGATAAGATACTAAAAACAAATTATCATTGCAGATGGGATTTAGTCCAGATAAAGGTCAACTTAACAAGCAGGGTAGGAATAACAACATTACACTCCAGCAAGTAAGATTAAAGCATAATTTAGGCACTGTGACAATGTTATACACCAGTTCTAAACCACACACATTAGCCATCACTCAAACACAGGCTGGAGTCTGCTGCCACTCCAGCAGTCCACACAGTTAGATGCCTCAAAGAAGTCAAGAAGGAAGGAACTGAAGTGAAATGACATGTGAAGAAGCGGAGTACCTGAAACTATAACTCAGATGAAGTACTATCTTCACAATTAGTAATATGAGTGTACAAGATCTACATCACTGGTAGCAAAGTCAATAACTGGCGTAACCTGAAAGTACACATGCAAGGGAATGCTTGGGTGGGTTGAAAGGGTGGGAGGTTAAAATGATGTTACCCCTCTGCTGCCAGTCATACAAATGGCAGAATGAAGAGAACTTGTGGAAGTTAAGCACCTGCAAACCAGTCAGAAAGAAGTTAGCAAAACGGATCTGAGATCTGACTCCCAAGAATGAACTGGTTGGTACCCAAATGATACCCTGTACATTCTCCAGAGCCCCCCAAACACATTAAGACATGGGTTGGGATAATAAGATTTCTTCTAAAATCCTTTCATTTAACAACTGTAAAGCTCACATGATTGCATTATAAGTATATACTGCCAGGAGTGGCAATGAACAATTAACAAGAAGACTATAAGAAGGGACCCTGGTGACATAAGGTTACCCAAAAACTAGGAGCCAACAGTTATATAGTAAATAAGTAGATAATAGGAACATAAATTAGAAGAAGCGATTAACAATATTATGTCAAAGCAACACACCGTCAAGAATTGGTGAGGCAATGACCTACAAGGTCAAAGACAGTGAAAAAGGTTACGCCAAACACAGAAAAATAGTACATAAAACTATGACAGTAGGTGTCGTCAAAAAGCTTTAGAGATAGGGGAAGGTTTGGATGGATCAGTGGATATATATCTCCACACAGCATCCAATTGCCATGCCCCATGCTGCATAAGGTCCTTTAAAAAAAACTCCATGTTGGAAGCCCCAAGCTGTTCTTGTCTTTCTTGAAACTGTGAAAGGTAAGAGGAGGTGATATATTTAAGTTAATAAAAATTTTCTTGAGATGTTTCCTGGAAGCAGAGTCTGTCATTGGCATTCTGCAAACAGCAGAGATAACCTGAAACAAAGAGTCATTATTATCACCAGGCAGTATGTGTAGAATATTTTCAAGGGCTTTAGCAGGACACAATGGCGAATCACCCAAGACAGGTATTGTGATAGTAGTGGAAGTCGTCCTGTCGTGTTATGTTTCGGACCATCTGAAAATAATGGTAGCATGTAGATAAACAAATATCACATCGCCCCTACATAATTGGCTGGCTGGATCAAAAGTTGTAATGGAATGTGGAAGAATGCTAGATATCCTAAGGACAGAATAGAAACCAATATAGAGCTTGCAACAAACTTTTGAATGGAAATTTGTGACAAGCCATGTATATTATTTAAGTATGTTGATGCCAATGATAACCAGGGAGAACTTAGCATTAATTCTAAGTGATTTGAGAAACAAAGAATTTGTTCCTTTCTAAGGAAATGTGTTGGTAATGAGTATAATATAAAACATGATCTGATAGCTGGGATATAGTTTGCAATATTTCTTTGAGAATATCTGTTGATAACTAGGAATTCCATAAAACATAATAGAATAAGAGTTGTTACCTGGGAGGTGGCAAGGCCAGTTGTTATCAGGAAAGTAAGGAAATCTCTAAACATCCTACAGTAATTTCTGAGAGTGGAAGGTCTGAATCCCGTAGTCTGTAGTTAACCTGGCATTGGCACTGGTGGCGTGGCGATCTGCGCAAGCACTGATGTATGATCTGAATATATATTGTATGCAGTAAGTCAACAAAGTAAGATCCATATGGGTAGGGACTTATGTATGCTGTGGCTTTATCTGACAAAGCATCATATGTTTATGTTTTGTGACATTCCATCTAGACAATAACTCATCCAAAGCATTATTTTTGTCCTGTTGATATGAACCACAGATAAATGAATATTATAGATAATGGTTAGCAACCAAATATTACAGGCAAACATTGCCAATCTATGATCTCTGGCTTTACTAGTTTGAAGCACTTGAACAGCTGCAAGGTCGTCAAAAAAGAGTTGTATATATTGGTCCTTCTAAAATTGGCAACAAGTCTTCAGAGCAACCATAATATTTACTATTTCAAAGTGGACTATTGAATAATTTATAAATTGATAAGGAATATCCAGGGCATAAATCATATCTGCAAATGAGCCATCTGAGCTTGTAAGTGAAGCATCTAAATGAACTACATATTTAGGTTACTATTGCCATAGAATTTGACCACATTATATTGTGCTAAAATAGTCAAAACTGAGATCTTTGAAGAAGTCAGTAGTAAGATTAAAAGTAATTTTTGTAGTATTTTACCTCAATCAGACCAGCATACAATTGAGGCAATATTTAGCAGGGCCAATGCATTTTGTGATGTACAGTAGTGAACCTAATAATGATTGCAATTGTCTTTTGGTCTTCCTGAAAACCCAGGCCTGACAAAGCTTTTAGATTCCTGATAATTTATCTGATGGAATGGAAATAGTCTTTGCAATAGTATCAACCAGAATGCCTAAGCAAATGACAGAAATAGGAGGTTGAGTACTTATATCAAGGCCTAACTTTGCAAGGAGATCAAGCAATACCGAATAAGCTTGATGTATTTCTGATGAAAAACTGACATAAATTACATCATCAGTATAGAGGTATAGTGTTTCAAAGCCCAGGGAGGCCATAATGTATTAAATAACCTGGGAACAGTGCTGAAAGAATAAAGAGCCCGGCCTAAAGCCAAATGGCAGGGATCCATCAATAAAGTATTTATAATGTTTTAAACCAAACAGATCCAAGTCTACAGGCTCTACTCTCAAGTGCCTAAAAGCTTGGCTTATGTCGACCTTAAAAATTAAGGCAGCCGGGCCTACTTCCTTTACTTCTTAGACTATATGGTCAACAAAAGGGTACTTGAGTTGTAAATAAGTGTTCAACTATTTATTTCTTGACACACCAGCATTTACAGACATGTGCTGGCGGTAGCTAAGATCTACTATTGCCCTGCATTTTGTATAGTACCAACTTTCTAATGTATCATGAAACGTGACATGTACATCTGAAGTGGTTTAGAATCAAAAGGGTCATATATGGCTCCAAATGCAGTTTCCTCTTGTAAGTATGTAAGTATTGTTGCAAACATTAGAGAGCGCCCAGGCACCGGCACTTTTTTGTTGTAAATGTACTAAGGAATGCTATCGCTAGAGTCATGAAGAGTATTTTGACTGTTTATTATCAAATGGCTGTTCACAGGTAGTATGACCAACAACCACAAACACATTTAGAGAAATATTTGAATGAACCATTGGCAAAGGGTTTTGAATGACATTTATTGAATGAGAAGGTTTATCATTTTGCAAGTAGTGATTTTTAAGATATTTAAGAGATGAATCAGATTTTGTTTCAAAAGTATGATCATTGTCAAATATGGTATCTACAATATTATTTTCTACATGTGGACGCAAGGATGCATCCAATATTGTTTGATCTGACAACACCTGAAACCTATTGATCATAATAGGAACTGCAAAGTGACCTATATAACTATCTGTGCGGGGTGTAGGGCAAGAAGGTGAACGAGTGACTTCTTTTGTAACCCTAGGAGTAACTTGAGAGTGATGAGTTTTGTTCAATACAGTGGAACACCCACAAGAAACAGCAGAAGTGATATGTACCTTGCTGTGAAAAGAACCACTTGGAAGTGGAATGAGGTTTGTCATTGTGAACTTGTTGTAAGTAGAAAACGTGTCAAAGCAGTTACTCTGTATTTTTAGTGGCATACCTTTCTTGAAAGAATTTTCAACAGTTTTGTTGGAGGCATGAAAAATTCTTGAGTCAAACTTGTAGTGACAGACGACACATTAGCTTTTGGGAGTCTTGGCTATGAGTATGGCTGACCTTGTCACCAAACCCTTAACTGCTCGTTTTTGATGCATTTTTTTCTGTTTTTGTTACTACAAAGAAATTTAGGATGTCTAACACTTCTGCCACTGGTGGCAAAGCAAGTTGAGCAATTGTGCATGTAAACCATCCCGAATGTCTTGTGTGTTTTGTCATGAGCACAAGTGTCCTGGTTAAAAATATTGCAGGGCATGGACCTGGTGTTTTAGGTTGTTCACTTTTAACAGGGTTTGAATTACCACAGGCAGTTCGACCAACATAATTATGGTTTTGAGAATTAGCTCGCCGGATCCGGTCAATTTTTTTTGACTTGTGAAGCTGGTCATAACTAACCCGTCCTTAAGGTGCCAGTAAGTATGAATTCACGGGGCCACTAGACCCTATTTTTGAGTTTGACCCCTCCTCTGAGATTACAATTTGCTTTCAGTATATTTTTATAAGGAAGTTAATTGCTTCAATCTTTTGTCTACTTGGGCTTGAATCAATTATTCTTGCTTTAAAGCAACGAGACTGGGATATCGAGTAACCCGTGGGGCAGGATCTGAATTTCTTAAACACGTTTCAAATGGTTGTTCTTACTTATTCTCGACCGCTTAATCTTTTTGCGATCATTTGATTTTTTACAAGTGGTATGCTCCATGCTAATAAGACATTGATTCAAGAGTGATAACTGATGCAGTATTTGCTCATCAATATCAGTTTGTGTATTTTGGTTCGAACTTCCAGAAGGTTTAGCATTTTCAGCATGAAATTTTTTGAAACTGCGAATCTTAGAATGATTTAACTGAGATTATCATAAGGATGGGAAAGACGAGAACTCCAGTCAAAGTCACCTTGGCAATTTTAAGGGATGACTGTCAATGACTTTGATGTCCTCATCACTTTTACTATAATCTGCTATAGCCTACACAAATCTTTTTTAATCCTATTGTTCTTTGCCTATCTTCATGGCATGATATTTTTAACTGAAAATTTTGTAGTGAGTCACTTCTGTCTTCATTAATTTCTCTCTCTCAAGATATAATATGTATGACACTGTTAATTTTGAGATACTCAAGCTGCAGATGAAGAGGAAGATAACTGTGGATTGATTTTCAAAGATTGTCAATTGTCTGATTACCATCATCAGTTGCCGAGAGTGTTACACCCATGGTAAATCTTTGTATATAATTACCTTCATGAATCTTCCTGTTTACATGATGAGTTAGTTAATAACACAAAGTCCAACTTATGTTGCAGCATTAAGGCAGAATCTTCAAGGGTGGAGACAGATGTCCAGGATTGACCAGATGATCTTGTTTCCTACCCCGAGATTGATTGTTCAACCTTTACAGATATTAATTAATGGAACAAATGTTATCAAGCTTTGTGAAGACTGTTTTCAAGCTGTTTATCATGAATATAATAGTGTACATGTGAGGAATTATTGAAAGAATGCAAAAACAGTTTGGATTACCTGAATCACTGAACACCCTATCTGACTGTTTGAATTGAGGAAATGTTCAAAAAAGAGAAATTACTGGTTGTTAGTGATAGTCATTACGGGAAATAGCATTTCTCCTTCTAACAGTTTTAACTTGTGCTAAAATAAGTGATAATGAAGGAAGTTTTTAAACTCTCCAATAGACTTTTCAAAAATAATTCCATTCAACAAATTTTTCCACAAATATAAACATTGTCGAAAGCAACTCCCACACCATGCAGAAAATGTGTACACCCAGAACAAACATTGCAACTAAAGTTAAAATAATAGCTCAGCTACAAAAAATATTGAATGCCTCACTTCTGGCTAAAATTTCTCTTTGGTTGAATATAGAACTATCCCATTGATACAAGAATGGAGAGATTCTATTTACTTACAAAGTGCACATGAATTCCTGAGTTCTTTTGGTATGGTTAACTAGGTGGACAGTTATGAGTGAGAAATGTTAGGGCTGCCAGTTTCTCTCCAAAAGTCATACAGTACCTATAAATTGCACAAAAGGCAAACAGATCTGGTGAAATCTAAGTTAGCTATTATGTCAGAAACATGGTGTTTATGTGAAAGTGGAGAATGCAGAGGTCTCCCTGTATCTGAAGAATAGTTTTTAATATTCCATAGTGCATTTGTAAAAGTGTATAAAAGTGATATATTGAGGTTAGCTGATGATTCTCCAATGGGCGACCATTTGGGCATCAACAAAACCAAGCTTTCTACTGGCTTCAAATCAGGTGCCGTGTGGCAGTATTTTTAAAACCTTTCTATTTGTCAGGTTATAGAAAACAATGACCAAAAGATTGCCATAGCTGTACTAAAAGTTCACCTAGCCACGGTGGCAGAGTGGTAACACTCTCTCCTCCCACCTCTGAGGCCGGGGTTCGATCCCCAGCATGGCCTCAAGTGGGAAAGCTGGTAGTTGCTTGCTGTTGGTCGGCAGTTTACAGTACAGAACCCTAACAAACTGTATGTACTGGTTTCCTCTGCCCTTCCAACTACCCGTCGTGATATGACCTATACAGTGTTGAAAGCGACGTAAAACCCCAAATAAATAAATAAAAGTTCACCTAGCATTTGAAAAAACATTCAGCTGAGATTTGGTTGGTTTTGTAAACTGTGTTATTTGGTGGGTTTCTTTGGAGCTTAATTAATGTTAATCTTCATTTAACAACAGACAACAAGATAGGTCTTGACACTACAAGCATTTATTCTAAAACTCCCAGATTTCACATAACAAAGTCTTATATATACATTGTATGTACAATATGTAATAGTTGGTACATTACAAATAGTGGAGCACACACATATATAACATGCCTCTCTTTTATTAAAAATTAATTGTTTAATTAATTAATACAAAATTATCTTTATAAATGTCTATCAAGATTATTCTTTAAAATATAAGCATATAGGTTCTATTGGAGATGTTACGGTAGCTAGAAAAGGTTGACTGGATTTAATGGCTTGTCAGATCTGTGTAGTGTTCCTTTAAAGTGATAAATTATGTTATTCTTATCTTGATATAAGAGCTTCCTGACATCATAGGAAATGCTGTTACTTTACACAGTAAAATGTAATACATCAGTAGCTTCTACAATTACTTTAAAGTTATGCACTGAGATAATCATTTGTTGGAGAGTTGTTTTCACAGATGTAGCATTTCCTGTGAAAGATATATTTGGCTTTAAATTTTCTCCTCTCTGGTATTAATTCTGGTGCACCAAATGTTGTAGAGTGGATCTTACAAGAGAGTGGGTTAGTACAAATCAAGTGTCACTGCATTATTTGATATGTTTAAAATGTTCTCCTATTTTTTTTTATCAAGGAACTAACATGCATTTTCCAATGCTGAGAAACAGGGTAGACTGCCCCTTCTCTGTTTTATCACCCAAGGGATTATTCTGCCCTTTTATTGGTGTGATAGTAATTTGCCTAGCTTAATAAATGCACAAATAGCTACAGATCTAGTAATCAGGTTGAATTATATATACAAAGTATCCACTTAGACATCAAACTTCCAGTATTGCCCAGAAAGTTTCTTGTAATAAGGTTTCTGTGAACTGATTTATATTTCAACTGTATTCCACATTTTTAGTGATGCAGTTTCTGTAAATGGATTCTATTTCGCCTGTTTTCTGCCCCATCCTATGTTGTGACAATGTAAGAACGATCACTGTGGACTGCCTTGACAACAGCTTGTTTCCAGCGTTTGTTTGGTTGTTGCATCATGATGTATTCTCCTACGGCAAGCTTAGGCAGGGGTTTAGAGCCTTGGTCATAATACCTCTTTTGCCTTTGCTGTTTTAATCTCAGTCGTGTCTTCAGGTGTTGTGGAGACACATAACGGGGTTTCAGGTGATTACTATGGGTTGGGAGAATGGAGTGTAGTTCTCGGCCCATGAGAAGAACGCTGGGTGCCTCTATCTGGTCGACAGGTGTGTTACGATATTCAAGTAGGGCTAAGTTTATATCTTGGGAACTGTCTTTACATTTCTGTAACAGGTCCTTAGCTATCCCAACAGTTTTTTCAGCAAGACCATTTGACTGAGGATGTTTTGCACTAATTGTCGTGTGGATAAATCCATAGTCCTCTGCAAAGCTCTGGAATTCTTGTGAAGTGTACTGAGTTCCGTTGTCTGAGATAACTTGCTGTGGAATCCTATGCATAGCAAACACTCTTTTCATCTTTGTTATGACAGCTTTGCTCGAGATAGACCCCAGTTTTTCCATTTCAAAGAATCTGCTTAAGTAATCCACTATAACCAAATAGTTGTCATTATTCCAACTGAACAGGTCAGTTGCAATCTTTGCCCATGGATTTAAAGGTATGTCATGTTGTCTTAGTGGTTCCTTGGTGTTTGATTTCCTGTGGATCTGACATATGATGCATTTAGTGATCATGTTATATATGTCAGAATTAAGTTTGGGCCAATAGAACAGTGTCCTGGCTCTCTGTTTACACTTCTCAATGCCCTTGTGACCAATATGGAGTTTATCCAACATTGTTTTTCGCAGGGCTTGTGGCATCAGTATCCTGTCTCCCTTGAATATGATTCCATCAATGATGCACAATTCTTCCCTTACTGACCAATATTCAAGGGTTTCTGCAGGACAGTTGGCTTTGTGATCTGGCCATCCTGTATTTATGACATTGGCTAAAACTTGCAGCTGTCTGTCTTTCTTGGTTTCTAACTTGACTTCATTAAGTCGATTATCACTGATTGGCAAATTTTGCTCAACAGCATGCACCTGCGTTTCAATGTCCTCATCCCCTAGGTTGTCAGTGCTTTTCATGTGCTTATGTGACAGAGCATCAGCGACAGGTTTTTTTTTCCTGGCCTGTGGATGACAGTAATGTCATACTTTTGTAGTCGTAATAGCATGCGCTGCAATCGAGGGGGCTGAAGGGGCTGAAGCAAGTGGCTTTTTTGTGATGGCTTCTAGTGGCTTGTGGTCTGATTCAACTATCACCTTTCTGCCATAGAGGTATTCATGAAATTTTTCACAGCCAAATAGGATTGCAAGCAGTTCTTTCTCAATCTGTGCATAGGCCTTTTGTGTCTCAGTTAGGGATTTGGATGCAAAAGCCACAGGCTTGCCATCTTGCATTAGAGTTGCTCCTAATCCATTTTTAGATGCGTCCACTTGAATGTGGGTCTCTTTTTGTGGGTCAAAATAAGCAAGTACTGGTGAAGCTGTGATCACATCTTTTACCTTCTGGAAGATTGACTCCGTGTTACAGTCCCATTTGAATACTGTGTTCTTCCTTGTTAGTTCTCTCAAAGGGGCTGTCATGTCTGAGAGCATAGGGGCAAATGCTGACAGGTAGTTGAGCATTCCCAAGACTGATTCTAGTTCACCTTTGTTTGTAGGGCTTGCCATATTCTTGATTGCTTCCACCTTTTTCTTGTCAGCCTTCAGGCCATCTTCTGATAGCACATGTCCAAAGAAGGAGCCTTCAGTTAAGCCAAATTTGCACTTTTCCTTGTTTAACTTGATGACTTTTTCCCTGGATCTCTGCAGCATTTTCCTTTGATTGGCCTCATACTCCTCAAGGCTATTTCCCCAGAATCAGAATATCATCAGCAATTGGTTCTATACCTTCTAACGCCTGATCAATTTTCTGTTGGAAGATATCTTGGGAAGAAATCAAACCAAATGGGAGGCGTAGAAATTTATACCTGCCAAAGGCTGTGTTGAAGGTTGTCAGTTTTGCACTTTCTTCGTCAAGTTTTATTGTCCAATAGCCACTTCTGGCATCACAAGTACCAAAATACTTTGCATCCTTGAGGTTTGGCAGGATGTCGTGTAAGGTACGGGTTCTGTAATGTTGTCGCCTTATGGCCTGGTTTAGGTCCTTTGGGTCAAGGCAAATTCTAATATCTGAGTTAGCTTTCTGGACAACAACCATGGAGTTGACCCAAGCTGTCGGTTCGGTAACCTTGGCAATCACATTTAATTTCTCCATACGGTCTAGCTCCGATTTAACCTTATTCTTTATTGCAACAGGTATTCGTCGTGGGGGGTGAACAACTGGTTGGTAGTTTGGGTCCACATGAATATGGTATTCTCCTTCAAACATACCAAGACCACTGAAGACAGCTTTAAATTCTTCCATGAAAATTGTTGGCTTGTCCTTGTCCACTGAGAAGATGACTTTTATCAGACCCATATCTGTGCATGCCTTGAGACCTAGCACTGGTGGTGCTGATGTCTGAACAACATAGAGATCCAGAGTCTTTGTTGTTTCCTTGTACTGGCCTTGCAAAGAGACCTTTCCTTCTACTTTCAACGGGTCGCCACTGTAACTTGTCAGGCGGATGGAAGTTGGCTTTAAGGGTATAGCAGGAGGACCTAATTTTCTGTAAAGCTTCAATGCCAAAACATTTACTTGTGCTCCCGTATCCAGCTTGAAACTGACAGCTTTTGCTTTAGATCCAGTGGACAGTTTTACAGGGACAAATACTTCATCTTGTTTGCAATTGGCACTTATTTCACCTATATAGAAGTGTTCACCTTGGTCGCTGTCTGTGTCACTTTCAGTTGCACTTTCATTAACAGTATGAACTTTTGGTGGGTTTGACCTACATTTGCTGGCAAAGTGATTAGCTTTTCCACATCTATAGCATTCTTTCCCCATCGCAGGACAGGTTCCACCTGGGCTGTGTTGACCACCACACCTGAGGCATTCCTTTTTAGGTCTTGTGTTTTGATGGTTTTTCTTTCTTTTGCTGGATTTTCCATAAGAAGTTTTCCTCCTAACTACATGTACTTCTTCAGGTGGACTGGCCATAGTTTTCAGTTGTTGCTTGCAGACCTCGTAGGTTTGGGCCATTTCAATGGCACTATCCAGGGTGAGTTCATTTCCTTTGTTAATGAGTTTTTCACGTATATTTGGGTTGTGCACACCAAACACAATACGATCACGCACCATTTTGTCATCTTCTGGATATGAACAGTCTCTTACTAATAACTTCAGATTGGTGACAAAGGTTTCAAAAGGCTCACCTTTAGCCTGAACTCGAGCTTGGAACTTGTAGTGGGCGAAAACTTCATTACTTTTTGGGGTGACATAAGCTTCAAATTTGTCATAGAAGGTTTGTAACCTCTTCCCTTCTTCATCTGACAAAGTCCAAGTATTCCGAATGTCTCTTCCTTTTTCACCTACCCATATCAGTAAAAAACTGACTTTGGCTTCTTCACCAAGCCTTCGGAGTGGACTCAGAAAACATTAACTCTGTATGTTGCCTGAAATTTTTTCAGACTTCTGGCAAGTTTTTAGCTTCCCAGTCCATTACAGGTGTTGTTACATGCCTATCCATTGTCAAAATTGTATCCAATTGTACACAAAATATCCAAAGTATATGTAAGTTACCACTCTGACACCATGTGTTATTTGGTGGGTTTCTTTGGAGCTTAATTAATGTTAATCTTCATTTAACAACAGACAACAAGATAGGTCTTGACACTACAAGCATTTATTCTAAAACTCCCAGATTTCACATAACAAAGTCTTATATATACATTGTATGTACAATATGTAATAGTTGGTACATTACAAATAGTGGAGCACACACATATATAACATAAACCCAATACAAAAGATTAAATCCAGATACTTTAACAATACTTTAGCCAGTATGGGTGCCTCAACTTAATTTCTAAAAGATATACTATGGTCAAAATAACAGTACAAAAATAAACCGAAAGCATTAGTTAATTTCTAAAAATCAAAAGTCACATTTCCTGTCAGGAATATTTGAGCAAGTTGTATCTAAAATATGAAAAATTTTTGTGATGCACTCTTGCTGGAGTGAAATGGCCTCAGTAAGTCGATGCACCAGATTGTGGATTACTAAACAGCAGATATTGTTCACATGTTTGAGTGAACATTGGAGTTGTCCAGGGATACCCAGAGACAGAACCTTTCTTCTGATAAATTTTATATTGATTATTAGGAGAAAAAAACAAAAGTTTATTTTCAACTTACAACTTCAAAGCCACTAGTAATTGCTACACTACGCTCATAAACGATGGATCAATATTGAAATATTTATACTGCAAAAGCATAGGTGAAATAGGAAGGCATGTATTTACAAATTGCCATTTGCTTGATTTGGACCATCAACAAAAGGTGAGCACAAACATGGTGGAGCACTTTTGTTCTACAACTGTAATTACAAAATGATGCATCCATAAAATGCCTGTCCCATTCTCTGCTATCTGACAAGGACTAGAATGTAATCAAAGGTCTGTAGTATAAATTTTATGTTTAAACATTAGCTGCAAACCATAATAGTGCAATAAATAACATAATATGAATATAATTTGCAACTTTACTGCTTATTATATTGATGTGTTGAAGGGATTATTGTTTAGGCGATGTGGCAAGGGAGCAAGGTGTATTAAGACTGACTAGTCAGCCTATCACTGATGACAATGATCTGCTTATTAGTGTTTTTTTAGATTACTGTTTATGTTAATTTATCTAAATGAGATGAAATATATTAGAAGAGGTCGCTAGGTATACATTTTAGAGAGTTTGCGAACAACATTTTTGATACCCGGATCGGCTACATTACACGTCATTGATTTCTGTGTGTGACGTAATTTCATAAGGTTTTAACTGAACAAGGTTACATTTTTTACTTGGCAAATGACTTCTCCACGTAATTTGTTTCCCTAGTGGATTTATTAATTATTGGAACAATAAAGTGTGTTATACATACCAGTATAGAGTTCTTGAGAGACTGTAGATTATTTTTAGCAACTTTGTCAATTTTTGAAAAACCCAAGTGTACAACGACCAGCCTTCTTTCATCCTCTGTCATAATATTTTGGAAGTAATGAACACAATCCTCCAAAGTTTTATGTACGTGTGTTTTATAAGCTATTTAACTTATGGGTTTATTGGTTGTTGGGCCAGTAAAGTTTGTAATATATCTCAGTACCCAGTTCATTCAGATGATTGACTGTAGATGATTAAAACCAGTCTTTATCTTTATTGACATGTATAATTCCCAATTTATTAAAAGAAATCTTTGTAAAAAACATAGTTCAAACGCTGTGTGCAAACAAAATATTCCCCCAAATGGCTTTCTCCCGTATTAATTAATTATGTTGCGTGTTTTGCAAGGAGCGTTTGTGAAACGTTGTTGCAAACTCTCTTATATCTTTAATGACAAGCACTCTATTAACATTCAAGATCAAATGAAAATACTTTAACCAACTAAGCATATGAAAACTATTGTGCTTCCAAGATAGGCCCTAGATATCACATGTAACTGTTATTCAGTATTTTATGTTTTAAATTCAAATTAAAACCGTGAAGGGCAACCATCTAGGTAAATTCTACTTGACGGGTAGTTTCTCCTTGTAAGTTTAGTTATAAGCCCATGGGGGAAAAGTCTGATTTGTCTCTAAAGGGTTTCGTCAGTTAAAATGTATATAATTAATGACTGCCTTGTTTTGTTTTCAGAAGATCATTTCCATACAATTTTCCTCACAGATGCTATGTGCTT
The DNA here is from genome assembly GCA_964017235.1 of Sabellastarte sp. h YS-2021. NCBI lineage: Eukaryota > Metazoa > Annelida > Polychaeta > Sabellida > Sabellidae > Sabellastarte > Sabellastarte sp. h YS-2021. The sequence continues at coordinate 69,166,594 of OZ024938.1, forward strand.
AGGAGTGTTTGTAAGTAACTGAGTTTTAAATATCTAGTTGATTTAAGGGAGGCAAAAAATTTTGGTATAAATCAACCTATCAACAAAATAAAGACATATCCAAAGATTGAGTATTCTTACAGACAAAACAAAATACACACTCTACTTTATTAAAACATTCTATCAATAGACTTTCAAAAAGCTGGCTGGGAGCTGTGGGAGGCATGAAGTAGTAAGCTTTTATCCTTTGTTTTAATTAATGTAAATACTAGAATGTACAATAGTGGACACGAAGATAAATGGACATGAAGATATGTTGCTACAGTGGTACCTCCTATATTGAATTTTATTTTGAATATGAGCTACTTGAATATGACAATCTTGGAAAGGCAATTGAGTATTTGACTAATGCATGATCAGATATAAAAATCATAAAAAAAATTAACATCAACAATAGTATCCTGATCACTGGACAATAGAATAAGGTCCAGTCTGTGACCATGCAGATGCATATGTTGACTAACTGTTTCTGATCACACGAGTCAAGAAATGTCATAAATTTATAACCATCACCAACTGGTACGTCGACATGAAAGTTGAAGTCACCACAAATATAATACAAAGACATGACATGAAACCAGCAAAAGACATAAATTCTTCTTGAAAGTTACAGTTACATGATCCTGGAGGGTAGTAGACACAGGCAGGCATCAGTTAAAGGCCATGAAGCCCAATTAACACCACCATGTTCTCAAACAACTGGTACAAAGGAGATCTGTAGGATGATCTAATGAAGAAACCAACACCACCACCAATAAATGAGGGATGAGGCCTTTGAAGAAACATGAAATCATAAGGAGTTATTAACCATGGAAAACTATCTGTATCAAGGAGACAAACATTGGTTGCAGAGGGCCCAAGGTCTTGTGATGTTACAATAACGGCAAGGATAGGACCCTTGTTCCCTATTGATCTGGCATTTAGCACACCGAGAATGAGAGGACCAGGGTTAAGGGAAAAATTACTGTCCAGTAGAACTAACAATCTTCCATTAACCGAACTTGAAACTTTGTGACATTAACAGATGTATGAAAAATACATAAAAGGGAGTACTCGATTGACTATGTGGAGTATTCTAGCGTGGAACCACTCATACCTATGAGCAAGTGCAACTGTAAACAATGCCATGAAGTGGGGTACTCAAAGGGTGAACATAACTGGTGGGATTGTTGAAAAAGTAAGAACAGTGAGAGCCTTCAAGAAATATGCCCCTACACCTTACAAAGTTGCGGTTCTTTGTCTGGTGGGCAACTCACAGGCCCCCTAACATCCCACACTACAGCCTCACCTTAACTTGAGTAACAACCCACCAAACCACCAACAACAGGAGTTGTACATATAACCCCAACAAAAAGGAACTGCCATCACCCAGTAAGATGGTTTATAATACCTTCTATTAGATGTAAACAAAGAGTAAACAATGCTAATAAGTAGTTGGATGGGCGATAATACTTGTTTATGGCAGTCTAGGCATAACAGTGACTGAGAGTAAATGAAATATAAAAAACACAATACCTACATCAGAACTTCGTGAAAGGCAACATATTAGATCACAATTTACATAAGATATGCTGAATGTGTCTAAAAACGATTATTATGAGAGTGAAAATATCCATGGTACATACTAAAACCCTGACCAGGCACTTGGCTGGAAAGTGGATGAGGAGGCAAAAGAGCTGTATAGCAGGCATCTGCTCTGTTACCTTTGTGAGGGTACATAGAAACACTCTGCTAATATGAGCTGATATTGGATACAACTGTTGCACATGTTGTTTGTCACAAATTATTGTGCTTTTCATTATTTATATAATGGCCTGATGGTTGACTGGGATGAACAAAAGACAGAGGACATACCAGTCATAGGAGCATAAAACCAAGTGTAGCATCATTCAAAATAATTGAACCCAAAAAGACAAAAGGGTGTTGTAATAATCCCTATCATTCCTTTCTCAAATGGTCTTTTCAACAAATTGGAATCTTTAAGGGTCATAATTGTGAAAGACTGCTGGTCACTCTAGAGATTGTTCAATATAAGAACCAATCCCCTTGGCTTACATAAAGCTGTCAAAGAAAGAGTGTGTAGTTCACAGTAATTTTATTACCCCCAAACTGGCCTCTGTACGAGACCATCACTGTGTCATTTGTTGTCAGATTTGGACCATGACCTGTCAGCCAGTGACTGTGACAAGTGTTAACTGGGTGAGGCATACACGTCATGTAAGGGCCGTGACAATGTGGAGGAGGACTGCTTGACACAAGCACACCTTCTGTTTAAACTGATGTACAAGACCGACCTTTACAGCCCTGACACAGGGAGTCTTTTCAGCTGTAAGGCCAAGTGTACTTTGGACTACATCACTGGTGCATTTGGGGGCTACCAGAACCAGTGAAAACATAGTAGATTTATCACAAGATTTATTTTTGTTTTTTTAAAGTAAAAAAAAATCTGAAAAGAGGATACAAAATTGCAATGTTTAAACTTTCTGAAAGTGTAAAGCCCATATTCTTGGTTATGTATGACAAATGGCATGCAATTTCTTACTTTCTGTTAAAAAATTAAAAGCATAAGTGATTTGAAACAGTCATATCTAATTCTGGAAATGATGGACAATTGTCAGATATTTTTAAGGCGTAAGGCAGTCAAATCATTGATGTTTTTGGTTCAATCTTTGATCCCCTATGATACTCCTCCTCCTACTGTCCATCTTCCCCTGTAGGTGTACTACATTGTGTACCTAACTCATTCCCTCCTAATTTTCGGGGAATATTGCTAAAAGCGTCTCATACCTCCTTCACCACAGAGTCTACACAGGCTAGAAGATTTTAAGGAAAATTTTTCACCAAAGTGTTGAGCAAAATATAATTCTAGTGTAAAAGTAGACAGAGACAGGAAAGAGTCGGTGTCATAACTAGCAGTAAAAGTTTTTTTTCTGTGACCAGGAATAATATATTTGCTCATAATATCACAAATATGTGACTCATGGAAAAGTATTCAGCATCAGCAGCACCACCCCTAATGTGTCTTTGTGTGCAAAATAATTAAAAATGCAAAAGTATTTCAAGTAGAGTAGGTTTACATTTTGGAATCAGTTGATCATGTTGGCTGCCATTAGTTCCACCAAATGGCAGCCTGTGAAGTCATCCAGTAATACTGATGGAATTATAAAGGTGTTATGCTAACATTCTAGTGTGAATCTGTTCAAAAAAGTATCCATCAAGTTGTGTTCAGAGGGAATTATTTTATATTTTGATCCTGGGAGATCACAGTTCTGGCAGTAGTGATATCTTTATCTTATTTATTCAATCATAATTACATAGTGAATTTACAAACTTTTTCTCATTTGGTGAATCAGTGTTGTGCAATAAATTCTCCCTTCCAGTAATAACTAAACACTAACTTCACAATGTCATGTCTGTTCGGATGATGTCTGTATATTTCACATGGAGACATTGTGCCGGTGCTGTGTGAGTCAGGTGTTTTAATGGGCATGACATGAGTGACACTTGTCCCATATTGCCCCCATGTAGACACTTTGTATAACTCCCCAGATATGCCTCGCTAGACAGAATTCAGTGTGGCCAGAGTAGGTTGAGGCTGTATTAGAGGAGTACATTGTAGATGATGTTATGGGAAATCTGTGAATACATGTCATATTGTACTCCAACTGGTCTTATTTGAAAGCACGGATTGTAATGTTCCATATTTTTTATATTCAGTTAGATTCCTAGAATTTCTATATATTTGTTTTTGTCAACATGCTTCATATAGTGTGTAAGATATTGCTAATGTATCTAATCAGAACTTAAAAGTGTAAACTATCAAAGTGAATTTCATTTGTTACCATTCTGATATTTTCACAAAAAGGAGATATTCCACAAAAGGTGCATAGAGTTTTGATAATATTTTAGTTTACCAAAGGAGTTCTTTGATATTGAGACAAGATATGTTGTTTTTACTACAATTCTTTGAACATCATGTATCCACATTTTTTTTTCTGTAACAGAAGAAAAGACCAATAAGTCAACTTTCTAGTAATTTTCTTTTTAGTTTTTTACAGATTCCTAAATTACCAAGAAATCTGATACCTCATCATCTGTGATGAACTATATTGATTTGTCAAATCAAAATAGTCTATTTAATGAGTATTAAACTTAGTACTCAGCAACTGTAACAGCCAATTCAGTGACTGGCTCAAACAAACTGTGGTACAACCAACTCAGTAACTAGTGCAATCAAGTCTGTAACTGTTACAGCCAATTCAGTAAATTGGTACTACGAAGCAACTGATACAGCCAGGGAAGTAACAGGTAGAACCAAGTAAGTAGCAGGTAAACCAATTCAGTAACTGGTACATCCAAGGGAGTAGCAGGTACAAACTCAACAACGTGTACAGCCAACTCCGCCACAGGTACAACCAAGTCACTAACAGACGAAACTAATTCAGTAACTGCTACAAAAAATTGGTATAATCCATTCGGTAACACCCAAATCAGAAACTGGAAAAAACAACTAAGAAACTGGTACAACCAATTCAGTAATTTGTACAACCAAGTTGGTACTATGTGGTACAACCACTCTGTGCCCCCTTGTGTGAGTTAGAAGTCTTACTGGTTTGGCTAATAAGTTTGGTATATAACCACTGTGAGTATATTTATATTTATGCGAGTCAGAGATTTTAGTGGTTGAGTAGTTAATAAGTCTAACATATAACCACTGGCTGTCACCTCAATATGAGTAAGAGGTGTCAATACCTCAGTGCTTAACATGTATGAAATATAACCGACTGACACCGCTATGTGGTTTAGAGGTATCAGTGGTTTCGTTGGTTACTAAATGTGACATATAACCACAGGCTCTCACCTCTTTGTGAGCTGGTACGCACATTGGCTCTTCACAAGTGTGGTCTCAGTGTTTGAGTGGTTAATAGGTGTGACATAACACCACTGGCTGGCTGTTCTGTGTGAGTTAGAAGTCGCAGTTTTTTTTTGTTTCTTTTTTAATTCGATATGCCCAGGACCATTTTACGTGACCATCTTCTCAGCACTACTGGCAAAGGCTAAATCTATAATTATTACTAGTTTATAATCAAGCACATGATTACATGCTATTAGTCTGCTTTGATTTTTAGAAGTGTAATTTTATTTTATTAATAATAAAAGCGAAAAGTGACTCATGAACCAATGATATAAAAACTTAACAACTTTCAGAAATATAAAGCCTACAGTATTGTTTAAAACTTGATGCAGGTAAAAAAAAATTTCTGATTAAGTAATTTTGAGAATCTTTGTACATGTAATTTGAGTGGAGATAAAACAATTGTAGTGAGGTTCTTAAACAAGTGGGTTTGTCAGTGAATGGTACACTGGAACCAGTCATGTACTTTAGGATATTGACTGTTTCTTCTTATTATTAAGCATGAAACATCTTTCTAAATGATGGGAGAGAAGTGACTGCACAGCACAGAACATTCTAGAGCGAGGTGAGATAAACTTTGAAACATCTAGCATTACACCAGTGACTTGACTTCTACATGTGATACTCATTGTGCCATGTGTTTACCTTTTAACCACAGGACCACAATCAAATACAGAGTTGTTTGAAGTTTGAAGAAACTTACCCAGAAGAGAAGTGACTGCAACCAGAAATCAAGATTTGTGTTCATCCCAGTAAGTATATTTAACGGGAATTAAAGAAAACTTGCATTTATGTCCTAATCATGAAACTTCTTCTGGTAATTTCAAACTATGCTACTTCCTTAGTTCTATTTAGAAATGGATAAATGAGACAATAGTCACACTCAGTCCTGATATAACAGAGCTCATCATTATTGGTGACAAATGAGCCACTGAAGCTATCACAAATGACACTCCTGTGTCTCCCCTACAAACCACTGTCTGTCCAGCAATGAATTTCTTAAACCTTGGAAAATATACTCAAGTCTCAAGATATTGAATCTGCATTGTTGTTAGCATATGTACTGGTTAGTAGCAGGTAGGACTACTGTATTTCTTTGTTCTGAGGTATTAGTGAGGTCAACATTGTTAAGATGTAGAAAGTACAAAATACCTTGTGTTGCATTATTTTCCAGCTCAACAGAAGACGTCACATCTTCCCCTATCTAAAAATAACTCCACTGGCTGTCCCTGTCTCCCGGCATAATTTTCAAGTAAAATATCCTAGCATTCAAGGACATTCATGGCAATCTTCCTATCTTGCTGCATCAGAGGAACACGTCCCATAAGAACATGTCTCGGAGGAACATGTCCCAGAAAAATATGTCCCAAAGGAACATGTCCTAAAGGAATATGTTCATAAGGGACATGTCCTAAATAAATATGTCCATAAGGAACATGTCCAGGAGGAACATGTCTCTAATGCCCCTGTTCCACCAAAGGACTAAGGCCCGTTCCTCTCTGGGACCCTTAATTGTGGACAGTCGGCGAAAAAAAGGGAAAATGGGCGGGAATACTGAGTCGAACTTGAAGTCTGGGATTAAGTACCGATCGTCCTCAGGAAGCCTCAGGATGCCTCAGGTGGCTGCAGACAGTCCCCAACTGGTCTGGGACTAAGAACCGACTAAGCCACATTTGTGGTCGGTTTCAACCACGATCCTGTCGTACACATACCAGCTGGGTCCCAGGACGCCTCAGGCCTCCTGGGACTAAGCCCCAACTAACACACGATTAACTCCCGGCGTCCTCAGGCCTCCTCAGTCTTCCCAAGACCAGGATCGCTGATTCTTGTTTTGCAAAGTTGCTGGATTTTCTGGGTATATATATATAAAACACCCCTGATGTAATCACCATTGCTTTTCTAGGAACACAGCAGGATGCCACCTTTTAATGGAAGACAGATTCAACAACAACTTAGGCCTTTTTTTGGTTTTTATTCAGTTACAAATAATCATGTATTTCCAATTTTTACGTCGACCACAGTAACCACCACCACCAGCACCACCACCAGCACCCATACAGAGACCTAGAAGAAAGCACAACATGTGGGTCAGGCCATGGCTACTGCAGAGAGAGGAGAGGGGGGGCCTACAACAACATTATGGCTGATCTGTATGCCACAGATATTCCAGGATTCACCAACTACATGAGGATGACCCCAGAATTCTTTGAAATGATAAAGACCAGACTGGAACCACATCTAGCCAGGCAGGCCACCAACTACAGAGCAGCAATCAGTGTTGGGGAGAAGTTAGCCCTCACCATCAGATATCTGGCCACTGGGGAGTCCTGCACATCATTATCCTGTCAGTTTTTACCAGAGGTCTGTAGGGCCATCCAGGATGAGTTCACCATAGAGTACCTCAAATGTCCTACTATCCCAGATGAGTGGAAAGAACTAGAGAGGGAATTCAGGATCAGGTGGAATGTTTCACATGCCCTGGGAGCCCTGGATGGGAAGCATGTGGCCCTGAAGAAACCCAAGAACACTGGAGCCCTCTACCACAACTACAAGGGGTTCTTTTCCATTGTCATGTTGGCCCTGGTAGATGGACAGTATAAGTTTAGATGGGTGGATGCTGGTACAGCTGGATCTTGCTCAGATGCCCAGATATTTAATGCCCCTCAGCTGAAGAGGAGGATTGAGGATGGCAGGATAGGCTTCCCTGACCCAGCTCCTATAACACAGGGTGGTAGAGATGTCCCCTACTTCATTCTGGCAGATGACGCCTTTGCCCTGAAGACCTGGCTAATGAAACCCTATGGCAGAAGGATGTTAACAAGAGAGGAAAGGATTGCCAACTATAGAATATCAAGGGGCAGGAGAGTTGTTGAGAACGCTTTTGGCATCCTAGTGTCAAGATTCAGGGTGATGAGGAACACTATTGAAGTACCCCCCAGCAAGTCAGAGAAGTGGTCTTGACCTGTGTGGTTCTGCACAACATACTGAGAAGCCAGTATCAAGGTCAACATGGTGGTCAGCAGCCTAGGGAGGACGATGATGATGATGTGCCTGGTGATTGTGGATTGATTGGTGGTGCTGCTGGTGGTGGTGGCCAAGACAGGGACCCTGCTAGAGAAGCCAAAAGACAGAGGGGTTACCTCAAGGACTACTTCAATAATGAGGGAGCAGTGGCCTGGCAAGATGGCAGAATATAACTCCTGCTGCAGTAACCAGTCCTTTTCAGGACTAACAAACAGTCCTTTTCAGGACTACCAAATATTCCAAAAACAGTTAATGAGCTATGCTTGCCACAGACAAACCCCATGCCAAACATAACTTGTACAGACGGACAAACAGACAAACCCCATGCCAAACATAACTTGTACAGACGGACAGACAAACCCCATGCCAAACATAACATGTACAGACGGACAAACAGACAAACCCAGTGCCAAACAAAAGCCACACACAAAGCCACACATAATATCCGAAATGAAATGATTTTTGTATATATTTTGAAAATTCACATCCTAATTTCACCAATTCTTTTTTTTTATTGGGTTTTAAAATTATTGCTAAAGGAAATGTTTTCATGGAAATCTTAACTCTAAAATCTTCACTTCTGTTCACAAATATATGGTAAATATAACCATGGAGCTAGTTTTCTTTTCAATAATGGGGGATTGTGTTTGCAAAATAGTTTGTCAGTTCTTTGGCATGGGTTCTGTTTACTTTTGGGTTTGTCTGTTTCTTTGTTGTTGTTTATTTGTATTGTTTTTTTTTTGGTGGTTGGGGTTTATGTTTGGTGTTGGGTTTGTCTGTTTGTCGGTTGGTAAGTATATGATAATGCCTTTTAACTCTAGGAAAGGTGTAAGTGTTGGACTTTTCAATCACAGATTTTAAACTATTCCATGGATTTTAATATAAAAATGGCTGATTAATGGCCATATTGGGAGTTATTTTTAAAAAAAAATTTATGTGGCCTTTTTTGTTATGTGTGGTACCATGGGTTATTTATTTCATGTTTGGGGTGGTGTAAGTGTTGTCCTTTTTTTTCTTGTGATAAGTATTTGTACTGAACTTTTTTGTTTTGGGAGGGGAATTGGAATAACTTGCAGCTGAATAATTGGTTTTGGAAGATTTGGTGGCCCTGAAAAGGGCCTGGCAGGTCAAAGACCCGCCCTGACTGTAATGGCTACTGAGGAGGCTGTTGCTGCTGTTAAGGCGATGCTGAAGTGCTGCTGCTGAGGCTGCTCTACGATCTGTGTTGATGTCAGATCAGGTAGCTGGCTTAAGATTCCACTCAGATTGTGTCTGCTCCCTTCGTCCTGTACAGTTAGGACAGATGTAGGGTTGCTGAAGCCAATGGGGATTGGTGTATAGTACAGAAAACTGCTGCCAGCTGCTGCTTGAGTGGAACTAGATGCCTGTTGAGTGGTTGATGGTAGTATCCTGACTCTCTGCGACTCTGTGATAATAGTGGCTGATCTTCTGGGCAATTGTTGACGTCTACGGTTGCTCTTAATACTTTCGATGTCTCTGAATATCTTGCCCTTTAATTCTTCAAATTCTTCTTGAGTCATCTTTTCGGCCTCTGATGCCACGTAGTCGAAGAAGGGCTGCCTGTCGGACTTCTGCTGCAGAAAACCTGAGATTAGTGTCATCTGCTCAAAGTGTTTGAGAATCTTGGAGTCTGTTGTTGAAACGGGTGTAGATGTAATGACGGACTGACTCCTCTCCCTCAGGACACTGGACTCAAGGTGTTCTGTGTCAGTAGTCGACCCACGTGATTCGTCCTGCCTGCTGGTATTTGGACTGGCCTCAAAACCTGAACTTCTGTTGGCCCCTTTCTTCTGATGTGGGTTTTAAGAAAACCCATCTGTTGGTAGACCCAGGACTGTCTCTTGGTCATCTCCCTTGTGGCTTGGCCAGATTGGAGCTTAGACAGCTTGCCATAACGCGTTCGCTGGGACTTGAACCAACGTCTCACATCAAAGGGCTGGAGCTTGAGTTCTACAGACATTTCTGCCAAGAGAGCCTCTCTTCTGGTCCTGTCGTGGAAACATGGATGTTCCTTATCATACAGTTCTGGGTGTAGCTTTACAAATTCCACAATGGAAATTTCCTGACTGTCTGTAAAAGTGGCACACACGCTGGCTCTCTTGGCTGAAGAATGGCACTCTGGATCATCTTCACACCTCTCTTCTTCTTCCACAGCTTCCTCAATAGCTGGACGTTCCTCAATCACCTCCTCCTCTCTCCTCTCAATCCCTTCCTCTGTAACTTCTGTCCTTTCCTGTTGTTCACTTTCCTTCTCTCTCTCATCCATCTTTTTCCTTCCTCTCTTCCCTCCTTTCTCTTTCCTCATAATCCAGTCGACAAAATAATAAAAAAAATAGTAAAATGTGTCTCCTAACTCTGAAATTTGCCTTAAGCTCAAGTATAATATATATAAAATAAAAACTGAAAACCCCTACAAATCAGTGACACACGTCTCTCAGTAGCCAAACAGTCAGTTACAACGAGAATGTGTGCGCGGTCGCTTATATAGTTCCAGACCCCCTCATTGCCTCGTTTTAATTTTCCGACGCGCAGAAAACAGTCGGTTCTTAATCGGTTGTTAGTCCCAATCCTCCTGGGGCGTCCTCAGACCGTTGCAGACTAAATTTATGCTGTCCCAGGCGTCCTGGGGAGGCCGGTTTGGATTGGTTAGGGTCGGTTACCCTTAGTCGGGGCTTAGTCCTAGACCTTGATTTTTGGGTCCCAGGACCATGCAGACGGTCTGAGGCTTCCGGGGACTAATGCAACCGACTAACTTTCACACGCATGAAATTCATACGCATCAGATTTGAGTCTGGGATAAACAACCGGCCTCCTGGGACTAAGCTATGGAGGTCTGGGACTAAGGGTTTTAGGCGGCCTGGAACAACACACGACTGTGTAAATTTGGGTCTGAGGAGGCCTGAGGACGCCTGGGACTGGACATTTTGTTGAGGGCGGGAAATATGAATTGGTTGTTGTCGTGAGAAATATCAAACATGTTTGATTTTTCCCACGGTCCCAACCGACCACAACCGACCCTTACAGAAGGTCTGGGACTAAGCAAATATTTCAAAGCGACCCTCAAAAACCCTTAATCAGGAGCCTTAGTCGTGTGGTGGAACACCCACATTAGGAACATGTCCAGGAGGTGACTGGTTTTCAGATGTGACCCAAATGAAAAATACAGCAGGACAATTCAATTCACCATGTGATAAAAACTTTCCTCATCAGTATGGAAACAAAAGAGAGAGTGAAGCCTGCATGTGGATCAGAGTGAAAATATCATTTCAGGTCTAAATCGTGATAATCTATATTTGAGAGACTATGATCTTCCTTATTTCACATACCAAGAATGTAATGCTCTTATTCGGTTTATGTGTTGTCAATGAGTACCTAATTTAACTATGCATGTACTTTGCTTATTTTTTTCTTTTTCTACATATATGTTGCATTGTATAAACTCTTCTTTTCTGCGTGTGTTTATTTGTACTGCTCACTCCTACATCTTAGTCCCTCTGTCCCTGGAAGACTCACCCCCTTTCTTATCAAACTGTTGTGCATTCAGACACACATAAACCACAGGCTAAAGATAACAACTCCATTGGAGTGTTTATATTGCAGGCAATAAAAACATCTGAGAAGAAGTCTTATTTAACACAAGGCATTTAATGTGGGATAGAAAATGCACTGTGTGTCTCTTTTTCACTTGTAAATATTTCACTTTTTCTTGCTCTATTGCATAGTGTATAAAGAAAAGAATTAAGGTTTTCCAATGAAGACTATGAATAAATGAATTAATTACAGACAGACAAATTTTTTTCTCACATTTGAGTATTTATTAATTCTGACACATTCTCAATATCAGTTATACAATTTACTTTATCACACCATTAATGTCCTGTAGTACCATATACAGGTATAAAGACTATGTATAACATAATTTAAACTCAGCTGTTTCCCTTTGAAAACAGCTTTTTTCATATTTAAGTTAATACACATGCTAATAAAAAGTCACGTATACAGATTTTTTCATTCTAAGTTGAAAGTACCAAATAAATAACGGGACCCTGAAATTCACCTTTGCTAAAAGGGCATGGTTTGTGATTCAATGTACAATAGTTCTGTTGACAGAAGTTACAATCCTTATATTTGATTTATTTAAATAGATTTGAAGTTCTGTCGACATAATTTCAAATTCTGCTGACAGAACTTCAAATCCTCTTGTAATGTTAAAAATGTTAAGAGAATGTACATTTAAACTTTATTCAGGACACATAAAGACTTTTAAAGTAACATACATGAAATAACGGAGGATCCACTTTATATTAACAGAGAAATATCATATTTATAACTTGTATTAGCACATGTAGCAAGTAGCACATAAGTGTAGTGTTCAAAAATTCTAAACTGATATACATGAAATGAACACAATAACAGAAATATCACATTTATAATTTCAACTCTCACATGTAGTGAAATATTTACGGACAAACAAATGGACAAAAACGGACAGACAAACGAACGAGCCACATAGTAAATCCACCAGGAGGATGTATTGTTATCTGGGTTTGTTTATATGTTTGTACTTATGATAACTCCAAAAGTAAGGAAACTGAAACATGATTTTTAGGTGGTTTGGTTACACACAACCCGCCCATTAGATTGATGTGTCCAACGTCCATCTGTCTGTCTGTCCACATTTTTTGTTTCCAGACTCTAACTCGAAAATGGTTTGTCCTATCGAATTCAAACTTGACAGGGAGATAGATCACCATCATACCTAGGATCCTTTTGAAATTGGTGAAATTTTGTCTGTTTGTTTGTCTGTCTGTTCATCCATCTATTTGTCCATATTTTCATTTCCGGACTCTAACTTGAAAATGGTTTGTCCTATCGAATTCAAACTTGACAGGGAGATAGATCACCATCATAGCTAGGATCCTTTCGAAATTGGTGAAATTCCGTCTGTTCATTTGTGTTTGTCTGTTCATCCATCTATTTGTCCATATTTTCATTTCCGGACTCTAACTGGAAAATGGTTTGTCCAATCAAATTCAAACTTGACAGGGACATAGATCCGCCTTTTGGGGCATCTTTGACCCTCTTGTTCTGTTTGGCCTGGTCAAAGGAAAATGTAATTTAAATTTGGAAAAGATCCAGATCATTTTGTGGATACAAAATTCTGAGTTTTCAAAGGTCCCATTTTTCAGTGTATCCTAAATGACTGACTTTCTGCTGACATTACTCTAAAATTAATGAGGGGATCTTCATGAAATGTTTTATGTGAATAAGGTTTGACCAAGATGAAGTGATTAGATTTGGGCTAAAAAAAATACAGAATTTTTTTCAGAACTTCAACTGGGGTGTGGATGTGGTCTCCACTCCATGCACTCCATGCATGCTTTCTAGTTCACTACAGTGACAAGTAAAGTGTACATGGAAATCTATAAGCAGCCCTTGTGGCGACACAATTAAAAATTGTTTTTACTAACCAATTGTGACAATATTCCTGTTTCCATTTCGTAGTTTTATCCTCAGATAACATTCTGCAGTCTGAATTTAACAGTTACTTTTCACTTATTCTTTTTGAAGCAACATTTGATGTTGTATCTATTCTGTATTGGTGATTGATAAGAAACATAGTATTCAAATAAGGAGCCTTAATATGCAGGGTATAATACACAGCGCTGTCTCAGCATATACAATCTAAATAAGAGTATAATCTTAGGGAAGAGTGTCTTCAAATTTTGATGCCTCTCGATGCTTCACTGGGGTTGAGGTTAAAGGTACTTTCCTTCGCTGTCCTTTTTGTGGAGTATTTGTAGCCTTTCTTTTCTTACTGGTGCAGTCTGTAAATTGGGAATCCTGGACAGTTTCCATTGGATCTTTTGCAAATACATCTGGTCCAAGGTCGTATTCTACTTCCCCAGTTAAGGTCCTTTTCAAGCAACCACTGTGGATAAAATCTGGCAATGGGGCAGTGAATACCTGCAGTTACAAGATATTGTAACTGTAAATTTAGCAGTTTGGCCACATTCTCCATTGCAGTTGTTAGAGGCATCCACTGCTGAAGTTTGCTGCATTGGGTTCCAATGTTACCATCTTCTTCACACAAACGTGATCCTTTTAACTTTTTGTGTTTTGTCATAGTGCTCTTCCTGACTTCTTCATATGTCAAATTGTCAGGGTCTAACTTCTTTGAGCAATAGAGATACTTGATCAATTTTAGGTAACTGTCTGGATTAATTTCTATGTGGCCACATTCATCAAATGTATAGAGCTCTTGTAGAAAGTCTGATTGTGTCATAATGATCTTCATAATTTTAACATGGCTAATATTGTGTAGTTTGGGGATGAAATCATTTCCACCAATACACAGGTTTAAAGCAACCTTCATTCCAATGTTTCTGTCACTATATTTTTCTTCTAGGAGGGTCAAAATTCCTGTGATATTAAAAATATCCATTTTTTCCCCAGGTTTTTGCAAAACTACAAAAACGCTGTTTCTGAATGTGCCATCCCCATTTGGGGGCCACAACCTTGAAACACCAAACAGGTGAATAACCAAACCATCGATATCACCAGAAGAAAGTACACTTGCAAAATCACAATCATCTTGTAATGTGGAATAATGAAACAACCAATCAAATTGGGACATTTCTGCTTCACCTTTTGTTTGTTTAATGGAGGTCAGATTTTCAGTTCTAATGTGTCCCTCTTTGGAGCTGAATAAGGCACTTATGGGTGTGGAATATATAATACAATTACAGTTTTCTGAGGTACCACAGTAGCAACCTGTTACATTGAGTTCACTGTCAACATCGATGACAATGTCTTTTCTCAAGTGGAGTTGAGATATGTTTGCAGCAAGGTATTTACTTATCACAGACTTCCCTTCTGCTGTTCTTATGAGGGATTCTTTGTAGAATTTTTCTGCACCAAGCATTTCCTTTTGCGATTTTAAGTGTGCTATTCCACTTTTGCTCTTCATTCTCTGATTTTGAGTAGCTGCCTTGAAGTCATCTGGAGTGAACAAATATTTTTCTTCACAGATAACCATCCTTTCTATTTGAGGGAAATTCTGAAATATGTTTTTGATGACGCCATTCTCCACATGTTTTAAATACTGAAGGCCGCTGACAGCATTTGATTTAAACTTTACTCCAGCAAATTCCACTGTCACTAAAGCAACTTTTTTGACTACTGACGTAGGTAGTGTTGTCAGACCTGTGAATAGCAGTCCTTTATTCTCAAGCAAAGACAAATTATCACTTCTTTTGCCTGTAAAGCCTGTTAACATATCTATCAGTGCTGTTGTCATGCCCATTGACTTGGTCACCTTGGGTTTTGAACAATCTGGATTGACCAATGCCTGACACATATTCATATCTGAGCTGAGACAATTGATTGTTTTGGTTTTTGCTGCAACTATCTTGAAACGTTTCTCTTCTTTCGATTGTCATTCAGTTTTTTGCATGGTTACAATTTTGTTCATACAGAGCCGCTTTAAGGTCACTCCTTTACTGTGCTTTGCTCTTGCGATTAAATCTTTTGGTCCATCAATTTTGCTTATATCCGGAACATCCTCCTTTGTAACACCATAGAGTTCTTGGAATGTATTGTTTTCCATCACAGTCCTTCAGACCACCTCTATATCCCTTCAACAGTCTTTGAACATTTGATGTCCTAATTTCCTGCTTATGATCACTTTTTAAGTGATTTGTTTTCAAAAATGTAATGAAAGTATCAAATTCAACAAATAAACAAGAATCTAGTGTTACTATTGGAAAGTATTTATCCATTTTTCTATTTGTAACATTTGCTGTACAATCTTTAAATTAGGCAGAAAAGACTAATTCTTATTTTATGTCTTTTCAGTTTCATATTTTTATTATTGGCAAAAATATTGTTTATTTCACTTTAATCACATACTTTTCTTGTATTAGCATAGAAATACATATCTAAATACCATAAATAATGTGCCTGTAGACAGAGTAAAAGTGTGTAGAGTTTACATTTTTTCCTACTTCATGGATTGGTGTTATCAGATTATCACACCAGATCCCAGCATCCCAGGTAGTGTTTATTTTAAAAACCACAGACTGACAGATTTACACTTATCTAGGGAACATGAGATGATTACTGAATCCCCCCTCACAAACCAAGAGTGAGCAGATCTGGGGACTAAGATGCAGGAGTGTGCTGCAATTTTATACCATGAGTATGAGAAATAAATAAATAATGGGTAAAAGAATACCTTTTGTAGAGTAGTGTACAGGATTAGGAGTTGAGGTCAAAAGTACATTTCAGCATCTATAGATGCAGGCCAATATTGGGTCAGGTATTTCATAACAGGAAGGTTCACACAGCACAATGGTCAGTATTTTATCATGTTTCATTCATATTTTATCAAAAAATTTGACCTCACATTATCTCCACACAGAGTGGCTTACGGTACTTAATATAAAAAATCATTGATTAATTGTGAGCCATTGAGTTATGAGTTATTGAAATCTGTTAGAGGAAGCCTTGATCATAGTCACATGAAGACACATGGGAGATTGCGGAATTCATGATGGAAAGGTTATTGTGAAGAAATAGGACCCGATGTGTGTCCTGATTGGGAAAAATGAGAATCATTCAAGAACATGCTGTTTAGGTTTCGTCAAATAAAATCAAACTTCCTATCTCGAAAAGTCGAGACATAAGTATTTAACTGTTTACCTGTATTTTGGATGTTAAAACATGTTATTTATATAACAGAAGCATTGGTCTGGGAACACCACTTGATGGCAATTTTTAACAATTTTATTATAAGCTTTACATAAAGCTGACAGTATGGTTGATTACTTATATACACACAATATATTGAGTCAGTAATCCCCTGGGCAGTGAGGTAGATGTGTTTTCACAATGTGTTTTTTGTGTTTTTTTCACTTTGTGTGTAAACATGTGTAAACAGCTCAGTTTAGTGTCTGGATAATTGTGACAGATATTGGAAATCACTGTTAAGAGTGGTATTAATACTTATTCCTACATATTCAAGAATAATTTAGTTGTTAGAAATAAGTAAACCTCAGGTAGCATATATAATTTTAGACGAAATGTATAAAGATCTAATTCTATATTGTATTATGCATATCTTTATTTCACCAATTTAGGTGCTCCAAAAGTTAGTATGATAAGCTTTAATATTTTAGACATATTTTCTGTATCAGTCATTTTACACCTTCTTAATGTTAACGTTAAATTAACACTATGGGATAAGTTTCACATGTCAAATGTAAGATTGGCGAGTAGTGTGATCATAAACTGGAATTTCATCAACTGTTGCTCTTATCTGCTGGACAAAACCTGGGTATGCTACTTCCAAGACTCTTTGCTCATAGTTAGCTATTTAGTTGGTTAACGTCCACACCAGTCATTTAGGGTCATACTGGGGCAATAAGGATTACAACTTAGGGAAACAGAGGCCCAGAGTCAACCACCCATCAACGTCTCCAAGGCTCTAAGCAAGTTCATGGTGACATGCACATCAGAAGGGGAGGGTACCTCTAAGGGGGTGATGGGAGTACCTCAAAGGGGGTGGGGGGAAGGTACCTCTCAAGGGGTGAGGAGAGGTTACCTATGAGGGAGTGAGGGGGTACCTCTAATCTTGGTCAGGAGGAGGGTACCTCTATCTGTCATTCTATGGTGAAAGAGGCAATGCATTCATGCTCCTCCCTTGATCCCATTTATTTTTGACATTGGTCAGAATTCATTTGTGAAATTATTCACTAAAATATATTACCTTTATGAAAAAAATAATGAAGGTGAATTTAATGGTTTGTTGGAGACTGGCATCATAGTATTGGTTTACATGTGCCAGTATTCAGGAAAGTCAGTGGTAATATCAGAACAGCATTACCCACAAAATACAACATTGAAATAAGTAAACACCAGTTCTCCATTTGCACTTTATTGTGAAATTTGTACCAACTTGCTACAAGAGGCCCACCTCCAGTCTGGATCTGACTGGTTTACTTGTAGCCTCTTGATTATCAAGAATGTTTTGAGTAGAGATTACATGACCAAAGTCCTCAAAAAGCTTTGTGTTGGTATACAGTATTTAATGCACTCTGAGCAGGATATGTTAATGAAGGGCTTGCGTTTTGTAGAGTGAAATGTAAGTAGTAATTACTTCTACAAAGGAGGTTATGTTATTGTCAGATTTGTGTATATGTTTGTTATATAATACAATAATATGGAAAGGTTTAGATATAACTTTATGAGAAGATGGCTAGAGCTAGCCATGAATTATGTACAATTGTATGTCAATAACAACTACAGACATTGACAAAGACAGAGAAGTTTTGACAACTGTTTTGTTGTTTTTTCAACTTCTCAATCAAATTGTACATGTTTGTCTTTTGTACAATTATATGCCTTTTAAGTTTGGCTTGGATATGGTTCTTTGAGCTACAACATCAAGGTTGGAAAGTTGACCATTAGCTTGTTTTTAGCAAAAGTATTAATAGGGGGTGATACATTGCATAGGTATAGTCTAAAAGGCAAGTGACTGTAACAGTTATCAGTTGATTCAATTGGAAACAGGAAAATACATTTTTTTCTGAGAAAATTTATTTACCATTACAAAATAATAATTACAATCAACTTAGATGCTCAATTGATCACCAAAGTATGCTAAAATACAATAAAATAGCAAAACAAAATATTTATACAGTAAGTGCCACAGTTAATCTGACTTAACCACAGTTCTGGTAAATTAACTGTCAAGCGACGCTTTGTACACAAATGTATTTCTGTCTGTTGCTTAGCAGGAACACACAAATATCCAACCATTCAATAATATGATAGCCAACTGCTTCCAAGCAAAATATTGACCAATCCAAAAACATTAACACCCAATAACAATATTCAACTCGAAAGTGTTGTACAGTACTGTATTATCGACCATCTATTGTTTGTATGTGAAGCTATGTTGTGAGACATTAAATGAAACTAAAAATGTGTTAATTAATTTTTATTGGATTTCTCTACATTGGGGAACACATCCTTATCTAAACACAGACATCCAGACACTGAATAAATATTTTGTGTAAGTTTAGTCAGTTCATAATGGCATGACTCACTCTCTAGCGGACATAATTAGAAGTGTTTATTGATACAATGGGCACAAAGTGTACCAGAAACCACTTAAAATGCACCTCCACCAGAGATTTGTTCATTACGATTGAAGAAATTTCAAGTAGGAAGCCAAAGTCATAGAAAATGGGACCTTTTTAATCCAAAATATGTTCCAGATCTTTCTCTAAAATGAGTAATTTCTTTCTTTGGTCAGGTCCTTCCCCTATAATGTTTTCAATAAAGATCTGTTCATTAATTCTGGTCGGAGTAGTCTAAACACCCTGAAAAAACAGACAGGCAAATAGACAAGGAACACACAAAAACATAAACTTATGGTAGATGAAAACCATTTTTTTGGTGAAAAATCGGTCACAGTAAAGATTTTGTGATGGCCTGTCAGAAAATTGGAAAGGAAAAGCCAACAGATATCACAAGCTAGGTTTGTAACTTTATGACCATTGTATTGTGACATCATTAAGTTATGACATCATCAGAAAGCAAAATATTGATTTACATATTTGAGGTGGAGAAGCAGATTTGTATGTATATGCCCAATTGAAAATAAGAAAAACTACTTCCTTAGTCTAATTTTCACTCAAATGTCACTAATTATTCAGAAATCTGTAGGTACCTCATACAGTATCGCCACATCTAATATGGCATCGATTTATATTATAGTTTTTGTGTTATAATTTGAAGAATGTGTACAGACAGAATGACAGAAAGACGGAACAGAAAGACAGAATGAAACTGATTACAATAACCCTTTACCATCGTTAAGCATTAACATAAAAAGCACACAGGCTGAAACAGGATTTGAACCTTGCAGCGGATTACATGAAAGGTCTCAGACTTAGTCCAATCTCAGTCTTTATCAAGAAACCACAGTGGTTTTCTGTGTCATGTGACCTTTTTATAGTCAAAATATTCTACTGGTGACACATGTGTTCCTTATTTGATGCATAATATCTCTGGTCAAATGCTATTTTACAATGGGAAATCTTGTAAACATGTAAAAACACACAAAGACTACTTCAGGAGGTTGTTTTATTAAATTAAATTAGTTTATTTTGTACAAAGTAAAAAGTAGAGATATGAACACATAGTGTAAGTTATTTACAAACAGTTAAACACAAGTATTGAGCCCATGGGCTCAAGACAAATGTTCCAATAATTTGAGACAAAAGTCTCAAATTTGGGCCTGACACTCAGGATAAGATCTTTCGTGAAATTTGTCCCAAGCCTTTAGGATAAAAAATCCAATACTCTACATGCAGAGCTACAGTGGCAGTTTTTTTAAGTGTCTGATGTCTGAATGTTATATCCCAGCTGAGAATAGTAAATGAATATCACAACAGGATTTTTTGTTCGCGATTTTCTGTTGACATTTTTTCAGAAAGTATGTAACCTAGAAATAAGTTTCTGTTGTTAGCAAGGTCTTAAAACTACAGCTCTTCTGCTAGTTATTATTGAGTAAAAATCCATGCAGAACTAGTTGAGGAATCGCAAGTTAAACAATGAAGTTGTGAGGTTTGTGACAAACAGAAGCCTAATTTTCAATCAAATTTCACCAAACTTTGGAGGAATCCATCTGTACCTCGTGAAATATCTGCACACCAAATTCCATTGATGTTATACTTTTTAGTTATAAGAGTTAACAGGTGTACAGACAGAAAGACAGAAGGACCAAAAGACAGAAAGATGGAATGAAACTTATGACTTATCTCCAATTATCGAGCATTGATAAGTATGGTGAGTTAAATGGTTTGGTGGAAGCTTCCAATATTTGAGAAGGCCCATGATTACGAATTACCTGAGTGAGCATTCTTGCCTGTCAGTGCGTGCCAGAATTGATATAGCCTAACCAACAAAATAGAACTGAAACAAGTAAACGCTATATCTCAGTTTGCACTTTTTGAAATTTGTCCCAACTTGCTACAAAAGGCCCATTGTGAAATTTTTACTGTTACTGAACGTAAAATAAATCAGAATCAACCTATGTATCAACTGAAGGATTACAATAACAATATTATAGAGGGTTATTTCTATGAACCAGAACTTCAATCAGCATATCTTGATAATGATATAGTATATAAAATGGAAAAAATCTTTAAAAAAAGAATAAGAAATAAGAGAAAAGAAATATTAGTTAAGTGGAAAGGCTGGCCTAAAAAGTTCAATTCCTGGATTTTAGAAGACAGTGTGGAATCCCTAAAGAAATAGAATTGGATATAAATTATGGAACAAAACAGTTTCTTCATATTCTTGTCTTCCGAGGATTCTTTATCCTATCATCCAGACAACACCCCCTCCAATTTTATTATAGAACTTAAAGAGAGCCTTCAGATAATTGGTGAATGGGAGGTTGGAATATGTGATTTCTTCTGTTCAGAAACTATATCAGAAAAATGCTACATATTCTCGTATATAGTTGACTACAGTTATGTGAGAAATTCTTTAGAACCAATATTACGTACCTTAATGCCATCAAACGCTTCATCTTCTAATTTTTTTCCGATCATTTTTTATTTTCCAATAAAAGTCAATAGTCTAAATCGAATAAGAGTATCTATAAAGGATAACCAAATGAGGTTGCTATCAACTCTCTCTGGTGCTGTGTCCCTTTCACTTCATTTCAGAAAACGAAGAAAATGAACAACTATTTGGATTTTTGTAAAAAATGTATATGAGATGAAATACCTGATCAAAAAAAATTTATGTATTAGACAATGGATATAATGTTTCGAATGATACTAAAGATAAGAAGTTAGATGTAACTGTTGTTACTTCCGCTCAACAAGCTGTAGAGCAGGCGAAAAATGAGGTAAAACATGAATTATCTATAAATAGTGCTAAGAAGATTAACAAAAAAAGGAGACAACATAAAAAAACGGAATGAGGTCAAAGGGAAGAAAAGCTAAAGTGAAAAAGGCTATAACAAAAGCAAAGGAAAAGAAAAAACCTAAAATTACGAGCTCGTACAAAGCAATATGGATGTAGTTCAAACTTCTGTATCAATTTTTGCTTCCCCTCCAATTGACAATTCGATAACTAAGGAATACTGGGTAGAGTTTAATCCTGTTGCCTCAATTTCTGATAATGGAATCATTGAATTCAATATACCGGGTACATCAATGGATTACATTAACTTAGTAAAAAGTAAAATTCATGTTACATACGTTATTACAGGCCCTGATGGAGAAAAAATTAAAGGTGAAAGCGATATAAATGGTCATCCAACTGCTACAAGTGATCAAGTAGGACCTGTAAACTTCACTTTGCATTCAATTTTTCAACAGATCGATTTATCTTTAAATAAAAAATAGTTTCTGCTGATGTTGGTGTAAACTATCCTTATAAAGCAATGATAGATTTATTGTTACAGTCGAATAGTGATAAGTTGAATTCTCAAGCCCAGGCTGCCTTCTATTTTAAAGATTTACCAGGTTATTTTGACATTGCAACATATCTGGGTGGGGAGGAAGCACATATTGAGGGAGTTCTTTTTTCAGACTTTGCAAATGGACAAAATAGGGCAATTTTGAATGGTGTATCAATTAATTTTAAATTTTTTCAATCCACGAATCTTTTCAGATTATTGAGACATGGTACTAAAGCTTATAAACTTAAAATTACAGATGTGATCTTAAAGGTATGTCATATTTCTTTGGATCCAAAAATGATTGTCGCACATAATGAGGCTTTAAAATTTGGACCTGCATTATATCCCTTCTGGAGGAGCGACATCAAAAGTTTCACTGTGGCATCAGGGGCATTAAGTTTCATGACAGATAACATATATCATGGAAAAATTCCTAGTAAAATAATAACAGCATTAGTTTCCAATTCATCTTATTCAGGAAGTTATGATAAAAACCCTTTCTTCTTTTACAGTAGATGGTCAATCGGTCCCAAATAGAGCCTTAAGTCCGAATTTTGAGGGCGGAGATTTTGTTACATCTTATCTTAGTCTATTAGACAATGAATACAATAAAAAAAAGGGTTTGGTAATTAATTTACTAGAGTATGATAAGGGATATACATTATTCTTTTTTGATATCCAAAGTTATCTAAGTGGGAAGATCATGAGTAAATCAATGAAAGGTCACCTTAAAGTAAGCATGAGATTTTCTAAGGCATTGGATGAAACTATAAATGTTTTAGTATATGGAAAATTTCCAGAGACATTGACAATCGATCACACAAGAAACGTCAATATTCAGTAAGAATCATGGATAGTAAAGAAATAAAAGATCTTATGATGAAAGATAAAAATATTAAAAAAATTTTTAAAGGTGTGTATCCGATAGATTTAATTCCTGAAAGTTTAGATTATCCATCCCTTATAGTAGTGAATTTAGACACTTCTGAGAAGAAAGGAAGTCATTGGATTGTGTTGCATTATATTTCGAATCATATTGTAGAACATCTCGATTCAATAGGAAGAAAACCTGATGAATACATAAATAACATTTTATTCAAACAGAATTTAACATATAAATATAATAACAAAAGATTACAGTCTTTATATTCTAACACCTGTGGATTATTTTGTTTATTTTATAGTTACTACAGTTCGCGTAATGAGGACATGGTTAGAATACTTGATCGATTCGGTACCAGCTATAAAGAAAATGAATTTATTGTAATAAAATTTTATAATGACTATTTAAAGCAAGTTTCAAAGCTGTAATGATCTGAAAAAATAAACACAATAATCCATTTGATAATCTAACATCATATATAATATACATATAATTGTAACAATATGAATGCATAAATTTTATAAAATAATTTTTTTTAATCCATTCATTATTTTAATGTTAAAAAAAAATAGATTAACGCATCCACCTTCTTAGAATAATCCATCAAAAATTTTCCTAGCAGATTATTTCCTGATAAACATGATGACTTCAATACAAGAACCAGTCTTGAGGGGGTGGTTACACCCCAAAATGAAATATCTTGTTTAGATAATGTGCTTTGTTTTAGACAATGTAGCTATCAGAACATTCCTTCAATTTTTCTCTGAATTATCGATTTTGAATAAATTTTTGAAGAATAGCAAATCTCATAATTCTTTCTCTGTCATCTTCTTTTTGATAGTTTTTACTGAAATCTTCCATAAGAATTTCTAACTGAAATGGATCTGTTTCATCTAAAATTTGATTACTCAATTCATATTTTTTTGGATATTTAGATATTTAAAAAAAATAAAGGTGTTCTGAGGAACGAAAGCAAAAGTCATCATAGGTCAGTCTGCATTGATATAAATTTGAAAGGGGGTTATGAATATCATCAACAACTACAATTTTTTCCTCCCATGGTGACACTGTTATATCTAGAGGTTCTGTAGTTACCCCATCCTCGAGAACTTTTCTTTTATAATAAAATAATTGAAACCTATCGTTTCCTGCGAATATGTGTGTATGGTGGATTTGTTAATTCTGAAACCAATATTCTTGGTGGTGGAGACATTTTTAGTAGTTAAAGTTTCCTCAAATTTTTCCATTGCATTAGTCTTCTTTGACACACCCTTACATGAAATTTTTTGTTTTCCTTCCTCATTTTCGATTATATACGATTTTGAACATAATGATATCATTTTTGTACCTTCGAATTCTAATTTGAACCTTCCAACCTCGCGCCTTCCTGAAGCAATATGAGTAGGGCAACATCTCCTCGGAAACCATTGGGTAGAGTTAAGATCATGACAAGAGTGAAAAATTTCTTTTTCAAATTTTTTTTTATATTTTTGGTTTATGCATTCATCTTTATTTTTTTTGTTAATTGCCATGTAAATACTGTCAGTATCAGTTTCGGTTAATTCAAAAGAGTTAGGATTAAAGTACTTAACTATACAGTCGTGGTAGAATTCTAACATCCTTAATTTTGCATATTGTAAAATAAAAAACCCAATTTGAACAGGGGTATCTAAGGTTAAACGACTTTTATAAGTTTCCACCTCAAATATATTATGATTTAATTCTTCCATAGCCTTGAATGAGGGGGGATTTATAATTTTAGTCATTTTAGCTTTATTTGTTAAATACTTTACATTAGTATGTTTTGTTTTATCCATTAAAACTGATCCATATGAACTATTACTTAATAATTTGTAGGTATCACCAATGATAGCCTTATCAGGATTCCTATCTCCTTCAATTCTGAATTCAGTAACCTTATCAATAAAATGTTTGAGACATTTCTTAGGTTGATATTCAATTATTTGATATATTTTGGTAATTTCAGAATTATTCTTTAAATACCATCTCAGTAATGGTGTAGCAATTAAAATTCTTTCAGCCTGATTAGTACTAATTAGTATCCTTTTATAATCGAATGAGATATCATTTTGAGAGCAGTATTCCAACATATGGTTTCCAATAACATTCATAGGAATGTTAGAGGTACAAAAAAAAGCAGGAAATTCTTTAAATTTTTAAATTTTGTCTACCTTAACGTTGATGTCCACCTCGGCAGCCCCAAAAAGACTTCCATTCTTAATATCTTTAATAATTTTTTCATAAGACAATACAGATCTGTTCATTTTAAAATAAGAGGGTAAATATGAATCATATAAGTGATCGCATTTATCTTTAATATCACACTTAAAAACACATTCTTGGACTGATACGTACTTATAACCTAGAGATATTAAAAAATTCTTCTTTTTGAGATCTTTCTGTTGAACCTTTTTAATTTTTTCAAGCCATTTATGGGATTTAATTTTTTTTACAGTGGGACAGTTTTAATGAAAATAACACCCATGGAATTCATACAGTTTTATTTTGAATACAATAGCCGTCTAAGAGATAATTTGCTATTCTTATTTCTTTTTGATTATTAAGTTTATGTAAAATTTTAATATTTTCATTTCTCATTAAGAAGTCCATCCAAACGTAGGAATCGATGTACTTTTCACTTACCTCTGGTTTGAAGTTTGTTGTGCTTAATCTCCTAACATAAACCCCTGTAGGCATTTCTTGTTTAATTGCGTAAGAATATAGTCCATTACAATCATAACCTACAATGGCTTTACACTTATTACCTTCAATTCCTTTAATATTTGTGACATTTTTTTCATGATATCGCGAAAAAATAATACTTGGACCTCCTACAATATTTTTTCTTAGGGTATAGTACAGATCAGCATTATCTGAATTAATTAGAGAAAACTTACTTTTTGATGAATTGAATAACATCTTCCTAGCCACTCCTGGAAGCGTAACAAAGTCTTTAAATATGTCTATCTCTTGTGAGGAGTAAATTTTGAGAAAATTTTTAAGTGCTATGCAAAAAGGACCTGTATCTAGATTATTATAATATATCAATAGTCCTTAAAAGTTTGCATACCTTCCTCTTCCCATATTTCTTTAAGTTTCAGATAGTCTTCATCACATTTGATAGTTAGAAACTTTTGAAAAAAAATCTTGGGGTTGGGGAAGTGAAGGATATGATAATTTTTCAAAAGAATCGAACCATTTGTATGGGAATACACCTTTTTAAGTTCAGAACCATAAGCTTTTAAAAATTGGCTGTAGGAACATCCTGGTGCTAAAAAATTGGATATATCCAAAAATTTTAGGTGAGGTGTCGAGATGGAAATCTAAGAATTATTTTTTTTAATAGTGAATATTTCATTATCATTATAATTTTCGGAAATAAAAAGCATGATTTCCTTCTTTATTAAATTTATATCATATTTGCCGGAGTTAAATCCTACAACAGCTAATTGACATAAATACTTCTCGAAATTTTTCCTGACCTCATTTATAGATGAAATGAAATGAGAGACAATTTTAGGATGAATATTGGCAGACATATCTGTTTCAACAGTTTCTTGTTCTTCCTCGTTTTCATTTATAACAGAATACCTTTCCATCAATTCATCAAAGGCCTCAAATACATATTTGAATTTCATTTTAAGGTTATTAGCAATTATTTCACTTATTTCATTTAGGTATTCCATCATTTTTGAAATTAAATTTTTAGGAGAAATATCTACAAAACATTTAGGGTTATTATAC
Source organism: Sabellastarte sp. h YS-2021 (assembly GCA_964017235.1). NCBI lineage: Eukaryota > Metazoa > Annelida > Polychaeta > Sabellida > Sabellidae > Sabellastarte > Sabellastarte sp. h YS-2021. The sequence goes on from OZ024938.1 coordinate 69,193,729, forward strand.
CCATCAACATTCGAGGCAATACTCACGCTTATCGGTTCATGCTTTGAGATCCAATGTAATTTATCGGTCACATTTTGTTCTATTTTAGGTAGTATAGCCTCCATATCCCATACAGAGAAGTTGTGATAAAATCTTTCGTTCGAAGGTACAAAAATATCTAAAAATTCTAATTTTTTCAAATATGGACTGGTCAGTTTTATGAAAGCCTCCAGGAAAAATATATTTTGTCCTTTCATAACATGATCCATAGTGTCTCTTCAGATTCCATTCATTCTTAAACATTTTACTACATTTTTCGCATTGATATTTCTTTATAAACTTCTTTAAGGGGCTATCAACGTAAGTACCAAGAATTTGTTTACGTAACGCTCACCAGACGTCGCAGACAAAACAGTCTTTGTTGCTATGCACCGGACTAGTTTCCTATTGTTTACAACAGAGAAAGTATGTCATAACGTTTCGGTGTACTTGTTTCTCTTATTTCTTCCTTGTGACTGGTTACATGGGGGGGGAGAACACTATTGATTTTCTCGGGGATAGTCAAACGCACACACATGCATAGCCTTGCCACAGGCGTTTATATGTATAAACAAGACACAACTGTTTGACTGCATTATAAGTATTTTTCATAATCTTCTCATACGCTTACTTAGCCTAGCTTGTTGAGGAGTCTCCCAGAGACTAGAAAGGCCTTTGATACAGTGTGCATTATGGCAAAAATATTTCACATTTGCATTATGGTTCAGACAGCCAGGCTAACACATGCATTGTAGATCTCTCTTCACTCACAGACAATACGGGCCAATGTTATGTGTTTGGCTATTTGAATGGCTAAATGTTTGTTTTCACAGAAAGAAATTTGGGGGGAGTTTTCAAGTATTTGGAAACTGTGTGTGTCTGTGTTGTGGGTCTTTTCCTGAGGAACATTACGTGAGATATATTGTATGATCATAATCTACAATTAAGTCATCTCTATGTTGTTGTTTTTTCATATGCAGTGGCTTTTCTTTTTTTTGATAATCTGACCAAACATACATTTATTATCATTTATTTTAATCAGAATTCTTGTAAAGCTGTAAACATTTCTCTCCATGTTTGTCAGTCCCCATGAACTTTGTTTACAAGTCTATGTACAAGGCATAGTTTAGAAACAAGAAATACAGAAAATTATTAATTTATTTGAAGATATACATGTCAGTACATGAAAACACGTTTTAAATTACTACACCCTTAGTTACTGCCAAAATGTTGCAAAAAAAATCACACAAAAGAGGGGGAGATTGTTGTCTATCATGACAGAAAATGAATGCTTAACTGTTATGCATGAGGACATAATGACATACACAATGCTCCAAAAACAAGTTGATTAATTTGTATGATTTACTTTTTTCCATAAAAGTTTCTTTAAATTTTTATTTAGATTATATTAGACAGTTAAGAAAAAGTAAAAACACATAAATGATGTTACTTTTTTTAAAAATTTCTACAACCAAACCCCTAGATTTAATAAAAATCTAAATCATTCAAAATTTTAGTGAGACATTTTTCATTGGAGTAGTGTGTTAAAGACACACGTTGGGTTTTCTTTTATATATTTTTTGTGTCACAGAAGGAAGGCATGTGCTGTAACTAAGGGAACCAAAAACAGACCATATTTATTTTGTATTTGTCCTTGGTATTCATGGTTTATATATTAAATCACAGGAATAAATTACAATAATAACAATTTACTTTAATACTTTATTTCATTTATAAAACATGTCACATAAAAACAAATCTCTGCTTGTGGATATTTTGTGGCTTTAAGCCCCCAAAGTTTTCATCCCTGAAGTAGTAGTTCCTGTACTTATGAATCACTTTGGCTGGCCTTGAAAACGATGCATGACGTTGATAGCCCCTTAAAGCTGTTATGTAACTTAAATGATCATCAAAAATATTAAGATACATTACCTCTTTGTTGTCATTAATAGAGTCAAATATAAGATTCACAGAGCCTGAGGGATTCATATTGAAAATCTTAATTTTGATATTGAAACATTCTTCCAGTTTTGTCATATCATCCAGTGTTACACGATCAAAAAGTTTCTCCATCCAGTGTTACACGATCAAAAAGTTTCTCCATCTATTCAAATAATATAGTACGGTATTATGATTCTTGAAATAAAATTTTAAACATCTGAAGAAACATAAATTATCTTTATAAGGTTTATTGGTCCTTTTATTAATATATAAGGTTTTCAAATGTTTATTCATCTTCAGGTAGGAAGGTAGATCTTGCGCTGTTCAAAGTGGAAAATCCGTTAAAAAAATTGTATGTTGCACATTGGTTATGACCACTAATATCCAGTTCGTGGAAGGCCTCACTGCTCTTGCTTGTTGAATAACATCAATTCTTGCTAATTTATTCATCAAAAATCTTATACTATTCCTATTAGATATTGTAAAGGGGAAATATAACACTTTGTTATTGTAATAAGGAATATAGTACCTATATTCCTGAGTGTTAGTGTTCTGCAATATCATTCCAAAAGAAAAATTGATTCTGTAGGCATTTGTTTGTTTATTATATATTTCTGTAAGATGTCCTCTAATTTCCCTGTATCCTCTGTGAAGGTCATTAGTGGTAAAATTATACAGTTTTTTTAGTTCTCCAGTTTCGTCTTCTGCAAAAATATACCTCCTGTTAGTATTATACACCTCATACAATTCATTATTTCCATGATCCCGAATAAATGGTGGTATATCCTGAATATTGTCATTTCCTCAATGCTGATTTAATCTATGAGAATACAATTCTTTCCTATCTTTGCAGATTTCTTTACATATTGCACATTTGTATGTCTTCTTATGAGATTCAACATGTCTATGTCTTGTTAAAATATGGTAATCCATGGCTTTTGCAGATAAAAATGGAACATCACATTGAAAACATACAAATTTTCCACATGTCCTTGAATTTTTAAATAAATTATCGTATGAATAAAATATTTTATCACAAGTCACACATTTCTTTTCATTTTTATAATTAAATGTACATATCTTCTCATGCTTAGCCAAGTTACTAGCTTTAAGCATGGAATAGTTACAGTAAGAACAATTATAATTCATTCTGATAGTCAACAGATTTCTGATATCCTTTCATGTTGAGCTTGATTTTTATAAAATTTTTTTAGTGCTAACTTGATCCTCATTTGTGTGAATTTGCCCTCTCAAATTTTGAGCATATGGGGAATATGTGCTCCATGATTCATTCCATATGTTGTATAGATTCCTTACTTTGAAAGAAAAAACATGATAAATTGCTCTCAAAATTGAGATACCATGAGAAGGATAATGCCACAGAAAACAGGTTATATAAAAGATAGACATAAAAAATCGACCTAAATTTGTAATTTCAAATTCTTTCAAAACTAGAGTAAGGAATACATCTGGACATTTTAACCTCATTTTCTTCACATAAAGATATATATCATAGATATTAACTCTTGATTCCATGTTGTTTGGTAATATTTAAAATGTTGATGTGTTGTTTACATATGGTAACATATGATTGCAATGCACATATACATACACCAGCTGACATATATATATATATATATATACCATATGGAAATTATAGTGTAATATTGAATAAGTTGGTAAACTACATTAAAGATCATGAGTAGACCTGCTTCCCATATGGAAGTGATTGGATGCATTCACCTTAGTTGGGAAAATACATTAAAGATCAATTCCCTATCACATCCGTGGAGCGATTTCACTACATCTATTACTACTACTGCACTTCCTCTGATTCACTCAAGTTACCTTTTGAACGAGTCAACAAACCTGTTAAATGCTCTGGTAATTCATCAGTTTGTTTAGAAGAATTATCACTGTTATTAGTTATCACCCTTACCTGGTGCAAACTTTCACTGTCGGTGACATCTGACATCACATAACACTCAATAGCATGCCCAATAATATGACCTCATTTGAACTTCACATACCTGTGCGGGTCATTTATCAGTTGTATTGGAATGTATGACCTTCCAGCTACCAGCGTGTTAGGCACTAGCGATCCCATGTTGTTCACACCATGTACAGCAAAAATTCTGTCTGGTAAAGAAGCTCTAACTAAAAATCTAACTGCACTATATGGTGGAATGACAATCTTTTTATCAATAATAACAGGAAATATGTCAAAACAATCTCCCATTTCATATTTGAACTGCTGTATTCCCCTCTGTTCTTTATTTGAAGTGAATGTACAATTTTGAAAATCTAATTTAGCTCCAAAATGACATAAAAAGTCAATCCCAATGATACAGGGCTCAACAATTTTGGCAACATAAAAACTCCAAACATTTTTTGTTTCACCGAAAGATATTTCAATCCTTTCGATTAACCAAGCATCAATATCTACTTCCCTGGAAATACCATTCAATTTAACTTTCTCCTTCACAATGGGTTTAGGAACCATTTTGTTGTGTACATCAAACTTGATTACCGTTACCTCTGAACCAGTATCTAACAATGCATTTACTTCTACATCATTTACAAGACATGGAAGTAGAACACTCAAGTTGTTACTATTTGCTTGAGATAACTGCTGACAAGCTTTGTTAATTTTCTGACTACATTTATGTACATGTATATGCCTGACGGTAAATCTATCTACTAAGCTTACACTTTCACTCTGGGTCAGGGCGTTGGGTGTTTGCCTGTCCCTGTTTAACAGTTTAAATTGAATTTCACCTGGCTATTAGACTGTCCCTGCATTGGTGTCCCAATCTTCCATTCCTGATTGGCTCTCTCAGATGACAACTTTGATTTAGTTGTGGGTGGTGCTGACCTGTAACGTTGTTCTTGTTGTCTCCAAGTTGGTGATGGTGGCAACCTTGAACCTTGATCCTTCTGCCTCCAATTTTGTGATGAAGCACCCTGCTTGTCACCTCTTACCCTCCAATTACGATCATCACTCCTTCTTGGACTAGTGTTTGGAGAGCCTCTGTGTCTTGGACACTGCCTTACAAAGTGACTTGGTGATCCGCACTCAAAACAACCCTGATTATGTGGTGGTGATTGGTATCCCTGGTTGTTTGTTTGATTTTTGAGTAAATTTCCACACTTTCCAAACATAGACTTCAGTTCATGTACTTCTGCCTCAACAGATAGTTTTTCAGCATGTTTTGGTTGTGGGGCCTGCTTCTGCTTACTCTGGACATTGCGAACAAGTGGTCTCTGCTCAATTGTTCTATCCAGATCCTCACTGCTATTGCTACTAGATGTCCACTCAGCAGCTTGTATGCGATACACTTTCTTTGATTGACTATTCTTACCCAGGACTGCTTTGCAGTATTGTGAAGCTGATTTCATGTACTTGTATGCTTCCTCCAGGTTTTTAGGCTTCTTTTCGCAAATTGAAAGGACGGCTCCTTTTTCCCTACATCCTTTCAAAAAGACTTCTATAAACAGTGTTATCCTTCTCATTTTGACTAGAATCTGGATATGCACTCATCACTAAACTCTGCAACCGGGCAAAATATTTTTCAAGAGGTTCATCCTCCCTTTGCTCAATATTCAAAATGTCCCAACGTATGGCTGATGCAGGCTCTGTTTTGTCAAAAAATTCCCCCAAACTTCTGCTTCATGTCAGAGAAACTACTCTTCTTGGTCTCAGGTAGAATACTGAAATATTCTGCTGCTTCCTTGGTCAAACACATGGAAAAGTTGTCCAATTTCTCTTGTTCTTGCCACCTGCAGTGATCGGCAACAGTTTCAAATTGTGAGATGAACCCTCTCCATCCTTCACCTGAAAAGGACATCTTGGGCACTTGCATCTTACTTGATTTGGAAGTGGAATGTTTGCTCCTACTGTTTGGTCTGAAACTGTATTCATCATCTGAATTGGTAGAATTCGAAGTGACATTGTATCTCTGAGACCTATAATGTCTGTTCTTCCTTGAACGATAACCAGTGCTCCTTGGATAGTCCATTGTCTTCCTAAACTCTTCCTGAACAACTTCTCTCATCATTGTCTGGAAATCACCTCTTCTTTCACTTGTCTCAGGTGTGAATTCTGTGACGGCATGTCTTGTTTGTGATACAGCTGTTTGTTGATGTGGGTTCTCAACTGTATGCTATGGTGCTGCTTCGCAAGCTCTTGGTGGTTGATACAACGGAACAGATTCCCTAACTCCAGGCTGCTCAAAGTTATGTTAAATCACTGGTTTGGTTTGTTGCTCAGATGGTGCTGGTCCTTGTTGAGTCACTACTGGTCTATTCACTTGTGGTAAACAAGGGGTTTCAAATTGCTTGGACTGTGGTGGCTCATCAGGAGGTACAATTTTTTTGGGAAAGGGGGTGGACTGTGGATAGTAGTACCTTGGAAGAATTTATGGAACAGGGGAATCCAACCCGAATTTAGCAGGATTTGGTGCTTGACGTAGACTCAAGTTCAATCCTGTCCATTCTGGCTCATCAACGTCAGATTCAAAAGGATAAGTCACCCCAAATTTTTGTTTCACTGCGGATGCTTCCTTATTGATTTTGCGAACCAATGTATTTGCCCTATCGTGCATAGAAAGCATAACCCTTTTACTTTCCCCCTGGTATTTTTTATGTTCTGCATTGAGATTATGACTACTCAATTCGGATTGTGCTAACTCAGACCTGTACGTTTCAGACTTGGACAGATACTCACGTTCAAAGTCCAATCTCTCTTGTTTCAGTCTACGCGTTTGTTCATACGAATCCTCAAGGTGGTCAATGCCGGCTTGTTTCTGCTCATCTTGATGGATTTCAATTGATAGTGGCTTATCACTTCCAAAACATTCAAGTTTCAACTTCCTGGAACGTCATTTTTCTTTATCAGATCCACTGCTGTGCCCACTTGAACCTGATGATTTGCGCTCAACCTTGACCTTCAAGTGATTGACTTCCTGCTTCAGGTCATCAAAATCGTCTGCCATCTTGTCAATTCTGCCATGAATATCAGAGACATCCTGTTTAATGGACTGAATTTCTGATGACATTGTACCACTAAGTTGTCTGATCTCTACTTTTACAGAATCAAATGCGCCAACCATTGATTTGCAAAACTGATTTAAGTCAACGGATTTTGATTCCAATTGGCTTTCTTCCGAAACAAAAACAAGTTCACCTTTACTTACAATTCTTTCCTTGACATGATGGGGTATGTCCAACATCATGAAGATATTTTCAGTAACTGAACCAACTGCATCCCTCATCTGTACTATCAAAGCAGCTCTTTTTGGTCCAATGTCATCAAGTGCCTCCAACTCCTGCATTGAAGCAGTGTTGACATCCAATGATTTGGCAGCCATCTTGGATTTTTTTAAAAGTTTACCTTAACTCTGGTAACTAAAAGTTAAAGTTGACAATCTACTAAACTATCCCCCTCAGAAATTAAATATTTGTTTGTTTTAGACCCTAATTCAATTTGCAAGTGTCAGTCAATTCAAAGCCTACTATTAAGTAAAAAATAAATTTAAATGAACTAAATCTATTCTAAGGTTTTTTTTAACTTGTCTTAAATTCTATTACTGTACCCTATAACTGTATTTGTAATAAATATTTTCTGAAGAAATTATTTTCATTGTTTAACCACCATATAATGTAGATCTCGATTGATGGTATCTGAAAGTAAAATGGTGTGAAGAAAATAAATCACAGAATCAAGAGTTTCAATTAATTCCTAACTATTTGATTTCAACATTCTTGAGTATTGATAGAACAACAGTACTTAACTATGTTAGTATACAAATTTATGTGAAATATTGTCAAAAGATATTTAAAATGTTATTTTACTATTTATTAATTTAATAAATGTACTGCAGCAAATTACTGTTTCAAAAGTTAAGTTTTACTGTAATAAAATTTATAAAGTTAAATTTTATTGAGAGGAAATTACTAAAGTAACCGTAAATAAATTACTGATTTCTCAATACTGTTTTATTTATGTACTGTGCAAATATAACTTTTACTGACAATTACGATAACCAGCACTGGACAAAAATGAAACATTTAAAGTAAATAGGGGAATATTCAACACCAAATGAATTTCAAATATTTGATGCAAAATCACCCAAAATCCCCAATTATCAACACCAAATACATTTTATATAATTGGTGATAAATTTTTAAATTCTTACAGTACTGTAGTTAACAACTGTATACCACTAAAGATTCAAATTCAGTGGTCAATTTTTTTGAATTTACACAACTAATTTGTGTACCTTTCAGACTCGGACAGATAAAAGGACCAGCCGTCAAACTGGTTGTAAAGCTTTGTCCCAAAATATTTCAAAATGAAAATTTCCCAAGCACCAATTACATCAAATTGATTGAAATTGAATTTCAACAGCAAAATGGTACTTGATTTCAATACTTTTACAATACCAATATCAACCTTAAAACAAATTGAAATGTATTTAAGGGATATCAATTACACACAACTCCTTCCCAATATGATGGGCTCTTCACTTGGCACTTCTGGTACCAGTAAAGAATATTGGACTACTATCTACCTTTAATCACGGCTACTTCAATCTCAGCGGGCTACTGTCACATTCTGTATGTACTGTTTTCCTTGCAAAACGTCCCTGTGGATATTAAACTCTACACAGGCAGCAACGATTAGTTCACTCTACAAACTGTATATATATATATATATATATATATATTGTCATCTATCACACAACTTCTAAACTACGTCCTTGCTTGTAAACTACACAATATTTAATATGGCTGCATTTGCCACGTTTGTCATGGTTGAACTCACAAGACGAATCTCCTCATTTTCCGCTGACCTTCACCTTTTAAGTATCGGCCGTCAGTGGCTATATAGACATTTTGTACGAGAACTCTCGAAGTTCACCACATTACATTGGGTAATGTCAACCCTATATTGGTATATGATGATGCTGTGGTACATGAGAAGCAGGATAAGAGTGTATATTCTACTTATGTGTCTACTCATGGCTCGTTAATGCATGATTACAAATCTGATCTGACTACAACAAAATTTGGATCAATTCCCTTGCTGCACTGAATTGAATTACACGTTGAAGGTCAAGTACCTTTTATAATCACTGACAATAATACACGATGTTGTACTGTGAACACGCACACGTTTGGTACATATTTTGGATAAAAAAAAATGTAAATCAGTTTTGTTATTAGAATATGAATTTTGACAATGATACAGTTAATATAACGCAGTGCAGTGAGGTTGGGATAGGCTAGATAGGATAGGCTTCCATTGTTCCCCTCTTCTCACTAGCCCAAAGATGTCGACAAGAGGAGAGTCATCTTAGATCTCTCATACCCAGCAGGGGCGTCAGTTAATGACGCTGTCTCTAGGGACAAATTTGATGATGCTACATTTACATTGAGATTTTCCACTGTAAACGATTTTGTTGATAACATGAGGTATAATAAGGGGGAAGTTTTGCTTGCAAAAATCGATATAGCTACAGCTTTTTGCAATCTTAGGGTGGAACCAGCTGACACCTTCAAATTTGGAATAAGATGGGTGGTCAGCACTACCTTGACATAGTGGTCGTGTTTGGCTGGGTTCATGGGAGTGTGTCATTTCAGATGACGTCAGATGCCATCTGTCAGATGCAATCTTGCACATCATGAGAAAAGAAAGTTGCGCAATTTTTGCCTATTTTGATTATTTCATCATAGTATCACAGAAGGCTGACGCACAGCGTCATTTTGAGAAGCTTTCAAAACTATTTCATGAATTGGGTCTACCTATGAACAAAGACAAACACACCCCTCCCTCTAGGGTCCTCACCTGCCTGGGCATAACCATTGACCTAGACAACAATTCCTTGAACATTGAGAAAGGCAAGCTGAAAGAGATCTACAACGAATGTATTTATGTTAAGGCCAAACAGTACCTTACTCGCAGGCAGTTCCAGTCCTTGCTCGTATAAGCTCATCTATCTATCTATAAATGCATCAAGCCAGCTCGAATTTTCATTAATAGAATACTAGCATTCTTCAGAGCCCATCCCCGGGTAAAAAAATTAAGCTAACAGAAGAATTATTTAAAGACATTGAATGGTTTAATGCTTTCTTCCCTAGGTTCGCTGGTGCCACAAAATTTTCTAAGCCAGATATACCTGAAATTTCCTCACTTCACATTGATGCCTGCTTAACTGGGGTAGGAGCTATTTGGAATAATAGGGTTTATGCAGCCCCTGTTCCCCGTTTCACTGCTTTTGAGCCCAGTATCACAGACTTGGAGATGTTAAATGTGCTAGTGGCTCTAAGATCGTGGGCCAGGTTTTGGGTTCATTCCACAGTCAGGTTCCACTGTGACAATCTGGCTGTTGTCCAAGTGGCCTCTTCAGGTAAGACGAAAGATGAATTTCTGAATGCATGTATCAGGAATATTTGACTGATAACAGCTGAAAATGATATTGAATTACAAATTCAACATATTCAAGGTCACAAAAATATAATAGCAGATTATCTTTCAAGGATTTATTCTAGTAAGGGCATATCTCATAGCATGTTTAGCCACTTGAAAGATGCTTTTACATGGGATGCAATTCCTGTTCAATATTTTACCCTGGATTTGTCTATCTGATTTCAGGCTCGACCCCAGAACCTCAGGGCTTGCTTTCATCAGCTTGGAGTCGAGTCATCACTGCACACAGACCAGTTACATTATAAGCTCACCAGACACATTTCAAATCTTTTTTATTTGTTCACAGGTGGTTCACAACTATTGTTCATCAGTGGTTTCTCTAGCCCAATTTTATGGATGGGACACAGCTTCTGCCAGCCATCCTGCAGTTATCAGGTTCCTTAGAGCTATCCTAATCAATTCACATTTCAGGCCAACCCCCGGGGAGTATTTGATATCAAAACAATGTATGACATTTCAAGAGCTTGTGATCACTTTCATGACCCCCCTTTATTCAGGGCAATTTTCTGTTGGCTTTCTATGCCTGTGTTGACACTCTATCTTACGATTAAAATAAATATATGTGCTTTTAAAAATAAAAGTTGAATTTTACTAGAACTGTGACCTCACCTCTGTTTGGACTAGGCTTGACAGAGATGTGGTACGATTCGAACCCTTCCCCATTAAACTCTCTCCCATTTACTTTAAATTTGTTTGGACATTGCATGGCAGAGGTGTGGTAGAGATTGAGCCCTTCCCCATTTAATTTTAAACTTCTTTGTGCATTGGATGACAGAGGTGCAGCTGCTCCCTCTGCTGGTGCTGGTCTTTTGCAAGAAGGTCTGGGAATTTCAGGATGCTGTTGTTTTCATCTGAAGAAGTGGTCAAGGCACAGATGAGTGATGCAAAAGAGGTGTCTGCCAAGGCTACTGAGGCTGGCTCCATAAGCATTGGACGCATGAGGCTGTGCAATGTGGTTAGAGTTTCTGGTGATGACTGGCAGTCTGTTCTTGGGTTCTGCTGTGGTGCACTTAACTGATGTTGTGGAATAATTTGGAGTGGCAGCATCTGTTGTTGGACTTGTCACTGCATCTGCTGTTGGCCAGACGACTGTGTGTGCTGTAGATTTGGTTGCTGCATGTGCTGTTGGATTGGTTGCTGCATGTGCTGCTGGGGGGACAGTTGCATCTACTGTTACATGGGCTGGTGATGCAGTGTCCGCAGCTGAATTATCTACTGTGGTCGGTCCTGCTGCTGGACTGCCAATGACTGCTGTGAAATTAAAGGCTGCATGAATGAGTCAGAAGACCCAAATGTGATGATATAGCCTGTTCAAGATACTCTATTGCTGTTGATGTTACTGGTGCCTGGCCTTTCATTTCAGGTTTCTCATAACTGCAAATATTTCTACTTTGAAGTCTTCTAATGACTTTGTTGACAGGTTCTTAAGTTCTGATAAAAGCCAATCAGAGTAGCAAAGTAATGATATTTATTTTGTCTCTACTGAGTTCAGAATTTACTTTGAAAAATGATTTATTTTAATTTGCTTTTTTATGATAAAAGGTATTTTATAACTAAATACATATAAAGTACCATATAAACTAGAGCCTTTTATTGCCCTTTGACAGTTTGAATGAGACTGTTGATGTGCATGTGATGAAACCTATGAAGTGAACTCAAGAGTGAGTTGTTCACAATTGCATAGAACTAAGTTCACCCTTGTAGGAGGTTTATTGTCTGTAAGGTGAGGCAAAATGGTGGAGGTGTTAATCCACCACCCAGTAAATGAGACAATATATTCATGATTAATCCTATAGACAAACAAAAACAAACTTTGTTGACACATGTTACCGAAGAAAATAACATGAAAGTACATGTGCTGTTGTTAACACTTTAGCAAGTTTATAATTCAGAGATCATTTAAGAACATCATGTTTGGAAAAGCAAATTTTCCCTTTTTGTACCTTTGGTTTGCATATGGATTGTATTTGTTGGGTTTGTTTCAATTTTTGAGTAAGATTTACCCCTTATTTTGACTAAAATATTTTGTAACCATTTTATAATAGGAATGGGAGACAAATTCTCGTGCTTTATGGTGGTTTTGGACTGTCGATCTGCTGTAGTAAGGCACTCAGACCTTCAGGCTACGTGGGTTTAATACAGCTGATCAGTGGTTTATAACCATCATGAAGCGCTCGAATATGTCTTCATTCCTATATTAATGGTTTATCTGCTTTGTATTTTGTCTCATTTAGAGCTATCTAGTGTAAATGATAAACAGTAATTTTAAAAGCAAAGTTTATTGATGTACTTGAATTTATGTTGTCTTTTGTGGCCAAAATATATTCACTCCATTGAATTGGGTACACACTAAATGTGGTGTGTTGATAAACTTGATGCATTAAGGTTGTTTAAAATGCATAAATTATGGATGGCCTTCCACATATAATATCTTGGAATATCTTGTAATTTATCTGCTATTCAGAACTCATTCTCATTTAATTTTTTACATTATTTGATTCAGGTATTTTTTGCAAATATGGAAAACAATAAAAGGAATTAAATGTATTAATAATAAGGAAAAGAAAAATCCTGTGAAAACTTTAGTGCATAAAATTAAAAGATATATGTGTACACATGTACACAAATGATATGTAAACACATGTACATTGTTACAGTGAATTATTTTCAAAGAATATCTATAGTTAATACAAACAGGTTTAGCAATATTTAGTCCATTGTTAGAATTTAACTTGAACAAACAGAACTGTGTGCTGTGCAAGCTGCTATCAATATCAGGTGTTTTGTCTCATCCAAAAATTACAACATTGGTTGTACACTTTCATGTATTTTCCGTATAATATACCATGACTGAGTCACTGAGTAGCCTTAAGGCCCCAGTTCTACTCTTTTATAATGCCCAAGGTGGTCCAGGTTGCATCCCTGGCTGACAGCAGCCCTACATCAACAGACAAAAGATGGTCATTTTCAGGGAGTCCTCCCATCAGTACCAGTACCTACCTTGTCAGACATAAAAGTCTCAAATCTTAAAGTCACTCAGAATGACACACTGATGCCTGTTGATCTTGTCACCTTTATCTTCTCTTGTCGTCCTCATTTTTGACAATGTAACTTTTAAGGGGCAGGTTTGGATGAATCATAGAAAACTCATCATTCAGGAGTCATAATGTCAGAAGTTTGTAAAATATCTTGTAGGTGCACATATCAGATATGAAAGAGAGCAGCCACTACAGTTAAGGTCCTGGTCATGAGGGACTCAAATGGTTGGCCAAGGGTATCTAGGAAGATGTTCCGCATGTCAAAATACTGCAAAGATCTGAGAGTCTGATTTGCCTACAAGGGATTTCTTTGACATGGGGGGAATTGTCACGGACAATTCAAGGTTGATTAAGCTAAACATAATGGCACACTGGATGACCAGGAACAATACTAGACTATCAGGTACAGCAGGTTTCCATCCTCATCAGCTGGGGCAAATCCTAAACATGTTCAGAATCTTCTTCAACACATTTTTTCCATGGATGGTCTGGGTCAGAAACCAGCCATATGGTGATTGATGTACAAGATAGCTCCTACATACCTTTAGAGACTCTGGATGCCCTAAATTGGGGGTGCTGACACTAATATGGAAGAACCAGAACAACTGTACTGGCATGGTGTAGGAAGCTCAGATGTAACATTGGCGACATTAGTGCAATTTGAATTTAGACCTTGTAGTGACCTTGAGTTTAAAATATTGTCTGTAAGTTATTACTTCGTATGGATATTGGTTAGATGTGTAAGTATGCAATATCACCGTATGATTGGGATTTACCATTTGACCTTATTTGATCTTTGTTTTGCAAAAGTGTATGAAACATAGTGTATAAAACATAGCATTACAAAGTTATCTGGAAAGGGGGTGTTCACTTTTGTCCCCTATTTTCAACATCTTATTTTGTTTGTCTTTCACCCATCATTCATACTTTGCAGGGTGGGGTGGTGTTGTAGGTGAGCAATGTAAAGAATTTGATTTCATATTACTGTCAGGGTTATTTCTGAGAAAATAAGTTGATGTTTGGCAGGGATATTGATCAAGGGGTGTTTGTGTGTAAAAATCTCTGCACCATGTCTCGTACGTCTAGGTTCACAGGTGGTCCTATTGTCCACCATGTTGCAGGCCATGTTGTTTGAGTTTACTTCTAGTGGGTAGAGCTTGTTGATTGGTTGGTTGCTGACACCTTCTCTCATGCGGATTTCTGCAGACTGAACAAGCTCATCATTACCAAATTTCAATTTTAACACTACTGCAAGAGGCCAGTGGGACCATTTGGTATTGTCCTCATGTACCAGCACTACATCTCCAACTTCTATTATCTTCTTTGATGTTCCCTTATTGTTCTTGAATTGTGTATATGACTTTCACGTAAGGCTGGAATATTTTCACATTTCCATCTTGACCATAACTGATAGAACAGAGCAACTGTTTGCTTGGCTCGCTGATTTAGTATTTTGTTACTGTTACCAAAGTCTGGATCATTAAGTTATTCATCAGTAACAACTGGGTGTGGCATCATCAAAAGTGAACAATCATTTACAAGCATCGATGGGGTCAAAGGAGTGGGTTCATTGAGGCTGCAATGTTGATATGTTATGGGTCTTTCATTGACGACTGTCTCAATTTCAGTGACAAGTGTCCAGAGTTCATCAAAGGTCACAAGTCGTTTTCCAAGGGTCTTTTTCAGAGAGGTTTTCGTTGTTCCTATGAGCCATTCATAAAAACCACCAAACCATGGGGCACGTTGTGGAATAAATTGCCACTCAATATTTCTGTGGCTCAGGTAGGCATGAACACCATCATCATTGCATACAGAACGAATTCCTCCGAGGCAGCAAGAAATGTGATTGCATTGTCTGATATCATGTGACTTGGGAATGATCTTCTGGCAGCAAATCTGCAAAAAGCTTGTAAAAATGTCCATGTTGACATATCTGGAACTAGTTCCAGATCAATGGCCCTGGTAATGGCACAAGTAAACAAACAAATGTAAGCTTTGTGTATGTGATTCTTTTTTGTCCTGTAGTGCAGAGTCCCAGTGAAATCAACACCTGTTATGGTAAATGGAGTAGCTTCTTGGACGTGACACTTTGGCAGTGGTGGTATTTTAGGGTGCTGAAAAGGTTTTACTGACACCTTGAGGCAAGGTACACATGAGTGTATGATACGTTTTACCATTTGATCAATTTTTGCTATCTAGAATCTCTGTCTTATGATTGTTGTGGTCACATTCAATCCTGCATGCTGAACCATTGAGTGTGCTTCCTTCACCAGTAATTCAGTGAAATGATGATGTCAAGGGAGTAGTAATGGATATTTTGCATCATAATCAGTGGCAGCATTTTCTAGGCGGCCTCTGCATCAGATAAAGCCACCATTATCCAAGAACAAGTTCAGTTGATTAACCAGTGTGCATTTTTTTGTCAACTTCTTTGAAAGTTCCAGTGATCCTTCGCTGAAGCCATCATCTTGTTATCAGTTTGTATCCACAGTTTTTGTGATGTTTTGAGCTCAGCCACTGTAATGAAATTGTATTTCCGTACTTGTTTACACCTCAGGGTTTTGATGAAACATATGAGGTAACTCTGAGTAATTTTCCCATTTTACTGTATCTTGATATGTCTATAATCAGTCCTAGTGATCCTGTATTTTTCCTGTCATTTGGTTGTGGTGATGTTTTATCTGAGTTGTCCAATGACTTTGCTGTCAAATATGTCACACACAGGCAAGTCTCCTTCAACAAGCCAAGAAGGACCATTCCACCATCAATCTAGGTGTTCAAGTTTCTCAGGTGAGATTCCTCGAGTCACACAGTCAGCAGGGTTGTCGTTGGTTGGACAATACATGAAATCAGTGAAAAGTGTTTTCTATGTGTCTACATGTTCCAGTGACTTGTACACAAATCACATCAATCAAGCTGGTGTAAATTCTGCCAGCAATTCAAAGTGAGGTAGTGTTATTTCTTTCAGTGGTTTAACACGAGATTTGGCAATGACAAATGCACATTGTTTGTTGTACTTGAGGTAGACAACAGTACCATAGGCTTGACAGCTTGCATCTCCAAATACATGAGGCTTCTCATCTTGGTGTACTTGTTCGAAATAGGGTCGTTTCACCTTTATGTTTCTGGAACATTACAGGTATCTTTTTAGCATAAACCACTCTTGTACTAAGTCATCAGGTAAGCTGTGATCCCAACCTAGGTTTGATCTCCAGAGATTTTGTATAAATATCTTTCTTTGTGCTGATGTTGCCCTGACAACTTCACGTTTTGTCCACACATTTGAAGCTGAAGCATGTGAGGTAGGGTATGATAATTTATCATCTTGTGTGTCCCATTTAAGGCCAAGAACTTTCACTGTTTTGTCTGTTTCTTGTAGCTTGTCTTTGCAAATTCTTTTATTCAAACTCTGACTGTTTGGTGCCCATGATCTAAGATTAAATCCACCTTGGTTCATCAAATGAACTGATTTTTCATAGTAGTCATCAACTTGTGATTCCTTTGTCACTCCACTGACCAGATTATCTATGTATATGTTTTTCTTTAAGTCTTCTGTGATGGTATCTGGGTTTTTCTCAAAGTGGGCCTTCATGACTGCATTCAGGATGAATGGGGAACTCACAGAGCCAAACAACACTGCCTTGAAGCAGTATGTTTTGAATTCACTGTCCGGATCCTCTGGATCAGTGAACCATAAGAATTTGGTGTAGTCTCGGTCACTTTCTTCCAACTGTGCATTCAGAAAGGCCTTTTCAATGTCACTCACAAGTGCTTTTGGATGGAGTCGAAAGCGAATCAATATCTCCACTAAATCATTCATCAGGCATGGGCCAGTATCTAGGCAGTCGTTCAAACTTGGCTCTTGTCTTTGTAAACATGAACAGTCATACACGATTGGTATGCCAGTTGTTGATGGATCCTTGTAGACAGGGTGGTGTGGTATGTAGTTGGCCAGAAATTATTTTTTTTTATATTTTTATTTCTTTTTGGTATCTGTCTTTTCCAAATAAAATGAAGATTACCGGCAGATAGCATTCTCATTTTACACTTTGTAATCAACAGAAGCATTAATGACCTTTCAAAGAAACAAAGCAGTTTACTTAATTTGCAACTTTCATTGATAATGTTGATATCAGACTTGTGCAAAGAATTACATATTTTCTTTTTAAACCAAAACACTAATTATATGCATTTCAAAGGAATAAGATGTAACTACAGATTTATTAAGATCCAATCAATTGAAAACCTTTACCAGTTCCATTGCAAAGATCTTGTATACTTGAGAAGTGGACAATGCCCATATGATGTCCATGCTACATACATTTTATAAACTATATCAAAGTACTTGACATTTTAATTCTACTGTATATATCAGACCTGTATTTAACAATTACATAATGATAAACCAAATACCTGACACAAAATAAAACATAAAATAGGACTAAATTGTTACCAAAAGTTAAAATACTAATCAAATAAAAGCCTCCAACTCTCCCATTGATGATTAAATTTTACAATCCTGTTGTTCAATTTTGCTCAAGTTTCCTCCTCAAAAAGACAATTTCTTAAAAAAGATTGCAATAAGTAAAAATTTAAATTGTGATTCTTTCTTGCACACCAAAATATATACCTTCAAGTATTTAGCAGGACAAAATGCAATTGTAAGAAGTTTCTGTCATATATGTAATATCCCAGTATTTTTTCTACATTCCCCAATTTTAATTCAATGCCCAGCTTATTTTTAATCCAATTGCAAATGTTTAACCACAACTCATCGGTTTTGAGGCAGTCCACCATTAAGTGTGTTATGGTTTCATTATGATTGATACATAATCTACAAAGCCCTTGATTAGATAATCCCACTTTACAAAGATAATGTCTCGATCCTAGTATCTGGTAAATAACTCTATACTGGAACCATTGAGTATAATTATCAGTTACAATGTGGAAACAAGCCTGGGATATATTGAACCAATGTGTTTTACTTAAAGATACAGATAGACTTTTATTCCATTTATCCTGACTCAAAGGGTCAGTTTTGTATAAATCCTTAATATATTGTTGGTCGAAAACTCAGCTACTTTTACCTGATTAAATAATATTCTAACATGTGCTGGAATATACAGTCTATGGAAATAGATAGGCTTTTCAAATTTTACTTTCTTTTTAAACTTCTGTATAAAAGACTTCACGTTGTAGTAGTCAAAATCCAACGAATCAATATCAAATAATTTTTGTAAATGATCCTTGGTAAAGATTTCACCTTCAACATGTATACCATTTTTATACAATTTTGGTAGAAATAGCTCATTGGATATTTGATTATTGTACCATATTACAGAATAAACCACATCCAATACTTCTTGAGGGGTATTTTTTCGCCAAAAGTGGATCCAGGATTGAAAAACAGTATTCCAAAACGGGTTGGTCATTTTTCGTAATTTCAAATCCAACCATTCTGGTACCAACACAGTTAAATTTTCTAAGTTGCCCATATATGTGGTCAATAGTGTGAACCAAGGTGGTCCCACTGATTTATTTTTTAAACCAGCCCAGTTTAAGTGATTTTTCAAAATGGTATGTATTTACCATTTAAAATCCCCCTGCCTTATAGTCTTTGCATAATGTATTTCTGCTTACTTTTTCTACTTTCCCATCCCATATAAATTTTTAAAATATTGTGTTTAATTGATTTAACATTTTTTTCGGTACTAAAATGGAAGTAAATAAATGGTTAAACTGAGATAATAGAAGTGTTTGTATTACTGTTATTTTCCCAATTGGTGTAATGCTTCTCCTTTTCCAGTGAGACACAATAGAATTGACTTTTTCAATTGCAATTTTATAATTTAAATCAGGCATTGTTTCCAACTTAACTGAAAATTGTAAGCCAAGTAGTCTAAAATGTGTTTCACCCAAGTTTATTTTTTTAAATACTATTTTTCTTTAGAATTTTTTTTTGCTTGCCAATCCATATTACTTTTTTTTCACTATTTAAGCCTGACAATGTACCATAAATCTTCAATGTATTAAGTGCTGCCTGCAAGGAATTAGTTGTTCCGTCCAGAATAAGGGTAGTGTCATCTCCAAAATGTGCAAGTTTTTTGTGTATACCTCCAACATTTAGGCCCGCTATATTAGGATTTATTGAGATCAATAAGGGTAGAATTTCAGCTGCCAAAATGAACTGGTAGCATGATATTGGGTCTCCTTGTCTATATCCTCTCTTAATCTAATTCTAGCTTCAACATCTTTATTAAATAATTTGTTCCAATCAATTAGTTGGTAATCAAAACCAAAATATAACAAAACATTATACATGAAATTCCATGATAGAGAATCAAATGCTTTTTTAAAGTCTATTAGTAGCAAAATGCAATCTATATTTTTTTAACTTCAGTAAAATGCATAATATCATATATCAGCCTGGTACTTTCAGCTATATTTCGACCAGATAGAAATCCACATTGTAATTTTTCTATAATTTTGTCCAAATATGGCTTCATTCTATTGGATATAATGGAGGAATATATATGTGACACATAAAAGTGATATTGGCCTCCAATTCTTTAATAGTTGTCTATCCTTTTCACCTTTTGGTTGACATATTATTACTGATTGTCTTAAACTACAAGATAATTTACCTTTTTCAAAACAACAGTTTAAAGCTCTGATGACCAAAAATTTCAGTTCAGTCCAAAACACCTTTAGGAAATCAACTGATATACCATCTCTAGCTGGAGTTTTATTATTTTTCATCACTTTTAAAGCTTGGGTGACCTCTGATGTTTCAAGTTTTTGGCCAATAGAAAATTTTTCACTTTATTTTTTTACACTATGTAAAATATCATCTAAATCACTTACTCGAACAGTATCATTAGTAAACTTATCATCAAAAAGTTGTGCATAGAAATGCCTAATTTCTTCAAGTATAGTCTTTTGGTCACTCATTATTGATCCATTTTTAGCCTCAGTTTCTTAATAGTTTTTTCAGTAAAATTTTGCTTTTCAAGATTACAAAAGAAATTTGTTGGTTTTTCCCCTTCATCAAGCCATTTTAAATGTGACCTTACTAAATGACCTTTGAGTTGTAGTCTCTTAACTTCTCAAGTTCTTGTTTTTTATCGTCCAAAAGCTGTTGACTTAGAAGGGGACTTGATTCCAGGGACTCAATGTCCTTTTTACTTTTTTTTTCCTGTGTGTCTGTTTTTTTTTAATTGATGGAAATTTTATAGATTCTCCTCTTATTCATAAATATAAGAGTTCTAAAAAGTCATCGTCATCAACAACGAATTGTATATTTTCATTACTCTCAAAATTTTTTATATAATCTATACTATAGATCGGAACTGCATAATCTAACTTTTCCTCAATAATAATTTTGTTTGTCAAGTTGATAAAATCCTTGTTTGATAGTAAGCTATTATTTATCTCCCAAACTCCCTTTCCAACATTAAATTTATAAATATTAATTTCAACTGGACTGTTGAGTGGTAACTTCTATAGCCCGACATAATAGTACAGTTTTCAACCAAATTTATCATTGCACGTGTTATTAAAAAATAGTCCAACCTGGCCTGTTTTATGGGATTTTTTTCATCTCCAAATAAATCTTTTTTCAGTTTGATTAAATATTTTATATATATCTGTTAGTTGACATGATTCAATAATATCCAAAACAGCGTGCCTTGCATTTGGGTTATTAATCTGTTTATAGTTATAGGTATCTTTAACAGGGCCGAGGACAAGATTGAAATCAGCACAAATTACAGTAAAGTCGTAACTAGTTTGAGAGTGCAACAGGAAATTTTCAATATTTCTAAAAAACGTTGGACTATCTGTGTTAGGTGCATAGATATTCACCAATTTTACCTTGTTGTCAAAAATTTCTATATCTAAGGGCAACAAATTTCCATCATTATCATTATTTACAGACATTACTTTGAATTCAAAATTCTTACTAAATAAAACTGTCACACTCCTTGAATTGGTGGTTTTGCCATTTAAATAAAATTTTCCAGGCCAGATATTGCAAAATTTCAGTGTGTCCTTTTTATTCAAGTGAGTATCTTGCAAGCAGATAATATGGGCACCGGATTCTATAAAATATTGTATAACATCAACTCTTTTTTTAAAGTCTCTGAGACCTTGACAATTTGCAGACAACACCACTATTGAATCCTGAGTAACTGTAATTGTTTTTGGAGAAACCTTGCAAGCAACATGATGCGTGTACTCCCCACTGAAGTAATGCTCATATTTCCAGAAAGGCAATAATTTACACAAATTAGAGATAGCTTAAATATTAATTCAATATTTATCCTAAAATTTTTGCTAAAAATAGGAAATTATCATTAAAGAGTTAAACTGGGTACAAGTGCCAGTGAGGAGTAAATCCATTATAAGACCGAACAAAAAGAAAAAAACAAAAAAGCTATATACAAGAAGGTTAATCATTTTTACAAAGTTAACCTTAATAGTAAGATGAAAAAAAAATCTTTATATAGTAAGGTTGCAAGAACAAAAACTACCGACTCAAATCTATGATTCTTGTCCCAGATATACTTTTAAAGTTTAAGTTTATGATACAATGAGAATAAATGAATTATTTGTCTGGAAGGCTGGACTTTAATTACTTGTATATAAAATTTTTTTAACAATTTCAGACAAAACTTGACGTTGCAGGGCTCTTTTACATCAATTTTCCTAGATAAAAGGAATAATGCCTAAGTGTATATTCCCCATTTTAATCAACAAAGGTATTATAGTAAAGAAAGCCACAATAGTGAATACAAAATAATGTTTTTCCAGATTTCATATTAAGTTACTTTACAGAAACTTTTATAAAACATCAAAATTATGTCAAATTTTGTAACAAGATAATTAAAACATTTGGTAAAGTCAGAACAAATAACAACATAATTAAACTATAAGTAAACCAAACAAATACCAATGTAAGCTTTTTAAACAGAGTGTAACATCACTAAATTAGTTTTTTGTTCTTTGTTTTTCTTTGTTTTTGTTGTCCATTTTTACAACACAAAGGATGTTTTAACACAAGCAATATGTATTGGAGTTGGATCCTTTACATAAAGGATTTTAAAGAAAACTGTGAAAAAAAATCTTTGAACTTAATCTACAAGCACTTGTTAAGCTACAAGCATTTGTTAAAGGATAACAAATAGTAAACCTTTAAACATAGTGTAACCTCACTGAATTAGTTTTTTTTCTTTGTTATCCATTTTTGGAATAAAATAAATGTTGTAAACACCAGCAATATGTATTACAATTGTATCGTAAACATATAGATTTAAAAAGAACAGTGAAGAGAAAAATAGTATTAACGTCGATACTTTTAAAGCATTGATTGAAGTGCAATTGGTTCAATTTACATGCTGTTTTTTGTCCAGTTTATACTTGACCTTAAATAATTTGCACAGTCTTGCTGTAGTAAATGATAATTTTACAGAAAGAATAATTTTTTAAACAAAAACACATCATTATTTTCACCAAAATTTTTAAGATAGTCTAGCCATGAGAATAGCACTTATCAAAATATACTGCACAACAAAAAAACAGATACTCGACTTAGAGCAGTAGCCAGGAATTTTACTGATACAAAAAAAACAAGTTTCAACAATTTTTATCTCCAATATTGTCAATATTGAGTTCTAAGGTTTATTTTTCACTTAGGCTTGTTAGGGCCTCTTGGGCAATCTGAGAAATGACAGAAACACATGTGCGTCCAAGATTCGGCCCCTGATGTCATCTTGACACTGCTATGAAAATGTTTGCTTCCATCTTCTGGGATATAAGGTTGGCTATCAAATGCGAGGCTGCCCATTCCTCATCACTACTCCCCGTGATCCTAATTTCATTTTCGTCAGTTATAGCATAAGCATAAATCAAGTGGTCACTGTTACCTATTTGGGAGAACTGATACAATGACTGCTTAACAGCAGTGGCTTCCCTAAAACTATGGACCCTTGTCGCATGTCCTTGGAAGAAGCTTTTGTTGATCTCTGTAACTGATGTTTGGGAAATGGTACGGATTAGAGCAACATTTTATGTGGGGATAAATTGGGGTTTATTGCTTTCAAAAGCCGTGTCGATTACTTGGTGACCCACATAGAGCTTGTCTTTGACTAAGGCAACCTTTGTACTGGTATCTTTGTATATGTCTTTATAAGTTTTTAAGGCATCATTTTGTGCTTCTGTTCTTTCCTTCATGTCACAAGGAGGGGCCACGGTGTCGGAGTGGTAACACTCTCGCCACCCACCTCTGAGGCCGGGGTTTGATCCCCAGCATGGCCTCAAGTGGGAAAGCTTGTAGTTGCTTTCCGTTGGTCGGCAGTTTACAGTACAGAACCCTAACGAACTGTATGTACTGCTTTCCTCTGCCCTTCCAACTACCCGTCGTTGTATGACCTGTACAGTGTTGAAAGCGATGTAAAACCCCAAATAAATAAATTCATGTCAGAAGGATAGTGTTCACTAACCTTAATATTTAACACTTTTTGCCTCTACTCCTTGCAAGCACCAGATCCTTTCCCTTTCTTGTTGTGAATCAGACCACCATTGGCCTAATTCTTCTGTTTATCCTCCTACCAATCCTATGTGCAATGTCGATTTCCATCTGGCCTTCATTTATATGGGATGAGGGGACTTGGATTGGGACATCAAAACTTTTTTTAACAAATTTGACATTAGATGAATTGGGTTTTCATTTGATGACTCCTGTATGTTATAAACACAAGACTTTGGCGCATTTCACGCCACTCTAATTCAGTTATTTTTTATTCACTTTTCCAGGCTCATTTTCTAGCCTGAGAGCATTTGCCATGACAGAAGACACTTTTTCCTTCAGTTCAATATTTTCTTTTGTTAAATTGTTATATTCCTGGAGGGCAGACACAACAAAACCACATTTTTCATTGTCAGCCAGGCTAAGCAATTGTTCTTCAGAGATGTCCAAAATGGTCTTTTCACTCTGTGAGGTAATTATACTTTCAGTCATAGTGTTTACAGGTGTAGTATGAAATTTTAATGATTTTTTGGATTTTATTACTGTTGGGCTAAATGTTGATTCCATAGAAAGAGGCCTTTTTGAGCCTTTTTTATTTTGAGGTGTATAATATCTTGGATTCATTAGCAGTTTAAACACTGTTTCTGGATTAACTGAGAGGGTATATTCAAACAGCTATTCAAATAGTAGAGAGCCTTTAAACACATTTGTAAAACACATTTGACTGAATGCACTAGATGGTGGATCTGCTACACTATTTATAGGCCACACACCCATATCACTGTGGATAGTAACTTGTTTATATAGAAGTACATTCAGGAGCCCATATAAAACCCATATCAGTGACACAGTATGATAAAATGTTTACACATGCTATTTGCCAACACCACTGGTAGTTTTCTTTTCAAATGCAATCTTTTCTCCATCGACAAAGTTACACACACATACGTAGAGAGCTTATGCACTGAAAAACATCTACTGTCTGTATTTACCATTCCAACATCAGCAGCCACGTTGTATGGGCAATAATTGGTGCACTAATAGCATTTCCCCATTCTCATTATATTATGGTTTTCAAGTCTCAGTAAGTTTGTAACACACAATAATATATATTTAACTACATTGTCAGTAGGTTCTGCCTCTTGTTAAAAGTTAGTTTTTATCTCATATATTGTTCATTTATTTATTTTTTTGCTGCCGGATATACATTGGCGAATACTAAAGCCTCAGACATTTATTATCGTCAGATACAGATTGCCAGATCCAGGTTCAATGAAATCATGATGTAATTGATCTTCTAGGATTCTATGGTATGCCTTGAGGATGTCAGGAGGTAGTTTCTTCACCATGGATCTCGTCTTCTTTCACAGAGGTTGTAATTCATCGGCAGTGGTAGGTGGTCTTGTTTCCAAGGAAGACCAGCAATATACTTTCCATTTTGTTGTGATAACTGTCGATCACAATAAAACTCATATTCACAGGGTTTTGTTTCTTCATCTTTCATTCCTATGGTTTCTAGGGCCATTCAGAGGATACCATGACTTTGTTTATCATGGTGTTCATTGTCGCAACATCAGAAGTTCCAGATGGACCTGATAACAGGTATCCTAATTTGGATTCAACAGCGGTTGGACCTGGACCCGTACTAACTTGTTCCCAACTATGTCCCAGAAATAATCTGCACCTATCAGTAGGTCAATTTCAAATGACTTATTTTCAACATAAGTGTGGTTGGCCAGTTCTAAATATCTGATGTAGTCATGTTTTATGATGGCTGAATGGACAAGATTTGTCATTGGAGTAGATATTAGTGGTACTATCAGAGCTGACAAGTTAATACATCCAGATTTTGTCTCAAGTTTAAGGTCTGCTATGTCCACTCTTCTCAACTTAGAGTTGTTTGCCCCAAAGGTTACTAAGTTGGCATCTTCACTCCTGGAACATCTACCATTTAGTGTGTTCATTACTCTTTCTGTGACAAATGTTCGCTGTGCACCCTCATCAAACAGAATGTTTACATTTATGGCAGTGTTTTTAAACCATAAGTTGCTGGAGGTTGTTTTCAGCAGAATCGGTGCTTCAGATTTGGTAATTCTTGTGGTGGTAACCATTACACTAGAATTTGTGCTCATACCAGCATCAGGCTTACCCACGGTTTGACTTGGGGTTCTTTGGCACAATGATGTGTGGTGCTTCAGTTTACATAATCTGTTCATCGGAAACACAAACAATCTCTCATGATAATGTCTTTCCCCTTGTCAATACTGACTACACACTCATTTGAATAGTGGTTGTCCTTACAATATGCACACTTTAAGGTTTTGAACTGTTCTGTAGTAGGATTTCGGGTATTGTAAGTGCGTTTGTTTGTCCCAGGTGTTAAAAACTGAGCCATGGAAGTAACTGGATCTCTATTAAAGTGTCATTATCTTCAGCTTGACTTGCTTGGATTTAATGATAGATGGCATCCTTGAGTTCTGCTAGGGTCCATGCCTTGTCTCCCTGTTCTCAACTGATTTGCGTTTTATTCGGAAAGGTAATTTTTCAAAGATGACAGGTACAAGCAAATCGCCATGGGCATCTTCTGTTTTCCCAAGTGACCTCAGGCCACAAATGTATGATTTCATGTTGTCATAGAAGTCTTTAACTGAAAGCACATTATCACATGGTTTCTGTAACTCCCACAAGGCTTTCATGTAGCATGAAATTATTTTATGTGTTTTTGACCATACTGTTCTTCCAATAATGTGATGGTTTCAGAGTAGTTGAAGTTTGTCAAAGGTAGGCCTGCAGTGGTTTGGGCTGAAATACTGAAATTTCTGAATAATGGAAAGGTTCCCATCGTCTGCTACAGCTGCTTGAACGGCGTCAATGAAGCTAATCGATTATAATAGATCACCAGTGAATCTTAGTAGCACCAATTTTGGTAGGTTGGTTCGCTTTCGTTCACTATGATCAATGGGTTGGTTGGATATATTAACAGTCATCTGCTCTGCCAAGTTGTTTATTGTGGCTCTTTTATATGCATTTTTCTGTACAAACCTTTGTGTTCAGCTCTTCCATGTATTCATCGGTGTTTACAATAGTGGTTTCTAGTTCATCCTCAGGTGTAATGTTGATATTTTCCCTATCTAAATCACATACGAGGTTTATTTTTGTGTTTATGGATTCTACCAGTCCTTCAAGAGTTTCCAGATTGTCTTTATTTGATTCCAGAAGCCCTTGGATCATAGTTAACCCCTTGTTTATTAATTTTGTCATTTGACCTCTATGTGCATGTCGAGTAATGTTTAGTGTCTTACATTTTTCATCATCAGGGGATCGGTTTATCTCATCACCAGCCATAGTGTTGCTTTGGTTAGTGATACCCAGTAAGTATTCAGTCAGAACACAGTATGAACTTTAGGACTAAGAGATTAATGAAATTACCTCTGAATGAGCAAATAAACTAAGTTACTGTGTGTTAGTGTTATTCAGCAGTAACCACAAATAAACATGCACCTCTAGCAAGGCTATCCCAGCAGTAACAGCAGGACTGTAAACATCAAGTGTATAGAATCATGAGAATGAAGACCTGTGTGACTGTTTTCCTTTGTTTGTTCCAACAGTAAATGTCAGTATATGTACATTTGTGTGTAAACAGTGTAAGTGTATTGTATAAAGCTTCTCAGCATTCCATTTATTTACATTCTGGTCACGGCACCAAATTTAAGATTAGTCTCGGTAACATAACTTAAAATATCACACAGGAAAACACACATGTTGTTTCCACTCCATCTTTATTGATCCACACTAAAGCTCAAACTTTCTTTCGATAAGTTTTCTCGACAGTTTTGGAGATCATTTTGCATCTTTGTTGCTTCAAATTAATTTTCAAAATCGCAAATATGCAAAGAACTCATACAGATACCACATTTTAGCTTGATTTAGCTATTTTGAAGGACAATACAAGTGTATGACATTTTAGAAAAAGGTATCATCACAGCACTGTAATGTAATACAGCAATCATTGATTGACAGGACTATAAAACGTGTGATCAGCCCAACTGACTTCACTCAATACTTGCTTCCCTGTATACCATAAATGTATAAATGTCAACCACTTCAATTTTTCACTCTCTCTTCACTTCACTGTCATTAGGATAGAGGCTTTTATTGGAATGGTATTTGAACAGTGCCCCTGCTGATCTCATCTAGAATTGATGCACATGTATAAAATTTAGAGGTATGAAAGCAAAATATCAACCACACACATGAAGCATGAAGCAAAATTTATTATATAAATTTCCTCCTGTTTGTTGCCTGTCTTGAGTTTTTTAGGAAAATATCAATTGACTTGTAAGTAAATAGTTTCTTCAGACCCCTGTGAAGCACAAAAATTGAGAAAAGTGTTCCCTCTGGTTTTGCCAGCCATTTTGACACCTTAATGGAAAATACAAAATGGCTTTATTTGGTAATCCCAATTAGTGATTTTGAAGGAATATTGGACCCTTTAAGAGTAAGAGTGCATATATGTGAAATGATTCAAATATCAGCCATCTTCAATTCTCACAGAAAAAAACAAATGGCCTTTATCTCGTAAATGGAGTGAAGTGGAGCAATTTCAAGTGAAGTTTGAACCTGAATGTGTGTGTGAGTGCAGACTTATTTTGCCATATAAGGACGTTCAATTATTGATTTTCTCAGTATTCAACAGAACTGGTCCAATCACTAATGGTCTTTCTTGAATTCTTTAGTTGTTACAATATAAGTAGTTTGGGGACGTTTCAAGAAATGGACAATGAATATTTGTTTATAATTAGGACAAGGTTTTGACCAAATACAGTATACATGATGATAAGAGTGCTAATATGAATATATAGGCTCTACTAAGAGATCAACAATTCTGCCATAACCATGAATTGGTAAACAAACAATGGGGACATTTTATTCATGTCATTGTAGAAAGTACAAACGCCAGGAATGCCCGAGTTGACTTGGACTTGAACAATATGAAGACACAATTGGAGGAGCTCAGACCATGTAAGTATTTACCATTTAATTTTGTTTAATAGGGTTTGACGTCACTTTCAGCACATTGTTCAAGTCATATAATAGTACAGTAATGTGATTTTGTAGGGCATGATTGCATTTTACAGGCACACCATGAATCATTGTTAATAATTGGGGCAAGATTTGACCAGCCCCAGTATACATGAGCAAATTATTCATTAAATGTCTGTACTATTATTATTAGATCTGACCTGTCATTATTATTCATCTAAAATCTCATAAATGATATTATTACAAACATCTTCTTACAAATCTGTAGTACCTCAAAGAAAACCGTGTATTTGGGTTCACTTGTTTATTTGTAACTGTAAACACGATTAAACAATTAATTAACAATTAGCAATTCATTTACTGAATTTTAGTATTTCAACTCTTGAATAGATAAATATTTCTCACTACAGTAGCTTGTATAGTTTCATCTTTTATTGCACATGGTTCTTATTAGTAGACAAAGTCTGTTTTTTCAGTAAATATTTTTCCCGATTTTTTTTGAAAATATTTAAAAATGACCTTAATGTACTTGTACATTCTACATACCATTGTAAAGATACTTTCAAGCTGCTTATTCTCAGTAAGAGAGATATGGCACTTAGAAAATTTGAATGTTATTCCCATAATAGCGGGTGGGAAATGAAAGAACCTGTGTAAATGTGGTGTTTTATGGACCTTACAAAACAATAATGAGCTAGGGAATTCCTGCTTATCTAATAATAACAATTATTGTATAGGATTCAAACCTACAACCTCAGAGGCAAGTGTGATAACTACTGCACCACTGAACCTCCTTTACTATACACGAAAGTTTTTGAAAAAACGATCATCATTTCATCATTGACAAAAATTTTCAGCAAAAACTACATTGTTTGCTTATCTGAGTGAAAATAAGCTAATATTTTACACGATTGCAAAATGATTATGAATTGCTCTGAATTACACTGAGCTTCAGTATTTTCGGCTAAAGTCTTGTCAGAAATAAACACAAAAGGATTAATGGACTTCCGTACATGGAAAGACGGTATGATTACAAGCCACAGGCACACTGTGAGGAAACCTGTATTGATTATGTTGAGATGTACTGAAGGGGTTTCCATATAAAATATATAAAAAAGGAACTACTTTGTGTGCATATTCTGAACAGTGAAAGTTTCTTATTGATAAATCTGCTGTTGTACGGAATGTAAAAGCATAACTTTTGTCATACATCCATTTATATTATTGGCCTTGTTGTATCTTGTAAACTGTTTTACAATTCACAGCCTGTAAACAAATAATCAAGAATTGTCTGGAGTGTTCCAGCCGACAAGAAAAGATGTTCTGCAGTGTCTGTGATCCTGGCTACTTTGTAAATGGCTCCACTTGTGATGGTACATTTAAATAATGTATAAATATAAATATAAATATATGTATAAATACAGCTGACTTTCTGATTATCTGAACCTGTTGGAAGACTTAAGTTTTGTGTAATGTAGAGGTTTAGCTAGCAATGACAATACACTGATTCTGTCGTTGGTGCTGTCAAGTACATAAAAGAAATGAATAAACAATACATATATTTTATTCTGATTTGTAAATGATCAGCAATGTTTCGTCAGTCATATCTTTGTTTTAACAATAAGATTTGATGGAGAAAATGTGATCACAAAAACGTATAATTTAGAGACTTCTGAAACTAAAATTATTAGAGACATGAAGAGTCTCCAGATAAAATTGATAAATTTGATAAAATATTTTTGGTGATTTTAAAATGTTTTGTACATTAATAGACATCAACTATTATCAGTGAAACTTGGTATGTTTCCAATGAAAAGTTTTGTTTAGTCTGTAATAAACTAATCACAGAGTAATAAATAGTCTCGATTTGTGAACATTTATCACAGCCTATATAATAAAGCAATGCATCTGAATCCATCTTGCTGATTTCTGACACCATATCTACCAAGAAAAGCACTACCACTTCAAAACATCCAGCTCATTGGTTTATGACACTTTGGTTTTATATCCAGGCCTAGAATACAATTGGGAATGGGATTTATCTTGAAAAGAAATGTCCAAATGAGAAGGATTACTCAAATAAAAGTTGTAAAACATTGTTTAAAGTATTTTTGGAAAGTCATAATATCGGATCACTGGGTTTTGAACCAACTAGACAATTGTAATTTGGATGAGGTAAAATTTTTTTCAGCCATTGGTCCTTGCTTATATCCATTAAACAATAGTTTACTAGGGTAACAGTTTGTACGCATGACTAACTCTCCACCTGCCTGCAGGGCCTTAGCATTAGAAATAACAGTAGGGTGGACAAATCAAGCTATTTTTGTCTTCAGACCACTAGATTTAACAGGTGCTTTTTAAATAACAGGAGAAATTTAAATCAATCTGTGTATATTTCAGAAAGAATACACAATAACACATACAGACACAAGAAGTACCTAGTAGCAAAAAGTTCATTAAGCATATACCTTATATTTTTGCAATTGAGAAGCTACAATTAGACCTATAAAATATGAAAAGTGTTTCTTTTATAAATCTATCAGGCTTGTAATTCATGTTCCAAATTGCCCTGGCCAGCAGCAAACATTTTGGCAAGCATGGAAAGCTTAGGCTTCCAGTCCATGAGTGCTCTCAATTTTGAAAAAAAGGGCTACAATCTTCCATTTAAAATTAAACTATGTCTTAACAGACATCTTAGCTTTCAGAGTGGTTATGTCTGCATTCCCTTTTTGACAGATGGATCAAGGAACAGAACAATGTCCTACACAATGTCCTGCCTGACATTTATTAAAGACCCTTGCTGCTTTCCATACCCAAACAAAAATGGAGGCCACCAATTTGGCCCTCCTAGGCATTACCTGAAATCTTTTCACGATAGAAACCTCCAGAATCTATCAGAATTTTACTTCAGAATGACGAGTTGGTATCCCCACATTTCAGTGATGCTTGTTTTAATACTTTTGTCACCAGCTGCCATGGATTTCACTATCCTTCTCAGTGAAATGAAACTCATTCTTCAAGGAAGTGGTATAAGAATCATCATCCAGTACCCAAACAGATGGTTTGACTTCCACCCCAATTAACATGTTACCTGTCATACAAGTCTTTGTTTTTGTGTAATCAATACAACCTCGTGGGAGGGATAGTCAGATCTATCACAGAAAGGTGGTGAAAATCTAGATTTTTGAAAACAAAATGTCAATCAATGATTATTTTGTAACCAGCTCACCAATGACTCAGAGGGATAGTCCAGATAGTATAGCTCCAGTGGTCCTTTCAGGGCTGGCTTCTTAAGAGTAGCTTTCTAGAGGAAAGATCAGTTTGTGTTACTATTTAGACAATGTAAAATATCTCAGGGACAACAAAGTACTAGTATTTGTCTCATAACCAACATTTTGGTTAGTGATTGTGGCCCAGCATATGTTTTCTTGTTTGCAGTCAACTATAGATCTTTGGTTTAGAAGTTTAGTTTTTTTTCTGCAATTTGATGTCAAGGATCACCATTTCAGTATTCATATTTAATTGAACAGTATATTACGCATCTCAGTCAAATTTTATCTGAAAGTTTACTTGGTTTATACATATATTGACATTACTTTTTCTCAATGTCTGGTAATGACTGTTATCCCATGTTTAATGATATTTTATCGTAAGACAAATTTGATGTAAATATATTTTGGCCAACTACTTTATACCTCAAATCCCTGTAAAATTTTAACCAGAGATAAAGTTGAAGTGATAATGTCTTTGGCAACACTGTTTAACAGTCCCTGCGATGACAATTCTTTTTCTGTTGTTTTATCTGAAACTTTGTTGTTTCTTACCATTGAAAATGCTACATGTGTTAACCAAGTTTTCTGTATTTAGTACAAAGCGACTTCGAGCTGATTAGGTTTTTGGCAATATCTGGCATCAACTGTTTCAACCCTTTTTAGTTATTTTTGGATTCACTTTGTGGGTGTTTTGCCTTGAGTGTGTGTTAGTATTTCATTTAAATATGGTACAAGAATAATAAAATATATTCAACTACAGAGATACTTATAGGCAATTAAGCTCATATCCATCTGAACCCCCCCCCCCCCCCATATCCCATTACACTACCTACTGTTATAGCAGTAACACCAACAAATGTATTGGGTGGTAGTAAGAAACAATATCAATAAATACAGAAGCTGGTAAGACTTATCAATACCCCCATTATTAATTTATGAGCATGAGTATCCCTTGTCCATCCATATTACCTTTGGTGGTAACTTCAAGCTCCATCTATATGATGAGTGGTTTCATTGGTGATTCACAGATATATCAGTCTACTACACACAGTTGGAATGGTGACACTCTAAGAATTACTTGATTGATATATACAAAAATATATTGTATTTTTGTATATGGATGAAGATGAAAATATTTTAGAAGTGCCCAATACCGGTAATATATTGTTAATCTTCATGTGTGATATAAATGTTTTCTATATGTCTCATGATGGATGTATTACCTTATTACCAATAGTTTGAACGAATAATAAATCCCTTATTTCTAAAGATTGAAGACATAAGTGGAACCAATAAAAATATATATGTACTAATGTGGGATAATAAGTAATTTTGAATAATGTGCTTTTGAAGAAGCTTTACTGTTTTATCTGCTCTATAATTTGATAGTGATTTCTTGTGGTTCCCCGCCACCCCCACCACTTAGAGGAGAGTACAACTACACCGGTGTAAACTATGGAGACACAGTCAGCTACACCTGTCAGCCTGGATTTGACTTACAGGGAAGTCAAAACCTAACTTGTGACAGCACTGGTGAATGGGGAGAGCCACCCCATTGTATGGGTGAGTACAGTCATCAACTATGTGACTTAAAATCAGACCCTGTGATACTAGAGGTCATAGCAAGGCCAACCTTGTTGTAGAAGTGTTATTTTGTTAAAACAACAAAAGCTATGTCATGCTACAGAAGCAAATTAAATTTAAACAATTCATTTTTAACTAAATTCCAGAGTTGCAAATATTTTGGAAACCATAAGAGATTGAGTAATTATGAAACTGTTAACACAGAGAAGAATATGAACTATGACAAAATAATTTAGGATGTCTTTTTAGTTGAAAGCAAAAGATTTCTGACCTAATGCAAAGTCTCCTTTCAAAAATATCAAAGCAATGAAATTGTGCCACTAACAACTTCCATTCTCAAGCTAGCTTATGAAAGTCATTTTTTTACTTTTGATAAAATATGATTCTCTTGATCCGTGGTTGCTGTATCACATTTCTGAGAGTTCATCAAGCAGACATAAACCATAGGAAAGGTGTTTCTTCAACTTATTTGAATTTGGTTATATTAGAATATTAGAATGCCACTTCCTAAGAATGAAAATAGCATATTTGTATCTTGGATAATTATTCAGGTTTAAAGGATTTAACATATGAAATATCTTTCTGCTTGTTTTGTTGCATTCAAATTTATAGAACAACAAGAGTGAAAGGTATTGAAAGTGTACACACCCTTTCCTTGTAGAGCTTTGTGAATACCTAGCCAACAGGCTGCAAAGAAATCCCTTTAAAAAGTAAAAAATATCATACTTGTAGCCTCAGTAGTTGCTGATATACAGCATATTAAATTTATTGCAAAAGAAAAAATATCCTTTTCTTCACAAGGTTAAGCATTAATGAAAAAACAGGTTGGTCAGACTACAGAACGACATCATCTTCAAATTTGGTCATGTGCCTGTGATCAGTGAAATATCTTCAAGAATTTTCAAGTGGAATTTGTGATAAGTTGGGGCTCTGACTTGAAGTACAAATTTTATTATCACCTCAGAATAATTATTATTATCTACAAAACTTTTAAACAATTAAACGGATCAAACAATGAGAAAAGTCCATTCATGGTAAAGGGTCAGCACCAAACGTATTTGGTGAGGAGAATACACACTGGGGGATAGGCTTCCTGAAAGAGGTGGATGTTGGGCTTGCTCATCAATAATAATGTGGGAAGACATCTTTATTTCGAGAGGAAGGATGCTCCCAAGTCTGGGTCTGTCATATGTGGGCCAAAAACTTCTGCCAAAATTAGGTCAGACTTATACAATAAGGATTAAAGGTTTAAACATTTTAGTAGCCACATCGCGTCTAGTATTGCCTGAAGAATTGTTATAGATTTTATGCGGATAGAAGCCTGTGGTAGGAGGCATGAATGCAGATATTTTTGAATGAGGGTTGCAGTTCTAAGAGTGGTTCTCTGTTTGACTGGGAACCAGCCAAGACACTTCAGTACTGGAGTGACTTGAGAACTTGTTCCAAATCTATTGTAGATACTGCAGTCTTCTTCTTTTACTTACACAAGAACAACTTTTTATAAACTTATAATGGTGTAGCTTACGAGCCGGGGTGCATATGAAGCTGAGATTGCAAATGTTTTCAGTAGCTACTGGCTTACCATGCCAAAAGCTCAGATTAGCTCAGCCTAAAAGTGTCACCTGAGATTGTCACCATCTGTGGTAGGTACTATTTAATCCTCCTAAAAGCACCCATAAAAAGTAACCTCCAAAAGGATGCCCACCTGCATTTGTTTTGAATGACAGATTGCAGTCAAACTTGACACCCAGGTTCTGCATTGATTCAGCATCACTACACCTCTCACCAAACATGTAGGCAGGGAACAGGAGTTCCAAACTCTTCACATAGCAGCTGCTTCAAACACAACAAGGTTTTTAGTAGTAGTGAGCCTAATCTTCTTTGCATTCATCCATTGCTGGACATTCCTTTGGCACTTTTCAAGTTAAAAAAAGACAATACATCTACTTGAGGTGGCCCAGAAGAGTGTCATGGTCGATTGTATCAAAATTCACTAAGACAAGGACGACTCCATGTCATTTTGATGTGGAAGAACTTTTCTGTGGAATGGTACTTCTGACTGATTTATTGTAGGGTGGCTGATATGTTGTGTTAAGATCATTTGTATTTACATGATTTGTTACTTGAGCAGCCACTGCTAAGCAGCACTTTAGAAATACGTTGAAGGCCAGACTCATGTCTGCAGTTTTCAAATCACTTTTTAAGTGATGGATTCTTGATATGGCTTATACCAATAGCCTTCTAAAAATAGCCCAGAGCCTGATTTCAAGGTAAACTTCTTGATGTAGAAGTAAATAAAGAGAATGTTCAGAGTGTGCAGGGACATTAAATGAACACTTTGCTAAGGGAGAATGCCTGGTGGAATGTCATGGCATAAACATAATGAAATATTACCTTGATCTAGATACCCATTTAAATCCCTTAAAACACATGTTAAGAGCCAGCAAATTCACCCAAGATTTGCTTCAAGTCAAAACAAAACCACCAGGTGATACCCCAGTAATAGTCACAACTTTCAACCCAACTAACACAGACATAAAAAGGTTCATTCATAAAATTTCAGCAATCTACTAAGCAAAATAGAAATTTCTTACCCCCCAACTTTACAGGTCACCCCTAACATCCAGCCCACAATATGTACAAAGCTCATTAAATGCACTTATTATCCACTGATAAAAAGAAGTGAAGCAGAGTGTAAAATTACAAATAAAATTACCCAAGTCACTAAAGTACCCAAACACATTACATGTGAATTAAGTGACATAATTTACCTAAGCACATGCAAGCAGTGTGGAAAATATGATGTGGGAGAAACAGGTCGCCTATTCAGGAAAAAAATCTATGAACATAGACTTTCAGTTAGTAAACCTAAGGAATCCAGAATCACCCCGGTCTCCAAACATTTCATGGAAAAAAATCATTCTGTAAGGGACATACGATTTTGTCTGCTGGAACAGTGTCCCTAAAATACCACACACCCAAATCTGATCATAGAAAAATAAGGGAGAAATGGTGGATCTGGAATATTGGGGCTATACATCCAATAGGCATTAAGCAATTTATTCAATAAAGAGTTCTGTTTAATGTTCCTGCACACTCTGAACATTCCCTTTGTTCCTTGTCTTTATGTGGAACTTATTAAATAAACAGGGTAATATAAGTAAGAAAATCACAAATACTGATTATTCTTAATTTATAACCTACATTTATACTTAAAAATCCAAAAATTTATTGGATTGTTATAATAGGCTCGTACTCAGATTGTGAAGCCATTACTAGACTCTAATGATGTAATTAGTCATTGAGCACAGTAAAATGATGTCACATACATAGTAACTAGCTCACTTTTTGCCACAGAGTTACTGGGGGAGTGACCATCTCACACAAGCTCTACTCTAATCACTATTTAAGTACAAATAGTATCCAGACAACTATGGATAAAACTAAGTTTACGTGTTTTTTTGTAGTACAGGATTTACATGTTTAAATAGGTGAAAAGATAATGTACATTTTATGCCTAAGCATCACTGTATTTCATACCAGAAAGCCAAAACAAATAAAGCCTGAACAATGTTTGAAGGAGAAGTTGGAAGACACTGAAGAGGTGACCACCATTGACCCTACTCAGCAGAAACCCAACACACCAGTGAATAATTCAATGATTGCCTTGGATGTAGCATTGAGTAGTGAATCAGAAACAACAGTGTTGACCCCCAACTTGATGTCATGAGTGCACACCTAAAAATTCAACTCACCAATACACCACTCAAAACCATGACTACTAACACAGAGCTTAGTAGTTTGTCCATCTTAGATATGCGCCTCAAACAGAGCCATCGATAGTGCTGTCTCCAGATAAAGTTATCAGCTTTTCAGATGGGCTCACAATTGCTTCATTCCAAGAAAATTTTAAAATATTTGTGGACACTATTAGTAGTTAAATAGTTATAGCCAAGCATAACCTCTGTTCACCACCAGAACCGAGAAAACAGATTGGACACATCAATCTGCAAAAAGTGTAGAGAACACTAGGATTAACAAACTTCATGTCTGGGTACATTTTAAGACCTACAGTAACCGGAAGTGAAGATATTTTTAGTGGTGGTTTAAAAACATTAGAGAGGTTGAATGTTACGTTTTGGTTATCAAAACCTAAACACAAACATATTTATGTCAGCAGTAGATGTGTATCAGATGATTTTTAGCGTTTTTAGAGTTTATAATGTTACGTTTTATACGTAAAGGGTGAGTTCCTAAATTTCACTCACCCTTATCTATTTTATTTAAAAACTGCAAATAAATATAAAGCAACCCCATAGGCAGATATATATGTACACCACGTTTTGGTCAGGTTTCAGTTCACTGTATTTTCCCATATGAATACCAGAGGTCTGTTTACAAATGATGCTTCATTTTATCACATCAAAGAAACTACGTACAAGTGTTAGGTAGCTGTCAAATGCATCACTAAACCTCTTTAGTAATAAATAATATTTTTGCCTAAAATATTGCTATAAACATGTTAAATACTAAAAAATACCACACCTATTTAATCCAAATATTAAACTATTGACGATCTGACACCTTTACACCTGGCACAAAAAACTGGTGCCAGTGGTGCACCTTGCAAAAAGTATTTCATTGTGTCAGGGCACCAACACTCTGCAGCCTCTGATGAGACAGTTAAGTTGCACTGTCGAAATACAGTAGCTACCACATTGCGCATACAGTATAAGGCAATATACACATTTAAGTTATTCAAAAAGTGACTTACAACTGTGACTTATCACACTTCTGAAATTATATTTATTTCGTTTATTCAACTTCTTGATGTAGTCAATACCAACTTAAGCAAAGCAGGTAAAACTGACACAATAGTATAAGATTATGCAAAAAGTTGTCCTTGACCAAAATAACAAGATATTTGGTCAAGAAAAATTATCCACACTGAACACTTGCTTACAATTAGGGCGAGATCTTTACCAGTTCCAGGATACATGAAAGAAAGAGCACTGATGTAAGTAATGGGGTCCTACTTAGAGACGAATAGTGTTTATCATAACCATGTATGGATAATGGAACACTGGAACGTACTGTTGTATAATTGTAGAAAATACAAGTGTTGATGCAAACCGTCAAAACAAAGATGAGATAACACCACATACTGAAGAGCTCACACCATGTAAGTATTTGCCATGCAATTTTGTTCAATTGTTTGACATCACTTTCAATACATTGTATATATTAGTACTGCTAGCTTCAATGGCAAAGGAAAACCACTACATTCCAGCTTGTAAAGATTCTGCATTGGAAATGGCTGGCAATTGGTAAACAAGTAGCAGCTTCTCCCAAAGAGGTCTGGAACCGGATTTTAGCCAACAACCCCAACGCAATTGTATTAACCACTGCACCTTGAATCTCCTTAAATGTACAGGCAATATATTTGAAAACGGACATCACATCATAACACCAACAACATAAATTCTGACCAAAATAAAATTATTTGCAAATGTGGGTTCAAATAAGCTACCATCTCACATGATTTATTTGATTCATCAATTCTGTCACTGTTGACTTCCATTTTATATTAATTAAAATATTCTCTGAATTACATTAGTCCTTAGTTCTTTTGCAAAGGTCTTGTGACAAGTTAAACATAAAAGGGTTATTAGACTTGTTTTTGTGTTGAAATTGAGATTATAAACCACAAAAAGACTGTGAGAAAGGCTGCATTGATTATACTGAGATGTATTAAGTGTTTCTCTTGATATAATGTCCGCCAGGGACAAATTTTATTGTATACACTCCTCTGTATTTCACAGCCTGTAGACAAATAATCAGAAACTGTGTAGAGTGTTCCAGCCAACATCAAAGGATATTCTGCAGTCAGTGCGATCCAGGGTTTTTCGTCAATGGCCACATGTGTGATGGTAGGTGTTGAAATGGTGATATTTGTTAATAGAGTGGACTGTCAAAACTTGTTGAAAGACGGAATGTATTAACGGAATCACAAATAGTTAATATTACAGTGATTCTGTCAACATTGTGATCAAGTACATAAAATAAAAGTAAAAAAAAACTTCGGATTTGTATCTATCATCAATTTTAAATCATTATGTCCTTAAGATCACAAGGTGTGATGTCACACACTGTATTCAGAAAAAAAAACATTCTGTTTAGAAACTTCTAAGGCTGATTTCTTAAGAAACAAGACGAGTCTCCAGATGCCCCAAAATTAGTAAAATATAAAAACATTTGTTTTTTTCTGCTTTTTAAATGTTTTGTATAATAACTGACACTAAAGTTGGCCAGTATGGCACAGTATCTTTCTGAGTAAATCAAAATAACATAGTTTCTTTCAGTCTGCTCTACTCTGTTATTATCATTATTATTATTGATTTTATTGAAAGGCTCCCTAATTTCAACATGCCCATCAGATACGCTCCTCTTTCAGAACACCCTTGGCAAGAAATAGCCAACTGAAAAAGTTTATTGTGTTGTAAGTTAACCAAAAGATGATAAATCAAGAAATCGAGGTAAAATAGATGTTTGTAATTTATTTTTGCAATTCTTTTTCTACAAACAATTGAATACAAGTTCATCAAGTTTAGCTTAAATTGCAGGGTAGACAAGACAGAACCACCAAAAGTCAATCCAGATGCAACCAAGTGCGACTAGGTGCACCTTTCCCCACCCAAATTTGGTTATTTAAGAAGCTTGGGACCTGGGCTTATAAAATAAGACTTTGAAAAAACCTTTCCACTCAAAATTATTGTTTGATCTCTAATAGGGCTGTTAAACTTTGGTGATCAACCTCTACAACTTGGTTATGATCTTGAAAATTTGCAATCCGGGAGCATTTGTTCGTAAACCAGAATAGCAATGTTAAAAAAACTGAACTGGCATAGTTTAGTTGAACCCACGACTTCCTTATTGGGTAGTATTTTGGAGGTCATAGTGTACCTTCACAAGTATTTCAAACACTTGAAATTATCATAAACTGATGCAAATCCTTATCAGCTCTTGCAATTTGGAACGTATCGCAAATGAGTTAAACCAGTGTTAGCTTTCATAACCCAGTTGGAAAATATCAGCAACCAATCAAATGGGTCAACATGTTATTCCAACATTTATAAGAATCAACCAGAAACATTTAAAACACCATGAAACCCTGCTAGGACAACTGCGATGAACCCATCCAAAATGATCAATGATTTATACATTTTCCAATCAGATGAGATTTCATCTCAATGTAATGTATTCCCAGACGGGACTTGATGTAACCTAACATGCATAAAATTCAACCATACACCGAAAATGTATTTGTAAAGGCCGAACCCTTCAGCTCAATATTCAGAATTCTGGATGATCAAACTGCTGTTTGGTTTAGGGGACACATGAAATTTCCATGTTTTTTATTTATGCCTGAACACACTGGATATGCTTGCAGGGAAACAACCATGGATTTTACTAAATAAATTACCTTTTTATTTCACCCCTTATTTATTATCTCATAAGTGTATATTATCTGCAAATGCAGAGCCACACATACACACATACAAGTCTTTAATTTCTGGGAAATGAGAAGTCACATAGTTCAAGGGGTGTATTTCTGAAATATCAGTTTTCTGTCTAAAATTTTTCTTGAGTTAAATATAGAACTGTCCCATTTTTCTTTTTAAAGCATTTTACAGATAATAAGAGAGTCATAACTATAAATGAGAATGCCGATCAATGTTTCACCAAGTGGACATTCTTAGTAACTTCACCTCTATGATACCGAAGTAAATTATTATGGATCAAAAGCTGTGGCAAAGTGAAGCACTAAATGTAATTAATTATTATTTGGTCTTTGCAGATTATGATCTAAAAAGAGAATTTGATTTCAATGATAGGAGAGTTGGCGATTTCTATGTTGACACAGCACCAGTATTATATTTCTAACCTACATGTGTTTTTGTATGTGTCTCAAAATTTTATCAGTATAATAAATATAGTAAGACCATTTGTAAAATTGAAAGAAATAAGGCACACATAGATGAGGTCACCAAAAACATGAAAAACAAATTTTTGTCTGTCTCTTCTTTCTCATGTTACAATGGATTTTTATGCAACAAAAACAAGCAGGAATCTGCTGAGATGCAATTCTAACAATATTCCAGCAATCTTTCTAACATATTTTAATGTTGCTGAAAAATTTGTAACCCTAATTATCCATGGTAATAAGGCACTCTCTTATCCCTCTCAGGAGGATAAATATTGTTTGTATTGTATAATAAATAATTTTCAATGTTTCAATAATCTACCTTTGGAGGCTGTAATAGTTTATCTGCTGTATAATTTGATAGTGATTTCCTGCGGTGCACCTCCACCCCCACCACTTAGCGGAGAGTATGACCACACAGGGTTAAAGTATGGAGACACAGCTACCTACACCTGTGATCCAGGCTATGCTGTTGAGGGAAACCAAATCCTCACATGTGACAGTACTGGTGAATGGGGACAGCCACCCCGCTGTATCAGTGAGTAGTTTGAAGACAGCTTGTGAATTAAACCACACATTGTAAAAATACAGGTGATAACATCAAAGCACTAATGCTAGTTCTCACTGTAGTAAGACTTGTATAACACTCAATCCCCACTGACTTTTTGGTGCAACAACCAAGAACGAAGTTCAAAAACTGAATAATCCACACTAAAGATACTATCAGAAAACTGTGATGAATCTAGGATTTGTAGACCTTTGTGAAGAGATAAGCTTTCAGTTTCTCCATAAAGATAGGAGACATGTGGCAGAGCAGATGTCATCTGGTAATATACTACATACCTTGGGAGCAACTCAAGTAAACCTGAAGAAAAAAATTCACAATTTTTACTTATGAACAGATGTAATCAGTTGTTGCACTTGAAGATCTTGACCCTCCATTGCCCTACCACTAGTATTATAAAAACTTTTAAGGGACTCAAGAAATTACTAAAATATTTAGAACAACTATTCTTGACCACTGACCATCAGTGAATGCACAACCAGTGTAAACTTTTATATACTGGAGTGATATGAAAATAAGTGGCCATGGTGGTAACAATCCTTACTACGCTGTTTTAGACATGTTGAAGCTTCCTTATATGGAATCCTGAAAGACTGCTGCAAAAAGAATTACAATAGTCAAGCTGACTGCTTACAAGAACATTTGCAGCTTTCACAGTCTTTTTCTATGTAAGGCATTGTCTAAGGCTCTTAAGATGCTTCAATTGAACAGGCCTTAATGAGACTCTGAACATGGCTAGAAAAGGAAAAGTTTGGGTCAAGGTACACAATCAGATGTTTTACCACTTTTGCAAGGTGCAATGGATTACCCAGAATATTTACAAGCAAGACCGACTTTGGGTTATTATGATGCAACTTTGAACCAAAATGATAAACTAACTTTTTATCACGTTTGGATTTCAACAAATTTGTCAATAAGCATTCATCTCCAAATTGTAGTATTTTATGGAAATCACTATACATACAGAAAAGCA
Source organism: Sabellastarte sp. h YS-2021 (assembly GCA_964017235.1). NCBI lineage: Eukaryota > Metazoa > Annelida > Polychaeta > Sabellida > Sabellidae > Sabellastarte > Sabellastarte sp. h YS-2021. The sequence continues at coordinate 69,237,163 of OZ024938.1, forward strand.
ACTTGTACCATTGGGAATTGGTTTGGAATATTATCTTTTTTATCCAGCTTACCTAATGGCTTTTTCAAAATTGAATAAATCTATTATATTCATACCTCCTTGAGCACTGTAGTATGGTTGTTGATCTGTTAATTTTATCTGGTTTGCCAGCCCAGAGAAAGTTGTATAGAATAGTATTGACCTCTTTTAAAAATTCAACAGATCTTGGAATTACAGGAAGTAAATGGATACATTGAGACAATATATTAGTTTTAATGATGGTTATCTTACCAAAAGGAGTTAAATAATAATTATTCCATTTCTTGACAACAGTTCTCATTTTCAGAATGGCTTTATCATAATTTCGTTTTGGTATTTCATTTAGATTTGTGGAAAGGTCTAGTCCAAGCATTGTAAAGCTCCCCATTCCATATTCACAGAAACTTTCAATTTATCCCTGGAAAACCTTTTTCGCCCTATCCAGATGATTTTTGTTTTTTCTTTATTCATTTTTAAGCCTGACATTGTTCCATAAATTTCTAAAGTATTTAAGGCAGATTGTAGGTAGTGTTGGCTGCCATCTAGTAGCAATGTCGTGTCATCCGCAAACTGTGTTAGCTTAAATTCAAACCCATCAATTATAATTTCTGTAATATCTTTGTTATTCAGAATGAGTCTACTTAATATTTCGGCTCCAATTAAGAATAGGTATGAAGCAATAGGGTCTCCTTGGCAGAAACCTCTTTTTATGCGGATTGGTTCTGATAGGAAACCCGATTGTAATACAAAAGCTGATATGTTATTATTGAAAACTTGTATCCATTTGATAAAATCTTTACTATATCCAAAAGACTCCAATGTGTTATAGAGAAATGTCCAAGAGAATGAACCAAATGCTTTTTCAAAGTCAATCAACATTAGTAAACCAGGTATATTTTCCTTCTCAGTTACATGTAAAATATCGTATATTAATCTAGTTAAATCACTTAGAAACCTTCCTTTGATAAACCAAGTCTGACAGTTTTATATAATATTGTCCAGAGTATGCCTTAGTCTTTCTGCAATGGAGCCTGAGGCTAATTTGTATATGACACAAGGTAATGAAATGGGACGCCAATTTTTTAACAATGAGCGATCTTTAGTACCTTTCGGTAAACAAGTTATGATACTTTGTCGAAGTGACGTTGATAAGCAACCCTTATTGTAACAGCAGTTTAGTGCATTTGTAACAATGTATTTCAATTTTAACCAGAAAACTTTCGAAAATTCGACTGTTATACCATCTATACCTGGGGTTTTATTTGATTTCATACTTTTTAGGGTATTAGTGACTTCATGGACGGTTAATTCTCCGCCAATGTCAAAATAATATTTATTTTCACCTAAAATATCAAAATTTTTAAATGCTGTTGTTTCCAAATTGTCATTATGACTTTTAAATAGGGTTTCATAATACTGTTTAATGTGGTGTAGCACATCTTCTTGTTCAATGACACAAGAACCATTCCTGAGCTTTACTTTTTCAATAATTTTTTCAATAAAATTTTTATTTTCCAGATTCTTATAAAATCTAGAAGGTTTTTTCCCCTGCTGAAGCCACTGAAGTCGAGAACGTACAATTTTCCCTTTCATTTTTATGCTTCTTAAGTTTTCCAGTTCCACTTTTTATCAGACAGGAGGTCTGTACTAAAACCAGAAAATGATTCCTCTATAGCTTTAATATCTTTTATTAATTGTTGTTCTTTAGCTTCAGCCTTTTTTCAGTGGTAGCAAATTTAATTGTCTCACCACAAATACAAAGCAACAAAGTTTCCAGAAAGAGGTCATGGTCTATTGTCATTTCGAAATCTGTGTTTTGTTTCATATATTCAGGATGATAAATAGGTCGGGCATAGTGTAATTTCTCTTCATCTATAATATTATGTACAAGGTTTAAATAATTTGGATTCTCTAGCAGAATATCATTAAATTTCCAGACACCTTCACCCCGAATAAAATTGTTAAGTAATAATTGAAGTTCTGTAGTGGAGTGATCTGATCTGTAGCCATTATTTATTTCACATTTTCTAACTATATCTAAAATACTAGTGGATGCCAAAAAAGTCTAGTCTGGCTTGTTTCACTGGATTCCTCCTTCTCCAGGTATACCGTTTTTTATTTTGATGCAGTTCTCTAAAGACATCGCACAAGTCAAAGTTTTCCATAATAGTCAAAACCTTCTGCCTGGCTCTAGGATTGTTTATAGCATTATAATTATGGGTGTCAATGTCTGGATTAAGAACTAGATTAAAATCACCACAGATAATATTGTACTCAGTTGTGGTTTGTTCAATAATGTTTGAATACGTTGAAAGAAATTAGGTTGGTCATTATTGGGACCATATAAGGTTATGAGATTTATACTCATTGAGCTTAGTTTCATTACAAGACTTAGAAAATTTTCATCTGGATCCTCTATTTTAGATATGATTTTATATTCGAAATTACTGTTCAAGAGTATAGCTACACCACGCCAATTTGTCTTATTTCCACAAACTATAACTTCACCACCCCCATATTCTTTTTATTGCTGATAGATCATTATTAGTTAAATGTGTATCTTGAAGGCACACTATACTTGCTTTACTTTCGTTATAATATGCTATTAAATCACATTTATTATTAGGGTTTCTTAAACCTTGACAGTTTGCAGATAACACACTTATTCTATTTACATGTTTTGTCATAAAATTGCAAAATGTAGCCAACACCCCAGGTAGTAACCTTACTGTATTTTTCCTCAGATACCCTGAAGGTCAAAAATTTTGTCGAAAAATTTCTAGCTTGCTTTGTTCCAAGATAAACACATTTTACGCAGAAATTCAAGATGGCTACCAAAAGTGGTGGGAAAAGGATTACAGCAAAAAGACTTCAGTAGACTGCAGAAGCACTGTGGATCAAAAATTTTGTCGAAATCGCTCTAGCTCTCTCCATTTCCAAGATAAACACATTTCTACATTTTATGAAGAAATTCAAGATGGCCGCCAAAAGTGGCGGGAGAAGGATTTCAGTGAAAAGTCGCCAGTACACTATGCAGATATCCCTGTGTGACAAAAGTTTTGTCAAAATCACTCTAACTTGCTCCATTTCTGAGATAAACACGTCTTTGCATTTTACGCAGAAATTCAAGATAGCCACCAAAAGTGGCGGGTAAACGATTTTGGCGAAAACTCGCCAGTAGACTCTGCACATACCCTGGGGATCAAAAATTTTGTCAAAATCGCTCTATCTCTCTCTGTTTCCAAGATAAACATGTTTTATGCAGAAATTCAAGATGGTCACCAAAAGTGGCAGGAAACCAATTTCGGCGAAAAGTCGCAGTAGAATAAGCAGATACCCTGTGGGTCAAAAATTTCATCGAAATTGCTTTAGCTCGTTCTGTGTCCAAGATAAACACGTTTTATGCAAAAATACAAGATGGCTGCCAAAAGTGGTGGGAAAACGATTTTTGCGAGAAGACGCCAATAGAATATGCAGGTACCCTGAGGGTCAAAAATTTTGTCGAAAAATTTCTGGCTTGCTTCGTTTCCAAGATAAACACATTTTACGCAGAAATTCAAGATGGCCGCCAAAAGTGGTGAGAAAAGGATTTCGGTGAAAAGTCGCAGTAGAATAAACAGATACCCTGTGGGTAAAAAATTTCGCTGAAATTGGTCTAGCTCTCTCCGTTTCGGAGACAAACTTTTTGCACTTTTTCATGCAGAAATTCAAGATGACTGTCAAAAGTGGTGGGAAATGATTTTTGGGAAAGGTTACCAGTACACTCTGACATAAGATCTCTTAAAAGTAAGATATTGAGGGACTAAATCTATGTAAAAAAATCGCCAAATTAAGTAACAGTGGGAAATCAAGGACTTTGTTAAAATCCCTGTAAAATGCTTAATATTGCTTGATTTTAATAATACAACCACCAAATTGTTCATTATTATATGTAGAATACTTGTATATAGATAATTAAACTGGAAACCTGACATAAGATATCTTAAAAGTAAGATATTGAGGGACTAAATCTATGTAAAAAATCGCCCATTTAAATTACACTGGGAAATCAAGGGATTTGTTTAAATCCCTATAATATGGTTCATGTTTGCTTGATTTTAATAATACAACCACCAAATTGTTCCTTGTTATATATAGAATACTTGTATATAGATAATTAAACTGGAAACCTGACATAAGATATCTTAAAAGTAAGATATTGAGGGACTAAATCTATGTAAAAAATCGCCCATTTAAATTTCACTGGGAAATCAAGGGCTATGTTAAAATCCCTGTAAAATGTTTAATATTTGCTTGATTTTAATAAAACAACCACCAAATTGTTCATTATAATGTTTAAAATACTCGCTTATAGATTATTAATCTGGAAACATTACATAAGATATCTTAAAAGAAAGATATTAGACACCAACTTCTACGGAAAAAATCACCCATTTAAAATCCCTGTAAAATGCTTAATATTTGCTTGATTTTAAAAAGACAACCACCAAATTGTCAATAGATTATTAATCTGGACACTTAACATAAGATATCTTTAAAGTAATATATTGTGGGACTAAATCTATGTAAAATATCTCCCAATTAAGTAACATTGGGAATCAAGGGATTTGTTAAAATCCGTGTAATATGCTTCATGTTTGCTTGGTTTTGTTAAAACCCCTGTAAAATGCTTAATATTTGCTTGATTTTAATAAGAAAACAACCAAATTGTCCATTATTATATGCAGATTGCTCGTTTATAGATAATTAAACTGAAGCCTGACAGAAGATATCTTAAAAATAATATATTGAGGGACTAAATCTATGTAAAAAATCGCCCAATTAAGTAACACTGGGAATTCAATGGCTTTTTAAAATCCCTGTAAAATGTTTAATATTTGCTTGGTTTTAATAAGACAACCACCAAATGGTTCATTACAATGTTTAAAATACTCTATTATAGATTAATAATCTGGAAACTTAACATAAGATATCTTAAAAGAAAGATATTAAACCCCAACATCTATGGAAAAAATCACCCAATTAAGTAACACTGGGAAATCTAAGGCTTTGTTAAAATACCTGTAAAATGCTTAATATCTGACAGATTTTAATAAGACAACCAGCGAATTCTTTATTGTTATGTGTTGAATGCTCATATGTATATTAGGTGACTTTTAGGTGAATTTCCGTTTCTGTCATGGAATTCCATCACTTTTCTGTGGTTTAAAAGCCACCTTTCCAGTGAGCATTCTGTAAATAATAATGATCAATATGGGGTTTATCTCATTAAAATTGGTTAATTATTGAGCATTTGTCAGATAAATTTTGTACAAAATATAAGAAATGCCAAAATGTCAGCTTGTCAGATATTATATATATTTTTGTTTGTTTGTTTTCTCTATCTTGTTCTCTATTGTAGATATACTCTAAATGTCCACTAAACACCCTACAGAATGTACACTAGCCTTCTTCAGGGCTATCATTTTATGATATTGTATTGCACAATAATAAGTTTTAGTTGTCAATATCTGGCACTAATAACTTTAAAAATTTATCTTAATGTAATTTCAGGTAACTAGGTAGTATTTTAGATGGAAGAATCATTTTACATGATTTTAAATTAAATTCACTTTTATATATCTTACTTCTCCCAAGCCTTGGGCAAGTCTAATTACCCCACTCCTGGCTGGCACATGCCATAAACAAACAACCTTCAGATTTCCACAATGAGAACACAGTTATGCTTGTTTAACACATGCTGTGTTGTAATTAGTTCTTATCTCTGACACTGAGTTTCCTGTATGTATTCTGCATATCTCAATGTACGTGCTCTGTTTTATTTTCCTATTCCATTTATTTACTGAAACTTGGTTTGATTAAAAATGTGTACAGATGTTGACAGAAATGAATATATACAAACTGGGTTTTCTGGCTAGAGTTACAGTCAGTTTTAAATCATTTATAAAATGATTATCAAATGATCAAGAATAAGGCATTGTTAATAATATAAAACATAAAATTTCTTATTGTTATGTGTAGAATGCTTGTTTATAGAACATTAACATAATATATCTTAAAATTTGAATAAGACAACCAACAAAGTGTCCATTATTATACATAGATTGCTTGTCTATTGATAATTAAACTGGAAACCTAACATAAGATATCTTAAAAGTAAGATATTGAGGGGCTAAATCCATGGAAAAATTGCCCCATTGAAAATAACTAGTAAATTATAAGCTCTGTTTAAAAGACTATGAAATTCTTAATATTTGAAAGATTTTAATGAGATTACCACCAAAACTGGTCATTATAATGAGAAGAATACTCGTTTATTCATTAATAGATAATTAAACTGGTAACCTAAAATAAGATATCTTAAAAGTAAGATATTCAGGAATTAAATCTACAAAAAAAAACGCCCCATTGGAAAACACTGGGAAACCCAAGATTATGTTATAAGCCCTGTAAAATGCTTAGTATTTGCTTGATTTTAATAAGACAACCACCAAATTGTTCCTTATTATGTGTAGAATACCCTTTTATAGATAATTAGACTTGAAACCTTACTTAAGATATCTTAAAAGTAACATATTGATTGACAAAATCGATGTAACAAAATTGCCCAATTCAGTAACACTCTGAAATCAAGGGCTTTGCTAAAATACCTGTAAAATGCTTAATACTGGCTTGATTTTAATAAGACAACCACCAAATTGTCCATTATTAAGTGTAGAATACTCGTTTATAGGTAATTAAACCGGAAACCTAACATACAATATCTTAAAAGTAAGATATTGAGGGACTAAATATATGTAAAAAAATTGCCCATTTAAGTAACACTGAAATCAAGGGCTTTGTTAAAATACCTGTAAAAGGCTTAATATTTTCTTGATTTTAATATAGATAATTAGACTGGAAACGTAACATAAGATACCTTAAAAGTAAGATATAGAGGGACTACATCTATGTAAAAAATCGCCCAATTAAGTAACACTAGGAAATCAAGGGCTTTGTTAAAATCTCTGTAAAATGCTTAATATTTTGTGGATTTTAATAAAATAACTACCAAATTGTCCATTACTATGTGTAGAATACTCGTTCATTGATAATGAAACTGGAAACCTGACACTAGATATCTTAAAAGTAAGATATTAAACACCAACATCCACGGAAAAAAATCTGCTAATTGGGTAACACTCGGAAATCAAGGGCTTTGTTAAAATTCCTGTAAAATGCTTAATATTTGCTTGATTTCAATAAGACAACCACCACATTGTTCATGATAATGTGTAAAATACTCATTTATAGATAGTTAATGTGGAAACTTAACATAAGATATCTTAAAAAGTAAGATATTCAACACCAACAACCACAGAAAAATCGCCACTTACTAAATTGTTCACCACTTATTAGCTCATTCCCACCACTTACTAAATCATTCCCAACACTTAATAAATCATTCCCACCACTTACTAAGTCATTCCCACCACTTGCTAACTCGTTGTCACCACTTGCTAAGTCAAATATTAAGTGAACTATAAGCACTTTTAGGTGTGGCTACCTTCGTTTGACCTTGAAGAAGGGGCCAAAGGTTACCAAGATACTACGTGGTTACCACAAGACAGTATATCCTTGTGTTTTCAGTCACACTCATCCCTTACTAAGTCGTTCCCACACCTTACTAACTTGTTCCCACCACTTACTAAATTGTTCACCACTTATTAACTCATTCCCACCACTTACTAAGTCGTTCCCACCACTTACTAAGTCACTGCCAGCACTTACTAAGTCATTCCCATCACTTGCTAACTCATTGTCACCACTTGCTATGTCAAATATGACCACATCAGAAGAACCCCAGCACATGATTTCATATAGGTTGGCTTCATATCCATAACCTCTATGACCAATAATAAGTGAATTATAAGCACTTGTAAGTGTGGCTACCTTCGTTTGACCTTGAAGAAGGTGCCCAAGGTGACCAAGATACTAAGTGGTTATCACAACAGAGTAAATCCTTGTGTTTTCAGTCATACGTATCCTTTACTAACTCGTTCCCACCTCTTACTAACTCGTTCCCACCACTTATGAAATTGTTCACCACTTATTAACTAATTTCCACCACTTACTAAGTCATTCCCACCACTTGCTTACTCGTTCCCACCACTTGCTAAGTCAAATATGACCACATCAGAAGAATCCAAGCCCATGATTTCTTATAGGTTGGCTTCATATCCATAACCTCTATGACCAATAATAAGTGAATTATAAGCACTTTTAGTTGTGGCTACCTTTGTTTGACCTTGAAGAAGGGGCCCAAGGTCACCAAAATACTAAGTGGTTACCACAAGACAGTAAATCCTTGTGTTTTCAGTCATTCCCATCCCTTACTAAGTCGTTTCCAAACCTTACTAACATGTTCCCACCACTTACTAAATTGTTCACCACTTATTAACTCATTCCCACCACTTACTAAGTTGTTCCCACCACTTACTAAATCATTGCCAGCATTTACTAAGTCATTCCCATCACTTGCTAACTCATTCTCACCACTTCCTATGTCAAATGTGACCAAATCAGAAGAATCCCAGCGCATGATTTCATATAGGTTGGCTTCATATCCATAACCTCTATGACCAATAATAAGTGAATTATAAGCACTTGTAAGTGTGGCTACCTTCATTTGACCTTGAAGAAGGTGCCCAAGGTCACCAAGATACTAAGTGGTTATCACAGCAGAGTAAATCCTTGTGTTTTCATTCATACCCATCCTTTACTAACTCGTTCCCACCTGTTACTAACTCGTTCCCATCACTTACTAAATTGTTCACTACTAATTAACTAATTCCCACCACTTACTAAGTCATTCCCACCACTTGCTTACTCGTTCCCATCACTTGCTAAGTCAAATATGACCACATCAGAAGAATCCAAGCCCATGATTTCTTATAGGTTGGCTTCATATCCATAACCTCTATGACCAATAATAAGTGAATTATAAGCACTTTCAGGTGTGGCTACCTTCATTTGACCTTGAAGAAGGGGCCAAAGGTTACAAAGATACTAAGTGGTTACACCAAGATACACCACTTACTAACTCTTTCCCAACACAATAAATCATTCCCACCACTTACTAAGTCATTCCCACCACTTGCTAACTCATTCGCACCACTAGCTACATCAAATATGACCACATCAGAAGAATCCCAGCCCATGATTTCTTATAGGTTGGCTTCATATCCATAACCTGTAGGACCAATAACAAGTGAATTATAAGCACTTTTAATTATGGCTACCTTTGTTTGACCTTGAAGAAGGAGCCCAAGGTCACCAAAATACTAAGTGGTTACCACAAGACAGTAAATCCTTGTGTTTTCAGTCATGCCCATCCCTTACTAAGTCGTTCCCACACCTTACTAACTTGTTCCCACCACTTACTAAATTGTTCACCACTTATTAACTCATTCCCACCACTTACTAAATCATTCCCACCACTTACTAAGTCACTGCCAGCACTTACTAAGTCATTCACATCACTTGCTAACTCATTGTCACCACTTGCTATGTCAAATATGACCACATCAGAAGAACCCCAGCACATGATTTCATATAGATTGGCTTTATATCCATAAACTCTATGACCAATATTAAGTGAATTATAAGCACTTGTAAGTGTGGCTACCTTCATTTGACCTTGAAGAAGGTGCCCAAGGTCACCAAGATAGTAAGTGGTTATCACAAGAGAGTAAATCCTTGTGTTTTTAGTCATACCCATCTCTTACTAACTCGTTCCCACCTCTTACTAACTCGTTCCCACCACTTACTAAATTGTTCACCACTTATTAACTAATTCCGACCACTTACTAAGTCATTCCCACCACTTGCTTACTCGTTCCCACCACTTGCTAAGTCAAATATGACCAAATCAGAAGAATCCAAGCCCATGATTTCTTATAGGTTGGCTTCATATCCATAATCTCTATGACCAACAATAAGTGAATTATAAGCACTTTAGGTGTGGCTACCTTCGTTTGACTGATAAGAAGGGGCCCAAGGTCACCAAAATACTAAGTGGTTACCACAAGACAGTAAATCCTTGTGTTTTCAGTCATTCCCATCCCTTACTAAGTCGTTTCCACACCTTACTAACATGTTCCCACCACTTACTAAATTGTTCACCACTTATTAACTCATTCCCACCACTTACTAAGTTGTTCCCACCACTTACTAAATCATTGCCAGCATTTACTAAATCATTCCCATCACTTGCTAACTCATTCTCACCACTTCCTATGTCAAATATGACCAAATCAGAAGAATCCCTGCGCATGGTTTCTTATAGGTTGGCTTCATATCCATAACCTCTATGACCAATAATAAGTGAATTATAAGCACTTTTAAATGTCGCTACCATCGTTTGACCTTGAAGAATGGGTCCAAGGTTAACAAGATACTAAGTGGTTATCACAAGAGAGTAAATCCTTGTGTTATCAGTCATATCCATCCCTTACTAACTCGTCCCCACCACTTACTAAATTGTTCACCACTTAGTAACTTGTTCCCATCACTTACTAAGTCGTTACCAACAGTTAATAAATCATTCCCACCACTTACTAAGTCATTCCCACAACTTGCTAACTCGTTCCCACCAGCCCATGATTTCTTATAGATTGGCTTCATACCCATAAACTGTAGGACCAATAACAAGTGAATTATAAGCACTTTTAATTGTGGCTACCTTTGTTTGACCTTGAAGAAGAGGCCCAAGGTCACCAAAATACTAAGTGGTTACCACAAGACAGTAAATCCTTGTGTTTTCAGTCATACCCATCCCTTACTAAGTCGTTCCCACACCTTACTAACTTGTTCCCACCACTTACTAAATCGTTCCCACCACTTACTAAATCATTGCCAGCACTTACTAAGTTATTCCCATCACTAGCTAACTCATTCGCACCACTTGCTCTGTCAAATATGACCAAATCAGAAGAACCCCAGCCCATGATTTCATATAGGTTGGCTTCATATCCATGACCTCTATGACCAATAATAAGTGAATTATAAGCACTTGTAAGTGTGGCTACCTTTGTTTGACCTTGAAGAAGGTGCCCAAGGTCACCAAGATACTAAGTGGTTATCACAACAGAGTAAATCCTTGTGTTTTCAGTCATTCCCATCCCTTACTAAGTCGTTCCCACACCTTACTAACATGTTCCCACCACTTACTAAATTGTTCACCACTTATTAACTCATTCCCACAACTTACTAAGTTGTTTCCACCACTTACTAAATCATTGCCAGCATTTACTAAGTCATTCCCATCAATTGCTAACTCATTCTCACCACTTCCTATGTCAAATATGACCAAATCAGAAGAATCCCAGCCCATGATTTCATATAGGTTGGCTTCATATCCATAACCTCTATGACCAATAATAAGTGAATTATAAGCACTTTTAAATGTGGCTACCTTCGTTTGACCATGAAGAAGGGGTCCAAGGTTAACAAGATACTAAGTGGTTATCACAAGAGAGTAAATCCTTGTGTCATTAGTCATATCCATCCCTTACTAACTCGTCCCCACCACTTACTAAATTGTTCACCACTTAGTAACTTGTTCCCACTACTTACTAAGTCGTTACCAACACTTAAAAATCATTCCCACCACTTACTAAGTCATTCCCACAACTTGCTAACTCGTTCCCACCACTTGCTAAGTCAAATATGACCACATCAGAAGAATCCCAGCCTATGATTTCTTATAGGTTGGCTTCAAATCAATAACCTCTATGACCAATAATAAGTGAATTATAAACACTTTTAGGTGTGGCTACCTTTATTTGACCTTGAAGAAGGGACCAAAGGTTACCAAGGTACTAAGTGGTTACCACAAGACAGTAATCCTTGTGTTTTCAGTCATACCCATCCCCTACTAAGTCGTTCTTACCCGTTACTAACTTGTTTCCACCACTCACTAAATTGTTCACCACTTACTAGCTCGTTCCCACAACTTACTAACTCGTTCCCAACACTTAATAAATCATTCCTACCACTTACTAAGTCATTCCCACCACTTGCTAACTCGTTCTCACCACTTGCTACGTCAAATATGACAAAACCAGAAGAATCCCAGCCCATGATTTCTTATAGGTTGGCTTCATACCCATAACCTCTAGAACCAATAATAAGTGAAATATAAACACTTTTAAGTGTGGCTACCTTCGTTTGACCTTGAAGAAGGGACCCAAGGTCAACAAGATACTAAGTGGTTATCACAAGATAGTAAATCCTTGTGTTTTCAGTCATACCCATCCCTTACTAACTCGTTCCCACCACTTACTAACTCGTTCCCACCAATTACTAAATTATTCACCACTTAGTAACTTGTTTCCACTACTTACTAAGTCGTTACCAACAGTTAATAAATCATTCCCACCACTTACTAAGTCATTCCCACAACTTGCTAACTCGTTCCCACCAGCCCATGATTTCTTATAGATTGGCTTCATACCCATAACCTGTAGGACCAATAACAAGTGAATTATAAGCACTTTTAATTGTGGCTACCTTTGTTTGACCTTGAAGAAGGTGCCCAAGGTCACCAAAATACTAAGTGGTTACCACAAGACAGTAAATCCTTGTGTTTTCAGTCATACCCATCCCTTACTAAGTCGTTCCAACACCTTACTAACTTGTTCCCACCACTTACTAAAGTGTTCACCACTTATTAACTCATTCCCACCACTTACTAAATCATTCCCACCACTTACTAAATCACTGCCAGCACTTACTAAGTTATTCTCATCACTTGCTAACTCATTCGCACCACTTGCTCTGTCAAATATGACCAAATCAAAAGAACCCCAGCCCATGATTTCATATAGGTTGGCTTCATATCCATAACCTCTATGACCAATAATAAGTGAATTATAAGCACTTGTAAGTGTGGCTACCTTTGTTTGACCTTGAAGAAGGTGCCCAAGGTCACCAAGATACTAAGTGGTTATCACAACAGAGTAAATCCTTGTGTTTTCAGTCATACCTATCCTTTACTAACTCGTTCCCACCTCTTACTAACTCGTTCCCACCACTTATGAAATTGTTCACCACTTATTAACTAATTCCCACCACTTACTAAGTCATTCCCACCACTTGGTTACTCGTTCCCACCACTTGCTAAGTCAAATATGACCACATCAGAAGAATCCAATCCCATGATTTCTTATAGGTTGGCTTCATATCCATAACCTCTATGACCAATAATAAGTGAATTATAAGTACTTTTAGGTGTGGCTACCTTTGTTTGACCTTGAAGAAGGGGCCCAAGGTCACCAAAATACTAAGTGGTTACCACAAGACAGTAAATCCTTGTGTTTTCAGTTAATCCCATCCCTTACTAAGTCGTTTCCACACCTTACTAACATGTTCCCACCACTTACTAAATTGTTCACCACTTATTAACTCATTCCCACCACTTACTAAGTCATTCCCACCACTTACTAAATCATTGCCAGCATGTACTAAGTCATTCCGATCACTTGCTAACTCATTCGCACCACTTCCTATGTCAAATATGACCAAATCAGAAGAAACCCAGCCCATGATTTCATATAGGTTGGCTTCAGATCCATAACCTCTATGACCAATAATAAGTGAATTATAAGCACTTTTAATTGTGGCTACCTTCGTTTGACCTTGAAGAAGGGGTCCAAGGTCACCAAGATACTAAGTGGTTATCACAAAAGAGTAAATCCTTGTGTTTTCATTCATACCCATCCTTTACTGACTCGTTCCCACCTCTTACTGACTCGTTCCCACCACTTACTAAATTGTTCACCACTTATTAACTAATTCCCACCACTTACTAAGTCATTCCCACCACTTACTAATTTATACCCATCACTTAGTAAGTCATTCCCACCACTTGCTAACTCGTTCCCACCAATTTCAAAGTCATCCCCACCACTTACTAAGTCAAACATGACCACATCAGAAGAATCCCAGCCCGTGATTTCTTATAGGTTCGCTTCATATCCATAACCTGTAGGACCAATAACAAGTGAATTATAAGCACTTTTAATTGTGGCTACCTTTGTTTGACCTTGAAGAAGGGGCCCAAGGTCACCAAAATACTAAGTGGTTACCACAAGACAGTAAATCCTTGTGTTTTCAGTCATGCCCATCCCTTACTAAGTCATTCCCATACCTTACTAACTCATTCCCACCACTTACTAAATCGTTCCCACCACTTACTAAATCATTGCCAGCACTTACTAAGTCATTCCCATCACTTACTAAGTCATTCCCACCACTTACTAAATTGTTCCCAACACTTAATAAAACATTCCCACCACTTACTAAGTCATTTCCACCACTTGCTAAGTCGTTCCCACCACTTGCTAAGTCAAATATGACCACATCGGAAAAATCCCAGCCATGATTTCTTATAGGTTGGCTTCATATCCATAACCTCTATGACCAATATTAAGTGAATTATAAGCATTTTTAAGTCTGGCTACCTTTGTATGCCCTTGAAGAAGGGGCCCATGGTCACCAAGATACTAAGTGGTTACCACAATACAGTAAATCCTTGTGTTTTCAGTTATACCCATCCCTTACTAAGTCGTTCCCACACCTTACTAACATGTTCCCACCACTTATTAACTCATTCCCACCACTTACTAAGTCATTCTCACCACTTACTAAGTCATTCCCACAACTTGCTAACTCGTTCCCACCACTTGCTAAGTCAAATATGACCAAATCAGAAGAATCCCAGCCCATAATTTCTTATAGGTTGGCTTCATATCTATAACCTCTTAGACAAATATTAAGTGAATTATAAGCACTTTTAAGTTTTAAGAAGAATTAGTCAAAATTCTTTTTATTCTTCACCTGGTCTAGTGTTGGCCTCTAAGTTGACAGGTTGTGCGGTTGAACAGAAACCATATTAGAGTGCAATTACCCCACTAAATACCTTCTTCTGCTTAGTTTTGTGTTAAACAGTTCAGTTGTGGGAAAGACTATTAAAGCAATAGGCTATCAGTGTACCTCTACAGTGTCATGAAGATCAGTGGTACACTATGTCTCCAGTAAAATGGAGAGTATTTACCTTAACAGAACCAGTATCCCTGTTCCAGAATTGCCTGGCTTTGTTTAAAATCTGCTTCTGTTCAGCTTGTGCATTTAGGGTATTATCATGTACCAGAGCTGTTATTATTTATAGTCTGATCACACATTTCAGGTAAGCTGTCATGTGAATTACAAGTGAGATATGTATGACCTGGGTGAGGCTAAGTACTGTTACATATAACAACTCTCTGCCAACATGCCTTTTAAAGGGGACAATGTTGTCTGTGGCTGCTGAGCATTTGTTTTGCTCTTTTATCACATATGGTCATTGAGTTTCTATGTAGTCTATAGAATTGGTCTAGTTAGGACTGACCTCTCTTGTGCAAAGCTGGAGAAGCACCTCTGTTTTTCTAGGAAATATGCTGAGATATTAACCATTCTTTGTACAACTTTCCAGTCCGTCTTGTTCACATTATTTATAGAACCTTCTATAATCTCCAGTATATAAAGAGTTAGAAACCTGGCCACAGCAGCTTCTTAGGTTGTTACATTACACGGACAGAGGTCTTTGGAACTACTTTTTTGTTACCCCACAGCCCTTAAGGGTGGTTTATGGGCGGGCGACGGGAAAAAGTTTGTATGGGCTGTATCTCAGAAACTGTAAGGTGTAGGAAGTTGATACTTGGTAGCGGCATGTGCAACGTCATGGTCTGACCTTGATTTGACCTGTGGCCTTGCCGTAGTGATCCTAACCTATAAAATCTTGTCCGGGCTGTATCTCGGAAACCGTAAGGTGTTGGAATTTGATACTTGGCAGGGACATTGGTCAGGGGGTGTAGTTGTGCAACATCATGGTTTGACCTTGATATGTCCTTTGACCTTGCTGTAGTGACCTTGACCTTTAAAATCTTGTCCGGGCTATATTTCGGAAACCGTAAGGTGTAGGAAGCTGATCCTTGGTAGGGACATTGGCTAGGAGGTGTAGGTGTGCACTGTCATGGTCTGACCAGGATTTGACCTTTGACCTTTCCGTAGTGACCTTGACCTATAAAATCTTGTCCGGGCTATGTCTCGGAAAGAGTAAGGTGTAGGAAGCTGATACTTGCTAGGGACATTGGTTAGGGGGTGTAGTGACCTTGACCTTTAAAATCTTGTTGCACCTTAGGTCTGTCTTTTGATACAAAGTAAGCACTGTTAAAATCATATTAGAATTCATTAAGAATTTTACTTTTACAACTTCCCATTGTAACAGATGGTATTTCATCAAGTGAGCCACAAATTTTGCTCCAACACCACACATAAGCATTCATTGAATGTATTACCACTTCTGTGTGCATGGTAATATTCAAAACATCTGAACCATAATTCGGCCATGCCAGATGTAGATAAAGTACATGCATTATCTTTCTCTCAGTATTTTCTCTATTTAAATTTTGTTTGGACCTTTATATAACTAACAGTGCTCAGAAAGTATCCTGAACTTTGTACTAATACAGTACTTCGTATCTCATGATGTTAAAAATATTTCCCTTAGCTGTGGGGTACGGGATATAATAATAGGATCTACTAGAGAATAAATTTCCTGTAATTTGGATATTGTTCATATCTTGGCGTGGCAGTATAGTTTTGCAAACACTCTGAGCATTTGGATATGAACATTTTGTGTTAATGGACATTTTGTGAATGGAATACAGGAAAGATTGCTCGATACAATGGACAAACATAACATTTAATTAAGTAGATAGGACTTTGGTTTCATTATTGTATGAATTATAAAGAGCATCCCAGTTGAATGTTATCATTATTTTAATTATTAAATAAATTTTATTAACTAAATCTTTTAGTTTTTTTCCTGTTGTTATTTCAGAGCAACTGGCATTTGCTACCGTGTTTGCCCTGAGACCGTAACAGTATCATCAAAGTCATCCTGTCATCAACTTTCCCAGATTCTGCACCCAACTCAAGTTAAAGCTTCAATCCCAACCCTGCTAAGCTGTGGTTCACATGTGGACAAAATGTGATGGATTGAACAAAGTCATACATGAATAACCTGAGTTCACACTCAATGTCTCCATCTATCTTGCATCAGTCCAGTTGTATAGGTTGATGGTATGTTCTGGCCTCATTGCACTCAGTACTCAGAATCAATATTCTTGGTAATCAGGTGTCACCAGCACAAAGTGTTAAGAACCTTGGAGTGGTGTTTAACTCTTTCTGACCATGTGTCACAAGTCATAAAGTCTACTGGAGTAAATACGGGAGATCTCTACAGAATTCGTTCCCTCTTCAATCTTAAAACATCAGTCCTTCTAGCATATGCTTTGGTTAACAGCAGATCGGACTACTACATTTCCCTGTTTGTATCACTCACTCATATTGAGTTATGAAGATTCCAGCACCTTTAAAACTTTGCAGGGTTGTCACTCACTCTTCTAAGTTCTCCCAAATTACCCTTCAACTGAAAAACACCATTGGCTCCCAGTTAGGTACAGGGTACAATTGGAAATAGGCCTCATTACATCCAAAATTCTGAACTAGGGCCAACTAGCTTATGAAATGAAATGAAATTCATCATAAAAAAACAGTTTTTATTTGACCAATTGGTGCACAGACAGGTGTTGGTACACGCATGTCATAATGTGGGGATAAACACATCAAATGAATGTATTCAGCTGTCTTAAATAGTATGTGATTCTTTTGTGTCACACATATAATAAAGCTATATTTAAAAGTATATGATTATGTTGAAATCTACACTGTTATGTGAAAGATGTGCAAAAGTCACCCTCTCTTACTCAAGGTATAAAGTCTGACTCATGTGCAATAACCTTAAGTACAGATTGGTATTGGCACAGAAGAGTTTCATCCGAATTACTCTAAACTCTTATGAGACAGTCACAGCACTGTGAATGCAGCGATGTGTTAAATCTGCAAAAAAATAGTGACAACCCAGAAAGTCTGAACTCCGCTTCAGGCCTATTCCAATTTGCTGATGCATTTTTGCGCAAAACACTTGTCTTGAATCTATTATCAACTTTCAATAATTCAAATGTGTATTTATTGACCAACAAACGCAAATATATTGTCTGTCAAATGTTAATGGATAAAAAAGACAATATATCACAATATTGTAATCACATATATCATTAGTGCAGAATAACTATGTCCTACATTTAAAAACTTTATATTCTAATGATTAGTAACTTGCTTGAGCCTGTCAAATAAATCACTACATCACATCAAAGTATGATTCACAGGAGTTTATCTCAATGTCTTGAAAAATGTATGATAATAAAGATAAGATCATAAACAAGTGTCACAACGCATGTAGCATTTGTGAAAACAATAAAATTCTATCAACAGGTATGAAGAAAAATGAATTGTTTAAGTATAACTCTTTTTAAATCAACCACCAATCATTAAAATCCAAGAGTGACTTTGGATTTTTCTATTTGCTTTGCTGAAAAAAAACATGTTAAGACTTTATAGCCCCTTTCCACTGTGAGGGCTAATTATAAAAAGTCAAGACAAGGTGTAAGTTTTGAGATATGCACTCAGATATTACTGAATCTGAGCTGACCCTTATCAGCCCACAGAAAAATAATACAAAACATACACATTGGCGATTACCCTCACACCTCCAGTCCCACGTCCCCCCTCTTTCCCCCATTGTAAAATGTGAGGATAACAATACAGATCTCTTGTGGACGGACATCTTGGAATGATGCCCATCCTGTTATTCCCAAACATATAAAGTTCATTCAGACCTGTATGCCCCTGACCTCATAAAGACACATTCTTCAATTGAAAAACCATAAACATAATGCCACTAGTCCATTATTCATTACTCAGCAGCTGTAGGACGCCATAATTTACATGATTCAAACAATGAAACAATTCTTTTGAAACAATGGTGGCATGAAAAATGTATAAACATTCTGACAACATTAATAATGAGAAGTTAGAGTTCATTCATTTATCAACATGTATTTCAAATGCAGTTAAACTCTCAACTCTCAATATTTTTTTGAGAAATTAAAGAATTGCTAAAACATACTTTATTGTGTTTGCAAAAGCTTCACAGTGTAAAACTAAATTGGCATTTTGTGACAGTAAATTTTTCTAATATGTTACTGCTCTCTGTAGTTACTTCTCTTGTAATTTAGCTTCTGAAATGTTACCTCTCACACACTAATTCAGTAAACTGTCTTCACAGAAATGTGATTTCAGAAGGTTTTCCTGTTGTTCAGATAAAGTGATATTTGTGGAGATATCTTTGAGGTAGTGTCAATCTGAGAGTAAAATCAGTTCCTCTTATTGATGACTAACCAGCCCGTCTAAATAGATATCAGATGAAAGTCCTAAGTCCGAAATCTATGTAGCTCAGGAAGGGACATAAAACTGTTTTCCTAAAATTTTCTTGTCTCGTTACCATGAGTTAACAAGTCGTTACCACAAAATACTAAGTCATTTCCATTAGTCAGTAAATCATTACCACAAGATAACATGTCATTCCCACAAGTCATGAAAATGAGATACTAAGTTGTGGTAATGAGATTCTATGTCATTACCACAAGATAACATGTCATTCCCACAAGTCATGAAAATGAGATACTAAGTTGTGGTAATGAGATTCTATGTCGTGGCAATGAAATGCTAAGTCTTGGGAATGAAATACTAACTTGTGTGAACAAGATACTAAGTGGTTACCACAAGATAGAAAATCCTTGTTTTTAGTCATACCCATCTCTTACTAACTCGTTTCCACCCTTTACTAATTCATTCCCACCCTTTACTAATTCGTTCCCACCACTTACTAAGTCGTTGCCACTACTTACTAACTCATTCCCACCACTTAATAAGTCTTTCCCACAACTTACTAAGGCAACCAGTTACTTACTTGTGCTCAGCACTCTTCAAGTCGTTCCCACCACTTATTAACTCACTCCCACCACGTCCTAACTCGTTACCACCAATTACTAAGTCATTCCCACCCCTTTCCAATTTGTTCCCACCACTTCCTAACTCGTTCCCACCACTTGTTGAGTCATTTCCACCAGTTAAAAAGTTGTTACTACTAGATATTATGGTGTTCCCTCAGGATAAGTGTGGTATTATAAAAGTGCCTGCCAAACAGCTTGGCAATATTATCAATTATTACTGAAACTAGATAATAATAAATAAATTCCTTTAAAATTTTTACTAGATAAAAGACAGAAAACTTATTTACAACACACATGAGTTAATTATGGTTTGGTTCCACATACAGATACTATAACCCAATTAGTAGTAAACCTCTAACAGACAGTAATGAAACGTACCTGTAGCAATAAGTAGGTGACCTTTGAAGGTCTCTAGGTAGGTAACTAAGAAGAATAACCATTAAAACATCTAAAATGATAACCATAATGATATAAAAGTTGGACAAGTAAAGTAATAGAAAACATACAACCTCTGCAGGTCACTAAAAGCCTACAGGCATTAAACTTGAATGGTATGCTTATAGATCGGTGACCTCTGCATACGTGAAGTATCATAGACAAAGAAATTGCCTGTACATTGGCATCAAAGCATGACTTAGTAACTCATGGGAATGACTTCATATATTGTGGTAATAACTTGCAATCTTGATAATGACTTGCTAACTTGTGGTACTGACTTGTTATCTTGTGGTAACAAGTTCCTAACTTGTGGGAAAGACTTGCTATCTTGTGGGAATAACTTGCTAACTTGTGGAAATGACTTAGTATCTCGTGGTAATGAGTTGTTAACTTGTGGTAACGAGTTGCTAACTCATGGGCACGACTTCTTATCTCATAGGAATGAGATAAAAAGTGCCAAGAAGACAGTTCTATGCCCCTTCCTGGGCTCTGTAGAAAAAGATTTATTTAAACATGAGGCTGATTAGCATTCACTTAAGTTCTCAGCCAGAAGTGTGACTTAAGTTTTGCCTTAAATATAAAAGTGGCTGGATGTGGCATAAGTTTCTCACTGTGTGACATGATTGTCATGGCTAACATGTCAGTTTTTCTGTCTAAACTAACATTTGTTCGTAAATCTCATTCACATTTCACACACAACTCACGTGAAATGAAAATATCTGAAATTTGGTAGCCAGTTGTCTACTGATTTGAAGAAAGATTGGCGACCTTTTGTAAACTGACCTCTGAAACTCTGACTGAGACAAAAGTAATGTGCATTGATTTCAGTCTCCCATCATAAGATACACGTCGTTAATAAATTTAAAAATCAAGGTTGAGAAGTAAAGTGTTGAATTGATTTGTATATGTACAGTGGACTGTTGTTTGTGTTTGTTTCAAAGAATTGCACCTTTTGACTGTAATTAATTTCATACTGTAAGCTATAAGTATTCTTAACACATTTTTAATTTCACACCAGTTTAATGTTATTGTGATTGTAGGGATAGGAACACATCATTAACTTGCTAATACCTACGTTCACTCTTTTCTATGAGCTGAGCGCATTAGAAAATGGATGTTTAGAGTCGGTCACTGTACCACTATGCATATTAAATATAACATCAGCTTGATTGCTAAAAATATAAGCATTATAACCTGTTACAGAAAACCAGGTTTCTTGACTTTCCTGGTAGTGTAGTAATCTGTTTCAAGTACAGTGGTCTTTATATTATCATCACATCCAAACATGCCAGAAATATTGACCTGTTAAAATACCTGCATGTTTACCACACAGTTTCCTGCCTTGTTTACCATGTCATGTCACACAATCAGCAATCAAAGTGAATCAAAGATGTGATCTCTTTGTCTGAAGAAATCTGAATGCATCATTATATTTCACACTAGCTAAAAACTGGGAAGGATATTAGTTGGTTGAGCACATAAGATTTTATTTAGTTTGACTAATGCTAAGATTGGTCAAACTGCAACCAAGTTGACTGTAATTTCATTGTAGTTATACCCTGTTGCAAGTAAGTGGCTGTTTCCACTGGTTCACCAATGTCTTGCTAGGTTCCATACACTGCAGTGACTGGCCAACCAAACACTTAAACACCAAACTCACCCCACCATCCAGTATTTATTCTTTTACTCTGAGTTGGTTTCAGCTGATTTTGTGGTGTGTAAGCTGTTGTCACTATCACTGGTCAGCAATGTGTAAGAACAAGCAGACATCAGCATAACACCAATAACCAACAGAGCTTAGTGTGATTTGTTGCCAGTTTAGGTATTACAGTAGACTGGGAATATACTTTAGATATGACTTTATATGACACACATGTGGCTTTATTAGTATTAGATAGTGACCTACTAATCTGAGGCAGTTCTTTCACAAATGCTGCGAATTTTTACTGATTTACTGTCTACACAAAAAAAACCAGGGCAAAGTATGAAGAATTTATGGAAGAAAAAACCTTACCTGTCAAAATCAAATTCCTCCATTGTATTGTGTACAAGGTGATCTGATCTAATCTGTGTATTCTTACTTTTAATTTTTGAAACACTTTAATATTATTAACTACTTAGTTATAAACATTATCTACTGTTCGTGTCATTTTCTGTATATATAATATTAAAATATACTTTTTTGAGTGAACTTGAGGTCTTTGCCTAACAATACAGTGAACTAAGTGAACTGGGTTTTAGGGTTTAAGTTCAGGGGAGTTTTGTTAGGATATAACCGAGCTTTGCTATATAAGGACCTATAAGATGCAGACAAAACATATCATCTAATCTGACAACTCACTGTGAACTACTGAACAGTAAGTAAATACTTGACTTTTCTGCAAATGTTAGTGTTTCTGTAAGACTCTTTAGTTGGCAATTAAGTTGTCTCTTACCAACTTATTTGTCAACATCTCAGAGATACTGTGTCAGTAGTAGATGTTTCTACAGAGTGTGATGAAAACTTTGTGAAACAGAAAACCAAGCAACAATTGTTTTGAGTTTGTTTTCACTGAGTAGTGATGACATTATGGTAACTGAATAATTTTAAAAGACTTAAAAAACCAATAACTTTTTAACTGACAACTTTCTGAAGGGCCTCAAAGAAAATGTGTTAAAATAACATTTGTTTTATGATGCACTGCTTATAATTTATTTTAATATATCCCTTCCAATATAATATTTGAACAACTGTTTAAAATAAAAAAGCAAACAATAATATATAAATTTGATGGAAAATTATTCTAAATCTTTATATTATTTGTTGAGACAAGGATCTATTTGAGTGTAACTGAAAAAGCTGTATTTTTAACACCTCATAGATATCAATATGTGGTATGTCATCAGAATTGCTGTAATATTTTTAGTTAAAATTTCAGTTACAGAAAGACGTTCAATTGGAAAAACATTCATTCTATTCTGAATGTCACAATACTGAACTGGTAGAAAAATATTTTCAAAATTTGGTCAGATTTGCAGGGTATGAGTTTGTTGAAAGTTTTTAAATGAGGTTATATAAGAGAAGCAAATGTCCATATGGGAAATGTACAGTTTACAATACAGTATTCTATAAAATCTTTCAATCAACTGGAATTAAGACTTAACTCATTACAAGTGAGATACAACTTTCTGAAATGAATCTTATGATGTTGCTCTTATAAATACCTACCAACACTGTCATATTGCAGATTCCACTTTAACACAGTTTTGACAGATGATCTGTGACGTCTCTGCTGATGTCTCTCAATCAGCAAGTTACTGGTGTGATTCAATTCTAATTGGACTTTTATAGCGCTTAATCCAACCTTAACAAAAGTGCAGCACAAAACAGTTAACCAATTTCAGGATCCGGGGACAGAAATAAGGTTAAGCACTGAGCACCATGGTACTGATTCCTATCAGACATCAATTTATAACACGTGATAGGGTTTGTCATACACTGCAGTTTACAGCATATTATGTACATTGTGCACATTGTATGTATGTGCCATAACTTATCATACTGAGATAATCCTGGCAGAGATTTGTATCTACAGCGTTCATTGCTAGGTATGCTATCCCTCCTGGTGTCAAAAAATTGTTTCAGTAAAATTTCATGAACTATATACTTAGTATGATGAAGTACTTGTGAAATATTAATTATTACACATTAATGCTCTCAATGATAAATGTTCATTATCCAGTAAATGTCCCCTTAAAGTTCCACAAACCAGTGCTATTGGCAGGTTCTTTGTCCAACCTTACATTACCAAGATTGACAGTAAGGAAATAATATCTAATTGTATTAAGAATTTTAGAAATATAACAGTGATCTGAGAAATTGTCAGAGTAGTCATAAAACTAGCAGATAGTTATTCATTGACTTTATTGAGACTCAGTTACCAGATCCTGAAAGGCTGATTTGGATTCTTCAATAGAACTACCACTAGGCAATATAAACGTAACACAATAGAAAAGAGATATTGTACATTATCAGTGTTACTTTACATAATCACTTACAATCAATACCAAGAGGACTTACACACGTCACCAAGGTCTTCTTTCACAAAAATACTACCACCCTCTGCTTCTGTGATGTTTTTTTATTGCAGCTAATTATTTATCTTATGGTAACCACTTCAGTACAGTAAAACTACATTTGAGCCAAAATATAAACTCTTAATGATGAAATATAACTAGACTCCATATTTTGACCTGTTATAAATCTGTCTGTATTATATGAGTGCAACCAATGAACATATCCTCCTCTCTTACAGACTAAATATTAGTATGCATACCAGTTATACATGCATATCTTGCGTATCTTAACTAATTTGTGTATAAAGCATGTATTGTATTATGTGTATGCATGCTTTCCTTTATCATATTATCAATAACTAGTCACTTTTATCTTCTGGTTTTCATGCTGCTATGGCTTACTTATCTTAGCCAAACTTTCACATCTGTAGTATAAGAGGCTGATTGGCTTGACCCTAATCCACAATTTTATCTCATAACTACTTTTAAGTTATATCTGGTAGTTGAATCTGGCTCATATCATTACCTTACAGTATATCATAAGCCAGGGGGCATAGATTACATGAATAACTGCCCTAGTGTCAGTAAGGGCTCAGTTTGCCTTGACTCTAGGTAGGTCAAGGTCACTTTGGGCTCCCCTCTGTCCGATTTAATCTTATGCTTTTATTTCTTATTTTATTAACTTGCTATGCTTGGTGCAATATTATGTTATTGGGTACTGGTGGCCGGATACACAGCAGTGATCGTCAATGTTTCAGGATTTAGGAAACTAACCTGGTGCATGCTTGAACTTTGAATTTTATCTGAAACCTACCGAAACAAGTGAGCCTTGTGTTGTTTTAGTCACGAAGATGTGGCTGCTCACCTGGGCATCATGTATTAGGGCCCGGTGGCCAGCTACACCACTATATCTGTTTCAATTTTATTTCAAGTGGTCCTGTTCTATTTTCTATTATGTGATGAGTTATGAAGCGAGTCTTGCCACATCGGCTCTATTGCTTTTGGGTTTTGGGTCACTGTGGCCGGATTCTTCATCTGTCTGATCGACCTGGATCTTCTAGTTATTTTAGTCCACCAAGAGTGCCTCTTTGCATCTTAATCACCTATTTCCTCTCATTTTATTGGTAACTGTTATGCCATTTATTCATATTACTGCTAGTCATCTCACAATGCTTTACCTCATATAGTAAATCTTTCTGAAAGTATGTCTTTATGGCTACATTTTGATCTCTTATTTTAATGTACTCTTCCAATTTTTTTGGTTTGGTTTTCAACCATTTTTGGCTTTATCTTAGTAAATAGTTTGTTGCTGACCAAAGTGTGCCCAGGGTCTTTCATAGGTCTTAGTACCTTACTTGTAAAGCATATAACATATTCATACTAATATCTGGAGTAGCTATGCAGTATAAAGTAGATTATGTACTAAAGTAATAATTAAACTATTATAGACTATTTTATCATCCTTTTATTTTTATTTTAAAATTATGTACTAAAGTAATAATTGAACTATTATATACCATTTTATTATCCTTATTTACATATTACCAAACAATCAATGAATAGTAGAATAAATTAGATTTTATCCCATCTTTTTTGTTTTCTTACTGTATTTGTTCCCTCTGGGGAATGAATAAAACATTGTGTAAGACAAAGTGGTGACCACTACTTTGATAGCAATGTGACTGGCCTTGAGATTTTCACTGAATGCACTGACTGGATGTAATCTCCTAACACCATCTATCCGCCACTATGTGTTCTGCTTCCACATCTATGTATTTTTGCAGTTTGTGGACACAATGCGTGTGACAATTGCAATCGCTTTCCTGATTCTTGCTTATATCTCTGTGTGTCTAGCTGGAGATGATTGCAAGGGTAAGTGCATGAAATGGGTAGAATCAATGCAAAATGTGTGATATGGAGATTTAAATATATACAATCACCACAGGAAGTGTAGATGTATGGATTTAAATCTAGAAAATCAAAATAGCTAGTGTTAACATAGGGCTGAAACATTTATTATTAATGGAACGATTTTTGCTATTGGGATCTTAACATGTAAAATCCATATGTAACAGCAGATTTTGTGATTCAATTCTGTAGAAAGGGTTAATATTGTTAGTTTTGTGTTAAATTAGGGCAGAGAGAGTGAAACTTGGATTTTTAGACACATAGAAAAGTTTCAAAAAGTTTTCTCTAAATTTTTGCCTAGGATTCAAGGGAGCAATGAAATACATTCTTCTGTACGGAATGTAAAATTGTCACACACTAATTCACTCTTCTGTTTTATTGTAGCCAAATGGAGCAAATGGAAGTGTGACAAAAACTGCAACAAAATGACCAGGAAATGCAAGTGGAACAACAAAGAATGTCAGGAAATGCACGGTCAGTCAGAAATGTACAGCATACATACAAGCCTGAAAGAAACAACCCATTAAATGCAACATATTTAGATCATAAACTGGAAGAAACAACCTATTAAATCAAATATGTTTATTAAATGTTCATCTGAAGCTGATAATATAATACAGAATATAACAGAAATATATATCAGACACTTTAAATACTGTATATTTTATGATCAGTGGGAATCAGAATACATTAATATGCCCTCCAGATAGCGCATATTTATATTTTATGTATGGAAAAATATTACCACTTATAGTGACTTTTGCAATATACCTCAAAGGTATCATTGTTAAAATCAGACAAAATACTTTCCTACATGTCTTATATGTTTTTGTAAGAAAACTGTACTTTTATAAATACAGGCAACCCAATGTGTGATGGCAAGGCCATTGATGATTGCACCAAGTGTTGCTGTAAGTATGTTAATTATATCAGCCAAGTGTATTTTTTTAGTTTTAAGAAAAAACTTTCAATCATAAATGTTTTGTGTTCTTTATAAACCAAGTGAAAACTTTTTGCCCTTAAAAAGATTGCAAGGCTGGTGAAATGTATGACATTTTCTCAGAGTGTGATCTCAGGTTTGAATCCAGTTTATGACAATTTGTACTGTCTAGAGTTCAGTTTTTTATTATTTACTTAAAACTTGACTTGATGAAGCAATGGATGGGACAATGGAGTTTTAATGTTGGATATTAAATTAAATATCTTAATATCCAGGTTGTAAACCAATACAAAATAATGCAGAAACCTGCTAGAATCTGTATTTATACATCGTATCTCTCCAGGCGAGTTTTGTTGTTTTTATCAAAGTTGTAACTTTTAATTGTGACCGGAAAATCCTATGGAGCAGTTTCTTTTATAGGTGTTCTTCTTTCTCCAAACAAAAACTCGAAATATGGGTATGTGGCTAACTAACTGATCAATAGTTGGTGGGTGACCAGTTTAAAAATTATAACAAACATATCTCCACTGGTCTTTTTCTCAAAATGTTGAGTGAAATAATAAACCATTGTAGTCCTGTCTGTATGAACAGTGTCTGAAAGTACACAA
This sequence comes from Sabellastarte sp. h YS-2021, assembly GCA_964017235.1. Classification (NCBI taxonomy): domain Eukaryota; kingdom Metazoa; phylum Annelida; class Polychaeta; order Sabellida; family Sabellidae; genus Sabellastarte; species Sabellastarte sp. h YS-2021. Next base: position 69,265,131 of record OZ024938.1, read on the forward strand.
CATTGTAAAACTAAAGGAAGGTGAATGCTGGCAGTGTGCCAACCACCCCCTGTACAGTCCCTGTTTATTAAATTACTGTTGAGTTAAATATCAGTGAGTGATAACTAAAACAATAACATCAGGAATACAATACTAATAATAATTACAATAGAAACATTAGTGCAAAATTGATGAGGATTGTTTAATGTCCTGGAATCCAAAAAGGACAGTCCAAAAACCAAGCAATTCATAACCCAGTAAGCACCCACGAGGGAAGATGACTATGGAGCTGAGTATGCTAGTCTAAAAACCCAAAATGTTATGTTGAGTTTTGACATTAAGTGGGAGGCCATTCAATTCTAATTTGACTTGTGTGGCAGCGGTAAAACCTGCGTATGGCCAGGCTGTTTGTGGAATTTCCCACGGTCAAAATTCTATAAACCACAGAGAGCTTTAGTCCAGCTGCCAAGGAGGCCTGAAACCTAGGTCCCATACATCTGCCCTATTGCTCTGACACTGTGACAGGCCTGAACTCTCCCCATTGTTTCCCCAAACATTGCTTCCATTTGCATACGGCTTATGACCACCACCATCTCTAGTGTCACAGTAATGAAAGTTTACCCCACATTTACAGTTATCAAAACTGTGCCAGCCGGCATGGCAAGTGCAGTCCTGAATTCTCTTTAAAATATCTTTTCTATGACAGAGTCATAACTCATATGATCTTTAGGCAGCTGGGATAGCCTAGGGCATGGGACCCCTCTGACGCAATGCCCATGATGACATATCAGGGTGTGATTGGGGAACTATTCACTGGTAACCACCATAAGTCTTGGGTAAAACGTAGGTCAACAGTAGACCAAGTTTCTGTCCCATCACACATTGCTGTTGATATTTCTGATGGTATGCAATGGCGAGGGACAGAGCTCACATGTACCTGTTTTCTGTGTAAATCTTGAACTGTGGGGAATTATTGTATTCACTTTCAAAACTCCTTGTAATGTCTATTATAGCTGTATCCAGTTTACAATACATATGTTATTAAACTACTTTTAGAAGGCAGGAATTTATTTTGTAGATAACTATGTAATGTTGAAGGTTTGTTTAAATTTTGAAAATTGGTTGAAATATATACATGCCAGTTTGATTGGTATAAAATATAAGTGAACAGCACATATACATAAACTAGCGAAACCAAATAACACTTTATACTTGTGGTAACATGTGTACAAATATGCCATTCAAAATTTACAACCAGTACTCTATCCCTCGCCTCCATGTTTTTTAAGAGTGAACGTTGTGTATATTGTAACATAATTGTATTGGTGTGTTACCTCTGTGAGATGAGGGAGAAGGGCTGTGGCGTAGCAGTAGCACAATAAATAGTGAAAATATGTGGGAAAAGGGGTGTAAACAGTAATAAACTAATTGGTGAATATTGTGGGAAAATTGTGTGTTTAGTAATATAAATTGTGTGATGGAGGTACAGCGGTTTAGCAATAACATATTAAGTAGTGATTTGGAGGGTGCAGTAGTGTATTCACTAATACCCCTTTCACACTATAGGCGGTATCCCCCTTGGTAGGCCAGGCACCTCAATTCCATTTGAAAATTTGTGAGTCAGTGGCGAAACCCCCATTACCTTGCTCGTCTTGCGAAAATGTTAAAATGTTTGAAATTTCCCTTCCCTGAATTTAGCACTGTGGACATGTGTAGACAATACTGTGCCTCTGCATATGAATTTTTTACTATGGTAACCAAAGGTGTGGTCCATGGTGTATATATGTATAATGCCGCTATTGGCCTAGCGGGTAATGCACTTGTCTAGGAACTCAGAGGACATGGGTTGAAACCCAGGTACAGGCAGATACATAGTGGCTAAGATGACCACTTAAAATGGCAGTCCTCTGTCATTAGGTCCTTTCTCCAGTGGCAGGCTAAAGAACCTGAAGGAAGTTGTTAATTGGTCATCCTTGAGCCTCTATCTTCCAGTTAGGGGAATGTCAGTTACTTGTGAGTTGGGACTGTACTTGTGCAATCGGACGGGTTAAATAGCGCTTTGAGTCCTGTAATATATGGAGATATTGCACTGAGTATAAATACACAATACAATACAACAATAAAGCTGTGATTTGGTCGTTTTTGGTGTAATATGACCACATCAGGTGAGTTAAGGTATTGGATATTTCTGTGTCACAAGGTATCATACAAATTTGGAATGGTAGTTGCAGGACAGGGTCATTTTGCCTAACACCTATAACTCCGAATTACAACGCCTGTAGTATGAACAGCTTCGACAAAATGGGGCGACATGGAAGTAAAACTTCTAACTGACTGTAGTGTGAAAGGTACATAATATGCAAACTAGTGAGATATGGGGGGGGGGGGGGGGGGGGGGGTAAAGTGGTGTTTTCAAATACACACTAAGTAGTGAGATGGGGTGAGCAGTGGTGTTCACTCACAAACAAAATAGCGAGGAGAAGGGGAATGTTGTTACTATATGGTGTATACAGTGGTGTATATAGTAATACACTAAGGCAGTCAGTTCAGAATATTAATATATATTAATTCATTTTTGTATCATTTTCATCGGTTCAAATATAACAACTTGGCAACAAAACTTAAGATTTTTGGCATGTTTTGTTAAATGATCAGACACATTCTTTTGAAGGTTAAATATCAATGAAGAAAGAATAAAACAAACATTTACTTATAGAAATACTATTTTGTTGTAATATTCCTGCTAAATTGTTCTTTTATTTTTATTTAGTATTAAGTAACTTCTTCACTTGTTCTTGAATTTACCAAAACTCTTAACAAAAATAAACTGCTAAACCCAACCTTTTTGCTCCTGCAGGTTACTGGGGGCAATACGGAGGGTTTGGTCAATGCGAACTGGTAGACGGGAAGTGCAGAAAAACCAGGGAGAGGGAGTGCATGTGTAATGAATACTGTATGGAAGGCAAGGGCAAGTGTAAGGGCAAGAAGATGCAGAGAAAGAAGTGCAGGAGAGCACAGTGTAATAAAGACTAAATGGTGAGTGGCAGGCATAAAAGAATGGACTTAATTAATTCTCCTTTATGACTTGGGCATCTGTGTTCATGTAAAATCACGTACTGTTGCTGCATATATAAGATGTAATGTGAACTTTAGTTTGTCTAAAGATTAACTTGACCACTTAACTTCAAGGGCTGGGCAGAAGTGTTGTTAACAATAGGACCTGTTCTTTCTGGCCATTTACAGAAAAAAAATCAAGTCTGTCACAACTTTTATGTTAATTTTAGACATTGAAATGAAATGTACACATAAAGCTATAGAGGACTTACAACCAATCTACTTATCATGTCTTCTTGAGTTAGGACTTCATGACCACTGATGGTGACTGGCTGCATGCAAAGGGCTACTGGACAAGTTGGTTAAAAGAAAGCTCATAAGGCAATCTGTCCAGGCCAAACCACTGAAATTTCGGACTTCTCTTCTAGTAACCTTAAAATAACATATACAGAAATCACAAAAAATCCACATTTTTCACTCTAGCGAGATTCACACTTCTACAGATCACTTTCTTTTTTTTGTGTGTCTCCAGACCTTCATGAATTGTGGCGTAGCAAGATAAGCACTTATCGCATCACTGAAGTAAGCAGCCATGGCCTACGTTAGTACTGGGATGGGTGACCTCTTTTGGTGCACTAGTCATATATCTGATGGTTTTGTGTGTTGCCCTTTTGGGGTTTCTTGTTTACTCCGACTTTTCACTTTAAAATTCATGTATATATATATGTTGCATTGAATATAGGCAAAAACCTACCCACCATAGCCTCCCCGTCGCATCTGTGTCTCCTTGGTACGACCTGGCTATGTCCCTTGATTAACGCTAACTGCCTTGCTTTATGTTTAGATGCGCCGTAGAGTCCATCAGTGATAGAGATTAAGTGCTATAAAAGTCCACATTAGATAGATAGATAGATAGATTGATGGATAGATAGATGGGGGAGATAACCATTGAATGTACACATTCAATGGGCTAGTCATTGAATGTGTACATTCAATGGTTTAACTAAGGAATGTGTACATTCAACAGTCAAAGTCATTGAATGTGTATATGAACTTAACAAATGAAATAAGCAATTGATCCTGCGTAAAAGGTTACTTATTTTTGTCCTTTTCTCAATATCACACCTGTTGTTATCAATGTAAAATAAACTTTAGCAATAAGTTTATTATCTGTAGGCAGTCACACAGTTATGTCTTATAAGAAACACTGTTTGTTTTCTAAAAAAATGTTTACCTTAATCTGTTATTAATTATGTTGTCCCAATAAACAAAAGGGATTAAATTTATAGCAGTCGCCACATTTTAAATTAGTTGTCAGCAAAACTGTATAAAGTTATTAACAGCAAAATTATAGTAATAATGATAAAAATATGCTACAAAACACCATCCAAAGAGTTGTTACTAATGGGTGGTCATTAGGTTAGTTATCTCTAAAATCTGCAACATAGTTACTCTATGGAATTGGATATATTGTATCACACTTGTAACAAGATGTGTTCCTTTTATGAATAATCTCTTCAAAAAGCCTTGTAGAAACAGAAAACCAAATCTTTTCACTTTCATCAATTTATTATGAAATAAAACACAGACTTTATAAGTTCAAAACTGAGTGCAATTATTAACATCCTACTGTGGTTACTGTACTGTTACCCATCGCAGACAACTTAAGGACAATCGCTTCTTTTGTCTGTGCACATATTTATACCGTAACAAAAATAGGTACTAGTTAATACAGATGTTAAAATTGTCAAACGTTAATAAAATTCTAAATGTAAAACGTATTTAGTAGCGATTGTCCTTAAAATAGATCAAACAGTAAGTGAGCTATTAAGGGTAATCACTACTGAATAGTTTAGCATAAATAATTTCACCAAATTTTAAAAATAGGTTAATCTTGGTGTTTTGTATCCAACTAAATGAAAATAGGGGAGTCATCGATGAAACTTTATTTTTATTGAAGCAATGAGTTGATGAATAATTTTTTTTTCAATTTAATTTACATAGCTAAAGTAAGAAAGGAGTGTACATATAATTTTGTCACTATATTTTGTTTTCATTCTATCACTTTATTAATTATTAACATTCCTTTATAATATCATAGTTTACATCAATTTTAACAACAACAAAAAAAGAAAAACAAGATAAAGAACAGTTCAAGTAACTGCTTGGGCTGAATATTTGACTAAAATTCACTTAATTTCAGAGAAAAATGTAATTTGTAAAAGTTAAAATTTTGAAATCATTCACTGAAACAAAGTCCATACAATATCAATCAAAAGTAAATAATAAAACGTTGGGGTCACCACACAATATTTTGAGAAATTTATGAAACAAACTTCATATGTTCTGCGAACATTTTATAAATGCTGACTCAGCAAAATTTTAATGAGAAGTTAGAATCTCCATTGTTTAGACATGGAAGTCAATCCCTCGAAAATGTATAATGGCCCATTCATAAGCAATTATGGCATTTAACTTCATTTATATTGAACCAAACTGCAAAAACATTTTGTAGATATCATTTTAATATGTTAATAACAACTACACTACAACTATATTTGCAGATGTGTTGTTAATGGAAATACAGTTTGTTTGGACTCAAAAACTCTTCCCTTTTACGTCTGTTTATATTGTATCAATAATATTTTTATAATAATTTGCGTCTGCTTATATTGTAAAGGCATTAAAATACTTTCAGATAAAGTTAGTAACACTAATAGTGTTCCATGTTATGCCTCATAATATCATAAAGGGCTGCCACTTATTTTCTCAGATATTTACTGTTGTACAATTGTCCTATTTTATTGTTTTTATTTATCAAACAAAATCACGAGAAAAACTAATCACATGCAGTGAACTTAGCAAATGGCACTTATGCATGGCTTAATGCTATTTCTACACAAGACCCAGTCAATTAAGCAAGGATAGCTCTTTCTCTATTGTTCTACACAGCTATTACGTGTAATCTCTCCAGGCATCACGCTGGTAATACAACCAATTATGAAAATACATAATCAAAGATAATCAGACTTTGTATTAAATAAATCCTGTTTTAGCTTTGCAATAAATATGTACAGTGACAAAAGCCAAGATTGTCCTTAAATCTAAGGCTAGTGAATAGGGATTGTTGTTACAAGAACTATAGATTTTATCTGTAAACAGATTATTAAAAGTCTTCATATGGTGCACTACTTGCTACAGAAATTGTATTTTCAGCCTTTTGATCGTCAGTCAGACTTTTACTTGTGTTAACACTTGTATTGTACATAACACAAAGGGAAATGTAGATAAATAAATGACAATACTCCAAGAAATATTCTGTGGATAAATCTGGCCACTGAGTGAATGTCTAACTGTTTCTGTTATTTTAATAACTGATACTTGTGGTTACAGGTCTCACTATGAACAGAACATACATTACAATGTTAATATTTATGCCACATGAAGATATTATATAATGCTAATACTGGTTAGAACTAGACTGACTCAACAAATGTAATTTGCTTGTAAAAGCATGATGTCCTAATATAAACAAGAGAAAAATAATGTAAAATCCTTTCATTTCACTTCTTTTATGAACATGTTGTGACATAACAGTTACATAGAAATGATTGAAAATGCAAGTTGTAAGCTTATTAAGTTCATTTATAAAGTTTTTATCCATATATCTTAGAAAATCATTACAAATTAAATCGTAAAAGCCTTAGTTATTTAACCACTCAAAATATGTTCTATTTTTAGGTTTCAGATTTTCCAGGCAGGAACTTAAAGGAATGAAGAGAAAGTTCCAGTAGTATGTAACTCAAATTGAAGACTGTATTGCTAAATTTAACAAGATTGAAACTGCATTTGTTTGAAAATAAACTAGCTCCTTTATATCACATGTTTCATTTTGTCGATTACATGAATCTGTACCAAAGCATGTTTTTTTTTCTAAAATCCATAATTACTGCATCTCCTGTTTGGGGCCCTGTGTAAGAAGTGCTATGTCAAGTACATTGTACAATATCGGGAGCTACATGGGTACTAAAGTACATCTTACAAGTTGCTATGTGCAATGAGTATCAGTGGCTCCATCTTAAATACTGACTGTCTCCAAAGTTTCTATATACGAGGATGTTGTACAATGGCTGTGGCTCCTTCAGTGATGTGCAGGAATGAGTTGATGAATACAAATGAATTAGAAGTGGTAGTGAAAAGTGAAAGAAACCTCCACAGATCCACACACATGGATCATATTGAAAGCTATAAACCATAGTGTTCTTGTGTATCACATAATGTACAAAAATTAAATTTAGAAAAAAAAAACATCAATCATTTTTACTCAGCTGAGGAAGTTAGAAAATGTCAATAATTATTTTAAATTGGTGCCAATAAGAAATAATAGAACAGAATCAGAATATTACAGCGTCATATGCTGTAAGAAGGACTGCACTAAATGATTATCAGAAATCTCACAAATCCATTATTTCAAAAATATCTATTATTAATATTTTACCTTAGATAACATTGGATATTGCAAATAACCCTAGTTAACTAATATTTTAAGATTCCTACAGGCTCTGAGTGCACATTATATGTTTAGTTTTGAAGTAATTGGATCACCTTGTGTACAATTATGGCCCAGATCTAATTAAGATAAGATTTCTAGTTTCATTCTATAATATAGTGGGCATACAAGCAATATCTCTTTATAATGTCTGCCATATGCCTTGTTTGACCTACAAACCAAAACAATCTTTTCACTAAACTCTCTTGATTATTCTGCATAACTAACATTACAAATTTAAGAAGCGCCTATTCTTGGTTTAAATTTCATTACTTTGATAATCTACAAATATGTTATATGCATAATTAAAAATATACTTTGACAGACCTTTTAATAAATTTTTGTAATAAAATAAAGGTAGCATTGGCGAAGAAACGTCAAGTGAAAAGTTGACATTTTAATATTTAATGGTGGCCATATGATTGTATTACAAAGTTCATTATTTTCTATTATTTTGGTAGATCTGAATTTATTTTACTACTGAATCAAAATGGTGGATTACAAAAGTAAAACATTGCTGAGTGGACATATAAAAATATATCACGCATGAAAATGAATAGTGCTACTCACTTATTATGTTAATATTATAAGCATGATTGACATATTTTTCATATATAAAAAAACTCGAGAAAGATACTTTCTTAAATTTACACTATTAAACAGGTAGCTTGTTCAAGAAATCCCTCACCTTTTTGGAGCCTGTGCCCTAAACTCATAAAAAAATCCCATATATTTCAAAACTACAAAAACCTAATATACTAAAATTAAAATATATATAATGAATTAAAATATATAGTATATAATATTCATGCACTAGCTTTCTCTGTAAATGGATGATATTCAGTTATTAACTGTTTTAAAACTCTATGAAGAAGCTCTCAAAGGAACTCTCTTTATTGAAACCTGTTTTGGTTTGTACTACTCAGCTGATGGAGCATATTAAAACCAGTGTTTCATGGCTCAGTTTCACTATGTACATCGCTAGAATTTCTATTTGGCAGTACCCTTACTGTAAATCGATTTCCAAATGGTGTTGCTGTCAAAGGTCTGTTACTTCTACTCTTTCTGTGTGGAGACATACCACTAAATCCTGGCCCATTGTCTCTTGGATTTGCAAATTGAAGATAAATCCAGAATAAAGGTCCTTCCTCTCAGTAAGGTCACTGGTAGAAACCATTTTAATATTTCACTTTTATGCTGATGACACTCAGATACTCATATATCTCAGTCATAAAAAGGAAACTCAGTCATTTGAAAGACTAAACAGGTGATCGGATGATGTAAAAATGGTTGTCAGCAAATAACTTTATAGTCAATCTCAATAAAAATGAGTTTATCATTTTTGGTATAAAAGATGAAGCATAAAAAAACCTTCTCACATGTCAATATTCTGAGAAAACCATTGTCTTCTTCCAAAGTGGTAATAAATCTGTGGGTGTGGTTTGATACTGATTTTTCCGTTTCTATGCCAAAAAGGTCAAAGTTAGTGTATTATATTCCATTCAATATCTAGGGTCATATTGGGACAGGTTCTCAGCTTTGACATCTGTGGGCATCAAACCCACACATGGCTGGCAGGCTGTAATAAGATGCAAAACAGGCTAGCCCAATGAGGACCTCCTTTTCTAGGCATGTTCAGAGTGTCTTTAGGGCCAGTTTTCTCGATTTGAGGGATCTTAGAGGCTCAGACAGCATGTAATTCATGAAACGGATGTGGAAGCTTCAAGTACTCTTCTGACCAGTCAGCTTGACTACTGCAATTCCCTTTTCAGATATTTTCATATAAGTCCTGTACAAAAGAGATAGCATTGGTTACCACTTCAACAATGTTCAGTATTCAAAATGGCTACAGTCATCTGTGAGGTCCTTCGGAGTGGTTACACTAAAAATTTCAGTGCTTGTTTGAATCCTAGGAAAAGCTTTTTACAATACTAGCAGTAGTCAGATTGAAGGTAAAGTTGTTGTGTTGCCACAGTTAATTCCATCACTTCATAGGTCACCAGAGCAATTTGGCTTTAGTTTTGCCTATGATGTTCCCAAGGTATGATATAAATTGTTGAATAACATCTGTTCTGCCACATCTCTTCTATCTTTAATGAAGAAACACAAACTTTATATCTACTAAAATTTCCTGTTAAACTCCTTTAAAGCTCTATAATGCCACCAGAGGAAGTAAAAACCTAGGCGTTACCTTTGTCTCAGAAGACACTTTTGACAGTCACACAGGTAAGTTCTGCCGTGCCTGATATTATCACCTTACAGATTTGTAGTATATCTGCAAATTCCTTACTGTTGATACTGCAGTCCTTCTGGAGAACACTGTCATCAGAAGTCGATTAGACTATTGTAATTCCTTACTTTATGGGGTCAACAAAAGCAGTGTTGCTAAACTTCAGAAAGTTCAAAATGGGCTCTGCTGTATTGTTTTCAGATTGGATAAAATGAGTCCTGTCAAACCTCCACTGGCTTCCTATTTGATATTGTATTCTTTTCAATCTGTCATCCCTGATCAAATCTAGTACTCTCACACATGGAAACAGATTATCAGTTTCCTCAGTCTGTCCCAGGAAGGCCATAGGCAGACGTGAAGTTTTAGAAGCCAACTTAAGACTTACCGGTTTAGATTAGCTTACATCATAGTCACCCTCCCCTGCTGGGCACTTGCTGGGTCATAACTGTCACTTTTTTGGGTTCCAGCACATTAGAGGATGTTCATTAATTTTGCACTGTATAAATGATTTTATTATTATTCATTATTATTGCAAAGCTTAAACCTATGCTCCCTAGGTTCAATGTATTGTTCCGACTGTCTCTAGTAGTGAGGACCCCCATTTTATGTCTCACGGCTGACTTTTTTGGATCTTTTGTTTCCTTTGACTTTGATGGAGATTAAGTGCTTCAAAAACTATATTAAAATTTTGATTATGAATAAGAGTTAATTCAAGCTGGGTCAGGCCACACACGAACTCACAAAGCGAAAGACTTGAATCAAGAGAAGTTTCACTTCATGAAGTACCATATCATATGTGTCAAGAGTTTAAGCTTCAAGGGGGAAAGGCCATAAGCAGCAGATGACATACAGAATTGATTGAAGAGAAAATACTTCACATGAGAATGAGCTTTTGGAAATAAGGATAAAACAGAGTTGAGAGCTACACAGAAGTTGGCCAATGACATGTCAATGCTAGCCTTAGTATATTGTTTGATGTCAACACATAGCCTAGGTGCATTGCAGAGTCACAAGTTTTAATGAAAGACCCATTATATTCTATACCGCAGTGCTGTTTGGGTAGGTTAGAGCAATGCAAGAACTGATATTTGTCTGGATTAAATAACACATTAAATTCAGTACTAAAACTGTCATATACATCCAACTGACGTCTTAAAGAAGATATTGTAGGGCTGAGGAGTACACAGTCATCTGCATACCCAAATGACCCCATATATTTATTGCCGACAAAGCATCCAGAGCCACATAGTTTCAGTTTTTTTGAACAATTCATCAAAGTAGACAGTAAATAATATTGGAAATAATACTCCACCTTGTTTAACACCATTGGAAATAGTACAATAGTCAGATATACAGTTACCCCATATTACACACAACATTTGCTTGGTATAAAGAAATAATAATAACTTAATAAACAAAGGGCATAGACCATTTTTTCTGAGTAGTCCAAAGAGCTTTACATATTCAACCCTATCAAATGCTTTGCTTGCGTCAAGCAACATAACAAAAACATCACTGCTATTATTAAGGTAGTATTGTATAACATCGCTTACAGCAAATGTACACATAGTGGTAGAATAACCCTTTCTGAAACCAAATTGATAGTCTGATGTATTGAAAACATTGCTGTTTTTATTTAGAATAATTAGATCAACTAGTTTACCTAATATGCTGCTAAGTGATATAGCCCTGTAATTCTCAGAACTGTTCAGAGACTTTTTTTTTGTTTTTAGGAATTGGTACCATTGTTGAAATTAACATTGCATTAGGTATATATCCATGTCTTAGCATTCCTGTGAAAAGTAAACTTAAGTACACACACAACTTGTTAGTACCATTAATAATATGGTCAGTACTGTGACCTAACCGTCCATCTGATTTGTTACACTTAAGCTTTGTAACTGCACACAATATATCAGCGACATTAAAACTGTGATCACAGTAACACTGGCCTTTACTACACAGATTATGTATATTCTCTTCTGTGCTTAACTGAAAGTTTTTCATGTCTTCAATGTTATAGGGTACAGAGTTATATAACTTTTTTTATTTTTCAGCAAACACATCGCTTATATCCTTTATACCACAGACACCATCGATTGTACTAGGAAGAACTGATTTACTAGCTTTGGCACGTCCAACACTTTTCCAAAATTCATTAATATTGCCACACAACAACGTTTCTGCCATTTTATTAGACAAAATAGTATCAGCATTGTTTCTAATATATTTGACAGTGTAATGGTATTGACTTCTAGTCTTCCTTCTTATATCAGCAATGACACCGTTTCTTGGTGACCCATTTTCTTTCCAAATTTTATGCCAGAACTTGGCTTGCTTATAAGAGCTTTCAACGTATGTTGTCCAACCTGGAATGCTATTGCCAGATTTTTTATCGTTGTTCCCAGACAGGGGGATAGTTTCTTCAGCTGCTGACAAGCAGCAGGATATAATGTCATCATGAAGTTTTTCAATGGCATTTTTATGCTTACCTGAGACACAGTTAAAACATGTAAAGCAAGCCCATGGAATATTAACAGAGCTCAGTTTTTTGTCTAGGACATTTCTATAATTTGATAACTCTATTTCTGTAGCCTTTTTCCACTGAGGTTTTTTACAGATATTATCAGGTAGAGAAATCTTGTGTGAAGCATTTGTCCTTATTTGCAGAACCACTGGTAGATGATCCGAGAAATTTTTAGCATCACTCAGTACTTCCAGCTTAGCTGCATCTGCCATAACTGACTCAGAAACAAAGAAGTGGTCAATAACTGACCTGGCTTGATTGACTTTACTTTCATAAGTATAATGAATTTCACTGTTGATGTTTGGAAGTTCTCTACAATTAATAGTGCAATTGTTGGTGTTGAATTGCCCAATTTTATCAACAATACCAGAATCTCTATTCCTAATATAATCAAAATTAAAGTCACCTCCAAGAATAAGTGATGCATCACTGTATATGTCATTGATGCTTGACACTTCAGACAGTATGTCACTAAACTCCTGCTCTCTATTACTGCAGTTACTGCTGGGCATATATGCATTGATTAATAAGATGTCTATGTTGTCTTTTTCAATTCGCACACAGTATAGTTGTTTTGAATGACAAGGAATGGGTGAAGCAACATAATTCAAGTTGCTTGACCACAGTATGGCAACACCACCATGAGGTCTCCCAACATTAGAGAAGTCAGTAGGGTCCATTGCAGAAACAAAATGATGCTGTGTATTGATAAATTTACTGCAGAAAGAGTTAACCTGAAACTAACCTGAAATTATCAACACTAAAACCCAGTATTGCCTCACAAAGGTGTAGTATCAACCATCGCTTACTCTGGGACTCATTTGATCCTCTAAGATACCCCTTTCAAAGGCATATTGGACTTGAAGGAGGGTGTGATAAAAGAATTTGCGACTGCCTCAGGCCTGCTTGGTGTTTGGTGAATAACCAGCCATGTGGAGTAAATTTATTTCATTTTTAATTACACATATTCTAGATACATTTATTTAAAGTTTGTAAGATGTTGCCTTTTAAATTTAGTTGTATACATGTAATTACATGATACATATTTTATAATTATATTAGTCGTAATCATAGATGTAAATATTACTGCAATATATTATAATATATTGCCTACTAGTCAAAACAAGTTACTCATGCAGTGGAAAGGTCCATTTCCGTGCAAGAGAAAGTTGGTGTTAATAATTATAAGATTATTCTCTCTACTGGTGTCAAAACATTTCATGCCAATCTTTTGAAGTGTTATCATGTTGCTGATAATGATTGTGCTGGGCTTGATAAAGTTGAGTCTGTAGCTATTGATATTGTTGAAAGTGAAGACTCAAAGGTGGATGCTCAGTTTGACTTTCCTGCTGATGTACAAAGTGAAACATTTGTGATGTGGTAGTAAATTTTGCTTTGAAGCACACAAACTACCTCAACAGTAACTGAATGTGGTTATGGTTTGGGTTTTGTGTTTTTTTATGAATTTTATCAAAGTTTTAAAATTTGAAAAGCCTTTGCATTTGTATGTCAAGCTTAAATAAAATTACCTTGTTATTGCTTGTGTTGTCAGTCAAAGGTCCGGGGTTTGAATCCTAGCAAGACAGAATTTGAGCCCACAATGGGCTCAACCCCATCGCTTGGTCACACACAGGTATGGTATGCTTGACCTTCAGGTTCTAGCAAGTTAGCACTTGATATGCATACCTGTCTGCAATAATTAACCGACATCAGTTGAGGATTTGGGATTTAAATCGAGTAACTTAATCTTTAAACATAGAATAGATTTGAACCTACGAATTGTGCTCTATTTTATAAGCAAATTTACCATGTGTGAGCAGGAAAATCTAGCAATGTGACACTCACTGGAAAAACAAGATTATACTGAATAAACTAAGTTGAAATTAAATGTCACAAATTTGCATTGACATATTTTAATATCTACAGTTTCATTGGCTATTCAGCTACCATGATGTCATTTCTAGATGGATGTGACTTTTTGCTACTGAGTAATTACCACCTATCTTTCCATTCCCAGACTTTTTTACATGTTTACATAGAAACTCTTTACACCAGTACTTCAGATTTGATTAGTTCTTTGTAGTTATTGGATTGTTTGACCAGACCCTTATCTCTGTTTTGTCAATATGTTGTACAGACAAAATTTTCTAAATGCTCATGTGTAAGGGGCTTGGTGGTGTAATGGTTAGGGTGCTTGCTTTCCACCTCTTAGGTCAATGGTTCGAATCTCAGCCCATGTGTTTTATGTTGGAAAGTTACTTGCCGATGCTTGGTGGTTTACAGTACAGAATCAGGGGCCACGGTGGCAGAGTGGTAACACTCTCGCCTCCCACCTCTGAGGCCGGGGTTCGATCCCCGGCACGGGCTCAAGTGGGAAAGCTGGTAGTTGCTTGCCGTTGGTCGGCAGTTTACAGTACAGAACCCTAACAAACTGTATGTACTGGTTTCCTCTGCCCTTCCAACTACCCGTTGTAATATGACCTGTACAGTGTTGAAAGCGACGTAAAACCCCAAATAAATAAATACAGCACAGAATCTTGGCCACTAGTATGCACGGGTTCCTCCACCCATAAAATAACCGTCATAATATGACCCTGGCTGTTGAGCGTGACATAAAACAAAAAATAAATCTTAATCTAAACATGTGTGTAGGTGGTTATTTAGCTTGAAACAATGTATTATTCATGTATACAGATTCCAGTGTGGCATATTAAAGAAAATCATTTGTCTGTTTCCTTTGATGGGTGACACAAGCAATGTACCCAAGCTAATTCTAATTCCACTTTATAGTGCTTAATCTCTATCTATTGACAGACTCTAAGACGCATAAAGCCAAAAATCAGAGATTGTAATCGTTAAATCAGAGACATTGCAGGGGTCGGCACCACGGAGAAAGACGAAATGAAAACTGAGAAAAAAACTAGTGTGGGTAGGCTTTTTCAAAGAGGTACGTTTTCAACTTCTTCCTGAATGAGAAGAGACATTTAGCTGGGCGTACATCGTCAGGGAGATCATTCCAAATCACCGGAGCATTGTATGCAAAGCTAAGGCCAAAATGCTTTTTTGACTTATATATTGATGCAAAATGTGGGACCTCAAGCAAAACACCCTGAGATTGACTTTTACGTGTTTTGTACATACTGTGTCTAGGTTTAAGGAAAGGTTTGAAGTATTTTGGATGGCCACTATGTAGAAACTTGTACACCAAAAGGACAACCTTGAAAATAGAACGATGCTTGATAGGCAACCAATGAAGACTCTTTCTTACAAGAGTGATATGTGAGTACTTGGAGGTATTCGCCATGATTCTAGCTAGACTGTTCTGGACACATTGGAGCCTACAAAGGTCAAGAGCAGAGAGACTTCTGAAAAGAGAATTGCAGTAGTCTAGCCGACTTCCAACCAAGACATTTGCAGCCAAGAGTGCAGCTTCACGTGTAAGATACCCTCTGAGTTGCTTTAAATCTCTGATATGAACAAAACAAGCCTTACAGATATTCCTCACATGGCAAGAGAAGGAAAAATCAGAATCAATCCAGACACCAAGGTTCCTAATTGCCTCGGCAGGTGACAGGAGGGTACCAAGTATACTAACTGGGAAAAATTTGCCAAGTTTTGTACGGATATTTTTTAAACCGAACAGAATAAACTCTGTCTTATCAGGATTAAGTTTAAGCTTGTTTACTGAGAGCCACTTAGACCCCCTATTTCTAAAAATAAATTATTTATTGCAACTGTAATGTAAAGAAATTTGTCTTTCCTAAATTTACAATATGGCCTTTAACTACTGCAGACTGGATTAATGTATCACAAATTGTGTGCAGAGTACTCTATAGAGCACTGCAGCCGCTGTGTCAATACTTCACTGACTCAGTTATGTGAAACCTGCATTAAAGATTCCACACAGCAACAAGCGTGTAAGATGTGTACGGGTTGGGAGCAAGAGGGCAGTGCGGATGGAAAAACTGCGGTGGAGAAATTGGACTGGCGATGTGAACGTTGTGAATCAGAATATGCAGCCACTCAGGAAAGGAAAACATGCATTTGTGAGTGGAGCTAAATAACTTGAAAATCTGTAAAGATAATCTAATTAATACTATTATAGTGCTTCATATCCATCATATAACAAACTGTAAGAAACTTGAAACAAAAGGATGGGAGTAAAATATCAGAATTCAGAGACATGGCAAACTGATAAGAGAGACATTGTGGAGTTGACACAGCATGGTGTGTAGGCTTTACTGTAAGGGGTTTTTGTCAATAGAGCTGGATTGTATGTCTGTATATCTGATTATGATTCTGTTTAGCAGTCTTGTGTACAGTGAAAATCGAATTTGCTTGTTTACCAAACCCCATGGCACACCATACAACAGATTAAGCATGTCAAACTTTCTTAATTGCCTGATTGGTTCGGTACCAATCTACCACAGACCCCTAACCATTAAGGGAGTCAACAAAGAAGTGTGGAATGATGTGTTGTATCAATGCCACTTACAGGTCAAGCAACACGAGGACATCCACCTTATCTTGAGCCTGATGAAGTGAATGCAATTTTTAAGGGAGAGCAATGCAGTTTTGAGGGGGTGTCCCCTTCTATAGGTAGACTGATTGAGATTAATGCAGATGATATACACTGAATTAGTTTTCCCCTATATTCTATATTCCCCCACACAATCTGTGATTGCTGGTGTCTATATTGTGATTAAGTCAGTGTTTTATGACATCTTTCTCCAAAACTTCATTGGACCAGTATCAACATTTAATGTTCTAAGTACTGATTTATGTGTGCACAGATTACCTGCAATACCTTGCTTGTTTATCACGTGATCATTGTCACCCTGGTTTAGCACAATGCCTTCAAACATCCACAATAAAATAAAATTATGATTACTGGAATATATATAAATATTGTACATATGGGCAAATGTGATGATTTTTCCATAATTGTTTGAAAAAAAATTGTGTTAGCCAACAGTATATTGTGCTTTCAATTCACAGCATGCAGGCAAACCATCCAAATCTGTACTGAGTGTTCTAGTAACCAAGGGCAGATTGCGTGCAGTCTCTGTGACGAGGGCTATTTTATTGGTAATGGTACCAATTGTGAAGGTACATGTAGAAATTGTAGACATGTCCTACTCAAAGAGAGAATTACAACATAAGCAAAAATCTAAAAAATATCTAAATCACCCTGTCAATAATTAGAAATTACACATGCATTTTTTTAATATTTTGACTGTGTTCTAACAGAGTAGCTGAATTATCAATAAATCGGGCATATAATCACCCAGCTCTCGCATCTGTGAGCATGGGTTCAAATTTAGATCTTGGTAGTATGTAATATTAATTAAAACAGGTGTACATTTGACTTGCACTTAAATATGTAATGTTTATAGTAATCTTGTAATAATAATGTACTTAAATTTTACCTGATTAAGTTTCATTTTATGTTCATCTCACATTTGTTGTATTAATACATACAGTGTGTTTGTAGTTTGCAGACATGTGTTTGACAACTGTGAAAGCTGCAGGTTTCTGAATGAGAATGACACTGACTCTCTGGCCTGCATCTGATCCAGGATACTTTTTCTATTACTATGGTAATTGTTCTGGTAAGTGGCAATATCAAATCTATGTGTCTACAAGTTCAGTTTGAAATACTTGATGTTTTCTGCAAATTTGTGCATACATATGAACAGAGTATTAATCATCTGAAGTTACATGTTTCTTGTTTTGGTCTTTATCTGTGGTGCCGACCCCTGCAATGTTTCTGATTTAACTATTACGATCTCTGATTTCTGGCATTATGCATCTTAGAGTCTGTCAATATATTGAAATTAAGCACTTCAAAAGTACTATTAGAATTGCGTTTTATCAAGTAGATGGTAAAATTTAATGATAGCATAAACTTATATGCATTTAGAAGTCAGTTATTGAGTAAAAGCAATTATTTCATATAATATTTTCTACTGTGCTATGTACTTTTTTATACATAACCCGTGTACATTCATTAAATTTATTATTATTACCCTATTTTATTTTTGTCGCCATACCAAACGTGTACAAACTGGACTATAAATCTCTCTTGTTCGGTTTGAGCCTGCAATGAATCCATACCTCACTGTATAGACTACTCCAGTCTGGATGTGTGTCAGGTGTTTGGACCAGTGAGAAATCTGACTTGCCACAACTGTGAGGATGACTACTATGTCTGGGAAGACCGGGCTTCGTGTACATGTATGTGTTGTTTAAAGTTTATTTATTTATTTAGTTAGTTGGGGTTTTACATTGTTTTCAACACTGTACAGGTCATATCACGATGGGTAGTTTTGTCTGCAGAGAAAACCTGTACATACAGCTCATCGAGGTTCCTTGCTCTAAACTGTCGACCATCATAAGCAATTACTAACTTTCCTATTAGAGGTACAGGATTTGAACCACCGAACTCAGAAGTGGGAGGAGAGTGTGTTACCACTGTGCCACTGAGGCCCCTTGTTAAACAGTATTAAGGCAAAACACATTATCAATCAAAATTAATTTCACTTATTTTATTAATTTTGAAGGAACTAAAATGTTATAATACACATTTCATTTTTATTGCAAAAATTTACATGTTTCCAGTGGACTGTAGGAATGTGTCCAATTTATGTGAAAACTGCTCTCTGGAAGATGAAGTCTGTTTTAATTGTTCTATGGGATCTTACCTTGAACTTACCAGTAGCACCAATGGAACCTGTAAGGGTGAGTAATGTAAGCTTCTGTTACAAAGTCAGACTGGTTTGCAGTTTTTCACCAAACTAAAAAGTTAAAACCAAATTTTATTTCAGGTTTCGTCTAAAACTACACAATAGTGCATTGTAGCATTTCACCACTTAAGAAATCTAAAGATATTTCCACAATAGTGTTTTTTTGCATAGTAATAGTAATGTTCATCAGGCCCCCTAAAATTATGAGACAATTTCTAAATTTAGATTCTATACATAATAAAATTCTTTCACAGACATTATAAACTTAAGCCTGACCAAATTAATACAAACAAACATCTCTATGTATTCATTGTTTTACATTTGCTTTGCTTTATCTAGAAATAATAAGACAGAGAAATGAAAATTGTTATCAAAGAATTACTTGAATATTTTGGCTTAAAATAAAATTTTACTCTAAGAGATACTACAAGTACAGGAATCTATATAATTCTCATGATTCCCCTACATAAAAACTTAGGCAGAGTTGTATTATTCTAGCTCAAACTGAACATCTATATCAGTTAATCTTTATCAGACAATCTCTAATCTGCATAGTCAAAAGTCTTATATCTATACAAAATATCCAGAGACAAAAATAGATGTTAATACCAATGAATAGAAAATGATGGGTAAAAAGTATAAGCTTTGGATAAGTACAAGCTTTGGATGAGTATAAGCTTTGGATAAGTATAAGCTTTGGATAAGTATAAGCTTTGGATGAGTATACCTTTGCAAAGAAATACAATTTCAAGTACATACTTCTAACAAATATTTTTGAGATAACACATTCTTGCTTGTAAACTATCCTTATATTATTATTGTAGACTGTCAACAATCTACTTCAAACTGCATTATGATTGATGAGGCTGATGTAAACTATCCTTGTATTATTATTGTAGACTGTCAACAATCTATTTCAAACTGCACAGATTGAACAAATTAACAAGAAACAGGTGAGACCCTGTGTTCACAGTGTCTTGAAGGCTTTACTGTCAGTGCAAATAACAAGAGTTGTGAGCGTAGGTGAAATGTCACTATCTTAAGTCTTATGTTTCTTTGAATAACTCAGTCAGAGAATTTAGATTGCTGCATCAGTTTATTCTCAGTTTCCAATGGCCTGATTTGCCTAAAACAGAAAAAGCTACATTCATACTTTTCAACTGGTTTAGATAAAGCATTAAATCAGATGAAATTGTGGTTTAACGTTTTATAAAATTAAAATGATCATTAACCCATGACTTTATCTATGATAGTCAGTGCATCACATCATTTCTGTCAAATTTTACTATTTCTGAAAACCTGTGTTATAGCCTGTGGTGTGGTGGGACAATGTCAGAAATGTATCTTTCCTGTTGATGGCCACATAAGGTGTACAGAGTGTAAAGAGGGTTTATCACTCTCATACAGCAGGTGCCGTGGTAAGAATTTTCATGTGTCCTCAAGTTTAAATATCATTATTGAGATAAGTGAATCAAAATTACCAATAAATTATTACAATTGATACTGAATTTGCCAAAAAAATACCTTCATTTGAACTTTGAACTGGGAGTGTATTAAATACTACAATAACACTATGTGGTTTCTGTTTCATACTGTAAACATATGATGTACTACTCCCTTACACCATACTTACACACTCACCTCCCACATCTAAGGTTGGCAGTTTAAACCCCGGACCTTATGTTTTAAAGTTGGTAGTAACTTGCTGTTTGTCGTCAGTTTACTGAACAGAACCTTGACCAACTGTATGTTCTGGTTTTCTCTGCCATCAAAATTCTCCGTCATGATATGAACTCATAGTGTTGAAAGTGAGGTAAAACAATATATACATAAATAAATAAACCACACTTAGACAATGCCTTCAGTATTTTAGAGTGGTGATCTGCCATATGTTATAAATCTCCATACTCATACAGTGTGTTCAATGCTTCAAGCTGCTGGTGTATCATTATTGCTATATTACACCATGCTGAGAGTGTTTGAAACTTTAGGTTCCTGATGTATTTTGTGTTATTTTATTACATTTTGTTTGCATATTGTGTTCTTTGAGTGGCTTCATAGTGTAGTGGTTACAGTGGTCACCTTCAACCTCTGAGGTCACCGGTTCAAATCTCTGCCCGGGGGCTTTATGTTGGAAAGTTGGTAGTTACTTACTGATGCCCAGTGGAAAACAGTGCAGAATCCTGACCAACTAGTATGCACTGGTTCTCCCAGCCTTAAACTACCCATCGCAATATGACCCTGGCTGTTGAACACGCTGTAAAACAAAAAATAAATCTAAATCTATTGTGTGCTTTGTATCAGCATGCAGAAACCTAATTGATGACTGCAGCAAGTGTGACAGTAAGGATAAATGTACAGCCTGTGTCCCTGGATTTTCACTGACAGAAGGAAAATGTCAAAGTATGTTGATTTTGTGATATTTTCTATAGACATACATACAGATCAAATAAATTTACTTATTTTTTTAAGCTTCACCTATTCAAAACATAGTCGTTATATATATAAATTTAAAATGAAACTAAGCCATAAATTTGATCATACTTCGACATAATGTTGTTAAATACTGTTCAACAAGACAATGGTTTGCCTGCTGGTATAAGCATTTTAAATGTATAATTTTAACAGGGATAGCCTGTGGTATGCCTCCACCTCCACCACTCAGCGGAGGATACGCATTATGCTGACACGGTAACTTATGACTGCGAGTGTGGATATTACCTTGATGGAGACCAGACACTGACATGTGGCAGCAGCGGAGAGTGGGGACAGCCACCTTGTTGCATGAGTGAGTGTTAAATAGTAATTCACCCAGTTCGAGATTGAATCATATCATACTGGGCAGTTCAAAGATGCAGAATAATATTATTAAGCAAGCACAAACCTATGTAATGGTTTCATATATGAAACTTATTATAATAGTGGCTGACTTGGCCTATACTCTAGACAATTTTTCTAATGGAAGTTCTAAAATGCAACCCAAACAAATTATCTTGGACATTTAAAATACTGTGGAGTTTGCTAAATGTTCAGGATGATCTTCAGATTTCTCTGTGGGCTGGATATATACTGTTTGATCATTATATTCACTCTACTAAACTTATCTAAGGCAATCAGGCTTTAGGAAGATGTTAAGGAGTTTGTAATTATTTCATTGTTTTCCAAAAAATACTTGCACAGTTTAAACATATGGCTTTTAGGTATGCAGCTTATACTATATTCTATACATACTCGCCTTCCACCTCTGAGGACGGCGGTTCAAACCCCAGACCTTATGTGGGAAAGTTTGTAGTTGCTTACTGATGGTCGGTAGTTTACAGTACACAACCTTGACAAACTGTATGCATTGGTTTTCTCTGCCCACCAAACTACCCGTCATGATAAGACCTGTAGAGTGTTGAAAGCAACATTAAACCCCAAATAAATAAATAAAATGAATAAATAAATAAATAAATATGCTCCATAGAATATACCAAATAAAATGAAAGTTTAAGGTTCAGATGCATTTTTGTTCCCCTTTCTGTGTGTGTGGGAAACAATCTGCAGGTGACATTACTTTTGCATTTGCATAGAGCATTTACCTACTCAGTTAATTTCACACATCAGTGACATGTTCACTGAAAATCTCCCCAATATAAAATATGGCTTTTACAGTGTTGAACTCCTTCGGTTTCTGTATTGCTCTGACGTTTTAAGTCATTGCGTTTTCCGTTTTGTGAGGGTTAAGTATTTTTATATATATTTGAGGGAAGCTGTTTGGAATTACCATGATAGTTCAGGATTTTGACAGTCAGAACGTCAATGATGAGAATATCAGACAATATCTACAGATGAACCTACACCAATATGTACGTGAACTCTCTCTTCAGCGCAACCAGCTCACAGAATTGTCATGGATAACAGAAGCCACCCAGCTAGACACACTGAAGGAGTTAGATGTGGGGGATAACAGGATTGAGTGGTTCAGCTGGGATGACATTCCTCCTCTAACTAAGTCCATTAACTTGTATCTGAACAAACCAGGGAGATTACCCCGCTTAGGTAAATATAACACTTGTGTTCGTGTGAAAGCATTAAATCTGTGTTTCAATGAGATAGAAAACATAGAGTGTGATCACATTCCTCACACTGTGGTAGAGCTGTACCTTACTGGTAATAAGCTTACATCACTAAGTGATCTGTCACACACACATCTCACATCTCTTTCTTTGTCTTACAATCAATTACAAAACATTGAGTGTCATCACATTACTCATACTTTGGTACAGCTGTAACTTTCATTCAACAACGTCATATCACATTGTGATTTATCACTGTTTGAACAACTCACAGAACTTCTTTTGTCTTCTATTCACTTAGAAAACAATGAATGTCATCACATTCCTGACACCGTGGCAGGATTAGGGTTTCACGGTGACGAAATGACAGCACCATGTTTTCTGTCACTGTACAAACAACGCCCAGTGCCGTGTTTTGGCATACCGTAAAAGAATATTATAACCCAAACAAATAAAGAAACTCCTGTGGAAAAGTTTATGTCAGTTCTTTGCAATGTGTTAATTGACACAACAGAAAAAAATATAATTTTTTATTGAATTTTGTAATTAAATTAGAATTCAGTTGAATTATGAAAATATATGTAATTACAATACTTTATAACCAATAACCATTAAAACAGATTTTCCTGTGTTTCTGTTGTTTTTTGATTGTTTGCCAGCAAATAAAGCATTAAATAATGTCAGATTTTATCAAAATAGTGGCTATCGTTGCAGGGAATGTTCCATTTTCTTTTTGTTACTTTCAAAAAAGTTCAGCATATGCATACAATCTACTGATTTAATTAAAAATGAGAAAAACACTTAACTCTACAATAAAACAACATTTGCGTGTGTGTGTGTGACAGGTATCTATATGTAAAACAACTGTATACTTGATGAATGTGAATTTATGTCTCAAATCATATTTTTAGTTCTCATTTGATGTACACTTCAGATATCAGAATATTTTTTTTCTAAATTTGTGACTGTTTGAAGTTAACTGTTCGTTGTGGCTTGGTGGAAATCTCATAATATTTGGAGCAATATTAATATATATCTTTACAACTCAAGTCCTTTCAAAGGTTATGACTTGTAGATACAATTTTTTGGACAAAATGTCAAACAAGTTCATTTTCTAATGTGTTACCAATGTGACCCACAGGTGTCTAATGTTATTTACAAAATGATGTACAATTACAAATTTCTTAATTACAACATATTTTTGTTTGCTCTTGTTGGTACATGTTAGAGATATGTGTTTGTTATAGGCTACTGCCATGTTGGTGTAACCACAGAGGTGTTGGTGTATTGTGTATTTACAATTTACTTCTTATTCAAATTCCTGCGAAATAAATGTAGTGTTTAATCTATGTTTTCATTATTTCTTTTTCTCAGTATTCATTTATTTTATTTGATCTGTGTTGTAGAAATAAACTATGTATGCCCTGACTTTATCAGCGATTCAATCACAAAATCAGCCTCAAATAAAGAACAAAGACCAAAGGCCTGATAAGGATTTGGATTTGTGATTGAATCACTGATAAAATCCAAGTATAAATACTTTATTTCTATTAAAAGATGCTGATTATGTCTTTTCACAAAGCTTTCTGTTTGTAGGTTGCTTTAACCTTTTAAAAATTTATTTTCAAGATATATCTTAAAACCATGTTTATAGACCGGAACAGCGGACATTAGTTTTTCTATTAAGTACTCTCACAAAATGTGCAGAGACGCATATTTGTCAACTGCACAGGTCTCCATTTTATGACTGTTCTTCAAAATTAAGATACTGTGCTATGTCAGATCTCTGTGTTAATACTTTGTTTGAATTTTAGTCCTTCCCATTTTAACTAATGGTACCCCAGAAATTGACTGTTCACTGTGAAAATACATCATACTTATGTCATTGGTAATAGACCAAAATCAAATGTATGTAACCTATTATACCCAAAAGTGGCTCAGGCATTCAAGAGATTATGAAAGGAAAAGATGAATGAAACCATAAAGGTACACAATTAGTACATAGTAATGCTACTGGTCAGCTACTGCTCAGTGAATTTCATCACCCCAGTGAAGTTGTAAGTAAGTAAGTAAGAAACACTTATAAAGCGCCGAATTGATGTAAACATCCTCTAAGGAGCTGATGTGCAAAAAGGGATAGTCCAGTTCCAAAACAAGGTCTGTAACCATATTATCGTCCGACAGGAAAGATAGGCTATGGTGGAGGATAGGCTAATCTGAAAAGATATGTTTTCAACTGTTTTCTGAAACCAGAAATGCTTTCTATGGTTCTAATGGCTTGAGGAAGCTTGTTCCACTCCGTGGGAGCCCCTACTATGAAGCTGTGCAGCCCTGAGCGTTTATTTGGTTTAGATGAGGAAATTGATAGGCGATTGCCCCATGTGAAATCACTCCCCCTAATTAGAGAGGAAAGGTATGGAGGTTGGCTGAAATGTATTGCTTTATAAGTAAGGAGATTGTATTTGAACAATAAACGGTAATGAATTGGGAGCCAGTGTAGTTTGTGCAGGAAGGGTGTTACATGACAATATTTATTTAGCTTGCATACCGTACAACATAAGGCATTTTGAACTCTCTGTAGTCTGCTAGTATATGTCTTTCTTGTGTTGTAAAGCAGTGAGTTACAGTAATCCAGGCGACTGCTAATCAAAGCATTTGCTACCCTTACAGCTGTTTCATGATTTAAGTACCTGCAGACCCTTTGTAGTTCTCGGAGATTGTAGTAACTTATGCGACAGAGATTAGCCACGTGTCTTTGTATTGAATTTTCCGCAACCAGGATGACACCAAGGTTTTTGACCGATTCAACTGCTATAAAAGTGCTCAGGGACTACCAATATCACATTTAAATAAATGGAGTAGCTGTTTTGGACCACAAGATATAATTGTAGAAAGATATATCAGAGATCTTAAGACAATTGTTACTAATAAGTTCTAACGTTAAGAATATCACCAAACTATATCCAACACTACGAAAAAAGTAGGGGTCACTGATGAATTTTTTTTATTATTGAAGCAAAAAGTTGATCTGTAATTTATGTAGCTGAGGTACATTTTGTAATTTATTCATTTTGTACTTATTTTTGTACTTTATTTTCAACATGTGCACACTTGCCAAAAATGAAATAACAATTACAGAATAGATCAAGTGAATATAGTTTCCACCCAAAAGGAGCTATGATGTAGTTTTAATAATTTGACTAAAATTCTATTTAAATACAATTTACAAAATGTAATTGTTGAAATTTCTAACATTAAGAATTTTGAAATATTTTATTGATTAAAAGTTAATATAATATCAGTCCAAAATAAATCATAAAAAGTGGGGGTCACTGCACAAAATTTTCAGAAATCTTTCAAGCAAATTTTATAAGTGCTGTGAACATTTAAAAAATGCTGACTCAACTAAATTTCTATGAGACTTAGAATCCCCAATCTGTTGAAAAATGTGTGATGGCCCTTTCAGAACCAGTTGTAGTAATTAACATCAGTTATATTGAGTAAACTTGTAAAAATTGCGAATTTTTTATCGATATCAATTTAATATGTTATCAGTTACTATACTACAACCGTTTGCACTGATGTGTTGTTGATCGATACAGAGTTCCTCTTCCTCTTTCATCTAGTTTTATTGTAAAATAATATTTTTTTATCAAAGTAGTGGAGCGGCTATCTGACATTTTTGCTTGAGGTGTGCACTTCCAAAGAAAAGTATGAAACTTTGTCTACAGGGGTTTTTGAGAATGCTGATTTCAAAAAGTGCAGGAACCACAACATCCTCTAAACGGTTCTTACTGAAAAAGGCAAAATTCAAAATGGCCGCCACCCACCTGTCACGAAATAGTTTTTTTGCTCAAAACTTGGCGCCCTGGACAAAGATTACCATGATCTTGGTGTCTTGCCCTATGTTTTCTAGCTCAAGGAATACAATGGGGAACATTAAAAGTAGATCAGCAGCCAGCTTTTTGGGGAAAACCTGAAACAAACATTTAAATCTGTAAATTTCAAATGAAAATTGGAAAATGATTACATATGCTTACAACAACAGGAGCTAGTAAATCTTTATAAGTAGTATGAATGATATAAATTGATTTTTTTTCGTGACTTTTTCTTGTATTTGCATCAATGTTAAATACTAATTAAACATACATGCATGGAAATGCAACATTCCATTCAACATCATAGAAATAGGTTTTCTATTTAAAAACCAGACATACTTTTGCCTCCCACATCTGAGATCAGAGTTTGATTCCCACCCAAACCCGAAAGCTGCTAGTTGCTTGCTGTTGGTCGCCAGTTTACAGTACAGAACCTTGACCAACTGTATGTACTGGTTTCCTCTGCCCATAAAACTACCCATTGTGATATGACCTCTTCAATGTGTTGAAAGCGACGTTAAAATTAAAACAAAAATAAAAACCAGACAGGTGGAGATATTAGTTGACACAAATAATATTAACAGTTTTAAAGGTAAACAAATCTGAAATTGCTTACATGTCATACATCCTTCCCAATGCAATACCATGGTACTGTAAAGTACAGTACTGTCTGTAAAAGCACATTTTGTCAGATGATTATCTGCATCCAAGACCAGCTTTAAAATATTTGCATCTGGCTGTAGAAGACTTCTTACAGCCGCACTTTTACAGTTCATGAGGGGCTACAGTGGCAGAGTGATAAAACTCTCGCCTCCCACCTCTGAGGTCAGGCTTCCGTTCCCGGCCCTACCTCAAGTGGAAAAGCTGGTAGATGCTTGCCGTTGATTGGCAGTTTACAGTACAGAATCTTGACCAACTGTATGTACTGGCTTCCTCTGCCCTTCTAACTACCCGTCGTGATATGACCTGTACAGTGTCAAAGAGACGTAAAAACCTCAAATAAATAAACAGTTCATGAAACACTGTGGCCACTTCTGAGAGTGTGGTCCAACATGAAGTCCATGGACCTAGTTCTACCAGCCTCACAGATCAGGTGATGGCACCTGTGGTTCTCCAAAAACGCATTGTACAAGGTATACCGTATTTGATAAACAGCCCTTTTCACATATGTTCCAGTCCATGTAATGTTGCAGAAATGCTCTTTATTTTATTTTTCGGTTTCCAAAGACAAACAGCTGTTTTCTGGCACCATTTGATACAGGACAACATATCTCTCTATTGCTGCCATTTCGTCAATGGATACCTGGCTTGGAGTACGAGACAGATATTTGCAAGGTTGGGCAGACCACACTGGTTTCTTGCCAATTCCAAAGAAACATGACACATCACACCAGGATATTGGGTACATAAACAGGATACCCTGTGATGCCTCACTTTCTAATTCAGCATCAATTAGATGACAGGGGATGTACCATATGATACACATAGCCAAATGCTATCCACAGTTCACAGTTAACCAGCTTTTCTGATACACCAACTACCACGTTAGTGTCAGTTGCATGTCTCATCACCTTAGAAAACCAATGACAAATTGAATGGGAAGCACGAAACATGAGTCATGTGTCAGCTTCTTCATGCGTACACCACAAGTTAGACAGGTGGCTGATAGGCTTATCATTATTTACTTTCCTTGTGGTGATGCAAACTCATTGCAAGTAGTTGGAACAGACCATCCTTCTTTGCATCAATGCAAAGGAAATCATTCCAGTTTGCTGGAATAGATGTGTTGTTGGCTACACAAATTTGACTTCCAGCACTGTGGTTCTGTTGGGTTTGTGTTTTTAGGTTGTCTTCACAGTAGACATACCAGACAATGTCTACTCAAGATACATCTTGCAGGATGCGTTCAATGTAAGGTGAGCAAGTGGTTCTTGCTCAGATGCACAGATTTTTAGCAGAAGCAATTTGAGGGAGAAGCTCAGGGACGGCACCTTGGGGCTTCCGGCACATGAACCGCTGGGGGCAGGAGGGCCAAATTTGCCGTGTTTCTTGCTGGGTGACGATGCTTTGAAAGAAGAACCAACTACAGGATCTCCAGAGGCACGAAAGTGGTTGAAAACGTCTTTGAAGTCTTAGTGAGCCGGTTCAGGGTACTACTGGGCTCCATGCAGCAAAGGCCAGGGTTGTAAATGACATTGTGTTTATGTGTGTGGTTTTGCACAACATGCTGGGGACCCACCAGGCAGAGCCAGACAGGGGACAAACCAAAGGAACTGTTGGACCGGCCTTGCAA
Organism: Sabellastarte sp. h YS-2021; assembly: GCA_964017235.1. Classification (NCBI taxonomy): domain Eukaryota; kingdom Metazoa; phylum Annelida; class Polychaeta; order Sabellida; family Sabellidae; genus Sabellastarte; species Sabellastarte sp. h YS-2021. The sequence goes on from OZ024938.1 coordinate 69,294,445, forward strand.
AATGAACAGGTGGTGTATGTGCCTAATGACAACTACAGGAATCCTTTGAGGGAGGCCAAATATCAGAGATGTGTCAATCAATAACCCCTTTTTATAGTCCTTTTTTGTTAGATATGTCAGCAGCACACACATCAATTCTGTCTTTGCCTCAGTACCAAAAGGGATGTTCTACATTAAAGCCCAATCTTTGATAGTTTCCTGCTATATATTGTGAACGTGATATTATTCAGAGAGTATTTTGGCTTTCTCCATATGTTTAATTTTGCTCCTCACAGTTCCAAATAATTTGACTTCACAAAGACAGAACTTGAGATTTGGTCGGCCTGATGCTATCTTATTGGTTAAAAGGACCAAGTGTTTCAGGATAGCAAGATCCACTATGTCATTCAACTATCAAGGCTTTGTCCAATTAGAACCCTACAAGTTCTCACATCTCGTCCTTACTCACCTCCTGTAACCCTCTTTGCAAATAACTAATCTCCATTTATACAAATAAAAAACATGCTACTCACCAAACATTCCACTCATGTTTTTATAGTTTCTCCTGGTTTTATGGTTTCAAGTGCTCCGGGTCATTTTGTCTTATAGTTTTGGAGAGGTTCAGCTGTGTAGATATATATACAAAATGCCTCAAAAGCTCCATCTATAATTTGCATCATTCATTGCAGCTAACTTTTGGTATGGTAAATTGGAATTTTTGGTTCTAGCATGTTAGGGCTTCACATGCATACTGAATAATCAACCATTGAAGGTTAAAGGTTCGAATTTTAAATTTAGTAATTTAATCTGTCAAACAATAACTGGTTTGACCTAAGGACTTGTGCTCTGTTTTACATGTACACAATGACGTATTAGCTTGATCTCACATGTCAGGGCTTGCTATGCAGATTGGTTTGAAATTTTCATCTTCGAGCACATTTCAGTTACCACATAGCTTGAGCATATAAGAAACTGCCAGATAATCTAGCAATAAGACACAGGGCAGACAAGATTAAATTGAATAAAATAACTATATCCTGTTTCACAATAACAACAGCAATTATGGCAGGCAGGAAAACTAAGTTATATAGTCAAATACCTGCATAGTATGTTGAATTATAAACACATTTCAACACAAGAGTCATTTGTAAATTAAGTCCAGACATTTGTCATGTGACAAATGTTTTTGTATCCATCACCAGCTTTAAAAAATACTTCCTAATGATATGGGTATATGGAAATTACAAACTCTAAATGACAAAATACCAGTATAATTAATTTTGTAAAATGACAAACAAAACACATTTGTCTTCTTCCAGTATGAGCATTTTAAAGGGTTTTTGCAAATTCTTCTTAATAATTAGTTTTAATTGTTTCCTTTTTTGCATTATCATATTATGGTATATCTACATTTCCATTGGCTATTTAGAGTCCATGATGTCACTTGTAATGCATGTGACTTGTTACTGCTGAGTGATTATCACATATATCTACGTATTGCTGTAACTTATGCTTCATCAGCTGGACTTTCTGCGAGACTTCAGCACCTGCTGAAGAAAATCTATTCCTTTAAGTGAGAGGAGTTTTCTTGTTGTAAAGTGTCAATTTTAATCAAAAACAATGTGGATTCAGTGGTTGTTGATTGTGGTGGTTGGTAAGTGAGAGTCAAATATTAATTGATTATGTTTTACAATAGGGGCTCTTAAGTGATTGTTGTATTGCTTTGAAAGGTGAAACCCCATTTAGGAGGCTGGTTTCAGAAACTTTACACAAAATCTCTAATTGTATAATACTTCCACTGTAAATATGAGTTACTGTTATATGAGATCATGCATGCTTCACAATAAATATACATGTACTTCTTTTTCCTTGTGTATTAAGGTCTACACCTTACTTCTTGAATATCTAATATTAAGTTATGAAATAAAATAAAATTATATTAATATTTTGAATATTGAACCAGTGAATACAATTGAGATGTGTTAGTAAGATGGGGTTTCTGGTGTCTAAGTTATCTAAGATATATAAATACGACTTGCAGTGTACTAATGATTGGGTTCTTTACTTACTTTCAAATATACTGCTTTAGGCAAATATTTAACATTTATTTCCATGAAACCATCATAAGGTGATATTGAAAGACATAGATTTTTACTGTAGTGACAATGAAAAAATGCATTGACAAAAGAGCCTTCAGAAAATCGCAGGATCCATGCATTATCCATATCAAAACATCTGTTAATTGTGCTGTTGTCAACAATTCATGAAAAATTCATTAGAATCCTTACATCACTTTTTTGTTATTTTTAAACCCTACAAGCAAGCAGAAAGTGCCAAATTATTTCAGGTATAGTTTTAATTGTATAAATTTGATATTACCAAATTCTACAAATGATCTAAGTGCATTACAAAGCAGACAGAAGTTATTCTCCATTAAATGTTTGATATTAGATAAAAATAAACATATATATTTCGCATTCTCCCCAAAAATACATGAAATATTTTAATTTAGAAATTAAATTTTAAAATGTTAATCAAAGATAACTCATATCAGTGATTCTTTAAAAAAGTATGCTGACTTTGGATAGGTGTATTCAGATACATCTAACTTTGTGTATTATATGTTGCACTTATAGATCTTTAAAAGTCCTAATCCTAAAATGTTACACTGTGTAATTTTTCAAAACAGTCAATTGTGAAGTCAGTGAAATGAGCACAGGTGAAAATAATGATGGCATTATCCCAGAGTCAGATGAACATGATGGAGTCAGTGGATCAGCTTTAGATGACAAGAGTAGAGTCAGTTCATCAAATGTTGATGAAAAGAGTGGAGGCAGTGGATCAGATGAGGATGGAGACAGTAGGGGCCGTACATCAGCTGATCAGGACAAGGGTAGTGCCAGTGGATCAGATGTAGAAGAAATGAGTGGAGGCAGTGGATCAGATGAAGACAGTGGAGACAGTATATCAGCTGTGGAAGAAATCGGTGGAGATATTGGATCAGCTGCAGATGAAATCATTGGTGTCATTGGATCAGCTGTAGATAAAATCATTGAAATGAGTGGATCAGCTGTAGATCAAATCATTGGAGTCATTGGATCAGCTGTGAATGAAATAGGTGGCAGTAGTATATCAGCTGTAGATGACATCAGTGGAGTCATTAGGTCGGCTGTAGATGAAAACAGTGGTGGCAGTGGATCAGTTGTGGATGAAATCAATGAAGGCAGTGGCTCAGCTGTAGATGCCAAACATGCCTATGGCAATGATGTAAACAATTCAGGAGAAGCTGAGGGGGGCCTTGATTTTATCTCTGACAACACCCCAAATGGTTTCCACAATGGTAAGAATGATTGATTCCAATTTTTGCATAGAAATTTATTTGTATTTTTATGTTTTCAGATTCCAGCGTGGTATATAGGTATATATATATATATATAATTACTTCCTTAAACAGATGAGACAAGCATTGTACTAAGATAATGTAACAGGTAAACAGTACTGATTGTAATTTTAATTGGTGGTTCATGTCAAATACATGGTGTATGGTCTATGTGTCATGTTATAGCATGTCTGTATACATCTTAAAATACATTTACCCACTGCTGTCCAAAAATTAGATAAGTTATCGGTTTTCTTTATTGTCAGATATTTTTTAATATTTATGTTAATCAGATTTAGAAAAAGGATGAGAGATTTTATGCTTTTGTTAAATTAAAACAATTGTAAGTGTGCCAGGTATAATTAGTAAGTATTGCCAAAATGAATTATTTCACTTTAACTATATTGTATGAAACTTAAATTAAGACCTGTAATATTGTGGTTTGTAAGTACTGCAGATTAGTATAATGTTTCATATTGTGCGTACAGAATGTTCCATAGAGCACTGCAGCCGTTGTGTCAATATTTCACTGAGTCAGCTTTGTGAAAATTGCATGAAAGACCCCACACAGCAACAAGCATGTCAGATATGCAGGCACTGGAAGAGAAAGGTCGGCGCATACGGGAAAATCATGGATAAGCTGGACTGGCGATGTGAGATATGTGAATCAGAGTACACAGCCTCTGAGGACCGGAAAACCTGCATCTGTGAGTGAAGATGAATTAGTTTGGTAATGTAATGAGAGTACTATTAAAGCACTTCATTTCCTTCATATGACAGATGGGAAGTAAAATATCACAACCCAGGGACATAGCAAAACAGATATAAGAGAGTTATGGTGTGTAGGATTTACTGAAGAGATTGTCCTCATTAAATAGAGCAATTTAATGCTGTACCACAGAGCCCAAATCATTAATGTAGACACTAAAGAAATGTGAAATGATATATAATATCAAATGCTGCTGACACTGATAGACTGGAATTAATATAGATGATATATATTAAATTATCCCTACACAATCTGTTATCGTTGGACTTCTGATTTGTGATTAAGTCACTGTTTTATGACATCTCTCTTCAGAAATTAAGCCTACCAGTGTATCAACATTTGTGTATGGACATACCATCTTGTATGCTCATTTATTGCCTGATCATTGTCATTTGGTTTAGCACACAATAAAATAAAGTGGTTAATACTGTAATTTATAAATATATTTTATGTGAAATGTTTCATGTTTTAAAATACAGGTGCACGTAATTTCTACCATGGAGGAACAAATGTGTTGTATTGTGTTTTCATTTCACAGCCTGTAGGCAGATGATGCAGAATTGTACAGAGTGTTCTAATGAGAAAGGACAGGTTGTCTGCAGTCTCTGTGACGAGGGCTATTTTGTCGATAATGGCACCACTTGTGAAGGTACATGTTAAAATTATAAATAACTCAGCCTCAATGAGACCATAATAACATAAGGAAAAAACTGAAAAATTAGCTATTTAAATAACTTTATCAATAAATGTAAATTACACATGCCATTTTATGTTATTTGTGTTTCAACAGAACAGCTGAGTGGTTAATAAGTTTGACATTTAACCACCTAACTGATATTTCTGGTTCTAAGTTCTACTCTAAGCTGTGATATCGTGATATTTAATGAGGACCAGTTTTTGACATTGGTTGCTAAAATGGGAGTACATTTACATTTCACATAAACACACAATGTTCCTATGAATATTGCAATTATAATTAAGTTTTTACCTGTTTACCAATTTGTGTTATCCCCATCTCAAATTTATTGTGTCTTTGTAGCTTGCAGACAGGTGTTTGACAATTGTGAAACGTGCAGGTTTCTGAATGAGAATGACACTGACTCTCTGGCTTGCACAGCGTGTGATCCAGGATATTTTTTCAATTACTATGGTAATTGTTCTGGTAAGTGGCAATATGAAATCTATATGTTTACAACTTCAGTTTCAAATACTTGTGCATACAAATTTGTGTATACATATTACAAAGTATTAATCATCTGAAGTTACTTTTTTTTTGTTTTGGTCTTGCTCTGTGGTACCGACCCCGCAATATTTCTGGTTTAATGATTACAATCTCTGCTATTCGGCATTATGCATCTGAGAGTCTGTCAATAGATTGAAATTAAGCACTATAAAAGTACTATTAGAATTAGAATCTGGTAAGTGATAATACCAAAACATTTTCATGTGGGTCTGAAAAAGTTTTTTGATGTTCAGTTTCAAATAATTAAAGTTTACTCCAAATCTCTAGTCAGATACATAAAATAATATTTATGCCTTTGAAGTTATGTTTTAACCTTAAGATAGTAAGCATAAAAGTTATTTTTAACAGTGAATTCCGAAATTGTACATTTTGTCTTGTTACATTTCTACAGTCTGTACACTTTTATTAGATTATCCCCTGTTAAAGTTTGTCATCATGCCCAACCTGTAAGTACTAGACTATAAGCCTCCCTTTCCTGTTTTCAGCCTGCAATGAAACCATACCTCACTGTACAAACTGCTCCAGTCTGGATGTGTGTCAGGTGTTTGGACCAGTGAGAAATCTGACTTGTCATGATTGCGAGGAGGACTACTATGTCTGGGAAGACCAGGCCTCTTGTAAATGTATGTGTTCTTTGAAATTTATAGTATTTATAGTAAAACACATCATCAAATCACTTTATATTATTTTGATGACAGTTATTGAAAACAAGTTATAATTCACTATTCATTTACATTCTAAAGATTTTAATATTTTTCATGTTTTTTATCATCAGTTTTAAATAATTTCAGTGGACTGTAGGAATGTGTCTAGTTTCTGTGAAAACTGTTCTCTGGAAGATGGATTTTGCTTTAATTGTTCTGTTGGATCTTACCTGGAGCTTAGCAACACCAATGGTACATGCCAAAGTGAGTAATTTAAGCTTCTCTTATAAAGTCAGACTAGTTCACAATTTTGTCACCAATATATGATTTTATATGAAATTTTCTTTTAATTTTTGTCAGAAGCTTCAGTCTAGTGAATGATAGTATTTCAGTGTTTCAAAAAATCTCATGATATTGCTACAATAGTGTTTTATGAATGCATAGTAATAGTGGTTCGGTGCATGGTAAAATACTATTAAAGGCATTGTAAGCTTAAACAAAGCCTGATCAAATGTATACAAATATCTTTGTATTGTAGCATTGCTTTACATGGGCACCTTTGTCAGGGAGTAAAAACACAAATAGATTAAATTTTTGATGAAAAAAAATTACATGAAGATTATGTTAACATAATACAAAGATGGGAATCTGGAGAAATCTCATGATTCTGGTGTATGGAATCCTGAAGGCAGAATTGTATTATTCTGATTGTAACTGAACATTTATAGTGTTTATATTTTACCTTAACCACAGACTCTTGTATATTCAAAAGCATTAAATATAAAACAAATACCCATTATCGTTTTATTATTATTCCAGATTGTCGACAATCTATTTCAAACTGCACAGATTGTACAACTGACCCAGAATCAGATGAGAGCCTGTGTTCACAGTGTGAGGAAGGCTTTACTGTCAGTGCAGATAACAAGAGTTGTGATGGTGGGTCAAATGTCAAACATTAATGTCTAATCTTTCTTGGAATAACTAAAACTTTAGCAACACAGAGTGTTAGGGCCTCCCAAATATTGGCCTGGCATGATAATTTAGATTATAGTATGAACTAAGTATCTCCTGCAGGAAGCTTGTACAGGAGAAAATTTACACAAAAGAGGTTGCCAGCTCTGGTTGATCCACCTGCTTTCACCATTTCTAAGGGCTATAGCTAAGCATTCAATTTGTTGATTCTTTGCAATTCATCTGCATGATTTACAGAAAATTGCTCTTCTGCAATTTTTGCCAAGCCATGTTCAATTTCTGTGTAAAAATAAAAAAAAAGAAATTAGAAATTATTTAATAGAGCGGTTTTGCATTTGTCCCATAAATGGTGTGAGATAGAATAATTTCATTGAATTTTTGAACCACAAGGGTATCTGCAAAGAAATGTAGCCATGTTCTCTGCCACTTATTGAAAGTCATCTTGCATCTGTGGGTAACTTGCAAAGACACATTTATCTTGCAAACACTGCAAAATAGAGAAGTTTCAGCAGAATTTAGCCCTGAGGGTACATACAAAATAAGCTGGCCATTTTGCACAAAAAGCATTCTCACCATTTTTGATGCCTTCTTAAATGTTTACAGAAAGAAAAATGTATTTGTCACAAACATAGTGTCACTTGAGTTGATTAGCATTAGTTTAACAATAAAATGTTCATTAACCCATAATAGTAAGTATATTACATCAGTTTTTGTCACATTTTACTATTTTGGAAAGTTTATATTACAGCCTGTGATGAGGTAGACCACTGTAAAAAATGCATCTCTCCTACAGTGGGCCAGGTAAAGTGTACACAGTGTCAAGTGGGTTTCTCACTATCCAACAACAAGTGCCGTGGTAAGAATTCTTATGTGTGGTCAAGTTAAAAAGTGAATTTCTTGTGATTTATTCAGAAAACGTAACACTAAATTATTAAAGCTCAAACTTTAACTGGAGTGAATTAAGTTTTGTTCAAAATTTCACAGTTATCTTAATACAACATACTCACACAATGTGTTCCATTATTCAAACATTAGATATCCCAACCACTGTTGTGTCATGGCATATTAACACATTGTAGTCTATGCCTCAAACCTGTCAATATAACATGTAATGTTATGTTACACTGCGCAGTGTATTTGATGCTTTGAGCACCATGTCTATGACAGGCTATTCATTACACTGAATTTACATTGTGTGTCCTTTATTTCTAGAGTGCAAAAACCTGATTGCTGACTGTAGCAAGTGTGACAGTATGCATGAATGTACGACTTGTGTTCCTGGATTTTCACTGAAAGAAGGGAAATGTCAAAGTATGTTGATTCTGTATATTTATCCTATAAAAGGAAACTTTAAAATTATGCTTTATTCTGATGGTCAAAATATATTGGTCCCAAAAAGTAAATTTAGTTGACTAATTTCTCTCCATCTGCACCTACCCCAAAACAAGTGTTTTTACACTATAAAATGATACCAAAATATATGTTTGATCTTACTCTGACATACTGCTATGAAATATTTTGGAATGTTACATTTTTATGTTTGATCTACTGTGTAATTTGACAGAGATAGCCTGTGGTATTCCTCCAGCCCCACCACTCCGAGGAGGATACGCATTCACTGGGATGCATTATGGTGACACGGTGACCTATGACTGTGAATGCAATTATGACCTTGATGGACCACAGACCCTGACTTGTGGCAGCAATGGGGAATGGGGACAGCCGCCCTGCTGTTTAAGTGAGTGTTATTATATGTGCCGAAATCAGGCATTGTGAGAGCAGAGGTCATACTTGGTGATGCTTACCATACTACATGAGTGGTCATATCATTATGGACAGTTTCGAAGATGCGGGAATTGCGGTGATCTATTTGGTAAAGATTGAGCATTATGAACAGAACGTTATTCACCGAACGTAAATATGTATTGTGACTTCATATTTGAAACTTATTATAGTTGTGGTTGACCTGGCCCCCACTGTAGACAAATTTCTGGAGGAAGATAGAAATTCATTATCCTGCTGTGGTATTGTATTGACAACTGAAGAGACCTCAAGAAAAACAAACAATGATCACTGTGTCCCTTTACAAACTTTATCAACAACATCTTTCCTACAACATATCAACAACATATTTCGATGGGAGCATCTGTAAATTAGATTATCTCAGTCTCTCACTGTATATCCTCCATATGTTGTGAGATTATCAGGTTTTTAAGTAATCCCAAAGAAATTATATTTACAGTGTTTTTTTACTTTATTTACTTTGCACTGATCACTAGAGTGTCCTCAGAAGAGCTGTAGGTATAGAATTTGTGGGTGCTCCAGAATCTGAACCCCTTCAGAATTTGACCAAATTGGCAGGATATGTTTCAACAGAGAGGGATTGCAGCTGATGAAGTTTTATAAAATATCTGGTAACATCTGTCGCCATAACACTATTATTGATTTCTACATTTGTTAGTGGTATAAAGTTCAACCCACCATGGAATTTTACCAAGTTCTCTCCTACATTTAAATGGTGAGCAATTTGTTAGATGTCTAGGCTTTTCTCTTAATTTACCTGCAGAATTTGTTTTATTTTGGTTCTGTGGTGCTTAATCATTAAATTCATCACTAGACCAAACCTATATAAGAAAATTGTGCTTTAGGTAGGTTAAAGGAGGATGCAATTATTGTTCAGGGGGAAGCAATTCTTGGGGGACAGCAATTTGCCGTAATTGGCTATTTTACATATATCTATTAAACACTAAACCTACAACCAAATCTAACACAATTTCATTGTTAATAACATAAACAGAACCTACCATTACCGATTAATCACTTACTTTAAACAAAAATAACTCTAAATATCTATTTATCCAATATCATACTTTTTGACATTAAATACAGTATAGAGTATGACTATACCACTATTAAGACTGTACATAATATGCTTATGGCACCATTATCTGATATTTGAGGTTATTTACTTCACATATGTTGTGTTAAATAATGTAGATTTTTTGTTTGGCTCAATAAAAAGAAATATTGACTTTTCAACCTTTAAAATTAATGGTAACTGGAAAAGGGCGAATTACTGTCCACCTCCAAGAAATCTGAAAAACTGGGTTATCATGATATACATGACATAGTTATAATTTATCTGTATTACATTATATTTTGGGCTCTTGGTCTATTTTGTATTCACTTGCAATCTCTCAAAATTTATAATAAGTAACCATGACATCATTTGTGTTTGTTTACATTTAACAGATCTCCAAGAATTTTGTGTGAATTGCTGTCCCACTGTAGTCTAACAATATTTACATACTTTTAAAGCCCATTCAATATTCTCATTTGGAATCTGTGATGTTCTAGAGCTGACTTCCAAGATTAACATTTTTTTGGCTGTATTTCTGATTTTCTGACAAGTAGTTTTGCAAGTTTTAGTACATTCTGTTAATTCTACCAAAACACCAGAAATCTATAATAAGACACATACAACGGTTTTTGGGATGGTGACATTATTGGATTTTTATGTGACAGTATTGGACTTTGATCTTGTGTGTCAAATATAATATTGCCTAAAGTTTGACATGACAAAAGAATTTCAAATCATAGATCACAAGAATCAATGTTAGGGCTATTATATAATAACATTCAAATATATAGCCAAATAGGACTTTGCTCATGAATTTTGTGCTCTTGTGAAATGACCTGAAATGTGGAAAATTAAAGCCAAATTTTAACCAAGACATAAAAAGAGATCTATAGCTCCAATGTTGTTTATAATCGCAATGAAAAAAAAACTTTAGGAATCCACATAGTGATCCAGATCAGCACCAAAGTCTAATTAGTCATTGTGGATATTTTCTGAAATTTTCCATTAATTTTCAAGGTATTTTAGAAAGAAACAAACACATATATCTGCCACTATGGCCTAGCGGGTAACACACTTGTCTAGGAACTCAGAGGACGTGGGTTCAATCCCACGTACAGGCAGATACATAGTGGCTCGGATGACCACTTAAAATGGCGGTCCTCTGTCATTGGGTCCTATCCCCAGTGGCAGGTTAAAGAACCTAAAGGACTTTGATAAATGGTCATCCTTGAGCCTCTATCTTCCAGTTAGGGGACTGCCAGTTACTTGTGAGTTGGGGCTGTACCTGTACAGTCCGATGGGTTAAATAGCGCTTTGAGTCCTATAGTATATGGAGATATTGCGCTGAGTATAAATACATAATAATAATAATAAATACCGCCAAAAACATGTCCTTCTTGGGTTGGGTAAACAGAAGGACACAACAAACAAACGATTATTATGTCAATACAGCCCATTGTAGTAAGCATACAAAACAAGTCTAATATTTTATGGATTTAGTTCAATTGTAGTCTTGTCTAATGTATTGCACGTAAATTATATAGATTCCCAGTACCTTTAAATATAACCTGTACACTTAGCTCAATTTGCATATATCATTACTGAAATCAGTGAAATAATAACAAATCAGTATGAAATAAATCATATAAAAGGAGAATTAGCTTTCAGTTGCATTTGTGTTCCCATTTTCGTGACTGTATGAAACAAACTGCTGTTGACATAAATTTCACTTATGAAATCAAACACATACATAGATAAATGTGTACTCATTGTGGCTCTGTATTTCCATTATTGCACTCATAAGTGACGTTTTGGGTGAAAATTTCTCCAATGTAAAATATTTGTTGGACAGTGTTGTACTGAGCTACATTCTTTGAGTTTCCGTACTGTATTGCTCTTTAAAGTCATTGTATGCCTCATTTTGTTAAATTTTAATAGATGTATGTTTTTCTATATTCAGGAAAGCTGTTTGACATTACTATAACAACCCAGAATTTCGATGGTAAGAACCTCTATGATGAGAACATGAGAGATTACCTGAAAGACAACCTGGGCAATCATGTACGTGTGCTCTATCTACAATTCAACCAGCTCACAGACTTTGCATGGATCACAGAATTCACACAGCTTGATATACTGAAGGAGCTACACCTGGGGCAGAACAGGATTGAGTCCTTCACCTGGGATGACATACCTCCTCTAACTAAGGTCATTGGCTTGTCTGGAAACCATCTGAGAAGCATACCCCGCATAGGTAAATATAACTCTTGTGTTCATGTGAAAGCATTAGATTTACAATTCAATCAGATAGAAAACATCGAGCCTGATCAGATTCCTCACACTGTGGTAGAGCTATACCTTGGCCATAACAAACTTAAAACACTGTGTGATCTGTCGCTATACTCACAAATCACAGAACTCCATTTGACTTCCAATCAGTTAGAAAAGATTGAGTGTAATCACATTCCTCACACTGTGGTAGAGTTGTACCTTAATCATAATAAACTGACATCGGTGTGTGATCTGTCGCAGTACTTACAACTCACAACACTTTTTCTGTCTGCCAATCAGTTAGAAAATATTCAATGTGATCACATTCCTTACAATGTGCAAGAGCTGTACCTTTATGATAATAAACTGACATCAATATGTGATTTCTCCCAGTACCCACAACTCACAACACTTGAACTTTCTACAAATATGTTTGATAACATTGAGTGTGATCACATTCCTTATACAGTGAAATGGCTGAACCTTTACAATAACACCCTGACATCACTTTGTGATCTCTCACAACACTCACAACTTTCAACACTTGGATTGATTTCCAATAAGTTAGAAAACATTGAGTGTGATCACATCCCTCACAATGTGGAATGGCTGCACCTGTCGGATAACAATTTGACATGGCTGTGTGATTTTTCACTGTACAAGCAACTCACAAAACTTGAATTGACTCACAATCAATTAGAAAGTATTGAGTGTGCTCACATTCCTCACACTGTAGAACAACTGTATCTTCGTCATAATAAACTGACATTACTGTGTGATTTGTCACACACACAACTCACTGATCTTTCTTTGTCTTCCAATCTATTAGAAAATATTGAATGCGATCACATTCCTCACACTGTGGAGCAGTTGTACTTTCAGGACAACAAATTGACATTACTCTGTGATTTCTCACGGCACACACAAATCACCAGACTTGAACTGTCTGACAACCTACTGACTGTAGTAAGTGCAGACCAGCTGCCTCCAAATCTGCAAGATATTTCCTTGTACAACAACCCTGTGAATTGCACGACAGTGAGAGAATCACTTAGTATTCTAGTATACTGCTAGTAGTAGAAAGAGTTGTACACAAACTCCTCCCACTGAGTGGAATACGCTTCCTCAAGCCATTAGAACCGTGGGAAGTATCTTTGGGTTCAGAAAAACAGTTGAAAACGTATCTTTTTAGATTAACCTATCCTCCACCATAGCCTATCTCGCCTATCGGACGCTAATATGGATACTGACCTCCTTTTGGAACTGGACTATCCTTTTTGGTCATCAGCGCCTTTGAGGATGTTTACGTCAATTTTGGTGCTTCATAAGTGTATTTTACTTACTTAGTTACTTGTAACTCACCACACACACAAAAAACACATTTGTATACTTCACTACCACGTTATTGAATTTTTAAAAAAAAATTACAGAATTAAGTTTTGTACTTAGATTAAAATTTATCTAACTTGAAAACCACCTCATGAAGTGTATGTGTTAAGATGCCTTCTAGATTATGACTGACACATGTCTTTTATTGAGTAATTTTCCAACAATGCTTTTGTTTCTGTATCTTAGAATTTGCTTGTGCAGAAATTAAATTCTTTGACAGTATGATTAGATAAAAAATATTTAAAACAAAAAACCCACAAATGTATGGTGATGCTGCATAAAAATAATCAATAACTGTAAAGTAACTGTTATATTGAAAGAATCAGTAAATGTAAAGGAAATGTATTGACAGATTTGATAAATGTTGGTCATTTATTATTTATGAAAGATGCAATAAATGTAATTCAAACATGGTATGGATGTGTCCATGATTCTGATTGGCCAATCGAGGAAATATTTCATGGGAAAAATCAGCATAGCTTATTAAGTTTGACTTATTGTTTATTATGGTTGTTGTAACAATAACCTCTATAAAGTGAACTGGGTGTGTTTGGTAGATAAAATGTATTTAAGAAGAGTATTTATTACATTAAAAATATTGTACTTTTAATATATCCCGTTCTTGCGGCTATAAGTGGTTTTACAACGGATAGTTCTTTCACTTTTCTGAGAATAACCCTCTGCAAAGACAAAATGGATAAAAACAGTTGTTTTACTGTAAAATTAGTAATAATTAATCATTGTAAAATAGTTGTCATGTTAGAATATGAATAACACACAACAAACCATAGTATATGTATTTTTTGGCATGGTTTGAGGTTATATTACCTCAGCCTCAAGTAATGAGTCTAACTACAAACCAGGTAAAATTCTGCAACTACCAGGGTTTGTCAGGTGTTGTTCCTATATCTGCATATTGTGACAGTGTAACATGTAATGTCTTTTATACAATGCATATTGCACAAAACATATAGTTTTTTATAGTGTTGTTAGAATATTGACCAGCACAATTGAGAAACAGCTTTTATTTGATGATGTTTACAATTGATTTGTATAATTAAACAGGCATTTGATTAATTAAGGACAGATTTGGAATCACAAAATTGATGTCAGAACCAAAATAGCAAAAAAAAAACAGAGTTTTAAGAGTGTCATTGTTCATGAGAATAAATTAAGTTTCCATCTTAGCTACACGTACCTATGTGTATACATTATAAATGTGAATTAAAAAAATGTCAATTAGATATTTTTGTTTTGTTATTTCCTAAATATATGTCACTTTTGTTTGGTTATTTTAAAATTATTAAAAAAATTAATTAAAATTTTCTTTATTACAACAAACATATGTTTGCCACGTGTTAGAGAGACAAATGTTTATTAACAACTATGGTATAGGTGTTTCATGTTTAACTGGAGTGTTTGTGTATTGTGTTTAATATTTACTACATGGATGTTCTTGTATTGTATTCAGTATTTACTGCTCTGCTATTTTTGTATTGTATATACTATTCCCTTCTTTGTGCTGTTCCCTTGTAATTAATATTTATTACTGCTGAGGTGTTACTGTCTTAGTTTTGCTATTTAGGACAGATTTGTTGTCTTATATTTCTATTTACTACAAGGGTGGCAGTATATTATATTCCCTATTTACTACTTAAGTGTTATTATCTGATTTTGTTGTATACTACTGTTATATTTGCCCGTAGTATTTACCATTTACTACTGTTGTATTTGTGTATTGAATTTATTATTCACTACATGGGTGGTGGTGTAATGTATTTAGTTTATATTACAGGTGTATTAATACATTTTATTTACTTTTTACTGCTGGTGTATTGATGCATTGTATTTGCTATTGGGTGTTGGTGTTTTATGTCTACTGATTACTGATTCTAACCTGTTTTAAATGACTATGAGAAGTAAGGGTAACCTTAATTATTAAAAAACTAGTTTAGCTTGAGCCTACAATACTGTATTTTAGTAAGTCATTTGTAACTAAGTCTTAAGTTAATTTTAGGTCTCACTTAGCATCAATTTAATGTGGCCTTCAAATTGGGAAATAATATGGAAAACAAAATGCATAAAAAGTTCATTTTATTGTAATAAATGTAATTTATATTCTAACACTATGTATTTTTTATTTCTGTGTCTCAACCTTCATTTGTTTTATATGATCTACAATAGGCTTCTAACTGAACATACTGTGCTGTATCAGATCTCTGATTGGATACTTTGAAGCTTAGTCCTCACCATTTTCAATAGATAGAAGAAATCAATGATATACCACAAGCTTGTAAAGTTGCATAAAACCTGAGGTCTAAACTCATAAGAATCTGTATTTTCATTGTATGGACAAATGCTGACTTTCTGTAAAAATTATAACAATTTAGTAGATGCAGAATAAAAATATGAACAATGGTTTATGTTTTTGTTAAATATACTCCTTAAGTTACTCTTCATGGACACCTTCTTCATTTACAGAATTTGCTTCTGATTTGTTTTATTTTTAAACAGAAAACATTATGTTCTAAGCATTTCTGTTAAGATCTTTGAGTGATAGAGTGGTTAAAAATTTAACAATCACTTATATCTTGCTTCTTTGGTCTTAGATTCAAATGTAGATCATGGAAGTGTCGGTGGTATATATCAGCTGTTGAAACTGATATAAAATCAAAATTTAAAAGTTTGAAGAAACTTATGTAGAAAAAGCTAAAACTGCACCCAATAGTAATCACACAATAATAGTTGAATTCTCTCCTCTCAGCCTATGTGATACATTAAAATCATCAGCCATATAGACGTTTACTGATACATATTGATTGGAACAGGTGTAAAGGCTATCACTCACTTTTAAGTCTATACTATACTATGCAGAACAATCACCCACTTTAATTCTGAACTATACAAAAAAGCCAAGCGGATGTTTATACAATAAAAATCATGTCATTCTTTGTACCAGACAAAACAAGGCAATATTTGCCTGTACTATAATTCTAAATGCTTTAACATTTCTGCTTTCGTTTTATTTTTGCAACATGCTATTATACGTTTTTTAAGAGAAACAGTAATTGCAAGAAAAAAAAACAAAGAAAAGAAAACAACAACAAAATCAGACGAAAACACACATTAACTGCAAGACCAGACATTTAAACATTGGCTATTCAAAAAGTATGTTGATAACAGTACAATTTATCAGTGTTCAAGTGAATTTAATGTTCAGTATTTAAGTAATTGATTGTACCTCTTGTATTTGTTGGTTCAAACTTGTTCATAACATGCAAAGATTACTTTTCCCAATGACAAACCATTTGCTTTAAACACCAAGTAACTTTTTCCCAGACATATATCTTTCTGGACTTTAGGAAATATGGAATAGATTAAGATGGTATTTCTAGCATATTTGCACAAGAAAACAACATCCATACCAAACATCAAATGCTTAAGACTTAAGCCAGCTTAACTAGCTAAAGATAAAATTTATGGATTTTACCCAGGACTTTACTTGGAGATTTTTCAACAGATTTTTGTCGGCTTTAATTTGACTGATAATGAGACATGGGACTGATAATGTTTTGAGCAATGTATCCATGTTCATATTCTGAAAACCATAGAGCTAAAAAATACATCAATTTCGCGTATCTTATGTTCATAATCAGCTGACAGACAACTTATGAAACACTCAGCTAGAGCGGTACTAACACTTAGGTTGTTACACATTACACATACCTACTTTGGTGAATGTAATGATAAAAAGGCTAATACTCAGCTTTCTAATCCTGGGTACTGTTTGCTTTACTTTTCTTGTTAAGACAAAATTTGGTTATATTTTTAAAAGCATTTTAATACTTTCCCATTTATGTATTAAAGTGATAGCTACTTTCTGAAGGAAATATTTATTTTTAATTCTATTTTGGTTTCTATTTTAATTTTCATTAATATCAGTGAATATCTGTCCGTCTGTCTGGTTAAAAAAATGGATCCTCAAATTTAGAAGTGGGTCCTTCAATGTTGCAATGCGACAGCAGAAGCAGCATCTTCTCCTAGTTCCATCTGTGGATCATCATTTGGAGGTGTAGGCAACTCCAAACTAACGCCTGTATAAGCCTTCTTTTCCGCTAGATAAATCTCTTCAATCTTCTTTGCATGTATCTCCTGTGATTTTTTCAATGCATCTAGAAATTCTTCCATCTTATTGGGTTCAATGCTTTTCTCGAGGCACTGTGAACAAAAATATTCATAAATACATAAATGTTGGCTTTGATTTTGTGTTACTGCCGGCTGGAAGTTATGTTTCTGGTACGTTCATTTATCTGTCTTTTTGCCTGTGTTTACAAAAACTCCAAAAGTAATGAATGATTTTTTGTAAAAATTTTTATATGTGTAGATCCTGACTAAAGCAAGAAGTGATTGAATTCAGAATATTTGTATCCCCGGTCGAAAGTCGGAGATACTTAGGATTCAGTACGGTCACGCCGCCGCCGCCACAGAGATTTCCTTTTGGACGCGATAACTTAAAAAATATTTTAGTTAGAACTTTCAAATTTGGTATGTGGGTATATATGGGCAATGCCACGAATACTATTGTTTTGTGACCTTGACCTTCAATCTCAACTAACTGATGGCCACTTAAAGGTCAGATTTTGGCAATTTTTTAACATTTTGGCCCAGTTCTCCAATACAGAAAGTTAGATCATCCTATGGTATATATAATATATATATATGTCCTCTGTAAGCATGCAGAAATTTGACCTTGAAGCTCTTCATTGAAGGCCATCCACTGACCACCAAAGTACCTGACCGAGGGTCATTTTTGGCCTTTTCTCAGATATTTTCACACTTAATGCTGACTATATTGCATGGAAACTATTGAAAATGGCTTTGGAAATTGAGTACATGATGGACTTCTACCATCCAGGGTTACTGGTTACAGATCTTCATTTAAGATCATCCACTGACCGCCAAAGTACCTGACCAAGGGTTATTTTTGGCATATTTGGAGATATTTTCACACTTAATGCTGACTACATTGCATGGAAACTATTGAAAATGGCTTTTGAGGTTGAGTACATGATGGAGTACCAACATCCAGGCTGACCAGTTACAGATCTTCATTGAAGGTCATCCACTGACCGCCAAAGTGCCTGACCGAGGGTCATTTTTGGCCCTGTATTTGATAAAATTTTCAGGATATGTCCAAAATGGTAAAAGGAAGATGTGATTAAATTTTGGGAGTGATCCGGATCACTGTCTGGATCTTCTGGATCCATGAAATTTAATTTTTAAAGACAGATAACTCAAAAAGTTATGGGTGCATTTTGATGAAAATTTCAGGAAATGTCTTTATTGGGACAAGGAACAACTGATTAGATTTCCGGAGTGATATGGATGGATTGATATGGATGGATTGTGATGACATTTTCAGCAAATGGCCTAAATGGTGCGAGGAACAAGTGATTAGATTTGGGGAGTGATCTGGATCACTATCTGGATCATCGGGATACAGGTTGCCAGATGTGTTTGTGTACATTGTAGCTCAAAAGCTTATGGGCAGATTTTGATGAAATTTTCAGGATTTATCTGAAAAGGTAAAAGGATAAAATGACTGAATTTTGGAAGTGATCCGGATCACTGTATGAATCTTCTGGATCCATGACATGTAATAAGATATACCTCAAACAGTTATGGATGGATTGTGACATTTTCAGCAAATGACCTAAATGGTACAATGAACAAGTGATTATATTTTTGAAGTGATCTGGATCACTGTCTGGATCATCTGGATCCAGGCTGCAACATAATTTTAGGATGAATTTTAATGATATCTTTAGGATATGTTAAAGGAAGAAGTGGTAAAAGGAAGAAATGATTCAATTTTGCGAGTGATCTGGACCACTATCTGGATCTTCTGGATCCATGAAATATAATTTTTAAAGACAAATAGCTCAGAAAGTCATGGGTTGATTTTTATGAAATTTTCAGGAAATGTCTTAAATTGGACAAGGAGCAAGTGATTAGATTTGGGGAGTGATCTGGATCATCTGTATCCAGGCTGCCAGATGTGTTTGTGTACAAGATAAATCAAAAACTTATGGACGGATTAAGATGAAATTTTCAGGATATGTCTGAAAAGGTAAAAGGATGAAATGGCTGAATTTTGGAAGTGATCTGGATCACTATATGGATCTTCTGGATCCATGAAATGTAATAAGACAGATACCTCTGCTATGAATGGATGGATTGTGATAACATTTTCAGCAAATGACCTAAATGGTACAAGGAACAAGTGATTATATTCTTGGAGTGATCTGGATCACTGTCTGGATCATCTGGATCGAGGCTGCAACATAATTTTAGGATGGATTTTGATATTTTTAGGATATGTTACAAATAGTAAAAGGAAGAAGTGGTAAAAAGAAGAAATGATTCAATTTTGCGAGTGATCTGGACCACTATCTGGATCATCTGGATCCAGGCTTGCACATAATCTTTTAATGGATTTTGATATTTTCAGGATATGTTACAAATGGTAAAAGGAAGAAGTGGTAAAAGGAAGAAATGATTCAATTTTGCAAGTGATCTGGACCACTATCCGGATCTTCTGGATCCGTGAATGTAATTTTTAAAGACAAATAGCTCAGAAAGTCATGAATGGATTTTTATGAAATTTTCAGAAAATGTCTTAAATGGCACAACGAACAAGTGATTAGATTTTGGGATTAATCTGGATCACTCTCTGGATCATGTGGATCCAGGCTGCCAGATGTGTCTGTGTACAAGATAACTCAAAAACTTATGGACGGATTTCGATGAAATTTTTAGAATACGTCTGAAAAGGTAAAAGGATGAAATGATTGAAATGATCCGGATCACTATATGGATCTTCTGGATCCATGAAATGTATTTTTTAAAGACAGATATAAGTGAAACAACTAGTGATTACCTTTTGGAAGTAATCTGGTACTGTGGAGAATCCTGACCTGGTGCCCCAGGAAACAGGCTCAAACCTGACACATTCACGCCTTAACTATGTCCCGTCCGGGGATACACTGCATCGAGACGCAATCTCTAGTTTGGTAAGCCCCTTGTTTGGTAAGCCCCTCTTCATTCAAGATGTGATTTCTTGTTGTTATTAGCTTACTGATATTATGGATGTGTTCCACTGCAACCAACCTTCCAAGCGACTCTATAACTCTAGGGTTGTGTTAAACTTTAGGGGATAGGGGAACAAATTGCAGAAAAAAAGTGCACAAAATTTTGGGTTGCAAGAGTAACAACAAAACAGGGAAGACATAAAACTACCAGTACAAGCCATAAACCCCTAACTAATAATCCAGGTTATGCAAGGTCATAGTGACAAACCAACAAAACTGGAGCAGTATCCCAATTCACTCTGACTGAACTGATTAATTTCTGGAGTCAGGGTCACGACTTCTGGCTGCTGTAACTCATCATTTTGTCACTGCAAAGATGCCAGCTACACTTCATATAGACTTAATACAGAAGCTTAGGTTCCTGTTGTTTTTTAATAAAGTTAAATTTAAAAAAAAATATTCTGATGTGCACACACAAAAGGATTCATCTGAACCCAGGACCATCACCTGCCCCACAGCCAGCACTTTCACCACAGCCCTCACCACAAAACGCCTTGTTCAAGTCCCGGATCCTTCAAAGGCAAGACAAATGATGCTACAGGAAATTCCTTGCTGACTTTGTACAGACTGATATCCCAGGTTACCGCAATTCTGTCAGGATGCCAGCTACAGATTTTGACCTGATTTAAGAACACATCCACCACTGCATCAAGAAGGAAGTCACAAATTTCAGGAAGCTCTTAGAAATTGGATTGAAACTGGCAATACAACGACACACCTGAATACAGGGGAAATGTCCTTACAGTATCATTGGTTGGTTGGCTCAATCACCATATGTAAATTTGTCCCAAAGGTCAGCTGGGGCATCCCTAATAAATTCCAGAAAGAGTATTTGAGCTGCAGTACTACTCTTGCAGGCTGGAAACAGATTGTGAAGAAGTTCAGAACCATATGGAATGCACCCCAGGCTCTTAGGGCACTAGACGGAAAAATCATAGCCATAAAGAAGCCAAAGAGACGTGGGAGTGAACATTACAACTACAAGGACTTATTTTCCCTTGTGCTGCTAGGCCTGGTTGACACAGACTACAGGTTCTTCTGGGTGGATATTGGGTCAAGTGGCTCTTCATCAGATGCACAAATATTTTACCTCAGCAAGTTGAAGAAGTAGAGCAAGGATGACACCTTGGAGCTTTCGGTACCTGAACCCCTCAAGATGGGAGGGCCAGATTTGCACTACTTTTTTGCTGGGTGACAATGCCTTCTCCTTGGTGCAATGGCTTCTACAGCAGAAGACAAATGACAAGGAAAAAGAAAATAGCAAACTACACAAAATCCAGAGGCAGGAGGGTAGTGGATAATGTATATGGAATCCTGGCAAGGAGATTTGGTGTCCAAATGGGCACAGAAACATTGTTTCAACATGTCTTGTGTTGCATAACATACTAAGGACACATAAAAGGAGGCAAAACAGGGCACCAAAACTAGCAGATGACATAGCAGCTATAGAAAATGGAGGAATCCTATGAGGGAGGCAAGACATCAGATTGTGTTGGCGCATTGGCCGGACAGGAGTACAGGGTGTGAAAAAGAGGTACCTTGGGGAAAGAAGCTGGCATCTATCAGTCCTTTTCTACACTACCAAATTATTCTAAGAACTTTTATTTGAGCTAGTATTGTACCAGTGTCCCACAAATTTCTCAAAAATCAACGATTAATATCCCACAATTCCACAACACAAATTGCAAACATTTCAGCATAATGTTTAATAATTTCAAACCCCTTTTTAAATATCCCCCAGTAAATGTTCAAATGTATAAACATTTACATTCTGTCCAGCTTTCAAAATGGATTAAAGTTGAAAATTTTAAGAAAAAGTTTTGTTCTTCTCATTTATAATTGCAAATATATTTCTAACTCTGACACTTTATGAAGTATCAAAATAAATTTTCATGGCTTCCAAAGTTTCTCAAAAGTTACAAGCGAAACTTCAAATTAGAAGGTCAAGATAAATGAAAAATTGTCATTATTTTAAAAAATTAAAGTCTTTCCCAAAGTTCAAACTCTCTATTTCTCATAGGTAAAAATATTTTTAAAATGTCAAAGTTTCTTAATATTAAACTTTTTCAGAAAGTTTCCAAGTTTTTACGAAGGTTAAAATTCTTTAAATCCTTTTAAGAATTGTTTAAGCCTCAAATTTACAATCAATCACTCAATCAATTGTAGGTAGGTGCAGTAAGTCTAGCACTGCTGCTTTATGGGCTTGGCTGGCTGCTGAGAAGGTTCTTGCTGCTGGGTTGTGCGAATAGAAGTGACATGTTGATGCTGGTCGATTGGTGTTGATGTGTATCCATCTGTGGGTAGCTCATGACTCACTGTGCATTCCCATGTAAGCTAGAAAGTCCTGAAATATTGTGGCTGCAGAGACAGAGGCTACTCATGGTGGGTTTAAGACCTTGCTTGGGCTGCTGATGAAATGTAGCTCTCTTGAGGTGCTGGGTTATTGCTCATGAACAAGTACATAAGACGTATGCGGTCCTCTGGGTTGTTGCTGTCCTTTTGGGACCACTTGGCTCTGCTGAGCTGGTTGGATGGCCAGGCTTGCTGGCATCTGAGTGTCTGTGACAGTTAAGATGTATTCCCTGGTATCTGCTGTTGGTGGTCGTGGCTGCTGCTGCTGCTAACTTGGTGGCATGGGGCATTTTCTCTGCCTTGCTTTGTACATTACTTAAAAGCTTTACAGCCTTGTTTCTGAAAGTTTAAGCCTCTTTACTCCAAATTGTCAGCCTTAGATGCCATGTAGTTGCCGAAGGCGGCTCTAGTGATCTCCTGCCTGGGCCCCAGGAAGGATGTGAGAATAGTCTTCATCTGGCCAAATTAATCCATGACCTGCTGGTTGACTGATGACAGCTGGGACACTACACTGGTACTGTCAGTGCAGTAGATGGATGGTTGGTGTGTTGTCAGAGCCCATGCTTGTCTCCATACTGTTGGTACATGTTGTCGTTCGCTGCGGCTGCACTGGCTTCTCTCTGTGGGGTTAAAAGTCCCTTCCTTCAGATTAGTCCTGAATTTAGTTCTGTCTCTGTCATTTTCTTGGGAGCCTGGACAGACTTGGACTGGGTGAGTACTTTGAGATTCAAACCAAGTTTTGCACACTTTCACTGACAGTTTGCTGCTGCTGCTGGGAAACTTCTTCGATAGGCAATCTTTTCTGGTCTTTGCCTTGAAGTGTATGTTGGTCTTGTCATAGAGATCCTCGTGATCATCACCTGAGTTTGTTAAATAAATCTTTGTCATCTTTCCTTTGTCGCACCTGGATTGAGCTTAAAGTGTGCCTGCCTCTCCTTCACCCTCTGTGTCCATTTCACGTTTGCTCCTCTCAGTGCCCTCCTGGCTTCCTCCCTCTCTATCTCTTCTCTGTGATGTTTTCTGCCTCCCTCCTCTCCTCCCTCCTGTATGTCAGCAGCTGTATCTCCCAAATAAAACTCTGTAGGTGTGTCTGTGGGGACTTCTATCCTCCTCACAATATTTCTGCCCTTTTAGGACTCATCTTATACATCAAATAAAAAACAAAAACCTATGAGCTAGCCAGCCAAAGTTCTAAATGTACAATAATCCTAAGTTAATTGGTAGAAAAAGCAAATGCCTATCTGAATGCTGCCTGGTGTAATCTGTTAGAGTTGAAAGTCCAAATGATTTTGCTCTCTGACTCGCCTTTTAAAGACACAGATCCCATATCCTACAAGCTGTGGGTTGGTAAATTGAAGCTGGCTTGTTGGTTGATATAACTGCATTGTCGGTTTCCCTTAACGTCCTATCCTGGTGTGTGTCGGGATTTCACATCTTGATGGGAAGGTACAAAGTCATGTCAGGGATGTTTACGACTGGCTGGTTTCTTTTTAAGTGCAGTCGGGTTGTGTCCACAGTCTGTCATAAACAAGTGTCCTGGTATTGAACCCATACAGACCTGCAAGTGCTTCCAGAGAAAGCAGTAACAGTATAGGAAAAGATGGGAAGTGTCTACGACAAGATGTAGAAAACACAACAAGATGGTTTCTAGGTTGGCAGAGCAACGTTCATGATCAAGAGTTGCAGAAGGTGGGTGAAATGTCAAACATGTTTGCTGACCCACCAAAGCTGGGAATCTACAAGCAATCGTAACTGACTCTATAATATTACTACCGATCCTCATAAAAATGCTTATTTACTAACATGACAGCCCCAGTGGAATACCCCATTACACAATATAAAGGCTTCGAATTTTTTTATTATTCCCCACTGCTCATCTTAACAAGAGCGGATTTTCATAATGATTGTTATTAAAAGGTAACTAAACCATAAAATGGTAAATTATACTAATCATAGTCAAATCAGCTGCTTGAAAATCTTGTGATCTGAAAGGAGACGAAGTTCACAAGTTAGCGAACAGCAGCAATTACCTTAACAAAACATTTAATAAGAAAACTCACAAATGAAGATGACAATATTATATCGTTTATGACGATGACAATTATTCTATATTGTCTTCACGAGTGATATATTTTTCTGTATATGTGTAATGGGGGGATTTTATTATATATAAATAGAGAATGTGAAAGGGTTCGTCATACATACAGGGCATATGCTGTAAAAGGACCTTTCTAATGATGAATAAAAAATGAACCTGTCACAGTTGAAATGAATTCCCCAATTTTGATCACAGTTATATGTTGTTCCTAACATTCTCTGAAGATCATGTCCAGAATTGGAAATTAGTGCACTATCAGCATACAGTAATATGGATAAATATTTACCATCTCTAACAGAAACACCCAGCCCAAGATTGTTAATTTCTTGGGGTAGGTCATTGATAAATGTTGAACATAGTTAATGATAAAGTGTCACTCTGTCTAACATCCACATTGCTTAATTCTTATTCTAATTTGACTTTTATAGTACTTAATCTCCACTGAGTAGTGGACTCTAAGGTGCAACAAGACAATAGCAATACGGAAATTCAAAGTCCAGGGACAGAAATAGCTCAGCACCATGGAGAAGCCATAATAGAAAATGCTAAGGAGGATATGCTTCTTTGAGCTTTATTCTAAAAGAGGCAATAGTGGGTGATGCACGAATGTCTTCAGGAATTGAATTCCATACAGTGAGAGCATCAAAGGCAAAACTCAAGCCAAAATGCTTAGTGGACTTGTAAATTGTAGGTTGAACTTTTGGTACATTAAGGAAATTGGCACTCTGACTACATCTAGTATTGTAAGTAGTGCGGTATGTGGATAGATATGGACTAAAATATTTAGGGAAACCAGTGTAAATAAACTTGTACACCAGGGTAACAAGTTTGAACTCTGAGTGAAACTGAACAGCAAAACAAAAACATTGGCAACCAACACAGCTGCATCCTGAGTCAAGACCTACCTAATATTTCTAAAATCCCTCAGTTGAATAAAGCAGGTTTCACAAACATTCTGGATGTGAAGAAAAAATCAGAGTCAAACCACACACCCAGGTTCCTGACTGACTCGGTGGGGTGAAGGGGGTTGCCCAAGGTGTTGATTGGGAAACATACATTTAACCTTTCTCTTACCTTGCCTACAAAGTTTCTAGTGTAAATTCCATTTATATCTAAGCATACACCATTGGAATTTACACAGTGTAAGAATATCAAGACAAATGGGTAGACCTTAATAAATACATAAATACTGGACAATCCAAGTATTTAGATATTATACATTGACCAATTGATAATAAACAGATAATATATTTATCAATGGGTACTTGTATAGAGCTTCTGATGATTTCAAATTCCATACAAGAAATGGCAGAGCAATTTGAACAGTTTACAGTACAGAACCCTAACGAAATGTGTGTACTGGTTTCCTCAGCCCTATCAACTACACATCGTGATATGAACTGCACAGTATTGAAAGCAATGTAAAAACATCAAATAAATAAATAAATTATGTTAAACCCTTTAACCATTTTGGTGTGATAATTTCTGAATACCGTTTGTCTCTATGACTGTTTATCTCAATGACCACCCTTGTATTTGGTATTACACATGAAACAACTACAATGCATTTTGCAGAAATGTTGTGCCATGTTTATGAAGGTACATACTAATCACCACTCTACTCATTTGAAGAATCTAGACATTTCTCATTCCTTTTACAAAAAAATGAAGCTAAGTGTCTAATTCTTTGTCGACATAAAACAATATAAATGTGGGGTATATAGCCTGATTTACTCTGTTACAAATAATGATACTATTGTACATCAAAACTGTCTTAAAATTTCACTGATACTATTGTACATCAAAACTGTCTTAAAATTTCACACAAATATCATATTGACACATACCTCTAGTATTAATGCTGCAGCATCTTCATCTATATCTATAGCTCTAATTCTCTGTTTATAGCGCTTGGAAATAATTTTGTCAGTAAGGTGATTGGCGACACCTTTTTCTACAGTAGTGAAATGCCCTATAACCTCTTTGCGGGAAAGAGTTTTATTTGCAATTTCCAATTTGCAATGGTCTGGCAGTTCATCCATGTTGAATGGAAAACCAACCTAGAACAACAGAAAGATTCTCCGTAGTACTTTAGTAAATACATTACACACAAGACCCAACAGCCATGTGATTACCAAGTTTGGTATTTAATGATCTTGCTCTTCCCTGCATGTCAATATTCAAATCTCATCTGTTCCCACCAAAATACCAAAAGGATTATTTTCGCTTTGAAATTTGATTTCCATGATTCAATATGAGCTGGAATATATCTAGTTGCAGTGATAAGGATATAAAAATCAAGTTTTGGGTAAAAATAGTTACAATAAACTATTTTGGATTTCCATCTCCGGTTCTTCTAATGAGCAATTCTTGATTCTTAAATACAAGTGAACAAGTATTTTAGAGGATCCATTACACCTATGGGTATCCATGTTAAAACTGCATTATCAAAAATTTTCTTTTGAGGCATTTGGGCTAGAAACCATCATGATTATATGGTTCAGAGCATTGTGATATTATAAACATGATTACTGAACCAACTATTTAAACACAAGGCACTATATTGTCAGAAATATTTTCTGGACGAGCCAAATCAGACGAATCCTGTGATAAGGGGTCGTCCAAACGGAACTTGGTGCGAATATTCCCCTTTTTGAAAAACCCAGTTTTGCTTTTATTCCCTGAGAAAGAATAATTTTCTTGTACAGTCAACAAGGGCTGGGATACACCAAGTCCTGAGGGATGTTTGCACTCCTGTGAGTGCTTGTACAAAAGCTTGTCGCCTCCAACAACCCTAGAAATATCAGTATTTTTGATGTTTAAATCACGCTGTATAATACTTGTTTGTGTAAAGCCATTGTTGTCCACATCTAAATTTGTGAATACCTGAAATCTGTTATGCAGAGAAATGGGTTCATTCTGAATGTTAGGTAATGTCCTTTGTCACTTCTCAGTATCAATGTGATTTTTTCTAACCATTTTCACATGAGGTGGATGGACATTTGTGCGGATCACAGGAGGTCGTACTTTGAGGTTGTGAGTTCGGGTTGCAGAGGTGAGCGAGACATTAGTAACATCCCTCACAGTGAATTTTTTTCCACTGTTTTTATTCAAGGCCTGAGCATAGGTCTTGTCAGGTCTGATCTTTTGATTGCCTCTTTTCTGGTTGTTTGACTATCTAAGCTAACATTTCGAATGTTTGAATTGTAGAAAACTCTGGAAGAATGAGTGTGAGTGCTCAAAGCATGAGCACCCAAGCTTATTCGTTTTTTGAAACTTTCTTGAGTTTGTTTTTACAGTCAACCTCTGCATGACTTAAAGTTTTGCCATCGGTGAAAAATGCAGAACAAATGTGCCTGTACACAGTACCCTTGGTTTCATGTGTTCTGGGCTGGTTACAAGTGCCTTGGTTATAATAAATGCAGGGCATGTTTTTGGTAATTTTTGAGTCATTTTCTTTGAATTTTGTATGCTTGATGTAAGGTGTGTCTCTGTGCATTTGCCCTTCTAACCCTATCAATTTTTTCCACCTCATTGTAATTTGCTATTTCTCCTTGTTCCATCCTACATAATAGGATGGCATGGCTGGCTTTGGCCGCATCCCACAAGAAGTCATTGGCATTGTCAAACAATGCAATCAAATAGTCTAACATGGAATCCTTAATTTCAGAATTTTTTTCCTCCTTCATTATGCGACCAAAGCCAGCCACCCATTGTGTTACAGAGAGCTGATCGTATGAGATGCGTTCTTTTGAGTTGCCTGAGAGGATGTACTCATGGGGCCATTTAACCCGAATCAGGACTAACACTTCTACAGGGCTTTGTTTAAGGAAACCCGTTCTTGCAAACGTTTTTCAACCCGGATTTGCAAAGTAACATCCTGACGCAAGGTCTGTAAATTTTTAGATGCACTATTCTGGTGAACAGGGGGAAGTGTAACACTATGTGTGGTTTGGACTTGGGTTTGATACTTTTATTTTTGATCTTTGTCCTATCGTTACTTTTTTTACAGGACTTCGTTTCCATAGCGTCAAGTCTACTACCCAACGTCTGGAGTTGTGCTGGAGATCTGCATGTTTATGGCGTGCTGAGAAGTACTCTGAACAACATCCAATTTTGCCGGATCTGACTTTTTAACAAAAGTTTCTGTGCTAGTACTTTCATTACCAGAACCACTTTCCTCATCCAAGGTAGCTATTAACGCTTCACAATCCGACTCATTGATAGAGAAATCATTATCTGACACTTGCCCGGATGAGGAAGACTTCTGTGGAGGCAGTAGATCTCTCATGAAGGTACTATCTTCGGCCATATGCAGCTCCACAGGTAGATGGACTTC
The DNA here is from genome assembly GCA_964017235.1 of Sabellastarte sp. h YS-2021. Classification (NCBI taxonomy): domain Eukaryota; kingdom Metazoa; phylum Annelida; class Polychaeta; order Sabellida; family Sabellidae; genus Sabellastarte; species Sabellastarte sp. h YS-2021. Next base: position 69,323,894 of record OZ024938.1, read on the forward strand.
ACTCCCATTCGAATGTAAGTTATACTGACGAGTGGATGATGCACCCATATCGTCAGAATAAAATAATAAACATTATAAAATTAAAACCTTAAAATGTAGCTTGTAAAAAGTGACTAAACTTGTAAAGTGGCTTCTCTGAACTCAATGTCACCCCTGTCACCTCTAGATTTCAAATGGCCGAATGTCTGGTCAAACCCTAAGGTGACCAGACAGTAGCCAATAGAAAATTAGGACATAGTTATGTGGTAGTTTCACAATAAACCGAAAATTGGGGTCCATAGAGCTGAACTACACGGCACCCAGATGCCAGGATGTAATGTCTAATGTTAACTTACAGCTGAAATTATCGTATATAGCAATCTTTTTCATCAGAAGCCCTTTCCTTTTGCTACTTTTAATCTTTTCTGTACCTTTGTAGCACTTAGTCTCTGCCAAGGCACCACAATCCAGCTTTAAAATCATCATTCGATAGCCATTTCCAGGAAATGTCAGATGGTTTATATGCTAAGTCGGGAAAGCCTTTTTTGAAGGGATAATATTTTAGCTTTTGCAGGAACAGGTGAGAGTTGTTGCAAAATGAATCATGTCACATAAATTATTCCAAGCTGTGGGACAATCAAAAACAAAGTAGTAGCCAAAAGTTTTCCTTTCAGATATATGTGCCGATGGATAGAATTAAGGAACCTCCAGGAACCTATTATCTGGATGGTTGCATCTCATACTATATCTTCAACAACGAACAGACAAAAGAGAACCCAAGCAACTTCCACACTCACTGCCACTAGTAAACCCCCTCTGGCTGTCATTTGTCACTACAAAGATGCCAGCTACATATCAGAGAGTTTGTCCACAAAAAGCATAGGGTACTTCTGTTTTTATTGAGTTTAATATTTAGATTTTCATCATGACTTTTGATTCTGTTGATTCTGTTATAGACCTTTACGACTGATATGTACATGACTTGGCAGATGTTCTCGACAAGCATCTGATATCTGGATTGATAAAGAAAGATTGTACTGATTGGGTATCTGATTCTTATCGACATGCTAAATCCCTTCGACATCAGTTTGAAAGAACTTGGCGCAGGACCAAAAATCCACTGAATAGAAGTCGGCTTCGTCGCCAAATTGCAAGATATAATTCACTGGTTAACAAGGATAAGTCAAACTACTATAGTAAACTTATCTCTGAAAATAGTCAAGACCCTAGAAAACTGTGGCATGTACTGTGTAAAACCCTGGGTAGGGTCTCTGACATGACACTTCCACCTCATGATTCTGACAAGACATTGGCGAACCAGTTTGTCTCCTATTTTCATAATAAAATCAAAACAATTAGAGATACTTTCATCCCCTCTAGCATTGAAAAGGATGTTCATCCTTCTTCTGACCCCCCAAAAATTTACTACTTTTACTGAAGTTACTCAAGATACTGTTGATAAAATCATCAGAAACTCGCCTACGAAATCCTGCCTGTTGGACCCCTGGCCTACTTTTCTCATCAAAGAGTGTAGTGACATACTATTACCATCACTAACAAAGCTGGTGAACTGTTCACTCATGGAGGATTGCATCCCTGATGGTTTCAAAACTGCTGTAGTTAGTCCACTTTTAAAAAGGCTACTCTTCCTGCAGACGACTTTAGGAACTATTGTCCTGTATCTGTCCTTAGTTTCATGTCAAAATTAGTTGAATGTGTGGTTGCTAAGCAATTGATAGAAAATATTCATGTTCATAGCCTAGACAATCCATATCAATCAGCATATAAAACAGGCCACTCGACTGAGACTACTCCTCTTTCTATAACAAATGAAGTTCATCTATCTCTGTCAGGAGGCGAACCAACTGCTCTTGTACTGCTTGATCTCTCAGCAGCATTTGATACGATTGATCATTCCACCCTTTTTCATTGTCTTCAGACCTGGTTTGGTATTGGTGGTTCTGTTCTTAAATGGTCTACCTCCTACCTATCTGAGTGCTATCAGTCAGTAAAAATTGGTTCTACTCTCTCCGATCTTTGTAAACTCCTGTTGGGTCCTTTGTTATTTTCTTTGTATACAACCCCCATTAGTTTGGTTATTGGTAAACACAAAGGAGTAAATTTCATTGTTACGCAGATGACATGCAAGTCTATATCCATCTATCCCAGAAGAATTCATCTGCTGCCTTTGAAAATTTGAACAGGTGCCTGGACGATATAAAGGAGTGGATGTCAGCCAGCAAACTCAAACTTAATCCAGAAAAAACTGAGTTTATTGTATTTGGCTCAAAAATACAGTGGGACAAATTGGAAGTTCATTTTCCATCTACCATCTTGGGTAGTCATCTTTGCCCTGCCGAGTGGGTCAAGAATCTGGGTGTGTGGTTCGATTCCGATTTTTCCTTGTCCAAACATGTTCAGAATGTCTGCAAAAGTTGCTTTGCACAACTCCATGATTTTAGACATGTCAGGCGGTTTCTTAATCATGATACTTCTGTACTTGTGGCCAATGCTCTTGTAAGCAGTCGGTTGGACTACTGTAACTCACTTTTTAGGAGTCTTTCTAAGTTCAATCTTTGTAAATTACAGTGCATCCAAAACAGTGCTGCCAGAATCGTATCAAATACCAGTAGAAACACTAGTATAACCCCTGTTCTTAAGAATCTGCATTGGCTTCCTGTTGAACATCGCTCAGTCTTTAAAACTGCTACCCTTGTCTACAAGTTTCTCCACACTGGTTTGCCCAAGTATTTTGCTCCATACATCTCCTCCTACAGTACCAGGCGCAGCCAGAGTGGTGGTAATTTCTTTGTCATTCCCAAGTTTCAACCCTCAATCCATAAATCTGTTTTGCCTTCAATGCCCCCACTATTTGGAATGCTCCTCCTGAGGAGATTCGTGCGTCCCCCTCTCTTGCCTCCTTCAGAAAATGGCTCAAAACCCACCTTTACACTAAGGCATACCCTCCTTAGGTTCACTCACCCTGGTGTTCTCCGTGGTGCTGAACTTTTTCTGTCCCTAGACTTTGAGATTGGTTGACTGTTTTTGTTTTGTTTGACCTTAGATTCCCCTTCCTATTGGGGAGATTAAGTGCTATAAAAGTCCAATTACAATTAGAATTAGTCTTGCAGACAGAGGAGGACACATCTGAACCCAGAACTAACACCTGCCATACAGCCAGCACCACAACAACAGCCTCAGCAACCCCCTGGGAAAAGAAGCCACCAAACCACTGGTCCATGCCCTGGATCCTTCAATGACAAGAAGAAGGATGCTACAGTAACATCCTGGCCGACCTCATACACACGGACATCCCAGGATACCAGAATTTTGTCAGGATGCCACCAGCCTTTTTGACCTCATCAAAGAGTGCATACACCATCCCATCAAGAAGTCAGTCACTAATTTCAGGAAGCCCTTAGAAGTTGGATTGAAACTGTCAATAATGCTGAGACACCTAGTAACAGGAGATATCTACAATTCCATGCAGTATCAATGGCTTGTTGGCCAAACAACCATCTGCAAATTCTTTCCCCAGGCCGGCCGAGCCATCCTTGCTGAATTCTAGGATGAATATTTGCACTGCCCTCATAGTCCTGATGAGTGGAAAAGGTTTGAGGAGAAGTTGAGAACCAAATGGAATGTCCATCAAGCTGTAGGGACACTAGTCAGGAAGCATGGCGCCATGAAGAAGCCAAAGAAATCAGGCAGTGACTATTACAAACACAAGGACTTCTTTTCTCTGGTGTTGCTAGACCTGGTAGACACAGAGTCCAGTGGTTCTTCATCAAGTGCACAGATTTTCAACAGAAGTGATTTGATGGAAAAGATTGATGGCAGCTGGGGCTTTCGGCACCTGAAGCAATGTGAGAGGGAGGGCCACATTTGCACTACTTCTTGCTGGGTGACAACGCCTTTGCCCTCATGCCATGGCTTGTGAAACCCTACAGCAGAAGACAACTCCCAAGAGAACAAAAATAGCCACCATCTCCCAGGGGAACGAATAGCCATGTACAGGATCTTCAGAGGCATGACGGTGGTGGAAAACACCAATTTAGGGTACTACTGCTTTTAAAGGTGTGGTGTTACACAGCATGATGATGATACACCAATGTGGAGCAGACAGGGCATCAACCCCACAGAATGATGCAGCAGCCCTACAAAATGAACAAGCTGTGTATGTGCCTAATGAGAACTACAGGAATCCTTCGAGGGAAGTCAAACATCAATGAGAACTACTGAAAGACTACTTTAACCATGTGGGCGCACTGACTTGGCAGTATAACAGGATCTGACAGGATGTATCATCTAACAACCCTGTGGAGAGAAACTGGCATCTATAAGTCCTTTTCACAACTACTACCAGTACTTCTCAGGACTAACCAAATATTTTAAGAACTTTTGTTAAGCTGGTGTTGCTCAAATGTCCAACAAATTTTCAAACAAAAGCAAATCCATTTCCAACAAGTGTCAAAACTATTTCAAACCAAATCACAAGTCCCCTGTTGAAAACATTTAATCCAAGTAATTTTTCAGTGAAATGTTTGATAATCATCCGAATCTTAGGGGAAACTAATAATGAAGTCAAAGTGTTTTGTTATTGTATTTTGTTTTGTTAAATGTTTTTTGAGGAGGGCCAAAATTTTATTGCCATTGTCTTTTTTGCAAATTTGTAAGATATTTTACAGTTCAAACTCATATAAATCTTAGGGAAAACTATAAATGAATTCTAAGTGCTTGAATGTCGGTTGTCGAAAACAGCCGCAAGTGTGTCAATGAATTATTTGTATGAATTGTTTGTAATTTTGGAGGGCCAAAGTTTATTTTTATAAGTTGTGAAACTCTTTACAAGTTGTTTTTCTTGTGTTAGGGGCCAAAATGTTTTTTTTGTGATTGATGTTATGCTTCTTGGTTTACGATTGTTTAGAACACTCAGCTATTAATTGTTTTTGGAAGAATCGTGCGGTCCTGAAAGGAAATTGCAACGGTTCTACTGTGGCTCCTGTTTTTCGTTTGCTGACTTCAGATGAGGCTGAGGCTGGATTGTTGACTGCTGATATTCTTGCTGTACAGTGGTGGTTGTTAAAAAAGAGGCAGCTGGTGCTTGCATGTCGGCTGGTGAAAACAGCTGCAAGTGTGTCAATCTGTTGGTAGCTCATCAAAGACTGAAGATTTTTGAAAAAAAGCTTGAGTGTCCTGATATGTTGTGTTGACATTCTTCACCTGTAGCAGAGGCAATTGATGGAGGGTTGAAGGGCTTTATTGGGATCAATGTGATGGTAAGTGGTTTTGAAGGTCTAGTCTCTTCGTCGTCAACTACTAAGAAGGGAGGGTTGGATGACCTGGCTTGTAGGCATATGAGTCTCTGGGATGGTTAAGATGTATTCCCATGTAGCTGGTGCTGGCTGCTGTGGCCGATGAAATGTCTGAGGCACAAATGTTGAAGCTTTGTGAAAGTGTGTGTTGCTGGGGCTGACAATCGCATTTTTCTGACCCACTTTGGATGCTGCTAAGAAGCCTCACAGTCCTGTTTCTAATGTCTGACAATCTTTTTCTTCTAATCTCTCTACCTCCAATGCAAGGTAGTTGCAGAAAGCTGTTGGTGTTATTTTGTGCTTTTGCCCGAGGAATGATGACACTATTTTCATATCTGTGAACTGGTCCATGTCCTACTGGTCAACTGAGGAACATCAGAAGCTGTGGTAGGGCTGGTGACTTGTTTAGGCTGTAATGTGGTTTTCTGTTGACAACTTTTTCAGGATATATTGAAATCCCTTCACTTGAGACAATGTGCGCCAAGAATGCTACTATGTCTTTGAACAGATTGCATTTCTTTGGAGATAATTTCAAATTTACCTGTCTCAATGTCTCAAAAACTTGTTTCAAATGTAAATTATCTTTTTTCAAATTTGTTACTTTTAACAATAATATAATCAAGGTATAACAAGCAGATGTCATATTGCAACCCAGGTAGAACTTTTTCCATTAATCTGTCAAATGAACTTGGGGCTTTGTTAACACAAAAGGCGTTACATTGAATTCATATAAACCACTTTGGATGGTGAAAGCAGTCTTTCATTTGTCCTCTGGGTGCATTTCCATCTGCCGGTAACCACTTGCTAGATTTATGGTACTAAACCACTTTGACCCATTTAATGATTAAAGACAATCATTTGGGTTTGGAAGTCTACAGGAATCTTTTTATGGTGACATCATTTAACTTACGATAATCAATACAAAATCTACAGGATCTGATGACCATGGGCTGTTTGATGGTGTAATGATATCATTTTCCAGTATTTATTGCAATTTCTTCCAGTTCAACTTGACATTTCGAAATAGGTACCCCTCTAGGCCTTTGCTTAACTGGTGGAGCAATTCCTGTGTTAGTCCTATGCTGGAACAAAGAAGTTCTCCCTAAGTCTGCCTTTGACCGTGCAAAAACATCAGAATATTCAATGAACAAGTTTTTAACCTGCATTTGCTCAGTTAAGCTGAGATCAACTTTGCATTCATTCCATAATGTTTGAACAAGGTCAGGCAATAACCTATCAGTTGCAATCCTAGTCCTTACACTTTATGCTTTAACATTGACCATCATTTTTATCTGACTACCCAGAGCAAAAATCATTTCATTGTATAATCTCTTTGGCTCATCTCAAGTATTCAAAACTCAGGACTTTTGTGTAAATCAAGGTTCACCCATGATCGTGGCACCAACACTCCTGTCTGTTCTATTACCTTTGGGCATCTTTCTAGCATCATTTCTGAAGATATTACTTCATCACTTGAATGTTCTAAATGCGCAGGTACTATCATTTCACTATTGGATGGTACAGTGATATTTTCACTGAACTTTATATGGAACGATTAAATCAATTATGCACTGATGTTCTTGAAAGAAATCATATCCTAAAACTAATGGTTCACTTATTTTAGCCACTAACAACTATAGCTGTAAAATTCCTATGCCAGGTATCTCAAGTGGCAAACTTACCTGACCTATCAGTTTTATCCTACGCCTTTCAGCAACATTAATATTATTGTTTATGACTTCCAAATCAAGCCTTTGAACCCTTGGGATAGCATAATTCTTCCTTAGATGAATAATGCTCATATTAGCCCCTGTGTCAACTAAACAATTCAATTTACATGATAAAATCTTGGGTCCCCTATTACACTGGAGTATGACCCTCTGCGTCAGCTGTTGCTTGTTTAAATAGTCCCTTTCCTCCTTTTTTTTCTTATTCTATTGTTAATTCCTACAATCCTTGATCATATACCCTGGTTTATCACAATAATAACAAACTTTACGCTTTGACTTCTTACTTCTGGAACTGTCACCCTGTTTTGCATTTTTAACTTGAGATAATTTAGCTAACTTCATCTTCTCCTCAAGTTTGGCAGTCATTACTTAAAATTCTTGCAAAGTAACAGTTTCAGTGGCATTTGCACACTTTGTTTCTTTGAGAGACCTTAATGGTAATCTCCTGTCCTTACTCCTACAAAAAGCCACAATTTCTATGACTGTTTTTAAGGCATCTTGTATTGTTTTAGGCTGGCTTTGAAATACAACTAGTATTCCCTAGTTCCAATTCCCTATCATTTAATGCATGTAAGAGGCTATCCTTAGCCATATTCCCTTGTATATCCAATGGGATACCAGGACTAGCATCTCTACCAATCTCCTAATATCCTGTGCCAGTTGTGGCAATGGTTCATTTTCTCTCTTAATTCTAGACTTTAACTGAGCTCTGTGCAACTGATGATTGGTTATCAGGCTCAAATCGCTCCCTCAGTGCAACTACCAGAGAATCCTAATGCCTTTGTGGAAAGGGTGATTAATCAACTGATACAGCCACAGCTTAATTCTTAAGACACGTAGCTAATTGCGAATCCATTACATTAAAACTCCATTGGTTATATTCATCTCAAATTGAATCAAAAAGTCACTAAAACTTCCTACATGAGATTTAAACCTAGATGTAAGTCCCAAAGCTGTTTCATATTTATAAGTGTCACGCACTTAATCTTTGGCCCAAATTGCAGCATTACATCCCAATATTTGGTTTAGTTATGCCGCCAAAATGTCACCCAGGTGCATGGTTTATTGTAGCCAGACCCGTTCCCTGCCGGATACAGAGCACTGTTACATGGGTTTAACCCAGTCTGTATGTCTCAAAGCTATATTTGATTTATTGGTGTCATTCACTTAGTGTCTGGACCAAATTGCAGCATTCTAGCTCAATATTTGGCTTAGTTATGGTGGAAAATTGACCCCCTGTATGTATTAGTTTACTGCAACCAGTGGGGATCATTTCCGGTTGTAAAAGCTTGTGACAAGAGTTTCTTTTATAGGTGTAAGTCTCAAAGCTATTCTATATTTATTAGTGTCACTCCCTTAATGTTCGGCCCAAATTGCAACATTACATCCCAATATTTGGCTTAGTTATGCTGCCAAAATGGTGCACTAGGTATATGAGTTTTATGCAGCTAGAACACTTCACTGAAGGTTACGGGTCTGAAAGCTATTCCCTGTACATGGGTATATTTTACTCAGTGTTTGTACCAAATTGCATTATAATATATGGCGTAGTTATGGTGGGTACATATGAGTTAGCAGTTCCTTTGAGACACCTATCCACAGGGGAAGGCTACACTTCACCGCAATACCAATGGAGGGTTGGAAGAATGACCATGTGCAAATTTGTCCCCCAGGTCCTCAAAGCCATTTTGAAAGAATTTCAACAAGAGTATCTGGTGTGTCCCACTGATCCTGGAAACTGGAAGAAAATTGAAGAAAGAGTTAGAAACAGATAGAATGACCCCCATGCAGTCAGTGCACTAGCTTGAAAGCACATTGCTATCAAGAAACCCAAGAAGTCAGGCAGTGAATATTTCAACTACAAGGGCTACTTCTAAATGGTACTTCTGGCTTTAGTTGATGCAGATTATAAGTTCCTATGGGTCAACGGGGGGTCCAGTGGCTCATCATCTGATGCTCAGATATTAGAATGAAGAAGAATGGAGAATGGAACCCTGGGAATACCACCACCTGAGCCACTATGACCTGAGGGGCCCTATCTGCACTACTTCCCGCTGGGGACGATGCCTTTGCCCTGATGCCTTGGTTTATGAAGCCTTACAGTAGATGTCACCTGACCAGGGAGGAGAGAATAGCCAACTACAGAATACCCAGGGGGAGACGGGTGGTCAAGAACTCATTTGGTATACTTGTCAAGAGATTCAGGGTGCTGTTGATCACCATGGAACAGAGGCCAAAAGTAGTTAGAGACATTGTGTTAACATGTGTGTTACTACATACTACATGTTAAGAAGCCATCAGAGGGGAGCAGACAGGCCACCCACTCCAGCCAACAACATAGTAGCACTACAGGCAGACCAGGGGGAACAGGGACAATATGAAAACTTCAGAAACCCATTGAGGGAGGCCAAACATCAAGGAGACCTACTGAAAGACTATTTTAACCACGTGAAGGAACTGGCTGGCCAGGAGGACAGAGTTTAAAAGACTGATGGGAGAAGACTGAGGGGGAGAAGATGCTGTCATATATCAGTCATTTTCAGGACTATCCAAATAATCCAAGAACTTTTATTAAGCAAAGTGCTACTTTGCAAAAAAGTAACACCGAATTTCCAACAATTTAATTCAAATTCTATATCACCACAAATATTCCCCCATCACAAACAAAATTCCATCCCAAATTCAATTGAAAAAAGCCAAATTAAATCACAGATTCAAAACCAGGTCCTCACTTAATAGACATGCCACCCCAACATGACCTGGCTTTATTCTCCTAAAAATAATTTGCAAAGTGGTATTTAAAAAAGTGTCCAAATGTTGGGTTTTGTGACACAGGCACATGGGTTTGAGTCCACATCTTTGTTTTCAGGGGACGTGGGCTTGAGTCATTTTTGGGGGGTTGGGAATTATTTTTTTAATTTTGTTTGGTTTCAGTGGTGGTGGTTTTACTTAGATTTCTTTGTGCTTTTTATAATATGTTGGGGGGTTTGAAGTTTAATATTTGTTCAACATTCACCCATTTATTCACACAATTTTTGTTGTGTACTGTGGAGAAGTATAAGTGTTGGATGGTGTGCTTTCTTTTGTTTTTGGGCTATCAAACATGTAGGCCTGTTTTTTGTGTGACTTGTGTGGGCTAATCGGCTGATTTGGGCTGACTCTAACTCTGCTGGCTGGACTGACTGGGAGGTTTTGATTGTACTTGATGAGTGGTAGATGGCACTGGTGACGGTGCTGGTTGAAGTTGAGAGGTGAAAATGTCTGTGTTGTGTCTATCTGCTGATACTGTAGAACACTCACAAAGAGACTTTTTTTTTTTTTTTTAATCTTTTTATTCACACTTTAATATACGAAAGACAGACAATACAAAAACAATTACAAAATACAAAGACAATTAAATACAAACATACACACAATATACAAAAGCTATGCTTATATAAATAAATGAAACACCTAACCAAAACACCTGAATGAATTATCTTTGAATATTAATACTTTTTAAAAGCCTGTACTCGTAATTTTGTTTAAAGTAAATTGAATTAATTTTTGCATTTCGTTATCAACTCTTTCCAGGCTTTCAGTTGAGCCAAAGGTTTCTCGATATATTTCAAGCTTTCTTTTTAACAAGTTAATAAATTCATTAATTATAAAGGGTTTGCTTTCTACCTTTAACCTATTTAAAAACCATTTTGCAAGCAAAATAATAATGTTTTCTAGAGTTACTGGTGCACTCATATTCCTCTCTTGTATTCCAATGCCAAATAAAATTTCACACACAGTGTAATCACATGAAGTTATAACAGTTAAATTTTTTTGCATCCAGATCTGAATTTCTTTCCAGAATATTTTACTATAACTGCAATAGAATAAATGGTGTTCAATTGTGTCAATTTGTCCACAGTGGTTTCAGCTGGGACTATCCTTTATTTTCCAGGTATACAAGTTATAGTTACAATTGAGTAATCGGTTTATTAATTTATATTGAAAACTATGAAAATATGGTTCTAATCTAATTGTACTTGTAAGTGTAAAAATATTATGCCACGGAGCAGCCTCCATGAAAGGATAAGTTTCAATCCAATGATACAGTGAGGTAGGCTCATGAATCTTATGTTGCAGCACTGCCCAATATAGTACTTTATTATTTACTTTGGTTATATCAGTAAATTTCTTTCTGACTAAAACTTTTGGATTTGACGATTTAATAATATCTAAGGATGGCATGTTCTTAATTTTTTCTTTCCAGTCTTTAGGTACAGAACTAATTATTTTATTATAACTTAGTTTGTCAATTTTTAATTGTGATCTTTCTTTAAACTCCTCTAAAGACAAAAATTGTCCTTGACCATTTGTCAAATCTGCCACAATCAAACTTGTTGTTTGATTTTCTAATAGTTTAAAATATTTTGCTTGCAGTGGTTTTCCGGCAGAACATATATATTTATTGTCAAATATATACTCATTGTAGACATCGTTCACTGTAACAGGTGATACTGCATAAAAATTCAACCAACACTTTAGAGTTTGTCTGTGGAATGATGTAAGACATTTATTTTCATAGCAATCTGTAAGTTTATTTCTGAAAAGGTGTCTTGGTGTATTAAACAGATACCATGTTAAGTGTTGAAATTTCCCTTGTTGGGCAGGCAATGCAAACAAATTTTTAATCCATTTAATCTTTGAAGTAGAGTGTATGCCATATATATCTGGCATTTTAAGCCCCCCTGCCGAATATGTTGCAATTATCGTGCTTCTTTTTATTTTTGCTTTTTTATTGTTCCACAAAAAATTAAAGAACATTTTATCTATTTGTTGTAAAATATGATCTGTGCAGTAACACACTGACAACAGGTAATTTACCTGAGGCAATACTAGTGTTTTCATAATCAGAATTTTACCCTTTAATGAGAGGCTTCTTTTTTTTCCAAATGTTCAATATTATTTCCATTTTTTTCAACTTTACCTCAAAGTTTAATTCAACATTTTGTTTGGCGTTATAAGAGAACCATATTCCAAGTGTTTTAAAACTGCCGTGATTAATTTTTATTCTGCTTATTTCTTTTGGTAATGTTTTATTTTTAAATTTATAAATGCCAACAGGGATTACTTCAGTTTTCTCAACATTAATCTTAAGACCAGAGCAATTTTGAAATTTTTTCATTACAGATAATAATTGTATTATGGAATCAGTGTCTTTAACAAAAATGGTTGTATCGTCTGCTAACTGACAGATTTTATATTCTATGTTTCTAAATTTTATTCCACATACTTTTTCATTATTTCTAATTTTAATTGCCATTACTTCAGCGACTAAAATGAAAAGGAGTGCGGATATGGGACACCCCTGTCTTATACCCCTACTGAGCTCAAAATATTTTGAAAAGTAACCATTGTTGCTGACACATGACTCGATTTTATTATATAATATTTCAATCCATTTCAAAAATGATGGTCCAAAATTAAATGATTTTAATGTTCTGAAAAGGAATGGCCATTCAACACTGTCAAATGCCTTTTCGAAATCTACTAAAATAATGAAACCTGGCAAGCGTTCTAAGTCTGTGTAGTTCATAATGTCTTCAATAATTCTTATATTTTCTCCTATATATCTGTTTTTCATATATCCTACTTGATCTACTTGAATTAATTTTGGTAACACTGTTTGTAGTCGATTTGCTAACGCCTTTGTTAATATTTTATAGTCTGTATTCAACAAACTTACTGGCCGCCAGTTTTTTAGAAAACGCAAATCTTTATCCGCCTTTGGAATGAGGTTTAAAATGTCCCGTTTTTGATCATTTGTAAGCATTCCTGTTTCAAATGAATAATTATAGCCCTCAAAGAGTAAATGTTTTATATCTGGCCAAAAGAATTTGTAGAAATTAGTTGTGAAACTATCATTCCCAGGTGACTTATCATTTTTTAGTTGCTTTAAAGCTTTTCCTATTTCTACCAAGGATAAATGTGCATCACAGTCTTTTCTTTCTGTTTCATTAAGCTTAGGTATATTTTCAGTAAAGAATTCTGTATAATCTTGTTCATCAGAAGATTTGGTAGCGTACAGATTATGATAATATTTTCTTTGTTCATCAAGGATTTTCTCTGGCTGTGTTATTTCTGTTGAGTCATTTAGTATTAATTTTTTCATATGTTTCTGATCATAATATCTTTTTTCTAAATTTAAAAAAAATTTTGTATTCTTTTCCCCTTGCTCAACCCACTGTAATTTTGACCTGAAGACTCTGCCTTCTGCTTTTACAGCTTCTATCTCTTCCCATTCAGTTTTCAATTTGTTATATTCTTCATAAATTTTTATATTTTCTATGTCATTTTCCAATGTCTGTAATCTTTTTAACAAATCAATTTCCTTTTGTTTGTTCTTTTTTGCTTTTGATATTGAATAAAACAATGTAACTGATCACAGTTGACATTTTACAAAATCCCACATTGTATTTGAATTTTGCAGAGTGTTAGATACTGTAATGTCATTAATTTCCTTTTTAATTAGTGCAATGTAATCTTTATCTGTCAAAAGTTTATTGTTAAATTTCCAGTAGCTACTACCTCTGCGCTGACTTTTAACTACATTTAGACATATTCGGATGATGCTATGATCCGACTTACATCCAGGTTTAATAGATGTATCTAAAATGTTATACGTCACAATGCCAGAAACAAGAAAGTAGTCTAGCCTTGACTGAACTATACCAGCTTTAGTGTGTTCCCTCCTTGTAAATTTTAAATCTTCCGGATTTCTTTGCCTCCAAATATCTTTTAGGCCAAATTCTTCCATAAGGCTTAATAAGTTGTCTGTATATCTTGAACTCCTTTCAGGTTTTCCTCCCTTTTTGTCGACTTTAATATGTAGGTAAGTGTTAAAATCCCCACCAATTATCATCTGTTTTTCACTAAATTGTTTTAAGTAACCCCTCAATTTTGTTAAAAAATAAGTTGCTGTTCAATATGATCTTTAGTTGGTGCATACACATTTACTAAAAGCATCGAGTTTTCATCAATCATAGAGTTTAAAATTATTATCCTGCCTTCATTATCTGTTAAAACATCAGACACTTGTAATTTTGCCCCCATCTTGGGAGGTATTAAGATAGCAACCCCTTTACTCTGCCTACTCCCATGAGGAAAAAAAACATCACCACCCCACTCAGAAGCCCACTTATTTTCATCAGACTGAACAGAGTGTGTTTCTTGTAACATTGTAATACCATTATGTCTTGACCTTAACCAATTGAAGATTGTGTTTCTTTTATTAGAGTCCCTAAGGCCTCTGCAATTGAAAGAGTTGACAGCTATTTCTTTATCCAATGAGTTCATTTATATAGACTAATATCCATTTTCTAAAGATTATATACAGGCAGTGTAAATTAAAAGTCAATATATATGATATCAGTGTTTGTATACAGGTGTATTCATAGTTTTTGCCAGAGATATAACAACATAGCAAAATATTCTTTTTGATACTCAACACTAACACACACCAAAACACAGTCATTTGAAGAAGGACAAATAAATGCAGCAGTGTTCCCAGACCTATTTACAAAAACAAAGAGAAACATACCTATTCTGGATTCAAACTTATTGGTACTCAATTTTTGCCTTTTCCACTTAATTTAATCATTAGTGGTTCATAATATATACTTGCTTAAATCTATTACTAATAACAATACATTTTATCTTTTCAAATATTACTCAGGATTACTTCATTTGTAAAAATTAATTCTAAGTTTCAAAGTCTTAAATTGCAACTTTCAACCTACAAGATTCACTGATTTTAATCACTATTACTTTCACTCTCAAAAGTGATTTTCCCTTCAGGAATCTTTAAATATACAGTAAATTAAAACCTTTTTAAAAAACTTTAACTTTAAAGAAAAAAAATAATTTTCAAGAATATCAAGTACACAATGACCTATAGTTATAAATATGTTTAAAAATACTAAAGCAATTGATCTATTGCAGTGTGTATGTGCACCTTTACTGTTAAACAGTTTATTTTAAGAACCATCACAAACAATCTACTAGGTGCACAGCTCTCAGTTTTAAATCTCAGTAAAATAAAAATTGACAAATTAT
Source organism: Sabellastarte sp. h YS-2021 (assembly GCA_964017235.1). Taxonomy (NCBI): domain Eukaryota; kingdom Metazoa; phylum Annelida; class Polychaeta; order Sabellida; family Sabellidae; genus Sabellastarte; species Sabellastarte sp. h YS-2021. Next base: position 69,339,009 of record OZ024938.1, read on the forward strand.
AGTAATTGACAAATTATGTATCAAATAAGTAGCAATATGCACTGAGACTAACTTGGGTCTAATTTATCTGATCTGATGATTCTATATATCCTGATTGCCATCAATAAGGTTAAACTGGTATTTAAACTTTCTATTTAGTATATCCTGACCTTGCTAATTTAGGTCAGTTAATCTGCATAATATAAATATGCATGTCTTTAAAAAAAATAACACTGCAGTCAAACCTTTGCATCAATGAATGCAGCTATACACACAAGTTGAAAGAGTGTTTGCTCACAGTATTAAGGCTACCATTATATTTGTAAGTACTATCATAAGAAACAATTTAATTGGCTGATTAAATGACAATATATAGTTCTGAAAACATCACACTCATACATTTAAAAAAAGTAATTTACTTTGCAGTTACATCCATCTGTCTTTTTAATATCTATTTTATATTGGTAATGAACATCACCTTATTCTACGCATTTCATCAGAATTTTCATCTTTACAAAAGAAATTGACCTATCACAAAGAACCATAACAAATACTATATAGTATTAATTATCTTAAGCAACAAAGTAAATGTTAAAGTAGAGGTTTTCAAGTACACAAAGTTATTCTTTATATTTAGTGTATCATGTTTTCCAAATGTAAACAAGAAAAAGAATAGCTTAGTTAACCAGAGAGTAATAAAGTTTACCTTAGAATACAGTTTTTCAATTGAACAAGTTACAGTCCTGCTTTGAGTGTGTCTCACAAAGAGACTTGATAATCCTTAAGCATTCTGCTCACTCTCCTTCTGTTGTGAAGGTGCAACTGATGAGGGGGCGAGGGTGGGTTGTAAATCATCTGTCTGGAAGTCCCAGGATGTTGGTCGTCCACAACTACGTAAGAAGTAGTAGGCTGTGTAGACGGTGATGAAGATGAAGGCCTTTGTGGTTGCTGAACTTTTTCAGTCACTGTAACAGGTTTTCCAGTGAAAGTCTCTGTTGGCTGCACAACTGGTATGAAAACTGTCTGAGTTTCTGGAATGGTGAGTATGGAACAAAATTCATTTGCAGCACAAACATTGTATCATTTTAGAAGTATTTAACAAACTGTAATAAGATAAATTAAAATCTTTGTTTTGAACTTAAAAGCATTGAAAATCTAAATCAAATATAAACCAAGCAATAATGCATTTCAGAACTACATTTTTGCACAACATTTTATTTCTCATTTTACTTGAACAAATTTTGAGCCACTAAAAACACTCCTTTTAATATAGTATGCTGGGTTAGATTTTCACAGTGAGTTTGTTTGAAAGTTAGCTGCTCCTTTGACAGCTCACAGACGATTATTGTAAAGTCAGATTGTAAAGAAATGCAAAGAATTAAAAAAATATCCAACTTTACAAATTAAATTGCTTGTTTTGTACTTGTCAGGAGGTATTTTTTCAAGGTAGCATTTTTCCATGAGGTATTTTTCTATGCACTCTGAATGTCATTCAGAATTGAAAAGACTTGGTAAATGTACCCACTGAACTAATTGATATGAAAAAAGTTGTGAAAACACTTCAATATTGAATGCATTGTGCTGCGTATGACTGGCAAATAGCACTCTTTTGTTCTTGGCAGACTGGCCAATGAACTGAATCACAATCCACTGTCAGAAAATAATGTAGTGTTAACTCTCCATTATGCAAAAATAATGGAGAGTTGAGACAATGGCAGGGTCGCCCGTCTGGGTTTTATAAGACATATAATGACTAGGAATTTGTTCAACTGGCAAGAAATTTGTATTACAAGATTAACTTCAGGATCTTTCTTGATGGCTTAATGGGAAATTTGTTTTCCTTTGTATATGACGGTGAATGAGATGTGTAGTGCAGTTTTTAAAAGATTCCATATATTCTTGAATTGAGTTTATTTCATCAACAGTATCCAGTTTCATTAACAAGAGAGCCCACGATAGCCAATGTTCACCAAATGCACTCTATGTTCACAATTATACATTTCACAATAATATACTTTTTAAAGATTTTAAAAAGATTTTATAGTCCTTTATTAATCCTTTGTTTGTTTGATTTTATTTCAAGTTCCAAGGTTGTCTCTGAAGCTGCCAGTACAAAGCTGCTCATTGATGGTAATTGCTGATAAAGGAGAGTGAGGCTGTGTCTGCATTAGCTTTTATTATCCACCACGCAACGTATTTGCCCTAAATACGGGGAAATACAGACCGGGATGTATTTTTTTTGTATACACCGGCGCCCCGGTACTATGGATAATGAGTGGGAATAACTTCCGGTTTTTCAACAATATCTCGGAAAGTATGTAACTTACAAATATGTATAATATATCATTAGAAAGGTGTTCTTACAGTGCTTCTACTCGTGTGAATTACATAAAAATCTATGCAGAAATAATTGAGATATTGCAACTTAAAGATTGAAGTTTTTATATTCACTGTTGCTACTGGTCTTTTTGATAGTTTTTCACATTCTCTCATTAAAGATTCGTGTCATTTAACCCATAAATCATACAAAATGGTGGATAATAAAAACAACCCTCATCAGACATATACAGAAAAAATATATCACTTATGAAGATTAACAATATAATACTCGTGCTACGCACTCGTATAATATTGTTATCTTCATTCGTGATATATTTTTTCTGTATATGTCATTCGGGAAGTTTTCCTATTTTATACTGGTTACTTGCAAGTTGTATTACACCTGTTGGATGATACATTATCTACAATTAGTGCCGATGTAATCATTACTGTGTAGGATGTTTAATACTGTATTGATAGAAATTTTAGCGTTTATTAAATTATTTATTAGATTTTACACATGAAATATGTTATCATGTCATACCAATGCCCCTGTTCCACCAAAGGATTTACCCTGATTGGTCCTGCAACTGACAATTGTCTAGAGTCTGTGAAAAAAACCCGAAGAATGGTCAGGAAGATGGAATCTGGATCCAGGTCTGCTATTAAGCCCAGGGCCCGTATTCACAAAGATTCTTAGAATTTTTCTTAGAATTACACTTAAGTGTAAGAAAAATTCTTTGCTAAGAATTTTCTTATTCTTAGAATAAAATCGTATTCACAAAACAATTCTGAGCTAAGAATAATTCTAAGAATGGAAGTAAAAGGAAATGTATGCAATTCTTAGAATTTTTCTTAGACTAAGTGTAATTCTAAGAATAATTCTAAGAATACAGATCTTGGCCTATGTGAACAGAAACTGGAATTTTTAAAAATAATATAAAGAGACAGCATTTTGTCAAAGTACACACAATTGACAACTAATTTGTAAAACTCTGTTCTGAATGTCGATTTGCAATCAGTTGCTGCACTGTAATCATCAAAGCAACTATTTTTCTGAAGTTAAGCATGCCATGAGCCATTCTTAGATTTAAACAAAATTCTTAGAAAATTCTAAGAACAAAAGTTTTGTGAATACCAAATTCTTATTCTTAGAAAAATTCTAAGAATAAAAACCATTCTTAGAAAAATTCTAAGGATAAGTATAATTGTAAGAATAAGAATCTTTGTGAATAGGAAAATTCTTATTCTTAGAATTTTTCTAAGAAAAACGACAATTCTAAGAAAAATTCTAAGAATAAGCATAATTCTAAGAATAAGAATCTTTGTGAATACGGCCCCTGATCGTCATTAGGCAGCGTTGGGAAGCCTCAGACATCCTCAGACAAGATTGTTCCCCTACTATAAAGTGATTAAGCCACGTTTGTGATGGGATTCAACCCCGATCCTTTCAGGGATATACTGACTGGGCCTGTCTGAGGCCACCTCAGCCCTTCCGTGACTAATGACCAATTTCCTCAGATAGCTACTGCTTGGCGACATATAATGGCACACACTTCAAATTGGCACAAAACGGAAGTCAAAATATTTAACAATACTGGTTCTTTATCGGCCACACTCGTGCATTTTCTCTTAACAAATAAGGAAGTGGAACTGATGACAGAATAATTTAAATATCTTCGGCAATTTCCGTATGCAAATTATGCCAATCTGAGGCGCTGATTTCATGTAGAAATTATATTATCTCCCCTTAAAAACAATTCTAACAGGTTTATTGTTTTTATTTGATGTTAGTAAAATAGTTAAATAACTTACGCTTGTGTCAATTCATAGTTTAATAAAAAGAAATCCTTGAAACTACACTTAAAATAAGCAAAAATCAGGTTTTTGTGTCCAAGTTGTGCCAAGTTACGGCGGGAGGCAGTATGGCCGGTTTTTGTTGTTCCTTTCACACGGTGGATCGGGGATCAATCTGGGACTAAGTCTAGCCCTCCTGGGACTAAGGCTAAGGCATCCTGGCATTAAGAGTCCCAGTAAGGCCTCAAATAACACATGATTGTGTAAATTTGGGTCTTAGAAAGCCTCAGAAAGTCTGAAACTTGGATATATGTGGTAAGGGGTGAAAGTGGATCGGTTAGAATCATAAAAAAATATCAAACATGTTTGATTTTACACCGACCACAACCGACACTTTTAGGAAACCGATCCCCCAAAAATAAGGAGCCTTAGTCATGTGATGGAACAGGGGCATTAATTATTGGCTCAAATTAATAATTGTTTGAACTAGTCGTCACACTATTAACTTAAATTTCACCGTTCTGGAAATTCAATTTGGAGTTTCAGAGCTCAGAGCCGCAGATATTGATATGGAAGTTAAAGTTAGAACATTGAATTTATATAAAACAAGGGAAATTGTTGACATTCGATGAAAGATACAGAAACTTGTTTGGTGCTCTCTGAAATAGTTTCATATCTGTACAAAAGTTTACATGTGAATGTACATCTTCGGGTTTAATCCTAAATCTATTCAGGTTCTACTCCTTTCTGTTTTGTTGTAAGTTTACTGAGAAAGCTTCGAAATAATTATATTTGATTAATTATGTTATTCATTTACTTCATAGAGACTTCTTAATGTAAACTAATGTTACATTTTCTGGCAAAAAAATAAATAAATAATTAAAAAAGACTTCACAGAAAGTGGACCTTAGTACCAAATGCAATATCCCACAAGCTGTTAGGCAGATGAGTGGTCAGAAATGCATTCGGGATAATAGCCAATTTCCATTTTGGTTCCTCACTTATACTATCTGGTAAGAAATGGTTCTGATTTCAAAATTGGGAAGCATCTGGACCAAAGTCAAGAATATGGAAACATTACTTTACCATGTATAATTAGTAAATTCCTGAACACATGGTGATTTTTCACCAATATTTCTGAACCCCGAAACCTACCAATATGTGATAAACTTCATGGTTACAGAGCTTTCGCTCATTGTTTGTGATGAATATTCTTTTACATATTTATATTCACTACCCAGTAAACATTGAAACGTTTTAAAACGTTTAAAAGTTTACAAAGAGTTCGTAAACCCAATCTTTAGGGTTATTAAAATTTTTCAAGGGTTTTTGTTTATGTTGTATTGTTTCAAAAAATGTTTTTAAACATTTATAAAATAGCGGAAGAAATAAATATTGTATTGGAAACATTAACTATTAAATGTGTTGTTGATAATTTTTGTTACTATGAAAATGATTTACTCAGATTCCCTAATAGGGCCCTGTTAAACGCATCCCTGCAATGACGATGATCATTTAAACAATACAGATTTCTATGAAGATGTGAACACAACAGTAAAGTCTTAAAGGTTCATTCAAAAAAGGTATCAGGTTGATAACGAAAGTGAAAGTATATATATTTTTAAATCATAATTATTGTGATACTATAGAAAGTCAGAGTTAATTGGCTTGTGATAATTAGTTCAATTATATTTGTTTACTCTCATAACTTACTATTTACAATAATTCTACCATTATTTTAAATTTACACATTAAGTCAGTATAGCTGCTTGGGAAATACTTCAGATTTTATAAACTAAATATTGTCTCTAGCAGGCATATCCCTTACATAAAATAAAGACACAACCAATACTTTGATTTCTCCATAAAATATTAAAACCTTACCTGAAATAATGAATATTTTATATCCTAGATTATATATACAGTTGCTTCAACGATTGATTCACAGCGAATAATCATCAACACAGGTATATTTACATATACAACAAAAATGTATATATGAATCTCTAATTCAGTAAGCACCTCTAGTAAATCTATACAAACAGTCATATGAGGTTTCGGTTTTTATATAATTTAGCAGTAACATGTATTTCTCAATAACTGCCAATAATTTCTCAGTAATTCTCAAGACTAAAATACAGTTGGGCAAAATGTGTGATTTTTAAAGAAATTGACTGTTTTGTTCTGTGTTTAGATTAAACTGTGGAATTTATTATTGAAAGACATTTCAAATGTATGCATTATTATAATAACCTTAAATTTGTCAAGTCTGTCTAGTGACTTTAGTCATTTTATTGGTTCATTCTCGTGTGAAGATAAGATTTTCCGCTCACTGAGCAATGCAAATAATGATAGTATACACAAGAATACACCTTTTTCTTAGTTTTAATACTTCACTGCAAAAAAAAAGACTTTTAAGTATCCACAAGGCACTATATTTTTACTTCCCACAATAAGGATTTTGTGTTTCACGGCATTTGTTTATCTGTTTAAAAGTTAGACAAGTTTTAATGATTTAGAAGGAGCCATCTTTAGAACATGTGTATATGCTTCAAAATTAAATCCCCAGACTGCCAGATAAAGTAGATTCACATAATACTGTCTGTGACATACCTTGGGTTAGTCCAGATCCTAGCAAAATTCTGGATACTATAATCCAAAGGAGGAAGCATGGGGTACAGGAACCAGGATAGGATGCCAGGATATACAGATGTGGTGATCTTTACAAATGAACAAACAAGTTACACTTTTTCATTAGTATGTCAAAAATTAAAGCTACAGATATGTTGTATACATCATTACAAAGTTATTTTTACAGAGATTTTGCTCGCTTTGGATGCATAAAATCCATTCAGAAAATGCAAAAAGAAATCTCATGTGAGATGGTTTCACATCAATTTCTTTAGATTCTTGTGGTAAATGTGGACTAATTTTACTTATAGCCATACCACATGGCGATTTATTTGTTCATATTTATAAATAAATATGTAAATAAATAAATAAACAATAATAATAATAATAATAATTATTATTTCAGTGAAATACATGTGATTGATATGTTATTATTATCTGGAAATGTGTTTTGTTTTTCTCTTCGGAATGTCTAAAGATGGCATAACCACAACATTGTTGGCATTACAGATATCTTGAAAAGTTGAGCATTCAATCTTTAAACATAAAATGCTACATAAAATATGCCATTGGAAGACTGATAGAGGCCTCATTACCATTCTTTTAAATTGGGTTTATACTTAATAACTAAAAATGCATAAAGCAGGAAGCAGGTAAGATATTTCTTGACCATGGAAAAGAAGGAGCAATGAGTTAGCAGTGTTTATGTATGGAGTTGTTAAGGAGACCTTATCAATGCTATTACTTTGTTGATTGTCATACTTTAACTAATTCTAATTCTAATGGGATTTTTATAGCACTTAATCTCTCATTATTAAAAAGGGGACTCTAAGGTGCAACAGCTCAAGACAGTCAAACAATTTCATTATCCAGAGATAGACAACGGGTCCAACACTACTCAGAATGCCAGGGGATGATTAAGACTAAGGTGGGCATGACTTGGTGTGCAGGTAGGTTTTAATTTGCTTTGAGGTCATTTTAGGTTCACTTAGGTAAGGAAGTCATATAGTAAAAGAAATATTAAAAAATAGGTTCAGTGATTATGACCCACATGTCTTCTAGGCAATAATTAGGGCTCTCTGACTGATCTTAATATTGCATAACATCATTGGACTACATACTTATAAAAGAGTGTGCAAGATAGGTCGTAGCCTTTAAAACATTGGTTGTACATGTGAGGAATGTGAGTGAGGAATGTACAGCTTACCAGTTTTACTTTATTTTTGGACTAACACCCTAAACAAAATTTGTAGGATTGGGAAAGTTTTTAAGCAACCAAAACAGTTTTAAAAAGAACACTCTTAGAGTATGTACCTCTGTTAAAACATGTCACTTCAAGGTCGACAAATTCTGACCTTTCACCTTTTATATTCATTATGCTGTGTTTTTGTGACCTCCAAGGTCATGTCATCAGGTCAGTTTTAGACCTTGACCTTAGTGTGGAGGTCAATCTCATGATTAGTTCTTTCCAATGTCAGATCTTCAGTATTATAAATATTTTAAATTAAATGTGCATATGTCAAAAGAAGTAGAAATATAAATATAAAACCCATTTATTGTGTTATTTCTTGTCTTGGGAATCACTGGGGGCTGCACTCTTAGAGTATGTACCTCTGTTAAAACATGTATCATAATTAAAAAAATAGCTCGATAGTACTTAAATGAAAAATACAGATTATTTTATATTGTTTTAATCAAGGTTGTAATCTAGGGCACTCTCAAAATTTAACATGACTTAAGTTGGACCAAGACCCACCTTATAGTTTCATCATGATCCGACCAGTAGTATTTGTGTAGTCCTGGCAACAAAAAGAAAACGGACAAACATACAAATGGTCATGAACGTAATACCTGCTTGGCCGACATAATCACAGTTACAACATACTAAGTCTTATTCATACTTTCCTGACAAGAAATCTGACTAAAGTGCTCAGATTCACCTCAGTTGTAAAGGTTTTTGAACACGTTTAATTTTTTTGACAATGATCACAATTTAAATTGTAAGCTTTCATTGAGGAACAAATAAGATTACACTTTATAGCGTACTTTCTACCACCAAAATTCATAAAGATCAACCATGATACCACACCCTGGTCAGATTTGGAAAGTAAGGAGCTCATATTGTCCTCTTTTCTTGACAAAAGCACTCCAAGAATACAGCCCACTGCCAAGGCAAATGAGTATACCCATGTTGACATAAGACATATACTGCATTATTATTTTTTTCTCTAAAGTACTCCACTAGGTACAATCATCAGACTTCATCCAGATATAACCCTTTACTTCTATGCAGATGGCACCCACCTATATGTCCATCTACTACACTGGAAGACATCTGTTGCTCATACCAAGCTGGATACCTGTCTACAGGGACTAAACTGATAGATGGCTCTTATTTGAAACTCAACCCTGATAAAACTGAATTTTTGTCGCTTTTTTTTGGTTCTAAGGCTGAATGCCAGAAACTCTCCTCTCATTTTTACCAAAACTATCAAAACATATTTTTTATTTTAAAACCTATGCACATATCCTGTCACTATCTTCCATCACAGATGTCAGTGGTCTAATTGAAACTCTGTTCAAGGTGTATATTCATATTTTAAAAGTGTTCTAATTTTAGTTTCGCTGCATTGACAACTGTATTATAATACCCAAAGAAATAAACAGTTGGGTCTAAAAGCCTGTACATATATAAATTTTTGTCTCAAAACAACACAAAAAAAGTAATTATTTTATTTTGATTGACAGGTTTAGGTCATTGTCAAGGTTTATATGTGATTACCATTCAAGATGGATTTTTAATGCACTATGTGAAAGTCCAGGTCCCAAATATCACGTGATATGAGGATAGTAGTACAAAAATAAATACATGTCATGTCTGATTTAGTTAAATGTCTTCATTTCAACATATGATAAGGTTTTGGAAAGTAAAAATTTTGTGACTATGTTGTTTTGCATAGAACTCTCATTCTGCATAAACTTTGACATTTAACTAAAACAATCTGAATATGCACATTTAAATATTTCAAACCTGATATAGGCTTTGTATTGTATATTTCCTTGAAAATTTTTTAAAATTTGAAAAACAGAAATTGTATCATCAGTTCAGTCTTGAAGATTTTTTGACAATATTCTTTGCCAGTACCCCTTACTTTAGGGGCCTTCTTTGTGAGCCATTACCTTTCTATTGTATAATGTTATTGCAAATTATTGTTGATTTTAAAAATTATTGAATTCTTAACCAGTTAAACAGAATTCTTAATCAGTTTGGATTAATCTTTTGATTTTTCTCTAGTTTTTAAAGGTCTTTACTTATTGTCATTCTCTCATTTTTTACGGATATCAATTGTGGTGTCACATACTGTCAGTAAACTAACATGTTTGTGATATAGTCAATATAGTTCAGGAGTGAATTATGCCCATAATGTTTCATAATGAATATCATTTCATCATAATATAATATCAAGAAACAGGATCCATGTCTGAAGCTGAACGTCAATAACCCACCCTGGAATAGGGCATTATGACACATTACTAGCAAAAATGAGATACAATGTCACCCACTCTGAGTTTGTACTATACAAAAACTTTCAAAATGTTTAAAATGTTAAAAGCAAAGGCTTCTCTATCCAGAAATAACCTTAGGATTTATCGTCAAAAGTCTGGTTCTTGCTTCCTGTCGAAGTTGGTTTAGTGGGACATTGTTAAACAGCTTATGACCCATGTCAATAACAGAGAACTTGACAGACAACACCAGTCTGCTTTACAAACTAGGTCAGCCTAGTGAAACAGTTTTACTTTCAATAAAATGAGGTGTATCTCTCTCTCTGGTTTGAGGTGGAGTCACTGCTCTGGTGTAGCTAGACTGTCAGCAGCTTTTGGCGCTATTGACCACCATACTCTACTCAGCTATCTCAAATCCTGGTTTGAAACTGTTCTCTAAGGTTTAATTTGGAAAACTCTACTCTTACTTCCCTGTCCATATTATCAGCCAATATGCTTCATCCTGCTGTCATTGTGTCAACTGTGTGGTTAGATGCAGGCTTTAAATTCTCAGAAAGAAGAATTGTAAAGCATGCTTTTTCCATATGTTTAACATTCATTGAATTAGGAACTATCCTATTCATACATAGGACGAACATGCTGCAAATGCATTGGTTAGCAGTAGTCTGGACTATTGTAGCTCTCTGTTTAGAGGTTTGTTATGTTTCAAACTACATAAGCGCCAGTGTATTCAGAATCTCCTTGCGTGAATCGTTACAAACCATAGAGAGTATGTAGATGTGACACACATCTTCAAATGACTCCACTACACATTTCTCCACAATATGTCTCCTCGTCTCTGACCAGGTGCTTCTACAACACCAGGCATAGTCACCCTGACCATCAATACCTGACAGTTCCTCCCCTCCACTCTTCATTATTCAATTCAATCAAATACTTTGGCCATAGTTTTTGCCATTGATGCTGCTAAAATTTGAAATGATCCAGGCAAATGATGCCTCCTTCTGAAAAAAGCTCAAAAGGTAACTGTTTGTAAAAACCTAAAACCATAGCATACCAACCACTCCCTCTTTGGTGTGGCCTGGCTATGCAATTTGGCCTCACAATCATTCATCTTGTTTATGTTTAACTGCACCTTAGGGTCATCTACTGATGGGGATTCAGCACCATAAAGGTTCACATTAGATTAAATAAAATGACCCTGCCTGACTCTAGGGTCCATTTAGTTTGTTAACACTATCAGGGTCAGGTAGGGGTTCCCAGCTTTACTTGGATGGTCAGTTCAATATCAAAAATGATTTGTCCTTGTCAATTTATGTTTTATCCTTTTCACTTCTCAGTCCAGTCTTATTGATTAACCATCTCATCGTTAAACACTTGCAGTCATGTCCTTTTGATGAACCCTGGCCTCATTCCACGACATCTCCCAAACAATACTGACCTGTAACTGGCCTGTAACAATTAAGCAAGGCAAGATGCGGAGGCTTCCTGTCAGTATGGTAACTCTTCCAGACTTTGACCACAGACTCAGTTTCATTTCAGCATGACAGGCCACCAGTACACCAGGACAGGATGCAAGCAGAAACCGTCAAGCCAGTTACATCAAAAGAAAGTCCATGGCGTATATATGACCAGTCTGTTTCATGTCTTTCTCAAGTATTGTATGCTATGGGTCTCCTCATATAAAAAGTGAATTCAAAGTCACAAAAATATAAAAAAATTATCTTCACAAATATTCACAACAGCTTACACAAACCAATTTCACACAAATTGCGGCCTCAGCTTTCCTTTCTAAGGCCAAATGGAAGACTTGTTCAGATCAAATTTAAAGTATTCCTTCACATGTGGCCCTGTTCCAAGATACAGAAAGACAATGGGGTGAATGGTCATAAGTTAGTGATATTCTTCGTTATGGGGGGGATACTGCACTATTGAAATTGTCAATGTCTCTAAAATTAGGCAGTCTGCTGAAGCCAATTTGTGGCTTATCCTTGAAGATTTTTTGAGCTCAACAGTGATCTGTATAATGTTCCAGTTGTCTATGATGAGGGGTTTAATAGGTGGGTTGGTTGGATTGTATTGAATCAGCGTGATTGGTGTGTCAATCAATTGCTAAATGACAGTGTTTAATTAATCGGCTTGAGTGGCTCTGAAATGCTTTTTTGTCCAAGTAGCCATTTAGTATCCTCTTTTGAGGTAGTGTCTTGCCAATTTGAAAGCATTGCTCTTGAAATCTTTATCCAAGTGGCATAATCGTCTTAGCCTAAGCCATTGTCTGTAAGGTTACCAAAACTGTGCTGGGCTGAGTTGTGTTCAATATACAAATGTGTATCGGTGGGCTTGTATTTGTGGATGAACTTAATAGTTTCATGTATGAAATTTAAATATTCAATGAAGAGATTTAGAGAGTCTTTGCCTTGAGTCCAAACAATGAATGCATCATCTTTTAATCATCTCAAAACTAATGGATTTAGATGGTACCCATCCCAGGCTGTAGTTTCAAGCATGTCCATGAACAGGTTTGCATAGTTAGGGGTAGGGATGTGTAGGGGTAGATCATCTTCATGAAGACCTGTGTATCTCTAGCATATTACTCTGAGGGACATATTATTTAATATGTTCATCTACAAGTTTACGAAGTGTACTTGTTTGGTGGTCGGCAGAACTACAAATGGGTCTGCCAAGTACTCATTTTTTGTGTATCTAAGGAAGTATATAGAATTGTGCTTTTGTGCATGATTCTGGAGATAACTGCTCTAGGTTATTATCACTAAATAAACCCTTTTTTCTCACATGAAGCAGAGTAGTTTGAAGTTTTCGACTGATCTCTTGTGTTGGGTCATTGTTCAGTTTAGTGTAGAATTGTTGATCACTAAACTATCTACATCCCTCTCGGACACCTGCAAGAGATAATTTAAACTCCTTTTTAACGTGATTTAAGATTAGATTTTTGGCTCCATTTAGCTCAGCAGATTTATTACTGCTTAGCTATATGTAGCCACAGAAGTACTTTAGAGGAAAATTTACTTCCAAATCCAGCCTCTGATGAGAATGTTTGAAATATTTATACATAAAGGTAAAAATATAAGGTAAAGAATTATAATTTTCTCCACAGACTGATATTTCACTGACACAATACTTTTTATCCTAATCTACTCGGTAAACATGAATATCAGTAAAGGCACCTCAGTACCTGTCATTGATCACAAATATATGCTTCTAACACTCCTGTAACTGTGACACCCATTACACTGCAATATTTACTAGTGAAATTTTAGCATTCCCTGAGGAAGTATCTTCAAAACTAAATACTACAGCCATGTAAAACTAAAGAGGAACAGACAGCCAGCATCTGGATGATAAAGACAGAATGACAAACAACTGCAGCTCATCATCAAAGGATTCATTAAATTGGTTTAAGAGTGTAATATGACTAGTTTGCTCAAAAAGCACTATGTTATATTTTAATAACATTAATACATTTGTGTCTGTGAATGATGGGACAATGATAAAGAGCCAAATGGTTTCAAAACTTCTACTTTGTACCTTCAACTAGCTTTTCACATTACTCATGATGAAAGGCAAGGACTTTAATCTAATTTTGAACCAAGTTAAGGAGAAGTCCAAAATAGCTCTTTCAGGGTTCTCCTAAAAGGGAAAACTGTGAAGAGTTATGTAAGACATACTGTCATCAATTTATTAGACTCTCCCTGAGTGAGGCTCAAGTTTGTGCCTTAAAAAAGCCTAACATTTTGCCCAAACTCAGCACCAACAAATCACAGATTAAGTTGGATTTCAAGGAGTTTCATCATATACCTTGATTGAAACATCATTACAACAGGCTGGTTTTCTTTACAAGCATCCTTGTTGTTGTTCTATGGCTACAGAGTTACCTAGAGGGTTGGTATCAAGAGTCATGCTTGGTTGGTCAAATAATAAACAAGTTTGATATTTAGTGGACCCATCATATCAGGCTGGGAAACCATAACCAACCCTGATATTGCAGCCAATCGAAATAAAAGTCCTTTGTTACCAACAACTCCAGTGGAACACACCTATATACTGTCATGTCAGTCAATCTTTGTTTAACAGGTTTCAGCAGAAAACTCATACCTTAGTCTGAGAGCTATCGGTATTACATGTCAGTGTGCAATGAATGACGTTTTCAGCCATGAATTTATTTTGGCTTGGTGTGGAGTGTTCTGTCCGAAAAAAAACTAAATAATACCAGATTAGTTAACAGTCCCAAGTTATCCTTTCTGAGAAGCTAAAAATACAAACATGCTTGCTTTTTCGAAACAAAATGACTCCTCTATTATTGTATATCTTCCTATTTGCTGTTTAATAAATAATTGCATGCTTTAAGTATTTCACCTCAACTGTTGCCAGAAATATGTGGCTTGAATTTGGATCATGTCTACCTTAAAGAATGGATTACCAGTAAGCAAACATACCACTTTGAAATATAGGAGAAATTTGGGGTCAAATATTTTTGTTGTTGCTGCAAGAGAGCATAACTGACTGCCAAGATACTGGAACTCTGTATAAATGCTTTAAAACTATCAAAATACATGGTTAGTGAATCCATACAGATGAGGGCAACTGAGAAGGCAAGTAAAAATAGCAAACTACAGGATGTTAAAAGGCAGGAAGATAGTGGAGAATTCTATTGGAATATTATCAAGCAGATTCAGGGCCCCACTCAACACATGGAGCAAAGACCAAAAGTTGTTAGACATGTTTGTTATCATCTGTTATGTTATACATTATTTTGAGGACACATCAAGGAGATGTAACCCATCCACCTAACACCAATGCACAGTTATTATGTTGCAGATGAAAATTGCTGGAATCCCACGAGGTTGCAAAGCAACAAATAAATATATTTTTGGTGCTTTGGATGGGCAGGGTGAGAGGATCTGAAGATGTGCCATAAGAATTGAGAACCTACCATGGGGACAGAAGTATTTGGCATCTATCAGTCCTTTTCATTGCTACCTGCACTGTCTCAAGTCGAAATTGCCATTTACCCAGTGGAGTCCCAGTTCTTTCTGTGATTCAGTTCCTTCAGGAACTGGCCGGAATTGGACTGTGTGAGGGTGCTATAGTGAGAGTTGGACAGAGAGTTTGCCGCTCGTTGTGAAGTTTTCCCAGAGGTGCAGATCCCATAACAGTTGAGATGTAAGAGGAAGAAATGAAAGCGACCTGTCCTGTGCACTTCCTGGCTTATCGATTGCTGTAACCACCTTGCCAGTTTCTTCTTACTCTTGTCCTGCTGTGTTGCTGGCCTTATCCTCCTGTGATAAAACCAACCTTATTGTAAAAATCTGGAAGACTTTTCATCTTGACTTGAAGCTACCAAGTCTTGCTTGATTATGTCCGGCCAGTTTCCTTTTAATTACAGTATGTTGTGGCTTGAAATTGACTGATGCCAAGGTACTTTAAAAGGACATGTCAGCAAGTGTCAGCCATAAGATAGCAATTTTAAAAGACTAAAATTGAAGTGAGTAGGGTACAATATAAAGAGACAAGGACAGGTTGATTTATTTATGGTGGGGATGAAGAGTTGTGGTAAATAGGTGAAATATCAAACATGTTTGAGATTTAGCTGACCCACCAAATTAATCGGGGAACCCCTAGCCGACTATAACCAACATTAAAAAGAAAACTGACCCCTGAGTCTGGGACAGTCAGTTCCAATCGAATGCCTCCATTAAGAAACTACTGAACAAGAAATGGGAAAGGCAAGTCATATTTAAGTGTCTCTTTTGTGCTACTTTATAAAATGACTCAAGTTTAAATTTATATTTTGCCAATCATGACAAGACGCCCTATGCCTGAGGCTCACTATATGACTTATTGATTCAAAGCTTTTCAAAAGAGAGAGAGAGAGAGATTGGATGCAACCTGTTATTGTTCACATCACTGGAAAACACTTGTTGACCTAAAATATCAGGTTGAAATCCTGAACCTTCTATTCAACAACTTGGTTATATTATGGAAATGTCAGTATTGATCGTATGAGAGTGTTTATTATGCTAACATCAAAAATAAAAAAAACACTGAATAAGCTGACAGCTTTAGTGAAGTCAGTATGAGGTAAAAGGTTACCATGTGGTGTTTGCTTTATGTCTTATTTTCCTCGTGCTGTACATGACAAATACTAAGGAATAAAGACAAGCCATTTTATTCCTTTTTACTCCTTGGTGTGGATAATGAATGCTTTGAATGCCTTTCGTAGCTGATGCTTTGAATGCCTTTCATAGCTGATTTTTTTTTCATTATTTCAGTAAACGTGATTATGAAGTAACTTTTTGACATTTTAAATATTTTATAACTTTATACCAAACATTTTGCCCACAATTTCTTTTTACATCTTGTTTAACAACCAGGGTTCTTACAGGACAGGTCCTGTTAATTATGGAAGTCAGTCCCATACACAAAGGTTAGCCTGTAATGAAATGCCAAACTTGCCAATTAGGCCCCGGCGGACCTCTTGTGTCCTCCAATGATCAAATTTCTTTGTAAACATCTCTCAGGTAAATTATAAATGTACATAGATGGAGGAAGGGCGGACTGAAGTGTGTATCACCATGTAGTGATTGGTGTTTTCTATGATGTATGTATATGGAGAAAGGTCAGACTGTGACATGTGTGACCACGTATACTGACTGATGTTTTTGTGTGATGTATCTGTTTTATTTGCATGTAATATTAGTATAAATATACCGTATAAATTGGGTGTGTTTCCTTTTAACAAATGTCTCTAGTATATATGGAAAAATAAAATATATAATTTCATAACTATGTACAAGAAACTGACATTTGTGTAACCAAAGTGAGCAATTATATCCATTGCGACATGTAAGGGAATAATGATAACACATGGTGTAAAATAAAATAGTGGATAATATTGTCAAAAAAAATCATTATTACTATACACTGGACTTCATTTGTGTAGTTTAAGAAAGAAGCAACTGAGTGGCAAATAGAAAGTGTTCAGTCATTTGTATTGTAAGTACCATTGGTTGGAAGAGACTTGCACTCTCTGAGCACTGCAATGTTTTCCCTCATAGCTTTTTTCTATGTGTGTCAATTATTCAAATATTGATCATTCTAACATTGTCATTTTGAGTTAACTTTGTACAAACACGATGCCAGTGTATATTTCACACCTGTACAATTCTCTCTATATGTGTGTTATGGGAGATTCCTTGTGTAAACCATTACATAAAGGTTTTTATAACACATGTCCTAACTAAACAAATACTCCACACATATTCCATATGCCAACTAATATGTGTCGGCACAAGGAAGTTTTTTTTCAGCTCTATTACCAGTTAACCATCAGGACACATAGATAGCCTCCTACATTTGTACACATCTACAATGTGCACCAGTAATCCTCTGGTTCAAACCCCCTTCTTAATTTCAAAGTTCTTAGTATTAAGTTTAATGTTATATTAGCTTGGATTAAAAAGTTTTACTTGAGGTTCCATGTGGTCACATTCCAGGAGTTTTCTTTAGGGCTTCATTCAGGGGGCTTTTCTAGGGTCTTCCCAGGTTCATTGTTAATCTTAAATTTCCTTGATTGATGCAAGGCTTCATTTAATACTCAGCTGATAATTTCCTTAATAATTAACAGTTGGTTATACTTTTTTTGCTGTAATGCTTGAGTACTTTATGATTAATCATCCTATGCTAATGCTTTCAGCAAACAATTGTCGCAGTAATATGAGTTTGCGTATTGTGAATCAGTAGCATAAACATATATTTAATCCAAATTGCTTCTTTCTCTGGACAATTGGTTCAGGCGCATGGGGAATAACTATTCTCACAAAGTGTAGTTAACATATTGACTGTGTTGTTGATATATGTGTCTTTCACAGAGTGAGATTGTTAAAGGAATATGAGTTTCCACTGTAACATTTGCATTCAATATTTTTTCCTTTGAGGATGCCTGCCAATAAATAGTAAGTAATTAATCCAAGCATGTCTTTGATGTCATTGCAAAATCTTCACTGAATCAGTGTAATCTTGTTTGGTATATGCTGACCAGATATATAATACACTAAAATCAGTCTTACTCTGTGTCAAGAGATGTAAAAGCTATACTCATAATATTGTAAGATATTAAAGTATGAACTCACCAAGAATACTGTGTCCGCTGTCACTTGGTTGTTACCTCACAGCAACACTTGACTAGTTCACAGTATTTATATTTACAATATATTTATTTACAGATTATTCTATAAACCTGTACTGCTAGATTAGCAGCAAAGGCTAGCAACTATTTATTTGCAATTTGTGACCATTCACTTGGCAGTTAGGAGCTAGACTGATGCTATATTTGAAAAAGCCAGACTAACTCACTTCTGTGTCCTTGACCCCTGACCTAATTGTTGGAAAGCAGTGGATACTAAACATCGGCGCCGAAACACCGGATTTCACCACATTCCACCCCGTTCTGAAAAAGGCCAAGGACAACTATTTTCAGGTCACCACAGACCACCTTAAATGCATCGGATGCTTATCGATGCAACCTATTGCTCCTTTATTTTAGTCCGTAGAGGCGGGCTGCGTTCTCAGACGTCTTCGTGAGAACCTCCGCCAAGCCTAAACCCTTCAATTCAGCAACTCTTCTGGCTATAGCCTCAATGCCATATGGGGAGTTGAACCTATTGGAGAGATGTTCTGGAGCTTTCAAATATGGAGAGTCCGTTTCCAACAGTATCTTTTCCATTGGCAATTGTTTGATGACATCATCCACTTCTATATGTCTTTCTCGCCGCAATATCAGAGCGGTGAACCCGAACATGACACTAGGGAAGCTGTCCCTCCATTTGATCATTTCTCGGACTCCTCCATTGTAACAGTGTCTGTGGATTCTAGAATTTTTTGCCACATCGTCTTTCAGAACAGATGACATTACGGCCAAACACATATCACTGGCATCCCTTGACTTATTGTCACCTTCACGGCAGTGGATCACCAATACTTTTGACCATAATTTTTTGTCAACGTAGAATCGGAGTAGATCCTTCAGCACCCGTATTTGGTGGTCATTGAATTTTGAGTAGCCTTCAGAGTACTCCATGCCCATCTCGCCGATTCCTACGCAACGGGGATCCTTTTCTACGGCGAACTTTACCATGTCAAGTTGTCTTTGAGAGACATACTTTGCTTCCTTTGGATGTACACCGTAAGTGAAGGATAATCGGTGATCCCGTTTGTATACAACCATATCCTCCCGACTTGGTACCCCATGTCAGAAGTTACACACAGCATGTTGCAGGCGAACAGGTGTCTGTGGCATGGGCCCATTGTTCAGGATAGATTGAAGAGCAGAAAAACCTGCCACTGCCCTGATTTTGTCAAGATGTAAGTGTGAGTCGACAAATCCAATTTTCTGCGATTCATCACATGACAACAACCTCTGTTTTCTTTGTTCCCACTCGCGATCACCATATCTTTCCCCAATGTCTTCCATTCGCGGTGGTAAAATTGGTTTTGGAGGTGGTTTGATCAAAACTTCTTTGAAGGTTGGTTGAGGTGGATCCTCCCATTTTTCCTCACGCACCTTAACGCTCATGAAACGATCCATGCACATTGTTCCGTCTAGCAGTTGGTTGATGATTTCAGTACTGGACATCACTGGGGGCTGATATGGACGGAAAGTTGGTGGTGGAGTGTGTCCTTCACTTTCAGGCATTGCTAAAACAGATGTTTCTGTGACCTGTGACGTTGCACTTGAGGAGGTTGATGGTTGATTCTGTGCTAACACCTCATCCACCTGTCTGCAAAGCTCATCTGCATCCGGAACTTCTGACACATTCTGTTCTGTTTCCAGATCAAGCTCCATTGGCTCTTCTGTCGGTGCACTCTGAGCTGATGCAGTTGCCTCCTGAACTTGAGCTAGAACGGTTTTCTTGAGAACGTTCTTCTGTCCAGCAACAAATTCAACTTTTCGGTCACTTGACTGGGTTGGCTCTCTCACCTTCTTGACCGTCAATGTGGCAGTTGTTTCAGAGGCGCTCTCTCCCAATCCAGTTATTTTTACCTCAAAGTTGGGATTCTTCACCTGAACACGCTCTTCACCGATTTGGCTTAAAACAAATGCTGCTAGGCGCCAGTGAGCCAATGATGCGACGCAGTTGGGTGGACTGACTTCAGGTGTAACTGTTAAGTCTTCCTTTTTCACCCATCTGTTAAATTCCACAGTTTCCACGCATCAGACCGCGATCTTCGTCAGTGGTAGCGATGATCATCTTTTTGGGGTCAGGGTAGAGCCGGTCCTTGCGAATTTTCGTGATCAAATCATCCAAAGTTTTACACCCTAACAGATTTTGGATCGTGGTTGTAAAGTTCACAATGGACTCCATTCTCACCTCATTTGACATTTCAACCCATGTCATAAATCCCTCAGGGAGATGTCGTCCTATGACGTGTCTTCTCATGTGGGACTGAGGCTTCCCGCAACTCTTCATGAAACATGCTGGCCTTCTTTTGTGTTTTTTAGGGACTTCATCTTCTTTTGATGGTTCTGGAGCCCTTCTTTTCACTGGCATTTTGGCAGTGCTTGATGAAGAGTGCACAACAATTTTTGGAGCGCACAACAGTCCATTTGTCAGGTTGTGTCATAGAATAGCCACTTCTTGCTTGTGTTGGCCTGGAGGGCAATAACTGTGGTTTCCTCTGAGAGGTAGCATACTCCCTCCTTGCCTGACGAAACTCTGCTTCTTCTTGGGCAACACCATAGATTTGTCTCGGTGCTGTTTGCCCACTAGGTTGTGATGATGGGAGCAGCTGCTGGAACCGGTGCTACTGCTATTGAAGCGGATGCAGCTGGTTGGGCTGGCACTGCTCTGGTTACTTGTACTGGAGCCCCCAGGGAAGCTGATGGTGCCGACGCGGACAAACCCTGTCGAGCCATCCTGCTGCCTATGTCCCTGAGACAACGCTCCATAAGGAGAGCCTGATTGAAAGGTTCCACCCTATTTGAAGGATGGTACACTCTTTCCCTAATCTTCTCTATGTTTGCCAAATCAAATATCTGATGCAGCATAGAGACTACGGCTTCATCCTGTGCTGGCGTTGTTTGACCTACCGTTGGCACATTTGTCGTTGATGGACCTACCACTGACACACTGGTTTGACCTACCACTGACACACCGGTTTGATCTACCATTGACACACTTGTAGGTCTTGATGTGGACACTGTTTCTGGCGCCCTAACAGCACCAGAATTTCGGTTCCACCTGGTCCAATTACTTTGTGAAGGGCCACTCACCTGTGACCTGTTGCCATCGCTGTACTGGCGACGACTACCCTCACCTGATTGAACATCGTCGCTTCGTGGCCGATGATAGTTGGAGGTTACTTGCCTGTATCTTGGATGACTTTCCAGTTTTTGAATGTGAATTGTTTCATCATCCAATATTGCATCTGGAGGAATCGCATATCCTAACACATGACCTTGACGAAGAACTATGTTTCTGTCAGTGTCATTCACTAACTGAATTGGTACGGATTCGGCGGTTCTCACCAGAAGATTGGGCAATAAAGCTCCTTTATTAAAACCACTTGATATAACAACCATGTCTGTGTTCAATGGCATTTCACTTTTAACCATTATTCTTAACACAGTATTTGATGGAATATGAATTTTCTGATCAAGAATGATCTTATGAGTGTTAAATTCATCACCATCTGGTGTTTTTAAATGTGTCATATCTTGTTCAACTCTATTGAGAGTGAACGTGTATTTATTGAAATTCAAAACTGCGCCAAAGTTGCACAGAAAATCTATTCCAATAATTATAGGGTCTTTAATTGCTGCCACCAACATCTTCCATTTCATGGAAGGCTGACTATTGAAAGAGATTGGCACATCTTCAATCAACCAGCCATACAAATCCATGCTATCACTTATTCCTGATAACTTGTATTTTTCAGTTAGCAGAGGTTTGTTGGGTAATTTTTCATACACATCAAAGCTCATTAAGCAAACATCGGCACCTGTATCCAATAAAGCTGTGGTGTGAACACCATCAACTGTACATGGAATTAAGGCACACAAATTATTATAATTTGTTTTTTGCAGCTGTTGACATGTATACGACTGTCCACCTCTACACTCATTCAGGGGTAAAGCAGTGACTTCACGATCACCCCTTCTCAGTAGTTTAAAGGCGTAAAATGGACTTGTTGTTTCCCACCTGCCACATTTTTTGGTGGTGGTGGACTTCTGGCATTTTTATAATTTGATCCAGGGGATCTCCTAGGAGACTCATCGGATGTGTGCTCCTGTCTCCCCATTCCCCTAGGTTGTCTGGATCTGGAATTTGGACTATCTTTGTCCCTTTGATCCTCTCTATAACGCCAATCCATATTATAGGATCGTTCATAGTCCTGCTTTTGGGAAGTCTGCCACCTGGGAGTATAGTTGGATCTGGGACTCCCTGGTGATGAGAAACGCTTCCTTCTGGGACAATCACGTACAAAGTGGCCTGGATCCCCACATTCATAACATCCGGGGTTCCTGCTTGGGGAATATGGACCACTCCTCTGAGGGGTCTGCTGCTTGGACATGACTTCTATGAGTTGTGTGATAGACTTGGTTAGGTCTTTGATTTCGGTTTCTGAGGCTGTGGTGGTTGACACCCTAGGCTTCTCATTGACCTTCCTTTTAGCAGTGAAGGTTCTTACTGATGGCTCATCAACTGAACTAGTTTCTGAAACATCAGAGTCGCTATAAACCATTGGTTGCCAAGGCTTGACTTTCCTGACAGAGCCTTTCTTGCCAAGAATAGCTTTCTTCACTTGTTGTTCAGTCTTAACACAACTGTAAGCTTCTTCCAAAGTTGAAGGACGTTTCACACCTGCTGCAACAGCGGCGGCTTTGTCACGACAACCTTTCAGGAATGCCTCAATAAATAAGGAACTATGCAATTCCATCTGTTTGGAATCTGGATAGGCACTCAAGATCAACTTTTGCAAGCGAGCAAGATACTTCTCCAGAGTTTCATCCTCACGTTGTTCAGTTGAAAGAATCTCCCATCTTATGGTTGATGGAGAATCATTTCTTTCAAAGAACTGCTCAAATTTCAGTTTTATGCCATCAAAAGTGTCTTTGACTGTCTCTGGGAGAACACTAAAGTATTCTGCCGCTTCTTTTCTGAGACACATGGCGAAAGAGTCAACTTTATCGAGCTCTGTCCATTGCATTCTTCTTGCATAAGCTTCGAATTGACTGACAAAACCTCGCCAGTAAGTTCCATCAAAAGACATCTTTGGCAACCTCAAATTCCTACTTCTGTGTACCGGCCTTCTTCCAGATGAGACCGGTTCATCAGATTCTGATGGGCCCTGCGAGATGTACACTTGTTCCTGATCACTAGATTGATCACTCCTACAGTCATCAGACTCCACATTTCTGTTAGGGATCCTAGGCGAATGATACTTCACCTGGTATTGTTTCGGCCTTGATTTGTATTGGGTTGGTGTCTGCTGGTTTACACCTTTTCTCCCAACATAACGACCATCCAGAGTTTTGGAGTTTATAGTGTGAGTGATATTGTCTAATGCTTTGTACTGGTTAGATTGAACAGGTGTTGATGACCTGCAATCTTTTTGGAAGGCAAACTGCAGGACTTTAGGTTCAGATTTGTTGGACACCGAATCCCTGCAGTTAGAACCCACGGCCATTACAGCTGGTTCCTTGCAATAAGTTTCGGTGTTGGGCACCTTCAAACTATGTGGTTCCAACAGATCTAATCCTGTCCACTCTAGGTCTTTTTCCCAACCTGAGGGCATGATGTAATCCTCATCAAAATTACATTTCATGCTATTTATACTGTCTTCTATTCTCCTTTTGAGAATTCCAGAACGGCTTTTGAAGTAGTCGTTCATAAACGACAGATTCTGCTCCTTCATGGCCTGAGCTTTGACTAAGAGATGATCTCCTTCTTCCTGCATGTCCCTGATGCGTCTGTTTTGCTCTTCATCTTCCCTGAGATATCTGACAAGGAATGACTCCTTCTCAGACTTCAGTTCAGATATTTCATGCACAGAGGCATCAAGTACCTGGCAAACTTGTTCCTTCTCTTCAGTCTGAGCAGATTGTGCGGACTGTGTCATTGCAGTCTTCAACTGTCGAACATCAGAAGCTAATGTTTCCAGCTGTTCCTGATGACTGTGTCCTTCAGACTGCAAACTTCCAACACTGCAAGTCATGGTTCCAACTTGTTGTTTAAGTTGTACGATGTCACCCTGCATGGGCTGGCACGTCTCGTCTATTCTCTTATGGACGACTGTCAACTCTTGTGGCACTCTGACACGGAGTTGAGCGACACTGTCAGACACCTTTGTGACATCGCCTCGAATACTACGTTGGCTGGATTCGAAATTTTCGCGAATAAGCGCAATTTCTTCTCCACATGCACTGACCTGTTGTTGACAATTACTAAAATTGATCAGTGATTCAGTGCTGTGTTGGTAAGTATCGGATCTAACTTTATCGATGCTTTGATTCACTTTGCTGGTTTGTTCTCGAACCATGGTTTTAACCGTGACCATGTCATTTTCAACTTTGTTTTTATGGTCTTCAAGTTCAGCTCGATTTTCAGCAACACTGGATTTGATATCGCTAATGGTGTGGTTGACACCCTCAATTTTGGCATTGAATTCGGATTTGCAATTTTCATGCGCAGTGTCTGCTGAATCCTTAGCCTGCGATACTTCCGAACGTAAATCGCAAACATCTCTCTTTAACACATTCATACTACTTTCCACCCTGTCAACATTTTGTTCATATTTTTCCTGTTGTTTCGGAATCTCATCAGTTACATGTTTTCGCAATTGTTCTAAGTCTGATTGAGTTGTTTTTTGCGCATCTTCTAAAGTCGTAACTGTTGACTTGACTTCATCGAGACTCGATTTCATACCATCGATCTTATCTGAAAGCGATGAAGATACTAATCTAAATTCCTTAATAATACGACTTTCAAAAACAAGCAAAGTACTAACCGTTACGAGTTCATTGGGTGCTCCGACGGGTTTTTCGTCGTGAAACGCGGTAGGTTTTGTATCAGTTCCATCATCTGATTGCAACAAAGTCGATTTAGCGTCGCAAATATCAAATTCAGTCTTTCCGTGCGATACAGTATTAGCTGTATCAGTCTGGTATCCAAAATCGGCGCTAGACTGTACCGATAACAGACTTGACTTATCCAAACCTACAACTTGTTCAGAAAATTGAATGTAATTTTCATCCAAAATTTTCTGAGTACAACTTGATGGAAAACCAAGTTCCAGAAATTCCAATTCGGTCATGGTTCCACCTAATGCTTTTCTACGGGCTAATATTACCTTAACCCTTTCCACACCAATACCTGGGACTTGTAATAAGTCTTCCCTACTGGCATGTTCAATGTGTAATGGCTTGGCAGCCATTTTGTCTATTGAAACGCAATAACAAAAATTTCACAAATATATCAAAATGTATAATTGCTCACTGTTGAAATAGGTAATCAGTACTAAATTTAAATTTACTAAATCTGTAATTCAGGAATTAATTTTCATGCAAATATCTGAAAATATTTCTGGAATTTTTCCTAATAATTCTTTTCCAAGATGCAACATGCACTATCAATTTATTAATATCTAAAAGTAATATTATTCACTATATCAAATTCAAATATATGGTAGAAGTAAATAAATTTTGATGAAATAAATTTTCAATACTAATTCACAAGTACCTGTAAGAGAAATACTGTATTTTGTTGAACAGATGATCTGAAATCGCTGAACAACTTGACTACAAACTTAAATAACAAAATCAAATCAAACAGTTTAAAATAAATTTAAATCAGAATTTTGATTTTGGCTTAATTATTCAAAAGCATGTATGATTCTAACTAGGTTAGTAATACATACAAAATATCAAAGTAATAAGTTTTCAAAAAGTTTAAATTATATTTTACAAAGTTACTTTAATTCAATGTAAATCCATTTACTTTTCAAATCAATTCAGTAAACTTTGTAACTTATACTTTCACTAATAGAAATTATGTTACTTCAACACATAAGTTGGCAAAATTCCAAATATCTAAAGACTATATCAAGTTTCACCAAATTATACATCAAACTGGCGAAAAGTCAACTGTAGAAATTACAAATGTAATCCTGATAAGTTATGTTCAATAATATTATATACTGCTGTCAAAGTCTATATTTTACTTCAACATATGTAATTAAAATTGACATTTACAACAGCATTGCCTACTGTCGCCACCGTCAATTTTCAGTGCATTAATTCAATGAAAATGAAATTTCACCGGTAACCTTCGCTGGCGTCACCGTCAAATTTCAGTGCATAAATACAATGAAAAATTGAATTTCATCAATATCATTCACTGGCGTAAGTGTCAAAATTTAGTGCATGAAATATGTATCAAAATTCAAATTAATACACTATGAAATATTCACCAGTATATTTCAATTTCAACAAAAAATACACACTGGATTTTAAATATTCACTGGTGTATTCCAATTTCAGTACATAATACTACTGCAGTGAATAAAATATTCACCAATCAAAATTCAATGGCAATGCATTTCAACACTCCCGTAGCGAATATAAAATATTATTCACCAAGAAAAATTCAATACGGCTCCAATATATTTTAAATTTAGAATTATTGCACTTTTGTAATCACAATATATAAATTATCCACTAATTCTGACAACAGTGGACCAACATTACACAAGCAAATTCAATTCGTCGAAGCCTTATACACTGTATGTACCAGTAATTTGCCTCAAAAATCAGTTAAAACAACAAATATATGGACAATAACTGATTAATACTTCATTTACAGCAATTTGGAGTCAAATTACAGTGAATTTAATGCTCAAAAATCGGCAAATTCACGTTCAAAAGTCGGCGATTTTGCGTTAATTACACGCTCGAAATTGCCGTGAATTTCTACTCAAATAAACCAAAAAACAGTGTATAAACTCTCAACATACAATAGAATTGGATATAAATAAAATTATTGGCACCAAGTAACAGAAATGTGAGTTTTTCACACACTTCTGGTACCAATAAAGTATGAACTCACCAAGAATACTGTGTCCGCTGTCACTTGGTTGTTACCTCACAGCAACACTTGACTAGTTCACAGTATTTATATTTACAATATATTTATTTACAGATTATTCTATAAACCTGTACTGCTAGATTAGCAGCAAAGGCTAGCAACTATTTATTTGCAATTTGTGACCATTCACTTGGCAGTTAGGAGCTAGACTGATGCTATATTTGAAAAAGCCAGACTAACTCACTTCTGTGTCCTTGACCCCTGACCTAATTGTTGGAAAGCAGTGGATACTAAACATCGGCGCCGAAACACCGGATTTCACCACAATATTATATTGTCTATTTTACACGTTTCTTTGTCCAAAGCACGATGAAATGAGTAATTTTGTTTATTTTGCTTGTCAAAAAGCCCATCACCACTGTTAAAACGTTTTTGCATTTGACAATTTTGATAATCACAGTAATTCACAAGCAAGTCTGGGGTTTTGCTGCCAGCCTGGACTGTCACACCATTCACTCTATTAAAACCATTCACTTCGTCAGTATTTCAATGCATGACATGTATGTTGGGAAGCATTTACAGGATGAAAATTATGTCTGATCATGAGTTAATAAACTACACATGCTGATTTCTGGCAAGATTCTTTTAGAGCCAACCTGTAAAAGAAGTCATGATGTTATTTGGACATTTTCAGTTAAGGGAATGGAATACCAAACTTTTTCTTTATATAATTTTTCATCGCCAGTACAGGCTCCAATTTTGTGAACGGTTGAATCCTAGTCTCAGACACCAATCCAATATGCAAGTCATTAAACAATTTTGACAGGGGCCACAGTGGTACAGTGGTAACACACTCGCCTCCCACTTCTAAAGACAGTGGTTGAAATCCAGACCCTACGTGGGAAAGTTTGTAGTTTCTGACCAATGTTTGGCAGTTTACAGTACAGAACCTTGACCTGGTTTCCTCTGCCCACAAAATTACCCGTTGTGACATGACCTATATAGCGTTGAAAGCGATGATAAAACCCAAATAAATAAAACTTGACAGTCTTTTTTCAAGAAAAAAATGATAAACGCACTGATATGTTTGACAATCCTATGGTAGCCTTTCTTTTGAGCAAAGCTAAACAAGAAGGATGTCTTATTACAGAATAGAATAGAAACATTTATATAATGCAAAATTAATCTAATCTTCTAATGCACTTGAGCTCAAAAAGGGAAAGTCCAGGGACGTATCAGGTCGAGATCTAAAATTATCTGTACTATGGTGGAGGATATGCTAGTCTAAACAAATAGGTCTTTAGCTGGCTACGGAAACCTGTAATTGTTTGTTGTGATCGTACTGATTGTGGGAATCTGTTCCATTCTGTGGGGGAAGCCATTGCAAAACCTTCCCTACCGATGATAGGTATATGGGTTGAGATAATTTGATAGCCTTGAAAGTAATTGGATTGTACTTAAACAAGATGCGATATGTGATAGGAACCAGTGTAGTTTTTGTAGAAAGGGAGTGACATGGCTAGTTGTTGCAACTCTAAAACAATTCTACAAAGGGCATTTTGAATCCTTTGGAGTTTAGCTACATTGTATTTACTTAGCTACATTGTATTTACATAAAGTAGGGAATTGCAGTAGTCAAGTCGACTGCTGATCATTGAGTTTGCAAGCGAGGCTGCAGTCTCCACACTGAGGAATTTACGGATGCATCTTAGGTCCTTAAAGTGGTAGTAACAGGCATGACACATATTGGTTATGTGGCTGGTAAAGGTGTTTCCGGAGTCAAAAGTAACACTGAGGTTCTTGACTTTATCGGTAGGGGAGATAGAATTTCCAAGAAGTTGAGTAGGGAATTTGTTGATGAGGGACTCTCTAGCCTGTCTATCACCAATGATAATAAGTTCAGTTTTCTCAGGGCTGAGTTTACGTTTCACACCAGCCATCCAGTTTTGGACACATGTGAGACACTCAGTAAGCTCAGCAAAACTGGAATCAAAGTTCCTATGGTCCAGTGCTAGATATATTTGGGTGTCATCAGCATATAGATGGTGGGTGACATTGAAATTGGAAACAATATTACTGAGAGGGGTAGTATAGAGGGTAAAAAAGAGGGGGCCCAGGACTGAGTCCTGGGGCACACAATCTGGAAGTGAGAAAGCATCTGAAAAGCAATTACCTAGTTTAACCTTCTGTTTGCGGTTTGAAAGATAGGAGTTGATCCACCTCAACACAGTGCCATCAACCTCAAAGCAATCCCTGAGGGAATTAAAAAGAACGTCATGGTCAATAGTGTCAAATGACACTGAGAGGTCCAGCAATGTGAGTGCAACAGCCTTACCAGAGTCCATCAAAGCAGCAATGTCATTCTGGATTTTTAGGAGTGCTGATTCTGTGGAATGGATACCAGTCTGTAATGTTTGAGGAGATTTATGTCTAACAGGCAGTATAATTACATAAAAACTCATTTTATCAAATATATGTAGTCTATTAACATGGCTGGTGTGATCAGTGTTAATCTATATAGTCCATTTTTGACAGATGCTTTAGTTATAAATAATTTATTTTATTTTTACTTTTCAGTTATGAGTATAAAAATCAGACGCCAAAAGTGCATCTCCAGTACCTCAAAATGAAGAATTGGTCTATGGTCAGACATTTCATACTGGTAAGAGTGGAATCAGTGCCAAGAAGAGATAGGAAGTCTTCAAAGTAGATCTAGTATAAACCAATGTTAAAAAAATATCATTCAAAGGAAGGCTTGATTCCTAAAATATAGACAGATTTGCCTAAATAGACTTCAGTAAATAATATGAGAAAGGCAGTCAATAAAGCAATCCAAGTTTCATAACTGATTACATAGCTACAAGTCGCCAATGCCCAGAGGTTAAATATTTGATTGATTAACTCAGAGTATTTAATAAAAAGAGATTATATGACAGACACAAATTGAAGTATAGCACCTTTGAGGAGGCTTGTTGACAAAAACTTTTCAGCCATTCATTGCACAACGTGTTATGTTAGGCTTTACTCTATTGACCATTTCCAAGTGTCCTAATTTCCGACATTAGCTTAGGACTAGCAGCTAATGAAGTGTCACAATCGATAGGGGAATACCCAGGTCAGCGGGGCCCTGCCTTAGATTTTATAAATTCCAACTACTCAAGGCCTACATCAATCCGTAGAGGCCTCCCTCTGATTGGGTCAATTTCAGAGGGGTCCAGGCCAAGATGACGAAAGTGAAACCCGAACTTCTCAAGACCTACATCAATCCTAGGAGACCTCCCCCTGACCGGGTCAAGCTTAGGGGGGTCAAGATGAAGATGCGAAAGTGTAAAGGAAGCAATGAAACTTCCTAATCTATCCACAGCTTATGACCTCCGATGAAATCATATTCACAGGTGTAAACCATGGGTTCATATCCCCAAATACTTATGTTAGTGGTGGGAGGTGGGTCAAAATTCTGTTTCTTAACTGTTTGCAGTATGGCTGCCAAATTCAAAGTGACCACCAGAGTTTAAGAAAAGTCATGTGTGATGTGACCTAAATACTGATTGGCTAAAAGCTTACAAGGACAAAGAAGGAAAAAATGAACCGATTAAGTAAAGGTAGAAGACAACTGCCTTAACAGGCCCTTAACAGGGCCGTGTTGACTACAGTTGCCTGGACTCAAACCCAAGACCAAAAGTAGATGGAAAAAGTGAAAGATGGATTGGGCATATTTTATTATACATGTTAGTATTATATTTATGTACAACAGTTCAGAGCATTTTAAAATTTGAAAAATTTTCCAATTTTAAAAGCACCAAACCCATCAAAAGCTGGAAGAAACCAAGGCTTGAAAAGTTGAAGGGATGATGGACGGGGCAACAGATGCATTCTCTAGATATGTCCATACTGCTGAACTGCGCCAAAGGCCATGGGCCTGAATGTTTTGAAGTGAATTGTTTTTGTCAAAGGCCAAGGTTACCCCTGACCTTCTGAAAGTGTGGAAACTGTGGCCTTTAAGAAGTATGTTCTTATGGGCGAGGACTTTTTTCAGTGAATCTCGAATGTGTGTGTCAATGACTTGGGTGAAGGGTGGAAAGTTATTAGCAAATAAAGGTGAATGTGGTGGCAATGGTCTAGATTGAAGTAGCTGCTTAAGGGCCCTAACTGGACATAAAAAGGGGTTCTGGATTGAAGGGAGTTGAATAACATGGTGAGAATTATGATCCTGAAGGGTTTTGGTCCATTTTATAATTAAATGAGCACCTGGATGAGCAAATATGAGATCCTGCCTAAGGAAGTGCCTAGAAGGGCTGTACTGACTGGCACTATGTGGGACAATGGTGGAGAGGTGAGAAAAATGGCCCTAAAGAGTATGGGATCATGAAGGATGTCACATGACATGGAAATTTGGTATAGGGTGGGTAGATCAAAAATGCCTCTAGGGGTGGGCCTGAAAGCAGAGTTGATTGAAATGGACCTAATGTAATTGGTGATGGCATAGTGGTTAATATCACTTTGTGGTATGTTATATTGATGGGCCATCAGGCGAACAGACGACAAGTAATTTCTAATTACTTTAGGAGAAATGTGATTTTGGAACAAATATTCCAAAAATGTGAGGATATTGTGGAGGTTTACACACACTGGAAGTTCCATGAACATAATAAAAGACATGAAAGTCT
Organism: Sabellastarte sp. h YS-2021; assembly: GCA_964017235.1. Taxonomy (NCBI): domain Eukaryota; kingdom Metazoa; phylum Annelida; class Polychaeta; order Sabellida; family Sabellidae; genus Sabellastarte; species Sabellastarte sp. h YS-2021. Next base: position 69,371,008 of record OZ024938.1, read on the forward strand.
TAAAATGCCTCTGGTGAGATGAAGTGGTGGAAGGGCGGTATGCATGCTGAACCTTCTGCCAAGCACTGTCCAGTACGGGGCTCGACTGTGTGGAAGCACCTGAAATTATATAGATAGGTCCAGTTTCAGATCCTCGATATGTACCTTCTCCCAAATAAAATTATTCTGTAAATTTTGTAATAAGATAAGGTTAGTGATCTTATGAGAATACAGTCTAGAGAGGCAATCAGCTATGATGTTGTGTGTACCCTGAATGTGTTCAACTATGAGGTCAATATCGTAAGTTGCTGTGAGAAGCCATATATTTCTAATACAGGCAGCCAAATATGGATCCTTAGTCTTCCCGGACTCTGCCACTTGGACCACAGCTTTGTTGTCACAAAAAATCTGTACTGTGGAATGTGTCCAAAAATTTTTCCATATCCTAAGAGCAACTAGTATGTTGAGCATTTCTAAATGCATAATTTTAAGGTCAAATTGAGTAAGCTGTATAATAGGGGAGGCATAGACTCTGTTAGCCCAGACACCTCCTAAGCCAGTGAGAGATGCATCCACATGTAGGGTGTGGTCTTCAGGTATGATATCCTTGCGAATGCAAGTAATTCCATTAAAACCTGGCAAAAATTGAAGGAACCAGTTAAGGTCATTGACAAATTCCTGGTCAAGGTGAATCCTCTTCTTGTGAGGATTAGTCCTGAGGAGGTTTAGCATCCTATTGATGAAGATCCTTGCAGGTTTCACACATTTATGCACATAAATGAGTTTGCCTAATAATGACTGAAGGCCTTTCTTTGTGGTATGTTTCTTATTGGCGAATTTTTGGCATTCCGATAAGATGGTCTTTAACTTGAATTCATCAATGCTCAAGGTATTTTCATCCAAGTTCACAAAAATTCCCAGACAAGTCACAGCCCTACGTGGTGAACAGACCTTCTTATGGTTAATAGGGAGGCCTAAATCTTGCAGCAATTGAAAAAGTTCATCAAAAGCCTCTTTGGCAGTATCAGGTGAACTAATAATGATGTAATCCTCTATGTAGGCTAAGACCTTATGTTGACGCTTTGACATGACGTATGTGACGGCGTCGGAGACCATTTGAAATGCCGACGTGCCATGGACCCATCCAAACGCAATCCCTTTTTCCAGGAAATATTTGTTATCCCATTTTATCCCAAATTTCAAAGCATCAGAAGGATCCACCGTCAGGTTCCTAAAGGCTCAGGCTACATCTATTTTTGCCATAAGAGCTCCTTCCCCTACTTCCTCAATTGCAGCGACTATGTTATCACTAGTTGGGAGTTTAAGTGCAAACTTGCTACCATCAAAGGTCAAAGTTGGGGTTTGACGTCCCGTTCAACAGCCAGGGTCATATTGGGACAGGTCCTCAGAATTGCCACTATGATGGTGACAGCCTATGATTAGATGCCAAACTTGCTGCTACCATCAAAAAGATCTCTGTCTACATGGTCATTGACCGACTTACCCTGTGGGTAAGACAAGTTAAGGATAATGCGCCTATCAGATCCATCTTTGGGTCTCGATAATAGGGTAGAACAATGGAAATGATCAGTTGGGGGGGTGGTCAAGAGGGCCCAAAATGGCCCCCCATTCCCTTTCTTTGTTAAGATATCGAAGGGCTTGCTCAGGGTACTGTAAAGCCGAGAAATGATTCACAACTTTTGTATTAGATAGTTCATCAGATTCTCTAAGCGACAAGGGGAATCCGAACTTGAGATACTGGAATAATCTTTTGTCTGGGTAATCCCGGAGGTGGTCCTCCCATGCTTCCAAGTTCAGATCTGATTTCACGGGTATTCTTGCTGCCATATAGTTGGGTTTACCCGTGGCCTTAATAGTTTTAGCAATATGAAGGTATTGGTCAATGTTATCAATGGCAGTGACCTGCCTGTCGGGACCAATGAATTCAAAATTGTCAGTTTGCAAAGTGAGATGACCAAATTGTTTTTCTGGGAAGTATACATCACCTCCTGTCACACCGTACTCGGTGTGATAGATAAGCACTTCCCCTATACTAGGAGAAAATGGTTTAGACTCTGGATTGCTGTTAATTTTGTTAGTGTAGGGTTAGTTACAGTACTGGTACATCGACTGTTATCCATATGTACATTATCCTCCTTACATCCCGATATTAAGCTATCATGTAATACACCTTGTCTCTCAATAATAGCATCAATAATGCATTGCATATACCTTTCATATGACATGTGAAAAAATTTCTGTACTACACAATCATTTTGATAATTTTCGAGAGCCACTTGAGGATCGACTACAGTTTGTAAACAAGTACCGGTATCATGGGTACCTTCATTTCCTCTACTCTGTATTATAAAACACCAATCTGAATGCTGTATTGTTAACATACCCTCAGGCATGTTGTCACACCTAAATATCGTGGCTTTGTTTTCACAATCAAGTATAAAATAATAAAAACTAGTATTATTGACGTGGTGAACAAGGCTGTCAATATAAACAATGTGAATAACCATGCCAGTCTCATGCTGAACATATTGTCAATTTGTGAAGTGAACCATGAAGTGTTTACCTGATTGATACTTTATGTTACAATGTGTGTCAATGTTACTACTTTCACACTGCATCTCATGGTTCCCCGGTTCAACATGCTCGAATATACAGTCATTATACCACATATGGGTGTTATCACTGAAGTCTGTTTGTACATAATTTAACCCATCACCACTATAATTACCTTTGGGGTCCAGTGTTGAAAGCCTAGCTTCAACCTGAAAAGAATAGTTTTGATCAACATTCAGAATGGTCCCCTGGTCTAAACTTGACCTACCAGTTAATCTGGTATGCTCTGAAAATAAGTTAAACATATTATCACGTGATGGATCATTAGACTTGACCCTACTCGTATGTTTCTTGATCAACCCACTTTCCTGAAAACACATACTACTCTTACACTCATCATTACATTGAATGACTTTATCTTCACACCCATCACTAATTTTATCAACAATTACAGTTCTAAATACATTCAGATCGTTTATTGTGTCCATTTGGTTATCACTATACATTGTCCCCCGATCCCTTACAGATTTTATTGTGTCCTTAACTGTGTCCCTGAGTCCAAGTGGCTGTCCCCATCCCTAATGATTCACTGTGTTTGATTTATTTAAGCTCCTGGCTTTAAACGAACATTTGGTTTCTGGATGTGCAGATTGGCGTCCCTGGTTGCTACAATATGAACATGTATGTGAATAATTGCCATGACTACCCTCATGGGAGCAGGTGCCCTCATTGTAGTATCTACACTGTCTTTTCCCCTGTGGTACCGTCGTGATGTTTCTCATGGCAATCTGAAATGCACTCAATTTGTTGAGTGACCATTGTGTAGTGTTTGCCCAGCTCAGAGTGCCCTCTTCTACCTCATGCATAGACGCCGTCCATGCCCCTCGAACTGCGGGCCATGGTAGAGATGCAGCATCTCGAGTGGCCATGATCATTTGTAATATGTCTTGGTTGAGAAGGACAGGATCTTGCATTATGTAAATGTTTGTCAGCTGACCCGACACTCATTGGGGAAGAGTGAGTTCGTCGAACGTCGGTCTCTTTTTACCATTAGCACCATGACAACCCTCATTCGGCCAACGCAAATGAGGAGGGACTGTAACTATATCTACTGTGTTATAACGACTAGATTTCTTGGCTGCAGCGATCTCACCTTATGCAGCTTCCTGCCGGCTTTGTTGTTCGTAAGATGCCAGCACACTGGTCACTCTGCCACTGTGGGTATGCACCGTAACACGTCCACACTGGGTAGTATTGCGTCCTGTCTGCTTGTGTCCGCCTGCGACGGTAGTTGGTTGGCACTGGTCTGGTCGACAGCGAGGGGCTGACCAGTCGTTGTGTGGTATGTGAGGGGGTCTACACCCTGATTGATTGTATGATGCTTCTGGTTTAAATCACTACCCAGTCCTGGGTCCTGGAACCTCACTGCCTGCATGTGGAGTGTTGGGAGGTTGTTATGGCCCAAATGATTATTGAGTGCCTGATATTCAATGTTGTGCGACCGGGGAATAACTGGAGTGGAATTCAGTGAGGGCCTTTGTTCCATCTTGTCCATTCGGGCCGTTAACGCTTTGTTGGACTCATCCAGTTTCAGTAACAAGGCCATAATTTGGTCATTTGATGAGTTTGTTGATGGAGCCGGCTGGTTTAAAGTACTTACTGGTGGATCCTGTAAATAGGATCCACTGTTATCAGAAGTTGACTCCTTTCTCACTTTCTTTGTCGATATTCTGGCCCTGGCTGAGGCCGTTACCCTCTTCCTAGTGTTCGTGACTGGGGTCTTCTTATTGTTCCCAGGCATATTCTCTACACTAATAAGCACACTATCCTAGTTAAAATCAATGTAAAATTATGATAAAATAAACTTTCTTCCGTTCAAAATTCTGTTTCTTAACTGTTTGCAGTATGGCCGCCAAATTCAAAGTGACCACCAGAGTTTAAGATAAGTCATGTGTGATGTGACCTAAATACTGATTGGCTAAAAGCTTACAGGGACAAAGAGGGAAAAAATGAACCTATTAACTTAAGGTAGAAGACAACTGCCTTAACAGGCACTTAACAGGGCCGTGTTGACCAATCTCTTTGAGAACTTATTTATTTGAACAGGGAGGAATCATACAGTTTATGAAACTCAAGCATTCATTGTCAAGAAAGTAGTTTCTTAATTAAAATCTAATAAAATCAATGTTTGCTATATGTAAATGCATCTTAGCTAGTATGTGGACAGTGTATTGAAATTGTTTAGCTTGTTTGTGAAAATATCTGTCTCAAAATATTTCGAAATTGTCAACTGCATCTTGGAACTCCTCCTTCTACAAGGTTCTGCATTCTGGAAATAAATCAGGGTCCATTCAATGTTTTATAATTTACCGTTTGTTACTATCAAACCCCCCCAAAATATAATGCTAAGGATATATGGTTTTTATTATTATAAAGAAATATCAATACATGTGATATTATACCTAGTCCATCATACATGAACATACCTAATAACAACAAAGTGCCAATGCAATGCACTGGACTACCAATTCCTTACACATCAAAATCCATCAGGAACTAAACAAACAAAATTTCAATAATAACAGCATTTTTCGTCATTGTTGGCGAAGTTTAAAGTATTGTTGGCGACTTCTCAATGTTGTTGGCAAAGTTTCATTATTGGTGAAGTCTACATTATTGTTGGCAAAGTTGTCATTGTTGGTTAATGGAAACTAATATGGTTAAAAAACATAACACTATGATGGCCCCAATACTCTTCCGTACCTTATCAATTGAGTGCAAATTGAGTGATTTTTCGTTACATATTTCACAGCATATTCTTGTACCCAAAAGTGGCTACTTGCATAGATGGGGATAACAAAGCTTCTGATAGCAGTTTTTACAACGTGCTTTTGTATGTAATGCTTGAAAGATTTAAAAAATATGTGTTTTCAGAGAACCTTATTTGGCTTATTTCTTATTGGCGAGACTTTAACTTTAAATAAAAACTCTGCCGTGTCAAATGGTTTTCCACTTTTTATAACAGCTGTCACAATAACTGTACATTTACTTGCAAAAGTTATCATGCTGATAGAGTGGTTCTTTGAACTGCAATCTGATGTTTTTAGCATTTTCAAATGTAAAGAATAGAATGTAAAGTAATGTAAAATTAAGTTGAAATTTAAAGTCCTAGAACACCTTGGTGTTATGCAGCACAAGTAAAATTAATAAATACATTAACTATACAATACGTACTATCTGAATAAATAGACAAATAAAACATCTGACTGGATACACATAGGACATTAAGCAAAAAATATTTGAATAAAACACACGGACAAGAAAAAGACTAGAGAAAGGATGAATACAGACTAGCAATACTTCAACTAAACAATAGGTATAACATGATCAAATTTACAGAAAAACTCATGACGACATATACAGATTAAAATTGACTAGAATATACAACAAACGGTACAGAAACAATAAAACAGGTACAAACCATAAATACAATTATCAAAAGGAGTAAAATAAAACAAAACATCAATAAAATGCAATCAAGATCAGTATTGTGCTGTGAAATTCATACCTCCATTCAGGTACAACTTACGACGCAGATTAAGACACGATGGGCCTATGCCACCTTGAGAGATCCACAGGTACGTAGTCGCTACAGCACAGAACGACAACTCACAAAGTGTATCAACATTTGAGATGACAGGTAGCCATTTTCACGAGGGTCAGAGTGAAGGTAACCTCATATCAAAGTGCTTGTATGTCATTGTTTCTGCTGCGTTCATGTTGCAACAGACAGTATTTTCATGTTATAAAATAAGGTAAATTCTAGTCCACAGCTGTCTAGTTTTTAATCGAAAATGAATGCCCCAACATCAGAGAAATCCCAAGACTCACACTCAAACAACAGTCATTTCTAACATCTGTAGAAAGGTATTGCGTTTTGCTACATCTAATTTTTATGGACTACTAATTTGGATTACTGTGGATATTTTTTTGTAAATCAGAGAAACTCAGAAAGTCAATTCTGGTTATACTCTTTTGCTATATGGAATGACATTATAATCTTTGAAGTAATTCTGGCCAGTCTTGCATGTATGAACATTTTTGTTGAAATAACTGTTTTGATATTGCAGATATAGGAAGTAACATAGAATTAAATCCCTTTTCTATATTTTCAGAACAAAAAACTGATATTCACGCAGCCTCTGAGGTAATCAGATTTTGTTTATAAAACTTGTAATTGTCTGTCTTCTGGAAAGTTGTGCATAACAATCTCATGTCTTATTACAATATCAAGTCTTTGATAGACCACAGTTGTATATAAATCTGTATTCTTTTTTCCTGACATACTAATCAAATACATGATTAATCTTACAGCGGAATGGGTAAAGAACACCATGCCGATGAAATAGAAAGGCTCTATCATAATGAGATTAATAAGCACCAGCAGTGTGCAAACTGCAGGGGAAAGAAGAGGTCAAGTCAAAGGAAGATGCCTGATGACAATTCATTTTTTCTTATGAATTTAAAGTTTATTATGCTGTGTGTCTTCATAATAATCATAAGCTTTATTGCTTTTGTCTTGTTTTTATGACACTGCAGTGCAACAATTCTGAACAAAGCAGCTCACAGCTCTGATTATACTAAGTAAATTACGTTTGTAGCAAGTTTATCCTTCACCTAAAATACAAACCCTACCAGTACATATGTTTTCTCTGAAAATTATTTAAAGCTCTTCTAAAGTTACGAATAGTTGATATCCTGGATAAAATTCGATTTGAATCACTGCACAATGAATAGTGATCATCACAGGTGTACTTACACATATAACAAAATTAAAAATGCATTTATATTATATCTGATATTCATGTCTATGGACATGAATCTGAAGTTTCAGTTGTTTTATTAAATTAGTACAGACCTATATCTAATTTACAAAAATAAAAAAACATTGAAAAGCAGTTTCAGTTTTTATATCAGTAGACACATCTTCTTCGGGTTCTGTATGAATTGTCATTTGTTTCTCAATAACTTCATTGATACTTCATTGAAACCATCATTAAGCAAATGTGTCATTGCTTTGGAAAGCTGACTGTATAATTGAAAAACATTTCAAATGTATATAGGGGGGCCATGGTGGTGCAGTGGGAACACACGCGTAACCCTATGTTTGACAAGTAAAAGTTATGTACCAATGGTCAGCAGTTAACAGTACAGAACCTTGACCAACTGTATGTACGGGTTTCCTCTGGCCATAAAACTACCTGTCGTAATATGACCTCTACAGTGTTGAAAACGACGTAAAACCTCAAATAAATAAATAAAGAAATATGTAGAGTATTATGATAACTATTACATTTTTCTAGTTTACTAGTGATTTTAGTCATTTTATTGGTTCATTCTGTTGTTAAGGAAAGACTTTTAGTTAACAGAGCAATACAAAAATAACAGTATACATAAAACGACACATATTTATTTGAATACCTAAATGCAGTGGAAAAGGCACCATATTTTTACCTCCCGCAAGACAGATTTATGAGTGAGGGAATTTGTTTATTTGTCTCTTTTAAAATGGAAGGGATTTGGTGAAGTTTTCAGGAAATTTTGACAATGAAAGAATGAACAGATGATTTGATTTTGGTGGTAATCTGAATCACCCTCTGGATCCAGGAATAATTGAAAAGGAATTTTTATTATAATTAGTTGGGGCCATATTTAGTACACTTGCATATATTTCCATAATAAATCACAGATTGTCTAAAGATATAGCAGACTCAACAATAATACTGTCTTTGGTAAACCTAATTATTCAGAGAATTTAGAGCAATCTAACACGTTGACATTACCTACATTTAAATCCACCAGAGCCCAGTGAGTCACTTTTAGACTTCCAGATCTTTACTATTTGTCCAGGAGCAGACTTTTAGTCCCATAAATTGACCCTTTTCGCCAAGGTAGTACCTCACTTTCAAGTAACATTTCATGTCTTAGGTCTACCTATATGATCATAAGAAATGGATTTTCAGATTCCTGAATAAATTTCACTCAAGAAACAACCCCTAGGCCTTTTAGCGCTTCCGACAAAAATAAATCTAACTAACTTGCAGCCCAATGGTATGGAACTACCAGCCAATAATGTAAGACTGGATAGATTTTGAAAAAAAGATTTCAGGCTTAGTTCTGGCTCAAATCTGATGTTTTTAGCAAAAGCTCTAATTAAGACTTGCACTTCTAGTGACCATTATTTTTTGTCAATGGACTTTCATGAACTGTGGTGTAACATGATAAGTACCTGTCTCATCACTGAACACAAACAGCAATGGGTTAGGTTAGTACTTGGGTAGGTGACCTTCTGAGTTCTAGGCAAATTATGGGATGTATCTGACTCAGAATTTGTTTTTGTCACCCGACTTTCATAAAATCTAGTTTACTACTCCTGTTGGCTTTGCGACTTCCACATGTAGACAAAACTCTTTTGGCCTTGTTTTATCTCAGTTTCAGTTGAGTTCTGAACTGAAGTAATTTCACAAAATCTGACTAAGACTTCTCTGGTCAAAAAGTCACAGCCATTAATTAAAATAAATTATTTATTTGTATCTAGATATGTATATATGTATGTATGTATTTTATGGGTGTATGTGTGTTTTTGTCATTGTAATTAAAGTGTATTACAAAACAAGATATTGTGCATATGATTACATAAATAAGTAAATAAATAAATAAATGTGTAAATAAATAAATAATTTTTTATTGATTTATTTAGGGTTTACATCACTTTCAGCACTGTAGAGATCACTTTTGTGGGCAGAGGAAACCAGTACATACAGTTGGTCAAGGTACTGTAAACTGCCGACCATCGGTAAGCAACTACTAACTTTCCCGCATGGGATCCGGGGTTTGAACCATCGACCTCAGTGGTTTCAGGCAAGTGTGTTACAACTGCACCACCATGGCCCCCAGTAGTGTTTTTGACTGTATGAGAATGGGCTGATTCCTCCTTGTTGTATATTAAAATATTTTGCCATCCCCAACATGCTAGTGTGTTAGCCAGTTTAGCATCTAATCAGATGCTGACAACCCTGTGTGTGGGTTTGACCCCTAGAAGTGAAAAATGCTGAGGACCTTACCCAATATGACCCTGGCTATTGAACTGAATGTAAAACAACAACTTTGACTTTTGTCTCTAATGTGCTGCATTTGACGCGTTAAATAAAGACACATATATATGATCCCACAGTCCTACTGATTGTGCTTATCAAGTGTCAATTTTCCTAAATATGTCCAAAACTTTGTAATATCTAAATCTTATTTAACATAAAACTTTTGGAAAACTTTTTGTCTGAGCTTCCACTCGTATCGTTGTATTAAAATCTATGCAAAAAAGGTATAAAATTTAATGTTCCAAATTTTCAAAAAAAGTTTTACATTTATAGATGCTTTTAACTGTAGATTCGCTTTTCAGCTGATAATTTACATCCGTTGGGTAACTGTGTTTTTATTTAACTGTTAACTCAAGTAGAAATAAATGTAAAAATAATCCTTGTGAATAACAGACTTATGTTATTTTTCTAATCTAATCTACTGCTTTGCAAGCGCAATATCTTCCCCACAGAGGGGAACTCAGTGCACTAATTAATCAAAATCATTTTCCTAAGGAGAGTCAAGGGGCGTTCAAGGTCAATGATCCAGGATTATGGGTGTGGCCGGGAGGGAAGAAAACTAAGTTGGGAAACTAGAGCTGAAGAGGTGGGTTTTGAGGTGCTTCCTAAAAGATGGAACAGAGGGGCTGTTTCTAACTTGAAAGGGGAAAGAGTTCCAAAGGACAGGGGCATAGTGACAGAATGAATTAGAGAAGTGTTTGATTGATTTGTGAACTCTACGATCAAAATTGGGGGTTTGAAGGAACTTGAGTTTGGGGGAACTTCGCCTTGTATTTCTTATTTTTGTTCCTTACTTCTGATAAAAATTAAAATATGCGAATTACTGCAGTAGAGTGGCCAACATTTTCTTACATGAGTACATTGTGACTCCAAATAACATTCCCACCATATGCTTATATGAGTACATTGTGACTCCACATTGCTTTGTCTGTTAAAGATGGGCCAAGTTGTATTTTGCAAATGTTTCATTTACTGATTAATTTCTCTTAATTATTCTCATAAATACTAACATGTTTTCTTCAAAAAGAAAAAAAAACAACAAAATATCTTCTTTCTGTGTATTCTATTATGTGATATAAATAAACACATGACTGAGGTATTTTTGCCATCCTCCTAGATACAAGTACAGTATGAATCCATGTTTACTCTTAACTGATATGAATGGGTGCCCTTTAGCATTGCATTCAGCTGATTTGAAAAGCTGTTTACGTATGTGATTCTTGTACTTATTTATTTCACTTATTATTCTCAATAAGTGGTATTCGTAGACTTATCTTGCTACAGACAAAAATAAAATATCCTAGTGCTACAAAATAGATTGTTATAGAATGTAAAATACAATTTTGATATTATATTACTTGTATATATTACAATTTTAACGATTTCCTGAGTTTTAGGCCTGGGTTAGCAGGGAGGAATGTAGAGGGATCCTTTTGTCTAAATTCCTTCTTTTAGGCTAGTGGTCAAACCAAACTCGCCCTTATATAGGCTGGCATACTCTTCCTGGGATAAATATATGGTGTATTTTACAATATCCTCCATGCATTGAGAAATAATATTTGACAGAAGTACTTTTCAGCTGATAAGTGGGTCTAGGCTCAGTTATCTTCACATTACTAAATCAGTTTTCTTGGGTTGACTGAGCCTGCAGCAGCCTGCTCACTGAAAACAATGACTCCAGCATGATAAGCTGTTGTAGTTTTTTTATAACCACAATTTTACAATTTTATACCCAGTGTTCCCCGCCATAACCTTCCACAACTTGGACACAAAAACCTTGTGTTCTATAATTTAGGTGTAATAATGTAGTTTTCTTTACACTGAAATCTGCTTTTACACAGGAACAAGTAGTGGATTCCTTTACGGATGTAAAAAAACTAAATAAATCTTTTAGAATTCTTTTTAATGGCCCATAACATAATTTTTCGTCTTCCCAATAGTTTCATTAGTTCAATGGTGGAAATATATATTCCCCAATTTCAAAATTTATAACTTGATATTTCATATGATAGGTTAACTATGCCTCAAGAGATGAATAACTTGCTCTGCATGTATTGCAGTCCTCAATTTAAATTCACCATAGTGAACGTGAAATATGGTTAGATTAAATCTGTGCTGTTCATGGCCATAAAAATAAAGGTCAAAGAATTTCAGTTCAAGGTCAGCAGAAGCAGAAATCAAGCAACAAATGAGGAGTCAAGCCCCTAAAACATACATGGACGTAAAGGCCATGGTGAAAGTAAGGCCACCCAACCAGGAAATAGTGGATCTGTTTGACTGCAACCAAGTAGGTGGAGGAAAAAACACAGCCTAGTAAATCTTGTTTGTAAGAAATGAACGTTAAACAGAACCATGATAAGATAAATTGTTATTTAGATCAGATTACTAATTTTTAAAGTTACAGATGAAGAGCCAAGTGCCAAGTAGGACCTAGGAATGGAGAGAAGCAGAGAAGGCCCTGTAAACAGGGAAGGGAAAGGAAGGAGCAGAACAAAAGTGGGTGTTAATTGCATCAGACGTTCATGTTCTATGTTTTTGATGAATTCCTGGGAAATGCCGTGTTAAAAGGCCCAAGAAGCCTCAGTTCGTCGAAATGCGGGAAAAGGAACTGATAAATTGCCGTGAGATGCTTCCTGGCAACAGAATCTGTAAGAGGGACTAAACAGGTGTGTCTGGGAAGAATCAAAAGGGTGTCATTAACATGAGCAGGAATTTTTTCGAATATGTTCCTAAAGGTAGTGATGGGACACAATGACAAACCTAGGCACGGCAGGGGTATTGTGACAACATCTTTTCTATTTTTGATTGTTTTAGACCATTTTGTGATCAACAAAGTCCCCTGTGAACCCATGTTAAGGCACAATCTTTAAAAACAAAACATAAAACCAAATGAGGTAAAGAGTTTTGAAAACATAGGGGCTTGGTGAAGATCACAATATTGAATAATTGTGGTCAGTATGTCAATATCATCATACAACGTACTCTATTGGCAAGAGAACTAGTAAATCTGTACTGACTCAAGAAATAAGGATATTCCTTCATCCCTAAAAGGTATTTTTCCCAGCCGTGAAAAATGTAATGCCCTACTTGCAGCCTATATATAGAGATATTGGCCCTAGCGTGATGAGTTTGATACAGATATTTCGTGAAAAAGGACAATATGGTAAACTTGAAAAGGGAGCAGCCCAGACGCCACCATGAATGCCTGACAGTCAAACCATAAACACCTGTACTGTCAAAGACTGGCGTGCCTAAAGCCCTTAAGCATTATTTCTGCTGCAGAGGTAGCCAGCTGGGCCGCTGGGCCCTGAATATCTGAAAAAAGACATAAGAGTGATGATTAGGTATATAGAATAACTAAGGAGAGTCATGGTATCTATCCAAACAGAATCTTTTACCAAGCTTTGTAATTTATTCATATGTACATGGTCCTCTTTCTAACTAGAAAGCAGATATATTGGTGTATTTTATTAGCCAGGGATGGCAAAATCAAATCAATATTAAACATGGCTGCAATAAGCCAGAGATTCCTAGAACATGTGGTCAAAATAGTATCCCTGGTCCTACTTGTAGTGAGAAAAAGGCATATTGTCACAAAAAAGGATTTTCATATTCTAATCTAATCTAATCTACTGCTTTGTAAGTGCAATATCTTCCCACAAAGGAGAACTCAGTGCGCTAATTAAACAAAATCATTATGGTAGGGAAGTCAAGGTGCGTTCAAGGCCGGTAATCCAGGATTGTGGGTGTAACCGTGAGGGAAGGAAAACTAAATTGGGAAGATAGAGCTGAAGAGGTGAGTTTTAAGGTGCTTCCCAAAAGATGCAACAGAGGGACTATTTCTTACATGGAAAGGGAAAGAGTTCCAAAGGGCAGATTCATAGTGACTGAAGGAGTTAGAAAAGTGTTTTATTGATTTGTGAACTCTGCGATCGAAGGTGGGGGTTTGAAGGGACTTGAGTTTGGGGGTACTTTGCCTTGTCTTTCTGGAAGAGAAGTAGGGTCGGATTAATTCTCTTAGGTAAACTGGTTGCCCCTTGTTGAGAATTTTGTATGCAATAAGACCAATTTTGAATTGTACCCTGTATCTGACTGGAAGCCAATGGATTTTTTTTAGTTGAGGGGTAATGTGAGAAAATTTAGAGGAACGGGTGACAACCCTGCACAGTGAATTTTGGACCAGCTGCAATCTCCTTAACTCAAAATCAGTGAGGGATAAGAAGAGTCAATTGCAGTAGTCCAGCCTGCTGCTCACCAAAGCATTCGCTAACAGGACTGATGTATTGAGGTCTAAAAGAGGACGAATTCTGTAGAGGTCTCTTGCATGTACTCTAGTGTACTTAATGACCTGTGACAAGTGGTTTGAGAAATTGAAATTAGAGTCAAACACCACTCCGATGTTCCTGACACTTTGTGCTGGTGAGACCTGATTTCCCAGAATGTTGATAGGGAAGTGACGTAGGAGTTGGTTACGATTTTTGGGGGAGCCAATGAGTATGAACTCGGTTTTGTCTGGGTTAAGTTTTAATTTATTTGCAAACATGAAATTTTGAATGTCGTTTAGAAAGTTCTTTAGTTTTCGCATAGAGTGGGAGAAATTTTCTGGTGAAAGTGTTATGTATAATTGGGTATCATCGGTTTAAAAGTGGTAGTTGATGCTACTGTGGGAATGAATGATTGAGCTGATTGGTTTAGTGTAGAGAGAGAACAGGATTGGTCCAAGGACAGAGCCCTGGGGTACTCCATAATGGAGCACAGCAGGATGGGAGAGTGTACTACCCAATGTGCAGCACAAATCTTTGCTGCCCGAAACTATGTTCAAAATCTCAAGGTGAACTATGCTATAGTTATCATACATCCCAAAGGTTTGGGATGTACCCATACACCATGGATCCAAACTGGCCTCAAGCCAGTTAGGGAGACTTTTAAATGGATGGGTATTTAGGTAATTTTTTATTATAATATGCGATACCATTGTAGTGAAAAACAAAAATTATTAAACCAGACAGGTACCTGGGAAAATTCCCTATTCAGTAGGATTTTGTTATTATGAAAATTTGACCTAAGAAGCTGGAACATCATATTCAAGAATGCCCAGACAGGCTTCATGCATTTGGTGGGACTAAAGTTTCATATTTTAAATATAAAATCATAATCTTAATGTTTGCTAGAGTAAGATAAACATAAAATTTTTAGAATGTATTTTATTCTACATTTCAAAATGTATTTTATTCTGTAGTTACTCATGGTTATTTAAATTGGAGAAGATATTTCTTTTGTATTTCATGTTCTACAATGTATACATGCTTAGAAATAAGTAATAAAGTACTGAATAGCATCATTCTATTTCACATGCTTCTGTAATCCCTCTTTTAAATAAAATATTTTTTTTTCTAAAACTTTTCTTCTAACCTCATATATTTAGCCAGATTTTTGCCAAAAGTAGGGATTAGTCAGTATAAAAATATGTACACTGAGAGTCGCCAATGCAAAATGGTACCGATTTTATTGACTTCACGTCTTAGTACACCCCAACAAACATTGATATTTCCTCTTAACGACATCGTAATAAAAGTCTCTAAAGGCATGAAATATGGGATAAAGTGTATAATATCTTAATATTTATGGTTTCTGTCCACTATTTTAAGTTTCACTTCAATTATATATGTTGTAAATTGAGACTTGGGTTGTAAAGTGTCGTAACCAAAACATGGCAGTTTTGCTCTACGTCTTGCTGTAAAAGTCTGCAAATGGATGAAAATATGGGAATAAAAGCATATAATTTCTTGAGATTTTGGTTAACTCTTCCTTCCATTATATGTGTTGGCAAACAAAGTGGCAGTTTCAAAATCTTTTCAAGGTACTTCACTAAAATGCTCCCAATACCGAGATACCCAGCATACCAACCCATCCCTAGTGAAAAGAAACCTTGCACCTTGAAATTTACTCCATTCTCTGCATCCTGACTGAACTTCCTGGCATGAAGCCACACCACGTTATTTGTTACACCACACAAGTGTGCTGCCTTGATATTGGATAAATGACCATTCCAAGCATCCAGTACAAAACATTTCAAACAGTCATAGATGTAATAAAAGAAATACCAAACGCACACTCCACAGCCCGAGGAAATAGCAATAAATACTACCAGGTATAGAATTTGTTGTAAGTTACAGGTCTTCCATAAATTTTGTTACATTTCTTTTACTGTTTCAAACTTATCCCTGTATAAATTGATCAGCTTACTCTAGGTGTAAATGAATAAACTTCAATCTTTTCTTTTCTCAACGTGACCTTGCTGTGACCTTCTTCCTGCCCTGGCAACAGAACTTGAGCTTACACCAAGTTTAAAAACAGGGTTTTCTAGGTCTTACAAACTGAACATATTGATAATTCTTCACATGAGGTACAAAAAGCTCCCTCAAATAACTGTCTGCATGGTTTACACTTAGTAGTAATTGTCATTTAAATGACCAGAACATCTTGAGTAGCCTTAGAACCACAAGAAAAACCCCTGCTCGTCTGCAATGTCCTCAGAGCACCTGTTGCCAATAAACCACCTAGCTGGGTTGTCAGATGCCGGCGATCACGTTTGTCCATTATCTTGACTCTGGTATCAAGATTCTGTAAGTTGCTATTTTGAATAATCATTAATGATAGAAGCTAAATTATGACAATTATTCAAATAGCATTTAACATCACCTGTGTATTTTCACATCTACAGCTAACTATTACTCAGTTTGATGTGTAATTACCATGAAAATTTGCTGATTTGCAATTCATAAATTATATTATTATATCTGCTCATTGATATTAATCAATTTAATTTTGATATTTCACATTAAATATTTTTATTTTAAATTAACTTAACTGGGTGTGGAAATAGCTGTGCTGTTTCAACACCCAGTTATATTTCTTGGATGTTGAAGTTGCCAGGGGTGTCATTTCAATCAGGCACCGACATTTAAATAGCCCAGAATATTGGCCACTATTTTGGATTATTTGCTTGGGTTGGTACGCTTGGTGATAATATGGATAGATGGTAATAAAATAGCTTCATATTTACTAATATGTTGCAAACTTTGATATTATGTGTGTATATACTACATGATGTTACTACATGATAATTTAATAAACTTTGTGTTGTAAATAAACTATTAAACCAAATATTACTTTATCTTGTTAGCAATATTTCATTTCATAAGTTACATTATACATCTTAAAATAATTTGAACACATACAAAGTTGACATTTATAATTAAACTTTTAAAAAATCATCGTGAAAATTGTTTGTGTTTTTGTCTGTTTTAACTGCAACTACTCCACAAGTAACTAACAGATCTTTCTAAAAAACTTATATGGGTAGGAGCTTTGGCAAAGGTAGAAATCCTTTATTTTTTAGAAAAGATTTAGACCATATTCTGGATACAATAAAAATCCTCAATTTTCATATGTCCCATTTTCAATGACTTTGGGTTTCTGGTTAACATTACTCGGAAACCTTATCAGCACAGCTTGATGCACTTTTTGTTGTGTTTGTAGAAAAAAGGGAGAAATATCATCATTTTCAGAAAGATCTTCTGGATCATATTGTGGATGCAAGTTATATCCCAAATGTATGAAAAACCACATTTGTTGAAATATGCATTCTACAAGTTCTTTCTAGTTTTGAATGAATTTCTTTGTATTTGATCATGATTAATACTTTCTGTGATACTTAAATCGATAATAAACTTTCAATTGAAAGTAATTTGTTACGTTCTAACAAACAGCCCTTACTTATAAACCTAGAATACACTTCAACTTTTGCCCACTCGTTTCTCAGGTCATAACACATAGTTTAATTTTTGAGGAATATATTTCACCTTCAAAGTAGCTGATTGTCTAGATAATAATATGCACTACTACACTGTTGTATATCACTTCTAAGCACCCAGTCAAAATTAGGCAACTCTGTTAGGAGTTAGATAGATTTGTGGTACGCTGTGCAAGCTAATTGTCTCGTATGCATTGTACACTTCATCAGCTGTTGTTTCACTCTCCAGTTGATCCGTTTGGCCAATATTAACATGTAGGTGGTAAGATGTAAAGTTGTTCACATATTCATTGGTTTCCCTGTTCTCAGGGTCCGCTGCGTTCAGTGGATATATGCTCCTTCTCGGTCTCATTTTCAGACAAATACAAAATACGGCCACAGTGCCCACCACAGTGAATAAGCCAATGATTAACACTGCAACAGCAATTACATGCTCCTGTGTACGCCGTTCAGATGGTTCAAGATTTTCTGGAGAAAACATTCAAACATCACAACAATGAAGATATGTTGTTTGTGCAAAATATTCAAAAAAATACACATATGATCATAAAGGGGAAGTGAGGCCACAGGAAAGAGGTTTATTGAAACGTTAAGGTAATTATGAGAGTCCATATCCATACTAATATATAAAAATTCAGATTACACAGAAGATAATTTTTACAAATCGTCTGAGTGATGTATGTATTTTAAAATTTTTAACATTTCTCTAGGATTACTGTACATTCATTATCCACTATTTTGACTTAATAATTAATAACATTAGTCTAGGTTACCGTCAGCTTCAGAAGTCAGAGATAAGATACTTACACTGTAAGGCGCTTGTAAATATTTTTTAACTTTAGACCTTTTAGTTATTTTGCATTTATCTAATGCAACAAAATGAGAAGAAACTCCGGAAATCATATGTTTTATGTACCATAGGAAATTTCCTAAAAGAAACATTAGTAAAAACGAGGCCAATGTGTACATGCATGAACTGTAAAGCCGTTATTAGTGACATCAGTAGTGCACTAGAACCTATGGACGTCTGGTGACAAAAACAATTCCCAGTCAGACATCCCATACCTGGGGTCGGTTTCACAAAAGGACTTAGCCTGGACTTAGACTTAAAATCAAGACATTTGTCTTTAAATCATGCTAAGTCCGTGGTCTTAAAAGCAGATTTCACAAAGCAGCAACTCCTAAGCTTTGACTAAGTTTTGGGGCTCAAAATTAAGCCTACCTGGGAGTGGGCTTAACTTTTGTAAACAAAGACTCAAATATGGCCGCCATAACTTTTTCTCCAGTTCAAAACTGGAAATGGTCGTAAATAAAGTATAAATATATAAACTACCTCCCAAATATAGTCTTTGGAAAGTTTTTATATGATAACAAGTTTAAACTTAACAAGTTTTTAAAAACGGCACTTATTCTTTGACAAAATGAGTCAAATGAAGGATATTGGTCACCAATATTATATTTTGAATAGAAATAAAACATCCCATGACACAGAAAACCATTGTGATTATATGATAAGCTAGGACTTAGCTAAGTCACCCTTTGTGAAATCAATTTAAGTCCCAGACCTTGCTGAGACCAAAGTCTTAGATTTAAGTCCATGGCTTAACCAAAAACTTGGCGAAGTGTAAGACCCTTTGTGAAACTGGCCCCTGGCCTAGAACTCAGATGGTCGCCCACCCAAGTACTAACATAGCTCATCTCTGCTTAACTTCAGCGATGAGGCAGGAAATTATCACTGTATGCCACAGTCTATTGACAAAAAAAGTCAATCTCTAGACGTGTGAACCTTACTAGATCTCGTGCTTAAAATCTTCATGAATGTAGGTGAGAATATAACTCATATTCACAGGGGATATATTTTTGTATATGTATAATGGAAGAATCTTTATTATATCCATCACTTTTCTTCAAAATCAAGTAACATGAGGGCATATCCAAAGACAGAATACAAAGTCAGCCCACATATATGCAAGTGAATTAGTGAAAGCAAACTCTTCTTTTTTTAAATTTTAAATTGAGATTTTTCAGCTATTTTACATGGATTTTAATACACCAAAAAACGGGATGTTTTGCAACTTTTCTAATAATGTATATGAACTATTTGTAGCGTAATTTCAAAAATATTTGCAAAGAAACCTACACTTACTATGGAATTCGTGACGTCAATTACCCACAGTAAGTTTTGGCAAGGGACAGTGGATTCATGTTACAATTCCATTATCACCTCTTAAAAGAATTGAAAACATAAACTGATATGGATATATACACATGTATCTAGGTTATAAAAGCCAATCCAAATTTGCGATAGCAATCTTTCCTATCATCTCAGTTTTCTGTCAACAAACATCTCATTTTCACTGCAATTGTACTTGTCCCATTCCTCCCCCAGGAGCGAGAAACATCACTATCGCAATTAAGATATTGGGTATCGTTGTTGGAGCCCAACTTAGGATCCTAAGTTGGGTAGCCTATCTTAAGATGGGCTAAGCCCATCTTAAGATGGGCTAGAACATATTAGCCCAACTTAGGATAACTAAACTCAGGAATGACTTCAGCTAAAATTTAATATTAACCAGCTAGTTTAATATTAATTTGTTATGTCATACTCCAGTGGTAGTTTTAATTATGAATATAACTGTGCTAGTTTATTTAAATACTTATACTTAAAATTTAGATTTTTTGTGCTTATCTCATCTTAAGATTTGGTTACAGTTATTAGCCCAACTTATAATTTGCACACATATTCTAATATTATTTACTTATTTTTCTACTTAAATGTTACTTCTTTTCTTTACATCATAATGCATTGATAAGATTAATCGTAATCACCTTATTGTTCCAAGACTCTGTCTCAGTTAATTTGACAATGGGAGGGTCATAAGGTGTTTATTGTTGAACCACTGCTTTCAACTTGATTTGTTTAATTTGTGGGGAATGATTAGGAAACTGGATTATATTGTGATGCATCTTTTGTTTCAACATTCCTTTCAAGTTGATTTGTTTGACTATGCCTATGACTTGGGAAACTGGATTAGTTTTAGATTTGCCTTTTGTTCTATCATTCTTTTGTACTTGATTTCTTTCACCTCTGGTTGAGTGACTAGCTAACAGGATTAATTGGGCATTGTTGTAAGACTCATTTAAGGTATTTGGGGTGATATTTTACATGTTTGTAAACAAACTGATTGATTTAATCATAATTTTCAAATGATTTATGTTAAGTCTTAAATGGACATTTACCCATATAACCTAACGGAAAACACCAATTTAATATATAATGTGTATTTTATTATTTTTATCAATTTTATGCATCAGTGTGTTGTTTGACTAAATTAATCAAATTAACTTGTTTGGCTTTAATTACATTTTCCAATTAATTAATGTAACTGAGCTCCAAAGATAATGCTATTTAATGATATAAAAAAGTAATTTTATTATTTGTTGTTAAACTTAAAATATATAATCAGGCTCACCCATAAAATCACCCACTATATTTGGCTTTCCCCCTTATAGGTTTGATAGAATTAAGCCTCATTATATTAAGAGATTACTTTGATGTTGATTTGTTTCACTTTATGATTTGGGGTATTTCCCCAAGTTCACCCACCCCAAGTGAAACAAATCAACATCAATAAAATGTTAAAACAATAGGCACAAATTCAATTAAGAAATCATTCCAATGAAAGAAAATTGAATCAACATCAAAGGAATATTTTAACGCTTTAAAGGCTCATGAAACAAAATTCATTTTAGCTTCTGCAATTAAACACTTTTTGTTGAGGTTAGATATGTTCAACATATTGATATAAAATAAAAAAGAAGTGCAAAATACTTCTGTAGGGTCAGTTAAACTTATCAATGTTAATATCATCTTTTTCATGAAAAATAATTCCCGTGTAAGTAGTAAATATTATATTCTACATAAAAATAATTCTTGAATTTTATTATCTCAAGTTGGGCTGATATGTTCTAGCCCATCTTAAGACGGGCTAGCCCATCTTAAGATGGGCTACCCAACTTAGGATCCTAAGTTGGGCTATAGCCCATCTTAAGATGGGCTAACTCCTAAGTTGGGCTCCAACATCACCAATCTGAGTCGAGCACAAGTAAACAACAAAACAGAGACAAGTTGGTGGGCAAAAATTGCAGTCACAAGTGACCCATCATATATTGTTAGAGTCTTTTTGCTGGCTGATTCATTTTACAATTTTCTCTGGTGTCAAAGGTCAATGTTGAGGTTTTACGTCCCAACAGCCAGGGTCACACTGAGACAGGTATTCAGCATTGTCACTTGTGGGGGTCAAAGTCATGCACAGGTGACAGCCTCTGAATTAAGTCCCCATCTTTCTAACCACTAGGCCACTGAGGTTGGAAAGTTGGTAGTTACTTGCCGATGCCCGGTGGTTTACAGTGCAGTATGCACTGGTTTCCTCCACCTGTAAAACTACCCGTCGCAATATGACCCTGACTGTTGAATGCGACGTAAAATAACAAATAAATAAACTAGGCCACTGAGGACCTTCCTACTCTGGTGTCAATGAATATGTTAACCTAAAGAATGTCCATATAATGACACTTAAAGAAATCACAAAGATATTATGTCCGGGTCATGCCAAGTTAAGACAGAATGAGTATAGTTACCTTTGAAGAGTGTCCAAGTAAGTATTATACCAAACACATACAGGCATCCATACACTACACTGCCCATTTCAAAGAAACTTCTTGAAATAAAACTGTTAATGCAACAATACAATCCCTACATTTGGATGCCAAGATCACTCACACTAAGCAGTGTATTCTAAATAATAATAAGCATTACAGCTTATTAATAACTATATAGTCAAAAGTTTTACCAGAGATGCTGGTTTGGCGGGCTTTAAACTTCCTCTTACTTGTGTAAACTTGCTCCAAAACCACCAAGTATGGGGGCCCAGTCAAACCTACATTGGGCCCACATATGTTTCTCATATCTTATCTTTCCCTGAATCAGTGACTAACTATCAATTAATACAAGTTATAAAAGTTAAATTACGAATAAGTTATGTGTTTAAATAGATTTTAGAGATTCAGAGAGCAGATATAACAGATAAGTAGAATCATTATGTGTTTGTGGACACATAAAATAATAGCAAAACATAATTTAAGTACACCAAATAAATTATATTTTTAAGTCCAACAAAACCCTTCATGTAAACATGTTATTTGTCAGTCATGGAACATCAAATACAGAGTATGCCTCAATTATAAAAAATACTGTTACATATATTTATTTATTTATAGTCTTAATTTCTATACATTTACAAATGTAGGGGATTTTTTGGTAACAGTGGGAAATTATGTCACACTACTGTACAAAATAATGTCCCTTATTTACAAATGTACTGCATTTTGAAATATGTCATTAAACATATATCATTTAAAAGTTTGAGAAGCTTTTGTGATGTAATTTCTTAATCCAAAGAGGCATTATTTTCATAACCGTTTGTCTAATTCTGTGTTTGTAAGCAGGATCAGGCAAGTACTACTGATTAGACCTTTCTAAAAAATCAGAAATGGGAATTGGTACCACTTTAATGCTACATGGGTGGTTGTAATTGTGTCCGGCTCATAATAATGTCCGATTTTTATTGGAGTTTGTTTTAAAAATGTTACAACCAGAATTTTGAACCTTTTTTTTTCAAATTATTTCCTTTGAGATCGATTTTATTTCATGAAAGTTTTAAAACTTTAACCAACAGCCAAACGGAGTACCATCACATTTAGTAAAAAATTAAAGGACACAATTATGACCCAGACATAATTGTGACCACCCGTGTATTAAATTTTGAGTCTGATCTGGATCACCATATTGGAAGAAAACAATCAAGATTTCCCCATTTACTTATCATTTCTAGCCTTGGCAGAGGTATGCACTCTCTGAGTGGTTCTACATATTATCTGTATATCTTCCACTTTGTTAAATCACCAATTGCCACCCTCTCCTTTGAAATACTATTGTTATCCTTGCTAAGGATGTAATGTAATGGGAGTTTTTGTATTTCTTGGCAAACTAACTTAGAAAGTTATGGAAGGATTTAAAAGAAATTTTAGGAAGAAATGATAATGATCAGCACTGGATCCAGGTGGTGTTTATAGGATTTTTTTTACTATTGCAGTCTTAAGCAATATTTGAAGTGTTAACTGGGTGGAGCTGTGTCCTCTCTGAAGGCTAATGTATTGTTTTTGTTATTATTATTATTATTAATATTAATTTTTGTTATTTTACTATAATTAATGCAATTGCTACACAATGGCTGAGGTCATTACCCCTACTACAGCTGATTCTACAGCTGCTGCCGCAGCTGGTATATCTTACTACTGGCACTAATTTTTGCTACTGCTGTTGCTGCTTTTGCTGTTACTACTGCAAATGCTTGTGGGAGTCCAACCCACACAGAGCCTGTAATTACAGATATGGTAACCCATTAGGCTACCTAGAATGTGACCTACAAATATGTTATACAGATCATTAGAAAGGTATGATCCATTTTTGTATTATCTACAATGGGAAAAATCATGAGAAATGTAGAAATTTAATTTATATTTCACAAAAGTACCATGTATGTATATTTGACAGCCTTTTACCATTACTTTTTTAAATATGACTTATTTCGGTCGATGAAAAAGCATGGCGGTCTATGTGTGTAATCACCAAGAAACTGATAAGAAAACAGGTTTCAGAAATTATTAGTTTATTCTATATTAAATCTATGTTTTATTTACATTTTACGTTTAAGGACACCTTATTCTAAAATACATATTTTACACACACAAAAGTGGCCTTAAAGTTTGTTATACTATTTACAGCCAGTTTTGTTTTCCATATACATTGTTAACTGTTAACTACAATGCCCTAATATAAGAGTGCTGTAAAAACTACTTTATCCGCATAAAAGTTCACAACAGTTAAGAGCCAATGTTGTTATTACTATTTTATATACAGTACTTTGCTATAAAATATAATTCCATTTCAGACTCTTAACTTAAACATATCACAGTTAGATAATGGTTGTATTAAAAAATTTACTATAACCTTAAATTGTTAATGGTAACGGAAAGGTTCAATCAACAGATAGCCCTAGACCGAAGTATACGAAGGTCACCTAGCAAGTAGTCTCTGAAATGTGGTAGCCACAAGCCCCACCGCATTGTGATTCTGGGTGATATAGGCCCAAACTGTCTCTGACATCCAGGTGACTGATTAAGGTGGCATCAAAGATGTCACCTTACCAAAACACTGCTCATCAGAAAAATATATCACTAATGCAGAATAAAAATTTAATACTTGTGCTGCATACTTGTATAATAGTCGTCTTCATTTGTGGTGTATGTTTTTTGTCGATGTACTTCAGGAAGTTTTCTTATTGTTTTGACTAAAACAGCCATGCACAATTGATAGGAATAGTTTGGGTTAGGTTTCCTATATTTTCCCGATAGCTTTCTGATTGATGCAGCTGGTTCAAGAAGTCTTCCAGTAAGCATCGTAAAAGTTGGTGTTAGTTTTTGATAAATCTTAAAAATGTAAAATATTCAAACTTCCCAAATAACATATACAGAAAAATATATTATGAATGAAGATAACAGTATTATATGACTGTGTACCACGAGTATTATATTGTTAATCTTCATGAGTGATATATTTTCATGAGTACTGATTTGGTTCCCTAATCTCCAGGACATGATACGGTCTAGAATGGTCTAAAAATTGCCTATGAACAGCAAATTTTCAGGATCGTAACCCAACTGGGGAGGTCAATCACCATAGTGGAACAGCCCTGCTAACATTTCGCATAAATTCATTACTCCTCAGTATCCCTTGATTATCCTCTATCCAGAAGGGGAGGAAAAAGGTTATTGTAATTGGTTTTGCTTGTGTGACTCTCTGTATGCTATAAATCAAATATTGGAAATATTTTTACACAAGATTGAGCCTAACTGTGGCTCGGGCTTTCCAAAAGATGGCCTGTCTTCAGATGTGAAAATCAACACCCGCGTGCCTGAAATATGAAATAGTGAGTTATTTTTGAATGCTACTTTTGAGCATCTGTCTTACAGTTATTGGAATGTGAGTAACTTCAGAGCTTGCACTGCACTTGTACAGTCGGAGGTGTCAAGTAGTGCTTTGAGTCCCGTCGTATATGGAGATGTTGTGCAGAGTAGAAATACACAACACAATACAATCTGGATCGCAAATCTAGATTTGTTTATGATTTTTGGTAATATCTACATGTAACTCTAACATACTGATGATCTGGTCATCCTTAATGTTACTCCTCATCTAAAGTTGAAGCCAGATATGTTTTGTTTATTTTATTCGGTATTACCTAAGGGCAAGAGTTTCTGGGTTTTCAAGCTCTGTCTGTTTGTGTTGATAACAAGGGGAATTAAGAAAGCACACCACCTCAGGGAAATTGGGGAATATTTCAGCTCAGCAAGAATTTAATTCTACACAAAATGAAACATACCAATCACATTAAGTACAAAAAGTAGAGGTGAAATATTGTACAACATTATAATTGTGGATAGAATAATGAACCAATTTGTCATCCAATATCAAATGTGTAAAGAAGTTTAATTCTTGAAGTCTTTAGTCTGCAGTCCTGGGGCTGTATTCATGAAAGGTCTTAGCCAAGTCTTAGGCTTAAGTTTTGTATAAAAATAAAGCCAACTTAAGCCTAAGACTTGGCTAAGACCTTTTGTGAATACCACCCCTGGAGTCTAAAACCAAGTGTGACCTGTCATTTTTGATAAATGATTCATTAATTATGTAAGTTGCAAATTTGTTATGTACATCAATGAGAAGCCATTCTTTACAGATGTCTTATAGAGCTCGTTTTGACATTTTATACCAAAATGGCGACAAAATGTAATAGTTTTAGCCAGTGAGACTGCAGGTGTTACAATATGTAACAAAGGAAACAGTTCAAAATAACTCATAAAAAGTGAAAATTAGTTTCAAAAGGTGTATAATTGTAGAGAAATGTGTTTTCTATTAAACAAAATTAATTCTACTGATGCTTTTGTAATTTCCATCTACCCATATAATTGGAAGTATTTTTATAATTTCCATCTTTCCATATAATTGGGAAGTGTTTGTGTAATTTCCATCTTCCCATATCATTAGGAAGTGCTTTTCTAATTTCCCTCCTCCCATATCATTAGAAAGTACTTTTTTAATTTTCCATCTGTCGATATCATTGGGAAGTAATTTTCTAAAAATGTAACGTTGGGAATGAAAATGACAACATTTGTCAAATGACATTTATGCCTGAACTTCTTTCACAAATGACACTTGTGTTTCATTCCTGTATTAGTAATTCAACAATCTATATTGCTGCTGGTATTTTAATTAAAAGGCTTACTAATTGTGTATTGTTCTTGTAAAACAGGACTTAGTTGGCTGTCACATTTCATTTCAACTTATTTTATTCAAATTACCTTTATCTGTTCGGTGAGTGTCACATTGCTAGACTTTGCTGGTAGTTTTAGGAACACTAAAATCAAAACTGAGTTTCCACTTTCCCCCAACTCTCCTTTCTTGTTTTATTTGAAACATTTGTTTTGTTTTTTTGGGGGTTTTACGTCGCTTTCAACACTGTACAGGTCATATCACGACGGGTAGTTTGAAGGGCAGAGGAAACCAGTACATATAGTTCGCTAGGGTTCTGTACTGTAAACTGCCGACCAACGGCAAGCAACTACCAGCTTTCCCACTTACGGCCATGACTATTTGAAACATGAACCAGAAATAATTTTATGTGAGAGAAGTTCTACTATGACTGCAGGACCACAAAAAGTATGATCTGTCAGTGAGAGATGCAGTTATTATTCGAAGCAAATCTTTTCTATTAATTTTGTTCAATTTTCAACTGTTAATACAAATTTCTGCTAATATAAACGATGAATATTTTTACACTGCTGCTGGAGTTTATGTTAATTAGGACACCCATAGATTATCACATTGCAATATGCTTTGTTTTGAACCAAAAGCCACAGATAAACAAAATAATCATTAATAAAACTTCTTGCAAACCTACCGACTGCTCTGCACATCAGGCTGAATAGATTATGGATTACTTTGGTTATTCATTTTGGGTTTTTTGTTGCTTCCAATACTGTACAGGTCATATCACGACGGGTAGTTTTGTGGGCAGAGGAAACCAGCACATACAGTTGGTCAAGGTTCTGTACTGTAAACTGCTGACCATCAGTCTGCAGCTCCCAACTTTCCCACATAAGGTCCAGGCTTGAACCAAAGACCTGAGAGGTGGGAGTCGAGTGTGTTTATATCATGAGAAGGACAGTTACAATATGATTTATCTTTTTATCTATTCTGTATCAAGTATGATCAGTCCTCCTTGTGTGTGATGAGAATAATCTTGTTGTCAGTGCTTTGTTTGGAATGTACTTTTTACAAACCTTGGTAAGACATTCAGTTGGTGTGTTCACATTTCAGCATAAAGTAGATTGAAACTCAAGTTAACACAGTCAAGTAGTCAGTTCAAGTAGGCCAGTGAAGCCTGTTTGCCAAATAAAAGCCTGTAACTATTAATCTTTGTAATTTGGTATCAATAGAACTACAACTATTAAGCTGGTCCCGCAGCTGGATAAGTAATAAAAGAGAAACTAATCAAGCATCAACAACATCTGATTAATATAATGCATATGGTCCAGTATACACAAACATGTATGTGTCAATTAAAAATGACATGAAACAATGGTTCTAATACAGTGAAACTTGTTTTCAAAGGCCCACCAAAGAGAAACATTAAAGCAGTCTCTTGTAGGGTGAGTCTTTATATGAAACCATCATGTGAAACCATTCCTTTCTGTTTTCTGAAAATTTTCTACATTAATAGAGTGTTGTAATCCTCATTTGTTCATAAGTAAAGGCACATTAGTATGTAAGAGAAGAATCACAGTAAAGCACATGAAATAAAAACATTAACACTTACTGTTTTGCCACAGTTTACTCTCCAACTTCTCCCCTTCCCTCTCTGGCTATTCAGATGTCATACTTCCTTTACAATCAAAAGATTGTAGAAGTCTCTTGTTTAATGGTCAAAGAAAAGAGGCAGGTATTTTAAATTTTCTTGCTGACGAGCCTTTTTTTGAACTTTTATATGGAAAACAGACAATAAGGACAATTCACCATATATATGGCCCACCCAGTGATTTTATTGCCCACGTGAGCCTTTAATCCTCTTCCTGGTCACTTATATAATGGTTTTTGTGTCACTGGCAATGATTTTTTTAATTGACTAACATAATTTATCAATAATATTTGCATTCAAGCTTTTCAAAAATCTAAAAAACAGAAAGGAGTAGAAAGACAAAAACTCAGGATAAAACAGGAAGATGCCCATTCACATGTAGACATTTATAAAATTGGTTAGCTATTTAAGAGAATGAAACAAGGTTTTGTATCTTGTATTGAAAGTCGACAATTTCCCTTGTTTGATAAAGATTCCCTCTTCTATCTTCCAATTCCATGTAAAATTCTGCAAGATATTGTTTTAAAAAAATTCTTTGTTATCCTTTTACATTTATAGATAAAGTTTAACCCTGTCAACAAAACAAAGATAACTGGAAACTAGTATTTTGGCTCGGAATTTATAACCCTAGATAAAATCTAAATTTAGTGGATAACAACTGGCTCAGCCACTTATTAACATGAGCCAAAAAGTTGTGGAATCACTACAAGAGTAGAAATAATGTTCAAGGTTATCTTTTTTTATAGATATCACAGAGAGGGGAATTTTTTATATTCCAATTAAAGAGATTGTAGTTACAAGGAAATACTCTATGAATTTTTTTACATTTTTTTTACAGTGGTTTTTGCAAGGGCTATATTCCCTGCACATTTATGTACAGACCTTAATACAGATGATACTGTACATAAAATTTGATTATAAAGCATACATGGTATACTAATATCAAATACACCTTCTAAGTAATTTTTGGATTTGATGGTATTGCTTTGGCTGTCCCAAATATCTTTAACAGTGATGAGTCTTAAAAAAGAATTGTGTTCGCCCTGAATTGATATTGGTGCATTAGCCACTAAAATGTGGATTGTCAAAACTTGGTTCTTGAATAAAGCTATCCATATTGTTCAGGTTTTTCAACAGAAAATACTTTTTCAGCAAATTACTTTTATCCAGTCTCATCAATTCTGAAGCTAGAAGTTTCCAGTTTGCATTGGTGTCATTACAATACCTTTTAACCCCATGATTTTTGCTGTTTCAACAATATGTTTAATAAATACCATTTTTAAACTCCCAAGATCACGGGGCAGCTGTAAAGTGCACTTTGAAACCAAATGTTTCTTATTCCAGATGAATTAAAAAATATTTTCTCTATCTACTCTATCTCCTCTTTTCAGGAGATGAGTGAGACTCTTGTATAATCTAATCTAATCCAATCTACTCTATTGCAGGGCCAATATCTTCCCCACTAAGGGAAACTCAGTGCCCTAGTTAACAAAAATCATTACTTATAAGGAGAGTCGAGGGGCGTTCAAGGTCAGTGTACCAGGTTTGTGGGTGGGACCGAGAGGGAAGAATACTAAGTTGGGAAGCTAGAGTTGAAAAGGTGGGTTTTGAGGTGTTTCCTGAAAGATGCGACAGAGAGACTGTTTCTTATTTGGAAGGGGAGAGAGTTCCAAAGAACTGGGGCATAGTGACTAAAAGAATTTGAGAAGTGTTTAATTGATTTATGAACTCTACGGTCAAAAGTGGGGGTATGAAGGAACTTGAGTTTAGGGGTACTTCGTCTAGTATTTCTAAAGGAAGTGTAGGGGTGGATTAGTTCTCTTAGGTAAACAGGCTGACCTTGGTTGAGGATTTTGTATGTAATGAGGCCTATTTTGAATTGTACTCTATACCTAACTGGAAGCCAATGGAGTTTTTTCAGTTGAGGGGTGATGTGAGAAAATTTTGAGGAACGGGTGACAACCCTGCAGAGTGAGTTTTGCACTAGTTGCAATCTTCTTAGCTCAAAGTCTGTGAGTGATAGAAACAGGGAATTGCAGTAGTCCAATCTGCTGCTGACCAAGGCATTGGCTAAAAGGACTGATGTCTTAAGGTCTAGAAGGGGGGGTATTCTGTAGAGGTCTCTTGCATGAGCTCTAGTGGACTTTGTGACCTGTGACACATGGTCGGAGAAAGTGAAATTGGAGTCAAACACCACTCTGAGGTTCTTGACACTTTGTGCTGGTGAGACCTGATTACCAAGAATATTGATTGGAAAGTGAGGAAGGAGTTGTTTACGGTTGTTTTTCGAACCTATCAAAATGAACTCAGTTTTATCAGGGTTGAGTTTTAATTTATTTGTGAACATGAAGTTTTGGATGTTGTTTAGGCTATTTTTTTAATTTTTGTACAGAGTGAGAAAAATTTGCTGGAGAGAGTGAAATGTATAGCTGAGTGTCATCGGCGTAGAAATGGTAATTGATGCTACTGTGAGATTGAATGATGGAGCTGATTGGGTTGGTGTAAAGGGAAAAAAGAATTGGACCAAGGACAGAGCCCTGGGGGACCCCATGCTGAAGGGCAACAGGATTTGAGAGTGTGCTGCCTACCTTGACCGAGTGTGTCCTTCCCGACAGGTATGATTTGAACCAGCCGAGTGCCAGTTCACTGATTCCATAGTAACCATTAAGTCTGTCCAGGAGTATAGTGTGATCAATGGTGTCAAAAGCGGCGGAGAGATCTAGAAGGGTGAGGGCTGTAACAGACCCTTTGGCCATATTGAGAAGAATATCATTATGAATGTTAAGGAGGGCACTTTCAGTAGAATGGTGTTTTCTATAAGCCGACTGGAAGGCAGTCATCAGGCCGGCTTCATCAAGGTGAGTTTGTAGCTGGGCTGCTACTACCCTTTCAAGTATCTTTGAAATAAAGTTTAGATTGGAAACAAGCCTGTAATTTTTGAAAACTTCCTTGTCTAAGGATGATTTTTTGAGAATTGGGGTTACATGGGCCTGCTTAAAGAAATTAGGACACATACCTTGTGCTAGAGAGGCGTTGATTATTGAGGTGATGGGGGTAATAAGAATATCCAGGAATTCAAGAACAAAAAAAGTGGGCCAAGGGTCAAGGGAACATGATTTAGTGGGAGAGTCTTGAATGATTTTGGTAACCTGCTCTTCAGTTACAGCAGAGAAAGAGGCGAATGTGGGTGGAGCAGAGTCTGGGGTGATGTGTCGGAATTTGAGTGAGATAGAGAAAATTGAGTGTATTTTTTCAATTTTTTCTGTAAAGAACTCGACAAATCTGTCAGCCAAAAGATAAGAAAGATACCAGGTTCCTTCTCGTTTAACCAAGTAAAGACCGCTTGACTTTTCTGTTTGTCACCCAAGCCACTTGTATTTAAGCTTTAAATGTTAAAACTCTCTTACATTATCCATTACTTAATTTACAGATGATCAAATTGAAAATGTGCACCTTTCTGTAAACTCCTAGATACGTTTTAATGTTAACTTCTGCAGAAAATGAAACATACATTAGCGGCATTAATAATATGAATGTTTCTTCACCAGCAATTTGAAAACAAAACATATGTACACTGTATACATAAGATGTTTGTGTGTGCTTAAACCCATGCTGTTTTAATTTTAATTAATAATTAAATTTGTGAGAAAGAATTTAATGATTCCTTTAAATAAGTTTAGCATATCATCAGCAACTACTTATGAAAGTCCTTTTGTAAATTGAAGAAACAATACACACATACACACACACACAAATGAATAATATTGGTAGTCTTTGGTCTCAACTGAGGAGTGGTCACTATACTAGATGTAATTTGTATCTAAATTTCTTTGGGGAAGGATGAATTTCTATGATTCATGTCAGATTCACAATGGTATACTGGAAAGTGATTTGGGTTCTGGTCTACTATTTTGCCATCACACCTGAACACAAGCAAAAGTTGATGCACCATATTGCTTTTAGGAAATTACTCTGGCATAAATAAAATAAATAAAAAGTATCATCAAATAAAGCAGATTCTGAAATATAGTCGAGGATTCAAATTTTAGACAGTATTTGCTTTTTCAATTAAGTAGTCTTCTAATACGAATAAAACCCTATTTTAATTAAACTTACAATCATGGTATTGGAGTATTGTTCTAACTTAAGGAATAAGTAAAAGTATAAGATATCGATTGGTGAGTGGCCACAACAAATGCTCTTTGGGATTAAGCCTGTCACAAAGTTCAGCCACAGGACCCACCACACAAAAGTTGGCCATTTAAAACTTCAGTAACAATAGGGCCTGTCGCATAACCCCTTTATAGTCCATGTTTACATCACAATGTGGATCACCCAATATTTAGCTACCTTGTCTGAACACCTGGTACATTTACTTCATTCTACTCTAATGGAAAACTGTTATATAAAACTTCTGTTGATAATAACAAGCTGTTTTCCCAACAGAAATGGTCAAGTTAGAGATCAATAAAATTTTGTTGCTTTAATTTTTCATCACTCTTGACAGGGAAGCCAAATTAAGAGAGAACAGTTAGCATAAAAATTCAGTCATAAAACAGCAACTGCAGTAGAACACCTACCAAGCCTCCAATCGGTCATTTTCAGGATACTGCTGTAAGCGATTTGTAGGACCGTTTGAGGGCCACCTAATTCTTCTATAAACAATTAATGAGCTACTGTTCAGAAAAAATTCACAAACACGAAGCATTACACCGCCCTACAGAAAATGGTTTAGCAAAAACAAAATGAATAAATGAATGAATGAATGAACATACTATACACAAAGTTTAGAAATTTTTAAATTTAATGTGGGGTTATTTGGATATAACTTGGGTTGAATGTTTTTAAAAGGGGACTTGTGATTTGGTTAAAAAGGATTGTAAACATTTTTTTCTTCGGAAATTTGTTGGAAGTTTGAGCACAGACAGCTTAAATAAAGATTCTTGGAATAATTGGTTAGTCCTAAAAAAAGGAAAGGACTGTTAGATGCCAGCTTCTGTCCCCAGGGTTGTTGGTTGACAGATCTCAGATTCTGTCCCAGATAAAAGTCCACCGGTGGGCACCAGCGGAAAATCAGTTGGCCTACCAGAGGCTGCCACTGCTGGGCCACCGTCTTTTTGTCTGTTTGGCCAGCGTTGGCCCACCGGTGGCAATACGATGGTTGAATTCTGCAATTGCAGCAGTCAGGTTGAAACGTATAGTTGTGTAGTCATTTGTGGATAAGGCAAATGACTGACAGGTTTTGGGCAGATCTTAGCTAAGGGAATCAATGATAAGTCAGATGATCAATGATGTAATCAGTCATACATAAGCAATGGTGGATGAGAGTCCTAATTCTTAGAGTCTTAGGAGTGATATTCCATAATTCATTGATAAAATTGTAATATGTCCAATAACAACCTTTGTATTGTAGTTCTTTTTATGTTTAAAAATACTAAATAGTGAGTTAAAAATTATCTCATTATTAGACACACGCTTATGAATACTTTTTTTACAAAGTTTCCCAAAATCCCTTATTATTGCTCACCACTATCTTGAACAAAAGCACAGTTGGCCCACTGGTGTCCCACTGCTGGCAAATTCTACATATATGAAGATTGGTTGGAAACCCACCGTTGGCCCAACGGTAGAAAACTGCTAATTTTACAACAAAAAACCACCGGTGCGCCACCTTTGGCCCACCAGTGGCATAATCTGCCGACTATATGGCGTTGGGCCATGGGTGGAATGTTATCTGGGCTCCTCCTTCCCAGCCAATGCCCCCACATGATTGAAGTAATCTTTCAGTAGTTCTAGTTGCTGTTTGGCCTCCCTCGAAGGATTCCTGTAGTTCCCATTGGGCATATACACCGCCTGTTCTGTCTGTTTTTGCTGCTGCATCTTTTCCTGTGTTTGCTGTCCTCTCCGCCCCACCCTGTTGTGTCCCAAGACTATTGTGCAACACTACGCATGTAAACACAATGTCTCTGAGAACCCTTGGCCTTTGCTCCATGGTGCCCCCTGAAGCGGCTCACTAAGATACCAAAGGCATTTTGACCACCCTCCTGCCCTGCTATTGTTTCTCAGTTTGTCAGTTGTCTTCTGCTGTATCGTTTGACCATCTATGGTATCAAGGGAAAGGTGTTGTCACCTAGCAAAAAGTAGTGTAAGTCTGTCCCTTGCTGGAACCTTCAAGCTGCCATTCTCAATCTTTTCCCTCAGAAGACTTCGGTTGAAAATCTGGGCATCTGAGCATGAACCACTTGACCCACAGTCTATCCACTGGAATCAGTAATGCGTCCACCTGGAGAACCAAGGAAAAGTATTTGTTATAGTCATAGCTTATTTGTTGATTCCTATCTCTATCATGTTGACCTATTTTTGTCCCCTTATCTCTGAGAATGAATATAGTTCATACCTTTGTGCCTTAATCTACTTTTGAATGGAAATTACGTGCTATAAAATTTGATTAGAATCAGAATATGATATGTTTTATATGATAAGAGAGCCACAGTTTGAGAGGAAACCTGTTTTCAATAATTACGGTGTTGGTAACTTATGAACATTCAGTAATTTTTTATGTCAAATATAAATTGTTCTGGCAATTAAACCTCACTGTTATTATGTATATTAATTTGTTTATTTGGGGTTTTATGTTGCTTTCAACACTGTACAGGTCATATCACGACGGGTAGTTGGAAGGGCAGAGGAAACCAGTACATATAGTTCGCTAGGGTTCTGTACTGTAAACTGCTGACCAACGGCAAGCAACTACCAGCTTTCCCACTTACGGCCATGACGGGGATCGAACCCCGGCTGCAGAGGTGGAAGGCGAGAGTGTTACCACTCTGCCACCGTGGCCCATTTATGTATATTAAATGCTAGTTATGAGACTATTATGTGAAATCAAAGCTCATTGTATGTACAATGACACATACATGCGTTTGGGGGTGTGTCTGTTTGTGTGTAAAAATTCAATTAGTCAAATTAAAATTTTTGAAACTCAGGCCCTTTCCTTGTAGATAACTTTTGTTTTGTAAATATGAATTTTATAAGATAGAACTTCCTAATTTATTATTCCACACAACAATATGTGACCTAAATCACAAGAGATACATACAAACACATAAATGGAAGATTTTCTGTAAACAAATGTCAAAGATTGTATAAATTTTAGTTGTACTCCCACCACTAGAAAAGTATAAAATTGTGTTTTTGGGGTTTTTTTTCTATGGAAATCAAACATTACTGTAGGCATTTTGCAAACATATATTCCTGGCTTTGGAGACATTATATCTGCCTACAAATGAAATAACTATTAAATTGATTTCTAAACCGTCACTGGATCTTATGGGAGAATACTCCTTTGTACTTAATCTGCACTAGTACCGTCAGGATATGTCACAAAGCACATTGAGATCTGTTATAAAATTATAGATGTTAACTATATAGAAAATACAACAACTCATTAATGCAATCCAAGTTTCAACTACACTATATACAATACATAGAAATACTGCTATATGAATAAAAGGACAAATTTGAAGATTTAACATTTACACAGCTTTTAATAGTTGTTGAAATCGAGAGTCATATGTTGATTATCACCTGTACCAGAGATCTAAATTAACAATAACATTATTTCCATACTTTTTTC
The DNA here is from genome assembly GCA_964017235.1 of Sabellastarte sp. h YS-2021. Classification (NCBI taxonomy): domain Eukaryota; kingdom Metazoa; phylum Annelida; class Polychaeta; order Sabellida; family Sabellidae; genus Sabellastarte; species Sabellastarte sp. h YS-2021. The sequence continues at coordinate 69,407,203 of OZ024938.1, forward strand.
TTGCTTTGTGTATATTTATATCCACCCAGTAATAAGGAAGAAATCACAGGTAGTGCAACTGATGTTATGTTATCATAATACTCTTGTTCCAATATGATGATCATCTGAACAACCTGGCTCATGTTAAGAATTGTAGTCAAACTGGCCCCACTTCAGCCTGGTCCCGTAAAAAAACACCTTTGTCAGTCCCCAGAAGAAACACCTTAATCAAATTGGATGCTATATGTTAAATCCATCAAATTATTTGATATTTACGGATTATTATTTTAGTGGGAATATTTTTTTCACAAAAGTTTAGTTATAATCCCATTGACATCGATTGCTCAAACGGAAAAAGAGAGACACTTTTATTGAATAAATTGTAGTTTCAATAATTCTCACATAAGTGTTTAAAAACAGGATATTGAACAAAAGATGGTTTGGTTGCAATATCTAAATATCTTTGATATATGCTAATATCACTTGATAAGCATGAAATTGACAAATGTCCTTCTTATTTAGACTGTTTAAGGACAGGATTAAATGAATTGATTACAAATTCAAATATTTTTGATGAATGTGAAATTCATGATTTAAGTTTAAATATAAAATATTACGGAGTGGTTATTTACCCAATGGCTGTGTACGCTAGTCGTGATATTGGTCTAGTGTACCCAATGGCTAGGTACACAACATCACTGCTAATGTACCCAAATTTTAATCACTTCTTCCTTCGCTCATTCATGACACGTCCTTTAACTTTGTCAAAATGTAACAATAATCAAGTTATTCTGCTGTTTCACGGTGCAAACCCATGCTAAGCTGAAAAAAATTAATTCAGAGGGGTCCTTGGCCCATTTCTGACTACTCAAAAAATTTCCTTAAAAACTAATTGCTTCACAATGCCTTGGATACAGACCTGTTGAGTACGCTGTAAAGGGTGCTGATATTGAGTGCACACTGTATTGGGTAATGAGAAATTGGGCAGGCTGTAAAAAATTTGGAGTTGTTGGCTCCACTAGCAGCGATATAGATCTTGTGTGCACAACTACTGGGTACACTAGACCAATATCACAACTGCTGGGTATGCTAGCAGTGATATGGATCTTGTGTACACAGCCACTGGGTATGCCAGCAATGATATTGATCTTGGATGCACAACCATTGGGAACATAAAGTTTATTGCCTTGGGTACAGGGTAGTTCGGTATGCCAGTATACCTTACACAGTTTTTGGTTACACTAACAAAAAAAAACCAATGACATATTAATCTAGGGTACATAACCATTGGGAACATAGAACTTAGTGCTTTCATTGGATACAGGACAGTTGGGTATGCCATTAGTGTACGTACACAGCCATTGAGTATGCTAGCAGTGATATGGGTCTTCCACACACAGCCGTTGGGTACTCTAGACCCATATCACTGCTGACATGCACAACCGTTGAGTAGGCTAGCAGTGAAATAGATCTTGCATACACAACCATTGGGTATGCTAAGAAAGCTATTGATCTAGGGTGCACAACCATTGGGTACGCTAGACCAATATCACTGCTAGCGTACCCAGCGGTCATGTAGAAATAGATCTTGCGTACACAACCGTTGGGTACGCTAGCAGTGAAACTGATCTAGCGTACACAGCCGTTGGGTAAATATCCTCTACCAAAATATTAACATATCTGTTTTTTTCTGAAATTTGTGAAAAATATGAATTAGTTTATTGTTTATGTTCATTTGTGCTGATTATGCAGGGGTACTACAGGGACCAACTTTTAAGGGAGTAAATATGCTGGGGCTGATTTGGTAAAGGGTCAATTTGTCCACCTTCCAATTTTAAACTTGTGACAGTAAACAATATGGATAAATTAAGGCAATAATATAAGTCTTAGATGTCACACTGTGTTCATGGTTCAAGAAAATGGTTTATTGTCAATTTATGCATGGTTCACTACCACAGCAGTATAGAACAGTTTTTTAAAGGTTTAGGCCAAAAGGTATTTAAATGTATGTTTGATGATGTGTATTCAATACCTATTTAAACCTGTCAATGCAATAAACTATTGCACAAATAAAGTATGTTTTGTCCAAGAAGAGATGTGGACACATTCTTTGACTTTAAAATATGAAAGCCAAAATAAAAGCTGTGTTTGAAAAGGAAAATGTCTTGCAAACATCATTGTATAACGGTGATTTACATGAGCTTGGCCTTAAGTATATAGGTAACTGTGCTAGAATTCTCCTGGAAATGGTTGGTTGTGGAAATGTTTACACTGGACATATAAATTGACTGTTATAAATGATTGTACACATGTTTGTTTAGACATACGCTCATTTATATGACAAATATATAATTTATAAATATGCTAAAAAACATTAAGGGAAACTGTGTATGTAACTCAGCCCTTACCTTGCATCAAAAACTCAAGTTTCCACCGTCGGTCTGTCTTAAAATGACTTGAATTTCATGCATTACTTCAGGTCTTTACAAGTGGACTTTAAAAATCTAATTCCTGGTTAAAGTTTAAAAAAAACAACATATTTTTAAATCTTGGACAAAGGTCTGCAATCATCAATACCATGCTCTAAATTTGAAGAAGTCTAGGAAACTGATTTTTTATGGATTTTCATCATTAAGTAAGCCATTACTAAATTTGGTATACTTGCTAGCACTTCTACCAGCACAAATGTCAGAAACTGTGGAAAAGATTTATTTAAATTTCTTTAGGAAAAGGTAAATAAGAAAAAAATGTCTGGTACACATTGAGTTAAAAGTATTTGAAAGATGGTTGGGTGTCCAGAATAATAAATTTCTGGTGATAAACTTAAAGGGGTTGTTAGCCTGTACTTATCTAAAACGGGATTCAACCTAAGTGATGCTATGTTGACTATCGTCACCCTCTTAGTTTATCATGCATTTATGTTACAAACAACACATTATATAGTTATACAGGATGCATAAAATGCCTTGACAACTTTAATCAAAAGTTGATCTATATTTTTCTTTGACCTTCGGCCCATACTTCAAGTTCAAAGAGTGAAAAATTATGTTCTGAAAAGTAGGTGTGCAACTGTGAAGTATTGTTTTTCAGTATAAAATATATGAGTCTAAAATTACATGTCTGAGGTAAAGAATGTAAAAGTTCTGTATTTTTAACTTACGACTAAGTCATTTATGATATCATCAGATACTAGTTTCTAAAATGCTCCTGGCCCCCCTTAATTCATAAATTGATACCAATATGGTTGGATGTCATGTTGTCTGCCTTTTATATACACTTCAGGCAATTCATTGGTGGAGAAGTCTTTATTTTTTTGTCTTCAACTATGCATGCGGTTAACGTCATGATGGGTATTAAATCAGATTTACAAGGCACTTATAATGTTAAAAGGTTCTTTTATATTTTTAACCTTAAACTCTTATTCTAAAAATAGATTTTGATGGTCAGTACACTTTTATTTGCTAGGCTTTGCATTCAGGGTCACCAATGGAGTGCCTCAGATACTCAGCCCATTTGAATAAAACTTGAAAGTGGCTATATATTGTCTATTAGTGGTCATAATGTTTGGTATGTGTAACTATAAATCAGGAAATCATGTCCAAGGTTTCTTTTCACAGAGTCATATTTGAACACAGACCCTGGGGGTCATAGTGGTACAGTGATAACGCACTCGCCTTTACTTCTGAGATCAGGGTTTGAATCCTGGCCTAAACCCATATGTGAAAGGTGGTAATTGATTGTCTTTGGTCAACAGGTTACAGTACAGAACCTTGACCAACTGTGTGTACTGGTTTCTTCTGTCCTTCCCCATACCTGTCACAATATAACGGTTACTCGGTGTATTTTAGAAATACTGAATAAATTTATAGAACTCTATAACACATTAAATACACTGCCTGTTTCACATAACCTAAAGGTCAACTCAACCCACTTATTACTGAAAGAAAAATTAAGTTTATGCGACAAAAATGAAAACTTACCAGCATGAGATCAAGTTTATATTTGTTGCAAAAATGAAGTTAATTTAAACTTAAGATATAGTAATGTGGGTGTCACATAAGGGTTATAGTAATGTTAATGTGTCATCACCTCAATATGTAAATATTATTAAATGAATGATGCATATTTTACAAGGTGATAAGTTTTCAATTTACATCTAAGCTAGTTTTGAATCCAAGAAAACACACTGAAGTAGTGTTCAGAATTAGTTTATCAGGATTTCTGAGGCCATATCTATGAATGTTTAGAGCCAAATCATAAGGCTTAAATTGGCTACATGTTTATTTAAAAGTTAAACCTAAGCCTAGGCATCACATAAAGCACAAAATAAATAAACTAAAGATAGAACGTCTCTTCAATTTTAAATGATGGTTATCAATTTGAAAAGAACATGTAACACACTTTCTCTTAGTCCCGGAGGTTTTATACTTGATGTAAATCCACAGCAAATAAACCAACATTTCATTCAAATCATTCACATGGTTTGTTTTAATGTGGTTAGATTTGCGTTTGGTCTTGTATAAAGACAGCCATAGTTAAAAATCCTTAAAAGCAGCCTATGTTTGCAACATAAATGCAACATAAACATTAGAACATAAACATTAGAATCCTTCAAAATCAAGCAACGGTATAGCAACTTATAGGTTCCTTTTACCCCCTTATTATTAGTCTTATCATTAATGATGTAAAACCCCATAACAGCTATATATATATGCTGAGATTTGATATGGTTAAATTTAACTTTGAGCCCCTTGTAGATGTTAGATCAAAGATGAGCAACCCCAAAACGAATTTATTTGTCACTTATTTTTGATCCTATGGATTTTGGTTGTAATTCATTTTATGTCCTTGCATTTGACCTTAGATCCCTCACTGATGGCAAAACAAAGGTAGGTTATTATTTGTCTTTAGTTTTGGGATTCGAAATCAAATTATAGGAAACCATGGGCTGTGATATTTTGAGGCAGATACATTCCACCTTAGAGTCTTACTCCAAGTCAAATTATAGTAGCTGAACTTATAGGTGATTATTATTAACTTATTACTGGTCCTAGAGTTATGGATGGGTAACCCCACTCATACACAAAGTGCTTCTGTAGCGCCTTGTATATGACATGTGTACTTGTTGACTTAACTTTTCACTCCTAGGCGTACACTTATAAAGGTTCTTAATCCTAAACCCATTTGTTAACTCGTTTTATGAGTCCACGTTTTAACTGAAAAAAGATGACTGGCTACCTTGTTACCATTGTCTCTTGAATTGACAGTGCTGAGGGCCTATCTCAATATGACCATGGCTGTTGGAAGTAAAATCCCAGCTTTGACTTTGCTATACTTTGTTTTATTATCTATGAGTGTATACTTACAGTCAACTGTAAAACAGAGGACCTTAAGACCAAAAATAAAAATAAGTTAGTGTTGTCCACATAGAATTAAGTTTAAGCATAAAATCAGAGATGTAGTTCAAGCTGATGCAGATTACTTTTAAAAACATCAATTTATCATTATTACCGGTGACACAAAAAAGCTGAGACTAGGCGTTAAACTATAACTTCATAAATCTTTGTTAAATTGGTGATAACACTCCTCTCAAGTCACATATATCAGTAAAAGGCTATACTTTTGATTCTTTTAAAGCATCAACATCAGTGAGACAGGACGTTATCTGTGGTCAAGTTCCAGAAAAGATTTTATGTGTATTGTGTGTACAATTCAAGTTATGTTTCCAAGTTAAGTTATGATGTCTATTTCAACAGCTGAGGTCATGTCACTGCACCATCTATTTTTGAATTGCATATGAACCCAAGAGGAAATAAGTGAGAGATATGTGACTAATTGTGAAATCATTGAGCTCTCTGCCACACAGAGCCCTCAACAAAAATACGTTGAACAACATGATCATTTTATGGCTTAAAGTTAGGGAAAGCACCAGTGGCCATTGTGTACATGCACATTGTTTCAACTTGTTACCACAGATACAGCCGTCAAGTAATTAAAAACTGCAGGTGTTAAACCACTTGTACAATGAAGAGAAAGGCTGCAAAGAATATGTTAAGATGATGTGCACCATTGCTTTGATAAGCTTGTACCTACCTTAACTTGATTTCAAAATATTGGCAGAAAATTAACACTTGTTCATCGAATGACAAACACAGATCTATGAGGATTCACAACGCAGTCTTTAAATGATTTTGTAGGATATTTTGGTATTTATTCTGTTTTTATATATATTTTTAAAATGGTGACGACCAAACTACAAAGTAATCACATAAATCTGACACAGCGTATTATTCTGAACTTAAAGCCTAACAGAGGTCAAATCAGATCAATGAATGTTGAAACAAAGAAATTCTTGTGATCAACATTACATTTATTGCATTAAAAGAAACATGTTTACATATTTTTCCATATTAATTCAAACAAAGTAATAACTAAAATTAATTTAAAGCTTTGTTACAAATTACTGACAACTCCAGAAAGTGTGCTGGGCCAAAGTAAGTTTCTTACCTGTTAAGGTGCCTCTTACTTTGTGTTAAATTAAATACATTAAAATAGTAATTAGTGCCCAAAGCACACCAACACCCGAATAGTAAATACAAGACACTGATGCCACAGTAGGGAATAGTAAATACAAGACACCGACACGACATTGGTAAAAAGTAAACAACATACTTCAGTTGTGTAGTTAGTAAATACACTATACCAACACTCCAATAGTAAGCAATAAACTCCAGACAACAATACCCCAGTAGTAAACAATTAACACAAGATACCAATATCCCAACAGTAAAATGGAAATACAAAGCACCAACACCCCAGTAATAAATAGCAAATATGATAACCCAGTGACCCATTAGTAAGCAAAAAACACAACACACCGAAACCCCATTAATAAATATTAAACAAGATATACCAATACCCAGACGCAAAAAGAAAAAAAAAACACAAGACAATGATACACCATTTATAAACAATAAATATCAGACATAAAGACACTAATAACCAAGATTGAAACAAGAAACAAACATCCCAGTAGTAAACAATAAGCATGTGTCCGCAAAAAGTACTACAAGATAGCATACAAGTCAGTTGTAATAAAGAAATATGACAATAATTTTATAACATTTTAAAAATAAAATCAGACATCAATCAGTCGCATTGGTAACAAACAAGGAACTTAACTGATGGAACTTTTGTTCAAAAAAGATTATGCATCTACAAACCATTATGTAACGCATATTTTGCAGTGTCTGACTTTACATATTCATGTTACCCCTGGTAACTCTGCCGTTAGAGCTACGTTCATGAAGGTTTGAGGTTTGCAAATAAACGAAAGAATTGATCGAAATCTTATGGTTTCTACATAACAGATAAATCAATAACCTTCCCAAGATTCATATATTTTGAAAACAGATAAACTCAAATTTATACACCAACAGAGCAGAAATATCAAGATTTGAGAGTTTCTGTGATCTCACAGTGATAACATATACAGATATTTACATTTAAGTGTCTGTCACTCACACATTAAAAATATTCCATTGTACAGCTAGCTTAGTGTCAGTCTTAATCAATTCATTAATTCTATTATTACAGTGTGGCAGTTTTAAAAGTGAAAAAAGTAACATTTTGTTGAAGAGGATGCTACTTTTTGCTCACAGTAATTACTAACTTTATTCCAGTAAACAATCACCAGTACCTGACACATTGAAAAGTCTGTTTTCTTTGTGGTTTGTTGTTTATATAAATATTGTGATCACCAATCTTTTCACAGTTAATTTATTTCTTGTTTAATTATACAATTCAATAAAAAATCCACTAAATAAATGTTGTTCCTTAAAATTTTAACCACCCGATAAAGAATTGCATACAATTCTTGCATTGTAAAGATGTATATTTGTGTTGGATATAATTCTTGATTATTTTAATGCAAAGTTTCCTTTCCAATTCTGTTTTTTTTAAACATTCTTAACTCATCGTACTTTCACACAGAGCTTAAAACATGATTACAAGATTAGTTCTGTAAATTTCAAAAATATTGAAACTATGACAAAGATTTTTGCAGTTCTGAATGCATCGGTGTGGAGTAGTAACACTTTTTTCTACTACTAGCACTCAACGTACATACTGAGTGAATCTTTCACTTCCTGACAGTTCAAATGGTTACCAGTTAATTTTACAAACTGTGGATTTGGGGGCATGTTCTCTACATTTACTGTAGTTAGATGGTTTTCAGATAAACCAAGGTGTTTGAGTTGTTTGTACAGTGAGAAATCACACAGTGATGTCAGTTTGTTACTACCAAGCCACAGCGATTCCACAGTGAGAGGAATGTGATCACACTCAATTGTTTCCAACTGATTGGAAGACAAAGAAAGGTGTGTGAGTTGTTTGTACAGTGAGAAATCACACATTGATGTCAGTTTGTTATTACCAAGCTCCAGCCATTCCACAGTGTGAGGAATGTGATCACACTCAATGTTTTTTAACTGATTGGAAAACAAAGAAAGGAGTATGAGTTGTTTGTACAGTGAGAAATCACACAGTGACATCAGTTTGTTATTACCTAGGTACAGCCATTTCACAGTGTGAGGAATGTGATCACACTCAATCTTTTCTAACTGATTGCAAGACACAGAAAGGCGTATGAGTTGTTTGTACAGCGAGAAATCACACAGTGATGTCAGTTTGCCATAATCAAGGTACAGCCATTTCACAGTGTGAGGAATGTGATCACACTCAATGTTTTCTAACTGATTGAAATACACAGAAAGGTATGTGAGTTGTTTGTACAGTGAGAAATAGTGATGTTAGTTTGTTATTACCAAGGTACAGCCATTCCACAGTGTGAGGAATGTGATCACACTCAATGTTTTCTAACTGATTGTAACTTAAATCTAACCTTTTCACATGGATACACCCATTATATTTACCTATGCGTGGTATTGCCTTCAGTCTGTTGTTATCCAAATTAATGTTTTCAGCTAGAGGTGGAATGTCATCCCAAGAAAAGGATTCGATCTTATTATCCTGCATGTCTAACTCCTTCAGTGTGTCTAGCCGCTTGAATTCCATGATCCATGATAAGTCTGTGAGCTGGTTGTACTGTACAGATAGTACACGTATATGAAGGTCTAGGTTGTTTTGCAGATATTGCCTGATGTTCTCATCATTGAGGTTCTGGCTGCCAAAATAATGGCTTGTCATACTGATGTAAAACAGCTTTCCTGAATAAATAGAAAATACATCTATTTAAACTTCATGGAATGAGAAATACAATAAGTTAAAGATAAAAAATACTGAATGGGTAAGAATGTACATAACTGTACAAACAACATTTTATATTGGGAAGTTTTCAATGAACATGTCACTGAAATTTGCAATGCTGAAATACACATAAAGATTTTACATGCATCATTTATGCATATGTATTTGATTTCAAAGGTGAAAGTTTAGTCATTTCACCAACAGATATCTTTACAAACTCACAAAAATGGGAACACACACGTAACAGAAACTTAAGATTTTTCTTTTACAAGGTTTATTGCACACAGAGCTTTTTCTATTGTACTATTATCAGTAAGAGTACAAGAACAAATGAAACTAAATATATTCATTATTGCTTAAAGATGGTGTAAAACTATATAAGTTAGACACAATGAAACAGATATAACTGTAAGTCAGCTAAATTCTTATAATATACAATCAATGTGTAAATTTCACTGGAAATCCTTTCAGGTCCAACATCCCTGCAACTAAAAATTTTACTTTTAGATAGCAAAAGTTGTGAGGCTGTGTTTCAATATTTTGTTAAATTAATATTTACTCTCAAGCTGTAGATGGGTCAACTGGATAGAATAAATGGTTTAATGTTGATTTTTACAATTATAAGAGTGTAAAAAGTAAAATTTTTAGTTGCATGGATGTTGGACATGAAAGGATTTCCAGTGAAATTTACACACTGATTAAAAAAATATCGGTTTCTAATACATCTGGACCTATAACCGTGGAATGATATAGGTCTATGAGAATAGTTTACCTGTCTGTGACAGAGGGGTTAATATCTCTTTTATAACTTACCTAACATTTGGTTTTGAATCTCTACATTCAAAGTCTTTAAGAAGACCACAAAATGCCCGAACATTTAATAAAAAAAACATTTAATAAAATGTTGGGGGCCACGGTGGCAGAGTGGTAACACTCTCGCCTCCCACCTCTGCGGCCGGGGTTCGATCCCCGTCATGGCCGTAAGTGGGAAAGCTGGTAGTTGCTTGCCGTCGGTCGGCAGTTTACAGTACACAACCCTAGCGAACTCTATGTACTGGTTTCCTCTGCCCTTCCAACTACCCGTCGTGATATGACCTGTACAGTGTTGAAAGCGACGTAAAACCCCAAATAAACATAAACATAAACATAAACATTTAATAAAATGTTAATATCCTTACAAAGGTGAAACCTATCCACCATGAATCTTATCCTAAGTGAAGGACACTAATGATTTTTGCTTTAGTGGATAAGTTGATGGTTGGCCAACCAGTTTCTGATGTTAAAACATGATAATTAATACCGAATCATTTTTATGTGTTAATATGCTTACAAAGAGGACATCCATTTGTAATGCAGAGATATTGCCAATCTAGCTAAAAATCTTCCTCTTCATTCTTCAATCTGTAGGAATGGCCAGAAAGGTGTCTTGTAAAAATGATGTAAATGATGTAAATAAAGGAATTTGAAATGAAGCTCCCAAAATGACATGTGAGTTGGGAATCAAAGTTGACACATAAAAGCCTTTTTTGATCTAAAGAAGACAATATAATAAAGTTCTATGAATGATGGATAATATTCAATCCTGTTTTCTGTAGTAAAATAAGTATAATTAAGTAAATGCATATCAGTTTTCAAAATGGCTGTCATCTATTCCACCACCACCAAAAATTGGCATTAATAGATGGAAACCTGATTCAAAACACATTCTTGTAGGACTACCCGCTTTGTTACAACTGACCAAAGAATGTTTTTACTGACACTTGGCTGACGTTACACTAAATACTAAGCAGGCAATTTGAGATGTGTTGGTTGACAAGTGGTTTTCATACGGTTATTAAACAATGGTTCAAATTTTGGTGGTTATATGGTAGCCCTAGTTGTAAACATGGTTTTAACTGCTTTAATAATGTCATTTAATTGCTAATGAGAAAATTTGATGAAATGGAAGTACAAAAATTATGTTTGATCATGCGTACTTGATAAAGGTCAAATGTCAAATTCATATGTTTCAAAAATGTTTCCCACGCCTATACACTATAGCTGCCTAACATTTTGATAAGCATTACATTAAGGGAGATGTAAAACTTAAAATGAAATACTGTAATTATGAACTAAGCTTTTGGATGCCCGATGTTTTAATTGCCAATTGCAAGAAATATGCTAAAAAGTGGAATAATTGGAAAAACAAATATCACTTCTGATTATCATAATGTACTATTATATATCTGAATGGAGATTTCAAAACTCACTCTTTGTATTGTATGTCAGTGAAATGCTAATATTCAGTGATGGATGTTCAAAAAATATCACATACACATGTACAGTATTTTAGTTCACAATGTCTAGTGTGTTCTGTTGCTCTACAAACTTTAAAATGCAAAATGTATAGTCTACAAATGCCAGCAAATGAATTTTAAAGACAAATTCAGAAATGGAATTTTTATTTCTGCACAACAGTGATTGTATTATATGTTCCCTATTCCCAACAATCATGAACCTTTTTCTGACCTCACGATTGCTTTTGTACAGTGAGATCTATGAACCTTGCAATTTGCTGTAAAATTGCATCTCTGTCACTGAAGACAGCATTTACACAAATCATTGATTCCACTAGTTCAGCAAATCGTAGACAAGTAGTTAATACCTTATATGACAATCATTTGGCAGGGACATATTTTTATATATGAAATGGACATGCAGTTATGCAATATCTATATAAGATAGTATTACACAATATGACAATCCTAATAACTATTCAATGTAGCTGCATGCATGGAAACAAAGATAGCCTTAAAACCAAAATCTTGAGAAGTAACTTAATGTACACAAGGAAGGACAGCTTAATAGGAGCCTTGAGAACCTGGATAATATAATATGGGTATGATGTGAACCATGTCCAGTAACAATCCCGGGTATGACCCATGCTGTCACATAGTCTGTTTTTAACCTACATATTAACACTAATTACTTAAACAACAAGGTGGCCGGCCCCATTCACCACTGCTGCCACATGTCAGGGTCTGGGGGCCATCTAGATCATAGTCACACTCACAGTCATAAGTTACTGTATCACCATAATGCATACCAGTGAATGCATAGCCTCCTCTGAGTGGCGGAGGTGGCGGAATACCACAGGCTATTTCTGTCAAAATATTTCAGTACAAAGTTCAGGATACTTTTAGAGAACTGTCAGTTATATAATGGTCCAAAGAATGTTTAAATAGAGAAAATAATCTCCAAGAGAAAGATAATGCATGTATTTTATCTATATCTCGCATGGCCTAACTATGGTTTAGGTTTTTTAAATATTACCATGCATACAGAAGTGGTAATACATTCAATGAATGCTTATGTGTGGTGTTGGAGCAAAATCTGTGGCTCACTTGATGAAATTCCATCTGTTACAATGGGAAGTTGTAAAAGTAAAATTCTTAATGAATTCTAATATGACTATAACAGTGTTTAATCTGCATCAAAAGACAGACCCGAAGGTGCAACAAGATTTTCTAGGTCATGGTCACTACAACAAAGTCAAAGACCAAATTAAGGTCACATCATGATGCTGCACACCTAAAACCCTTAACCAATGTCCCTACGAAGGATCAACTTCCTACACCTTGCGGTTTCTGAGATATAACCTGGCCAAAATATTATGGCTCAAGGTCACTAGAGCAAGGTCTAAGGTCACATCAAGGTCAGACCATGACGCTGCACACCTACATCTTCTAAGAAATGTTTCTGCCAAGTATCAACTTCCTACACCTTACGGTTTCTGAGATACAGCCCCAACAAACTTTTTCCCGCCGCCCGTCTGTCCGCACTACAACCCATCCAGACACCATGGGTGAAAACAATACCGGACAGCCCTTAAGGGTTGTGGGGTAAAAAGCAGTATGGTTAACAAAACATCAAAGTTATGACTTGATATAATTTTAATGTACAAAGCAATGTGCTTGAGACAAGTTAATATGAAAAAAGTTAATTCATATTGTCTGACCAATTTGTTGCAACCATCACAGTAAATTCTTAATGTTAAAGCTTTCTGTTCGATACTTTAACAGAAAGATACATAAAATTAACATACTTTGACATTTTCCATCCACCAGTGAGAAACCAGGAACACAGGCCGTACATTGATCATTGCTGTCACACTTGCTACAGTCATCAATCAGGTTTTTGCATGCTGAAACATTGTGGAACGCATCGTGTGAACATAATGCAATATAATAACCTTTTATAGATCTGAAATCTGAAATATGTAACACTCTGAGCATTGTGTAATACTACAATGCATGGCAGATTTACACTCTAAAATATGCAAAAAATATTTAACTATGGTGCAATGTAGAAGTTTGAAATATATCTACAGTCTGATGCAATCTTGTGCAACATGGTGTCATAACACAAACGGCATAACATACTTTTATTGTAAGTTTTCTCAGTTGAACTTTATATTTGTAAATTCTGTTGTAATAATAATTCAATGTAATTCTGATAAATAAATGACAATAAATAATGACATAGCTGTGGTACTGACTTGGATAAAATAAGGAATAAAGATTATGGAATTGGTTTCTAGTGTTGAGCCCTAGAATCAGCATTGGCAGAGATTAAGCACTATTAAAGTCTGCAATGTAATATAGTAGAATGAAATAGATACTGTAATTTAATACAGAGGAAAACTCTTACCATGACACTTGTTGTTTGAGAGTAAGAATCCTACTTGACACTCTGTACATTGTATTTCACTGTCCACAGGAGAGTCACATTTCTTACAGTGTACCACCGCACTACATGCTGCAATAGAAGCTTTCAAAACTAGCAAAATGTGACAGAAGTAATGTGACGCACTGACTGTCTGGGAGAAAGCTGTGGCTTTAATGATTTTGAGTGTCAACTCACAATTTAATCTATTCATGAATGTAAAAAAGAGAAAACTTTAGATTGTTCTGTTTTAGACAAATTGGATACCTACTAAATGCCCACTAAAACTAAAAATGGAATCATACTGTATTCTAAAATCTCATGTGAGGTCAATACGTGGGTTGCACTAACAGTTCATCTGGCTAAATTTTCAGCTGTTCATAGAACCATTAGACCTGCACTTTTGACATTTGACCTACCATGACAATGGCTGCTGTTTACGCTGAGAGTAAAGCCTTCCTCACACTCAGAACATAGGATCACATCTGTTACTGGGTCAGTTGTACAATCTGTGCAGTTTGAAATTGATCGTCGACAGTCTGTAATTATAATAAATCATAAATCTACAGTCTCCTTGAGCAATAGAGGTATATTTTGGAAGTAAACTGTGTGGACATATTGTAATAACTCTCTTCATAGTACAGTTGTTTTTCCATTCCTTAAAAATTAAAATTCTTTTAGTTTTTGTATTTCCTGATAAAACAATTGACCATGTAAAAGGTTGCCGTAACACAGTGATACATTTATATCAACTTTCATTAGATTTCTGTTTATTTAGAATCATGAAGTCTTTGATAGTACTTTACTGTTCATGAAAATCAGATTGAGCAGTCATTTCATGTTTTTCGTATATAATGCACATTCTTATTTAACTATTTAATCTCAAAAACACTGTTCTGGAATTATATTGATTTTTTTGAGATGATAAAATACTATGGAATAGATTGTTTCAGCAAATAAGTAAATATCACTTCATATATCACACATTATTTTGTTGGAAAACAACTGCAAATCAGTCTGACTTTATAACAGAACATTAAATTACTCACCCTGACATGTTCCATTGGTTTTGCTGTTAACCTCCAAGTAAGATCCAGCAGAACAATTAAAACAGACTTTCTCTTCCAGAGAGCAGTTTTCACAGAAATTAGACACATTCCTACAGTCCACTGAAAAAAAATGAATGATATAAAATTAAAAGGAAATTTTGATTTTTGGATATAGATTTAAATGTGAAATTACAAGTCTTCTCATTAACTTGGTCTTTAATAAAAATAATTTTAAATACTTTGATAAGGTGTTTTGCCTTAAAATGGTAAATTTCAAACACGTACATTTACAAGATGCCTGGTCTTCCCAGACATAATAGTCATCCTCACAATCATGACAGGTCAGATTTCTCACTGGTCCAAACACCCGACACACATCCAGACTGGAGCAGTTTGTACAGTGAGGTATGGTTTCATTGCAGGCTGAAAACAGGAAAGAGAGGTTTGTAGTCTAGTACTTACAGGTTGGACTTGATGACAAATGTACAAAATCATAGTCTATTATAAGTGTATATACTCTTTCTAAGGAGAAGTAAAGTACAAATAGATTTCACTTGAAAGACTGTTTCATGTACTATTTCAGAAATGATTGTTGACTCAATAAGTGTCTTTTAACCACTAAGTTTTATGCTATCATTGTGTTGGGCTTTAAGATGTTAAGTTAAAACATAACAAAAAAAAGGAATAATATGATTATATTTATCTCAGTAAAAATTTGAAGTAAACTGTAGTTATTTAAAAGTGACATCTAGATTGGTAATCAGGCCCATACCGACGCCTAGACTTTATAACTTACCAGAACAATTGCCATAGTAATTGAAAAAATATCCTGGATCACATGCCGTGCAGGCCAGAGAATCAGTGTCATTCTTATTCAAAAATCTGCAGCTTTTACAGCTGTCAAACACTTGTCTGCATTCTACAAACACAGATGGTAAAGACGCAATGTGAGATAGGGATATCATGAATTGGCAATTAAGTATCAATCTTAAAAAAGTACTATTATGACAAGAATCATATGGACACTATATGTTTAAAGTCAAATTTACAACCATTTTAACAGCTAGTGTTGTAGAACAACTGGCCCTCAGTGAATCTGGCATATCACCATCATCTGGACTTTGTTCCACACCCACAAAGCATTCAGCTGTACAAACACTGTGGAAGGAGCATGTGTAATTTCAGTTTATTCAAACCAATTGACGTACCTTTACTGGTCTTGTTTATGTTGTGGTGGTCTTACTACGTCTGAGTTAATCACAATTTCTACATTTACCTTCACAACTTGTGCCATTATCAGCAAAAAAGCCATCGTCACACAGGTCGCAAACAATCTGTCCTTGATCACTAGAGCATTCGGTACAATTCGTGATTGTCTGTCTGCATGCTGTGAATTGAAAGCACAACACTTTGCTGGACAAAGCATTTCTTCCTAACATATTATCACATGCACCTTTAAGTTTAATTTCAACAAAAAATATCGTGAAGTATTTCACAAAACATATTAATAAAATTAAGAATTCCTATTTTTTAGATGAGTGAACCCATTGTGTTGAACAACAATAATCAGGTGATAAATGAACAAAGCATAGCTAGTGTAAATATTTACACACTGGTAGAATTAACTTCTTAAGACAGATGAGAATGACTTAGTCACAATTCACTTAAACACAAAGATAGAAAATCACAATTTTTATAGGGAATATTGATAATAACTTTACTTAATGTACATTATGTGCATTAATACTTATCAATCTGCCTACAGAAAAGGAAGTATGGATTGCACCCACATTACTATTTATAAATCAAGGTGAGCCTTATGCCCTGATGTTGCTTGAAAGCAGCATTTCATAATATACATAATGAATTCCACACTTATTTCTTGCCTCTCTCAAAGGTTTAGACTCAAGACTGTAATGCGACACGCAAACATCAACTTCCATTTCTATACAGATGAAATCCAGCTCCTATCTCAAAAGGTTCTCTGGTGTCAGTTTGCTGTGTCTCTGGGTTTGTGGCTTACGCTTCTTAGAGTCTGTCATATGAAGTTCAAAATCAAAGTTGGTGTTTTACACCTGTTTGGTACAGGTCCTTAGCAATGCCACTTGTGGGAGTCGACACCATACAGAGGTGACAGCCTGTGAATTTGATGCCAAACTTGGTAACCACTAAGCCATGAAGGATGTTGTGATATGCAGATCAAGTGCTGTAATAACACTCATTATATTACTATGTAAAACTTTAAAATAATTCAGCTCTACTCACAAATACAGGCTTTCCCATCCTCAGATGCTGTATATTCTGGCTCACACTGCTCACATTGCCAGTATAGTTTACCCACAATGCTTTTTCCATGTGTCCTCTCAAAACCACTGCATATCTTACATGCTTGTTGCTGTGTGGGGTCTTTCATGCAGCTTTCACACAACTGACTCACTGATGTATTGACACAGCGGTTGCAGTGCTCTATGGAACATTCTGCAGATATACCATGACACATTAGATCAAGCTGCAGTAGTTACAGACCATAATGTAAATTTAAGAAAAACAAATTTATTTACATTGTAGTGACAGTAAATTAGCTTATTTCAGCAATACTTAGTACTTATACCTGATGAACTTACAATTGTATAAACTAAAATGCATCACTAAATAAATCTCATCTTTTTGATAAATCCAATTAACATAAATAATAAGAATTTGACATTAAAGAAAGCCAAAAACTTGTCAATTTTTTATAGGACTTAGTTAATATACTTTTAATTATGTATACAGGCATGCCACACATATATCTGATATGTACCACCAATTACAAATCAATCACCACCGCTTTAACTATTACATACTTTTTGCACAATTAAACATTCTCACCATTGTGGAAACCATTTTGGTCGATGAAAACAAAGTCATCCTCAGCTTCTCCTGAACTCTGTACAGCATTGTCATAGTCATTATCTTCTCCATCTGCAACTGATCCACTGCCTTCACTGATTTTGTCATCAGCTGACCCACTTCCACCACTGTTTTCATCTACAGTTGATACAATGATTCCACTGATTTCATCCATAGCTGATCCACTGCCACCACTGTTTTCATACACAGCTGATCCTATCATTCCAATGATTTCATCTACAGCTGACCCACTGGCTCCAATAATGTTATCGACAACTGATCCAATGACTCCAACGATTTCATCCACTGCTGATCCAATGGCTCCACTAATTTCATACACAGCTGATGCACTGTCTCCACTATTTTCATCTACATCTGATGCACTGTCTCCACTCATGTCTTCTATATCTGAACTACTGCCTTCACTCTTTTCTTCTAAGTCTGATCCACTGACCCTACTCTTGTCATCATCAGTTGGTGTAGTGACAGCGCCATTTTCTTCTACACCTGATCCACTGACTCCACTTTTTTCTTCTTTGTCTGATCCACCGACTCCACCCATATTTTCTATATCTGATCTACTGCCTTCACTCTTTTCCTCTACGTCTGATCCACTGACCCTAGTCTTGTCATCATCAATTGGTGTACTCGCAGCACCATTTTCTTCTACACCCGATCCACTGACTCCACTTTTTTCTTCTTCGTCTGATCCACCGACTCCACTGTTTTCTCCTGTATTTGAACCACTGGCAATATCAGCTGATGTACTGCCCCAACTGTCTTTATCCACATCTGATCCACTGCCTGCACTCTTTTCATACACATCTGATGAAGCTGATCCCCTGACTCCATCTTTTTCATCGATCTTTGGGCTAATGGCTCCGATATTTTCACCTGTGTTCATTTCACCAACTTCATAATTGGCTGTTTTGACAAATTATAGAAACAGTTTTTAAGATCACTAAACACAACACATGATATACAGCGTTAGATATGTTACTATTACTTTAAAACACAATGAACTTACAAATGATTTTATCTGAAAACACCTATTCAAAGTCAACATATTTTTGTTAAATATCACTGGTGAAGTTAATTTAAAAAATTTATTTCAAAAGTGGCTTAAGTGACAATATTTATTTTGTTTGTCTGAGGAATGTGAATATACATATTTATTTGCAACTAATACCCAAACATTGAATTAGTCATTATTTCTGTCTACTTAGTAATGCACCTAAGTTTGGTAATATCAAATTTATACAATTCTTGTGGACTGTAGAAGTATACCTGAAATAATTACTTTAGCTAAGGACGATAACTTTTTGGCAGTTTTTGTTTGTTTATTTGTATTAATGTTTCAAAAATAATAAGGATATGATATAGGGATTCTAATGATTTTTGGGTAATTTTGACAGGAGATTTGATTTTTGAGGTTATCTAGATCACACGTTTAGATCCAGATATCTTTGAAGATTCTTTCATCATTGCAACATTAATACTTTTATCGTCACTAAACTTCAATGTTTAATGTTTGCCTAAACGAGTGTATTTGAAACTAAGTAACATTCTAAATCCTAGGTACATTGCAAGTCAGATCATATAGCTCAGCTCATTCAGAAACAAGAAATTTCATCTTGCTCATGATTCTTGATTGTAACAAGCATTCACTTGATCAAGTAGTTATAATTTCTTTTTGTTTTATAACTTATCTACACACATTGAAGATGTTACATATAGACTCTAATATACAAGGGAGAAAAACATAGATATTCAGTTTTCAACATGTATCATGATCGTACGTCAGTGTAGTCACTTATGAGATCCTATTGTAAAACAAGATAAATTAATATTTAACTGTCACTTACCGACCACCACTATGACCAACCACTGAATCCACATTATGATTGCAATTGCCACTTTACAACAAGAAAACTTTTTCTTGAAGTGTTAGTTTTCCTAATGGGAGCTGAAGTCTCAAAGTAAGTCAAACCGGCATAAGGTCCAGCAATTTACAGATATAGGCAATAAATACTCGGCTATAAACAAATGACATCACAGAGGCTAATAGCAAATGAAACTTTAGACATTACAATATGATAATGCAGCAAATAAAACAAGCTAAAATAACTTAGAAACAATTCACAATAAAAAATTTAAATACTCATAATTGGAGAACAAGATAAATTTGCTTTGTGTGATTACATCATTTTGCAAAATTAATTCTGCTGGTATTTTGTAATTTAGATTTTGTAATTTCCACCCACCCATTTCATTGGGAAGTATCTTTGAAAAAATATGAAACAAGGATGAATATTATTTTTGGGTCAAATGTAATTTGCCATACAAGTTATTTTAAACATGACACTTGTTTTAATAATGTGTCAATAAGTGAACACACGATGCTGGTATTTCATGAAATAGCTTTGTTTTTCTGTGTGTCATAATTGCTGTAAATATTGTGGAACATGACTTAATTAGGGGTTTGAGACATTTCATTTCAACCTATTCTAATCGATTTAATCTTATCTGTTCAGTGGGTGTCTTACTCTTAAATATTCCTTGTAATTAGTTCAAGCTGTGCTGTAACTGAAATGTACTTGAAGTAGAAGGGCTTAGGCTTGAAACCAAACTATAGGGCCCTGTCATGGAAGATCAAGAAACTAAATCATTGTATGCTTTTAACAGAGGGCACAAGCCATAGCTTGAAACCAGATCTGGCTGACTGAAATCTCAAATCTATTTTATATGTTCTTTCAATATACTGCTGATGTACCTTTGATATCAATATGCAGGGCTCCATGCTATTATAATATCCCCTTGTTGGGCTCGAACATTGGGGCAGGGGCATGGCAATAAGTAATTACTACAACATTATGGTTATTTAAAACGTTGAAATGACTGATGGGAAATCTAGACCTGATATCACTATGAATTTAGACTCTCCTGAGATTTGCCCCTGGCCACATTTCTTGTTGATAAAAGACACAATGATAGACACTGGCTATAAACAATGCCACTGTTGCTCTTTTAGCTTCAGATCCTGTCATTGTAAGGAAATTAAGGAATCTATACATTTTAGTTGAAATTGACAAGGAAACTAAATGAACTTCTATATTGACACTACAAAACCACACCTTACCAAAATATATTAGGGTGGTTCCTGCAGGGCGTCTTGGTTATAAATTACAACCACTCCTGTGAGATTCTATAAATATCAGAAGTTTGGCCATACTAATTTCTACTGCAGGAACAAATTAAGTTTGTAATGAATCTGGAAAAGAACATCATACAGACTCTCAGGAAAGCAAGAATAAAGAAAAATGTGTCAAGGAAAGCAAATGATATACAACAACTAAAAAGAAGAAAAGGAAATTGAAAGAGTAAAGGCAGTTTGAAGAATTTCATACACAGAAGCCAAATAGTAAATGCATATATTTAATTCTGTGAAACAATGTATACCCAAGTGGCTGCAGCAACTAAACTCACAGTGAAAGGAACAGTGAAACAGAAACAGAAATGACTTGGAGAGACTGTTCGAAACATCCTCAAAATAAAAGTGACCAAAAACTAAAGTGACTAAAACTAGTTAATTAAGTCAGACAAATAGATCACAAAACCTGGATCCTAATAAATTGACAATAAATCAAAGAAAATAATTTTGAACAAGCAACACTTGCTGTAAAACAATATCTTCATAAAGCTATAACCTTATGTAATGTACACATTCTACTACATTATATTGTTGCACAAAAATAGTTTGTTTATTTCGTTACTTGCACCTGTTTTACTTAATTTTAATGATTTTAATGCACATAGTAATTTAGGAGGTTGCTACACAGCTAATAGCTTAGACAATTAGGTTAAGCAACTTCTTGAATCCACCAATATTTCTTTACATATTGATTAGTTACCTACCTACCTTCATCCTGCGACTGCTTCATTTACGTCAATAGATTTGTTATGATGTGTCTCAGTTTTTCTTGATTCTCATCAGTGTGTGGCAATGACCAAATTTCCATGTAAATTAATACAGTTTGAAGTATGCCTAAGAACAATGGTCCTTGCTGAAATCATAGCCAAAACTGGCCAAAGTTTAAATTTCATTGCTCTATAGATATTAACAGGCATTGTTGTACTGATATAGCATGAAAGTTTCCTGCATGTTTAAATAAATTAAATGGCATAGCCACAAAATATGTGGCAATGATCAACTGAGAAGCCTATTGATACCTACAAATCATGTTCCAATAGTGACTGCAAAAATGCTGGTAAAGCTTAACACCCTGGCTTATTTATTTGGGGTTTAACGTTGCTTTCAACACTGTACAGGTCATATCACGACGGGTAGTTGGAAGGGCAGAGGAAACCAGTACATAGAGTTCGCTAGGGTTGTGTACTGTAAACTGCCGACCAACGGCAAGCAACTACCAACTTTCCCACTTGAGCCCATGCGGGGATCGAACCCCGGCCTCAGAGGTGGGAGGCGAGAGTGTTACCACTCTGCCACCGTGGCCCCCTTAACACCCTGGCAACAAAGGTGACACAGTGTTGAAATTTACCTATAGGGAAAACAATACCATTTTATGTTGATATTTTGTATGAATATATCAAGTATTTTAACTAAAATAATTAGAAAAGTGATTACATTCTAAATTCCAGAAGTAGATACTTTGAAACTTGTGCAGATTCACTGCAATACTAGGAAAAATCTGCTAAATCAGTTGTGTCTATTTCCAAATAAAAATGATAATTTCACACCATTCTCATTTTGGCATTTTGATCAGGAGAATAACCGAAAAAACAGGAAGGGTGGATATAGAAAATAGGTTAGCCTAAGAATTAGCAATAATTCAAGGAGCAACAATTAAACTTCAAAGTTTAAAAAATAGAAAAAAAAACAAGAAAGATTTTACAACTAATAAAAATAACTGAACTCTGAACTGACCTGAAAATACTCCCTTTGTCAAATCTACTACTAATTCTGTAGTTTGACTTTATGAACAATATGTTCACGATTTGAGTAATGTTCTTGACAGGTATGCCCCACTTGTAACTAGATTGATAAGATTCTGAAGATTGATTGAGAGACTTTTATCTGCCAGTAAAGTCCTTCAGACATCAATTTGAGAGAACTTTGTGAGGAGCCAAGAATCTACAGAATAGATGTCTGCTCCTTCACCAAATTGCTCTGTGCAATATACTTGTAAATGGCTGATACTTCATCAAACAACAGACACATACATATTTGGTGAAATATCTCACATGTTATTGTTTATTGGGCAAAAATGTTTTATGTACTTCTTAATATGTCTCAAAAGTCATTTCTTTTGTAAGTTATGGACCATGTATACTTGTGATTAATTTTAACTGTACAATATCAAGTAAATATCAGATTTCGTTCATTTCAAAGCCCCAGTAAATGATTCTGATTTTTGTAAATGGTTCAGCACAAACGCTATTGCCAAGTATTCAAATACTGACAAATAAAGATTTGCTCTAGCATTATTCAGCACATTGAAAAATGGACAAGTGTAACAATATTACATTATTCATTAGGACATGTTGAGTAAAGAATCTTGACATCAAATCACCATGGTGTTTTGTATTAACACAATTAACACTTTACAAAAACTTGTTTTCTTAATTCATATGTCTTAGTAGTGCTACACAGTTAAGTGCAAATGGTCGATATTATCAAATATTTGCAAAAGTAGGAATGACTGTTTAGGACAATGAAAACCACCTTCAAAAAAGGACACAAATGTTGGTACTACAGTTTTATCATACAGAAACTTAAAGTAAATTGTGGTCAATGGACACAAATCTCCCCAGAAAATAAAAAATGTGAAATAACTGCAAAAAATAGAAAAATAGTTATTGAAAATGGATACAAGTTCAACAAATTAGACCTTTATGGTGTTTTAATGAAGATAGTTCAACAACACAAGACTCGCTGTAATTCTTTGTCCATCACTTTACCCAGTTGATTGTAATAAAAATTAGGCAGCATCAACTACAGTAAGTTCCCTTTAAATGATAAAACCAGATTACAGCATATTCATTTGTTTTATTGCCTCAAAATACATTAACAAATGAGGAAGAAATCACAAAACATTAAGTTAGTTTTATTTTTGTAATACATTATGTATACTCAATATATAAGTGATTCATCGTAGATGCTTTTTGTTTGTTATAAACTTTAAAATGATATATTATTTGTAAAAATCAAGCAAAAAATGGTAATTTGGCGAATTTTTAATAATATTTTAAACTTACTAATATAACCGCATTTTGATCGAGTACTGTAGAGTGACGTCATTCAGACGTAATTTATTGATTTTGCATGCAGAATATGGCTATAATTCAATCCAAGGATTAAAAGTGTTACCTGATGCCGTATGACATGTCATAGCCGTGCTGCGTGACTCATGATTAAAAACAACTCCTAATGATTTATACAGAAGTGAATATAGCCGCTTGCCGAATGATGCATGCAGGACACCTGTTGCCGCGTGTATGGAAATGGCCCCTTATGCTGGTAAGTTCAGGTGTCACCTCTGGAAATTCTGGGCCAGGAAAGCGGTTCTCAGCTCTACCATGCAGGCAGTGGCAACAGTTCACACAAGGGGCTGAAGATGTTCTGAAATAACAGGATATGAATTTAGTTGTTTCATTATGGTCTTGCATTACTGTTTAATGATCACTAAGGTGAAAAAGTCGAAACATTTAAAAAGAAACTGTAACCATGGCAACAATTGTTGTCCAAAATTTCCTTATTTAGGGTAACATGTCCTGAAACTTTGGTGAAAATCTGATGCAGGGTTTAGTCTGTAGGGAGCCAAACAGTCTGGAACAAAAAAGGTGACAAATTTGAAACAAATGGATATCATGGCAACAGTTGAAAACAGATGTTGTCCATTGCCTCCCAATGACTTATCTCCATAAGGGTAAACATACGCTGAAAATTTGAAACAGATCTGTTGAGCAGTTTGGACTGTGGAAACCCATGAATAACAATGCTGGAAAATTAATAAACAGTACCATGGAAACAGATTTTGCCACATTGTTCTGAAAAAATTTCTGGTCGAGCTTTCATTCCTATTAACATATCCTGAAAATTTTGAAAACATCCACACAGTTTTATCTCCAGAGTGGATTGAAAGTGGGCAGGAGAGACGGAAATGAGTATTTGCGAGTATTTGTGTATCTCACTTCAGCTTTCAATGATGGGGATAAACAACAGCGTGTTTAAACACCATGATATAGAGAAGAGGTGATACAGGTCAAATATTAGCAGACTTTTAGAATAGACAGTGGAAGTTATGCAAAGATGCAGAAGAAATAATAATGTTTAGGAGATGGAACATGCATGAAAAGAAACAAAGAATTAACTTTCTGATCTTTACAGTTCTAGAGATATAGCCAGGACAATAGTTTCAAAATTCAAGGTAGCTACATCGAGTTCACATTCTACACCCTCACCTTACATTTTTTTGAGTTATAAAAAGACAAATATTAACTCCAAGGCCATAACAGCAAGGTCACACCATGATTTTCCAACATACTGCTTCCAACTAATGTGTCTATAAAATATCAACTTCTTGCACTTTATAATTTCCAACATATAGCTGAACTAGTTTTTCAAGGTCAAGCCACTATGGCAAGGTCAAATGTCAAGTCAAAGGTCACACCATGATGATGTATACCTAAAGACCCAAAACCAATTTCCTTACTAAGAATCAATATTCTATACCTTACAGTTTTTGGAATATAGCCTCAACAAGATTTAAAGTCAAGGTCACTATGATCAGGTGGAAAGACAAATCATGGCTAAGCCATGATGTTACACAACAACACCCCCGACCAATGTCTCCACAAAGTATGAGTTTTTACACCTCACAGTTTCCAAGATACAAATGGGCCAAGATTATAATGTCATCTGCCCTCACCATGGATGAAAACGATGCCCACAGCTATTAAAAGTTAAAAAGCAATAGGATGCACAAAAACACATGCCAACCCTGTTGTAATGCTTCTAAGATAATTACAAGTTTACATTTTCACTCCATCTTACACCATTTACAAGAAATTTTTTTGTTTTTCTTGAATCCACCAATATTTCTTTACATATTGATTAGTTACCTACCTACCTTCATCCTGCGACTGCTTCATTTACGTCAATAGATTTGTTATGATGTGTCTCAGTTTTTCTTGATTCTCATCAGTGTGTGGCAATGACCAAATTTCCATGTAAATTAATACAGTTTGAAGTATGCCTAAGAACAATGGTCCTTGCTGAAATCATAGCCAAAACTGGCCAAAGTTTAAATTTCATTGCTCTATAGATATTAACAGGCATTGTTGTACTGATATAGCATGAAAGTTTCCTGCATGTTTAAATAAATTAAATGGCATAGCCACAAAATATGTGGCAATGATCAACTGAGAAGCCTATTGATACCTACAAATCATGTTCCAATAGTGACTGCAAAAATGCTGGTAAAGCTTAACACCCTGGCTTATTTATTTGGGGTTTAACGTTGCTTTCAACACTGTACAGGTCATATCACGACGGGTAGTTGGAAGGGCAGAGGAAACCAGTACATAGAGTTCGCTAGGGTTGTGTACTGTAAACTGCCGACCAACGGCAAGCAACTACCAACTTTCCCACTTGAGCCCATGCGGGGATCGAACCCCGGCCTCAGAGGTGGGAGGCGAGAGTGTTACCACTCTGCCACCGTGGCCCCCTTAACACCCTGGCAACAAAGGTGACACAGTGTTGAAATTTACCTATAGGGAAAACAATACCATTTTATGTTGATATTTTGTATGAATATATCAAGTATTTTAACTAAAATAATTAGAAAAGTGATTACATTCTAAATTCCAGAAGTAGATACTTTGAAACTTGTGCAGATTCACTGCAATACTAGGAAAAATCTGCTAAATCAGTTGTGTCTATTTCCAAATAAAAATGATAATTTCACACCATTCTCATTTTGGCATTTTGATCAGGAGAATAACCGAAAAAAACAGGAAGGGTGGATATAGAAAATAGGTTAGCCTAAGAATTAGCAATAATTCAAGGAGCAACAATTAAACTTCAAAGTTTAAAAAATAGAAAAAAAAAACAAGAAAGATTTTACAACTAATAAAAATAACTGAACTCTGAACCGACCTGAAAATACTCCCTTTGTCAAATCTACTACTAATTCTGTAGTTTGACTTTATGAACAATATGTTCACGATTTGAGTAATGTTCTTGACAGGTATGCCCCACTTGTAACTAGATTGATAAGATTCTGAAGATTGATTGAGAGACTTTTATCTGCCAGTAAAGTCCTTCAGACATCAATTTGAGAGAACTTTGTGAGGAGCCAAGAATCTACAGAATAGATGTCTGCTCCTTCACCAAATTGCTCTGTGCAATATACTTGTAAATGGCTGATACTTCATCAAACAACAGACACATACATATTTGGTGAAATATCTCACATGTTATTGTTTATTGGGCAAAAATGTTTTATGTACTTCTTAATATGTCTCAAAAGTCATTTCTTTTGTAAGTTATGGACCATGTATACTTGTGATTAATTTTAACTGTACAATATCAAGTAAATATCAGATTTCGTTCATTTCAAAGCCCCAGTAAATGATTCTGATTTTTGTAAATGGTTCAGCACAAACGCTATTGCCAAGTATTCAAATACTGACAAATAAAGATTTGCTCTAGCATTATTCAGCACATTGAAAAATGGACAAGTGTAACAATATCACATTATTCATTAGGACATGTTGAGTAAAGAATCTTGACATCAAGTCACCATGGTGTTTTGTATTAACACAATTAACACTTTACAAAAACTTGTTTTGTTAATTCATATGTCTTAGTAGTGCTACACAGTTAAGTGCAAATGGTCGATATTATCAAATATTTGCAAAAGTAGGAATGACTGTTTAGGACAATGAAAACCACCTTCAAAAAAGGACACAAATGTTGGTACTACAGTTTTATCATACAGAAACATAAAGTAAATTGTGGTCCATGGACACAAATCTCCCCAGAAAATAAAAAATGTGAAATAACTGCAAAAAATAGAAAAATAGTTATTGAAAATGGATACAAGTTCAACAAATTAGACCTTTATGGTGTTTTAATGAAGATAGTTCAACAACACAAGACTCGCTGTAATTCTTTGTCCATCACTTTACCCAGTTGATTGTAATAAAAATTAGGCAGCATCAACTACAGTAAGTTCCCTTTAAATGATAAAACCAGATTACAGCATATTCATTTGTTTTATTGCCTCAAAATACATTAACAAATGAGGAAGAAATCACAAAACATTAAGTTAGTTTT
Source organism: Sabellastarte sp. h YS-2021 (assembly GCA_964017235.1). Classification (NCBI taxonomy): domain Eukaryota; kingdom Metazoa; phylum Annelida; class Polychaeta; order Sabellida; family Sabellidae; genus Sabellastarte; species Sabellastarte sp. h YS-2021. The sequence goes on from OZ024938.1 coordinate 69,435,454, forward strand.
ATTTTTGTAATACATTATGTATACTCAATATATAAGTGATTCATCGTAGATGCTTTTTGTTTGTTATAAACTTTAAAATGATATATTATTTGTAAAAATCAAGCAAAAAATGGTAATTTGGCGAATTTTTAATAATATTTTAAACTTACTAATATAACCGCATTTTGATCGAGTACTGTAGAGTGACGTCATTCAGACGTAATTTATTGATTTTGCATGCGGAATATGGCTATAATTCAATCCAAGGATTAAAAGTGTTACCTGATGCCGTATGACATGTCATAGCCGTGCTGCGTGACTCATGATTAAAAACAACTCCTAATGATTTATACAGAAGTGAATATAGCCGCTTGCCGAATGATGCATGCAGGACACCTGTTGCCGCGTGTATGGAAATGGCCCCTTATGCTGGTAAGTTCAGGTGTCACCTCTGGAAATTCTGGGCCAGGAAAGCGGTTCTCAGCTCTACCATGCAGGCAGTGGCAACAGTTCACACAAGGGGCTGAAGATGTTCTGAAATAACAGGATATGAATTTAGTTGTTTCATTATGGTCTTGCATTACTGTTTAATGATCACTAAGGTGAAAAAGTCGAAACATTTAAAAAGAAACTGTAACCATGGCAACAATTGTTGTCCAAAATTTCCTTATTTAGGGTAACATGTCCTGAAACTTTGGTGAAAATCTGATGCAGGGTTTCGTCTGTAGGGAGCCAAACAGTCTGGAACAAAAAAGGTGACAAATTTGAAACAAATGGATATCATGGCAACAGTTGAAAACAGATGTTGTCCATTGCCTCCCAATGACTTATCTCCATAAGGGTAAACATACGCTGAAAATTTGAAACAGATCTGTTGAGCAGTTTGGACTGTGGAAACCCATGAATAACAATGCTGGAAAATTAATAAACAGTACCATGGAAACAGATTTTGCCACATTGTTCTGAAAAAATTTCTGGTCAAGCTTTCATTCCTATTAACATATCCTGAAAATTTTGAAAACATCCACACAGTTTTATCTCCAGAGTGGATTGAAAGTGGGCAGGAGAGACGGAAATGAGTATTTGCGAGTATTTGTGTATCTCACTTCAGCTTTCAATGATGGGGATAAACAACAGCGTGTTTAAACACCATGATATAGAGAAGAGGTGATACAGGTCAAATATTAGCAGACTTTTAGAATAGACAGTGGAAGTTATGCAAAGATGCAGAAGAAATAATAATGTTTAGGAGATGGAACATGCATGAAAAGAAACAAAGAATTAACTTTCTGATCTTTACAGTTCTAGAGATATAGCCAGGACAATAGTTTCAAAATTCAAGGTAGCTACATCGAGTTCACATTCTACACCCTCACCTTACATTTTTTTGAGTTATAAAAAGACAAATATTAACTCCAAGGCCATAACAGCAAGGTCACACCATGATTTTCCAACATACTGCTTCCAACTAATGTGTCTATAAAATATCAACTTCTTGCACTTTATAATTTCCAACATATAGCTGAACTAGTTTTTCAAGGTCAAGCCACTATGGCAAGGTCAAATGTCAAGTCAAAGGTCACACCATGATGATGTATACCTAAAGACCCAAAACCAATTTCCTTACTAAGAATCAATATTCTATACCTTACAGTTTTTGGAATATAGCCTCAACAAGATTTAAAGTCAAGGTCACTATGATCAGGTGGAAAGACAAATCATGGCTAAGCCATGATGTTACACAACAACACCCCCGACCAATGTCTCCACAAAGTATGAGTTTTTACACCTCACAGTTTCCAAGATACAAATGGGCCAAGATTATAATGTCATCTGCCCTCACCATGGATGAAAACGATGCCCACAGCTATTAAAAGTTAAAAAGCAATAGGATGCACAAAAACACATGCCAACCCTGTTGTAATGCTTCTAAGATAATTACAAGTTTACATTTTCACTCCATCTTACACCATTTACAAGAAATTTTTTTGTTTTTCTTGAATCCACCAATATTTCTTTACATATTGATTAGTTACCTACCTACCTTCATCCTGCGACTGCTTCATTTACGTCAATAGATTTGTTATGATGTGTCTCAGTTTTTCTTGATTCTCATCAGTGTGTGGCAATGACCAAATTTCCATGTAAATTAATACAGTTTGAAGTATGCCTAAGAACAATGGTCCTTGCTGAAATCATAGCCAAAACTGGCCAAAGTTTAAATTTCATTGCTCTATAGATATTAACAGGCATTGTTGTACTGATATAGCATGAAAGTTTCCTGCATGTTTAAATAAATTAAATGGCATAGCCACAAAATATGTGGCAATGATCAACTGAGAAGCCTATTGATACCTACAAATCATGTTCCAATAGTGACTGCAAAAATGCTGGTAAAGCTTAACACCCTGGCTTATTTATTTGGGGTTTAACGTTGCTTTCAACACTGTACAGGTCATATCACGACGGGTAGTTGGAAGGGCAGAGGAAACCAGTACATAGAGTTCGCTAGGGTTGTGTACTGTAAACTGCCGACCAACGGCAAGCAACTACCAACTTTCCCACTTGAGCCCATGCGGGGATCGAACCCCGGCCTCAGAGGTGGGAGGCGAGAGTGTTACCACTCTGCCACCGTGGCCCCCTTAACACCCTGGCAACAAAGGTGACACAGTGTTGAAATTTACCTATAGGGAAAACAATACCATTTTATGTTGATATTTTGTATGAATATATCAAGTATTTTAACTAAAATAATTAGAAAAGTGATTACATTCTAAATTCCAGAAGTAGATACTTTGAAACTTGTGCAGATTCACTGCAATACTAGGAAAAATCTGCTAAATCAGTTGTGTCTATTTCCAAATAAAAATGATAATTTCACACCATTCTCATTTTGGCATTTTGATCAGGAGAATAACCGAAAAAAACAGGAAGGGTGGATATAGAAAATAGGTTAGCCTAAGAATTAGCAATAATTCAAGGAGCAACAATTAAACTTCAAAGTTTAAAAAATAGAAAAAAAAAACAAGAAAGATTTTACAACTAATAAAAATAACTGAACTCTGAACCGACCTGAAAATACTCCCTTTGTCAAATCTACTACTAATTCTGTAGTTTGACTTTATGAACAATATGTTCACGATTTGAGTAATGTTCTTGACAGGTATGCCCCACTTGTAACTAGATTGATAAGATTCTGAAGATTGATTGAGAGACTTTTATCTGCCAGTAAAGTCCTTCAGACATCAATTTGAGAGAACTTTGTGAGGAGCCAAGAATCTACAGAATAGATGTCTGCTCCTTCACCAAATTGCTCTGTGCAATATACTTGTAAATGGCTGATACTTCATCAAACAACAGACACATACATATTTGGTGAAATATCTCACATGTTATTGTTTATTGGGCAAAAATGTTTTATGTACTTCTTAATATGTCTCAAAAGTCATTTCTTTTGTAAGTTATGGACCATGTATACTTGTGATTAATTTTAACTGTACAATATCAAGTAAATATCAGATTTCGTTCATTTCAAAGCCCCAGTAAATGATTCTGATTTTTGTAAATGGTTCAGCACAAACGCTATTGCCAAGTATTCAAATACTGACAAATAAAGATTTGCTCTAGCATTATTCAGCACATTGAAAAATGGACAAGTGTAACAATATCACATTATTCATTAGGACATGTTGAGTAAAGAATCTTGACATCAAGTCACCATGGTGTTTTGTATTAACACAATTAACACTTTACAAAAACTTGTTTTGTTAATTCATATGTCTTAGTAGTGCTACACAGTTAAGTGCAAATGGTCGATATTATCAAATATTTGCAAAAGTAGGAATGACTGTTTAGGACAATGAAAACCACCTTCAAAAAAGGACACAAATGTTGGTACTACAGTTTTATCATACAGAAACATAAAGTAAATTGTGGTCCATGGACACAAATCTCCCCAGAAAATAAAAAATGTGAAATAACTGCAAAAAATAGAAAAATAGTTATTGAAAATGGATACAAGTTCAACAAATTAGACCTTTATGGTGTTTTAATGAAGATAGTTCAACAACACAAGACTCGCTGTAATTCTTTGTCCATCACTTTACCCAGTTGATTGTAATAAAAATTAGGCAGCATCAACTACAGTAAGTTCCCTTTAAATGATAAAACCAGATTACAGCATATTCATTTGTTTTATTGCCTCAAAATACATTAACAAATGAGGAAGAAATCACAAAACATTAAGTTAGTTTTATTTTTGTAATACATTATGTATACTCAATATATAAGTGATTCATCGTAGATGCTTTTTGTTTGTTATAAACTTTAAAATGATATATTATTTGTAAAAATCAAGCAAAAAATGGTAATTTGGCGAATTTTTAATAATATTTTAAACTTACTAATATAACCGCATTTTGATCGAGTACTGTAGAGTGACGTCATTCAGACGTAATTTATTGATTTTGCATGCGGAATATGGCTATAATTCAATCCAAGGATTAAAAGTGTTACCTGATGCCGTATGACATGTCATAGCCGTGCTGCGTGACTCATGATTAAAAACAACTCCTAATGATTTATACAGAAGTGAATATAGCCGCTTGCCGAATGATGCATGCAGGACACCTGTTGCCGCGTGTATGGAAATGGCCCCTTATGCTGGTAAGTTCAGGTGTCACCTCTGGAAATTCTGGGCCAGGAAAGCGGTTCTCAGCTCTACCATGCAGGCAGTGGCAACAGTTCACACAAGGGGCTGAAGATGTTCTGAAATAACAGGATATGAATTTAGTTGTTTCATTATGGTCTTGCATTACTGTTTAATGATCACTAAGGTGAAAAAGTCGAAACATTTAAAAAGAAACTGTAACCATGGCAACAATTGTTGTCCAAAATTTCCTTATTTAGGGTAACATGTCCTGAAACTTTGGTGAAAATCTGATGCAGGGTTTCGTCTGTAGGGAGCCAAACAGTCTGGAACAAAAAAGGTGACAAATTTGAAACAAATGGATATCATGGCAACAGTTGAAAACAGATGTTGTCCATTGCCTCCCAATGACTTATCTCCATAAGGGTAAACATACGCTGAAAATTTGAAACAGATCTGTTGAGCAGTTTGGACTGTGGAAACCCATGAATAACAATGCTGGAAAATTAATAAACAGTACCATGGAAACAGATTTTGCCACATTGTTCTGAAAAAATTTCTGGTCGAGCTTTCATTCCTATTAACATATCCTGAAAATTTTGAAAACATCCACACAGTTTTATCTCCAGAGTGGATTGAAAGTGGGCAGGAGAGACGGAAATGAGTATTTGCGAGTATTTGTGTATCTCACTTCAGCTTTCAATGATGGGGATAAACAACAGCGTGTTTAAACACCATGATATAGAGAAGAGGTGATACAGGTCAAATATTAGCAGACTTTTAGAACAGACAGTGGAAGTTATGCAAAGATGCAGAAGAAATAATAATGTTTAGGAGACGGAACATGCATGAAAAGAAACAAAGAATTAACTTTCTGATCTTTACAGTTCTAGAGATATAGCCAGGACAATAGTTTCAAAATTCAAGGTAGCTACATCGAGTTCACATTCTACACCCTCACCTTACATTTTTTTGAGTTATAAAAAGACAAATATTAACTTCAAGGCCATAACAGCAAGGTCACACCATGATTTTCCAACATACTGCTTCCAACTAATGTGTCTATAAAATATCAACTTCTTGCACTTTATAATTTCCAACATATAGCTGAACTAGTTTTTAAAGGTCAAGCCACTATGGCAAGGTCAAATGTCAAGTCAAAGGTCACACCATGATGATGTATACCTAAAGACCCAAAACCAATTTCCTTACTAAGAATCAATATTCTATACCTTACAGTTTTTGGAATATAGCCTCAACAAGATTTAAAGTCAAGGTCACTATGATCAGGTGAAAAGACAAATCATGGCTAAGCCATGATGTTACACAACAACACCCCCGACCCAATGTCTCCACAAAGTATGAGTTTTTACACCTCACAGTTTCCAAGATACAAATGGGCCAAGATTATAATGTCATCTGCCCTCACCATGGATGAAAACGATGCCCACAGCTATTAAAAGTTAAAAAGCAATAGGATGCACAAAAACACATGCCAACCCTGTTGTAATGCTTCTAAGATAATTACAAGTTTACATTTTCACTCCATCTTACACCATTTACAAGAAATTTTTTTGTTTTGTACATATAAGATGTAGAAAGATATTTCATGATCTTTTTAAATTATTAGAATTATAACAGAATTAATTATTATAATGCAATGCATGTAATGTTGTTCACCAAAGCATTGACATAATGCAGTGATCACTCAAAACTAAAGTCTTACCAATGTGGTGTGTGTTGAGGTGGGACACAACTGTGTTCTTGTGTGCTGCACCTTTTGTATGATTGTAGGCAAAGGGACATGAGAAACCTTCTATATTTTAATTGAATACCCCTTCATCAAGCAACATTTTAAGCAACTGTTTTAGGTTTAACTTGATGTTTTACGTCCTGTTCCACAGCCAGGGTCTTATGGGGATAGGTCTTTAGCATTGTCACTTGTTCAAGTTGGCCTCACACAGAGGTGTCAGCCTGTGATTTAAATTCCAAACTTGCAAACTACTATGCTATAGAGGATCTGATGTAACTTTTTAAGCGCAAACTTGTTTATAGCAAATATCTTATCTTGTTTATGAAGTATGAAGCAATTTAAATAGTCACAACATCTAAGGCTTGCTTCAATAGGGTTCAGTATTGAAATACTTTTCTCTGTTGCAATTATCGATAAAAGTTAAACAAGATCACTCAGAGAGCGCAGACATCCACCAAGGGAGTGCAATTCCTGGACTATCATCAAAATCCACCCTAAAATTATCTGGCTATAAGTTCCTGTAATAAAAGCCTGGATCCAGATGATCCAGATAGTGATCCATATCACTCTCAAAATGTAATCACTTGTTCCTTGTTCCATTTAGGACACTTCCTGAAACTTTCATAAAAATCCCTCCATAACTATTTGAATTATATGTCTTTAAAAGTTACATTTCATGGATCCCGAAGATCTAACACATCCTAATTTTTTTTATTTATTTGGGGTTTGATGTCGCTTTCAACACTGTACAGGTAATATCACGATGGGTAGTTTGCAGGGCAGAGGAAACCAGTCCTTTCAGTTCATCAGGGTTCTGTACTGTAAACTGCTGACCAACAGCAAGCAACTACCAGCTTTCACACTTGAGGCCATGCGGGGAATTGAACCCTGGCCTCATAGATGGGAGGCGAGAGTGTTACCACTCTGTCTCCATGGTCCTCTCTAACACATCCTAAAGATATCATCAAAATCCATCCTAAATTTATCTGGCAACCTGGATGCAGATGATCCAGACACTGATCCAGATCACTCTGAAAATCTAATCACTTGTTCTTTTTCCCATTTAGGACATTTCCTGAATATTTCATCGAAATCATCTAAACTTAAATTCATGGATCCAGAAGAATGAGATAATGATCCGGATCACTCCCAAAATTTAAGCATTTATTTTACCTTTTTAGACATATCCTAAAAATTTCATCAAAATCCGTCCATAAGTTTTTGAGTTATCTTGTTCACAAATGCATCTGGCAGTCTGGATCCAAATGATCCAGACAGTGATCCAGATCACTCCCAAAATCTAATCACTTGTTGCTCGTTCTATTTAGGATATACCCTGAAAATTTCATCAAAATCCCTCCATAAGTTTTTGAGATATCTATGTTTAAAACTAAATTTCATAGATCCAGATGATCCAGACAGTGATACAAATCATTTCTTCCTTTTACTATTTCGGACATATCCTGACACTTTTAACAAAATCCATCAATGAGTTTGTGAGTTATCTTGTTCACAAACAAATGGACAGACGGGCAGACAGACAGACAGACAAACCCAGGCAAAAACGTAACCTCCTTGGAAGTAATGAAGGTCACACCATTAAATTGTACGCCTACAGCCTACAGCCAATGATCCTGCCAAATATCAAGTTCCTACACCTTGCAGTGTCTGAGATACAGCATGGAAAAACTTCTTGCTATCACCAACCCACCTATCCGGATGCCATGAGTGTAAACAATCCCTGCACATCCTTTAAAGGCTGTGGGTACACATTATGAGTACTATGAGATAATAAGTCATAACAGCAATATATAGGGAGGGCGATAGTGATTTGTGGTAATTGCCAAAATTATAAAATTGAAAATTTTAATTACTTAAATGTAGCTCTTATGAGCTACAAGCTTACCATGTGGGACTGAATGCTTACTCTGATGGCTGTGAGGCATCACAATCAATGTCTAAGAAAAAAATACATTTATTGTTGGCCGTAGCCTCAGGTTGTCGTCACGTGATCTGCCCCTTATGTTATCTCCCTTCTCTTTGAGATTTGAGCCCATTCCCCTCAGCTGTAATACAGCGGCGAGGCAGGGTGGGACTCTCCTCAGTCCCACATGGTAAGGTTGTAGCTTATACAAGCTACATTTAAGTAATTAAATTTTCAATTTTATTGCGCAACAATAGCTTACCATGTGGGACTGAATGCTGAATCCAACCGCTCTTAGAAGGGATTACAGCTGAGACTGGCAGATAAGTCTGTTTTTCTTAGAAATTTGATAATAATAATAGAATGAAAGATCGCAAGTACCAGTCTGAGTCCCTTTTACAGGGCCCCAGTCCTAAAGATCAGGCCTCTAAAATCCAAAAACCTGAATGAATGACAGTCCTAAAACTGTCAGGGTATTTGACAGGAGATAGATGTGTACCCTAGGCACACAAGATGGGGTAAGCCCCAAGGGCTATCACGGAAGAACCTGAGCTTAAGGCTCGGGAGCTGAACAAAAGCAATCTTAAAACTTAATGGCAACCTTCAGGTCCTTAATACAATATACATTTATGTTGATTTAAAAATACTAAATAGACCTTACCCGATACTACCTGATGAGGTAAACCTATACCTAGACCCTGGACTTAAACTCCTGAAGACTTGGTTGTAGCGGACGTGCCCCCCTCTTTTCTTTCCGAGGATGACTGGACTGAGGAGAAGGGTCTAGGACCTGCTGTGCCACTACTACTGGTCCCAGATACAGATTGTTTTCGTTGTCTGACCAAGTAAGGTCTTTTAGATAAAAATTGGTAAAAGTGTTGTGAGCTTTCCATTGACAGGCTTGCATGATCTGGTCCACCGATACCCCACCGTAAAACGCCTTAGAGGCTGTGAAGGCCCTAATGTCATGCGCTTTGACTTGGACCAAGTCCAAGGCTTATAACAAAGTAGGATGGTTTGTTTCAACCAAGAAGAGAGAGTGGCGGGTCTGATATCTGAGGTATGTCCTTTCTTGAAGGAAATGAAAAGGAGGGACCGGGAACCTCTCAGGTCTTTGGTTCGGTCCAAATAGTACCTCAGGGCCCGCACAGGACACAGGGTCCTGTCTTCTTTGAATTGTTTATCCACAATGGTAGTCAAAGCAGGAATAGTCACCAGATACACTCTTTGAGAACCTTCTCTTGCTAGTTGGTTTTTGGGTATGAAGTCAGAAAAAGGGAACAAGGCCACCTTTTCCCATTGGCTTAGATTCGATACTTTGCGACCCAGGCATGGATTTCGCTGTGGCGCTTGCCTGAGGCCAAAGCTAACAAGGAAGCAGTTTTTGAGAGTAAGATGTGTAAGGTCTGTGTCTTTCATAGGCTCGAAAGGTGCTTTTGTGAGCTCATTGAGAACAACAGAAAGGTTCCACTTAGGAAGATTCCTGGAACTTTTGGGAAGATCCCTGTGGAAACTGGAGAGTAACCTATGAAGTTCTTTATTATGTGCAATATGTTGGCCCGTTAGGCCCAATGTGTCAACAATGGCAGTCCTGTAACCATCAATGCTCGAGGGGCACCTTTATAGGTCTTGGTACAGGTACATGAAGAAATCTGAGATTTGTTTCACAGACAGAGTGGAGAAATCCACCGAATTTTCTCTGCACTATTTTTCAAATAGGGACCACTTTGACTTGTAGATGGTCCTTGTTGATGACCGCTGAGGGGCAGAAATTCTCTGCCACCTCCACAGAGAAGCCTTGTTCCTGGAGCTGTCCACTCCTAGATACCAGGTGTGGAGGTTGAGATGTTACGGATAGTTGTGGAACACGTAATTGTGGGACTGTTTGAGGAGTGTTTTGACACTGGGAGTTGCAGTGGGATCTCTGTTGAGAACTGCACTAGGTCCCCAAACCAGGGCATCCATGGCCAGCCTGGGGCTATTAGTATGATCAGACAATTGCACTCTCTGATTTTTTGGTTCACCTTGTGACGGAGAGCCGTTGGAGGGTAAGCATAGGCAGTGAGACCCATCCAGTTTATGTTTAGAGCATCTATGTCCCAAGCCTTTGGGTCTGGGATAGGAGACACGTACAGTGGAAGCTTGTGGTTCAGGTGAGTGGCAAATAGGTCCACGTGGGGAGTGAACCACTTCTCTCAGATCTGTTTGAAGACCTGTAGATGTGTCCTGTCTGCTGAGTGTGTTCCTCCTTGTAAGCCACCACAGTTGAGTTGTCCGTCGCAACTAGCACTGTTTGCTCCTGACACTGGTCTTTGAAGTGTCTCAGGGCCAGAGAGACAGCTTTCAATTCTAGGACGTTTATGTGAAGCCTTTTTTCCTGTGGTGACCACAGACCCTTGGTAGAACTTTGGTCTAAGTGAGTGCCCCAACCTTCGTTTGAGGCATCTGTAAAGACGTGGATACTGTGGTCTTTGGGATAAAGGTCTGAGCCTTTCATCACGTTTGCAGGATTCTGCAACCAGTCGAGGTGAGCAGAGATGGTTTCTGTCCAAGGAAGGAGACTATCCAGTGGTAGAGGATATTTCCAGTGCTCCTTGAGGTGAAACTGGAAGGGCCTTATGTGAAGTCGTCCCTCTGGGACCATTTTCTCCATTGAGGCTAGCAACCCAATTAGGATCAAATCCTGAAGTTTGAGCCATCTCTCATGAGTGGGTTTTACAAGGGCTGAATCTAGGTGGTACTTGTAACCCACGAACGAAAACACCTGAGTAGGATTCAGTTCTGATTTTTCCTAATTTATGATCCACCTCAAGGACTGGGTTAGATCTACCACTACCTGAGTGTTTGCTTGAGCTTCCTCCTGAGACTGAGACCTGATCAGCCAGTCCTCCAGGTATTGATGAAGTCTGAGTCCTCTGGAGAGGGCCATAAGTTTGACTTCCTTCACAATCATTGCAAAGACCTGGGGGCTGTGGCCAGTCTGAATGGGAGGGATGTTAATTGGAACAACTGAGACCTGTGGCAAAATCATAGGTATATACTTGAGAGTGTTGAGCCTGCTTAAGTCTATGACTGGCCTCCACCTTTGGTGAGGCTTGGGTACTAGAAACAGGCGACTGTAAAACCCGAGAGATTTTACATTTTCCAACCTTTTGATAGCATTCTTTGACAGCAGAGACTGGATGCAATCGGCCAAAGCTTGGTCTTTTTGAAGGGCCTTGTATTCTGATATTATCAGAGGAAATCTGATCAAGTTTGGCTTTGAGAGGAATGGCAGTACGTAGCCATTGGTGATAATGTTTAACAGGTGAGATGAACAATTGTTTGCTTGCCAGTCTCTTCTGAAAGAAAGGAGGCGGCCTCCTACTGGTGGACTGATTGAGGCTATGGAGGAGTCATTGGGAAGAGGGGTTTCCACGCCCCCTTCCCTTATTGTGGGGTCGAAAATGGCCCCTGGAGCCTCTGAAGTTTTGTTTTCCCCTGTTGGAAGAAAACGATTGGTTACTGCTTTGTGAGGAATTGCCCCCATAGGGATGCTTCCTGTGGTAGCCTCTTTTCTTGTGGGGACCACAAAAGGGCTTATTCTGGTAGGGTCCAAAACCCTGAGAATCTTTTAAGGTGCCTTTTTAAAGAAGGAAGTCCTCACCTTCCTTCACCAACTGAGATAGGGTCATTTCGGCTTCGCGCCTAAGCAAGCCTGTGTTGCCCATGGAATATAATTCTCTCTGGAGAATATGGGCCAGGGATTTACTAAGGCAAGTTAAGGCCCTATGCTGGATTAGGATGGTCTTGTTCCACAAATCCAGGTATTCACAGGCTTCCTCATATCCACGTTTCGCTGCTTTCTCAGGGTCGGCATCTTTCTTGATCAGAGACTTGACCTTTTTAAAGGTCGACTTCAAACTATGCTGACACTTCTCCAGAGTAGAATTACAGGAGGAAGAAGTCTTGGCAAAGGTAGTAGCGAAATTGAGAGTGGAAATATTTTGTCTTGATTGATGTTCCAACTCTTTGAGAACTTGAAGGGGGACCTTGCCCATAGGAGCCCCAGAGGGTTTAGGAGAGATACAGATCTTTGCAAAATCTGTATTGAGTTCTTGTATTTTGTTCTGATAACAAGGCTGGCCTACCTTGTACCACTTAGCAGTGGATGGAGAAGCTTTAATGTACTTACCCTCTGGTAAATTTGCTGCTTGGAAGTCCTGATCAAATTTATCAAAGGCATCCTTAATGGTAGAGTTGAGAGGCAACATTGAAGAAAAGCCTCTTGGCCTAAGTTCTTGCCTGCTTTTCTCATCATCAAGACAAATGACCGCAGTTGAAGATCTAGGTATGGATTCACTAGGATCAGGTAGTTTCAGGATGCATCAAAATGTATCCACCTCCTCAGCATATTGAAATGGGATGTCAGACAAGGCGACTTCCCTTTAATAAGGAGGGTCAGGGTCATGTTGAGGGTTGTCCTGATCAGGATATGACTTCCTAGAAGGCTTAGGAGACCTGTGCCTACGTTCAGGGGACTGATGAAGATGAGGGTAAGAATCTGTACCTCGATTTGTGTTTTGACTTATCAGAGTGTTTTTTGGGCCTACTAGGGGCTAGTTGAGGGTCATTCGAGTAATCAGAGTAGTGATCCGAGGCACAGCTCGGATCAACAACATAAGGACTCAAAGAATGTGAAGTTTGTTTAGGTTTAGTCGAGGCAACCTTTGAGGGTTCCACGGTTGAACTACAAACTTGACCTGAGGTGTCCTCAACATGACTATCATAAGGGTCGAGGCGAGGAGGCAAATCTGGACCATATTCAACCTCCATCGACTCGACAGCACTAGATTTCAAGGGTTTGTCCAGATTTTTGGAAGATGAGTTTGGTTTGTGAGCTGAAGAAGAGGTCTGATCCACCTCCCCTTCTTTAGACATTTGTAATGACTTTTGGAAGTCTTCACGAAGACTGTTGAAAGCCTCCAACATGCTCGCCTGGAAGGCACCCATCTTTTGGTCCATTTGAATGTCCAATCGAGAAGTAAGATACTTCTTGAGGTTAGCTTGCACTTTTAATTGCTAACTGGAGTTCGAAGTGATAAAGCCTCAATGTAAAAAGACTGAGTACGAGGCAGGGAAGTAAAGAGGCGATCTGCAGCCACTTCTAACTCTGCCTGCGAACCCCCGAAGGATTCAATCAAATTATCCCTTAATAGTTCCAAGTCCATGTCCTTGTCAGATTTTTTGTCAGTTTTCTTTGAATAACGTTTCCTGTGTGATTTTAGTTAGCTGTTCCTCAGTAAATGCTGAACAGATATCACAGGGCGATAAAAGAGTGACACAGGGATCATCTCCCCTGCCTGCTTCTCTGCAGATAGGACAGTAACTATGGACGACGAAGGGGTGCCAGAAATGATTACACTTGGCTGCGCGAGGTTTATCTTTGCTGGACTGGTGAGAAGACATGTCAGAACACAATAAAACAAATGCGAGTAGATCCTCGGATAAAGATACTCACAGCAATAAAGCCAGTCGAGGCGAGCTCACAAAACTTAAAATATGGACGAATTATAAAATCTACAATTCTGAAAAATGGCCAGAATGTACTTTACATATTATTAAAAGAAACACATAAAAAGGGACGTATAACAATCAAACTGCACTGAGATATAAATAGAAAATGGCAGTAAATACTTCCCAAAGACTACAAAATGGCGGTGACCAACGAGAAAGGAGGTAACATAAGGGGCAGATCACGTGACGACAACCTGAGGTTACGGCCAACAATAAATGTCTTTTTTTCTTAGACGTTGGTCGTGATGCCTCATGGCCATCAGAGTAGGCATTCAGTCCCACATGGTAAGCTATTGTAGAGTAGTGCAATAAAATACTAAACATACAACCAACTACAACATAATTTCATTAGAACAACCAGAAACACAACCTGCAACTGCTGATTAATCACTTAATTTAGATAAAAATAACTGTGAAATAATTATTTATCCAAATGCCTCACACTGAAAACTAAATATAGTATGATTATACACACATTGCATGATATTCTGTGTTATTCACTTCGTATTTTGTGTTTGAGGTTTATCTCCCTTATTTGGCATAATAAAAAGACAACCATGGACTGTTTACCTTTTATATTAACAGTTACTGGAAAGGGTTGAGTTGTTGTCCACTTCCAAGCAAGTATATGTGATACCTTATTTTTGGGGGTACCAGGCTATTTTGTATACACTCAGAACAACACCTTCAATATTTTAGGGTGAAATCATTAACGCTCGACGATAGGAGAGGGTTATTGTGATCAGTTGGTTTCTGTCTGTGTGTCCGTCTGTCTGTGCACCGTTTCGCCCTTATAACTCAAAAACTAGAACACCAATCGAGCGCAAATTTGGTGGGCAGGTATTTTATGGGGTACAGACAGATTCTTCCAATTTTGGTGTAATTTGTGTGAAAATTAAAGCCAGGAGAGAGTTTTTCTTATTTTTAATTGTGCTTTTACAGTGAAATCTGTTTCTCTTCCTCACAAATGTAAAAAATCAATATTTTGTTTTCTGATGATGTCATTACTCAGTGATGTCACAATGCAGTTGTCATTGTGAGGTCATAAACCTAGCCTTTGATACTTGCTGTCTTTAAGTAAAAAAAATTCTTCTCATTTTATGTCTTGAAATTAACATAAAGATAATAAAGAGGGAGGTGGTATATTTATCATTTCTCTTAATTATTATTTCTGTTTTTCTTTTCTTTTTTTTCTTTCAATTCTTTGACAGTCCATCACAAAAATTACCATGGATGATTTTCACCAAGAAGTGACCTTTACGCAATATTTTTACCTCCACCAGCAGTTTATGTTTTTGTGTGCTAATTGTTTGTCTATGTGTCTGGTATTTTTGGGGGGGAGGGGGATTGTGTGTATGTTTTTAGAATTAGATTACTCCAGAACTAATGAACAGATCTTAATTAAAAAAAATTGGGGTAGGACCTGACCAAAGGAAGAAGTTACTAAAAGAAAGATCTGGATCTTATTTTGGACACAAAAAGAAAATCATGAATTTCCAGAGGTCCCCTTTCAATGTATTTTTAATGACTTTGGCTTTCTACTTGATATTTCTATGAAGATTAATTTACATATTTGGTTTTATTTTATTGTCTTCCTTACAATACTTTATATCACTTGAGAGACTGGTCACATGGAGTCGAGCGTCTTGCTCTCCCTGAGTGCATCTTGTTTGTTTTTGTTTAGATTTTAGAAATCTCCTAGAATTTTGCTACAACACCTGTGCCCCCTTCTAACATATGCTGTAATTACGACTAATTATATTTTGTATTCCATTTGTGTGACCCTAAACCATAGGTCATCGTAAAAATTACCTTATACCTAAAACACAGAATATAATCTGTTTTTAACAAAATTTTACTATACAAGCCTTTTCCACCCTTTGATGGAATGGTCCAAAAATGGGGAAAAATGGGAAAATATTCATTTCCACTCGATACAGCTTGGAGTTCTAAATGGCTAAAACCCCATTTTGCCACAAAATCAGAAGATAGGTCAATTAATAACAGTTATATTGCCCTCACTTGTGCATTTCCACAGGTCATATAACCTAATTCCCGCATGCAAATTATGCCAAGATGAAGTGCTGATTTTCAGAATTTGTATTATCGCCACTACAAAACAGTGTGAAAGGTTAATTGTTTTGTAGCTTTTCATGTCCAAGGTGTGCCAAGTTACTGCTTCTTGGCATAACTTGGTCTCGGACATAACTGGGCCGTCATCACCAAATCTTGAAATTGCTATAAATTTAAAAACTGATTGCAATCATAAATGGTTTTATTATTAGATTTATGCTTTTTATTTGTTTTAAACACTGTACAAAGACTGATTTGTCTGTTTGGCCCAATTAAATTAGTGGCAGCCAAGTCAGGTCCGTGGCCAAGTTATGCACAGAAGTAGCACAGAGAGCAGTGTATTTGCTTATTGTGGGAAGTTTATCAGATGTACACATTTGTATTGGATTTGTGTTTTAAATACAAATCTTTAGTAACACACATGGTGGTGACACAGCTCTGCACACAAGTGCAGTTGTTGGAACTATATATGTCTACAGAAACATAACAAATGATTTCATGATATTAAATGTCATTTTAATTTAAAGCAGAAACAGGCACAAAACATCAAAGTGGGGGTCTATATGCCTCGTTAAACAGCACGGCACACAGCCTTAATTTACGGATCAACATCTAAAGAAAAAGTACTTGCCTGTTTACATTCTCAAGTGATACAGTTACAGCTGCATCCTGAAAGCGTCTGTTTTTCAAACCTTACTTTGCATTTCTCTGTGCCCGTGGGATGACCTTTGGTATGTGACTTTCTTAGACTGCTGGGTGTTTTAAATGCCACTTATGTATTGATCGGCTGCAGTAAAAGATTTCTTGTCAGACATTTGAAAGTGTTTCCGCTTATGACGTCATTATAATACATCATGTGACATCACATCACTTTTTTCCTCTGTACATCGTAGAATTCCCCCTAAAATTCAATACAAAATAAAACATCTTTGCAAATATTTTACACAAGCATAACCTTGTTCTGAGTGACCTTTATTTTGCATAATTTATGGGTTACTGTTTTGTTTTACTTATTGCATGACGGTTTCAGTAAACAATGTCCATTTTCGATGGCCAAAAACATGGAAATCTTTGACAAAAAATAAAGTTTTCTCCTCTATAAGTAATGTTTGAGTTCTGTAAAAAGGAAAATAAATTAAAAAAAATATGTTTTGTCAATCAAAGTATAGATTTTGAAAATCTATAATTTTGTGTTTTATTATTAACTTGACATTTTATTGGAACTTTTTGTCAATTTTATTTGCAACGGTGAAATATTTACATAAAAATTTATACATATAAAGTTTGAAACTTTTAAATGCTGATTTCACTTTCAAAATTTTGTCCAATTTCGTTTTGTAAACAATATATTGATATGAAGGAAATCAACATTTTGCTGGAATGAAAATAAGGAATTCTATGGCCTAACTTTCTTACATTTCCCTGTATTCAACAACAATTACATAAAAATGGCAACTTATAATTTTAATGCTCTATATTTCAACAGTCCTTCATCTTAATGTTACTACTATGTATATAGCTCTGAAGGTAATTCAATGCATATTTACTTCATAATTATTTTAAAAATAGGTATATCTGCAGGTGTATGCAGTATATTTTAATTACAGATGATTGTAGAAGTTTGATGTTTTGCAGTCCAAATTACAGTACACAGCATTACGGCTTAAGATGCAAAATGTAATTTTATTGATTTGTTATTCGGGGGTTTAGCCCAGGTACACACACCCGAAGTTCTCCCTTCAACAACAACAAAGTTTACCTAAGGATAGACGTGGTTACCTCGGCTCTACTTTACTTGCGTGTAGAGCCGTGGCACTACCCCACATAAAACTAGAGATTTGCAAAAAATCATTTTCTGTTGACTCAAAATGGTTTGATATATTTAAAAGCAGTTGATATTAAGCCAAGGACACAACAAACACAATATGTGTATAATATGTATGCTATTTTATACAGCTTTTATAACAAATGAGCATTTTAAAAATTTTTGAGAAATGGTCCAAAAATTATTGAAAATGAGGAAATCTAATTTATCTTTTTGTCAAATATGTTTGCATGGTGACTGACTGTTGTGGTTAATGTAACAAAATAGTTGTGGGAACAGTTGTG
Organism: Sabellastarte sp. h YS-2021; assembly: GCA_964017235.1. Taxonomy (NCBI): domain Eukaryota; kingdom Metazoa; phylum Annelida; class Polychaeta; order Sabellida; family Sabellidae; genus Sabellastarte; species Sabellastarte sp. h YS-2021. The sequence goes on from OZ024938.1 coordinate 69,453,496, forward strand.
TGTATAATTTGTATGGTATTTGTGTTTTATGCAAATCTCTAGTTTTATGTGGGGTCGTGCCACGGCTCTACACGCAAGTAAGTAGAGCCGAGGTAACCACGTCTAACCTAAGGAGTACAATTCCACAGTGTATACAAGCTATCATTGAAGTAGAACTTACCAGCAATAGTTTCCAGTAAACTACTGCACAGTATCTTGACATTATTTCACTGATCATATTTGACTGTATTGACTTAAAATTGAAGTATTCCAAATAACCCCCCAAAATGTGTTTACCTTGTAGTTTGCTATTAATTTTTCATGGTGTTACATATAACGTGAAGGGGTGGGTGATAAGAGACAGAAGTCCAAACAGTTTTCTCATTGATCTAAGTTCAGACGTACACCAGACACATTTCACAGACCTAATCCATTGAATCTAGATTGCTTAGACAAATACATTTGCTTGTGATGTGACCAGAATCCTACTCCAGATTACATATCCGTTGGTCTACTTCAGGAGGTGGATTTATGGATTCAGATGCTTCGGATTACTCATAATTATTTGCAAAATAATGGCAGGAAATCGTGGCATCAAGTTTTAAGAATTGGGAAATTTTTTTATATTTATTGCGGTTTATCTTATTTATTTTACCTTAGACAAAATGCATCAAATGAAGGATATAAAAGGTCATATGAAACAGAAAACCGCTGTGGTTATTTGATAAGCTTGGACTTAGCTAAGTCACCCTTTTTGTAATCCACTTAAGTCCCAGATCTAGCTAAGACCAAAGTCTTAGATTTAAGATTTTCCCTTTGTGAAATCGGCCCATGGTCTTTAGCATTAGGAGTTGAATCCACACAGACGGCCTGTGATTAGATGACCCAGTAGCTAACCCACTAGGCCACACTGGGTGTCAAATTTAATTTGAACAAAATGTCTTGTTAACTAGAAATAAATTTTAGACTGGTGGGGAGGAGAGATAACCTTTATTTTTATCACCACAACTTGATAGCTGAGTGATCAACACATTTTATTTACAATCAACTACCTGTCACCTCTGTGTTAGGAGGTGCCAACTCATCTACTCCATCTCATAGCACAATGTGAGTTTGATAGGACCTATCTTGATAAAATAAACGATTGGAATTGTATTTTAGTGCCCCAACTTTTGTGCTGGAATATTTTTGGTAAACAGATTATTTCGCACTGTCTAAATCAAAATGCAGATTTCCACATTTGAGCTTGTCACATAACTCAACATGTCACAAAATAAGACCAGCACTGAATTCAACATTCAAGGTTACTGACACAATAATAACAATTACAAGCTGTTATTTTAGCACATCACTTAGACCCATATGCTATACGAAAAAGGTATGTTTGTTTCCTTGATGAAGGATGCAATAAAAGATTATGAATGAATTTCATACTACAGATTATATTCCACAGTAAATACATCTAAGTCAAAACTGGATGTTTCAGTGATTCATGAGTGGATGAAGGAAATCCTATGGTAACACAAAATGCCAACACAATCCAGCATTGCACAGAGCGAGAGATATGCATAAAACTTGAAAAGACTTTGCAGACAAGTTTGGAGTTTTTAAAATGCAATGTTTTATCAGCAACAAATGATGTTTATTAAATGATGGGTTTAATTCAAGATATGCATGTGGAAATATACTTGCAAACTCTTTGCAAGCCACTGTAAGGATGTATTACATCCCTTAGACCTACGATAGGAGTTTCAATGTGGCAGTGCGGTTCCATATCTGTAGTTGAAATAATTAGTGGTCTCTGTCCTGGCCCAGCATTACACTGAGCCAAAGGCTCAAACCTGAGCCTTTTGGCTGAGCTAAAAGGTTACGTCAGTTGGCTCTGACAGAAGGGAACTGAAACAGGTTATCAATTACCCACATTGGGTTTCTGTGTCACTTAATCTAATGTTGATTTTTATAGAACTTAATCACCATTACTTGGAAAACTAAGGTTCAACTAAACATAAATAATTTGAGTAGTCATGGATATATGCCTGAGAATATTGGGTTCCCCATCAAAATGATCAATAGCCAACACAAAGCAATTACTGCGAGTGTGTCACTATTGCACAACCATGGTCCCAGCCTAGGGTTACACAGAGAAAGGAAAGAAGAAAGATTGAGGCCATTATGATATTCTGGTGACAGAGCTTTACAACTAGGATTAACCAACCTTCAGGAACTTCATTAAGGTATCCCCAGAGTTGCTGGCCTGGAGCAGAGTTTCACCCCAGAGATACACAGTTTAAAAACCTGGTTATAAGAGCCACTCAGTTCAGAATTCAAGTTGGCTGTCACACCAAGACACCGGGTCACTGGAGAAACCTAGTCCTCCCTATAATATAATTGCTAAGTGGATCAATCAACATTTACCAGATTCATTCCTCTGGTCTGCAAAGCTATCATCAGGAAGTACTGCAATGAGGTTATGCTCTATCCCAGAACCCCCAATGACTAAAATATTGGTGCCCTTGCTGGAAAATACATTCCACTAAAATTTCCTTGTAACCCTATACAGATCATAAGTTCTTATGGGTGAACATTTGTTTCCCTGATTCCAGTTCTGATGGACAGCTCTTCAATGTAGCGACTTGAGTCTTCCCTCCATCAGAATCTCTGATTGACTTTGACCCGTCAAACTGATTTGATGGGGTCAATTAATGTTTGTTGGGAAACAGTTTAACCTTGAAGAAATTCCTGTTCTATCCAAATAGGGTTTTTACAGTGTTACCACTCCTAACATTAATTCAGGTTAATTCTGAAATTTAAAATTTGCTCACCATGAATGAGGATGTTAGCCAAATAAAACTGTACACCCATGTTTGACTCTGACAATTTTAAAACCTGATATGAGCCTCTGTTCCTGATTATAACGCATCAGTATAGAAATGTTATAAATCACCCAATCACAGCAATGTATCCATTACCCACCAGTAGTGTAACTTCAATGATATCTTAGGTAAACACCTAGTGCTCAGCAGACATAAGACCCACCCTTTGATTCTAAATTAACAAAAATAATCATAATTACATTTTACTTAATCCAAACAAAAAGACAGTCTAACTAAAGCCTTTTAGCTAACATCCAACGTCAAAGACCTAGGTTGCATTCCCCCATTCAAAAGTCAGCCTAATATTTGGTCTGACTTACAGTATTTTATGCAGTACAGCCCAAGGGCTAGGCTAGATTTATTGCTACGTTGAATATACAATGTGATACATCAGTGTGTGCAAAGTGTTCTAACTTGCCATTGTACAATTGAGAAGTTTGGGAAAACATCATGTGAAATTGTTTACCAGTATTGCCATCACAGAACCTAAAATAAATGACTCTTGAATTTCAAAGATAATAAACACTTCACTGGCGTGTAAAATTGATCAAGCTATAGAAACAATAATTACTTTGTGTTTCCATTTGTTTAAAACTACCCTGCACCAGTATTTTATCAAATTAAAATACACACTCTTGATTCTAATCAATTTGTACAAGAATATGTTTCTCTCTTAACTGGTCTATTTCCTACAACAATCAATGGGAAACAGAATAAAACGTGCAGGGAAACGCCTTAGCCCTACAACTTTTTGACACATTAGACATTTCTCAGCTGTGGCGGTTTCCCCTACCTAGGTAGTTAGTTTCGCCTCATTTGCATACACTGTTTATGATAAAAGTGGAGATTCTCCTGGTCACTTTTGGGAAACACCCAGGGACAATTCATGTTAATTTTGGTGTCAGCTGAAATTATGCTAATTCAATACACCATATAAAGCAATAGTACTTTGAAGTAAATTATATGTAAAACACAGAGCCAAATATAGACAATATTAAACCATGAACAGATAAATCAAGGCAGACTCTAATAAAAATTAGGCATACCCCTGTTCCACTTTTGTGATTAACCTTAAGCCACAATGAATGTTAACATTGGGGGAGAACTGGTAAAACTGATAATAATCTAATTATATCCACCGGAGGCATCCGTTGGAGGTGGGCATTTTGGTTTAGCATTTGCTACGCCGCTATGTGTAAAGAGATTTTCAGCATTAAAGCTCTAAGAGGAAAACTGCAGCTAGGTTCACAGGATATCTTCATTGGTGGGTACGCTTCTTTGGGGCTGAAATTATGGCCATGGGGGCATTTCTTTGAAAATTATCTGCATTTTCTACTGGCTGTTTCTCATAGGTAGAAGGTTGAATATCTTCATAGGTGGTATGTATAACAGATGTACATGTCCTCTACAACCTTGCAGACATTTGACCTAAAGCTCTTTATTCAAGGTAATCCATGGAGTGCCAAAGTACCCCACATAGCTCACTTTAAAAGTGCCTGTATCTCTTTTATTATTTGTTCACAAGGTTTGCAATGTGAAAAACAAATCTATAGGAAATCATGGGCTGGGAATCTTTTTATGTGGTCAGATTTAACTTTGGGCCCCCCCTTCAAGGTCAAACGAGGATAGCCAAACTTAAAAGTGCTTACAGCTTGCTTATTATTTGTCCTAGAGGTTTGCAATGTGAAACCAACTTGTAAGAAATCATGGGCTGGGAATCTTCTGATGTCAGATTTGACCTTTAGCCCCTCCTTTAAGGTCAAATAATGGTTCACTTGTTTTTGTGAATGGTCTTTTCAGTGAATACAGATAATTTTCTAATAAATAATCTCATTAATTTTCCTAAAATAAAAAGATTGGCTTCACCGGTCAAATATTGAACTTATAACCTGCTCTATGACTATCACAATTGATAAAATAACTCCGAAAGCACCGAGTTGCAGTCACTCTTGGGAAAGATTTGTTGTATCATGGGAAATGTGGACAACATAGGCTTTATCACAGAACAGATTGGTCCTAATGAATCATAGACAAATTGGCTATTTTACCAAATTGGAACCCACCAGATTGATCCCAAGATAAAATATTTGAATCCAATAGGCCCTCAAAAAATGGTTAAATTGGCGTACAGGATAAAATATCATCGTCAAATTATTGTGCTTTCAAAGAGATTATGCTAAACAAAGGGAAAATATCATATATGTTTTATGTTGTTATACAGAAGGTATGGTTTTAACCTAAAATATGATTCAATAAAACTATCATAGCACTCAATCTCCATCAAACCAATTGCACTTTTCATAACTCTAACTAAACAAGTGAGCAAACGACAGACCATAAATGACATTGATTACAACTTCGAAAATCATCATGAAACAATATGAAGGATATTAAGCACCCACAAAGTACTCTTTTATTACATTTATTGATTGTTTTCAACCAGGGGCCCAGTTTACATGGTCAAGATTTCAGGGGGTCAATTTGCTAATTTGGCAGAGATCTGCTTTGTCCAATTCCCAGCCCTAACACCAAAAAATATCAATTACAATAACTTGGAATCCCCAGTGAGCATAACCAACAGTGAGGAAGAAAACTTGCTACAGTGTAAGAGGGGTATTATTTTTACAACAGGATGATAATCTTAGTGAAGACCAAAACCTTTTTGTCAATTAATTCTATATTATTTCACAATAATCTCTTCAGTATTAAAATACTTTTTTCCAAATTGTTTCTTTGCATTTGCAATTATGTTAGCTGGGTCAACTCCATGACATATATTAACCTTACATTAATATAATTAACACACAATCATGTTTGACTCTCTTTTATGGTGATACATTTATTCTCCATACATTATCTACTCCATACACTACAATATTTTTAAAAAGCGTAAGTGCCCCATGTATGTAAATTTTATGGTATTTAAAGCCTAAGTATTGTTTTAACTTTCTCTGTCTAAATGATCAGCTAAATTTCAGGGTTTTTTATAAGTAATACTGCAGCACTGTCAATACCAGATTTTATGTGTGTGTACTCAGTGACTTTGTGGGGACAACAAATGTATCAAAGAGAGTGTTTTCACCAAATACCTTGTTAAAAATGATGACCTTTTTTACCAAACTATCAACTTATTGTTACAAAAGTAATTATGTTAATAATAATAACAATGCATAAACAATAAGGAAATACTTTTATCATTAAACATGAAAACACATAATTTTTTATGATGATGGGGATTGCCTTTTGGCTTATTTTTATGTAATAAAATGTTTGTAACAGGTAAACTCAAGCAATATAATTTGGATGCACAGACTTCTTGCATGCCCCTTCTGTGTAAACAAAAAAATGACACTTTAATATTGCTTGCTCATGGTCTGGTCAATTAGCATAATTTGTCCCTGGGTTTTTACAAAAGTGACCAGGAGAATCTCCACTTTATATCATAAACAGTGTATGCAAATGAAGCAAAACTAACTACCAAGGTGGGGGAAACGTCCAAAGCTGAGAAATGTCTATTAGGAGAAAAGTTTTACACTTATTTTTGAGAGCATGGAATAAAACCCTTTGTAGATGGTACAAGGAACCAACATGCACTGTTTCTGTATTATGCATCATTTTTGTATTCCCAAACTATTACCATGTTTTAAAAATACACCTTACATTTATTTATTCTTTTATTAACATCAGACATTCATTGTATTACTAATGCCTAGCAAGTAAACAAATCTCAATCCTCAGAAACAAAACAATGTTCAATCGCTTGTCAAAAAATCTAGAGTAAGGGTGTTTGATGGCAATGCTATTTCTTGTGGAAAATTTCACTGCATTCTTCAACCCTGGGTAGCCATATTCTTGTAGAACAGCAACCCAGAGTATATCTTACCTTTTTAATCAGGTAATCTATTTTTTGTTTTTAAAAGTTCAAATAGGGAAGATAGCAGCACAGGGCAAATCACAGTTTATAGCTGCTAAAATTCTCCTTGAGGTAATGACCAGCCCTGAGTAGCTATTTTCCTTTTCATTAGTAAACTACACATGGTGTGCAGGGATTTTCTCCACAATCTTGAAAAACAATGTAGAGATTTTCTTATGTAGGGCTTTTGTCTGCAGGGTTTTTCACCTCGATTCCAATTGAACCACTTAAAACACCAACTTGTCACTTATGCTGTTAGCTATCCTTTAGCATGTGCTGAAGTCTTGTAATTAGTGACACCAGGAAAGTATAAGGTTAAGTGATGTATTCTGAAGTAACAAGTCCTATGCTTCTCAAAATGACAGCATTGAGACTATTTGGCAATAAACTGCCAAAAGTACAATATGCAGTGAAGATAACAGTTACTTTACCTCAGAAATTACTTCAGAAAAAAGTGTTGAGACTTGCAAAATGCTCACAATCGTAGAAAAGATAAATATAGTTTGTGTTTACACCATTTAACAAAATTAATTCTGCTGATATTTTGTAATTTTCTGCCCATATCATTGGGAAGTATTTTCCTAATTTCCTTCTACCCATATCTTTTGAAGTCGATGATGAATATGAAAACATTGGCCAAATGACATTTATGCCTGGTCTTCATTTAGAAATGACACTTGTGTTTTAACAATGTGTTAAAAGTTCAACAAACTATATTGCTAATGGTATTTTGATTAAAAGGCCTTGCTAATTGCTGATCATTCTTGTAAAACTGGACTTGTTGGCTACTTGTCACATTTCAAGACACCTTACTTAATTCATTTTTGTCTGTTCAGTGAGTGTCACATTGCTAGACTTTGCTGATAGTTTTCGGTGCACACTTGTCAAAACTGAGTCTCCACTTTCATCAACTTTCCTGTCTCAATTGATTCCACACATGATCCAAAAACAACTTTACATGAGGAAAGATATCTTGTAGAACTGCAGAACCCCCCAAAAACAATGATTTGTTAGTGACAGGTGCAGTTATCTGTACACTGCTACCAGAGTTTAGATCCATTAGGAAAGGCATAGATAGACATATAGTCATATGCTCAAATTAAACCAATATCCGCAGATAAACAAGTAATTATTAACAAAGCTTCTTACCAATTTATCAGCTGCTCTGAACTTTAGGCTTGATACATGATGGAACATTCTGATTAAACAGTTGTTGTTATAGTATGTCACGTGTAGTACTGTCAACATGTATACAGTCTGCTGTAGCCGCATCATCCAAAATGCATGACTCATTCTATAACCCCTCAAATGTGGATTCATAGAACTTAAGCATTTATATCTTGAATGTTTTTTTAATAATATAATAGTAGATGTATAGGGCCCAAAATTGATACAATTCCTCTAATGTGCTTAAGTCCAAGTAGAGATAGTCCAGCGATAGACATGGGTCAACATTCAAAAAGCGCCCTCCGGGATATAGATAAGGTGCGGGGTATGCCAGCCTGAATAAGTGAGCCTTTAGCTGGCTTCTGAAACCATCCATTGTTTGCTGAGATCTGATAGCTTGTGAGAGCTTGTTCCATTCAGCTGGTGCAGCTACTGCAAAGCCATGCCTGCCTTTGTGCTTCTTAGGGCAGGTTGAGAAGACAGATAACCTGATGCCACTAGTGAGACTGCTTGATCTTATTAAAGCTGATAGATATGGGGGCTGTGAAAGATTGATAGCCTTGAATACCGGAAGGTTATACTTAAAGAGGATACGATGTTGAATTGGAAGTCAGGGAAGTTTTTTCAAAGAGGGTGTAACATCACTCATTTTGTCAAGCCTGAAGATGATGTGGCACAGAGTATTTTGGACTCCCTGTAGTTTAGCTATGTTGGACTTGCTTAACCCATAAAGTAAAGGGTTACAGTAGTCCAGACGACTACTGACCATAGCATTTGCCAGAAGTATTGCAGTCTCAACACTAAGGAATTCGCGAATTAATCACAAATCATGAAGATGATAGTAACATGCTCGGCAAACCTTGGCAACATGAGTGTCAAAGGAGTTGTCTGAGTCAAATAAAACACCCAGATTCTTTACTTCCATTATTGTTTGCTTGCCAGTCTCTTCTGAAAGAAAGGAGGCGGCCTCCTACTGGTGGACTGATTGAGGCTATGGAGGAGTCATTGGGAAGAGGGGTTTCCACGCCCCCTTCCCTTATTGTGGGGTCGAAAGTGGCCCCTGGAGCCTCTGAAGTTTTGTTTTCCCCTGTTGGAAGAAAACGATTGGTTACTGCTTTGTGAGGAATTGCCCCCATAGGGATGCTTCCTGTGGTAGCCTCTTTTCTTGTGGGGACCACAAAAGGGCTTATTCTGGTAGGGTCCAAAACCCTGAGAATCTTTTAAGGTGCCTTTTTAAAGAAGGAAGTCCTCACCTTCCTTCACCAACTGAGATAGGGTCATTTCGGCTTCGCGCCTAAGCAAGCCTGTGTTGCCCATGGAATATAATTCTCTCTGGAGAATATGGGCCAGGGATTTACTAAGGCAAGTTAAGGCCCTATGCTGGATTAGGATGGTCTTGTTCCACAAATCCAGGTATTCACAGGCTTCCTCATATCCACGTTTCGCTGCTTTCTCAGGGTCGGCATCTTTCTTGATCAGAGACTTGACCTTTTTAAAGGTCGACTTCAAACTATGCTGACACTTCTCCAGAGTAGAATTACAGGAGGAAGAAGTCTTGGCAAAGGTAGTAGCGAAATTGAGAGTGGAAATATTTTGTCTTGATTGATGTTCCAACTCTTTGAGAACTTGAAGGGGGACCTTGCCCATAGGAGCCCCAGAGGGTTTAGGAGAGATACAGATCTTTGCAAAATCTGTATTGAGTTCTTGTATTTTGTTCTGATAACAAGGCTGGCCTACCTTGTACCACTTAGCAGTGGATGGAGAAGCTTTAATGTACTTACCCTCTGGTAAATTTGCTGCTTGGAAGTCCTGATCAAATTTATCAAAGGCATCCTTAATGGTAGAGTTGAGAGGCAACATTGAAGAAAAGCCTCTTGGCCTAAGTTCTTGCCTGCTTTTCTCATCATCAAGACAAATGACCGCAGTTGAAGATCTAGGTATGGATTCACTAGGATCAGGTAGTTTCAGGATGCATCAAAATGTATCCACCTCCTCAGCATATTGAGATGGGATGTCAGACAAGGCGACTTCCCTTTAATAAGGAGGGTCAGGGTCATGTTGAGGGTTGTCCTGATCAGGATATGACTTCCTAGAAGGCTTAGGAGACCTGTGCCTACGTTCAGGGGACTGATGAAGATGAGGGTAAGAATCTGTACCTCGATTTGTGTTTTGACTTATCAGAGTGTTTTTTGGGCCTACTAGGGGCTAGTTGAGGGTCATTCGAGTAATCAGAGTAGTGATCCGAGGCACAGCTCGGATCAACAACATAAGGACTCAAAGAATGTGAAGTTTGTTTAGGTTTAGTCGAGGCAACCTTTGAGGGTTCCACGGTTGAACTACAAACTTGACCTGAGGTGTCCTCAACATGACTATCATAAGGGTCGAGGCGAGGAGGCAAATCTGGACCATATTCAACCTCCATCGACTCGACAGCACTAGATTTCAAGGGTTTGTCCAGATTTTTGGAAGATGAGTTTGGTTTGTGAGCTGAAGAAGAGGTCTGATCCACCTCCCCTTCTTTAGACATTTGTAATGACTTTTGGAAGTCTTCACGAAGACTGTTGAAAGCCTCCAACATGCTCGCCTGGAAGGCACCCATCTTTTGGTCCATTTGAATGTCCAATCGAGAAGTAAGATACTTCTTGAGGTTAGCTTGCACTTTTAATTGCTAACTGGAGTTCGAAGTGATAAAGCCTCAATGTAAAAAGACTGAGTACGAGGCAGGGAAGTAAAGAGGCGATCTGCAGCCACTTCTAACTCTGCCTGCGAACCCCCGAAGGATTCAATCAAATTATCCCTTAATAGTTCCAAGTCCATGTCCTTGTCAGATTTTTTGTCAGTTTTCTTTGAATAACGTTTCCTGTGTGATTTTAGTTAGCTGTTCCTCAGTAAATGCTGAACAGATATCACAGGGCGATAAAAGAGTGACACAGGGATCATCTCCCCTGCCTGCTTCTCTGCAGATAGGACAGTAACTATGGACGACGAAGGGGTGCCAGAAATGATTACACTTGGCTGCGCGAGGTTTATCTTTGCTGGACTGGTGAGAAGACATGTCAGAACACAATAAAACAAATGCGAGTAGATCCTCGGATAAAGATACTCACAGCAATAAAGCCAGTCGAGGCGAGCTCACAAAACTTAAAATATGGACGAATTATAAAATCTACAATTCTGAAAAATGGCCAGAATGTACTTTACATATTATTAAAAGAAACACATAAAAAGGGACGTATAACAATCAAACTGCACTGAGATATAAATAGAAAATGGCAGTAAATACTTCCCAAAGACTACAAAATGGCGGTGACCAACGAGAAAGGAGGTAACATAAGGGGCAGATCACGTGACGACAACCTGAGGTTACGGCCAACAATAAATGTCTTTTTTTCTTAGACGTTGGTCGTGATGCCTCATGGCCATCAGAGTAGGCATTCAGTCCCACATGGTAAGCTATTGTAGAGTAGTGCAATAAAATACTAAACATACAACCAACTACAACATAATTTCATTAGAACAACCAGAAACACAACCTGCAACTGCTGATTAATCACTTAATTTAGATAAAAATAACTGTGAAATAATTATTTATCCAAATGCCTCACACTGAAAACTAAATATAGTATGATTATACACACATTGCATGATATTCTGTGTTATTCACTTCGTATTTTGTGTTTGAGGTTTATCTCCCTTATTTGGCATAATAAAAAGACAACCATGGACTGTTTACCTTTTATATTAACAGTTACTGGAAAGGGTTGAGTTGTTGTCCACTTCCAAGCAAGTATATGTGATACCTTATTTTTGGGGGTACCAGGCTATTTTGTATACACTCAGAACAACACCTTCAATATTTTAGGGTGAAATCATTAACGCTCGACGATAGGAGAGGGTTATTGTGATCAGTTGGTTTCTGTCTGTGTGTCCGTCTGTCTGTGCACCGTTTCGCCCTTATAACTCAAAAACTAGAACACCAATCGAGCGCAAATTTGGTGGGCAGGTATTTTATGGGGTACAGACAGATTCTTCCAATTTTGGTGTAATTTGTGTGAAAATTAAAGCCAGGAGAGAGTTTTTCTTATTTTTAATTGTGCTTTTACAGTGAAATCTGTTTCTCTTCCTCACAAATGTAAAAAATCAATATTTTGTTTTCTGATGATGTCATTACTCAGTGATGTCACAATGCAGTTGTCATTGTGAGGTCATAAACCTAGCCTTTGATACTTGCTGTCTTTAAGTAAAAAAAATTCTTCTCATTTTATGTCTTGAAATTAACATAAAGATAATAAAGAGGGAGGTGGTATATTTATCATTTCTCTTAATTATTATTTCTGTTTTTCTTTTCTTTTTTTTCTTTCAATTCTTTGACAGTCCATCACAAAAATTACCATGGATGATTTTCACCAAGAAGTGACCTTTACGCAATATTTTTACCTCCACCAGCAGTTTATGTTTTTGTGTGCTAATTGTTTGTCTATGTGTCTGGTATTTTTGGGGGGGAGGGGGATTGTGTGTATGTTTTTAGAATTAGATTACTCCAGAACTAATGAACAGATCTTAATTAAAAAAAATTGGGGTAGGACCTGACCAAAGGAAGAAGTTACTAAAAGAAAGATCTGGATCTTATTTCGGACACAAAAAGAAAATCATGAATTTCCAGAGGTCCCCTTTCAATGTATTTTTAATGACTTTGGCTTTCTACTTGATATTTCTATGAAGATTAATTTACATATTTGGTTTTATTTTATTGTCTTCCTTACAATACTTTATATCACTTGAGAGACTGGTCACATGGAGTCGAGCGTCTTGCTCTCCCTGAGTGCATCTTGTTTGTTTTTGTTTAGATTTTAGAAATCTCCTAGAATTTTGCTACAACACCTGTGCCCCCTTCTAACATATGCTGTAATTACGACTAATTATATTTTGTATTCCATTTGTGTGACCCTAAACCATAGGTCATCGTAAAAATTACCTTATACCTAAAACACAGAATATAATCTGTTTTTAACAAAATTTTACTATACAAGCCTTTTCCACCCTTTGATGGAATGGTCCAAAAATGGGGAAAAATGGGAAAATATTCATTTCCACTCGATACAGCTTGGAGTTCTAAATGGCTAAAACCCCATTTTGCCACAAAATCAGAAGATAGGTCAATTAATAACAGTTATATTGCCCTCACTTGTGCATTTCCACAGGTCATATAACCTAATTCCCGCATGCAAATTATGCCAAGATGAAGTGCTGATTTTCAGAATTTGTATTATCGCCACTACAAAACAGTGTAAAAGGTTAATTGTTTTGTAGCTTTTCATGTCCAAGGTGTGCCAAGTTACTGCTTCTTGGCATAACTTGGTCTCGGACATAACTGGGCCGTCATCACCAAATCTTGAAATTGCTATAAATTTAAAAACTGATTGCAATCATAAATGGTTTTATTATTAGATTTATGCTTTTTATTTGTTTTAAACACTGTACAAAGACTGATTTGTCTGTTTGGCCCAATTAAATTAGTGGCAGCCAAGTCAGGTCCGTGGCCAAGTTATGCACAGAAGTAGCACAGAGAGCAGTGTATTTGCTTATTGTGGGAAGTTTATCAGATGTACACATTTGTATTGGATTTGTGTTTTAAATACAAATCTTTAGTAACACACATGGTGGTGACACAGCTCTGCACACAAGTGCAGTTGTTGGAACTATATATGTCTACAGAAACATAACAAATGATTTCATGATATTAAATGTCATTTTAATTTAAAGCAGAAACAGGCACAAAACATCAAAGTGGGGGTCTATATGCCTCGTTAAACAGCACGGCACACAGCCTTAATTTACGGATCAACATCTAAAGAAAAAGTACTTGCCTGTTTACATTCTCAAGTGATACAGTTACAGCTGCATCCTGAAAGCGTCTGTTTTTCAAACCTTACTTTGCATTTCTCTGTGCCCGTGGGATGACCTTTGGTATGTGACTTTCTTAGACTGCTGGGTGTTTTAAATGCCACTTATGTATTGATCGGCTGCAGTAAAAGATTTCTTGTCAGACATTTGAAAGTGTTTCCGCTTATGACGTCATTATAATACATCATGTGACATCACATCACTTTTTTCCTCTGTACATCGTAGAATTCCCCCTAAAATTCAATACAAAATAAAACATCTTTGCAAATATTTTACACAAGCATAACCTTGTTCTGAGTGACCTTTATTTTGCATAATTTATGGGTTACTGTTTTGTTTTACTTATTGCATGACGGTTTCAGTAAACAATGTCCATTTTCGATGGCCAAAAACATGGAAATCTTTGACAAAAAATAAAGTTTTCTCCTCTATAAGTAATGTTTGAGTTCTGTAAAAAGGAAAATAAATTAAAAAAAATATGTTTTGTCAATCAAAGTATAGATTTTGAAAATCTATAATTTTGTGTTTTATTATTAACTTGACATTTTATTGGAACTTTTTGTCAATTTTATTTGCAACGGTGAAATATTTACATAAAAATTTATACATATAAAGTTTGAAACTTTTAAATGCTGATTTCACTTTCAAAATTTTGTCCAATTTCGTTTTGTAAACAATATATTGATATGAAGGAAATCAACATTTTGCTGGAATGAAAATAAGGAATTCTATGGCCTAACTTTCTTACATTTCCCTGTATTCAACAACAATTACATAAAAATGGCAACTTATAATTTTAATGCTCTATATTTCAACAGTCCTTCATCTTAATGTTGCTTCTATGTATATAGCTCTGAAGGTAATTCAATGCATATTTACTTCATAATTATTTTAAAAATAGGTATATCTGCAGGTGTATGCAGTATATTTTAATTACAGATGATTGTAGAAGTTTGATGTTTTGCAGTCCAAATTACAGTACACAGCATTACGGCTTAAGATGCAAAATGTAATTTTATTGATTTGTTATTCGGGGGTTTAGCCCAGGTACACACACCCGAAGTTCTCCCTTCAACAACAACAAAGTTTACCTAAGGATAGACGTGGTTACCTCGGCTCTACTTTACTTGCGTGTAGAGCCGTGGCACTACCCCACATAAAACTAGAGATTTGCAAAAAATCATTTTCTGTTGACTCAAAATGGTTTGATATATTTAAAAGCAGTTGATATTAAGCCAAGGACACAACAAACACAATATGTGTATAATATGTATGCTATTTTATACAGCTTTTATAACAAATGAGCATTTTAAAAATTTTTGAGAAATGGTCCAAAAATTATTGAAAATGAGGAAATCTAATTTATCTTTTTGTCAAATATGTTTGCATGGTGACTGACTGTTGTGGTTAATGTAACAAAATAGTTGTGGGAACAGTTGTGTGTATAATTTGTATGGTATTTGTGTTTTATGCAAATCTCTAGTTTTATGTGGGGTCGTGCCACGGCTCTACACGCAAGTAAGTAGAGCCGAGGTAACCACGTCTAACCTAAGGAGTACAATTCCACAGTGTATACAAGCTATCATTGAAGTAGAACTTACCAGCAATAGTTTCCAGTAAACTACTGCACAGTATCTTGACATTATTTCACTGATCATATTTGACTGTATTGACTTAAAATTGAAGTATTCCAAATAACCCCCCAAAATGTGTTTACCTTGTAGTTTGCTATTAATTTTTCATGGTGTTACATATAACGTGAAGGGGTGGGTGATAAGAGACAGAAGTCCAAACAGTTTTCTCATTGATCTAAGTTCAGACGTACACCAGACACATTTCACAGACCTAATCCATTGAATCTAGATTGCTTAGACAAATACATTTGCTTGTGATGTGACCAGAATCCTACTCCAGATTACATATCCGTTGGTCTACTTCAGGAGGTGGATTTATGGATTCAGATGCTTCGGATTACTCATAATTATTTGCAAAATAATGGCAGGAAATCGTGGCATCAAGTTTTAAGAATTGGGAAATTTTTTTATATTTATTGCGGTTTATCTTATTTATTTTACCTTAGACAAAATGCATCAAATGAAGGATATAAAAGGTCATATGAAACAGAAAACCGCTGTGGTTATTTGATAAGCTTGGACTTAGCTAAGTCACCCTTTTTGTAATCCACTTAAGTCCCAGATCTAGCTAAGACCAAAGTCTTAGATTTAAGATTTTCCCTTTGTGAAATCGGCCCATGGTCTTTAGCATTAGGAGTTGAATCCACACAGACGGCCTGTGATTAGATGACCCAGTAGCTAACCCACTAGGCCACACTGGGTGTCAAATTTAATTTGAACAAAATGTCTTGTTAACTAGAAATAAATTTTAGACTGGTGGGGAGGAGAGATAACCTTTATTTTTATCACCACAACTTGATAGCTGAGTGATCAACACATTTTATTTACAATCAACTACCTGTCACCTCTGTGTTAGGAGGTGCCAACTCATCTACTCCATCTCATAGCACAATGTGAGTTTGATAGGACCTATCTTGATAAAATAAACGATTGGAATTGTATTTTAGTGCCCCAACTTTTGTGCTGGAATATTTTTGGTAAACAGATTATTTCGCACTGTCTAAATCAAAATGCAGATTTCCACATTTGAGCTTGTCACATAACTCAACATGTCACAAAATAAGACCAGCACTGAATTCAACATTCAAGGTTACTGACACAATAATAACAATTACAAGCTGTTATTTTAGCACATCACTTAGACCCATATGCTATACGAAAAAGGTATGTTTGTTTCCTTGATGAAGGATGCAATAAAAGATTATGAATGAATTTCATACTACAGATTATATTCCACAGTAAATACATCTAAGTCAAAACTGGATGTTTCAGTGATTCATGAGTGGATGAAGGAAATCCTATGGTAACACAAAATGCCAACACAATCCAGCATTGCACAGAGCGAGAGATATGCATAAAACTTGAAAAGACTTTGCAGACAAGTTTGGAGTTTTTAAAATGCAATGTTTTATCAGCAACAAATGATGTTTATTAAATGATGGGTTTAATTCAAGATATGCATGTGGAAATATACTTGCAAACTCTTTGCAAGCCACTGTAAGGATGTATTACATCCCTTAGACCTACGATAGGAGTTTCAATGTGGCAGTGCGGTTCCATATCTGTAGTTGAAATAATTAGTGGTCTCTGTCCTGGCCCAGCATTACACTGAGCCAAAGGCTCAAACCTGAGCCTTTTGGCTGAGCTAAAAGGTTACGTCAGTTGGCTCTGACAGAAGGGAACTGAAACAGGTTATCAATTACCCACATTGGGTTTCTGTGTCACTTAATCTAATGTTGATTTTTATAGAACTTAATCACCATTACTTGGAAAACTAAGGTTCAACTAAACATAAATAATTTGAGTAGTCATGGATATATGCCTGAGAATATTGGGTTCCCCATCAAAATGATCAATAGCCAACACAAAGCAATTACTGCGAGTGTGTCACTATTGCACAACCATGGTCCCAGCCTAGGGTTACACAGAGAAAGGAAAGAAGAAAGATTGAGGCCATTATGATATTCTGGTGACAGAGCTTTACAACTAGGATTAACCAACCTTCAGGAACTTCATTAAGGTATCCCCAGAGTTGCTGGCCTGGAGCAGAGTTTCACCCCAGAGATACACAGTTTAAAAACCTGGTTATAAGAGCCACTCAGTTCAGAATTCAAGTTGGCTGTCACACCAAGACACCGGGTCACTGGAGAAACCTAGTCCTCCCTATAATATAATTGCTAAGTGGATCAATCAACATTTACCAGATTCATTCCTCTGGTCTGCAAAGCTATCATCAGGAAGTACTGCAATGAGGTTATGCTCTATCCCAGAACCCCCAATGACTAAAATATTGGTGCCCTTGCTGGAAAATACATTCCACTAAAATTTCCTTGTAACCCTATACAGATCATAAGTTCTTATGGGTGAACATTTGTTTCCCTGATTCCAGTTCTGATGGACAGCTCTTCAATGTAGCGACTTGAGTCTTCCCTCCATCAGAATCTCTGATTGACTTTGACCCGTCAAACTGATTTGATGGGGTCAATTAATGTTTGTTGGGAAACAGTTTAACCTTGAAGAAATTCCTGTTCTATCCAAATAGGGTTTTTACAGTGTTACCACTCCTAACATTAATTCAGGTTAATTCTGAAATTTAAAATTTGCTCACCATGAATGAGGATGTTAGCCAAATAAAACTGTACACCCATGTTTGACTCTGACAATTTTAAAACCTGATATGAGCCTCTGTTCCTGATTATAACGCATCAGTATAGAAATGTTATAAATCACCCAATCACAGCAATGTATCCATTACCCACCAGTAGTGTAACTTCAATGATATCTTAGGTAAACACCTAGTGCTCAGCAGACATAAGACCCACCCTTTGATTCTAAATTAACAAAAATAATCATAATTACATTTTACTTAATCCAAACAAAAAGACAGTCTAACTAAAGCCTTTTAGCTAACATCCAACGTCAAAGACCTAGGTTGCATTCCCCCATTCAAAAGTCAGCCTAATATTTGGTCTGACTTACAGTATTTTATGCAGTACAGCCCAAGGGCTAGGCTAGATTTATTGCTACGTTGAATATACAATGTGATACATCAGTGTGTGCAAAGTGTTCTAACTTGCCATTGTACAATTGAGAAGTTTGGGAAAACATCATGTGAAATTGTTTACCAGTATTGCCATCACAGAACCTAAAATAAATGACTCTTGAATTTCAAAGATAATAAACACTTCACTGGCGTGTAAAATTGATCAAGCTATAGAAACAATAATTACTTTGTGTTTCCATTTGTTTAAAACTACCCTGCACCAGTATTTTATCAAATTAAAATACACACTCTTGATTCTAATCAATTTGTACAAGAATATGTTTCTCTCTTAACTGGTCTATTTCCTACAACAATCAATGGGAAACAGAATAAAACGTGCAGGGAAACGCCTTAGCCCTACAACTTTTTGACACATTAGACATTTCTCAGCTGTGGCGGTTTCCCCTACCTAGGTAGTTAGTTTCGCCTCATTTGCATACACTGTTTATGATAAAAGTGGAGATTCTCCTGGTCACTTTTGGGAAACACCCAGGGACAATTCATGTTAATTTTGGTGTCAGCTGAAATTATGCTAATTCAATACACCATATAAAGCAATAGTACTTTGAAGTAAATTATATGTAAAACACAGAGCCAAATATAGACAATATTAAACCATGAACAGATAAATCAAGGCAGACTCTAATAAAAATTAGGCATACCCCTGTTCCACTTTTGTGATTAACCTTAAGCCACAATGAATGTTAACATTGGGGGAGAACTGGTAAAACTGATAATAATCTAATTATATCCACCGGAGGCATCCGTTGGAGGTGGGCTTTTTGGTTTAGCATTTGCTACGCCGCTATGTGTAAAGAGATTTTCAGCATTAAAGCTCTAAGAGGAAAACTGCAGCTAGGTTCACAGGATATCTTCATTGGTGGGTACGCTTCTTTGGGGCTGAAATTATGGCCATGGGGGCATTTCTTTGAAAATTATCTGCATTTTCTACTGGCTGTTTCTCATAGGTAGAAGGTTGAATATCTTCATAGGTGGTATGTATAACAGATGTACATGTCCTCTACAACCTTGCAGACATTTGACCTAAAGCTCTTTATTCAAGGTAATCCATGGAGTGCCAAAGTACCCCACATAGCTCACTTTAAAAGTGCCTGTATCTCTTTTATTATTTGTTCACAAGGTTTGCAATGTGAAAAACAAATCTATAGGAAATCATGGGCTGGGAATCTTTTTATGTGGTCAGATTTAACTTTGGGCCCCCCCTTCAAGGTCAAACGAGGATAGCCAAACTTAAAAGTGCTTACAGCTTGCTTATTATTTGTCCTAGAGGTTTGCAATGTGAAACCAACTTGTAAGAAATCATGGGCTGGGAATCTTCTGATGTCAGATTTGACCTTTAGCCCCTCCTTTAAGGTCAAATAATGGTTCACTTGTTTTTGTGAATGGTCTTTTCAGTGAATACAGATAATTTTCTAATAAATAATCTCATTAATTTTCCTAAAATAAAAAGATTGGCTTCACCGGTCAAATATTGAACTTATAACCTGCTCTATGACTATCACAATTGATAAAATAACTCCGAAAGCACCGAGTTGCAGTCACTCTTGGGAAAGATTCGTTGTATCATGGGAAATGTGGACAACATAGGCTTTATCACAGAACAGATTGGTCCTAATGAATCATAGACAAATTGGCTATTTTACCAAATTGGAACCCACCAGATTGATCCCAAGATAAAATATTTGAATCCAATAGGCCCTCAAAAAATGGTTAAATTGGCGTACAGGATAAAATATCATCGTCAAATTATTGTGCTTTCAAAGAGATTATGCTAAACAAAGGGAAAATATCATATATGTTTTATGTTGTTATACAGAAGGTATGGTTTTAACCTAAAATATGATTCAATAAAACTATCATAGCACTCAATCTCCATCAAACCAATTGCACTTTTCATAACTCTAACTAAACAAGTGAGCAAACGACAGACCATAAATGACATTGATTACAACTTCGAAAATCATCATGAAACAATATGAAGGATATTAAGCACCCACAAAGTACTCTTTTATTACATTTATTGATTGTTTTCAACCAGGGGCCCAGTTTACATGGTCAAGATTTCAGGGGGTCAATTTGCTAATTTGGCAGAGATCTGCTTTGTCCAATTCCCAGCCCTAACACCAAAAAATATCAATTACAATAACTTGGAATCCCCAGTGAGCATAAACAACAGTGAGGAAGAAAACTTGCTACAGTGTAAGAGGGGTATTATTTTTACAACAGGATGATAATCTTAGTGAAGACCAAAACCTTTTTGTCAATTAATTCTATATTATTTCACAATAATCTCTTCAGTATTAAAATACTTTTTTCCAAATTGTTTCTTTGCATTTGCAATTATGTTAGCTGGGTCAACTCCATGACATATATTAACCTTACATTAATATAATTAACACACAATCATGTTTGACTCTCTTTTATGGTGATACATTTATTCTCCATACATTATCTACTCCATACACTACAATATTTTTAAAAAGCGTAAGTGCCCCATGTATGTAAATTTTATGGTATTTAAAGCCTAAGTATTGTTTTAACTTTCTCTGTCTAAATGATCAGCTAAATTTCAGGGTTTTTTATAAGTAATACTGCAGCACTGTCAATACCAGATTTTATGTGTGTGTACTCAGTGACTTTGTGGGGACAACAAATGTATCAAAGAGAGTGTTTTCACCAAATACCTTGTTAAAAATGATGACCTTTTTTACCAAACTATCAACTTATTGTTACAAAAGTAATTATGTTAATAATAATAACAATGCATAAACAATAAGGAAATACTTTTATCATTAAACATGAAAACACATAATTTTTTATGATGATGGGGATTGCCTTTTGGCTTATTTTTATGTAATAAAATGTTTGTAACAGGTAAACTCAAGCAATATAATTTGGATGCACAGACTTCTTGCATGCCCCTTCTGTGTAAACAAAAAAATGACACTTTAATATTGCTTGCTCATGGTCTGGTCAATTAGCATAATTTGTCCCTGGGTTTTTACAAAAGTGACCAGGAGAATCTCCACTTTATATCATAAACAGTGTATGCAAATGAAGCAAAACTAACTACCAAGGTGGGGGAAACGTCCAAAGCTGAGAAATGTCTATTAGGAGAAAAGTTTTACACTTATTTTTGAGAGCATGGAATAAAACCCTTTGTAGATGGTACAAGGAACCAACATGCACTGTTTCTGTATTATGCATCATTTTTGTATTCCCAAACTATTACCATGTTTTAAAAATACACCTTACATTTATTTATTCTTTTATTAACATCAAACATTCATTGTATTACTAATGCCTAGCAAGTAAACAAATCTCAATCCTCAGAAACAAAACAATGTTCAATCGCTTGTCAAAAAATCTAGAGTAAGGGTGTTTGATGGCAATGCTATTTCTTGTGGAAAATTTCACTGCATTCTTCAACCCTGGGTAGCCATATTCTTGTAGAACAGCAACCCAGAGTATATCTTACCTTTTTAATCAGGTAATCTATTTTTTGTTTTTAAAAGTTCAAATAGGGAAGATAGCAGCACAGGGCAAATCACAGTTTATAGCTGCTAAAATTCTCCTTGAGGTAATGACCAGCCCTGAGTAGCTATTTTCCTTTTCACTAGTAAACTACACATGGTGTGCAGGGATTTTCTCCACAATCTTGAAAAACAATGTAGAGATTTTCTTATGTAGGGCTTTTGTCTGCAGGGTTTTTCACCTCGATTCCAATTGAACCACTTAAAACACCAACTTGTCACTTATGCTGTTAGCTATCCTTTAGCATGTGCTGAAGTCTTGTAATTAGTGACACCAGGAAAGTATAAGGTTAAGTGATGTATTCTGAAGTAACAAGTCCTATGCTTCTCAAAATGACAGCATTGAGACTATTTGGCAATAAACTGCCAAAAGTACAATATGCAGTGAAGATAACAGTTACTTTACCTCAGAAATTACTTCAGAAAAAAGTGTTGAGACTTGCAAAATGCTCACAATCGTAGAAAAGATAAATATAGTTTGTGTTTACACCATTTAACAAAATTAATTCTGCTGATATTTTGTAATTTTCTGCCCATATCATTGGGAAGTATTTTCCTAATTTCCTTCTACCCATATCTTTTGAAGTCGATGATGAATATGAAAACATTGGCCAAATGACATTTATGCCTGGTCTTCATTTAGAAATGACACTTGTGTTTTAACAATGTGTTAAAAGTTCAACAAACTATATTGCTAATGGTATTTTGATTAAAAGGCCTTGCTAATTGCTGATCATTCTTGTAAAACTGGACTTGTTGGCTACTTGTCACATTTCAAGACACCTTACTTAATTCATTTTTGTCTGTTCAGTGAGTGTCACATTGCTAGACTTTGCTGATAGTTTTCGGTGCACACTTGTCAAAACTGAGTCTCCACTTTCATCAACTTTCCTGTCTCAATTGATTCCACACATGATCCAAAAACAACTTTACATGAGGAAAGATCTCTTGTAGAACTGCAGAACCCCCCAAAAACAATGATTTGTTAGTGACAGGTGCAGTTATCTGTACACTGCTACCAGAGTTTAGATCCATTAGGAAAGGCATAGATAGACATATAGTCATATGCTCAAATTAAACCAATATCCGCAGATAAACAAGTAATTATTAACAAAGCTTCTTACCAATTTATCAGCTGCTCTGAACTTTAGGCTTGATACATGATGGAACATTCTGATTAAACAGTTGTTGTTATAGTATGTCACGTGTAGTACTGTCAACATGTATACAGTCTGCTGTAGCCGCATCATCCAAAATGCATGACTCATTCTATAACCCCTCAAATGTGGATTCATAGAACTTAAGCATTTATATCTTGAATGTTTTTTTAATAATATAATAGTAGATGTATAGGGCCCAAAATTGATACAATTCCTCTAATGTGCTTAAGTCCAAGTAGAGATAGTCCAGCGATAGACATGGGTCAACATTCAAAAAGCGCCCTCCGGGATATAGATAAGGTGCGGGGTATGCCAGCCTGAATAAGTGAGCCTTTAGCTGGCTTCTGAAACCATCCATTGTTTGCTGAGATCTGATAGCTTGTGAGAGCTTGTTCCATTCAGCTGGTGCAGCTACTGCAAAGCCATGCCTGCCTTTGTGCTTCTTAGGGCAGGTTGAGAAGACAGATAACCTGATGCCACTAGTGAGACTGCTTGATCTTATTAAAGCTGATAGATATGGGGGCTGTGAAAGATTGATAGCCTTGAATACCGGAAGGTTATACTTAAAGAGGATACGATGTTGAATTGGAAGTCAGGGAAGTTTTTTCAAAGAGGGTGTAACATCACTCATTTTGTCAAGCCTGAAGATGATGTGGCACAGAGTATTTTGGACTCCCTGTAGTTTAGCTATGTTGGACTTGCTTAACCCATAAAGTAAAGGGTTACAGTAGTCCAGACGACTACTGACCATAGCATTTGCCAGAAGTATTGCAGTCTCAACACTAAGGAATTCGCGAATTAATCACAAATCATGAAGATGATAGTAACATGCTCGGCAAACCTTGGCAACATGAGTGTCAAAGGAGTTGTCTGAGTCAAATAAAACACCCAGATTCTTTACTTCCACTGACAGAGAGATATTGTTTTGGAGGAGTGAGTCAGGGAAATTTGGTGCAAGCAACTGTCTGATGGCTTTTTGACCTATGATGATAAATTTGGTTGTTTCAGTGTTTAGTTTTAGCTGAACACCATCCATCCACTCCTGTACTGACTTGAGACACTCGGTCAGCTCTTCCATGCTAGAATCAAAGTTCCTGGAGTAAACTGCTAAGTAGATCTGGGTATCATCAGCATATAGGTGGTGAGTGAAATTTGGAAATAACTTGACTGAGGGGACTAGTGTAAACAGCGAAAAGGAGAGGACCCAGTACAAAGCCTTGGACTCCGAAAGGGAGAATTACAGAAACTATCACCTACTTTAAATTTTTGTTTCCGTTTCTATCCACAACAAAATAGTACCATTTAGACCAAACCAGTCATGCAAGCAGTCATATAAAAGAGTGATCGATTGTATCAAATGCCAACAGAAAGGTCTAATAATGTTAGGGCCACTGCCTCTCCTGAGTCCACTGAGAGAGCTATATAGTTTTGAATCTTCAACAATGCGGCTTCAGTGGAGTGGGAACTCTTATAAGCAGACTGGTTAACATTTAAGATACCCTTGCATGAAATAAATTCATTTTGCTGCTTTGCCACAACTTTCTCTGTTAGTTTTGATATAAAACTAAGGTTTCACATCGGCTTATAGTTTTTGATGATATTTCTATCAAGGCTCAGCTTCTGTTGAAGGGGTGACAGATGCCATCTTAAAATAGTTAGGGAAACAACCTTCTGTGATTGAATAATTTACCATTTTAGTGATGGGGTGATGAGAATATCGGCACACTTCTTGACCAGTGATGTTGGAATTGGGTCAAGGTCAGAATATTGGATGGTGAGGATTTTAAAATTTTGAGTATGTCTTCCTCAGACAGAGGTGTGAAAGAGCTCAGAGTATTTTTAGTGGAACTGGGTCCAGTGACTGAAGATGGTGTTGATGACTGCAGTGTGGATCTTATTTTAAGGATTTAGTGATAGAAGAACTTACAGAAAGTGTTTGCAAGGTCGGTTTTATTTGTACAGTCTGGTAGAAGAGCAACAGAGGACCTGTGTAAAATATTTTTGAAACAGTTCCACAAAGCCTTATGATTTCCTTGACTTTTAGCAACAATGTTGGAATAATGATTCAATTTAGACTTCTCAAGCAGGAAATTATAGTGATTGATTGCAGCCTGGTATCGGCTATGATTTCTGGCTGAGTTTTCACGGCGCCATGCCCGCTCGGATTTCCTCTTTAGTCGTTTTGCCTTGAGGATGTTGCAGCTCATGAAACCAGTTTTTCTTCTTCATTGTGGCATGCTTCTCAAGACTGGAGGTTTTCTGTGGTCATCTATTGAGGTCAGATTTCAGGATATCCATTCTAATGTTTGCAGATGGAGACATGTTAAAACTTACAGGACTCTCTGATGGGGAAAATTAGGCTAAACATAATTGCCTGGTGGTCTGATAATCCGACAGTAACTTTGTAACTAATGGCCCAAGAGAAGGAATCCTTCACACATAGAGCATCTAAAATAATATTAATCTACTGATATTACAAGTGCAAGTACATAAAAGCAATTCGAAAACAAAAAATGTTTGATATTGTTGAAAACTTAAATCTACAGTCGAATATATAACATAATCAATTGTTTCCATTATTTGCATCATCAAAATATTTGCAGTTGTCTTTTGGGAGTATATTTGGTTTTTAACAGATGTTTAATTTGGGGATAATTGATTAATATACCCCTCACTTCCACTGATTTAGAGGATCCTTGATAGCCTAGTGGTTAGCAAGTGTGGTATCTAATCACAGGATGTTATCACTGTGTGGGTTCGGCGGCCACAAGTGACAATGCTGAGGATCTTCCCAATATTAGAAATGAGAAGTCTGTTCATTAACATTAACACATTCTATTATTGTTCAGTAAAGTTGACACTGAACCATTCTGTTTCAAGTTTGACCAGTCTGCTAGCTTTCGATGAGAATAATGTAGATATCAGTGCTTTGTTTGGAATATACTTTTATCAACCAGGGTCAGACATGCAATTGGTTTGCACACATTTCAGAGTAAACTAGATTCAAATCCATGATTACACAGTCAAGTCGTCGGTTTCAGTAGACGGTAAAGTCACTTTGTCAGAGAACATCCTATAACCGTTAATGCTTCTAATGTAGAACTACAACTATCAACTGAGTTTGTCCCACTGAGTTTGTGGATAAATAACAAAACAGAAACTAATCAACATCAACAACATCTAATTATGTTCTAATATAGTCCAGTATACACAAACAGGCATCAATCTAATAATGAAGAGAGATAGAAAACTATGTTCCTAATACAGTAAAACTTGTCTATAAAGACCATCAATGGGAAACTCCAAACAGTTTTTATAGGGGTGAATCCTTATATGAAATCATTAGGTGAAACAATTCCTTTCTTTTCACTGAATTTTCTTCTCCATTAATAAAGTATTGTAATCCACATGTTTACAGTAAAACACATAAGCATGCAAGATAATAATCACAATAAGGCACATAAGGACACAAATATTAACAGTTTGCTGTCTTTGCTGGATATGTCTTCATTGGTTTAAAATGATTATTCCACAAAACATAAAATTTAAGCAACACAAGTACTTATATCAGGACACAGACATTTTAATATAAAAACACTGATAATTACAAGTCCTCTTTGAGCTCTAGTTCATTTTAAATATTCCTTTAATTCCTTTTATTCCTTTTATTTACCTTTAATTGTGGGATATTTTCCTGTTTGTTTTAACACACTGACAGAAAGCTCAAACAATATATTATATAACCTTAAAGGTCATAGACAGCAATTTCTACAAAACTCTGACTATAACTTCATTACATACACAAATATCTTTGGAAATATAAAATGGGGTTTCATTTATGAAAAAATGGTGTTGTTTTTCTCAGAATAGATTAGTGATTACATAACAGGTTTTTAAAAAAAGCTTTGTTAATTTAGAGTTGCAATGTAAACATCTAATAAATCCTTGTCCTGAAAAACTGACTGATCTGCCTTATTTAAAAAAAACACATTCTTCCGTCCGGTAACAAGTCAAAAGTGACCTACTTTGAAGTAGGTAACAAAAAACAAAATAATTTATTCCCCTATTTACAATAATAATTCTTTCAAAATATATGTGTTATTATACAGTATTGGCATAAATAAATTTTCATAAGTTCCTAGTTTGTCAGTTGCAGAAATGGTTTGTTTTCCCTTATTTACGAAGTGTCCCGGATTTGCCAAACAGAAGAATACTGAAATATTCCCATATACAGTATTTCATACATTTACCCAGGAGCTTCAGCACAGCCAAAGGACTAGGTGAGGTGTATTGACAAATAGAATTTATAATGTGATACCACAATGTATGGGAATAGTTTTTCAATTTGTCATTTTGCAATTGTGAAATTTGGGAAAACATTGTGTGTAAAATGAGTACAGCATTGCTTTCACAGAACTTCAAAAAATGTCTCTTGAAGTTCAAAGATATTTAACCTTTTAGTAGTGTGCAAAAAATGATCAAGCTATAAAAATAACAATTACTGTTTGCTTCCATTTTTCAAATGGTTCTGTACAAGTGTTTTATCAAATTAAAACACACTAAGGGACTGGCACACCACACTATTGAAACATAGCTGTTTCACTTTTAACCCACACAATTCATTTACTCAACTATTACAATAAAAACATGACAACTCAAATTAGAGACTTATATTTTCAATCATAAGCAAAATAATTTAACTGTAACTTCAATGGCCCACAAACGTAATCATAACAGCTTAGTAAGAACATTTACTAATTTTTTATAAAATAGCACTAGAAAACAGATACCACCCACAAAATCAGCAACCAAAAAGGCCATGTTAGGCCCATATTAAGCCCATAACTACTAGGTTTACTTCAAACTGATGTACACTATATGGGGTTGTATACCCAATTGATGTATTTAAATCAGATGAAAACATAATGACAAAGAAAGAAATTGGATAATTTTTTAATCTGCAAAATAAATTTTCTCCATTATTATACGTTAAAGCTGTTTGAAATCGTATTTCAAATAATATAACATCCAACAATTTTAAAGTGTTAAACTAATATACCCATCCATATTTAAAAGTTTAAAACATTATCAAGTTTTAAGTAAGACTTTATTTTTCCGGAAAAAAAGAGACTAAAATTTGCAAAAATAATAAATGGTGTATTCCCAGATTTCCCACATGGATATTCAGGACAATACTATAAAATGGACAAGTTTATCCATGGAATGTTAGGCACAAGGCAATTAAAAACACTAATATAATTCAGATGTAAGATTGTGTTATTTTAATACCCCATTCACACTACATTCAGTATCACTTGTTGTAACCCGCATTTGGTGAAATGTTCCTATCCTTGGATCACTGTCCATATGTGACCTTATGAGTCAGTGGCAAACCATTCATTACCTTATACCCCTGTTCCACCACCCGACTAAGGGTCCCGATTAAGGGTTTTAGGGGATCTGTTTCTTGAAAATGTAGAGTCCCAGACTGTCTGTTTGAATTTGTTTGGATCTGTTGGGGTCTGTTTAAAAATCAAACATGTTTGATATTTTTCAGGACTGTAACCGATCCACTGTCGCCCCTACCCACAAATTTTCCAGTATCAGACTTCCTGAGTCCTCCTCAGACCGAAATTTACACAATCTTATGTCGTCTGAGACTTCCTGGGACTCTTAATGCCAGGTCGGTTTAGTTTTAGTCCCAGGAGGTCTGGGCTTAATCCCAGATTCATCCCCGACCCAGATGCAAAAGAAAAAACAAAAATCGGTCAGTGCAATCTGAGGTAATCTGTTATTAGTCCCAGAAAGTCTAAGGAAGTCTCAGACAAGTCTGAGACCCAGTGGGTATGTCCCAGACAGGATCAGTGTTGAATCTTATCACAATCGTGGCTTAATCTGCTCTTAGTCGGGGAACGATTGTGAGTTATCTGAGGAGGTCTGAGACTTCCTGGGGACAGTTTGGGTTTGATCCCAGACCTGTTATCAGGATTCCATTGCCCCACCCATTATTCATGTTTTTTTCACAGACTCTCAAGGGTTAAGGGTCCAAGACCCAATCGGGGCTTAATCCTTTGGTGGAACAGGGGCATTACAAGTCCTATGGTTGTTTTCAAAACATTTAACATTTCCACCTTTGAATTTAATACTGCTGGCATTCACAGATGATTTCACATATGTGCAATATGAATTTCAAATAACAATGATGGCTGGGGTTAATTCAATTAGTGCCCACTGAAGTGTAAGGACAATTTTGATTGGGTTATGGAGTAAAGAAGGGTAGCCATGGATAGCTACCTAATAAGTACAGGGAAATGTTAAGGTAGCCTACAACTGATCAAGCAGGCCCCTCACAAGCCGTGCTTCCACTATGTTCATGAATTTATATTTGATTTTTATATTTTCTATGAATCTGTGACTGTTGAAACTGTACAAATATATATGTGTCCGTGTATGTCTCCCTACAATTTTGTAAAACTCATAATGTGTTGTGAGAACTGATATACGTGTCTATACATATGTATTTACCCTTTGTGAAATTTAAAGTGTAATGTAAAGCATTGCAATGTTTTGTGTGATCAATGAAAATATCTTTCATAACCCCCTGATTGGTGATAATGGGCCCGAAGTAAATTAGTGGTTGATAATTTCATGGTAGGACATCACTCATCAAATGCTTGAAAGAAAATACATTTTCAAAAAGTAAATACTATTTATGGAATATGTTAAATCCTTTCTTATTGATTTCTTTCTCTGTATTTTGACAAATCTGATAAAATTGAATGAATGATCACTGAACTGAAAATAAAATGAAAATAAATTGAATATCAGGCCAAGCCAAAAAAGGGATATACAAGAGCACAACAGGTCAGAAATGTGAAAATAAAGAAGCAAATGAGCAGTACCTACTATTGGTGCTTGAACCTAGTACTGTCACCATACAAATGCAGATACTTGGCCACAATATCACATCATAAAAAGTGGATGTGGCAATGCCCTTGCCTTTGACTGGAGAGACTCCTGGGTTCAAACCTGTTTGTTGAAGGTTCACCATTTGACCAAGCTTTTGGAGAATTGGGTTCAAAGTCCAATGTACTTTATCTTATAATTCCATCAATATAATTAAAAAAAGATGTGCTTATTTCCGCAATAATTGTGAATTCTAAAGCGTCAAGGTAGTGATCAGTGAATGCACTTCATATGTTAATTTTCGAGCATGGGTTGACAACATGAAAGTGTAACACTGGGAAACAAGAACAAAAGTGTTATGCTGGGTATGCATCTTGAAAAAAGTGTGCTTAAGTCATCTTCTGAAAGCCAGTAATGTAAAAAATATTCTGATCTTGGCGGGAAAGTTGATCTATAGTCCAGGTCGGTCACAAACAAAATAGTCATCAAATTGATCCTTGGACACATGGAGTTGTATGACATAACCACTAGCCAATCTACGTGTGTTTCAACAGGATAAGTAATATTCAGAGTGTGACATGAAATATTTTGTAAAGCCTGCTTCTACAATTTTGTTTACTGATGTGGAAGTTTTAAACACCACCCAGCAATTGACAGGTAGTGACTGACTGGTGTGATATGTAAGTATCCTTCGGTGCAAGTGACTACATGACAGAATTTTGCATATAGATAGACGGTAGGGCCAGTGAAATAGGTGCTGGCTTGGCTCCACTGTGGCAGTCTCTGTAATTTTTTCAGTGCTGTGATATGCCAGAAGTGGGTACTCTGGAAACCATGGAAGCTTTCGGGGATGCAATATGTCTCATTATGTGGGTGCACAAATATCCAAAAGTATATGTCAAACTCAGTTCATGCAGTTTTTCAAGTGTGTTCCCTTCTGTCCAGAATTTATAAGGGCCAGTTTCTTACAGGTACTGTTATCCAGCCCTCTCTTCTCATAGAACTTCTCCCATAGGACATATAATCTTGGGGTCTTTAGAGTCCACTAATATCTTATTTTGACAAGTGCACTGTCCTGGTAGAACTCTACAAGTCACATCTCCTCATTGTCACTAAAAGCTCCTTCTACTTCTTGGTTGCTGGCACCGAATCTGTTTCATCTACATTCTGCATTGCCATTGTCTACTAATTCTCCTGTGTCCCCTTTGTGTGAGCAAAGCCTCACCGTCAGTGCCCCGTTGTGTCTCTTGGATGCTGCTGTTACTTTCCGGCCAGTCCATCTTCCCCAACAGTAGTAAGAGTAGCCTTCTGTCTCTTTCTTGGAGGCATATTTCTCTTAAATATTTTGCAATCCTTCAAACATTTTATTCAAAACCAATTAGAATATATTCTGTGTCACCTGCTAAAATTTAGAAAGTATTAAGTTCCATAAAAACGTAATATTAATCTGCACATAGATTTTGCTTCTTGGAAATTTTGCATCGAAATACTGAAAAGCCCTTGATCAGAGAGGTTTTTACGCAGTATCAGTTTCCTTTGATGTGATCTGAATAAACTCAAACTTCATGGCCAACCATGTGGATCCCGTTGGGAAGAATTATTTCACGATCTTTTTAATTGTACACTCCAATCTTTGGATTTGGGATAACTTCTTTAAAATCATGTAGACATTGATTACGTTTGAAATTCAATTTAAAAACTTCAAAGGCTTGCAATTCGAGAAAAGTTTTGCGATTAGCCAGGCTGGAACAGGCTCAAGATAGGTTTACTGCTAGAATTACTTTTAGATTGGTGTACAATCAATCAGATTGCTTTACTAATGCTGTGGTAGGTTAAAGATAGGCTTATAATTGGTCACCAAATACAGAATCGCATAAGGAAGAGGAACACTTTAAGATAATTTCAAACAAAATTGAAATTATTGGAGAGGTGTGCCATTGCATCCAGAATGTTTCCACAAAGTTCTGATTTATGTTTGTGACTGTCCTGATCGAAAAGGTCTGCCACCCAAAAAGAAATTTCATTGGATCATAGCCCAATTCAGGAAGTTGATAAACATAGTGGAACAGCCCTCAAAAGGAAACAATCTTTTGCAAATTGGGTGTTTTCAAAGATAGTCAGGCTTGGCTTTTGCAATAAATGCACTTTTTTATACTTATTTTTACAGAAACATGCGCTGTAGTTGGTTCTCTTAACTGTATTTTATGTTACAGTTTACAAACCATAATTGGTCTAAATATGGCAATATACAGGCTGACATAAATTTTTGCATTCATCATTTGCTATGGATAATTAGCTTTACAAATTCGTTAGAAAATGCCATTTCTCTGGGATTTGATGGTGTCATGAGTAACACACTGGCTTTCTACCTCTGAGGTGTCTGGTACAAAACCCTAGAAGCTATATTAGATATTGGTAGCTTCTCACCAGTACCGTTTTACCCGTACCGGCAGTTTACAGTACCGTATCTTGACCAAATAGTATGTACTGGTTTCCTTTGTCATTAAAATACCCGTCGTGATATGACATATTATAATGTGATGAAAGTCATGTTAAACAAAAATAAAATAAATTTTAAACAAATCAAATTGCCTATATATTGAAATGTAACTTACAAATATTTATAAAAAAATAGAATGCTACTTTACAAAGGATATGCTTATTTCCATTGCATTAAAATCCTTGCATTGCAGTTTCTCTGTTCACTGATATATGTGTGATATAGTACTTTCTGCATAAGTATGGACTTATTGGGCTTATTATTGGGCTTATTTTGGAAATAAATGATTGATAAAAATAAAATGTGATTCCTTATACAAATATATCACTCATGAAAATATATCACTCATGAAGATTTACACATTATAATACACCCGTTTAATATTTTCCTCTTCATTTGTGATATTGTTTGTATATGTACTTTGGACAGTTTTCTTATTTCCTGAAAAAAAACATTGTTTAGGTGGGACTCGACTAATACAAACACTAAGCTTTAGTGTGCACCTGTAAATCCTGGGGTTATGTTTTGGGTGCTAATGTATCTTTTTTCTGTGATTACAATAGATGAGTTTATATTTATGAAATGTATTTTGTGGGTAGCACAAAACAAAATGAAGTTGTGATTATTTTTTTTGGAAAGATACAGATTTTTGCGGAATGACACCTTGGTGTCAGGTAGACCATTCCTGGGAGGGAACCTTAAGTAAAATTTTAGTATGTGTCACCATGCCTTTTGTAAAGTGGCTTTTGATTGGCTGCCTGGGCCTTCTTTAGGTAGAAAATTTCAACCCTTCTTCCATTTACAGCTCACACTTGGAAGGGGTAACACCTCAAGGACATTTTATTTATTTTTCTTCTTCATGTATTTTTGGTTGTTGTTTTTACAAGTATTTTATATTACACTCTAGTCATTTCAACCTTTTGTATATGGAGAAGAAAAAATATAACTTGCGGTCTACAAAATCTGAAACAATTCAAATACCTTTAGAGCTGCATTTGTCGGATGATAACGTTTTTGTAACGAACTTGTTGGGACACAAGAAATCTACTATGTCTCACCAAGATTTGGATTCTTCACTATCAGGTAGTGAACTTGATTGTGACAATGTGATTCAATCTGACAGTCACGGTGCGGGCCCAAGTGGGTGTTCATTTAACCGTTTACAAGTTGAAACGCCCAGCAAAGTTGCCGCTGATTTACAGTTCCAAGAAACTCAATCTTTGGTAAACCAACAGATTTTGTCACAGCTCACTGCTATTAATGACAAATCCAAAATCAAGGGCAGCTGTGCTGGTCAATAACACAAGAGTACTCGGGTAAATAAAACAGAAAGTACTCAAGCGGAAAAAAGTACTCCTGCACCCACTACTGAATGTTGTCCACAATCGGGCACTACCCAAGTTCCTTCTTTGGAGTATATTAGGGCAAACAATCAAATACAACGTAGTGTTGAAGAAAGAATTAAAGAATTGCAACAGCTTGCAAAAGCAGGTATGTCTGACAACAAAATTAAATCACAAAGAGGAGGCCAAGTAGATGTTTTCGTTAAAAATAGAATTAAATGGCCACATGAATATGTTTTGGCTAGTTCTCAAAAAGAAAGGGTTTCATACGACCAGTTGACTATGGGCCAGTGGATGGCAGGTTTTGGCAGAACTATGAGGGAGGAGAATTGTATTCAAAACAAAGATGCTATGTTGGACTACCTAATTTCGTTACTTGATGATTCTAATGATTTTTCCTGGAGTTCTGCAAAGGCCTGCCATGCAGTACTTTTGTGTCGTATGGAACAAGGAAAAATTAAAGATTACACCCAGACTGACCTCATTGACCATGTTAGGAGAGCTCACGCTCAAAGGCATGCCCCTTCCACTCAAAATTTTTCCAAAAATTTAAGCAAACGTGAAAAAAATGGGAGAACAATGATTTGCCAATTTTTCAACCAAGGCTCATGTATGCATTAAGCAACCCATGAAACGAAAGGTGTGCTTTACAAGCATGTTTGTAACCATTGCTTTACAAAAAATGGCAAGGCCTTCCCACATTCAGAAATAGAATGTAAGATAAAACTCAAGAACACAAAAAACGAATAAACTTGGGCGTTTGTCACTCTACCTCCTTTCACCATCGCAGTAGGGTTTTTTGGAATAATAAAAATGATCCAAACCATATTTTGCCTGCTTACAATGCAAAAGTTCTTACAACCTTCCATTGGTTTCATGCTTCAAAAGCTTTTGATAATAGGAGGGATCATAGGACTTGCGCCCAAGTTATAAAGCACAAGAATTTTCATAATGAAAATAAAGGCTTGAAACCTTGTAACTCGACTCCCCACATCGTCACTGTCAATAACAAAAATGTCAAGGTCAAATCTACACTGGTTACCCCTTCCAAGGTGAGTGTAAATGCACAAGGCTGCACTTCCCCTAAAAGACCCTATCTTCTAGGTCATGGGTTCAAAGTAATAGGGGCAGGCCAAGACAATTCGTCAGACATTCGTTATGCAGAGAAAGGGGGGTCTCATGGTGAGGTGCAGCCTTGTAAGGACTATAATGTCCTGTCTTCTAAAAATGATGCACACTTTCTCTCCATTCATGGGAATTCCGGATCCGATAGTAACCAATTTCATCATGTGGAGAAAACTAAAAAAAATGTTACTAAAACTTTGTCTTCATATAGTAGCAAACAGAAGGAAACCGTTATTAATAACGTTGCCCCTTCAGATATACAAGTTGAAAACCTTTCCTTATGTAAGGAGGGCAACAATCATAACGTTTCCCATCCCTTTAGTGTTAAAACATACAAACATGTTACAAAACAAGACAAGTATGAGGACTTGGTAGACCAACAGAAAATTCCTTTATATGTCTGGAAAAATAAACACCTTAGTCAAGATCATGTAGCATGCTTAAGTCAAAATGGTGGTGATTTTGGTTACATTCCATTAAACGACTTGTTGGGAAAAAGTACCCCACATTTTAGAGGCTCACAAAATAATATGTAATAGTGGAGTTCCAATTTTTTTAAAACCCAGAATACCAGTAGCCACTCAGCTCAATCCTGATAGATGGTATTTTTATCTACAAGATTATTGGGACGAACAACTTCCGGATTTAATTAAATACGGATTCCCTTTGGACTTTGACAGGAAGTCTGTCCTACAGCCAACTTATCATAACCATGCTTCGGCTATTCAATATGTTGATCAAATTGACCACTATATCTCTGAGGAATTAGCATACAGGGCAATATACAGCCCTTTTGAACAACTTCCATTCCCCGTTCACATTTCTCCATTAATGACTAGGCCTAAACAAAATTCTGACAAACGTCGTACAATAATGGACCTTAGCTGGCCAAAAGGAGCCTCCATTAATAATGCTATTCATAAATTCAAGTATTTGGATACTTATTTTTCTTTATCTTATCCATCTATTGACCATATTGTTCACCATGTGAAAAAGTTGGGCCCATGTTCATTGTTGTACAAGGTGGATATCAGTAGAGATTCCCGCCATTTGCGTATCGATCCAGGTGACATTGATCTCCTTGGAATACTTCATAATCAGCTCTTCTTGGACAGATCCTTGCCATTCCGATCCGATCCGGATTTTTTGAGAGATGTTCGAATGCTATCCGTTTCATTATGAAAAAACATAATCATAATGCACTCCTAAATTGACGACCTCATATATATCGGTTTGCCTTCAAAAATTTATGATTCGTATCAATTTTTGTTATCTTTACTCAAAGAACTAGGTCTAGAGGTGAGTGATTCATAGTTGGTTCCTCCTTCTACATGTGTCACATGTTTAGGTATGCAAGTAGATATGGTTAAAAAAAACCTTATCTATCACTGAAGAAAAGCTACAGGAAATAAAAACCTTGTGTAAAACATGGACACACAAGCAGGTAGCTACAAAGCAACAATTACAATCATTGTTAGGGTCATTGCTATATATTACTAAATGCATCAAACCTGCTCGATCCTTCTTAAATCATATGCTTCAAGTTTAAGGGCACATCATGATTCTAAAAATTTGTTTTAGAACCCGAATTCTTTAAAGATTTACGTTGGTTTAACACCCTACAAGATCAGTATAATGGGGTTACATATTTCGATAACTAGGTACCTGATTATACAGTTCACCTCGATGCCTCTCTGGCTGGTATGGGAGCCATATTCGCAAATATGGTTTATACCATTCAGATCCCTTGCGAGTATAACCACCTCCATATAACACAACTAGAAATGTTAAATGTGGTGGTTGCCTTGAAGGTTTGGGCTGCCGTATGGTCCGACAAGATAATTGATATATAATGTGATAACTTGGCTGTAGTAGAAGTACTTACTTCTGGTAAAAAAAAAACCAAAGATACTTTTTTGGCTACTTGTGCACGAAATGTTTGGTTAATCTGTGCCATATTCAAC
The DNA here is from genome assembly GCA_964017235.1 of Sabellastarte sp. h YS-2021. Classification (NCBI taxonomy): domain Eukaryota; kingdom Metazoa; phylum Annelida; class Polychaeta; order Sabellida; family Sabellidae; genus Sabellastarte; species Sabellastarte sp. h YS-2021. Next base: position 69,490,561 of record OZ024938.1, read on the forward strand.
ATACAAATAAGGGTATGGCACATTCCAGGGAAATCAAATCACATTGCTGATTTGCTTTCCAGATGGACCATTGTCAAAGATCCATTCCATAAACTTCAAGAACTCATACCACAATTTATATCGATGCATACACATGCAGACTTGCTCAAACTGATATATAATTTATGTTGTAGATTCAATGACTTACACTTCCCAGCTTGCCACCAGGGCCTGGCACAGGTTACAGATGGCTTTTCGACCAGCTACGGCAAGGACATATGGTCGTATGTTTGCTGACTTTCTGGGCTTCCTGGTGGCAACTGGGATGTGCCACCATCAGGTAAACCATTCCATTTTGATTATGTTTATGCAATTCTTCTCTGAAAATGGCTTCACAGCAGCCAATATTGCCAATTACATGGCTGGTATTAGGGCAAAATGTATAATATATGACAGATACAACCCCATTTCGACATGAGCAAATCCAGTTGTTTTCTAAAGCACTTAAGATGGATAGGCCTCTCCAACCAAAAAACACCAACATTATTTCCACAGATATGCTCAGTAATATATTGCTGGTTGCACAAACTTTGAAATTTCCTGTCCAATTTACAGCACTTTATTCCCTGGCTTTTTTCACTTTCTTATGCATTTCCAATATACTTCCACATTCCATTTTGACGTTCGACCCATCAAGGCAGTTGGCTAGAGGAGATGTGATCCTAACAGACCAAGGGGGCAATATAGTTAAGTGGTCCAAAACTATGCAAAATAGAACAGAAATCCATACCATTCCTATTCCCATTCTAGGTGATTCAGTCTTATGCCCTTACAGAGCTTTAAAAAAATTGCTCGAATTTCTTCCAGGTACTCCAAACCAACCATTATATTCTATTCCCAGGTCCCATGGTGCTGTTCCCCTAACTGATTCTGTGGCCCGACACCATTTACATTCAGTTTCAACAAAGCTGAAAATTGATCCCCCTCTAACATTTCACGAATTTAGGCGATCAGGGGCGACTTGGGCTTTCCATAATGGGGTTCCTCATGGCACTATTATGCACCATGGCACCTGGAAATCTGATTCTGTCTGGAAATATATCAAATCCACACCTCAGCTTTCCTCTCCAGTTTCTGCCACCTTCCAACGTTCCCTACACTTATAATCTCATCTTTGGCTGTTTGGGGCCTCTTTACATCTTAAACACACATTTCTTTCATGCTACTCTTAAAAATCCAAATCTAAATCTATAAAACCAGGTTTTGGGCACACTTTGACCATTATCCATCATATGACCTTTCAAACTTGGGTCTGTTTCACAAACTAGCCCTAAGCTAGTTTTAAATTTGGGGTTGTTCTGGAAACATCTTTTCATTTATCAACTAGGTTTTCACCATTTTGGCCTTTATTTATCACATAACCTTGTAAATTTCGGTTTCCTTCTAAATTAGATTCTACCTAGTTTAAAAAATGGTATTTTAAAAAATTAGTTTATTATTTCACCAAAGTGTCCTCAGCCCTGGTTGTACTGTTGTGAAAGTTGTCTAATGGCAGCGGTTAAATGGCTATTAATGATTTGATTCAGTATCTATTTATTTATTTGGGGTTTTACGTCGCTTTCAACACTGTACAGGTCATATCACGACGGGTAGTTGGAAGGGCAGAGGAAACCAGTACATACAGTTCACTAGGGTTCTGTACTGTAAACTGCCGACCAACAGCAAGCAACTACCAGCTTTCCCACTTAAGGCCATGACGGGGATCGAACCCCGGCCTCAGAGGTGGGAGGCGAGAGTGTTACCATTCTGCCACCGTGGCCCCCTTGATTCAGTATCAGTAATTACTATATGTATTCTTAGACACCAACAAGATATATTAGTAGTTGTGTTATTGTAAATTTCATATGTTTATTAAAAAGTCAATAGATAGTGGAATAAATATTTATATATCCCATTTTGGGCTTTTCATTTGGTTCCCTCTGGGGAATGACATTCTAGACACAAAAACTCCTGAATTTTCTATTTACTATGTGTTTTCAATGACTTTAGCTTCCTGGATATCATAACTGCAAAGGCACAGATCCGATCATAACATGTTTATATGGAGAAGAAAGGAAGAGGTGACTACTCTTAGGAAGAGATCCAAATTATATTCTAGATACAAAAACAATGAATTTAAATGTCCTGGTGCAAGTTTGCAATAAACGAATGTTTTCTAGTCATAGCTATCAGATAGTTCTCTAAAGCCTTCTTTTAGCATGAATGATTATATTTACCTATTTGTCTATTTATTAAACATCATTAATCCATGAAATTTCTTATTTTATAAAATAAATTTTGGCCATAGTGCATGCCAAAAAGTAGGCTGCCCATTTCAAGAAATTGGCAAATTATGGAATTTAAGTAAACCTACTCCATCAAATGCGAAATAACATTTATGAAAAGAGTTTCATATATAAAAGTATTTTATGGCAAACACGAATTAACTCCTTATTTTCATATTCATAAAAAGTGAAACACACGTTTTACTGCAAAAATTTTAGCAATAGTGATACATCTGCAATATTACAACAATCGATACCTTTAGCACTTAAGGTTAGCACAATATTATGAACCAACATACACATAAGTGATACACTGATTTGTTACTGACCAAATGTCCCTTATATATGCCAAATATTTTGTGTAACTTGATTGTTAGTGGCATGCATAGTTATGAAATGTTGATTATTTCTGATTGATTCCATTATATATTCCATTTATTTTTGCTGCATTATTTTTGATATAGTTTTCCTTTTGATACAATGCAGAAGAGGCTAAGCCAAAAAAGCGACCTTCTGACCAAAAACAGAGCCCCAGGGAAGAAAGCAAGAAATTAAAGGTTGGTTGTTTGATATTCAATTTACAACTTAAATGAGTCATCAGTTTGTTGCCGCCATCTCCCAGTGAGTTATGAGGGTCACCAGACGAGGGACTTACAGTGGGCGTGAGTACAGAAAGAACTGACCCACTCGAGGGTCAGCTATTTAATCATCTAAACATCAAGTTATTCAGTACTGGTCACCGACCATACAAAACACCTACAAATAATCAAGATTAATTTGTTGTTTTATGTCGCGTTTAACAGCCAGGGTCATATTGCAACGGGTAGTTTACGGGTGGAGGAAACCATCGGGCATCGGCAAGTAACTACCAACTTTCCAACATGAAGCGCCCGGCCTGAGATTCGAATCGGCGGCCTCAGAGGTTGGAGGCGAGAACTCCAGCCGCTACACCACCGAGCCCCCTTACAAATAATCAATTAGATTCATTGTGAGAAATCTGATATAGGATTACAATAACAATTAGATAACAGACTTGGAAGTTAGACACTAAAATAACCATCACAATTATTATTATCACGGAATTCATAAAACAATACTAATTACCTCCATTAGTAATACGTCAACAACAACTATAAAAAGTCATCCCAATCATGTGAAATATTCATGATACTTATCAAAGTTATAGATCTGGTAATTAACTAAATCAAAAATAAATACAACTTGTTCAATAAAATGAATTTTAAGAGTGTCACTAAAATCAGATAATGTAAGCAAACAATAATCAATGAAAAGTTACATTTCCACTCATAACCGATGTAACTCTAACCTATAACATCAACACAACCCACAACACACAAAGTTCCTTCTCAAACTTAGTTACTGCAAAAGCATGTTTACCCTTTAAAATAAACTTCAAAACTGAACAAAATGTTGGCTTTTCCCGCAATTGTAACACTCAACCTGGCGGAAGTAAAACTCTTTAATTTCTATAGTTGTAAATAAAACAATTATCAGCAAATTTTAAAATCCGGCCACAATCATGGTGACAAGGTGATCAGTAAAAGTTGATCAAACTATAGTTAAGAGTAAATGAGGTCATGATGCAATATCAAAAGACATCAAGTTTAAAACACCATCATGCTTCCCTAGACAGGTTGTTTTTTATATCAGTACACTCTTACAGCTGAAGCAAATTGTTTGATCTGATCTGGGAATTTGATTCAGCAGGACTGAGATATTGTCATAGATGCATATAGATATGTTGACTGTTTCAATACAGATAGAAGAAGGCAACACAATGAGATTTTCCTGGTATGTATACTGAAGTATTGACACAACGACAGATAAAACTTCTGCCTGGGTGTAGATTATGAAATGCCAGATTTAAAATGTGATTTCCTATGATTGGCTACCCATTTTTAACTCTTTCGCCGCGAGTTTCACGTAGTAAAATGCGTATAAAATGCGGCAGTCGCCTTTCGTCGACATTTCTATGAAGCGCGGAAGTCGACAATAATCGCTGTTACGTACAAAATTGTTTACTGTGATAATGACGTGGTGAATACGTCATTTCTTTGTGTAAATAGACTGTAAATAAGCTGTAAATATTTCGTTTGCATCACATAATTATTTAAAATGCCTAAAAGACATTATTCTGCAAAAGAAACAATGAATTAGTACTATTTTCTCATTTGGCAATGAACCTATACATGCTTACGTAAATTATTCCTTATTTCCAGCAGAGAGCCTGTCAATCAACAAATACTCAAATTCTATTGGATAGTCGTCGGCCAATCAAAAAGCAAAGGAAATATAATACTTTCATTGGTCAAGGACTCAACCAATGAAAAAATTCTTGTTTTCTCATTCACTACTTGCGAAAAACAAAGCCGCGTTGAACAGATCAAAACTTATGTTAGCGTCGCGCTTGTTATATATGTCGACGGAAGTCGCCAATCACGCCGAAAGAGTTAACCAATACACCCAAAAATAAAAGTAAAAAATTATATCCCCAAAATATAGAAAAAAGACTGACACATCAATCTTTTGCTCCTAACCATGACCTTGAAGAAGTTGTAGGTCAAATTCATGCATCCTTACACATATGTATCAGCAATAGTCTGATATTTTCTTGTCTCTGTGAGTGTCAAGCAAACAAATTGAAAACCCCAAATTTAACCTTAAGAAGGCTTTGGTCTTTTGCTGGAAAACTAAAGAAACAAAACCATAGGCTTGGGCAATACACAAATTTGAAAGGTCTATGTAAAATATTTTATTGAAGTTGTTGGGAGAGAAAAACAACATAAAATAAGCTGTATTTACAAAGAATTATAAAACAACTGAAGCAAACTTGTATGTCACCATCTTGGTTATTTATATGCAAGTGCGAGCATGTAGGAACTAGGAAATCTTCAACTGCATTCTTTACTGTGACAGAGACTAATCTTCATTTTTATCCCCAGAATTCGCAAACACAATATAAAAACAGAGACAATTAAAATAATAAGAAATGAAAAGTATTTGAGACTGGCACTTGTTTGTCCATTTATAACACCAATGCTGAAACAAATGTTCATCCTTTTGATTCTGCATGCACATCAGGGACCCGTCAACTATTCTTAATGATACACATTGGGGACCTGGGGTTCCACTCTTCTTAGTTTTTCTTCAGACTTGGATAGGAGTTGGTGGCTCTGTTCTGAAATGTATGTATTGTATGTATTGTACGTATTTTAAGTGCATAATTGAAGAAAATGTAGTTCACATGCAGTGCATGCCACAGGATTTATTCTCACAGATCAAATCTCAGGAGACATATAAAAAGTGTTCACCTGAACTATAGGATCAAGTGTAATATGTGTGATCAGGAATTCAGGAGAAAAGAATATCTGGATAGACATATGATACATTACCATTCTGATGTGGATACCTTCTCTAGGACAAGAGACTGCATTGACAATGAATCAAAGGATATCCCTACAGATCAGTCAGGTTGTCCTCAGGATAACACAACTGTAGTCAAGGACACTCAACCGGATCTGAGTGACTTTTTTAACAATCTGTGGCCAGAGGATCACGAATCAATAAATAGAAGGGACCCTACTCCAAAGACATGCACAGTCACCACAATGACCATGCACAGTAGGACTCAGATATCAATCAGTACACAAACTGATATTTGTGACTTACCCCCCCAAAAAACAGTCACACACATGGGTTGCAACACCACCCCGAAGTTTGTGAGGGATAAAACAACTCAACATGCACGTTCTTTGATTTCCAATGGAATATCTCCACATTGTGTATTCGTTGATAATCCACCCATAAATTACTGGGAAGAAGACTCATCTCCACCGGGAACGCCTGACCTTGACATCCCCAGCTATTTCACTGAGGATTTCCAACTGAAAAGGGAGGAGCAAGGACTGCCAAGATGCACTGCCTATCAGGGTCCAATAGGGGAATCAGCCTCAGAAGACCCCCTCCCCCCACACATGTCAGCCGAAGTTCCACATTGGGGAGTCATCCATAAGAGTGAACCACCAGTGGACTTTGACTTGTTGGATTACATGAACAATATGTGCCAGAATATTACACCACCACATACCAGCAATTGAAAGGTTGGGTGAAGAACTAAACAGTTTATTTATGTTTCACAATTATTCACGGATTATTTTCATGTAAATAGCGGACTTAAGACTATATAATAGTCTTGAACTTTTTAACTAGTTAAAATCAACAATTTTACTAGTTGTGTTTGGTTCTTATATTTATATTTTTTATATTTAGTACTGTATAAATATTACTCATTACTTAACTTGAATTAAATAGTTATTGTTGTGAATCGCGGTTATTTTCATTATAAAATAATCCCAGCAGACATACATTAAAATAGACCAAATGTAAAAAATTGGGCATTATTTGTCTCCAATATATATTCAGTCTCATTATTTTATAAAAATCAAACTATAGGCATCCATAAAATATGTTGGATTGCCACCTTGCCTCCCATTATTTATTATTTTTACAGACAATTATTCCGGTATAAATACTTTAACGAAAGTACGGATTATGGGTGAATAAGTATGAATAATCACCACCAACTTACATTCACAAAATCAATGCTATTGAGTCCTGATGTCTGATTCAGTGCCACAAGACTGAGTTTGATATAATCACCCCAGTATCCACCTAACCTAGGCGGATTTTGCAAGAGGTGACTGAAATAGGTCTACTCAGGACTCAGAGAATTCATACTATGAGACAATGCTTCAGAGAGTGCAACTCAACTCTCTTTGGGATAAAGGGTTTTCAGTGGTTTTTCATAAAGGGTTTTACACATAAAAATATTTTGGTCAATTTAAAAATGAAATATTTATTTTTTAACAGTCAGATACAAAAAATCTGATCCGATCCGCCGGATACCGGATCTGATCCCCAGGATCAGAGAGGATCTCATATTTGCACTTCAGGTGATCCCCCCATCCCACTCACAGCCTCTGATGAAAACTGACATAACCAGATCGAAATATTCACACCTACTATACTGTGAATATAAGGCAGAGATTTAAAGTCTTGACTCATTCTTCACTGACACAAGATTGTGTTATTTTATTTTCTGTTCTGAAATGGTTCACTTCCTACCTGTCTGAGCGATATCAGTCAATAAAATTTGGATTTACTCTTTCTGATCTTTGTAAACTCCTATTTGTGTGCCCCAAGGTTCTGTCTTGGGTACTGTATTGTTTTCATTGTACACTAGTCCCCTCAGTTTGATAATTAGTAAATGCAAAGGAATAAAGTATCATTTTTATGCAGATGATACTCAGGTTTATGTCCATCTATCCCAGAAGAATTCACCTGATGCCTTTGAACAGTTAAACAGGCACCTAGATGGTGTGGAAGAGTGGATGTCAGCTAGTAAACTCAAACTGAATCCAGATAAGACTGAGTTTATTGTACTTGATTAAAAAAGGCAGAGGGATAAGTTGAAAGCATATTTCCCAGCTACCATCTTGGGTAGTAACCTCTGCCCGGCTGAGTCATTCTGATTTTTCCTTTCCTGTCTATCAATGTCTGCAAAAGTCACAGAAAGCATACCCACCTTAGTCTTACTCACCCCTGGCATTCTATGTGGTGCTTGGCCCTTGTTTCTCTTCCAGGACACTGAAATTGGTTGACTGCTATGATTTTGTTGTGCCTTAGGGTCCCCTTTGAATAGGGTGATTAAGCGCTATAAAAGTCGAATTAGAATTAGAATAAGCAATGATAAGGGGTTCTGTAAAATACTGAAAACTATTTCCCCACTCTGTGTTTCAAGGTATTTGGGGCAAATATGTTCAGAAAATTATTTCCCAGGTATCATTTCCAAGTATATTTCTTATATGTATAGATATACAGATTCGTTTGTAGCTGTATATATTGTTCAGAATACTACTAAGATGGAAAATTCTTCTTTATAAAAAGGTGAACAAATAAAACCAAAATAGCTTTTTGTATTTCAAGTATTATGATTGATTGCTACAAAAGTAGAATATTTAGTGTATAAATTTAGAATCTACCAAACAGACTAAATGATATGATATATAACAATACTACATTTACCTCTACTAGAGGCATTGTAAGTATTTATAAAACTATGGAAATATAGTTCAACTGTTTGTTTGGTAACACAATCGTAAGGATTAATAAAAAAATGAAGAGAAGTATGTAGTTTTACCTACCTCAAGGAGGCTTTGTTTTTGGGTATGTTTGTGTGCCTTAGCTTAGTTTCCTTAGCTTTACGCCATGGTTTGTTAGTCAGTCAACAGCTATTTCGCCCTGTTCACATATCACACTTACAGAAGCCTTTTAGATCTATACTTTTGGCTCTTGCTGTCACAATCATCTCTATTTGTGCCCTTAAAATACTCTTTTTAAACTTCTAGAGTATTAACCTGATTAAAAAGTAACACGACTTTCAATTTGTTTTGCAATATTTAATAATCTGATAAAATATGCTTGCTTGAGAGTCTTAAAGTTAAATGGTTCGTTGCATGGATTCACCTCAAATGGAGAGTTTTTAGATTGTCAGAAAACACCTTGCAGGCACTTGTAAGTATCAATATCAGTTGTTATGGCTTTCCTGGTCAGATCCTTATATACAGAAGTTGTTCTTGAGTGGTTGCAGAATCGTTTGTTAATTTGCTTTTTTGATAAAGATCATTCAAGTCAATTGTTCTTTGTATGATTATTTAAATTGGTGTTCTGTTCAGGAGTGATTCTTAACAATCAAGATTAATTGGTTAGAAATTTGGCATTACATCTAGATAATGAGAAAGTCCATACAATTACTAAGGAGCCTTTATAGTTGTACAAATGCAGCTTTCAAATGTGCATTAAGCTTCCTCGGCCAAATAAGAAACAAGGCCGAAAGAGGTTTCGGTCTACTGGGGTGCAGTAGTGCACTGATGCGGTCACCCATCCCAGTTCTAATGAAGGCCATAGCCATGCAACTTCAGTGGAGAGACAGATACTCATCACGCTGCGACACAATTTATGACAGTCTAGAGACAAAAGAAAAGGAAAAAAAAGTGATTCCTACAGCTCACACTTTCATGACCTCCTAATGGTCGTAAATACACACAGGAATGTCATTCAGTGGGATGGACCAGTGACAATATAGCTAAGTCAACTGAATTTAAGATGAAGAAAGAACACCAGGAGAGTGTTCAACTTGGCCAAGACTGAATACCTCCAATATGGCTTACGAGTAAAATGATAAAAAGTCTGGATCACCACCAAAATCTTCAAAAGTTATTCTATGTGTAATTGTTGATATATCCTAAAAAATCAGCAAAATGCTTGCATAACATTTTGAATCACTTTACATACAAACAAATAGACAAATACATGCCGTGATACACATAAGCTCTTTGGTGGAAGTAGGGGAGGAAGGGAAATTCATATTTGTTGTCCACTGCTACATGTATTTGACAAAGCAGTAGATTAGATTAGATTAGATTAGATTAAATAAATAAGGGATACCAAAGAGTGGGGAATTTTTTAAATTCCCAGTAAGCTTTCCCATGTAATAACTTTGCTGATTTCACATAAACAAGTGTTATTTTTGGCAAATATGTCAACAAATATGTGTTACATTAAACTCAATGCCAATAAAAGGTACCAATAGGTACCAATAAAAATTTCATTGTATCTGGTACTCCTCTGAATATATTTAAGAACAGAGTTATTGGCATTCCTCAGGTAAATATGACTTATTTTAAGTATTACTGGAGCAAAATGGTGAAAAAGGGTAACATTGTAACCTATATTCCTTAAATATCAAATGACATCACACTAGACAGCCATTCATTTAGTCACAATGATGGCTAGACTGTCATAGTGAGGTAAATGATATTTACTGTTGATCTGTTACAACTATTCCTGTGAGTAAAACTTCCCGTGTGTACTTTATGCTATAATTCCATATACATGACTAATGGCATGAATCAGTCAATTTCTAACTGAAGAGACTAGGACAGAAGTGAAAAGGCACGATATTTTTTTATCTGAGTGTAAAGGTAAGTGAAACGACTGTGCTGTGAAAAAAGTTGGAAGCAACTGAACCTATAAAGAATGGTTGTAAATAATCAGAACCAAAATGCATCTTTATTACACTCATTATGGCAACTGAAAAGTTGAAGGCAAAAGAGATTATAATTAGGATGGTTGTAGGCCATCTTGCGCAAAACATGATTAAATTGCAGGTTAAACATGGTTATCACAGTTGGAATTGATGCTCCAAAAACATTAACATGTATTTTACAATCCAGAATTGCTGGTCAGAAGATCCTGAGATGGAAGTCCAACTAATTTATCATGACCATTTTTAGAGTATCATGATGCATCACATTAATCTCCAAATGGGGTTGATTTAAGTGGATTTAAGTGTTAAACACTTTATCTTCACTATCATTATCAGTTTCTCCGATGTATATTACAGGAAATATCTGAAATAATCATTGAAGTTAAATTTGCAAAATTACTTACCATTTTTAGTTTAGTTGTGGCACAGGTTCAGAATATTCATTTAAGTGAATTCTGCCAATGCCAGCTTTGAACCAAAGATCATAAAGATGAAAGTGAAGTTATTAAGTACCCCACTTGTTTCCCGATCCTACATTCCGAGTCATGGACAAAAATGTACTTCCTAAAGTGCTATGAGGTACTTTCTTTTGTTTTAGACTTTTTCAGATGGATGTAATTTGGAAATTGCAAATGAAACCCTGTCCTCTTCAGAGGTTATCAAGCTATTCGAAACCATAGAAAAGGGCATTGCTGACTCACTTAGTGATGACATTATTTCCAAGGATTCTAAGGAAAGAATTAGAAGCAATGTAGTTACTGCAGGAGCAGGAGCCATAATCAGAGAGGTTGGTGTCACTTTGATCTGTTTAATATACTTTACAACAGCCACATGACAGTTCTGTTATCATTTTCCAAGATTTAAACAATGATCATTTGGACATTTTTGTTTCCATGTTAGTACAAAGATAACCAATGTATAAAATTTTAAAAGTGACACTGCAAAATTTGAAAAAAATCTGATGTTAACAGAGATGTTAACAATAAAATAGACACCAAAGACATGAAGTAACAGCAAGTCTACGTGTAAACAAATAGCATGACAATGTAACTCTGTCTCGTGTAGTGATAAGAGGAATATTTTAGTTCGTGTAATTGCCAGTAAATTAACTACACACACACACATATCATAATTATAACCTTGTCCATGCAATGGCCCATAATTGCCATGTATTATTATTGCTCATAAACCTAAGCCCCTTGCACAAAAGCAAAGATCTAGCTGAAGGCTAAACTACATGGCACATTGTTGAGGAGCAATGTTCAAGAGGGAGGAATGCAACCGCCTAGTCTACTTATAACAAGATCCCACGTCAATCTTATGGATACCTCCCCTGGATAGAACAGTCCCTTTGCTCCATCTCCTGAGGAACATAAACTGTACCAGTGGTAGAATGGAGGGTTCGAATTTTCCTTATTTTCACATCAAATATAACCCCCCAATTTGAATTAGGAATTGAATTAGGTAGGGCATTTCATTATGTAAAACAAATGGAATGCTGATGACTTAAGATGGTAGGAAACTGCCGCAGCAGGCTTCGTACAGAGCCATGCTAGTCGCAGTTTCCTGGAATTGAACTCTAGACCAACATATGCTAGACGTGAAGGGCTGCATGCTTGACAAGGGATAGGGGCACCTTGAGATGAAGTGACCAGATGGTTCATAACAAAAATGTGACAAGCACTGATTGCATTATTGTCCCATGTAAGCTGACCCTCCCCCACCCTATGCCTGCAGGTGGCCCTTGTATTGTGAACAACCATCCATGGGAGTGAGTTGGAATCTTTGACAGTAAGAATAACTTGTAGCAGAGCTTGATGTAAAGTATAAGCATCTTTCTGGTGATACACATTAGACTGTTGCGAAACAATCCACTGGGTCATCAATAGATCATCATTTGATTGCAACCAGTTGACCCATAATACTCCTTACTGGGCCACCTGACTTTTGGGTATTCAGTAGTTCTGTCTGTAGCATTACAACGACCTTACTTGTTGGGATTTCTACCTTGAGATGCTTGCATCCCGGATTGAGCCTTATATAACGTCATTGACAGCGTCAGCTATATTAAAATGCATCATAATAAATCAAGGTCAGGCAAGATGTGTTTGTCCATGTGTTAGCTAGCTGATCAGTCTCATTTCTATGGCATGTTGGTAGTGTTGTTTTGCAACAATGCCCAGGTTGATGGTGGAATGACGCTGTTATAAACAGGGAGATTACCTGTAGGATTCCAGTAGTGCAAGTCAGTCACTCAAGGATTATAACCACTACATTCAGCATTCAAGTCATGAGCTTTAATGGAACTCATATCCAAATCTTGGAACCAGGATACGATGTTTAGTGGAGTGGAAGTAGTAGAATGCTGTTCTGTGCAATCCATCAATTATCTATGAGTCTGTCAGTTCGGACCCTATTAGATACCTCCAATCTTTTTGCATGGGCAGGATGTCAGAATTCATGGGCTGACATGGATGATTCAATTTGACAGATGACTTTTTTCTCAACCAAGTGCCTTGTATGTATAAGTCATTCTGTGAAGCTCCACTTTTTACTTTACTGATAGAGATCCTAGCCCAAGCTGAAACTCTGGCATGATTGCTGGCGTTTCATGTTTTTTGTGTGTGTTTCCAGGCTTCTTTTTTGCCAAAATCCACACAAACTCATAATATTAAATAAAATACTGAAATGAAACCACAATGTTAAAAGTATAAACTAATCATGAATATACCTCGTTCACTCGATTAAACTTCTGTTCTTTTCACATCAAAACTTTCAAGCAATGTGACTAGGATTCCCAATTTCAAAACCAATGAGTTATGACCTTGTTTATTGAATCGGGATTTTGATTATGTAAAACAGAATGCCATTGACTTAAGGTAGTGGGCTACCTATTGAGCCGTACTAGCCCCATTCATTTATGGTGAAGTCAAATTGACTCTCCTAAATGTTTTTGCAGGAATTATGTATTCAAATTACATTATCTGGCTCCAATAGGCATCAACCAATTGGAGTGATTATTTATGGCTATTATTTGGATTATACTGCACTCAATAATCCACCTCCTATTCTTGCTTCTGTCTTGTATGGCCATAAATGTCACCAGAATTCACCACTTCAAAAATAACACATGAAGTTGAATAAATTTTACTATATATTAAAAATTAATAAAATCACATTAAACATAAAATATATTTATGTTAAATAATAAATAAAATTTATTCTCATAAATGAAGCCAAATAACGAAACAGAGGTTGAGCTATCTACATAAAGCCAAATAACAAATAAAAAGCCAACAAGGTTTTGATACATTACATAAATCAAGCAAATTATGACATCACACACTATTACACCAATGACGTAACATACAAAATTATGTCATAAACTATTGATACCTTAATAACATTGTGGCATCACAAAGAAGTAGGTAAGTAAGTAAGAAACACTTATAAAGTGCCGAATTGATGTAAACATCCTCTAAGGCGCTGATGTGCAAAAAGGGATAGTCCAGTTCCAAACAGGGTCCGTTACCATATTAGCATCTGATAGGGGAGATAGGCTATGGTGCAGGATAAGTCAATCTGCAAAGATATGTTTTCAACTGTTTTCTGAAACCAGAAATGCTTTCTGTGGTTCTAATGGCTTGAAGAAGCTTGTTCCACTCCGTGGGAGCACCTACTATGAAGCTACGCAGCCCTGATCATTTATTTGGTTCAGGTGAGGAAATTGATAGGCGATTGCCCTGTGTGAGATCACTCCTCGTAATTAGAGAGGAAAGATATGGAAAATGAAATGTATTGCTTTGTAAGTAAGAAGATTGTATTTGAACAATATACGGTAATGAATGGGAAGCCAGTGTAGTTTGTGCTGGAAGGGTGTGACATGACAATATTTATTTAGCTTGCATACCGTATGACATAAGGCATTTTGAACTTTCTGTAGTCTGTTAGTATATGCCTTTTTGTCTTGTAAAGGAGTGAGTTACAGTAATCCAAGCGACTGCTAACCAAGGCATTTGCCACCCTTACAGCTGTGTCATGATTTAAGTACCTGCGGACCCTTCGTAGTTCCCGGAGATGGTAGTAACTTATGCGACAGAGATTGGCCACATGTCTTTGCATTGAATTTTCCGCATCCAGGATGACACCAAGGTTTTTGACCGATTCAGCTGGTTCCATGCTGTTGCCAAACAAACTCACTGGGAAAGATGTCTTCAGGGAGCTTCTAATTTGATCATCACCAATCACTATGAATTCCGTGTTGTCAGGATTTAATTTAAGTTGATTATTTCCCATCCAAGCCTGGACCGCCTCAAGGCAATTTGACAGTTCAGTGATACTGGAATCAAAATTGCTACAGTCTAGTTCCAAGTAAATTTGTGTGTCATCTGCATATAAGTGATGGGTCACGTTGAATTGAGATATGACTGAACTAAGTGGGGTTGTATATAGGGTACAATGGAGTGGCCCCAGGACTGAGCTCTGGGGAACCCCATAAGGAAGTTGAAAAGCATCTGAAAGATGTCCATCTATCTTGATCCGCTGTTTCCTTGAATTGAGGTATGACTGAACCCACTTTAGTACTACCCCATCAATGCCATACCAGTGCTGAAGGCAGTTGGATAGGATTGAGTGGTCTATTGTATCGAAGGCTGCAGATAAGTCTAAAAGGACTAATCCAACAGCTGCACCCTTGTCCATTGAGGTGGCAATGTCATTTTGTATTTTTAACAATGCCGTTTCAGTTGAGTGAAAAACTCTATATGCAGACTGGTTTTCATTAAATATACCCTCGTGAGCCATGTGCTCATTTATCTGCCTAGCCACAGCTTTCTCTATAAATTTGGAGATGTAGCTGAGGTTTGACACTGGTAGATAATTCTTGAGAATATTTCTGTCAAGACCAGCTTTTTTCAACAAGGGTGTAACATGTGCCGTCTTAAAACAGGATGGGAAACTGCCCACCTGTAGGGAGTAGTTTAAGAATTTTGTCTGTGAAATACCTGCCAAAAGTGTTGATTAAACTGTTGATGGTAGTATGATCTGGGAGCACAATTTTTGGTGATCTATGAAGGACTTTCTTTATGGAATTCCACAAGGCCTTGGGGTTATGCTCATTTTCCTTAACCATATTACTATAGTATTTGGTCTTGGCACATTCCAGGAGGTGGTTGAAATGATTCACTGCGGCTCTATACCTACTACGGTTAAGGCAGATTTGTCCCTTCGCAACTCCTTCTCAAGTTTCCGCTTGCATCTCTTTGCTGTCAAAATCTCGCTGTTTATGAACCCTTTGTTGGCATGTTGTGGAGTTTTGCGCTCATGTACAGGTGCATGCTTGTCCGGTAAATTCCTGAGGGTATGAAAATACTGGTGTGATAGTAAGCTGGCTGTTTTGTAAGGAGCCTGAATAAGCTCAGAATTTGCAATATCAGACATGAATTCGATTTTGTTTATCTTGCTAAGTTTTCTGATTTTTAAGCGTTTTACTCTACAGGAGTTTTTGACCAGAAATGTTGTGGTGAAAAAGACAGCCAGATGGTCTGATATGCCATCCTTTACATAATGGTGAACTGAGGAAGTTAGGCATTTACTAGTGCAGAGTACATCAAGGATATGCTCCTCCTTTCTTGTCCCTGCGTGGGACATGGTGAAGCTGGAAACCTGCAGGCTTTATCTCATATATTAGGCCCTGTGTGTCCGATGGCCTTAGCCAGGTCTCAGTGACACCAACCATGTCAAGGTCATTTGACGAAACAAAATCACAAAAGGCCGATACTTTGTTACGCAGTGACCTGGCATTCAGGTGACAGTCTTTGAATTTTCTGACCGATGGACCTGGGTTCAAGCTAATGTCACCGGAAAGAATCAGGATGATGGACCAAGGGTTGACATTTCTGAAACAGTACATCACGTGACGACAGTGGGCCTGCAGGGCGACAAAAGCAATGTTGCATGTGTCCAAAGAGGATAGTAAGCTTAAATAATTTTTGGTGATGGCAATCTACTTTCATTGGTAGGGGCTGTTGACTGAGCAGTCAAAAGGATAGAAAAACCAGAACCAAAAAGTGCAATGCATGACCAATGAAATCCAAATTTAAAAATTTAGAAATAGGTGCATCTACCTTTCCTGCGTACAAACCCCTCTAATTACAGCATCACTGTACCAAAATCGAAAGATACTAGGTTAGAAAGGATTAGATTGGTGCATGTGTTTGATAGATGTATAGAATTAAAATTTAACAAACAGTGGACAGGGAATGTGGATTGGTAACCAATATTTTATGATATATATCTATTTTACATGCAATACACTTGGTGTGCTTTGTGTGTGAAACATTGAAAGTGTTACCGCAGGAATTATCGGGTGGGCGATAATACCTGTTCAATGACAAACAGTACTTTAAACTACTATCTGAGCATACTGACAGTCTGTAATCTGTTGGTTTCTGAATTTTCATCCAATGCATACAGGACCAGTAAAATATATAAAACACTGACCAGTTGCTTTTACAAAGTTAAAAATTTTAATCGAGAATTAAAAAATCACGTCTTCCCTGGCGAACGCTAAAACTACCTATAGGAAGTCACTAAGACATTGGTAGTTGGTGTATTGTACACACAATTAGAAAATTTATTTTTAAATGAAAAAAATAAAATTAATAAACCTATTATAATAAATAAAAGAATACACCCAAAGTGATATAACAATTATAAATACATCAAATAAACATAAATTATAAAATTATAATAAATAACAACTACACTCATATCTGATGATATACCTTTAAAAATAAGGCTCAATTAAGGGCAAGAAAAAGAGGTTTTACTGTACATCTTTCAATATGCAGACAATATTGTAGTTACAACAGACTTTTATAGCAAAACACCACAAAGTCGATAATAATATGGGCCTTTATACCTGGACACAACCACCAGAACCACTCCACCAACAGATTTACAGGTGCAAAACCGGCTCTGAACCGGTTTTAAACCGGGTAAAACCGGGGCTGCACCACAGGATCCCAAAAGTACTACAGGGACAAGAATAAGACCTGGATACCTCATAGCCTCTGACGTGACTGAGAAATATGTTGCCAGTCGAAATACAATTGACCCAGAGTTAATTATATAAGGTATATACTAGTTTATTACTACCTAGTTTGACATACAGCAGGAAGCAGATTTTTTAGGAATTATGTATTATATAGGTTTTATGCACAAACTGCATACTTAATTTAATTTGTTTCACTAATACTGAGACCTTTATAGAAATGTAGTTGTACTTTAGACAATCATATTTTACTTTTTATCATTTCGTAGTGAAAAAAGGATTATGGCTCATAAAGATGGATGGTAAGGCACAAGATATGGTTGTATTTTTATGTGTTGCATTGAATACAATACACAACAATACAAATGAAAATAGTAGTATTTATACTGCAATGTTATTGGAGTTCACATTTAAAGAAATAGTTACAAATAATCTTTGCAGACAAAAGTAGTTTAATAACAATATTGGAAAAAACCCAGAATGCAATCAAATGGTTCAGATAAAAGTCACAAGAGTAAATTTAGAATTCTTCCTTGTTGAGTTCCCACTGTTTTTTCTTGCGGTTTCTGCTGAATTTGTTTTAGAGATAGAGGAATATATCAGGGAACTGATTTATTTATTTGGGGTTTTACGTTGCTTTCATCACTGGAAGGGCAGAGGAAACCAGTACATACAGTTCATTAGGGTTCTGTACTGTAAACTGCCGACCAATGCCAAGCAACTACCAGCTTTTCCACTTGAGGCCATGCCGGGAACCGAACCCTGGCCTCAGAGGTGGGAGGCGAAAGTGTTACTGCTCTGCCACCGTGGCCCCCTATATCAACAAACTGAATCTTACTGAAGTAAACTTTAGAAGTGCCTGGGAAAGAAGTGTCGCAAGAAACCCCAGAATATTATTGCAATTGTGCTTTTTTTCAAGCTGACCATGAACTGAATCAACTGTGGCCAATTTTGACTTTTATTCTACATAAATAGAATTTAGTTGTTACTTACGACTGAACATGCCATACTACTTGTTTCAAGAGATAAGGCAGTCTAATCACTGCCAGATGAAGTCATTTAGTATTCATAAGATTTTATTCATGAAATGCTTATTTGCTGTAATTATTGGATAGCACTGTACCAGTATAAGTAGACAACCATAACGTATAATTAGAAAGTATATGAAGTAATAAAATGAAATAATCCCCTGGTTATGAGGTATCATCTTGTAATTAAAACAAAGGAATATAGTATGTAATAATAAGATGGAACATATTTTAACTGTGGTTCAATTCTTGCATTGCATCTTACACTGGTGCCACTTCAACCCCAAGTACTTATTTATACCACCAAAAACCACAGAATATTGTGACAATCATGCCCCTTTTTTCAATGTTCCCATGACCTGATTCAACTGTGGCCAATTTTGACTTTTATCTTATATGAAAATAGAATAAAATTTAATTGTTACTTAAAAATGTATGTGTACTATTCATTTCACAAGATAAGGCACCCCAAGCATTACAAGATAAAGTCATTTAGTAATCACAAGATTTCCTTTATCCCATAATTATTTGCTCTAACTATTTCATAGCACTGTACTGGTATTAATGGACAACTATAACTAATTAGTAGAAGGTATTTGAAGTAATCGCATGAAATAATAATTTTAGTAGGCCTTTCTTTTGTAATTGGAATAGAGTTATATCCTGGTAATGTGGTAGTATTGTCTAATTAAAAGATAACAGTAATATGTAATGATAAGATAGAACATAACTTAATTATTGTCTAAGTATTGCATTGTATCTTATCCTGATGCCCCTTTAACCATAAATAGTAAGTACCCTAGCCCACCACCAACAACAGCAACAATTCTGTCAACTGTTGTAAAGCAAAACTCTTGAAATATCTGTCATGTTTTTTTGCAGATTTTCTTCAGAAATTAAAGGAAAGTCTGGAACCCCAAAAGATGGGAGAGTTTATGAATGCATTAGAAAGGAAACAGAGAAAACATGCACAGAGAATCAGAGAGGTTTATACAAAGAAAGAGTCTGAGCATAAGTGTAGCCTATGTGGGTAGTCTACACCTCTAAGTGATGATCCAAACAAGGAACAAGAGGCAGAAGTTCCATCTTACATCTCATAAATTTGTAAATGCATATATTGGAAACTGTTTATCTGGTGAACATTATTTAAACTATTTTCATCTCACCTGTGTTGTATTTCTACTGTACAAACTAATTTTAAAATTAACCTGCTTTCAAAAAATTTGATTAATTTCTGCAATAAATCGGCCCCCTTATTTTGTATTATGTTTCATTTGTGACAAATCTCCTACCCATTTTGTCGCATTGAAATACATGTGGAAATAGCAGAGACATTGTAAAATGGGAGTTTTCATATTCACCACTGCAGCTAACTATGGACTTGATTCATGACTACATTTGATATTCTTTAGGTATGCTTTCATTGGACAAGATAAATCTTAAATATGCAAATATAATGTTTTGTAAACTTAACTTGCATTTAAAGCTATAAAGCAGACTCATGCCTGGGCAGCAGGCTTTACCAGATTCACATTTGGGTGGGTAGGCTTTGTTGGCATTTGATACAGCTCAGAAAATGTATTTTTTTCTTGCATCAAGACATATGTTTCAAAATGTTTTTAAAAGTTTGAAATTCCTCTCCTGTGCTTCAAGAAATGTGCAGGAATATATGTGCTGGCAACTTGATACTCAATGTGCCTTTGGTGTCTTTTTCGAGTCACAAGGGTCGTCCAGGAGAAAGCAAATCTATACAGATATAATAATTGTAAAAGTGGTGGGTAGATCAATCTTACACTAAACCTTATTTCTTTGAGAATCCCTTTACAAATAAAAACGGGAAAAATATCCTTTGCTGAGATGACTTAGAAATGATATAGACTATACCTTGTGGGGCGGTATTCACTAACATTCCTATCTTAATCTTAGTCCCAATTTTACGATTTTTGTCATAAAAATATGTTAGGAAATCTGTCCTAGTGAAATTGGTATTCGCAAAGCATCACAGTCTTATCTTAGTCCTAACTATTGTCATAAAGTTAGGAATGCTTAGAGGCTGTCTCCTCTCAACTGGAGTTAATCCATCCATTGTGACACAAAAAGCAGACAGGAATGTTTGCATCACGTGATGAAATCTCAGTGGTTATTATGTGTTTATACAAAGTCTTATGAGATTTGCAACTTTGGACTAAGATAGGATTAGGAAAATTGTCCTAGCTAGGACATGATTTGTGAATACCAAGTTGGCCCCTATCTTAAGTAAGACAAAGGTCATAAATTTTATGACTAAGATATGACTAACATTAGGAATGTTAGTGAATACCGCCCGTGGTGTACAGAACCTTTGACTGAAGGATCCAGTGTTAAAGCAGTGCAATTTGTTATTTGGTTAGCAAGGTAACTTCAACAACTGCATTAAGCAATACCTTAGTCACAACTATCGATACTGGGATCACAAGCTACAACCAACTGTTTTAGTTGATTTTCAGTTATAGTTTGGTCCACCTCATATTTGTATAGGGTGTACCCAGGGCAATTTAGTGGATTTTGTGTTTTGCGGATATTGTATTCAGGATGACATTTTTAAATTGCTTCAAAAACTGGTCACCACCTCTGATGAGCTTTATTAAAGGTACACCATGGGTATGGATCGATGGGATAAGTATATGTGGGGGGAGGCTCATTCTTTAGTGTATACTAACAGGATATAAGGTCTTATGCCAAGAAGCATATGGATTAGGTACTCAAGGGGAAGCTAATTCATGCAGAGTCTGTTGTTGTTTTTTCGCTTGAATAATTTTATAATGCAAGCACATCAATCACACAGATGAAACACATAATATAAACAATACTCAGGGCAAACCACAATCTATTACACAACTAAGTGTAAAGTAAATGTATAGTTTTCCTTCTTAATGGCTATTAACACTAGTAGAGTTTCTTTAACATTTAAACTGTGAATATTACTGAAAAACAGTAGTTGTGAAATGATTTGATTATGTTTAGAATACTGTCCTCTGAAGTGTATCTGATTTTACGTTTATTAATATATTGCTGTAAGCAAATAAAAATTCTGACTTAGTAAGTTTTTCATTTAGAAATGTATTATGTATAATTTTTCGCTTGCAGAATTAATATATTCCAAGAAATCTGAGTCTGTAAATGTTCAGGCTGATACCTTAGAATTATATCTGATATACTAATGTTTGAATTATAATAAAAATGCAATTTCTGGTTTCCATTTTGTTTAGAAGAACAGCCATGTTGGATTAACAACATTGAAATATAGAAGAATAAGAAATAATTATATCCGCCATAGGTTTGGCTTGTATCTGTATTCAGGGTAGTATAATATACCCCATGTCATTTGAAAGCATTTTTTTTTGTTTTTGGTTCATTTTTGATCATGTCATAATTCAGGCTGACAGAGGTAAAAATTCACTGCAATGATTATTTTTGAAGAAAAATATATTCAGGTTTCAAAATTGGTATTTCATTTTTTCCAACACAATAGTAGACCTATCTGTTATCAAAAAGGATATGTTTATGAGGTACATATAGCCATCCAACTTGAGCCTGTCTTTGATTCAAATGGAAACAATGAATGACTTTTCCCGCATAACACAAAAACTGACAATTGAAACTCTGTGCTTCAGATGTGAGAAGTGAACGTTTCTTTTGTTAATTTTCCCCGATAGTCAATGCACACTCATGGACTACTGCAAATATTTCTATGTACTTAAAATCTATTAATTTAAATAGTTGACGTCCAGTATTTTAATGACAGCTGAGGATATTGCTGGTAGAGGTGCCATAGTTTTGTGCTAAAGAGAGATCAAAACTAGGTCATGAGATAAATCTTTTCATTGATGCGACAGTTATTTACAATTTCAACAAACTTCATGCTTTCTCAGTTTTCCAACATGGGTAGTCTCTTCATCACTGATGCCCCTAAGTTATGGAATGATCTTGCATATGATATACGCAGTGCTCCAAATCTCTCCAGTTTCAAAAGTCGACTCAAAACCTACCTATTTCAGAAATCATTCCCACCATAGCTTCTTACTACCGAACACCGGACCACCTCTCTGAGAACGACTCGGAACATGTCTAATGTCTTATGACTTATGCCTTATGAATTGGATGGTGTGCCTTAGAATCTGTTGATACGGAGATTAAGCACGTGGACAACTGATTGATTGATTGATTGATAGTGCAGTGGACAGGTGGTAAAACTATTTGCCTGACCCTTGTACTGTCTATTCTGTAAGACTGTCTACCATTTATAGTCAAGGTCACTGTAAGAAGAAAACTATTATCTGAAGCTTCCTCATAGGTAGTAGCAAAAAAAATTCCTCCTAGTGTGTTTGTTAAATTTGTAATTTAAATAATAAAGTATTATACTGGATAACCTTGAATGATAAGTTACAAGTGTATAGTAAAAACTGTAATATGTATAAATTAAAAATAAAAACATCTTCAAAATGTGAACAACAGGTACAATAGACTATCACTTGCTTTTGTGTAAGTTAAGTAAAAAATTTCGGAGGAATTACAGAGGTGTGTGAATACAACATAGTATACAGTTACAGTAGGAGTCTTGAAAGAAACAAAGGATCTTGTAAGTTCTTTTTGTCAAAGTTCATTAGTTATTTTAATCAACTACCAATATGTGTTTTATTTTGTACTTGTTCTTTGTGGTGCTATGTAGTTATGTATTTGGGAATTGTATAACCATACATAGTGCTTAATAAAAATATTTTTAAAAAATTTGGTTACACAATTGCTTATCATCAGAATACCTAAATTCTTTCCAATTTGTAGGTTCTATCATCTTCTCTTCCTCTAAAATCACAAAGTATCATATGAAATAACTGATTTTAAAATCTATAAATTTGCTCTTCTCCGCAAGTTTAATCACCACCCATCTGGATTCATCGCAATCTCAAACAATGTAGTTCAACAGTGATACGAGCTTAAAACACTCCAAAACCCATGGCTGTAGGATAGGATTTCTGAGGTCCAGATCTCTGAACTACCTTCAATTCAACAAAAAAAAAAAAAATTTGGTTGGACATGCCATGAGAACCAAGAATATATGAAACCCGTGCTTGTAAAAATAAAAGAAAACCTGTGTGCATAAAAAACGACAGCAAACATGAAGCATGAATATTTTAGAATATTTTGATTTAGAGACCCCTGAAATTTATAATGACATTAAGAACAGAATTGAACCCCTCATCAAGAAAGATCTCACATGGTATAGAAGGTTCAAGACTGCTGCCATCTTGAGGGGGAAATGGCCTCTCGAGAATGTTAGAGCTCTCTATCCTGCCTATTAAGAATTGAATTACCCAAGAGGACTGGCAAAAAAATGGAGTATCCCACATGCTGTAGGTTACCACAAAGAAACCAACCCATGCAGGGAGTAAATACTTTAATTACAAAAGCATTCCACTCCATTGTGGTGCTGACTCAAGTGGATAGGGACCAGCACATTCATTTGGAAAAATCTGTGCTTCAGTGGCTCCTGCTTCTGGCTCTCCCCTTATTATCTTTCCTTATATCTCCTGTTAAAACCTTTCTCAGTAAGAAAAGAAAAGCTAAAATATATCAAAATAGAACCATTATCCTTTTCAACTAAAGTTTAGGTATAAAATAAAAATTGGTAATTTGAGGCCATCTTAACATAATTTACATAATATTGTAGTTTCTTTGGGTAGACTGTCTGAATGCCATTTGTTTTTCTGAAGACTTTTGCTAATAAGGGCTGATAGAATTGGCTGGATACTTGAGAAAACATAAGAATAATTGAAATTACCAATCAGTAAGTATATAGATACTATCAATTGGGACCTGGTGGAAATTAGATGAGAGTGTAGACAGTCAGTTCATCAGATTGGCTGTAATTTTCCATCTGTACAGTAAATATGTAACAGCATTTGATTTCCCTGAGATATGTCTATTTTTTAAATCTAAATTTCAGGAGTGATTTTCAGTATGACTAATTAAGGGGCATCTCTATCAAATTCAACAGGGAAGAAAATGTGGATCAGTAAAGGAAGATTTATCATAATAGACCACTAACAGCTGATCCCAGATGTCTGGATTCAATTGAGACTGCACTACAATTTGTGTTTTGTAAACATTGTGCTCCATAAACGTTTGATTATATCATGTTGAACAAGAGGGTCTTCAGTGGTAACTGAGGGTGAGGAAAAGGAGAGGGCTTGTTCCCTCCAAATCGTCATTCAGGAATGGATCCTAACCCATTTTAGCTCAACTTGAGCAAAATATCAACTCGACTTAAACTTGATCCTTTTAGTGAAAATGGCCCCTGTGGTATAAGTATTGAGTAATTGCAAAAAACATAGAACAAACCTTAGCCACATATGCCACAAAATTTGGCTGCACACAGTCATGAATAATATACTTTTTACTTCTCACATATTACTAGAAATTACATCGATTTGACTCAGGATAGCCCAGGATGTGACATGATGAAGTACAATAAAAATTTTAGAGATCCGGATCAGTCTTAAAATTTAATGGGATCTAAGATGGACCAAGATCTACCTTCTGATTTTTTAGGAAGATCCACGCAGTAGTATTTGCATAACCCCACCAAAATTCAATTTCACCTAGCAGTCACCACAGTCAATGAAAACAGTGTTAAATTACTGTAAATTTTTAAACAGAGTAAGGCAGTTCAATGTTCAATAGAAGGGATGAACTATAATTATCCATGTTATGGATATATTACTGACTATGGTGTGTAGTTCAATATGGCCTTTTCCTGCTTGGAACATGTTTACAAGACTTGTAAAGCCGGTTTCCTGCAATACGTGATCTCTGTGAACTAGCTAAATAGCATATTTTAACCATGTTGTGTCTGTTCTTGTTGCAAATGCCCTGATTAGGATAATCTTGACTACTGTAGCAATCTGTTCAGAGGTTTGTCAATTTTTGATCTATGCAAATTCTGGTGTATTCAGAATATTCTCAACAATGTCATGAACCACAAAAACTTTGGTCGTGTAACAACCATTCTACAGATACTCCACTGGCTGCCTGTTGAGCACCCCTGTATATTGAAAACTGCAACGTTGCTCTACAGATTTCTCTAGGGTGGCTGATCAAGCTATTTTGGACCATCCTTGCCTCTGGTTACTTGCTCTACAGCATCAGGTGTAGTCACTCTGACCAGAAGTACCTCACATTTCCACCTTCTAACCCTAACTACACAGGTTACTATGACATTTTAGTTATTATTAGCATGTTGAAAAAAAATCCCTAAATGCCTGATTTTGTGATACCAGGTAAGATTCTCTATAACAGTTCCATTTTACAGAACAATAGAAAGACTAACATTATTCATATTTCTCGAGTTAGTATCTTAATACATCATTTAACCGTTGTTCTAGCAACTTGGGACAACTTTTGAGCTGGGTTTTGGTTGTAGGTTGTCTTCTCCCTGAACACAATCAAACTTAGAAGTGTCATCAAGAGGCACACATAAATTCTAAATATCATTAAGCGACAATTGAGTCATTTTGCAGAAATGATAGATCTCATGTTAAAAACTGAAGTGTTTGTACTTCCCTTTCCATCCCAAGATAAATTCCTTTTGTATGCTTTCTTTTGGGATAACTGTTTAATATTCATACGAAATGGTCCATATATACCAAAAACATCTTGAAGATTAACAATGTAAACATTTTGAGCACTCATACAGTAGTATTATTTTCATTTCTGACAATTTTGCAAGAAATTTCTTAATATTTTCTTGATTTTCTTCCAATTAAATGATTTAAAATGTTGCAGTGCTGTCGTTTCGGGTAACAATTTAACCCCAGGTATTATATGAAAATTATATGATTGGAGACGCTTGGATGAAGCGACTTCAAAGAAAACCTTTTTAATAAGTTAACATCTGACAAAAAATTCAAGTCTTTAAAATGCTATATTACTGTTAAAAATCAATCAAGAAATTTTATGCATTTTTAAAATTGAACATTTTGTTCCCCTAGTTTGTCATGAGATACTATTTCAAAATGGTGGCGGAAATTTTGGTTTCACAAAAGATAGCTTAAAAGGAACATCCATTCTAGCTTTTTTGTATACGATTTCTGTGAGTTGTATTTACGATTTTTTTTGTAATAATCCAGCACATGTCAGGCAGGTGTCATAGCTCACCACAAATGACAAAAAATATGCTTTGTTATTAGAAGAAAGCAATAAAAATAAGTTAAATGACCGATAAATAAAAGGTTCTATGTGGGAATTATAGATTCTCGTGTCCTCAGGTCTTACATGGCTACATTATTAGCCTTCCACTCGCTTGGCTGTGAGAAGGGGAATCTTATAAGCATCTACCATGTTGTGAGATGAAAGTAATTATTGATTGGTTCTGCTCAGAGTCAATCCCACGGCCTTTTGATTACACACTGAAATAGACACAAGTCTAGCTCTTCAACCAGCTGAGCTAACGGGGAATCCCTGGAAGATCCCAGGCATATATTATGAAACTTTTTTACATCATCTTTCAGAACAGCTTTCGTCACACCCATGCCAAACAAAAGGATGCCATTACATGATGACTACCTCAATCACAGCAAGTTGTTGTGAAACTGCTGATCCTTGTCAGAGCTATGCACATGATGCCTGTTGCTTGCATTTGGTGGGGCTTGCACTTGATGAAACAGGCAATCTCAATCGTTGTAATTGGTAGGTGTATTTTCATATGACTCGGCAATGGTTTAGTTGTTGGTGGGTAAAACTGTTATTGATTACCTTCAGTCGTATTAAGCCATGGTTTCATTGCACTTTTTGGATGAGAGATTGGTGTTGTTAGTGAAAAATCTGATAAAAGGCAGAATAATGTTAACAGAAAATTCATGTTTCTAATTATCATAGTGTACTCCTATATGCTCGTGTGTGAATTCACTCTGTGAATTGTATATCTCTATGCAATTTTACAATATGTCAGTCATAAATGTATATCAACCCGATCACTTTATTTCAACCTGATTATACTTTATTTCAACTTGATTACTCGAGGTGTATGAGCCTTGTTTATTACTGTAAAATAACTTAACTTTCAGTGAAGGCAACGTAAAAATTGATCATTGATTCCAGTAGTTGAGGGTGTTAACTATCCTGGTGTTAATTTTGCATGCGAAATGAACAGCTCCACACTGGCCTAACACCTGACAGCATACATACTGGAGCAGCTTGTACACTGGGGTGTGTACATATCACAGATTTGTCATGGTCTGGAGTCTTTCATGTCATTGCAGTTTTCAGATGGCTGTTCCATTGAAGCACTGCACAATGACTACAGCGCTCTGTTACTGTTGAACACTCTGCACACAAAATGTTATACATGGTCCTTTAGCCCATCAAATTGACATAATACCAAAAATAACTAAAATAAAAGTCAATAAAGTATTTAATTATTGAACTAGATTGGTTTATATTCAGCTGTAAAACAACTCCCGGTACATTTGTGACATTAAATGTCAAAGTAACTATAAATTCCAGAATACAGCCAGCAGTTGCTTTTTGGTATGGGGATTCCAATTAGTATCTAGATTTATTACTTATCGACATACAAGAGAGGTTGCAAATAGCTGGTACTTTTAAAGTTATGAAATGACATTCAACACCAAAGTCAATGATGTGCAACGTTACGAAAAATAGGTACCGGTGTAATGCAGATTGAAGCATCCCCATAATGAGTGTATCCCCTCCTTTGATCTTTTGGGGAGTGTATTATTTTTCTCCAACGTCTTGCATCCCAAACAATAGGCGGATTTGGGGGTACAAAATTTTGCAGCAAAATAGTGTATCCCAACAAAAAAGTGTATCCCCCTAAGTATTGTCTAACATGGTATTAATGCATATCCAGATAAATAGTTTCTGAGACTGAAAAAATTAACTGTTTTTCATTTTCATGATCCTGATGCCCCTTAATATTTTGTGTCACAAGATGAACACCTAGATACATTATGCTTTTTAATGACATATTGCACAGAGTTTATAATATCGCAAATTTAATTAAGTCCATTTTCATAAGTTAATACTCTATCCAATGGACAACTGCTTTACCAGTTGGCACAATCGGCCCTGTCAAACAACATAAAATAGCCCACAGCTCTAGGGAAATATTTTTAACACCATAAGATATAGAAGTGGTGTATCAGTAAAAAGTTCAGGATACTTTCACAGCACTGTCAGTTATATAAAGGTCCAAACAATGTTTCAGTAGAGAAAATAGAGTTTAAACTTCAACATACGGTGATCACTGCCCTTACCCTTGTTACAACATCCTGCACGGTGGGTATGAGAGTCAAGGACTGCCATAAAATGACCGCAAGCCCTACTCTTCTGTCTTGTTGATGCCATGTTATGTAGAAATACTCACAAGATGTAGCAAATATGAAAATAAAGTTCAGTTCTGCAAAAAATCCACAATTTCTTCGACATGTGAGAGCTTCTCAAAAACATGTCCACACAGTACACATGCCAAAGAAAAATAGCACCAGAGATGCCCATACCCCACAGCCTGGGGAAATAATTTTCAACACCATGCGATACAGTACAAAGATCAGGATACTTTTAGAGCAGTGTCCAACTTATGTTTAAGTAGAAAAAATATATTGTCTAACAAAGGAGAATGATAATGCTTGAAAAGATGAAGTACAAAACAATTCAATAACTTGATGTCAGCATTAATCAGCAAACTAAACATCACGACACTCTTTATCTACATTTGGCATGGCCAAATTATGGTTTGGATGTACTGAATATTACCATGCATAAAAAAGTGGCAATACATTCGATGAATGCTTATGTGCGGTGTTGGAGCAAAGACTGTGGCCCACTTGATGACATGGGCTCACTTGTTACAATGGGAAGTTGCAAAAGTAAAATTCTAATGAATGAATTCTAATATGAGTTTTAACAGTCCTTAATCTGTATCAAAATATAGACCCAAAGGTGCAACAAGATTTTAAAGGTCAAGATCACTACAGCAAGGTCAAATGAAGGTCATACTGTGACGTTGCACACCTACGATCCCCCTCTTATGTCCCTACCAAGTATCAATTTCCTGCACCTTACAGCTTCTGAGATATGGCGTGGACAAAATTTTATAGGTCAAGGTTACTATGGTAAGGTCAAAGGTCAAATCATGGTCACACCATTTTTTTATTTGCCTTTGGTCATACTTTACACAATATTACAAAATTAGATGTTTATATTATACCATGGATGAACAGTTACAATGATTTACAGTTTAGAACTTCATGATACACTTAAATGTTGATATAGCCTTCCATATCTTTCTATGAAGAGGTCTAAGTTTTTATACATTATAAATGACATTTTAACATTTTCAAGTTTACACTTGACAAATAAAAGAAATTTGCAAAACATTAATTGTCTCTTTGTGACTGTTAATATACCACTTACCAAGTAACACCATATAGTTAAACATAAATACACGAGAATACAATGTAGAGGTAACAGGGATACCAAAAAGGATCTGGCTCAAGTTTAACTCACTGAACTTGTTCTCTACGCCAACCATCTCTGGCCTTACTGGAACACCATCACTCACAATAAAATTATTGAAGAACACATATTCATTTCCATTCTCTTTTCCATTGTTTCCGGTTTTCGGGATTTAATTTTGTACCAACGCTGTAATATTTGGTACTGAAAACTTTCAGCTTTATAATTTGGAAGTACTTGTTTAACTGTGAGCTTATGATCTAACATATTTTCATCTATATTTCCCAATTTGAGGAATAATTTTTTTCCATTTTCCATTGTTTTCACAATATAATCTTTTAATCCAAGATATTTTTTGTGCATTACGAAAAGTTATTATATCGTAATTTTAAGCCCCCCCCCCGGTCTATTTTTGCAATAATAGTTTCAAACTTCCTCGCTGGCTTATTATACCACATGAAATTCAGTATTGTTTTTTGCAATCTATCTAATATGTATTGGGTTGTATATATCATTGTAAATAAATGGGAGAACTGAGACAATATTAATGACTTTATTACCATTATTTTTCCTTTCCATGACAGACTTTGTTGTTTCCAAATATTAATGATAGTTTCAGCTTTTTTTAAATCTGTCATCAAAGTTTAACGTACTAGCTTCTCCAACTGTTGGGGTAAACCAAATTCCCAATGTCTTAAAAGCTTTCTTTTTTGTTTTCAGTTCACAAAGATGCTTCGGTAGAGATAATTCAACATATATAAGATGACCCAATGGAATAATTTCTGTTTTATCTAAATTTAATTTCAAACCTGAGACAGTTCAATCTCTTGAAATACCTGAATTGCCATCATTATTGGTTCTATGCCCTTCACAAATAATGTTGCATCATCTGCCATTTGGCAAATTTTATATTTTATATACCTGAATTGTCTGGCCTAGCCTGGATAGCTTGTCTGCTACCACGTTCAGCCACCCTGAAATGTTTTGGGCTTTGAGTGTAACTTGTTTGCTGGTACACCAGGTCAGGATTCTCCACAGAAGGGCTCAAAGAGGGCCCAATTTCATCCAACCTTCTTTGTTCACATAGGCAACCACTGCAGTGTTGTCTGTGGCAAAAAAACTATCTTGTTCTAGCAGAGGTCTTGAAACTCTTTTAGGGCCAAAAAGACGGCCTTTAGTTTCAGATCATTTATGTGTAGTTTGCTTTTGGGAAGGAACCAGGTTCCCCCTTGGAGTGTGATTGTTTAAGTGAGAAGTCCACTCTTCTTTTGATGCATCTGTAAACAATTGTAGAGCATGATTTAGTGGGTGTAATGGTTGATCTTGGAGCGCATTGCTTTCCTCCACAATTTTAAATGAGGGTGGAGAGACTTGGGAAAGAGCATCACACTTTGTTGTCATTCTGGGTCCCTCCAGTTTTGCTTGATGTGCCATTTTGGGCCTCAAATGAAGTCAACCTGGATGAACCTGTTTTTCTGTTGCTGTCAAAAGCCTTATGAGCGATATCAAATGCCGGAACAGGTTCAGTTCTCACTTTTTCATGTTTACTAGCCAACCCAGGTCCTGACAAATGCTACTAGTGTTTGTGTATGCTGTAGACAAATTTGGTGGGATCTGGCCCATACCAACCAGTTGTGTAAGATGCTTATACCCTTCTGAAAAGCCATAAGTTTGGCCTCTTTGGTCACTACAGTGAACTCTAAGGGAGCTGTGGACAGGCACAATGGCAGTGCTTTGAATTGATATGTCTTGTCCTGGACATGAAATCTCAGATATTTTCTGGCATGGTTTTGTATGGTATGTGGAAGTAGGCGTCCTTGAAGTCTATGGATGTCACCCACTCCCATGTTTATTGGGAAGTCCGGATCATTTCTGGTGCCCCCATTTTGTATTTGTCTGCCTTGAGGAATTTGTTGAAATTGCTCAGATTTAGTACAGATCTCCATTTGTTGTTTAGTTATGGGACCGCAAATAGGCAGTTGTAAAATAAAGGGCTGTGGATGGTCATTCGAGCTTGTAGAGATGAGTCGATCTTGGCCATTACTCGAGTCTATTTTAAGTAATGAAATGTTTGTGGAAAATATTCTACATTTCAGCATTTCTGTCACATAATATCAATTACAGTTGTTGTTTTCACTTAAAAACGTATAATTTACTCCGTATTCTATAATATCTGGCTATATAGAAGACATTATTCTTGAATAGCTTCATTTCTGGAATCGATTATTTGTTCACAGAAGACTTCTAATGGTAGGTACTAAATCTCGTGGAATTTGGGCCATTTGTCAGAGGTCGAGTACTGAGTGCCATTTTTCAGCACCCTTCCTGCCCTAGTAAAAACCCAGAGATTCTTGATTTTTGACCAGCTCTACAGCATTTTTTTGGTGAACTGATGTAATCCCTCAAACTGGTAGAGGTTTCTGTGGAGAAGTACACAGCAGCTGATGATTGTTGGTGACCTGGTCAAGTTTAGTCTGGTCTGGAAAGGTAAGGTGTAACCCTCTATCAATATTTGTACTACTTTAGGTACTGCCCCCAAGGCTTTTCAAAACTGATTTAGTCTGACCCCTACAGGCAGATTTTGTTTGGGACATTTGGTGCAAGTTCACAGAACACAATTGACCTACACAGGGAACATTGTTGACATATTTTAATGACTGATGTATTACAACAGCGAGACTTACGCCTTTTCTTTGTGGTTGCCCTTGAATAATATGTGGATGATTTACAACCACTGGGTTTACATTTACTACTGATTGACAATAATTTACTGCCTCTCCAGACACTGGTCTGCTGACACTGATACAAGTTAAGTCTCTTGGTAGCTTCTCTGGTCCAGTTCAGTCCGGAATGATTTCTAACATAACCTGCTAACTATAATTGAAATGCTTGTCACAATTAAAACTTGGATACCCAAATTTGGATAAGTTGTTTCCTAAGATATACATAATATCATTTTGTTGTCAATGTCTTATTTAAAATTAGCAGGATCTTTGTCTCTTACAAAACTTACTTTACCAGATGCCTCAGTCTCTTTTAAAGCTGCTGTTCTTCCCAGTGGCGTAGGAATAGGGGTCAATGTTGAAATACATTTAATGTACAAAGCAAGATAAATACTGGTACCACTGTTTCCTTAGTAAGTAATACTATATAATCTGGTTTTTACACCTTTGTCTATCAGTTAACAATGTTACATAGTGAAAACATTACAGATTCAACAAAGAAGCAGCATAATTTATTTCTTCAAAATTTAGTTTATTCTGTGTTCTTTTATGTATTTTAATCATAATGGGTGAAACTTATTTCCAAAATTCTTCACAGTGTGAGTGCCAGTGTCAATCTTATGTTATCTAAAATTACAAACACTTCTGAGTTCATATTTTGTATAAGGGCAGTATGAATCCACCTTAACACAAATACCCAACAACAGCTTGATTATGTCAACAAAAGCAAGTAAACAAAGGCAAGACCGCATATTACCCTCTATTACTAGATTTCCAACTTCTTTCACAAAGGAACCTACACTAATGACTTCAAAGGTGTCTCCATCTCGACTGCCAACATTTGCCTGTTTCTTTGTCATTGTACAAGACATGTTCCCCAATTCATCTTGAGATGATGACCTAACAGCGGTACAGTCACCCACTACAGGACAATCATCAACAGCAGGCCCTGTTAAAAATAGCAAATATAGAACCTTGCCATGTTGCACTTAACAAAATCAGTTCTAATAAGTAAGGACATATAGGCATCATGGATTTCAGTCTTCTCCCCAGGTAGGAGGGGAGCATCTTAATTTGTTTCCTACCACTGTGTGTAATACCAAGCCATCAATCAGGGTTTTCAAGTAATCGGTTAAACAAAGCATTTGAACAGTCATTTAGCAATTGCCTTCTAGGAAATTAGGGAAGTTTGTCAGTTCAAATTTAATCCCTGACACGATAGGACATGTTTTGAAAATTTCTGTGAACACTGGAAATATTGAACAGACAAATATACCTGGAAAATTTATTGCATCCTGTGCCAGCTGCAGTGGTATTAGGCTTAATGGGATGGGGTTTGAACTAGGACATCTATCGACTGTAGACCCTGTAAAGACAAAAGTGAAATAAACAGCGAATAACACATCAACAAAAAGAGTCACATATTTTATGACCCCAGTTTGACCCAGAAGATAAATCTGGTTCGGTATCTAGACTCTAAACATTACAATACCTCCTTATACATTATGAAGCTGATAAAGCAATATTAAAGGAGATATGAATCAAAAACACTAAATCTGCTGTTTTATGACCCCAGTTTGATGTACTGACCCATATGGGAGGCTCAGGTGAAAAATCTGACCGGCTATCTAGACTGTCCACATATGGTTTCCCAATACTTTTCAATATTTTCAAAAGCTGTAACAGCAATAATCAAAGAGATATTAGGCTAACTGTAACAATCTGCCATTTTTACACCACTTGGACCATTTGGGGAGGTGACAGATGGTAGGGAAATTTGACTTGCTTTCTAGACTCTCCATATATGTTTTCCCATTACCTCCCAATATATATTTTAATGGCTCTAAATGTAATACTTAAGAAGATAATGTGGAGGTTTTCTGTTGGGAACCTGTAAGAAATTGCTCACAAATCAGTCAATTTTCATCAGATCTCTCCCCAAATCTAATCTGCTTGCATTTTTGATACTATTAACATTTTTTTATGGATTTTGATGAGCAGTCCAATGTACCCCGATTTTTTTTTGATTATGGGACTTAGATCAAGACCAAAGGTCAAATTTAAGCATGTGCAAAAAGTTTCCCACACAGGTCCAAGGTATATTACTGGCAAATATGGTTAGGATGTTTCCAATAATATGGGAGATATTCAAGGGATAACATAATGCAGTGGTGGTGGTGGCTGTAAGGAAATGAAAACAAATAAGCACATGAAAACAAATAAGCACCCTTTCAGGATGCCTAACTATTACAAGAAGATTGATTTGTGATGTAAGGACAGTGGACCTACATCTCTGTTTATTGTCTACAACTATCTGACTTAGCTGAGCACTTATTCAAGACAAGAAAATAATTTATACCCCAAGTGGATTTATAAAACTGGTATCAGGGATAAGGCCTGGCAAGAATTTGAATTTTATTATTTGTATGCCGGATGTAATATGACAGCTCTGGCAAAAATCCTGGACATTTCAAAATAGTGCTGTGTGCTGTAATTTCATTCTGTTAAGTTTGAAATCCAATTGGCAGAAGAGTCTTGTGTTAGGGTCCACAAATGGAACTTCAAGATAGAAGCCATGTTGTTTTAGCAAATAGAAGTAATTTTGAAATTAATCCAGCTAAAGTGTTGGCGCTACAACACTACTTATTTTAAATCAATCCTTGAAAGTGTCTTCAATGTCTCCCTAAACCTAGATATTGATGGACAGATGCATACACATACAAATGCACCTACTGACACTAATTTTGAAAGTAACCTAGTTCAGATGGTGTCCGATTTCTCTGTCTAACTTCAAACACAGCAGATCTGTCTTCAAATTTGAGTTTGGAGTCAATATGTTGACAGATGTCCCAATGTTGGACATGTTAATCTAATAGAAAAGTTGGTTCCATGCAACCTGCCCAAAACTATAACTTTCTAAAACAGAACTAAAATGCTTTTAGTACAAATTTTAATCAATGCACAAACTGAACTTATTAGTCACCTTTGAAAATAAATCTAAGATTACAAAGCCAAAGATGACTTCTGCAAGTTGTACAGGTTGTTGGCATTGGTAAATCAATTTTGACACTACATACCATCGTCACAAGAAGATTCATTCACTGCAGGTGACAAAACTTGCTCTAAAATTGGATAAAAAAGTTGATTGGCATTATAACACAAAAACATAAATTTAAAACTCATTATCAAATTATATGGAAACTAGTTTATTTCTGACTTTCTGATCAGGCATACTATTTCACTGGGCATCCGATATACAACAAAATGACTAAATCGAGGTTAATTTTTTTTTCTTTGCTTGAGGATATGCCGTGAATTATGAAGGATGTTTGTAACAACTCTTTTAACTTTCTTGGTCTCATATTTTCTAAAACAGGAGAAAACAACTGTCACAATGTGCCTTATTATGTTCGAATGCGATATGAGAGATATGAGCAATGAAGTGAACGACACCTGTCAGTGTTAATATGTTATACCCATCCTTAGGGCCATCATGACTAGCTGATCAACAACTAGTTTTAAAGATGGTAAACCGGAAACCCATTTTCCAAACCAAAGACAGTGATCCGGTTACATTTCATTTTCTTTTAACACATTCATCATTTTAACTTAAGCTACTAAAATATTCAATGGTTCAAGTGAAGAGAGAAGCAAACAGGAAGAGTGGAGGGGGGGGGGGGGGGGAAATCTCCCCTCAGTTTTCCGTGTTTGAATGTATTTATATATATTTCTAATATAAGGTGTTTCCGTATTTAGTTGTATTTTTAGGCATTTGCAAACTTTAAACGTCTGTGTAACAATGCTTTATAAGAAGACATTTTAATGTTACATATTTTGAAAGACGCCTAAAATGGTTAAAGTTTCCTGTATTTTGCATAATAAATGATTCATTATTCCAAAATTCCATGAATTATCAACATTCTTTCCTGTTGCGTGCATTTTCATCATTTTATAAATGTAATATGTCAAAATATGATGCAGTTTATTTTGTGGGCGACAATCAATAAATAAAATTGCATGCTGAGTCAGTAGTTTTCTACCCTTACAATCTTTGTTTTGTGTTTCGAAAGTTATTTATCATAATTGTACTTTCTCATCAGACGCTCGTGAAAACTGGCTAAGACCCCACCCTAAAGGACTTTTTGGAAGTGCAATTGCACTGGTTTTTGCACCGGTGCACTGATGCACTTTAAAGCAGTGCAGAGAAGTTTTGTTCTATTTTCAAAAGTAAATCGGTATTTAGTTTATTGTTCTCAATTAATGCTATTTTTGGGCATATTTTGAGTTTATAGGGCATCAACAAGTTTAGGATATCTAAATAACCTTTGACCTTGTAATTAAAGGTGTAATAAGGCTTAGGTGCTAGTTGGATGTTATTGATGTCCATGGAAGCCATTTGGATACGATTGACTCAATTAATTATAATCATAGTCATGGACAAGCTGATGCTTAAATTACATTTAAGTTGCTTATCTATGATTATGAGTCAATGAGTAGAGTTCGGATTTAGTATGGGCTGATAATGATTATTATCATGTATCAGGCAGTAGTTATTCATGATGGGATGCATAATGCCAGCCATAAGAATTCAGCTCTTAAAGTAATAATATAGGTTCTCCAAAACACTATAGCAAACTTTTATGGTTATACTATATGTGTTGCTTTTGTGCGCTATAGAAGTTTTACTTATTGGAAACAAAAATATATGCTGTTATATGTATTTATACAATATTTCATTGCAAATAAATGTGAGTGTATAGCTTTATTTGATATATGATATAGGTGAATATAGACACAAGTAAATAATATGTTATTATATTTTACCATATTCTATATGTGTATTGTAAGAAATAAATGTTGTTATTCTAACTAATGAAATAAGTAAACACAGTATGTTATTGTGACGAAAATAATGTTGGGTATTTAAAAGTAAAATGATTATCGTAATTCTGAAAATATTTTATAAAATATATTTAATGTCTATTTTTTCAGGATTGATGCCAGTTTGTGCCATTTTACAGGGGGCACAAAGAGACCAGGACGAGTGGGTTTCCTCTGGCACATCTACAGTATTGGTTTTGTATGGGATTTTTCCAGTGTGTCTCGTGCCATTGATGTACTGGCTGCAGTGGTAGAGCTGAAAATGTCTGTTTGGATGTCAGCATCTTGTTTAGTCTCTACAAGTGTAGTAGTGTTTGGGGTAGTCACGCTTGAAGTGGAGCTGCATGCTCCAAGGATACATGGCATATCCAGTAGTACTTGTGGTGTTTCAGGTGCTACTGGGGGGAGTGCCTTGGTTTGGCTCCCTATGTGTGCTGCAGGTTGGGTGGCCAATAAACCAATTTGGGTTGCTGGGGATGGTCCTCTCGATAATTTAGGTTTGCAGAAAATGTAGTCACTGTTTAGTGTGTCCACAAAAATCCTCAAACTACTGTCAAAGGTGAGGAGTGATAATTTACTAAATCTATGATCTCATCAGGCCTGATAACTATCAAAGGCTCAGTATTAGTCGCCTTACCCACCATCTCCAGATAGCTGATATCTGTATTTGTTTGCCTAGTGACACATTGAGTTAAAATGTTATCAACTTTTACTGGTCATTTATTCACACTCGTGGGACCAAACCCTATTTTTTGGATAGGTTACCAAAATGATACTTTATTGAATTTTCCGCTGACTGCTGACATCTAGTGAAAACTTGGTGAGTGATAACTTTATATGTTTACCTCTCTGTCTGCCTGTGTGCCTTTGTCATAACCGGTCCATTTGATCTAGGTTATATTTTTCAAAAAGGTGGGGCTGGATCTTTAAAAATACTCCCAGTCAGCCAGCATAGTTTTAGTCCTTTGATGTTTCATCTGCTTCAGTCTTTAACCAACTTGGTGACACAGTACAATTCCACTGAGTTCTTGTATTGTATACAAAGTGGTGTCTTAGTAATCAGGTGGACTTGAGGGCACCTCCTATAAAGTCCATAGCCGACTTCCCTCTGTATCTGTTCCAGGAAAGGAAGTTGCAGCCAAGTGTCATTGATGGCTATGGTTTAGCCATTGCAGACACACTGGGAAATTCACCCATTAATATAAGCAAATATTAGAATCTCACTCTCAATCTCACCCTAACCAGCTCACAAAGGTTCCCTGTCAACCCATTAAATATGCTTCTTTGAAGCATTTGACTGTCTTCCTCTTTGCTTTGTGTCAAGGCAAATGCTCAACTGAGATCAATTCTTGGCAAAATAAGAACGTCGGACATCACTCAGTCTGGTCAAAAGTGGATCTTTTCCCCACACTCAGCTTTCTTTCCAAGGACCAGCTGGCCAAAGAGGATCCAGACAGTGTGGCTCCAGTGGTTATTCCCAGCCCCAGCTCTGGATTAGTCTGACAGGTTTCTATGTCCAGTCAGAGTCCTGGGCTATTATTTTGGCAGGACCTCAGACGTCATGCAGAACAGGGAATTGGTCTCTGTCTCCTTCAAGAAAGGCTTTGACAAAGATATCTCCCCCGAGTCTGCTAACTTAACTGTTTTCACTGCTTTCAACCAAAATGCCTCAGTCTGCGTTCAGAAAGTTAAGCAGCACATGACAGCTTTCAATTTTGTTTTACCTCGCTCTTTATTTATTTATTTGAGGTTTTACGCTGCTTCCAACACAGTACAGTTCATATCACGACGGGTAGTTGGAAGGGCAGAAGAAACCAGTACATAGAGTTCGTCAGGGTTCTGTACCTTAAACTGCCAACCAATGGCAAGCAACTACCAGCCTTCCCACTTGAGGCTGTGCTGGGAACCGAACCCCGCCCTCAGAGGTGGGAGGCAAGAGTGTTACCACTCTGCCACCGTCGCCCCCTTTATCTCGCTCTTATGAGACATGATTTATATTTTGCTGGGCCTGTACAAAAGAAAGGAGTAAGTCATTTATGTTTGAATGGAAATTCAAGAATAAAATATGTAAAGTAACTTTTCAGTGTTAGCCAATCAACTTTTTGTCATTCCTGTTACTGAGGCGGCATGTATCCCTAAGTCTTGTTGTAATGCCCAGGTCACACTGTGGCGATGTTTAGTGGCGAATATGCGCGATCATGCAATTCGTCCTTGTTGGTAGCATATTCTTGGTCTATCTTCACTGTTCTCCAACATTCTCCATGGATCGTCATCTGGCTACGACAGTTTCAAACTGTTCAAAACTATCGCCACGCTTCGTCCATTTCTTTGCAATTCTTCACAGATGGTGGTGGATTCGTCGACTTCGTAGCACCCTCGTACCCCAATTCGCCACTTCGTAGCAGGCTTCTTCATTGTTCTTCATTGTTTGCCAACTTTCCTTTGAAGATTGTCGGCTGAAAGACGAAGAACAAACAACGATATTCGCAGCAGGGAAGCCATGCATCGTCGCCCCTGAAGAATATGCTACGAGGCCCCGGAGATATTCGTCGCTCCTCTCAGCCAATGAGAAGCGAATGTCGCAGTAGTTCGTCGGTGATTGGCGAACTGACTGCGCATGCGAAGAACTGGCTACCAATCAGCTACGACCTTCGTAGGTTGCGGCGAACTGGCTGGAGACTATAAAAGCAGGGCACCACGAACAATTGTCATCACTTGCGAATTTTTCTTCAATGCGTACACATCGACGAACTTTGGATAAATTTTATATATTTCATACAAGAAATATGGTGAAGAGACCTGGACTTGGAAAGAGGAAGAGGGTCACTCTGCCTCCTGTTGAAGCATCTGAGGAGCCTGAACAGCCAGAACAGCCGGATGAACTGCCTGCCACTCAAGCTTCATCATCAGACCCAGGGGATACAGCCACTCTGGCCACCCAGCCGGAAGACACAGATGACTTGGAAGAGGCAACCCAAGACAGCCAGTCCCAGGGGAGGTTCAAGAAGAAGAGGCTGGTGAGGATGACAGATGGGCAAGAGGATGAGATGGCTGAGTGGCTCAAGAACCATCCGGAAATGTACAACAAGGCCAAGAAGGAGTACAGGGACACAGACAGGAAGGAGGCTGCTTGGGCCACCCAGGCCAGGGCCATGGGCCTGGAAGGTGAGTTAGACTAACCATTATGATTTAACCTTTTCATAGTTTCAGGTAATAATTTAAATTGTGATGGAGGTACTACGTGTACAGTAATGTGTAAATGGACTTATGTTGAATGTTTACTTATTCTGTTAATTTATGTTATTTTGAATTGTACTCTGTCATCGTGTGATGTATTAGGCTTCACCCATTTGCAGATGACACCACAGATGTGAAGCAGTTTAAAACTTAATGTAACCCATTGTTACTTTGATAACCTACCTAATGTGTCCGTGTCTCCTCTTCCTTTTTCAGCCATCGACCTGAAGATCTGGTTCAAAGGGATGAGGACAAGGTATGGCAAGCTTACCTGCAAGAAGTCTGGTGACGGGGCAAAGGAACACACAGACAGGGACACCTGGATCCTGAGGTCTTTCAGCTTCCTGGATGACCACATCTCCAGAGTCCCCTCCAGGCAGTCCTGCAATGTAAGTACATTCTCACAGTCTGACTCACCTGGATATCCTGATGTTTTTGCTGCATTGTGTATTCTTGACTTGTAAACAGTGACTACCTATGGATACAAGTTTGTAGCTGTAACACTAATGTTTGGCAAAAATCTGTAAAGTTTTCTGTAGTGACACAGGAGTTCATACTTGTTACTTCACAGTACCTACCTAAACTGTTTGTTGAACATGTATACTATATGCTTACCATGTGTCTTTGTTCTACTGTACTTTCAGTTGAAACCAGCTTCCACCACAACTGCCTCTGCCTCTGCCGCAGCCACCTCAGCCTCTGCTACCTGCTCATCTG
Organism: Sabellastarte sp. h YS-2021; assembly: GCA_964017235.1. Taxonomy (NCBI): domain Eukaryota; kingdom Metazoa; phylum Annelida; class Polychaeta; order Sabellida; family Sabellidae; genus Sabellastarte; species Sabellastarte sp. h YS-2021. Next base: position 69,532,146 of record OZ024938.1, read on the forward strand.
CTACCACCACTGCCTCTGTCATCACCTCATCGGCCTCTGCTGCTTCTGCAACTGCCACCATGCCTTCACACCTATCCACTGACTTGGATCCTGCAGATGAGCCCGTGGAGTCAGGATCACTGGGTGAACCAAGAGTGTGCAGCACTCCTCCTCCAGGTATCACCCTCTCTGGGACTAGTGGCAGGAGAGCCACAAGGATAAGTGCCAGCACTGAGTCAGAGCTCCTGGACAAGATGTACGAGCAGAGCGACAACAGTGCCCAGATCTCTGACAGGCTGGACGGACTCTTAACATCTATGGAGGCACAGACCAATGACAGGACTGCTTGGGCTGGCTGGATGTCAAGTGCCATGTTGAAGATCCACGAGGATCTCTGGCCCACATATCAGATGCGCAGTATGGACCTCCTCAACCAGACCATCAAGGAGTCCAAGCTGCTTTCGGAGAGGGACATCCAGAGGCAGGAGCTTGATAGGCAGAAGCAGCTGGATGATAGTCAGAAGCAGCTGGACGACAGGCAGAAGCAGCTGGACAGTATGCAGCAGCAGATGAAGGTGCAGCAACAGCAGCTGCAGCAGCAACTTATTTTTCATCAGCCACAGCAACAGTACACCATCACACAAATGCCTCCGCCACCCGCACCTGGGCCCGCAGCTCTAGCCTCCTCTACCCCTTTGCCTCAAGGGTCAGACACCCAGAGCCAGACAACTGTTATTTTCCAGACCCCATCGGGGGCCAGTACCTCTGGACAGTCTGTGGGTTCATCATCCAGCACTTCATCCACCAAGTTTGTTATCACAAACACCGAGGGAAGGACAACAGGACTGTCAGACCTGAATTTGTCAGATTTAAATGCGTCATTTGCAGGTATTCCTAGTGTGCCTTCAACACCCATTACACCTATGGCATTACTTAATCAGGATGATTCTCAAGGTTCTTAGGTTTAGAAATAACTTTGTCCTTTGTCTATAGACACTTAAGAAGTAGTTTAGGTGAGATGTAAGAAGTAATTATCAAACAGGTGTAAAGCAATTATTTGTGTATTTTTGCTATGTCTGGCTCAAGTATTACTATGATTATTACTATTATAAACCAGGTTTCACTTTGACAGCTGTTCTTGTGGGTAGTTTGTTAACCTTAGCTGTTACTAATAGTATATGTAACCAGGTTTCACTTTGACAGCTGTTTTTGTGGGTAGTTTGTTAACCTTAGCTGTTACTAATAGTATATGTAACCAGTTTCACTTTGACAGCTGTTCTTGTGGGTAGTTTGTTAACCTTAGCTGTTACTAATAGTATATGTAACCAGTTTCACTTTGACAGCTGTTCTTGTGGGTAGTTTGTTAACCTTAGCTGTTACTAATAGTATATGTAACCAGTTTTACTTTGACAGCTGTTCTTGTCAGTTGTATGTTAACCTTAGCTGTGAGCTATAATGTGTCTGCATTTCTTTATTAAAAAGTACACTTACTATGTTATTGTGATTTGTCCTTTTTGACCTTGTTGGAATAATAAATTGTTTATGTGATTGCTTGTTTTTCTCATGTTTCAAAAACATTGGCATAATACTTGGAAGGTGTCACATCTTAACATGAAGGATCCAAAAAAAGTGGCCCAGTGGTTACCAGGACCTGTTATGACCCAATGTGAGTGGTTCACTGTGGAAGTTTCACTGTTTCGAATGAAATGCAGAAACGGAAGATAAACAAATTTTAACAGGTGGCCAATGTTAAAATTTGTTTATCTTCCATTTCTGGATTTCATTATGCTCTGATTCCAAAGCAATCGGCGTTTGGTTGCAGAGTTTCCACCTTGCGGCTGGTTAGATTTCTTAACTTTCCTTCAGTTATGGCCTTGATTGATTTTTGACCTTTGTGACCTTCTGGCCCCTGTGGTGGCAAAGTTGTGAACTGGTTTGTGTGACCTGTTACATGTTTGACCTGATTTGGTTTCAGACTTGACCTCTTTGACCCTACTATACACATAATACATATATGAAGTGCAATAGGACAATAACTTTATTGCAATACAAGAACATTGCAATTTTATTTCAACAAGTATATAACGCCCAATACAAAATATAACACAGATAATGATGCAGCACTGAATCATAACAATAATTAGCACAATACAGTCACTACTAAGAAATGTCCTTGGCATATGTGAAAGTCTCAAATCATGTCTCTTTGCCACGCCGTGGCCCCTATTGGAGCATTATAATAATGCTTCAAATACAGTCTCTGTCTCTTGGCAACCTGTGTGTGCCTGTTGCCACCAGTCACATCCTCAATGTCCTGCAAACAAACAACTTGCCTCCACTGTCCTGGGATAACTCTGTGGTTGTCATCCTCCTCATCACCCAGTCCCTAGTGGATACCTGGTACCTCAGTCTCATGATGTTGTGCAACGTGCAACAGGCCAGTACAATAGAGGTAACAGTCTCTGGATTCTGACACATGGTGGTGAGGAGACAACCAAATCTGTTGGCCATGATGCCAAACGCATTTTCCACCACCCTTCTGGCACGAGACAGTCTGTAGTTATAGATCCTCTCCTCATCAGGAAGTCCTCTGGCACTAAACGGCTTCATCAACCAGGTCCTCAGAGAGAAGGCATCATCCCCAATGAGAAAATATGGCATATCACGGTCATCACCAGGCAATGGCTCTGCATCAGGTACATCCAAGGTGCCATCAATAATGCCTGAGCGCAAATCGCAGTCATTGAAGATCTGTGCATCAGAACTGGATCCATTGGTGCCAACATCCACCCAAAGGAACTTGTACTTGGCATCCACCAGAGCCAGAAGTATTATGGAATGGAAGCCCTTGTAGTTGAAATAGAGTGAGCCACCATTCTTAGGACACCTGATTGCCACATGCTTGCCATCCATAGCCCCCAGGGTGTGATGGAAATTCCATCTGGAAGAAAATTCTGCAGCAACCTGCTTCGATGCATCACTGGTATGGGGACACTGCATGACTTCCTCACCATATTCTGCCATGATGGCCTCACAAGTCTGTCTTACTATGACTGAGATGGTGTTGTGTGCTACCCTGAAGCCAAACATCAGACTCCTGTACTTCTCTCCAGTGGCCAAGAAACGAAGTGTGATTGCAAGTCTGCATCCAGGGTTGATAGACTTCCTGAACCATGTGTCATATTTCTCAATTCTGGGCCCCACCCTCTGCAAGACCTCTCTGAACATGGCCGGGTCCATCCAGACAAAATTTCTGAAAGACACCACATCCTAGCCTCCAGCTCCCTCATCAAACGATCATAGTGTCCATAGTCCAACCTCCTGGAGAGCCAGGGCTTCACCCAATACCTCCTGGGCCTTGGTCGACGCCTTCTCTGTCTATCAACCAGTATCTGTGCAATCACAATCTGATTCTGTACATTTAAACGATGAGCCTCATACAGTTGCTGCAATAATCTGAGTCTCTGTAGATCCATAGCCTTTGATGTACACTGTCCGACGTCTGATGATAAATGAAGTGAATCCAGATGATCCAGGCTGTTTATATAGGAACTGGCATTATACACGAATTGGTCGTCACTTCTTCTCAGCACGTTCTTCCTCCTCGTCGGGGGCTCGTCACAGCTCGCTCAACCCTGGTCGTGGCTCGGTGCAAGAACATCTCACGGAAATCGCTACACTTCGCATTAATTCGTACATACTTCTACGAAGTTCGTTTGATCTTCGTCGACGTTCTTCACAGAAACAAGATGTTCTTGACTGGGTGATGAGAACATCGTACCAAGATCTTCCACAGGATGAAGATGATGGTAGCCCATGGTAGCCGGATCGAAGTAATTCGTGGATTTTTCCAATTCCAACCACGTGACCACACTTTCCCGCCCTTTCTGTGGCGAACTACCACGATTTCTAATTCGCAGCAAATCTTCATATTCGCCAGTTAATTCGTAGTGGCCTCGCCACAGTGTGACCTGGGCATCACTCCTGTGCCACAAAAAGGGCCCCTCTAGAAAGACCTAAGACATGTGGAAATCACTAGCTTTGTTCCAAATATCATCAGTGTACGCAATGCTGTGATTACTCATCCTGTGAGAGGCAGGCCACAAAAGTTTTGGCAGGCCTGGGCTTCAAGTTGAGGAGAGTTTTCGATTTTGAAGGAGGGCTAAATCCTCTTATTAGGAGTGGATATGAATTCATATCTCTCTTGATCTGAGGCATAAAGTCTCGAAGGTCAAAATCCTACAAAATGGAGATTCAAGAGTCCACAATAATGTGCTTGCAAAAAGGGGAATGGTTCACTTTGCTAGACTTCTGAGAGGCCTACTTTCAAACCACCAAGATTTCATTAGCTCTATGTCAGGAGCTGTCAACTTGACCAAGTTAGAACTTGAGTCCAAACAAGTATTCAACTTTTGAGCTACTAGTACGACATATTAAATTGAGTAGTCAGACCCACCACTCAGAGATGGCAGGCTTTTAACAAAAAAAAAGTTTCTTCTGTCAAGCCAGTTTCTCCTGTCAAGCCAGATAATTCATATCTCTCATAGGCCTTCTGAGTGCCACAGAGAGTTAGTATCTTTGGTTAAGTTTCATACGAGACCAGTCCAGTGACATCTAAAACAAAATTAGCTCATTCAAGAGCCATTAGAGAAGAAAATCCTACTTCCAAGAGTCCTTCATACCCAACTAAAATGGTGGCTGCAGAACACCAATGTCTTGCCTGGTTAGCCCTCTGATAATCCTCAACATGCTATGCAGATAGGGGATTACATCACAAAAGGTGTGCGGTTTGTTCTGTAGAGCGCACAACACATAAACATGAAAAGCATATGAAAAGATTCCAACACTTGTTTCAGAGCCACTTGTGTCAGAGCCTGTGCTGATAGCTACAAGCATCACAACAGTTGTCTCTTACCTGAAGAAGATGTGACAGGGGTATGGACTGGTATGACATCAGGATCTCTTTATGTCCTCTTGCAACTACTTTCTTGATGCAATCTCAGGGACATCGCTCTAAAAGTCCATCACATTCCTGGCCCCCTGAATGTGATTACAGACACGTTTTACATACACAACCAGGTGATCCAAACAGAGTGGTCACTTGTACAAACAGTCCGATCTGCTGACTCAACCATTCAATGGGACTCTACATAGGGATCTTTCCAATCTGATTCTCCATGCGTGGCTCCTATAATCTCGGCCATTAGAGAGCAGGGCTTCTCTGACTAAATGGCAGCGAGAATTGATGCTCCTAAAAGATGCTCATCCAGAGCCATCAATGAAGCAAAGTGGGTCCCTTTTTGTTAGATAGTGTAAGTGAAACCAGGAAGACTTCCAGTGGCTCTTTATAAAACAAATTGATGACTTTTTGCGACATTTTCTTCAATATAAAAAAACTACTACCAACCAGCATTGATGGATATAGGTTAGCTGTGGATGATAAGATTGCAACATGTCTCTTATTATTAACAAATATGAGAATCTTAACCGTCTTTTGGACAGTTTCCACGGGGATAGACCTAAAGGACATATGGGTTACCCTAACTGCAACCCATCCCTTGTGTATACCAGTTTATCAGTCCTCTTTATGCCCTTAAGGAGGGCATCTTTTAAAAATCTTACCTTTAAGACTGTTTTTCTCCTAGCCCTTGGATCAGGCAAGTGAAGGAGCGAAATTTATGCTTGATTCAGCAAGAATATCAGACACCAGGGCTGGGATTCACAAAAGGTCTTAAGTTTAGGCACTTTTATTGCTTAGCAAATCTTTAAGTTATGACTTTTGTCTTAGCTAAGATTTCTCTTAAATTGGGATTCACAAAAAAGTGCTGAGACAAAATTTGTGCCAAAAGTTTAAACTACTTTGAATTCAAATCAACAAATCTTAGTAAAACAGAAGCATTTTACATCAATAAATACACCAAACATGCTCTTTAAAATTAGAAAACGGATTTGTTACTTTTTTGTAAAATTATGTAAAAATAGTAGCCTTTGTGTTTTAGTGTGAGTCAGCCATTTTTATGACAATATTTTTACCACAAGAAGGTAAAATGTGTTAATTAAATGATGTAAATTTCAATTACAATCCATAGAAATTACTTTTATAGGAAGTAGAGATCCCCATAGTATATTTTTTGTGGGCATAACAAAGGGTAAAATGTAAATACATGCAATGGAATATTTAAAAAATGACTTAAGTCTGCCCTGCAGTGGTCTTAAAGTTAAGACAAAATCTAAGACAAATTTTTGTCTTAGACCTTTTGTGAATCCCATTTTGTCTAAGCAAAAAAAGTCTTAACTTTATGACAAAATTCTTGTACAGTTAAGACTTTTCTCTTAAAGTTATGACAATTTTTTGCTTAAGACCTTTTGTGAATCCCGGCCCAGGAGGACTAGTCAAATGTTCCCCTCTATTCCCCACGTTTTGTCTTATCCAAGAAGCAGTTGGGAAGATTTTGGTTCCAGTAGTTGTCCCACCTTTGAGTCTTGTTTTCGAAAAGTCCCTGGAGAACCATTCTTTCTTTCCAATTATAGCTCTATGCAACTACTTTGACAAGGTTCATGATCTTAAACAAAACAAGGAACTATTATTATTATTATTATTCACACAATACCTTCAAAACGTTTTATCTGAAGGATGTGGCCTTGGCTTCGCACCCTCAGGAGATACACAACTAATCCACTCTCCTTGCTTCTTGTACCACAGGGTAAATAGCCTTTTGTTTGTAGCTTTTGCTCCTTTGATTGTCCATTTGGGCCTCTGATATTGGAGGGATCTATTGTTCCTCTGATTGACCATTTGGGTCTCTGATATTGGAGGGACCTATTGATCCTCTGATTGTCTATTTGGGTATCTGATATGGGAGAGAACTATTTGGCCCCTTCATTTTCCTCACTAGTTTCTTGGATATCCCGGGAATATTCTCTCCTTTCAATTCTTTCTCATTCTCGGAAAAGGAAAGAAAAAAGGGGAGAACTCCAATCTGGTTCATAAATTCCCCAGTAAGCTTCTCTTCTTCCTTTGGTTAGTCATTCTGCATTAGTCTGTTAGGTAAGATATATTAATGCAATAAAAATAGAACATTTAAGTGGAAAATTTTTATAAGTGACTATCTTACCTAACAGATCAGTATCCTAACCGGGTGTCAAACAAAAAGATGACACCATTAGTTGGCCACCTAACACATGAATGAAGCATTAGTCACCTGGCAATTCTCAATTGCATGAATTAACTAATCACGTGAATACCTGTGGACATTTCGAAAGGATAATTATGGAGCTAGATTGGGGTCACTGTGGCACAGTGGTAACAACCTCGCCTCCAACCTCTGAGGTCTGTGGTTCAAACCCTGGTCAGCAGCCTGAGAATTTTAGGATTCACCAGAAAGAAGCTATTTTATTGCATGCATTTATGCGAAAGACATAAAGACGTTCACCAGCCACAAAAAGAGCCAGACAAAAAACATTGAGAAGGTGGCCTATACCAATATTATAAACTAAATATGGATTTAGAAAAGTCACGTTTGAAATGTAAAATTTCAATTCATATGTTATATCTGTGTATTTGTGTGCTTCTTTATGAATGCTTAATGTGATGTGCATTGTAGTGTGTATTGTTTTTTCTGTAAATAAAATGACTCCTTCACAATCAGCTGAATATGATGTGGTCAAGGATTGAAAGCCCAAGAGGAGCTAGCCCTTCTAAAATCATGAAATTTAAAATGCGGCTGTATGTGAATTAGAATGGAAATCTTTTACAGATGTTTCCTAGCCACAAAATTTGTAAGTGGAACAAAGCCATGACACCTGGGGAACATAAAAACTGGTGCATTGTCGTGAGCTGGATAAAATTCAATAAAAGGTCTAAGTGCAAAAACTGTACATTTTGGTAAAGAGCCAAGTTGAGATAAAGAAATAATAGTAATGTCCTGCCTATTTTCTCATAGTTTGACCACTTAAAAGGAAGAGTGGCCCCCTTCTTGCCAGAAGAAAAGGACACCCAAAGCCAGTTGCCTTGTGGACTCAAACATGGCAGCAAGTAGAAAATCTCAAAACGAAAACAAAGCGACTAGAAAAAAGTGGTTTAAAACAATTGGATGTGCCCAGTATCTCATCAGTGGACCATTTGTAAGAGTTGATCAGAAGTTATCACTGTGTTAGCTTGAGGTTTAAACACTGTAGAATTTGATGGAGTTTTGAAAATAATGTAACTTTTCATGCCTAAAAGTGGTAGTAGCATATAGTAATATTATACTGGGCTCTTATTTAGTGTTTTTTCTTGTATTAACTCAAAGTGCTTAACCCAGTATTACATCAGCAAGGATAGCTAGCCTTGGTAACCTTACCTATTGCTGCCATGCAAGGCGCAGAAGCCGCTATCACTTATAGCTGGGTACCCTTATTTAACCTGCATGGAGAGAGGTACAATCCAGGTTGACATTTTGCCCAAGGATGTTATCCCACATGAAACACGAACATATCCATACACCAGGAAATAAGCTCTAACTCCAACCAAGTAATTGGCAATGTTGGGGTGTGTGAGATCGCTATCCAGCAAGTATTGCATGACAGCTGATAAAATCGAATGGTCTCCCTGCTGCAGAGAATCCCCAGCCACCATCAAGAACCCAGCAAATCTCTGAACATGCCAATGTAGGTTCTACTCAAAGGGGGTCTGATTGCTTGTGGTAACTTGCTAAAGGCCCAAGTGGCCAGCTGGGATGTCGCTGCAGGAAGATCTGAAGTTACATATTTGAGCAACAAAGCCTGTTGTATATATAAATAACTACAAAGTTATTATCAGAGAGGCCCAGACTTGGAAGACTCTTTGGAATATGGTTAGTACCTTAATGTCAAAATTTAATGCTATCAAATAGATATGGGTATTTATTTTCTCAAAATCGTGCAATAATTGCCTAAGTATGCATTCAGGGTTAGTAATTATGCACCAGGAAAGCTACAATGTGGTTTGGTTTACCCGGCACATGAATGACTAGAAATTGAAAATAAAAATGGCATTAATAAGCGAATACATTTCTGGCACAACTGACCTGAAAAGGGTCTCTAGTTTTTTCCCAGACCTAAAAACTTTGAAAACAGTAGTGTTTTCAAAATATAGTTTTACTTTTTTTTAATTTTCCCAACATTGTGTCCAAACTGTTAAAGCCAAGATTATGTTTAAAAAAAACATTTCTAACACACACTTGTCTATACCATCCTCTCCCCCCCCCCCCCCCCCCCACATTTTCATATGTGATGTAACATGTATTATTCATGTATGATTAATATTCTTATAACTGTGTTGATTAACCAATTAATAGAACAATACAGGTTTTCTTGGTACTATGTTTATCTGAGATAAGTGATGTATAAAGGCACATGTGAATATTTACACCACAGTATGTGGGTTTCTCACTGGACCAGTGCTGGAACTGTGAGAATGTTGTCTATAGATCACTGGACGGAAACCCACAAGTAAGAGGGTAGGGGACTGCTTTAGAGGATATCACTTGTTCTGGCAGCCAGTTGCCATCATGAGGAGACTGTTAGTTTGCCAATGCACCAACATGCTAAGTTTGGTGTACAGGATCTGGCAAGTATTGTACAATATGTTTTGACAAATTCACACATTGGACCTTATTAACTCTACCAATGAGTTTTTGATTTTATCGGTGTTTTTGGGGGGCAAAACAACGAGAAAAGTTATGAATAGTATTTTGATGAAACGTTCATGAAATGTTAGGAATTCGTAAACATTTGATTCAATTTTGCTGCATCCAAGAAAATTTCCAATGATCTTTTAACATTGCAACATAGGGCGATTTTCAGCATGTCTGTAACTCCACAATTAATTGTCCCATTGGTTTGCCAAAAAGACAGAACACATGCACAATGGGTACTAGAATATACCTTGGTTTGATTTAGATCTCAGTAAATTTCCGGATACTGTGCTTCAGAAGAGGAAAACTGGGAGTCTGTTTAGCCGCTTGTTGGGGGTCTGTGCTCTTTGAGTGTTTTTCTACTTACACAAGTGTTCCCATAACATAAAGGTTAAAAGAATAAAGCAACACCTTGGGACATATGTTTTGTTGTAATGAGATCAAAATCTCAAAATAAGCCGAACCTTGAATGAATAATGACTGGTATAGTGGCAATGTATTGGTATTCTAAGTCATCAAGATGGTTCATCTAAGTTCATTCATGATAAAACATAACCTTGTGGAAATATCAGGAGTAAATGGGTCTAGTTATGAGAATACATCAGATTAACATAAATAATGTTGGATTTCACACATGGAAAAGGTGCACAGAATGAGTAAGAGTTAAAAGTCCAACAATTAAAAGTCAGTAAATCCCTTTGTTTTACAACTGTGTCCTGTGTTATAAAGCAGCTGGTAAAATTTAATTCATTATAGATCTTTGACTGGGCATTGGTGATCCACAAGATGGAAACATCAAAACACTTGACAGTTCCATTTATCATAAAAGATCATCCTGACAACCTACTTCTAACTATTATGAGGATTAGGATTAGTCGTACAAGCCTTGATAACTTGTGTACCAATCAGTGGAGTCTTATGATTAATCTTCTGATTGGACGAGATGACTTGGCCCCATGTTACAGGATAAGTCTAAACTCTCAAAGCTTTAAAGGGGAAAGTTTTCATCCCTGGACGAAAATCTTATTAAATTGATTGACTGCTAACTGACTGCTAAATCATTACAATTCATGTGCCTGACAGTAAAATCATCTCTAAAATTTGACCTCTCGATATGAGCCTTAAAATGGAACCAATGTTTATAATCCATACATAATCTTATGTTCCAAGACTTTATAACTGACGACCAACCAATGAGATTGCACTTGGAACTCTATCATTATGGGCTGCCAAGCATCCAAATCGTGCGGGTGGAACAGGGGCTTTCTAAAGACATTCAGAATAATCATACACAATAAATCCCCTTAACCCAGACATGTGTAAACACTCAATGTTTATGGCTTAGATTATATCAGTCACTGTGAATCTTACACACTGTCAAGAATTAGGTTGAACTCCTCACCACAGACGTAAGAACCCAGCAATCAGTCACTGAGTCCCTAACACCTATTAAAAGAAAACATTTGTGCTTCCATAGTCAATATAACACTGGAATTTTCCTTTCGTGAACCTTTCATTTTACTGACATGTTATTGGAAAGATTCCGGTAGTGTGTGAATCCTTATTGATCTGTTCTTTACAACATATAAGCCTTATTGGAGTTCCGAGTGTGCATGTGCGGCAACCTTGTTTACAATCGACAATTATAAAAACAATGGTCACGTGCGAACAAGAATAGTCCCTAATTACCTGGTTAAAATATAAGAAAAATAATTATTCCTTAATTTCAACAAATTGTACATCATTTTGAAGTATAAAATAAATAAAATTGAATTTCTGTTGGGTTTTTATGGTTTTGTGGAGAATTCGTGATGATTTTGATCCTTACTTTTAATGTACTTTACAGAACAAAATATGAATTCATGTAAATGCCTTTGGATAGTCTTAATTGTAAAATTCTATTTAAAGCCTGGACATGTGATTATATTGTAAATATGAAGAATGAAATAATTAGATCAGATTTTATTTTGATATATACTGGTGAGTAAACTATATTAAAATTTGAAATTGAAATTTGAAGGTATATATAAAATTATTATTGGAGATTTATCATGCCCAGATGTTCATTAACCAGCTTTCAAATGCTCTGGGGTAATACCCAGATAGCAAGACTCTGTAGGGCCACCACTGGCCCACCGGCAGCATAGCTGTCGGTCCGACATTGGCTGTAGGTGGTGGCCAGCCATTGGCGTGACCGGCTGATAGGCAGTGGTCCACCGTTGGTAGCCGACAATAAGGTTTTCCCACCTTCAGTAGCCGACAAGGTTGACTGGTGGCTGACCAGTGGCCCACTGTTGGGTGCCTTCAACTTTTTATTGTGGTTCTCTGGTGGCGTGACCAGCTGATAGACAGTGGTCCACTGTTGGCAGCCAACAATAAGGTTTACTGGTAGTCCATCAATGGCCCACTGTTGGCAGCCAATGATAAGCTTTTCTATTGGCCCACCAGTGGATCTCCTTCATCAGCCAACACCCAGGTAGCATGCAGACATTGGCCCAACATTGGCATATCCGTCGGTCCGAAGGTGGCAGCCACTGTTGGCCCAATGGCTTTTTGGCTGGCGGATGCTATGTCGGTCTGACATTGGCAAGCCACTGGTAAAATTTTACTACCACTATAATATAGCATAAGCCAATCAGATTGCAGCATAAAGTTATGTGGCAATTGTTTAACAGAACGCAAATAATTGACAGCTTGTGGGTGGATTTTAGTTAAGGGAATCCCTGATAAGTCACATGACCAAACATAAACAATGGTGGGACAGTATCATAGGAAGATATTATCCATAATCAAATAATAAAATTAGAATGTTCAGAAACAACTTTTCTTACTGTGAATTTATAATGATAATGTTATTTTTATGTCTAAAATTGTAAAATAGTTAGTTAAAAATTGTGGGCTCACTGAAAGATGATTTTTAGACATACCATAATAAATCATTTTTTACTAAGTGTCTTAAAATCCCCTATTATTGCTCGTCGCCATCTTGAATAAAAAGTCACCATTGGCCCAACATCGGCAGCCTGAGTCTTGGTTGGCAAGCCTTCATTGGGCCAATGTTGGCATGGGTAATTCAGCCACTGATAGGAATATATTTCAAGGGTAATTCAGCCACTGATTCGAAGATGTTTCAAGTGTAATTATTCCTTTCAATTTAAGACACTTTATTTTTTATCGGACACATACATACAGCAGCTAGTGGACCAAGAGTAGTCCAGTGGTGGCTACATCTCAACCCAAATTAATAGTTTTGATTTAATATCATATTTTTTCCTGTAAATGTTTTATGGTTTGTTTACAGGGGAAACTTTCACTTCTGTTAACTTTTCTGTGTAATTCTCAGATGATTTTATTGATTCGATATAAAATCCGGGTGAAAATGAGAAAATTCCCATCAATGGCCCATTGATCATAGCTTGTATACCACTGATATAGTTGGTGAGGTGCCAGTGGTAAACCTTGGAAGAGATTTGTGGCACAAGAGTGGGAAAAAAGCAATATATATTAATGCAGAGATGTGACATCTGTTATTTAAAAGTGTCGGTGTCTCAGTGATATACACACACATACATAAAGTATCCATTTACTTTGCCATCTGTGGGTCACCAGTGGACCAACGGTATGTGTACCATTCAGGCAGAAAGTGGACCACTGATGGACCACCAGTGTCAAATCTTTCAATTGTTTTGTGTAATAAAATTCAGAACAACTACCTTTGGAAAATAACTCACTTAAAACAAATGAATTTAAGCCTAGACAGTCTCTTTTCAAGATCTGTCAAAACAAATGCCATTCAGCAGAGCTTGAGGTGTAGCCACCAGAGGAGCACCATTGGTCCACCAACTAAGTCCCAGATAGCGAGACTCTGTAGGGCCGCCACAGTAGGGCTAGCCAGATAGTGGTCCACCATTGGCAGCTGACCATAAGGTTTACTGGTGGTCCATCAGTGGCCCACTGTCAGCAGCCAATGATAAGCTTTTCTATTGGTCCACCGGTGGACCACCTTCAGTAACCAACAATGTTGACTGGTGGCCCACTAGTGGCCCACTGTTGGGTGCCTTTTATGGGGGTTCTGTGGTGGCGTGACCCGCTGATAGGCAGTGGTCCACTGTTGGCAGCTGGCAATAAGGTTTACTGGTGGTCCATCAGTGGCCCACTGTTGGCAGCCAATGATAAGTTTTTCTATTGGTCCACTGGTGGATCGCCTTCATTAGACAACAGAGCATGCAGACGTTGGCCTAACATTGGCATATCTGTTGGTCCGATGTTGGCAGCCACCGTTGGCCCAATGGCTTTTTTGACGTGGGTATAACATTGGCAAGCCAATGGTAAAGCTAAGGCCACTAACTTTGGTAGTTGGTGGGCCAACAGTGGGCCACGCAATATATTTATATTTTGAAATAATGTGTTTTTGCCATTGGTATGACATTGGCAAGCCAATGATGAGGCTAAAGCCACTGACTGTGGTAGTTGGTGGGCCAACAGTGGGCCACGCAATATATTTATATTTTGAAATAATGTGTTTTTGCCATGGGTATGACATTGGCAAGCCAATGATAAAGCTAAAGCCACTGACTGTGGTAGTTGGTGGGCCAACAGTGGGTCACACAATATATTTATATTCTGAAATCATGTGCTTTTAACATTGAATATTATTAAATAATATGGCAGAAAACAATAGATGAGGTTGCTTATAAAACGGTTTATAATGCTTTAAAAAATTGTAAAATGCAGTCAGTGGTCCAGCAGTGGCTCAGTGGTGGCCCACTAGCTATATTTTGCCATTCATAGCCAACAGTGGCACACAAGTACATAAAGTGTCCAATACTTTGCCATCGGTGGGCCACCATTGGACCAACAGTATGTGTACCATTCAGGCAGACAGTGGACCACTGATGGACCACCAGTGGCAAATATTGGATTTTTTTGTGAAATAAAATTCAAAACAACAATTTCTGGAAAGTAATTCACTTAAACCAAATGAATTTAAGCCAAGACAGTCTCTCTTCAAGATCTGTCAAAACAAATGCTGTTAGGCAGAGCTTGAGATATAGCCACCAGAGGACCACTATTGGTCCACCAACTACACATAGCTCTTACAGATCATAGTTGCATGTGTCAGACAAAAAAAATCTGCGATAGTTTTAGGATCATCAAAAAAACAAAATTATATCACATCCAAAAAATGGAGATATCTTTCTTTAACCTTCACTAAAAGTAAAATATTTGCCACCAGTGGCCCACTGGATGCCCATCATAGATCCTGTACTACCTATGTAGTGGGTGGGCCATTGATGGACCACCTGTGGCAAATATATAAGCAAGCAATATATAAAGTAATAAAGTGGAGGAAAGACTAACTGACCAAAATGAAGGAGTACAGAACAAGTTTGTTTATATAAATGTCATTAACTTATGTTTGGTGAAAGAAAATGCACATTTTATTTAATTTTTCCTGGAATTTTACACTAGTGGGCATAGGCTGGTCCCTGAGCTAAAGCCACTGACTTTGGTAGTTGGTGGGCCCACAGTGGGTCACGCAATATATTAATATTTTTAAATAATGTGTTCTTAACATTGAATATTGTTAAATAATATGTCAGAAACCAATAGTTGAGGTTGCTTATGAAGTTATTTATAAGCTTTAAAAATTTTGAAAAAAATGCAGTCAGCGGTCCAGCTGTGGCTCAGATGTGGCCCACTGGCTATATTTTCCCACCCATAGCGTCTTGCTATCTGGGTATTAAGTAACCAGTCTTAGGCTTAACTTTTGTTTTAAAACCTTAACCAAGTTAAGTCTACATGCATAAATTATAATTGTAGACATATAAATATAAATATTAAAAGATCAACAGGTGTGCATAGGCCACAGAGTCACCCACCATACTTTTATAGAATTATACCAATAATTTCATGATCTGCAATATTTTGAGATGTAAAATCATTTTTAGTTTTATTTTTAGCAGTACAAAGCAAATAGTCATATTATTACAGTCTAATTTACAGAAAAAGTCACAGAAAATAGGAAGCATAAAGGCATAATTTCAAAAATATGGACAGGTAACAAATTGTTTCCTCTGATAAAGACATACAACAAGAATGTAGATAATTTACAGTTTAATACAAAAAGAATATTGCAAAATGATTTAATCTGAAAATTTACTTTAAAATAGAAGTAATGGCACTGAAAATAATAATGCTCCAGTAAGATGATCTGTTTAAAAAGACAATTATGAACATATTTGTGACTGATATTTAGAAACACCCAATGGATCACAGTCACTGTTTTACTGGGGACAGTCCTCCCTCACACCATCTTAAAGGTCATTAATTTCTAGAGGCCACTTTCGAAATCAAAGGTAGCTAGGAAAGTGTGGGGGCGGATAGTCACAAGTCAAAACCTTACAACAGTTAGCGTCTGAATGGTTCTGACAAAGCAATATTAAAGTGAATGATAAAACCTAAGTACTTCATTTTTAGGTGCTTTGATAATGTACGTTACTTCAAAAATTCCTTTAATATTTGACCAGGGAAATTGTACCAGGTCATTTGCAATTAAGACCAGAAATTTAGTAAATATACAACCAAACTGTTTCAATTTAAAACCAGTAGAAACAATAATTGCTAATGATAACTTTATTTGAAAAAAAGGTTTCACTCTTATCTTGGCAAAATATTTAGGCTGTCCACAGATACCCATTTATTCAAAAATATTTCATTTCAAAAACTACCATATTTTATTGAACATGATTTTAAGAATGACTTTCCTTATTTTGTTGTATGGAACTCGAATAAAGAAAATAAAATAATTTAAAAATTTTATTTTGTTTAATAATGCCTTACTGTGTATTTTTCTATTAAATAGACAAATACACAACTAATTTCCTTAAATAAAATTTAAACTTAAACTACATTGAAATGTATACAAAGTTGTATCAATATGATATTTACTTTAATAGTTATGAATGTTATTTCTTTGTAAAAAAATGTTTTCCAACATCTGATTTCTGACGTTTTCAATACTTTTAAAATTTATTTGTCAATACAATATGATTATGATTAAATAAAAAGCACCAAAAACAACAATGATTTTATTTTAAAAGGGGTAAAAATATTTTAAAGAAAAAAAATCATGTCAAAATAGCTTGATGCAACTCCAAAATTCCCTATTTTCGCTCACTGTAGAAGACTTAAAACAATAGTTTTAAATATATTTTCTAATTGAAAAATCGAAGTTTCGTACATCTATTTGTATATTTTTAAAGAAAATTAAGTGTGATAGGTGTTATCCAATAAAATGTTCATTATTTTGCATTTTTCATTTAGAAAAGTAAGATTTTAAGTAAGGTCAGAAGCTACCTTAGGAGGACAGAATGTTGATATCACATGTTTTAGTTTGTAGATATTGGTGTTCTTTTTGGATGGGGAGGTTTTGAATGGCACGGCCTGTTGAGGGGCCTGCCGTGGCAGTTTACTTCGACCTTAAATAGCTATGGGTATGCTGTGCATCGTATCTAGGGTAAATATGTAGCATTATTGACAACACCAATCGAATACGAAGTTCTGCATGATTGAATCCAAGCTTGGGGTTGACTTTTCATATTGCAAGTAGCAGTCAAAGGCTACACTTGAAGTTTGAACCCACCAACCCACCACTAACACTGATTTGACAAGTTTTTGCCCTCTTGTGGCATTACCACCCACAAGAGTGTATTGCGGTTAATTTCGTACTCAGAGCTTGATCCCTTAGCTCTGATCCAGTTTTGGGAGTTCTCTTCTGATCGATGTGGCTCTGAGTGAATTAGATCACTTTCGACCATTGAGCTGACCTTGAGCTTGATCCACTCAAGGATGAATTTTAGGACTGACACAGCTCTTTGCGATTTGGATTAGGCAGGCCAGACGGACTCTGGGCCCCCCTCTCTATCTAGACCAAGTTTTTTCCCCCTTGGGCATTGACCCTTCCCAAGGGAGTTTGTTGGGTCCATAATTTCGAGCTTAGAGCTGGACCCCCTGGGACTAATCCCACCAGGGGAGGTCTCCGCTATCAGATTAACGTGGCTCTGAGTAATTTAGGATTTGAGAAATTTCAATCTACCCCAGGGGTTCTTGTGGTAGTGACATTAGGCAGGGCCAGACTGACTCTGGTGTCCCCCCCTTTGATATGACTATGCTTACCATCATGACCAACTTGCGACCAATACTAACGCTACTAACACATTTTGTATAATGTTATATGATATAGTACATCACTTACTTTATTCCTGTTTGTGTATACCAATGTGGTACTCATTATTCTGGTGCTTCTTTTTATTGATTGGTGGTTTAAAATCTGCCAAGTCATATTTTAAAACTTCCCTTTTGGGACTGCATACCATATATTTTAACTAACCTGTAAATAAAATGTCCTCAAACATCTTTACTGACTTTGCACATCTTACCCATAACACTATATCCACGCATGAGGTCGTCAACTTGACCTTAACTTGACCCTGAGGTCAGATCTGAACACTCAAGGAAACTGATTTATGCAAGTTGTATAAGTCAAAATTTCATCAATTCTTCATTTTGACGAAATTTACTAGAATTAATTTTCACTATTGGTTAGATTCTACTTGAGGAAAAAAAACTAAATTTTGACTAGGAGTTAATTTTCACTCTTCAAGCTCACCAGTTAAAATAGTTAAAATTAATGCCTAGTTAATTAAAATTTCAACTTATACAGTAATTTTGTGCATGTCCTGACAGGAAACAATTGCCATTTGATTTTTTGGGCATGAAGGAAGGTAGGTGAATTTTGAATTTTGTAAATTTAGTGTTGGAATAATTTGCCATTTTTGAGCATGACACTAATTTAACATGAATTACTGTTAAAAATCTCACAGTAATATAAAGCTGTAAGCAATATTCTTTGCAGAGGGTGATTTTCATAAACAGCCAAATGTATACACCAAAATTTTCCATAGCTCTTGGCCAATCATATTCACTGACACAACCCGTACTAAAGACTTAGGAGAGGTTTTTTACTTGCTTAAAATCTAAGGTTACCTTATCTAAGTATTGCTTCGTGAATAGCAATTCTAAGAAAAACTTAGTCAAGTGAAAAACCTTCCCTTACTTAGATCAAGGTCACCTTAACTAAGTATTATTCGTGAATCCGGCCCCTGATCTACGTAGTTTGTTTATCCACATACATTTTCCACGAACGGAACTCCAATAAGGCTTATTCACAGCGACTTCAGACCACAAAATACACAAAAACACACTGTGAGCATATATGCATAGCATATTATGTAATATACTTGTCAGAGGTTAGGGTATAAAGTGAAATTTATGACATTATTAAAGTTTTTGGCTCAGAAATGACATACACAACATCTAGTGTAGGAATTAAAGCTTGAGAGCACAAACATGGATATCTGGACGTCTTTCTTTCCAATTTTGGTGATTCTTTTGGTGAAATTACAAGAGGTAGGTTGTTATTTGTGTGAATAAAACTACACCCGGAAGTGTACTGTCTTGTCAGGCTTGGGTGTATTACTGGGGGATGTTTATATTGTGAAGTTTATATGTACATGTCAAACAGTACTTCTGAATACCTATATACTGAGTACTATGATGCGCAGTCATATTCCAGTATTCTGCTTACAGTTCAATTGCAATCAATCACTGTTCTGCTGTAGTGGGGTTAATGAGGTCACAGGGGAATTATCACTACTTATCCTGTACACACAATCGGGGAAAAATAAGTTGGAAAACACCCTACATGAGGACGCTTTGGCTTGATGGACAAACATCCACAGTTGGCAGAGTCTCGTGATCTGTAATTTCAGTTAGGGTAACCCTAATCCAAAGTCTTCCTTTACCGTAGTCATTCACTACCCAGAAGAAGGTATAGATTTTCAGGCGGATCCAGCTTTTAAGTAAGGTGGGGGTTCACATCAGACATACATAACTACCCAGTAAACATTTTTGGGTTTTGCAAACGTTTGAAAGGAAATGTTTGGTAATGGTTAAAAAATGATGGGTACGAAAACCATTTGTAATAGAATGTTTTTAAAATGTTTTATGAAAACCGTTTATTAAACGTTTAGCGATAAATGTTATACAAACGTTATAAATGAACATAATAATGTCTGAATAATAATGGGGTCAGAGGTCAAATTAGGGCAATTGTTGGGCAATTTTTGACAAAGTCCTCTAAAATCCCCTATTATTGCTCACTGCCATCTTTGTTTGGACAGGTTGAAGGTGAAGGTTTAAAATTATAGGTTTAAAAAACGTTTTTAAAGAATGTTTTTAAAACATTTGACAAGCAATGTTGTTTAAACATTTTACGTGTACTGTTTTTCAAACATTTCCAACAAAACCTTAATTTCTTCAGCTATTTTATAAACGTTTTAAAAACATTTCCAGTCAAAGCAAGCTTCTTAAGTTATTTTATAAATGTTTTCAGTAAAAACAGTTGTATAGAGAATGTTTATAAAATGTTTTTAAACATTACAGCATAAACGTTTACTTAGAAACGTTTAGAAAACCACAGATAGGGTTTAATTAGGTTTTAAAAACGTTTTGTAACTGTTTAAACCATTTAAAAATGTTTCTAATGTTTACTGGGTAAGGGGGGTCGGGGGGCATATGCCCCTCTCCTGGGAAAAAATAATTTTTGGTAAAAATATAGTGCATTCCCTGTACATTTAACACCACTCTGAAGAAACCATTTTGTACTTTGGGTTGAACTCCTTTACATTATTTTTCAATTTGGGTCGAACCCCCTGATCCCCCCCGGATCCGCTAGTGATTTTTCGCTGGCACTTTTTTCAAAATAATTTTGCTACAGATCCAGGAATTTTAAAAGGATTTTTTATCATAGCACTCTCAAGCGGTTTGGGGGATATTTGGGTCTTGGTGGGGTTATTCTCTCCCCGTATTATCTTGTTAATAATCCAATGTAAATGCATTAATAATATTCAAATAATTATGATTTGATTACGGTAACCCCGTACCCCACGAGATGCCCGTACCCCACGAGATGCCCGTACCCCACAGCCCGGGAAAAAGTTTTCAACACCATGAGATATAGAAGTAGCGAAACAGTACAAATATTGGGATACTTTCAGAACAGTGTCAGTTATATTGAGGTCTAAATGATGTCTAAGTTAGAGAAAATAACATCTAAGAGAAACAAAATGTATGCAAATATAATAATTAAAACAAGACCATCCAATAGCAAGATCGCAGTCTTAATCAGTAAACTAAAAACTATAATGCACACCTACAACCCCTAAGCAGTGTCCCTACCAACTATCAACTTCCTACACTTTACAGTTTCAGAGATATTAAAGGTCAAGGTCATTACAGCAAGGTCAAATGTCAAATCAAGGTCACAACATGAGATTGCACACCTAAAACCCCCAACCAATGGCCCTGCAAAGTATCAACTTCCTACAACTTAAATCTTTCTGCGGTATAGCCCAGACAAGATTTTATAGGTCAAGGTCACTACGGCAAGCTCAAAGGTCAAATCAAGGTCACCATGATGTTGCATATCTACACCTCCTAACTAATGTCCCTACCAAGTATCACCGACACCTTACAGTTTCTGAGATATACCTCAGACAAGCTTTTTAGGTTAAGTTCACTACAGAAAGGTCAAATCAATGTCACATCATGATGTTGCACACCTACACCCGGTAACCAATGTCCCTACCAAGTATCAACTTCCTACAACTTACAGTTTTAGAGATATAACCCAGACAAGATTTCATAGATCAAGGTCATTATGGCAAGTTCAAAGTTCAAATCAAAGTGACACCATGACGTTGCACACCTACATCCCCTAACCAATGTCCCTACCAAGTATCAACTTCCTACACCTGAGGCTTTCAGAGATATAGCCTGGAAAAGATTTTATAGATCAAGGTCACTACAGCAAGTTCAAAGGTCAAATCAAGGTCACACAATGACGTTGCACACCTACACTACCTAACCAATGTCCCTACCAAGTACCAGCTTCCTATGCCTTACGGTTTCTGGGATATAGCCCGGACAAGATTTTAATGGTCAAGGTCACTATTGCAAGGTCAAAGGTCAAATCAAGGTCACACCATGGCGTTGCACACCTACACCACCTAACCAATGAGACATAGAAGTAGTGAAACAGTATCAAAATACACAGCCAGTGAGAAATAAATAAACTTACACTTTTAAACCATTGTTGAACAGGAAAAGTTATTGAGACAGCATTTCAGTGCATTCCATTATTTCTGGCTTTGAACATTGTGAGATGTTACAGTAAAGAAGTATTTTGGCCTGGTGTTGTTGGTCTGCAGTGGTTGAATTGACTGACCTGTTATTTATTTTTAACTAAATACAATATAGATCATATGGGGAGAGGGGTAGGTCTGAAGATGGACAAAAACATTGCATGTAAGTTTGTCAGTATTCGGCACTGAAAACCTTTTAACACCTGGGCTAGTATTCACAACACAGATCAGCCCCACATCAGTGAAGAACCTCAGATTCAGACTTGAGTAAATTATGAGTGGGGTATTAGAGTATTTGCTGACATAGCATGGAACCTATCTAATGATTGCACAATGTGTACATATTTCATGCAATGCCAATCAGTGTATAAAGAAAATGGCCGGGTATGATTATATCAGCATGATCACATCAGAACCAAATGAGACCTGGCGATACTCAAGCTGGACTCACTATGCCAAGTAAGTGTGGACAGATGCCTGCTCATACAGACACCCATATATAAAAAAGGTTTTCAGTCATATCTGAATGAATGTTGCCAGTGGTGACATGTTTTTAGTTCCTTATACAGATCTAATCACTCCCACCACCAGCTGATTAATTGCAATTCTAATAGGGGGGCTGTTCCACTATTGGGATCATCCCGATAGACTTATGATTCAAAATATTTTCCGGAACTTGATCTTTTTCATTGTAAACCTCAAACAACAGGCTCAGGAGGGTCATTATCTGAATGGTGAGCTATTGCCTGCCTTCTGAATAATTAAATTTTCCTTGAAAAGGGAACGTTTATTGACTCAAAAAGTATCCGCTTTGGGTCAACTAAATTTTGAAAAACATATTTCTCACATCAAAATTTAGGCGCCAGTCAATTTTGAAATCCCTCAACACATAGTTGAGACATGAAAGGGAGATTGATTATCGGTTGATAAAAATGGTGCTAAAATGAAGCTTTTACTCGGTTACTATTAGTTGTAGAGGTTTTGAAGGTGCAACCAACTTATAGGAAATCTTCCCATGTGGTCAGATTTGCCCTTGACCCCCCTGTAAGGTCAAATGAGGATAACTAAACTTTCTTGCGCTGCTGTTTCATCAGATGTTCTCACAAAGTATGGCCTGTGGGTAAACCAAATTTGGTATGCATATTCCTCACATCAAAATATATGTGCCAGTAGATTTTGAGATCGATCCGGCCATTATTGACTGATGGAGGAATGATTATCAGTTGCTAAAATTATGCTAAAATTAAACCTTTCACTTAATTATTATTGATGCGAAAGGTTTGGGATGTGAAAATAACCTTTATGAAATCATGGGGTAGGAGTCTTTTGATGTGGTCAGATTTGACCTTGGACCTCTCCTTTAAGGTCAAATGTGGAAAGACAGACTTAAAAGTGCTTTTAACTTTGTTCCTAGAGTTTTGGGATGTGAAATCAACCTCATGCAAATCATGGGCTAATGGTATTCTGATCTAATCGAATATAATGTAGACTTTTATAGTGCTCAATCCCCATCAATCACAGACTCTAAGGTGCATCTGAACATAAAACAAGGCAATTAACCTTAATCCAATACATAACCAGGTTATACCAAGGAGACACAGGGGTGATAGGGAGGCTATGACAGATAAACTTTTGCAAACAGGTAAGTTTTGAGTTCATTCCAGATCTTAGGAGCATCAAAGGCAAAATTATTGCCAAAATGTTTGACTGACTTAAAGACTGAGGAGTGGAATAGAGGAACTGTAAGATATTAATGATCAGGGTGACTACATCTGTGCTTATAGAAACAACTTCTTGAGACAAGAATTGCTCAAAATAGGAAGGAGAACCACAATGTAAAAATGTATAAAACCAGTTTTACAGTTGTGGACATACAGAGGTACTTAACAGACAATCAGTTAGTTTGCGTAAGAATGGATGTAACATGACCAGACTTTCTATGATTTGTGACAATACAAGCAAGAGGTATTCTGAATACTCTGCAATTTGTGTTGATTGAGACCTGACAAACCTCCGAGAGTAACTATAATCCAGACAACTAGTAACCAAGGCAGTTGTAGCAAGAATAGTCACTTCAGGAGTAAGATACTCTCTTATTCTATGAAGGTCTTGCATCTGCAGAAAAGTTGCTTTGCAATTGTTCTGAACATGTTCAGAGAAGGAAAGTTCTGCATCAAACCACACCCCCAGGTTTTTGACAAAGTCAACTGGATGAAGAAGACTTCCAAGAATATTGACAGGAAGGTGAGCAGAAATTTTCTGACGTTGAGCCTTAGAGCCAATAACAATAAACTCAGTTTTTCATGTTTTAGCTTCAATTTACTGAGAGATATCCATCGGTGCACATCATCAAGCATTTAGCTTGGTGAGCACATTAGAGGCATTCTAATAGGAGAGATGGATATGTAACTGAGTATCAGTGGTCAGATTGTTCTTTGGACCCTTCTTCAAGGTCATACGAGAATAGCAAACTAAAAGTGCTTATAACTTGCTTATTATTGGTCCTACAGGATTGCGATGCCAAATCAACCTGTAGGTAAGCATGGGCTGGGAGTATACAAAAGTATACAATGTATAAAGAAACCACCCCAATCTAAGAGATGGGGGTTTGTGCTGAAAAAAGATTAGGATAAGATTAAAGAGATGGGTTATGTGATAAGTTTAAAATGGCTTCCTAATTAGGATAGGATTGAAAAAAGTCACTAGGCACATGATAGTGTATATGAACCCTCTAATCATGACAAGAATTCAAAAAGACATGACATTGGTGTGAATAAATACAAAATATTTATATGGGACTTAATGCTTGTAATAGTTTAGAAATTTATTACAATTCACTGACAGGGCTTTACTTTTTGTGAACGGATTCTTAGAGGGTTTTAAAAATATTACAAGTGTCTCCAAAGAAGAAGCAAAACAGAATACCTTCTGGTACAGGCAAGATCCAAGAGCCTAGAGAGTGAAACTGGCGGGATGGTATAGACTCGGTGAGCTACTGAGGGTTAGGTTGAGCTTGATACACAGACACGGAGAAGGCTGAAAGCCTTTGGGGAAGAGGGAGACAATCCAAGAAAAAACAAGAGATTGGCTGCTATGGTTTTCATTGAGAAACCAGAGGTGACAAGACAATGTGCTGATATATAACAAATGACTGATGGAATACAAGGATCCAAACAAGTATGAGGGTCTGCTTTTACAGAGGATGACTTTGGCAAGTCTGCCTGCAAACATTGGTTGCAATGTCAAAGGACTATTTAAGGGATGCTGACACATGAAGTCAGGAAAGGGTGCACCTCAACTGAATAGCAAACAGAAGTGGCTGAAAATCACTTTTAGCTTCCTCAACACCCACATTGTCAGTTCTTTCAGGCCCCTGCGTCAGGCCATATTTTCCAGGCTACCTGATGCTTCCCCATCAGTGAACTCGATTACACCTGGTAATGGATGTGGATCAACAGGAAGCACTAAGATTGTCAGGCATCTCTCCCACTCTTTCCCCAAACCCACCAGTATCCAACTTTTGCCACCACCATGAGTGAGACCAAGCTCCAGATAGAATCCCAGGAATGGTGTCAGAAGTTGGAAGCACCAGAAGATAAACTTTACTGCACAATATTCCACAATACCCAGAATAACCAAAGATGTGCCCATTGCAAAAAATAACTGTGCTGGAAGATCTGACCATCAGAACATGATCCAGGAGCTGTAATGTCATACAGGCATTTAGTGATCTTTTCAGTCTTTTTTGGATCATACACCTGATCTTTTCCTTTGTATACCTGATCTTTGTTGTCATAAATCTGATCAGGGGATGGTATATTGATTTCAGGTATTGTATGTTGATTGTATACTATTTCCAGCTTTCGATTGCAAAGCTAATCAGAGATCTTTCATCAAGATTGTAAACCTTAAAATCCAGTTGGGAAGTGGATTGCAGTCATTACAAACTCTTCTGACAATACAATTACCATCACTCTGCCCTCAATCTAAGGAAAATCTAAATCAGGAGATAGGTTTACAATTAGATTGCAAATAATGGAACAGCCCCATTCGTTTACTTGTTGAAAGATAACAATTAATTGTTAGGTGATTAAAAACCTTGTGAAATCACTTGTACAGTGATGTAATCAGGAGATGTACAGTGATGTAATCAGGGGATCTTCTCTTTGATTTTATAATTTTATTTTTTATTATTTGTCATTATTGTCTGGTTTTATTTCTTAAGATCAGTACCTTTCTGTGTGATATTAGTTCATTCATATCAATAAAATATTAACATTGATGTAATTCACTGTACATAGAAATATACTTTCATTTTTTTTCAGTGACTATTACAGGTGCTGGCACATTACAGCGGAGATGGGTGGAAAAGTGAAGTTGACATTTGACTTTTTCCAGCTTCAGTCTCCTCAGTCTGGAGTGTGTGTATATGATTGGCTCAAAGTCTATGATGGGGAGAACGGTGAGCTCTTGTGTATTTTCTCACAGGCTAGGGAAAACATGGAGTTAAGGGACTCAACTTAAAAGTTTTCAAAGCAAAAAAGTACAGGAAATTTGGAAGATAAATAATTCAGTAACATATGCAAGGTCAACAACCATTCTTAATGTTATGTAGTTAAGTTATTTTCACATCACGCCCAGTCAGTTAAAGCATTCCATGTCACACAATGGAACATAATTAGGAACCTGTGTTGGTTTTATATTTTTGAATTTTTATCTCACAAAACAGGGTGTTCAGAGAAAATTTAGGGAATGCCAAATTGTGTGGGACACTCTGATTTTATTCACTTATTAGAACATGTTGTTCTTAGACCCAGTCCATGTTTATGAATAAAAACACGTTTATGGTCTTCTTTCATTGTATGATCCATAATTCACTATTTTTCACTGAGTATAACTGTCCAACATCAGGAATCATTATCTGAAATGTCTACACTATATTTTACAGCACTCACTCAGCTTAAGAAATGGTAAAAGGAAATTCATAGTTGTATGTGGTATAATTTCTTTATAAAATCAAGCATATAGGTAACATACAATGACAATATTGTTTCATATTGCTTCAACAAATTTGTACAAAATTGTTTCAGTCAGTGTGTAGCTTCCAGCAGTTTTAAACCAAGATGTTCATAACAAAACACAACAAACACTCCCAACATAATTTGACACCCTGTCCGTAGAAACTCTTATGTTAATTCAATATTTGTCAAATTGGATTTTTAATCATGACATATAATATTTTTAACTTTGAATTTGTATATATATATATACATATATATATATATATATATGAGTAACAAAAAATAATTTTCTCAGAAAATACTTTACAAATGGAGCTTTCATCAATGAGCTTTTTATCTGCACCATATTTAAATATATCAAGTAGAGTAGATTTGCACCTACTGCCACGTTCAACCATAGCTTCTTTCAGTTTCAAACTAACAGCCTACCATTTCAGCAGTGTTGGAGAAAAAGGTTAATACAACGTCTAAATTAACTTGCCTTTTGTTTACACTGATAGCAATGTAATATCATATAATTCATTTGTCGTTCGTGTTGATGTTTTACACCCTAAGAGTTCCATACACTCCATGTGCTATGACCTGATTATTTTCAGTGATTTCACACTTGTCATTTCACTGCCATAACCATATTTCCATCTGCACTTTGTTTTGGTTTTGAGAATATTATAAATGTAATCATCCCTTCCCTTACAATCATTGTTTGAGTCAATTTTCACAGTTGCAATCCCACAGTCTTTCCCTGCAATCTTTCTTGTAACTAGACATTCTCTAATTTGATACCCAATACCAAGGAGCGTTAATTTCGCATCATGCAAATTATTTTATACAATAAACAATGTAACTGTAGCAGTAAGACAGTGTTTTTACTGCACATGTTTATTTGGACAGAATGCTCTGAAGACTTGCTGTCCACGTACTGCGGCTCACACAATGGTACTGCAGTGAAATCCACTGGAACAGACATGCTGGTCATCTTCAGCACAGACTCAACAGTCACAGACATTGGCTTCCTGATCTCATTCAAGTCAACTAATTACTTGGGTGAATACTTTCAATTTATTGTACAATGAGACAAACTTATCAGACCTGTCAGTTTAATGGATATGTCTTAAATTTGCAATTGAAGTTGTATGAAATATTCTTTGTGATATAATTTGTAATCTGTGTGTGCTGGTTGATAAATTAAATATGAAAAATCTTTACATTCTGTGAATAATTGTAGATCTGGGTTTGCAATTACCCTTTTCATGGTGAAATTAGAAAAACTTTAAAACTCTGTCCTACTTACCTTTATTAAATGTGCTACTATGGTATTATACTTAGCATATTGAAAAAAAAACTATATCTTACATATGTGTGTGGACACATCTGATTTCTTGCTGAATGAACCAAATGGTGATCGGTAGAACTTTATAGAATGTCATCATTTTCTCTGAATCTTCAGATCCTGGTACATCCCCTTTATCTGAAATTTTTCGGGTAATTTAATTATTACCCATATAACCTATATGTGTTGCAGGGGTTGTGGTGATGGTGGCTATCATTGTGATCAGTCTACTGGTGGTGAGTGGTTTGGTCACTGTCATTGCTGTGGTTTGTGTCATCACAAAGGTAATCACACTCTATCTCTACAGTGCATATAAATGTTTAGATTATTTTAAGTTTAATTATCTATGTTGATATATTCTAAATATTAGTATTTTGGGTCTTTCTGTGTATCAACCTCTGAAAAGGAAGTTTATGTAACTGACCATATTCATTTTGTCTGTCTGAAAAATAACTAAAACTTGGTGGACAGATTTCGATAAAATTTTCAGGAAATGATTGAAATGGCTCAAGGTACAGACATTCAAAGTTGGGTGGTGATCCAGATAACAATCTCGATCCAGGAATTTTGTTATTGCATTAATACGCCATGATGGATGTACTGGGAATTTGAGAAAGTTGCTGCTCTCTATTATTGCTTTTCTAGATTACATTGAGAAATGTCGGCACAGTGAATTCTAAGCTGAGTGGTAAACACATTGCATCTTTAATCACTTGCTTTTCCTCTCTATGGTTGTGTGTTCGAGTCCAGCTTATGGCAACCTGTGTAACATACTGCGGGCCTGTCCTGGTATTGTGCACACTGCTGTTGTGTTATTATTTCACACCAGTCTAAAATGTACTGCCATATCTCCACCAATATAAATGTTTTTTGGGGGACTTAAGTGTGTTCAATCTTGTGATAGATCTAGCTTTTCAATTGTGTAATTAATTCATACCATTTGAAATATCCCAAGATGCGATCAAGAAAATCAATGCAATTTCGACCTCAGACAGGCATGCACACAAAGCATTATGGGAGTGAAGGCACAAACAAATCTGTTACCAGTCAAGGTGACATGCTAATTGATACAACATCCCTTGGGCTGCAGTGAAATGATCTTACCTCAAGTTTTTAAAAGGACATAATACATACTTTAATTTTCCTTTACAGAAGAAGAAGAGAGGCAACATGATGAGGCAGACTGCCACTGATTCTCCTAACATGTACAACCAAGAGTGTCACCTGTAGTGGTTGTAACAGCTCCCCTACCGATAAAGAAGTGACTTGATAAAGTACCTGTTAAAATGTACAAATTTAATGCAAAACTGTTATTTATACTTGTTTTTTATTTGTTAATGATAGCTTGATTTTGATCAAAAAATGCATTTATAAGTTTGTAAAATTCTAAAATTTTATATCTGTGATATTGGTTAAAGTTTACAATTATCTTGTACTCAATATGATTGCTAATTTAAGGCAGATGTGGAATAAGTGAAGTGCTTAAATGGAGTGATTACTCCAATGTTTGTAAAGACAAAACATGATTTTATCAGTGACATATATAATGTACATATTGTGTGGCTTTACATGGCATTTCAGTATACAGTTTAGTGGTTAGGGACCAGTTCACACCATCAAGCCAGTTTTTCCTGCTTGCATGTAATTTGATTGAAAACAGAGTTTTTTGTTGTGAATAAACTCATCAATGAAAAAATAACATTCAGTAGCATGTTCAATCTAGTTTTAAAATTTCATGTGCAGCATTGATGTGAAATGTTCCCCTACTATCAATAATCATATTTTGCTGAATTACCTTTTGACTTAAACATTAAAACATAAACTTCAGTGTAATTTGTTACGGTCACGGGCAAGCACGGTAGCAATTACCGGTTGTCTTTAAGTTGTAACAGAAAAAGCAAAAAGTTGAACTTAACAAATTTATTTAATAGTCAACAATAATGATTACAGTCAACTGGTATGCTCTTAACTAAACACACTAATACAATAATAAGATCTAGCTGACCTGACCACAGAGATTATGAGTTAAATTTATCCGCCGTATCCAGCAATCTGTTCCGTAATCCGTCCTGTAATATATTCTGTGGTCTGTCCAATGTCCTGTGGTCTGTCCTGTGATCTGTCCAATGTTCACTCACACACAGATATCTATATCTTGTGACCTGTCTCACACTCAACAACACAAAAGGTTCCTGTCCTGCTATTCTTTGTATATCCAGTCACACAGAATGTCTGTCTGGAGACATTTAGAGAGTTAACACAACTGTACTGTCTGCTCCAAGATGTGGACAATGTCCAAAATGCAGTAAATTCACTCTCTGTTATATGAATGTACAATATCCAAAATATCCAAAGTACAATAAATCTGTCCAGATGATGTATCCAGTTCACTCCAGTAAAAGTTCACAGTGATATAAGCATATATTATATTCCAAAACACAATAGCTCTCCTTATAGCCAGCGAATACAAAGTTTTCCTGTGGTCAGATGTACATTCCTTATATACATTCACAGATTTCTCTGGAACTGTACAGAACCAACTCAAAAAATAAATCTTGAGCCATCTAGGCCAAAGGAGGAAGTTCTAGAAACTACTGGCAATTGGGTTTCCCCAAATCTAATATAACCACTGAGGGGGGGATTTCCCCCAGTCTGTGAACAGATCAATAAACACTAAAACACAAAAGTCAACAACTCCCTTACTTTAAATGTCAACACACAAAAAGAACCAACAACACAATTATCTTTTATGACAATGTATAAACATAAAGCTTAAATTAAACAATGCACTAATATAGTGCCTAATATATGTAATATACAATGTACTAATATAGTGTCCAATATATGTAACACCTCCCCCCTTAAAGAAAAATTTTGGAAACCAAGGGATTACAAAATTTTACAAGAGATTTTCATGATGTATACAAACACAGGTAATAACATTTTACAAAACATATTTATCTAAATACAAAAGTAAAATTAGTACCATGTATAACCTTTATAAACTTACTAATTACAGGAATATAAATTACAATTTAAATACAGCTTCTGGACAGGGCGTATCCATGCGGACGCCATATGTTACTTTTTCAAAGTCCTGTTTATACACTGAATTCCTATCTTTAACAGTGTTTCTATTAATAGCCATCATAAGCTATGTTATACCTCTATCGAAGTATGGCTTTACCATAGTTATTTCCCACATTTGGTTTGAATGTCTGTTATCACAGTTTTTAATGGTCTTTTGGAGAGTTTCTACTCTCCTTGCTACAGGGTATGACCCTAGATCTCTGGCCTGTAGTTTATTCATTTGGCCAGGTGATGACATTGAAGCCTTGCCTCCAGGATTGAAGATACGATTTTGTAATTTCTTATCATAAAGCATCTTCATTTTTGACTGAGAAGTTTTCAAATTTTGTTGCGCCAGCTCACAAGCCTTCTTCAACTTATCTCTGAACTTCGAGACATAATCTAACAGATTTAGGCTTTCGGTGTTCTCAGATAACCAATTTTCCTTCAACAGCTTGAGAGGACCACGGACTGAATGGCCAAAGACCAACTCGAAGGGACTAAAGCCTAAAGACTCTTGAACAGACTCTCTAACTGCGAACAACAATAAGCTAATCCCTTCATCCCAGTCTTTTTCATTATCTAAACAAAATGTCCTAATCATATTCTTCAAAGTGGAATGGAACCTTTCAAGTGCACCTTGGGATTCTGGGTGATATGCACTAGATTTGATCTGTTTGGCACCCAACTGAAATACAACCTGTTGAAATAGTCCTGACATAAAATTTGACCCTTGATCTGACTGGATCTCTTTTGGTAAGCCAACTAGAGTAAAGAAATTAACCAGAGCTTTTGAGATTTTGGGAGCTGTTATGTTGGTCAATGGTATGGCTTCGGGAAATCTGGTTGAGGCGCACATAATGGTCAAAAGATATTGGTTTCTGGATTTAGTTTTTGGTAAGGGACCTACACAGTCAATTATCACTTTGCTAAATGGTTCCTCAAATGCTGGAATGGGTTTGAGAGGAGCTACAGGAATTTTTTGGTTTGGCTTTCCTACCATTTGACAAATGTGACAAGTCTTGCAAAATTCTGCCACACAGTGCCGATAAATTTGAGGCCAATAAAAATGTTTGGTTATCTTGTTGTAAGTTTTGTTGATGCCTAAATGGCCACCCATTGGAGATTCATGAGCCAATTTTAATATCTCCCTTTGGTACACTTTTGGCACAACAATCTGGTGTACTACTGACCACTCTTCAGATGCAGGGACATTTGGTGGCCTCCACTTTCGCATAAGCACACCATTTCTGACATAATAGCCTACAGGGACCTTATCTAGCTCTACTGGTGGCAAGACCAACTTAAATAAAGGAGCTAATTCAGGGTCATTTTCCTGCTCTGAAATCAATTTTGATTTTGAAAGCGATACATCTTGACAGTCAATTGAGTCCTGTTTTTCAGAATCTACCCTGGCCTTGGGATTTGTATCACTAGAATTCTGCACATCATGGTCATAGTTGTTTAAGAATGTATCTGACAAATCAACTAAGACATCTGTAGATTGTTTACAATCTTTTGGTTCTTCCTGGGCCTTTTTGGCCATAGCTCGAGTCACAGCACAGGAGGGAAAAATACCAGGAATAACCTCTTCTAATTTCTCAGTGCTAACCAAAGTGATCGGCTTAGAAGTAACCTTAGGATCAGCAACTACCTTTCCACCTGCAAGATCATTTCCCAACAACAAAGATACCCCTTTAATGGGTAAAGTGGGCCTGGTACCCACAACAACAGAACCAGTAACTAAGTCTGATACTAACTTGACCTTATGCAAGGGAACGTTCACACAGCCTCCTTCAATACCTTGAGCAATGACACTCTCACCAGTAGATGTGCTTACACTCAATGGCAATACACCTTCTAAAAGTAAGGACTGAGTAGCTCCAGTGTCTCTTAATATCTTAATGGGGACCTGACTGGAACTACTTTCCAAGGATACAAAACCCTCAGACACAAAAGGTTTGAACTCTTCCCTAATAATCTCAGACTTGTCTAAACCAATACTAGACTCTGCTCTATTGGGATTTGAATGCCAGTTAGACTTGCTAGACACAAAGGCGTTGGGCGTTGCCTCCTTTTCTCTTCTCTTCTTTAAGAGCCAACAGTCAGACATAACATGCCCAGGTTTCTTACAATAGTGGCAAACAGGAGCAAAGGATCTGGGTTTCCTATCCTTACTCATAGTCTGATTTGAGGTTTGACCCTTATCTGAACTCTTTTCTGGAGCTACATTTTCAGATTTCTTTCCTATTTCTGGATACGACTTTTTAGCAGGACCAAAGGACTTATTCTTGTTGAAAGTGGACTTGTGAGTTAGCGCATAATCATCAGCATAAGCTGCTGCTTTTGCCAAATTTTCAACTTTCTGTTCATCTAGATAGGTTTTAATGTCATCACGAACACACCTTTTGAACTCTTCAATCAAAATAACTTGCCTAAGTTTTTCAAAGTCTGTACCTACTTCCCTGGAATTACACCATCTGTCAAAGTACACTTCTTTCTCATGGGCAAATTCAACATGAGTTTGACTTTCTTGTTTACGATAATTTCTGAATTTTTGACGATATGCTTCTGGTACCAACTCATATGCTTTCAAAATAGCATTTTTGACAGAGTTATAGTCTACACATTCAGAAATTGGCAAAGCCGTGTATGCCTCCTGGGCCTTTCCCCTCAAAACACTTTGCAGCAATAAAGGCCACTGGTCTATAGGCCATTTCAAATTTTGAGCTACTCTTTCAAAGTGTTGAAAGTACTTATCAACTTCTGATTCATTGAAAGGTGGTACCAGTCGCACATTTTTACCCAAATCAAATTTGGTAGCAATGGACTCTTCATGGGCAATTCTACGGGCATTGAGTTCTAAAGCTCTCATTTCTCTTTCATGTTTAAGCTCAAGTTCCTTTTCTCGCTGTTGAGCTTCAAGCTCTTCTTTTCGCTGTTGAGCTTCAAGCTCTTCTTTTCGCTGTTGAGCTTCAAGCTCTTCTTTTCGTTGTTGAGCTTCAAGCTCTTCTTTTCGCTGTTGAGCTTCAAGCTCTTCTTTTCGCTGTTGAGCTTCAAGCTCTTTAAGTCTTAACTCTCTTTCAATTTCTAATCGCCTGATCTCATATTGCCCAGAAGGTTCCATTGGTAGAGGCTTATACACTTCTAAACAACTATCAGGTAAAACATCTTCATCAACTAACTGTTCAACAATAAGCCTTTTAAGTTCATGTTTACGTGTTGACCTTTTTACCTCTAACTGTAACTCTTGGGCTATCTGCATTAACATATCTTTTTTAAAAGTTTCTAGAACTTCCATAGATGGTGACTGTACAAACTCTTTAGCACTAGCCATTTTGAGCACTGTTGACTGTAACCAATTACTAAATCAAATGGATTTTCAAAATGTTAACTGAACCGTTGATCAAATGGTTGTAATCAAATGGTTGTATCCCGGACGAGCCCCCAATTTTCCTGTTACGGTCACGGGCAAGCACGGTAGCAATTACCGGTTGTCTTTAAGTTGTAACAGAAAAAGCAAAAAGTTGAACTTAACAAATTTATTTAATAGTCAACAATAATGATTACAGTCAACTGGTATGCTCTTAACTAAACACACTAATACAATAATAAGATCTAGCTGACCTGACCACAGAGATTATGAGTTAAATTTATCCGCCGTATCCAGCAATCTGTTCCGTAATCCGTCCTGTAATATATTCTGTGGTCTGTCCAATGTCCTGTGGTCTGTCCTGTGATCTGTCCAATGTTCACTCACACACAGATATCTATATCTTGTGACCTGTCTCACACTCAACAACACAAAAGGTTCCTGTCCTGCTATTCTTTGTATATCCAGTCACACAGAATGTCTGTCTGGAGACATTTAGAGAGTTAACACAACTGTACTGTCTGCTCCAAGATGTGGACAATGTCCAAAATGCAGTAAATTCACTCTCTGTTATATGAATGTACAATATCCAAAATATCCAAAGTACAATAAATCTGTCCAGATGATGTATCCAGTTCACTCCAGTAAAAGTTCACAGTGATATAAGCATATATTATATTCCAAAACACAATAGCTCTCCTTATAGCCAGCGAATACAAAGTTTTCCTATGGTCAGATGTACATTCCTTATATACATTCACAGATTTCTCTGGAACTGTACAGAACCAACTCAAAAAATAAATCTTGAGCCATCTAGGCCAAAGGAGGAAGTTCTAGAAACTACTGGCAATTGGGTTTCCCCAAATCTAATATAACCACTGAGGGGGGGATTTCCCCCAGTCTGTGAACAGATCAATAAACACTAAAACACAAAAGTCAACAACTCCCTTACTTTAAATGTCAACACACAAAAAGAACCAACAACACAATTATCTTTTATGACAATGTATAAACATAAAGCTTAAATTAAACAATGCACTAATATAGTGCCTAATATATGTAATATACAATGTACTAATATAGTGTCCAATATATGTAACAAATTTAGTGTAATATGCTGCAAAACCTGTGTTATTTGAATAATTATGGTGAGTTTTAGTACATACATTTCAAGAAATAGCTGTAAATCACTGACATATTTGAATATTCCAAAGATTAGGTAGATTCATACTTCCTCAGATTTACATCTTTAATCCGAGATAGGTGTCAGTTGAATGTGTAAAGTATGAAGTCATTTAACCCTCAATTCATAAAAACAGTAATCTCGTTATTTAACTTGGAACTGTTCAAAACATCTGTGAATATGAGATGATAATACAAGTAAACAGTGTGACTTGTACACTATGGTAAATGTACACTACCTTCATCTGAGTTATTTCAGCTTACATCAATTTCCTTGTTTGGCAAAGTGGTTTGGAAGAATGTCAAAACTGTCCAAAAAGGGACTCAGTTATTCTCTTGCAGAGATTTTTTATTGTTTGTCTTTATGGCAAAACGTCACAAGAAGAAAAGTTAAAGGTTTATTAAAGGCTTAAGTTATCAGAATCTTTCAATATATATTAATTGATTAACCTTTGAGGACAAATGATTTAACAATGATATATAGCAGTACATGTTGTTTATGCCAATTTTGATGGTTAAATCAAATATAAATAAAAGTTTATATTTGCTTAATTTTGATACTTTCCTCAAATAGTAAAGTTTACTTGGCTTTTCTTCAAATGGTAGAGATTTTACAGTTTGCTATGGTATAATAAAAAGTTTGTTGTCTTGTAAGAGCAGTGGCATAGAGTTGCTTTATGCAACTTTGATGTGGACACTATACAATGGGATCAGCTCCAGTCCATGGAAAGTTAGTGAAAACACAGGAACATACTCTGGGCCTCTTTTATTGTCATTTATCCATTTAGTAGTTGAAGAAGTCTTTGTCACACATTTACATTTTACACAAATAACTCTATTTCTGAATGATGCCTTTTTTCAAACACTTTATTGCAACTCTTTAATCTGATATACATTATGCATGTTGACTGCCAAGATGCCAATAGGATCAATTCTTGAGGGCCCCTATTATCGGACAAAGCAGTAGATTTAACATATGCCACTCTTCTAATTTGTGAGAGGTTTTTGATTGACCTGTATCGTTTACCAATTAGAAAAGGGTAATAACTCTATTTGCAATTTCATACTGGAGGAAGCACCATCATAAAATTTTTGCTCTGATTTGAAAAAATAAATTTTACTCTTTTAGGTTTTTATGACACAGACGTTTTATGACCCTTCTTCTGCTCAATGGGAAGTATTTTTAACGCTACTACAGAAATGAACTCAATTGGAGCAATTGATATGACACATCTGACATTAATAACCATGTAAGTAACAAAGTTGTAGGTTCATGGTTTGATAAATTTAGCATTGAGAAATCTTGTTGTATAATAAATGACATTAATGATACTAACATGGAAGCATAACTCAACCAGCGGATTTAACTACAGTTGCAAATAATTAGTAAAAGTGTACAAATACTTGACCATGTGATGCTAGTATGTCTGAAACAAAGGTTATATAACCAATGGTTTTTCAAGTTCTGTTACACATGTTAGTGGTGACCAAACAAAACCTCTAATTGAAAACATACTGACAATTCTTAAGCTTAAACTATAGGATACACTGCAAACATTAATGAACAGGTTCATCAGAGACTTTGAGAAATGTCTCAACATGCAAAACCGGTATGGAGAAAATTTAAATCCCTAAAAGAGAATCAGGTTGAGTTATTTGTAAAAATCATTTAAAATGACCCAATAAATCTTTATTACCATGTTCAAAGAAAGAATGTATCTCTTATGACCAACTATGACTAAATGGATGTCAGGCTTTTGGCATACTGTAAGAGAGGAAAATCATATTCAACTAGACAAAATATGTCTGAATATTTGATTAAACTGTAACAGGCCACAATGACACAGTGGTAACACACTCTCCTCACTCCTGAGATCAGAGTTCCGATCACAGCCTCATCTTAGAGAGCAGAACCTTGATCAATTGTGCTGGTTTCCTATACCCATCACAATATAAGTGATATAAAAGGTACTAGACATCACATGATGCTAATGACATTTCATGGATTTCTCCCAAAGGACAGGCATGCTGTCCTCTCATGTCACATGGAACAGGATAGGATGGTGATTATGGTCAAATTGAGTCAACTGATGGGGTATGGGGAACATGGTTAACAAACACATATTGCACAAACAAGACATATTTTATGTTACATGAATGCTCAAGATGTCTTTGTCCAGTGAGTCAAGTGTTTTTCATATTCCAAAACACAATATAGAAACAAAACTCGCCCAACAATATCCAATCCAGCATATACATGGAAAAATCTTCAGCATCTTAATGTTATGGAGTTATAGTTTAACAAGGCAAATACCTTTGCAAAAACAGATAATGTGACATTAAGTGCACAAGCCTTGCAACGTCAGATCCCAACAATCTTGTCAAAATCATTTTATTATTATCATTTTATGGCATTAATCAAACTCAGATAGGGCATACCTCAGCCAAGGTGAAACACATCACATATTGCTGAAAAAATTCCGAGATCCAGACAGTGATCCAAATCAGCACTAAAGTTTTATCATTTGTTCTTTATACTATTGTTGACATTTCTTAAAAATGTAATAATCTGTTCATAACTTGTCGAGTTCTTTTGCACACAAACAGAAATATGCACAGACAAACATAATATCCATTGGTAGATGTATATAAAATGGCATCATGGAACACTTGTACAAACAACAGTCCAACACTGAATAATCATGTGCAATAGGTTAAAATACATAGACAGAAAGCAAAGCAATCACCAAGAGGCCTGCCACTTCAGCAATAGGCAAAAATAAGAGGTGGGGGACACATTCTTTGTCAAAGCAAGTTTCATGCACCATTACATCCTGTGGCAATGAAAACAACCACATTCAAATCTAAGACAAATAAAACCCAGATGGGTGACCCCGCCATTGTGTCAACATTATTTTTACATAATGGAGAGTTAACACTACATTATTTCGTAACAGTGGAATGTCATTTAGTGCAATGGGAAACTAGAAAATGGTATTTGCCAGTCATCTTCAGCACAATGCATTCACTATTTTAATGTTTTCATAACTTATTTCATATTATTAATAATATTAATAATAGTAGAATTTATAGAGCGCAAAATTGATACAAATTCTCTAATGCACTTAAGTCCAAGAAGGGAAAGTCCAGGGACAGACATGGGTCGACATCTAAAAAGCGCCTGCCAGGGTATAACTAAGGTGTGGGGTATGCCAGTGAGTCATTAGCTGGCTTCTGAAACCATCTATTGTTTGCTGAGATCTGACAGTTTGTGACAGCTTGTTCCATTCAGCTGGTGCGGCTACTGCAAAGCCACGCCTGCCTATGTGCTTCTCAGGGCGGCGTGAGGAGACAGATAGCCTGTTGCTGCAAGTGAGACTGCTCGATCTTATTAAAGCCAAAAGATATGGGGGGCTGTGAAAGATTGATAGCCTTGAATACCAGAAGATTATACTGAAAGAGGATACAATGTTGAATTGGAAGCCAGTGGAGTTTTTTTCAAAAAGGGTGTAACATGACTCATTTTGTCAAGTCTAAAGATGATGCGGCAAAGAGCATTCTGGACTCTGTGTAGTTTAGCTATGTTGGACTTGCTTACTTTATAAAGTAAAGAGTTACAGTAGTTCAAACAACTACTGACCATGGCATTTGCCAGAAGTAGTGCAGTCTCGACACTAAGGAATTTGCGTATTCGTCGCAAATCACGAAGATGATAGTAACATGCTCGGCAAACCTTGGCAACATGATTTTCACAAGAGTTGTCTGAGTCGAAGATAACACCCAGCTTCTTTACTTCCACCGACGGAGAGATATTGTTTTGGAGGAGTTGGACAGGGAACTTTGGTGCAAGCGACTCTCTGATGGCTTTTTGACCTATGATGATAATTCATTTTTTTTTCTGGGTTTAATTTTAGCTTAACACCATCCATCCACTCCTGTGGTTCAGTGGGTACATTTAAAAGTATTTTTAATTCTGCATTATATTCAGAGTGCATAGGAAAACCCCTCATGAAAAACTACTACCTCAAAAACATACCTCCTTACAAATACAAAACAAGCAATTTAGTTTGTAAAGTTGGGTATTGTTTTAATTCTTTCCATTTTTTACAATCTTACTTTACAATAATTATTGTCATTGTTAAAATCTAACCCAGCATGCTATATTAAAAGGAGTGTTTTAGTGGCTCAGAATGCACATTGTTGTTGATGTACAATCCAAAGTATGACACGTGAAAGAAGTTTTTTAACTCAAGTAAAATGAGGGAAAAACGTGGTGCTATAATGTAGTGCATTTCTGCTGTATTTAAACCTGATTTAAATTTTCAATATTTTAATGTTCAAAATATAGATTTTAATTTACCTTAATACAGTTTGTTATATACTTCTAACATGATATACTGTTTGTGGTTGATATGAATTTTGTGGAGTAGGCATTCATTCTATGAGGATTTTTTCAAGGAGACAATCTTTCCGGGAGGCATTTTTGCTTTACTCAAAATTTAGAGACAAAGAAGCACAAAAAATAAAAATTTTGAGAAACCCTAAAACTTTAACACCAAATAAAACAATTAATTCTGCAGTTTCTAGTACTTTGCCTGAAACAAAATAAAATATTGCTTACTGTCTTAAAATAAGCACAGATTAATATAGTAACAAAACACTCAGCACAGCAAATTATCCACAGCATGAACATTGTTATATGACCAATCCAACTTTTTTTTGAAAAGTGCTTTCTGTCACAGATCCATATTTTATTGATTATCATTATCAATGATAAACTTTGTGTCAGATTACATTCAAACTTTTCAAGCTTTATCAATAATTATATTTTTGCATAAAAGAAACCAGTGATACAAACTAATTTATTATTATTATTATGTTTTTATACTCAGCGCAATATCTCCATATACCACAGGACTCAAAGCGCTATTTAACCAATCTGACTGTACAGGTACAGCCCCAACTCACAAGTAACTGACATTCCCCTAACTGGAAGATAGAGGCTCAAGGATGACCATTTATCAACGTCCTTGAGGTTCTTTAACCTGCCACTGGGGATAGGACCCAATAACAGAGGACCGCCATTTTAAGTGGTCATCCGAGCCACTGTGTATCAGCCTGTACCTGGGATTGAACCCACGTCCTCTGAGTTCCTAGACAAGTGTGTTACCCGCTAGGCCACAGTGGTATGCACACTAAACGAAACATTGTCTTGGTTGACCATTTGGTAAAAAGTGTTAAATTATTGAATCAATAAATTGGTTTCAATTCACAAGGTTTTATAATAGATAATAGCCTTATGTAAACTTAATAGCCATTCGGCCATTGGACTCAGAGGCCATTAAATTCACATAATGGAGCGTCACTTGGCCATTATCTATAGATGATTTCAATCAACTGTTGTTAGCTCATTTCAAAAACTTTTTTCCAAAATGTGTTTTTGGTTTTCTCACCTATTTTTTTTAACAATTTGGACTGTAATGTGGTAATTTACTCAACGTAGAAAAGATTTGCAATGTAAAGAATTCTGAGATTAACCTTCTTAGCCAAGTTTATTTTAATGTCATCACAAATAAATATTTTTCATGTGAAGCTTCCCATTTATGTTAATTTGAGATAATTGTACTTAGCTTATGGTTGTAATTGTACTTCCCATTTATGTTAATTTGTGATAATTGTACTTAGCTTATGGGTGTAATTGTACTTATTTCACACAGAATAAAGTCAAAGGGAGAACTAATCCAGTCTGGAGCTTTTTCTTTTGGCATTTATTCCTTTCTGACCTTTTGGATCTCTGTCCAGATTTTCAACCCTTTCATCAAATGATGCCTTAACAGGTGCTGCTTTCGTGTTTGTTTTTTCATATCTGTTTCAGAACCTGAACTTATATTGCATTTCATAACATATGTGTAATTGTCAATTCTGTCAAATATCCTTTGTTATACACTTGCGCAGAGTGTTTTACTGGACTTTTCTATCACTAAATACTACTTCATGCAGTGTTAGAAATACACCAATTTTGACTTGGATGTTACTGAAGTAAACTGTAATGAATTTAACTTAGATATCACTCAGACAGACTGTCTTGGATGACTGGGATGCCACTGAACTGTATTAGATGACTTAAATGTCACTGAAGTGAACTGTCGTGAATTTTATCTTAGATATCAATGAAGTGAACCGCCATATTGCCAAATAATATAGTACTGGCACATAAACAGTGCTTAAAATCCCATATTTACCACTTTTAGTCTGGACTATCCAATTTTGGTCTCTGTATTAATGAAGTGAACCGTCCTATCACTATATAATGTGGTAATTGCAGATGTGCAGTATCACTAGAAGTATCACTAGAAGGAACTAGGTGCTGGATATAGTAGTACTTGGATAACAGTGATTTAATTTCCATATTTTTGCCCAATTTAAGTCTGTATATCACTAGAATAAAGTGTCTAGTTGGTGAACACAGTGGTAGTTGCAGAACAATGCTTTAAATCCCATATTTTCGCCCACTTTTGGTATGTATGTCACACTGAATAACATAGAATTAAGCTTGTAAATGTCACAATATATTGTATTTTATCTACATGATACACCGACGTTGGAAAGACATATTCTACATACATACCCTTTGACCCCTTTTTATCCACGATCACTAAACGGTCACATTTTCAGAAACATACCAAAAGCTCAATCTGGATGATAATTTCAACTAAAAATTTGACTATAATGTGGTAATTCACTAAACCTAGAATAAGCACTTTCAAAGATTTTGTAAAGTAAAGAATTTTGTTGTGAGATTTACCCTCTTAGCCAAATCATTTTTATGTCATCACAAATTATAAATATTTCTCATATAAAAGTTTTTTAGTATTTCTAACAAAACGTTTACTTGACAGAGGTATCTACATGAACACATATAATTTTGAAAAAAATGTGGTTTTGTTACTATTACTTTTCCTATAGGTGTGACATTTTCTTCCAAGAAGCTATACTACCTCTGATGTTTTTAAATTTCTTTTAGTAATTAATTTCAGGCATTACATATAGCTTTACATTAAATCCAAACCTAACAGATTACAACATTCTCCACTCTAGTCAAGATGTTTCCTACATTTTATTTTTTTCTCTACATTACTTTTGTCTTCAAATCCGAATCATTTTTTTTTTATTTTGATGTCCATTTTAACCCAGCAACTATTTAACAAACCAAATATTTCCTGTTGCTGTTAATTAATCTTACTACCAC
Source organism: Sabellastarte sp. h YS-2021 (assembly GCA_964017235.1). Lineage (NCBI taxonomy): Eukaryota > Metazoa > Annelida > Polychaeta > Sabellida > Sabellidae > Sabellastarte > Sabellastarte sp. h YS-2021. Next base: position 69,575,271 of record OZ024938.1, read on the forward strand.
CCAGGAATCTCGGGCTGGGCACTTCATGTTGGAAAGTTGGTAGTTACTTGCCGATGCCCAGTGGTTTACAGTGCAGTATGCACTGGTTTCCTCAACCTGTCAAACTACCCGTCGCAATATGACCCTGGCTGTTGAATGCGACATAAAACACCAACCAACTACTACCACCCAGAATCAAAAAATGTATCATCAGCAAATTGATTTGGTTTAAGTTATGTATCTCAAATGGTGAGTGCCTTGACAGTTCCATTTTGTTTTATTAATATACACAGAATTTGCCCGAACAAACAAAACAAGTCAGGAGGATGGGAATTTACTTGTTTACAATCTCTGTGAATATCATAAAGTTTAAGCATAAGGATACTAGCTTTCATGACTGTATTAAAAAGCTGTATCCATTTTATGAAATTGTGAGTGAATCAAAATTCGTATAAAGACTCATAAATGTCCAAGATATTGAATCAAATGCTGTAGCAAAATTCATCTAAACCCATTAATGTTTTTATTCAATGTTTTTAGTTTCATTGTAACTCATGACGTCATACATTAACCAGGTACTTTCACCATTAAATCTACCCTCAAGAAAAGCTTCTCTGTTTCTAGAACACAGAAGCAGTGACACTGGATTTCATTTTATACACGACATTTTCAAGGTTTTTATGATAATTTGTGCATTTTGAGGGGTAAGCATCAATTGCTGGAGCTTTCATTTCACCTCTTGGTAAATAGACTTTGAAACGAAGCCAAAACAAATTGAAAAGAAGACATTAAATAAATGTGAACTAACTTCCATTAAATAAGGTTCTTCCTTCCTCTGCTTTTAATAACAGTGGCATGATGCAAAAGAGATACAATGCAGTACCGGATAGTTTCATGTCTGAAATTGTTGATAACAACAAATGTACTCATATTAATGACATAATATTCTGATTATTAAATAAATTTTGTTTCATACATATTGACATTAATATGAAAGTTTATAAGTATAAATTGATGTTCAAATTGAAAACTATGTGACATATAACAGAGTAATTGTTCACTATAAAACACTATATAGTTGCTTTTGGGTAAAAGTTTGAATATAGGGTTCTCTCTATTTATAATGAATTTCCACTTGAGCATTATTTACGTCAAAAGAATTAACATGTATGTCCAATTGCCAAACAATGTTTCTCCCATTTTTAAGGTATTAACCCAGATTATGTTTAATTGTTCTCTGCTTCAAAACTTACATTATATCATTGCAATGAATTCTGAGAAAATATTCTATTCAGTGCATACAGCACAAGTACTTAGATACACTAAAAGATTCTGATATTTATTTCCAAATAAATAATGCTCAATTTCTTGAGGAACATTTACTAAGAATTTCAGAAAAAAACAACAAATTTGCAAAAACACTGAAAAAATGGACACAAGGCAAAGGAATTTAATCTGTGGCAGTGAATCTTTAGAAAATATTGGAACTTCAAGACCTGGGGACCTTTTGGATGATAAAATAGGAAACTGCAAGGTAAGTCTTTTATTAAATCTTAAAAATGTAAATGGATATGCAGGATATCGGTAAATGCTGGTGCTCCTTGGATAAAAATAGCACCATTAAATATAGGGAAAATACTTGGATCATGGGATCACAATGGTTGTATAGAGATGTTCAATTAAGAATTACAATATGTTTTGCAAAGAAATACTCTTTTCATGTGGGCCACTTCATGAAAAAAAAACAACCTATTAGAAGTAGCCTGTCTGTCACTTCCTTCAGGAAACATAAAAAAATCACCTCTTTCACCCTGATTGGTCTCCTTCCCTTTGGTTGCACTCTTAACTCCGGACTACCAAACCTTGACTGCCCTTCTACTATCCTAATGATCAATAGTTTTATTAACTTAGCACACTGGTTTTCCACACTGTGGGAAGATATTGCTCCTGCAAAGCAGTATATTAGATTAGATTAGAACCCTATAAAATATATGTGGGCCTCCGGTATAAACAAAGGTATCACATATTTCTCTTTTGGAACCTTGATTTTACAATAAGGATATCATGTGCCTTCTTAACTTGTTCACAAAACTGGAAATGTCTTAACCCTGACAGAAATCGAAATGCTGTTCAATGTCTTTATTATTCTTAAATTAACTAATATTTCTAAAAATAACTGTATTGTACAGCTTAATAATATACCCTTACTTCGGGTGATGGTCTTGACAAAATCAAATAGAATAGGTAAGGAGTTTTACAATGTCTTAGAAGGCAGAAATAATAATTGTACCTATACAAGTATTGTAAAGTGGACAAGCTGTTAGCAATAGTTTTTGGCAAAAAAATACTGTACTATAGTATATAAAATCTACTTCTACACTCTTTGCAATGCCACTCTCAGATGGTTTTAATAACAATTCACAAACTTTGGGAAAATATCTTAGGACATATGTTCAAATAGGATTGAAAATAGGGATATAGAATTTAGATCCAATAAAAATTGTATTGGCAAGTAAGTTGAAAATGATATATACATTTTGTAAATAGTGCAGTCAGAAATTACTAATTTTTTTAAAGTAGATATCTTCTTTAAACATACACTCTTTAACTTATTAGGCTTACAAATTAAATTCAAACAAAGGCTGTAACCTATTGTTTATTTGTGAACATAAAACCTAGTTTGGAAAACACACAACAGTGTATATTCCTCTTTGACATTGTGTACTAATAGCTGTGTACTTTAAAATATTATGTTTCTCTACTAGGGGAGGTTAGAGGTAGATATGGGGGACAGGAAGGATGAGAGGATGAGACAACACTCCAATGACAAACTTTTCAGTTTTGACAAGGGGGTGGCTAACACCTCCCAGATCTTGCTCTGATAATGTATAATCCATAACATACAGAAAATCTACCCTCACTTGTTTGATATAGTAAACTTATAATTTCATGAACCATTTGATATTAACACTGTCATCAATATTGAAAAGTGCAATAAACATTTATGTTATAACTTATCATTATAATTGAAAACTAGCTCTTGTTCATCATTTTGAGGATTCACAAGACCGAATTGCATTGTTAAAAGACCCACTGTATTATTACTAGAAATGTGATATTTATCTTACCTGTCATAACTCTCACACCTGTTGTTTGTCTATAAATTCATAAATAAAGTTTCAGTGTCTATATGGTCTATTTTATGTCCTGTAGAATCAACTATCGGATCAATATAATCTATTCTGCAGCAGCAAATATTTTATTGATTGCGTAGGATGTATATTTTGATATATACATATTCATGAGGGACATCTATGCTTGAGATTGATCAGATACTCAAATTTAAACATTACACAAAAACAACAGCACTTAGAGAATGTATATCTCTGACAAGGACCAAACTCCTCCAATATTTCTTGGAACAATAAAAATCCAGTGGAATAATAAAAATATTGGATCCAGGGGGAGAGACAGACAAGCTGCAGCAAGCCCAGACAAGCTGTACTTACAAACCAACAGGACTGGACAATTTTCCAGATTCACCCCGACTGATTAATTCCTGGAGTCGGGATCCAGAGTCGGGATCAATCCAACACTATATAAACCCCATCTGGCTGACATAAAAAAACATCATCTGCCACTGCAAAGATGCCAGCTACACATCAGAGAGCCGTTCTACAAAAGCTTAGGGTCCTTCTGTTTTTATTGACTTTAATATTTTGTTTTTCATCTTGATGTCTAGAGAAAGAAGGGAGAATATCAACCCAGGACCACTACCTACCCTACAACCAGCACAACAGTCGCAGCCAAAGCCAGCTCCCAGGAAAAAAGAAGCCACCAAAACATAGATCATGCCTTGTATCCTCCAAGGATAAGAAAAAGGATGCTACAGCAAGCTCTAGCCTACATCATTAACACATTCATCCCAGCATACTAGAATTTTGTCAGAGTGAAACTGGCAATAACGCTGAGACACCTTGCCACTGGAGAGACCTACACCTCCTTGCAGTATCACTGGTTGGCTGGCCACACCAATAACTGCAAATTTGTCCTCCAGGTCTGCCGAGCCATCCTTGCTGAATTCCAGGACAAATATTTTTCCTGCCCTACTAGTCCTGATGAGTGGAAAAGGGTGGAAGAGAAGTTTAAAACCAGATGGGACATTCCCCACAATGTAGCAGCAATAGATGGGAAGCATATCACCATGAAGAAGCCAAAGAAATTAGGCAGTGACTATTACAACTACATGGGCTTCTTTTCCATGGTTTTCCTGGCCCTGGTTGGTGTAAAATACAGATTCCTGTGGATAGACTGTGGGTCAAATGGTTCTTGCTCAGATACACAGATTTTCAACAGAAGTGATTAGAGAGAAAAGATTGAGGACAGCAGCTTAGGGCTTCCGGCACCTGAACCACTGGGGGAGGGAGGGCCACTATTTCCTACTGGGTGTTGTCACCTTTCTTTTGATGCCATGGATGGTGAAACCCTACAGCAGAAGAAAACTCACAAGGGAAGAAAGAATAGCCAACTATAGGATCTCCAGAGGCAGGAGGGTGGAAAACGTCTTTGAAATCTTAGTGACCCATTTGACGGTACAACAGGGCACCACTGAGAAAAAGCCAAGGGTTGTCAGAGACATTGTGTTTATGTGTGTGGTGTTACACAGCTTGGTGAGGACGGGGCAGTTAGGGCACCAACCCCAGCAAATGATGTAGATGCCCTACAAAATGAACAGGTAGTATATGTGCCTAATGACAACTATAGGAATCCTACGAGGGAGACCAAACATCAACAAGAACTACTGAAAGACTACTTCAGTCATTTGGAGGCATTTGCTGGGTAGGATGATAGGATCTGAGATGTGTCAACCAACAGCCCTGGGGACAGAAGCTGGCATCTCTCAGTCCTTTTCAGGACTACTATCAGTCCTATTTAGGTCTACCCAATTATTCAGGAAACTTTTATTTAAGCTGGTGTTGCTCAAAATTCCAACAAATTTTGGAAAAAATCCAATCCATTTACAATAAATTTTTCAAACCAAATCACAAACCATTGAACCCGAGTTCTGTAAATTTGTAAAGGCTTCATTTTTTTCAAATTTATTTTCTTACAGATTTGCAAGACATTATAAAGTTTACAATTAGTCAATTATTAGGGAAAACTAAAAAGTGTCTCCAAGGGTCATAGGTCACAAGGTCGAAGCCAAAGCACAAAATACTTCCACCAAATGTCAGACCATCTTTAAAGTCTAAGATGTTTTTTTTTTTATTTTTGGGCATACCAAAACTTTATTACCTTTGACCCATTTTTTGGCTAAAGTTCTTTAATTTTTTATTAAAAATTTCTTAGTAATTTTTTTTTCAAAGTGAAAATATTTTAAGATTTTTTTATAAAAACTTTGTATTTTTTAACTTCAAATTTTTATTCAATCACACACTCATTCATTCAGACATTCATTCAATTTATTTTTGTGTTTGAGGTCAAAGTGTTTTGTGTGGGTCCTGTAATGCTTCTTGTTTTGGATTTTTTTAGAAAACAGCTGTTATTTGTTTTTGGAAGATTTAGGTTCTGAAAATAAACTTTAAATGTTTTGCAGAGAAGGATGAGGTTGGCTTGGTGGTTGCTGATGTTCTTGCTGTGCGGCAGTGGTGGTTGCAGGAGATGCAGCTGGTGCTAGCGTGTCAGCTGGTGAAAATGGCCGTAGTGTTGGTAGTTACTTGCCGATGCCCGATGATTTACAGTGCAGTATGCACTGGTTTCCTCCACCTGTAAACTACCCATTGCAATATTACCCTGGCTGTTGAACGCGACGTAAAACAAATAAATAAACAAACCAGGTCTTGCACACCATAACAGACAGCTTGCGACTGTTGTCGAACCTCTCCCAGAGACACTTCTTCCTGGCTTTGTCATTGAAATGTTCATTAGTCTTGTCGTACAACTCATCAAGGTCTGCAACAAAGTCAACAAGAACTTCATTAGAGTCCATCATGTATATATTAGTCATGTGCCCCTTCTTGTATCGTGACTGTAATGTTCCTTCCTCCTCTCCTCCTCTGTTTCTGTGTCTCTTTTCTCTGTCCTGGGCTTTTTCTCTGCAACTCCCTTCTCTTGCAAGTGTTTTTCCTCAATTCTTGCCTCCTCCCTCCTGGCCTCCTCCTTCCTCTATCTCTGTGCCTCTTCCTCACTTTCTCTTGCCTCTCTCTCCTACCTCCTCCACTGAATATCTGCCACATTGTCCCCCAGCTCAAATTCAGGAACACCGTCAGTGGGAACCTCTATTTTCTGCATTCTTCTACGCTTCTTAGGATCGATTTTCTTTTATTTTTTTCTTGCATTTTGTAAGAAATTGTTAAATAAAGAGCATTTTCGCACAATATAAAGTCAGCCAATTTTAACTTAACACTGCCCTAGATAATTGTAAATAAACAAACTCCTATTCTTGAAACACTGCCAGTTGCAATCCGGCAGATGCCATATTCCAAATGATGCAGTGCACAAATCAACTCACCTTATATAGACAGGGATTTCATCAGCAGACAAGCCATGGGTTGTAAATATAAAGCCTTCTTGTTTGACACAGTTTCTGGCTTGTCTGTTGTGTAACCGCCTTGTCAGTTTCTGTTTACGTCTTGTCTGTTTCTGTGCCCGGCTTGTCCAGCTGAAATGCTACCAACCTATGGTTGAACACTCCAAGACTTCCCGGCTTGATGGGAAGTGTCCAACTCAAGTGAGTTATGTTTACGACAGGCCTGTTTACTGTCAAATAAATTTGGTTTGTGTTGACGGCCTGTCTGTTGTAAAGACAAGAAGGTTACAGTTTAGGGCAAGATGGGAAGTTTCAGGACGGTTTCCAGGTTGGCCACAGTCCAAATACTGAGTCATGGAGGGTCACTGAAATATCAACTACAACCAACCCTAACCAACTCTGTAAACATTGCTTCCAACCTTCCAAAAATCCGTAGTAACTGACAAGACTGCCTCAGTGGAACACCCCCATTAGCGAGAATCGTGTTTAATTTAAACCGCCAAGATAAAGTTTCCTGTCTGCTTCGCCAGCTGGGGGGGGTTCAATAGCGTGATGTCATTTTTTATGTTCTGAAAGGGAAGAGGTCACAGTTTAGTCAGTTTGTGCTTGGGAGTTGCTGACAATATTACACTCTATGAAATGAAGAGGAATATTTTCAGTTTGTTTGTGCTAAAGCTTGCTCCCAGTAGGAGTAATAGTAACTCTAATTTTTGGTATTTTAATGTTTAATCTGTCATAGAAATCTTTAGATTCATTTTGGGACTTCAGCAGTATTTGAGTCTGACTAGGATAAATTGGTTTTATATAAGCTCCATAATTGATTTTATTTAAAAAAGCTTTTACAAACCTTATAACCATGTGGTACTTAAGAAATGTTGAATACAGCTCAATTTGCAAAAAAAAAATTCTCCGGTTTACAAATTTCTTCAAACTGGTTACCCTATATAGTTTGATGCATATCTTTCTCCTGAATAGAGTTGGTATAATACCAGGAGTATTGAGGTGAATGTACCCTTCTGGTGGTTCCATTGTTTTATTGCTACATTGATAAATCAGTAAAGCAATTTGATCACAGTTTTGGCTATGATTAATTGAATAGATTATCTAATGAGGTTCTTGTTTCCTCCTCTATTGACTCTTTTAGAAAGAACCTTTTTTAAACATATCCACCCTAATATCTTCGTTAATCCTGCATTTATGTGGTGTTAACCTGCTTTCTCTCCCTGGATCTTTGAGATTGAATATCATTCTAGCTGCTGTCACACAGAGTCTGATTTTGAGTGGGGACTAAACTCTTCAAGAGTTGATTTAGAATTAGAATTTAATTAGAAAGACTTTCTTTTGGTAACCTGTTTGATATTTAATGGCTTTTGTAATGTTTAAACAAAATATTGGTACTAACTTTGTGGATTACAGCTGTGTAATAAAAATATTAGGATAGTGAATGTCATATTTCCTGGAACTATTAACAGAATTTGCCTCACCAATAGACAACCGAATGCTTCATTTGGCTGGAAAGGGAAATTCTATGCTGTTCATCATCCATATACTTTGGCTGAGTATTTGTAAGTACCATTTTACCTATTAGTGACAAAAGGGCTAAAATTTTATTGTGTTGTAGTTTTTGTAGAAGAACAGACATTACATATGCTTTTGCTGAGACTGAAATATGGTAAATCACAAAACTATCAGTACAGAAGCTGTGGAAGCTCATCAAAAACCCAATTAGCTATGCAAATATGTGACACCAGTGCAATGAACACTGATAATGAATACTTTACAAATTGATTCAGTCATAAATATGTAGCAGTAGAAATAAAAATTACATTTTACTATATCTGATATACTATATCAGTCAAATCGCATGCAAAAAGCAAGCAGTATTGCAGATGGCATGCATAGCAAATACAGTGTTTTATGGGCAACTGTGGAAAGAATGAAACCAGATGTTCAATAATAAAGGTGTAATACCTGAAAAATGTGTGAACAGATTTCCACCAGACTCATGGAGAAGAGTAGGAAAGTTAATGAGTACGTATGTTGATTGTAAAAACAATCAATTTACATGCTCTTTAGGCATGTTTTTGGGTCAGGTGATCATACTATACAGCTTCAAATGATGAATTTACAAAATTTGTTAAAGGTTTCATATAACTAACACATAAGTTAATGGTATATATTCACATAACCAGTGAGGGATTGTGTAAAAGATGCACATACTTTACCATTATAATATAGAAATATTAACATAAAAAGACATAGGGAATGTAGGTGAACAAACCTCTGTGATGTGCAACTGGCAATGGATTGAATAAACAATTTCACTGTTTCAGTAACCATTTTATATCACATAACAGTTTATGGTAATTGTTTCATAAATGGAACTTAATTAAATGCCACCAAGTAGCAGTTGCCACACTGGACCTGAGCTTGACCCAATATGCCTCAGCTGTTAAAGTTACAAAAGGTCATAGAGGTGACCTAGAGTTAGACTTAAAGGTCAAATCTGAATAATCCTGCTTAATATAAGCTAGAGGATATAGAAAGAACGACTATAGCCCCAGACCAGTGTATGATTCCAACAGATCAGAGAACAAGGTGCTAATATCATGACCTACACAGGTCAGAGTAAGGTCAAGAAGAGAGGTCAGAGGTGAATGCCTGGTAATATCGCTTCATCAACATTATTGCAACACAATGAAACAAAAGTTTGGGAAATTCATTTTTACATGTTAGTTGTATATATACACATGTTAAACAGGATAAAAAATTGTAAAATTTTAAAACTGACCCAAACCCAATCAAAGTGAGGAAGGGATGACAGAGGCAAAAGTAGAGGGAATGGTGGAGGCAGCGGTGGAAGCATTTTGAAGATAGGTCCATACAGAAGAACTTTTCCATAAGCCATGGGCCATTATGTTCTGAAGTGGAACCTGACAATCAAAAGCTAGGGTGGCCCCTGATCTGCGGAAGGTGTGAAAACCATGACCCTTGAGATCAATTTTGAGGATTGTAAGGATGCATTTAAGGGCATCCCTAATTTTGGTATCAATAATAGGATGATGAGGGAAGAGCTTGGAGGCAAATAAAGGAAAAGTAGGTGGGAGAGGGCGGGATTGCAATAATTGCAAAAGGGCCTGGACTGGACACAAATAAGGATGGTGAATTTGGGGAATTTGGACAATGTGATGACCCACTCTGTCTTGAAGGGTTTTAGCCCATTTTATGAGCACATGAGCACCAGGAGGTGCAAAGATAACATCCTGACGATTGAGGTGCCTTGAATAATCAAAAGCTGCAATGGAATGTGGTGCTATGTTTGACATGCGCAGAAAGCCGAAAAATGCTAGTAAAAATGCAGCTCTAAGCAATAGAGGGTCAGATAAGGAGTCACATGCTTGAGAAATTTGCAAGAGAGTTGGGATATCAAAGGAGCCCCTGGGGATAGGTCTGAATGTTGAATTTATGGTGATACTGCACATGTAGAGGTTGACAGAGTGGTGATATAAACTCTCAGATGGGATTCTATATAATTTAGCCATAGACCTGAGACAAGAGAGGTAGTTTCTAATGACTTTAGGTGAAATGCTATTGCCTCGCAAGAATTCCAAAAAACGTAAAATATTATGCAGTGAAAAAGAAGCAGGCAGCTTAAAAAACACAGTGAAAGCCAGGAAAGTCTTGAAGTGAGAACTGTGTGAACTTCTTGTGGAAGGACGAAAGGCTGTATGAATCCTATTACTGGCTGAAGAGATGAGTTGCATAGAAACTGGAGTTGCACCTGAAATTAGATTGTTAAATCCAAGTTAAAATAACTAGGATGAACATAATAATTTTGATACTTAGTTTTGAGCTCAGATCTGATGCTCTCAGGAACTGATTTGTGTGAATATAGCCTGGAAAGGGCATCAGCCACATTGTTGTAAATTCCCTTAACATGGTTTATCCTTAACCGTATGTCATACTTAGATACAATCAACCATATGTTTCGTAGGCAACATGCCAATAATTCATCTTTGGTCCTATTGGTTTGGATCACTTGGACCACAGCCCAGTTGTCGCATCGAAAAGAAACTTCCTTATGTGCCCACTCGTCGGCCCATACTCTAAGGGCTATAAGGATATTCAACATTTCCAAATTGGCAATATTAATAAATCTCTGTGGAATGCCAAATATAGGAGTGGAATATACTTTATCATTCCAAACACCCCCCCATGCCCGTAAGGCAAGCATCAATGTATAAAGTTTCATTACCATGTAGCTTTTGCTTGTCAATAAAGACAATTCCATTGTACTCAGGAAGAAAACGTATGAACCAAGCCAAATCTTTCCTGAATTCCCCCCATCAATACTGATGTATTTTTTGTGAGAATTTCTCCTGAATACTTGCAATATTCTATTTACAAACATACGAGCGGGGGCGACACACTTGTGGACATATAATAATTTTCCCAGAAGAGATTGAAATGTATGTTTAGAAATACAAGATTTACTATATATGGCTATGCACTCTGCATGTATGGCTCTAATTTTTTCCTCAGAAATACTAATAGTATTGGCCGTTATATTGACACCAATGCCAAGGCATGTGAGGAGTTTTAAGGGGGGGTTACATTTGTCAGGGTTGACTGGGAGACCTAGTTCTTGCAATAGGTCATATAACGTTTGGAAAGCTGCCTGAGCCTTATGTTTAGGACTGACCACAATGAAATCATCAATGTAGGCAAATGCGTCAAATCCCTTTTTTTTAGAATAAATCTGACGGCGTCGGTGGCTAATTGAAACGATGCACTGCCGTGGACCCAGCCGAACGCTAGGGCCCGTCAATATAATAATTATGGCCCCATTTGATACCAAATTTAAGCCTATCTTTAGGGTCAACCCTAAGATTTCTGAATGCATGAAAAACGTCGATTTTAATCAGGTATGGGTCTTCAGTACAGTTCCTGACCTTCTGAACAATGTCATCAATTGTTGGGAATCTCAGAGTAAAACGTGAGTTGTCAAAAAGACATTATCAACATAGTAATTAACTGAATCACCCTGTGGATATGACAAATTAAGTATAACTCGACGCTTGTGTATATCTTTGGGGCGAGTAAGGAGAGGTGAACAATGATAGTCCTTATCAGGAACATAAGTTACAGGACCTATAATAGCCCCCATGGATATTTCTGTATCAAGATAATCTTGAACAGCCTCTGGATATTGTAAAGCAGAGACATGATTAGAAATATCAATATTATGCAAGTTATTATTCTCATCTAGTGAAAGAGGAAAACTGAACTTTAAATATTGAATAACCCTTTTGTCAGGGTAATCAAGCCAATAAGCTTCCCATGCTGGTATATTTAGAGCAGAAGAAACAGGAAATCTAGCAGCCCTGTAATTAGGCATGCCAGTGGACTGTATAATTTTTGCTACTGTCACATACTGGTCAACAGTGTCCATGCACACAGGAAGTCTATCAGGACCAATAAATTCAAAAGCTGTGGAATCGTGTGCCAAATACCCCGTAGTCTTATGCGGGTCATTAATATCTACAGAAAGAGTGAGATGCTCACTCGAAAGAGGGAAATCTACAATAACAACACCATCTGAGGGGAACAGCCGATCTGGACCTGTAAATGTGTTAGTACAGTGTTTGGTAGTAAGCTGATGACTGCCGCCTGTGTTAATTAGAGAACTATTGCGCTTGCTAGTGGAAACAGCAGTATCCACCCTATCAAGAGACTGCGCACTGAGGTGACTTGAGACTATTTTCTTTACTAGACCATCAGTTTGCGTTTGACACAGTTCATCAATTACTCTCTCCATATACATTGTATAGTTACATCCAAAGTTTTTAAACAATGCAGATCCTGAATATAATTACCATACGCGTTGTTATCTGCTGCATTGATTTGAAACATGGAATAATCAGTATCTACCATTGCCAAGCAATATTGGTGAACTTCAAGGAAACCTGAAGGCAAATAGGAACAAATGCTGAGATCCCAATAACTGTTACTTCTATCACTTTTAGCCCAATAAAATCCCTTTAGAATACTATCCACATGAGGATATAAATATACCAACTTAGTCACAGTAGAATCAGCGTTGTATGTATACCAATTGAGTATGGCCATAGTCTGAACTATATGCATATGAGAACTAACAGGGATCTCAGCATCACTTCCATACCTTTTACTCCTAGTGTCAACCTTGGACTGGCAGTCATACAGTGGGTGAATGTTAGGAGTTTGACAGAAGGAATCGACAACTGGATGGCTCCTGTATGCTACATCTTTACTGAAAATAGAACCATCTGCAAGTAAATCAACATCAGATACGTTATTAGACTCATTAGATTTACTATAAGACTGACAATCATGACATTGCAAGTAATAATGCACCCATATTGGATTAACACTAGTGGATGAGCTGCTATAAGATTTCAATATTAGTTTACCTTCAGAATTGTTAAGATTACGCTCATCTGAACTATTACAAAAAGCATTTTGATTACATACTTTTGAGTCATTGTTCAGAAGTTGACAATTATTACCAAAGATAAGACTATCAACATAATAGCTATTGTCCTTGATGCCAATAGCTCCGGGCTGTCCAAGTGATCCCAAGTTATCCTACTTCTGCTTATCCTGCTGCTTGTGAGCACCCTTATAATGACACTTTGTCTCTGGATGGCTGTGTGTCCTACGTTGTTTCCAACAATGAGAACAGTTATGCTTATAAATTCCGTGAAATCCTTCATGACTACATGCACCTTCATTATAAAACTGACATGTCCTTCCCTTATTCTGTTGAGATAATGTTGGTGAATTCGCGAGAGCCACCTGGGATGCGCTAAGCCTGTTCAAGGCCCATTGAGTGGAGTCCGACCATGCCAACCTGCCTTCCTCCACCTCATGCATAGAAGAAGCATAAGCCTCCCTAACCGCAGGCCACGGGAGAGATGAGGCATCTCTCATCGCAAATATAATCTGATTCAAAACTGACCTTAAGACATCATTGTCCTGGATCTGAATGGTGTTTGTTAATTGACCAGCCACCCATTGAGGGAGAGTCAGATCATCACAACTAATCCTCTTCTTGGTGCCACCCCCCGTAAATCCCTCATTTGGCCATCTTAAGTGTGGTTGGAGACTACTAGTGTCAGAATTGTTACAACGACCTGATCTCTTTGATACTGCCTTACCTTGCAACAACTCCTGTGTATTTCCTTGCTCATAGTGAGATAGCAGCTGTGAAACGGCCTCATTGACACTTGGCATCCTTCTCAGATTGTCCAAGGTTGGCATATTCGACTGGGTAGTCGTCAACTCATTGGCAGATCTAAAAGCAGTATCATTAAATTGCAAGTTAGTGACTGTAACTGGATCAGGATTCGCAGGGCGAGTACGGATAGACCTACCCAACTGGTCATTGAGTGTCGAGTTGGAAGTAGTGTGACCGTCATCTTTCTGATGCGTGGAAGGCCTGCTGCCTGTTTGCACTGGCTGTGATGCAAAGAGGTCTTTGGAACGCAGTGGATCCAGGGAACCTGTCATGTGCGAACGCCCATGCCCATGAATCATAGGATGGTCATCAATAGTAACTGCCCGGCCATGATGAGAGGGTGAGTGAGAAAGCGTTGAATTGGGTATGTTACGTTTTTCAGGGTCATCTATACGACGCACTATCTGCTTGTTTGAATCATCAAGTTTATGAAGGAAAGCCAGCAATGTATTGCTACTGATATCTGATGTAGTTGCCTGAGCAGAGGTTGACGGTATGTCGAGGGTGTCAGAAGATAGATGAGTGTCAGAAAACAGATACGAACCATCATTAGATTGCTTTGACCTGGCTGTTTCTCTAGCAGCTTTCCTCCATGATCTGGAAGTAGCAGCAGCCAAAGTCTTCTTCTTTGTGGTAGTAGCTGGAGTTTTCTTGTTCTTCATAATGCACTCTGATTCACTTATTCGTTAAAACTACTACACTAAAACACTAAAATGATAATTAAAACCACGTAAAACTGTTGTAAATTCATATACAACACTTTCTTGTTATTTTATTTTTAGATGTTGATTCAATGTGAGCCCAAGTTCAAATGGTCAAGCATTAGGGGTGAAAATCAATCAAGCAGCAAGGACCCACAGCTGATTGGCTAACCTCAATGTCATTGGAAATTTCTAATACTGAGGTTCAATGAACCGAATTCATTGTTAAGGTTCACCAAAATAAGGTTGCAACTACCACAGCAGGCCCCTATCAGGCCGTGCTTAATGAAGCCAAGATAAAGCTAAAAAAGCCCATTTCTACAATTGCAGGGGCATGTTGCTCCGAAGCAGCAGAAAGGCTAGCTAAATTTTGTACCCATAAGTTTTAACAGTAATGCAAATAACCATACAATAATATGTTGTGGTTAGAAAGTACTACCAAAGATGGGGAAGACTATTTATTAGCGGAAAATTAAGGATGGGTATTGTCCAAATGTTGAGTGCCACAATGACAGAGGCGGAATACTAGATAACTCTTTCACAATTTATTCTAGTTCAATAAACACAAGTCCCAATTATGATTTAACACATTCTCACGAGTGAGAGAGCAACCTAAGCTCTCCCCCTCTGCATACTATTTCATGTTCTCTCACTTGCTATTGTCCTGATCTCTCCCTCCTCAGGTCAAGGCTGAAGTTCTTATACTAGTCACTGTACACTAACACTAGTGCTGTCACTCGCTGGTGCAAATTAACATCGAATATCACCCACGTTGGCTGACCGAGTACCGACATATGTCGACTTCATAAACTCACCTCAAACGAAACTATTTAATTAAAATGTAAAATAATATATTGTTTCTCACCAGAATACATCATTTTAGGGTCATATTTGTCCTTTTATTTTGGTTGTTTATGCATTGTCAAACGTAAGAACACTTTGAAAACCGTCAGTATATTAAAACAGTTATCTAATTCCGACTTTATAAAGTGCTGCATAATGGCATTAAAGTATCATGTACGCCTCAAATAAATAGAACTACAGTGTTTTTAAAGATTATTTGAAAGCTTTACGTCAATTAAATTGACTTACCAAGTGTGAAAAAAAAATAAAGATGCAATTCCGAAACTACATTCGAGCAATGGTTTAATGCTTTCCTGATAGGTCATGTGACTAGATTTGTACGGCCTGTGTTGTCAAAAGGCCGAAAATATATTTTAAAATGCTGAATAATCCTTCACTTTTAAAATATATTCTATCTTTATTATATAAATGTGGATATCTTTGCAATCGGATTTGAAAAAAACGCATCCGAATATCGCTCATAATAGACCTAGCAAAGGATAGTATCGGAAGTAGCGAGTGTCGCAACAGCACTAACTAACACATATTACTTGTCATCAATTCCTGGGTTTATTTGTGAGAGGTCTATCTCACAGAAGCGGGGATTGGCTAAGACTATTATTAGAGGCGTGTGCTATGTGACTATTGATTTCTACTGTTAAGTCCAAAGAGAGTTAATTTACTGAGGCACTTTGCCTGTGTTTTATGGAATTTAAGGATTATTAATAATTCAATATTTTCATTTAAGTTCTTCACCATTACAGGTATCATCAGCATAAAATAAAATCTAAAGTCTTTGTGTTTCCAATCACCAAGCTGAGGGGAGTAGGTAGGTAGGTAGGTAGGTAGGTAGGCAGGCTTAATTTTTCACAGGAAATGCATTTCTATAATGTTAATTTCAGAATTGTCCTGTTCATTACCACTTTGGCTATGTTAAAATCAAGTCAAGTATAAAATGGATATATGTAAAAAGGACACAGGCAGACCCTGACAACCTCCTATCTACTTGACCCTTTGACCCGAGTAAGGCATATAACCTTGATTACTTCATCAAACACATAGAATCTACTTGACCCTTTGACCCGCTTGATGCAAATAAAAGTTTCATAAAAACATAACACCATAAACATAGTTTTGTTCACTGTTAAAAACAAGAAAGAACCATTGCTCACTTAGCCACATGGCATCAGAACTCCATGTTCTACGAATCCGTATAAAATAACCTTAACCTTCTGCTAGAAGCCATTGGTTTGATCCTAGAAAAATGTATCTTCCTTTTAATAAAGTCTCGACAAAGTACCCACAATGTCACTCTGGGCTCTAGCCCTAGTTACCCAGTTGCAGCTTTAAAAACGCTACTTTCAAACACCCCAGGAAACAGTAATGCTTCCTTATTCCAAATAAAGCATACATCTTGCAAGTGGATTCCCCTAATCAACATAAAAGTAAAAAATTAATACTTCAACAACTAGGTTAAGGTGATTCAGGCATCACCCACACACCTTCCGCTGTTCAGTTGCCACTTTGGCTTACAATTCAAATGTAGCACTCCAAGACAGAGATTCTACCGTAATGGCACCTGGGCCTGTATTCAGAAAAATTTTTAGACTTTTTCTTAGAATTGTCGTTTTTCTTAAAAATTTCTAAGAATAAGAATTTTCCTATTCACAAAGATTATTATTCTTAGAATTATACTTATTCTTAATTTTTTTCTTAGAATGGTTTTTATTCTTAGAAGTAGTCTAAGAATGTTGAAGAATAAGAATTTGCTATTCAGAAAGATTCTTACTCTTACAATATTCTAACAATTGATTTAAAGCTAAGACTGGCACATAGCATGCTTAACTTGAGAAAAATAGTTGCTTAGGTGATTATAATGCAGCAACTGACTGCAAATCGACATCCAGAAAAGAGTGTTACATATTAAGATGCCCATTGTGTTTACTGTACTGAAATGCAGCCTCTTTATATTATTTCAAACATTTCTAAGTTTCTGTTTACATATGAAAAAATCTGTAGTGACAAAGATTCTTAGAATTTTTCTTACAATTACAAGAAAAATTCTAAGAATTGCATTTATTCTATTTTACTTCTATTCTTAGAATTATTCTTAGCTAAGAATTGTTTGTGAATAGAAATTTATTCTAAGAATAAGAAACTTTTTAGCATAGAATTTTTCTTAGACTTAAGTGTAATTCTAAGAAAACTTCTAAGAATCTTTCCCCTTAGCTTCTGCACCTACTTTGAGGTTCGGGGGTTTGTTGTAAAAATATCAATATTTGTTCACATCCCATAATTGTGGGTAGAAAAGTCTACAACCTTTTAAGGTTGACTTAGTTTTAAACCGCAAATTGGTATATATCTGAAGTAGTAAACAGTGGCAGATCTAGGGGGGGCGTGGAGGGCGCACGCCCCCCCCCCCTTTCAGAGTTTGAAACTTTAGTCATGGGGCTTTTTGTCTCTGTCCACGCCCCCCTCCAATCCCCCACCCCAAGATCTGTCTTTACTAGGGTAATATACCTGTTTAAAGTGACAGTTATTATATCTGTGTCACTGTCCAGTATCAAAGGGGATTAGGCTCTTTTGTGTGTACTAAGTTAGGTCTCATCCTCAAACAGACTGAGGATTACATCTTTTGTGGATAACTTTGTTTATATAAACCTTTTTTGTCCACCAGTGTATGTTTACACAACTGAAATCACTCACCCCAACTAATTATCAATAACTTTACTTCTGTGTTTCAATTTTAATTTGCTACAGTGGCTATGATAACATTAAATTCCCCAAAAAAAAAACATTTCACCAAATTTAATCAATTGGTTTATGTGTTGTTAAAGAAAAACAATGAAAGAATTAGTTATTTTAAAATAAAAATGTTGAAGAAACATTGTGGCATATAAATTTAAATTTCAAGTATGTTTCCCTCCAATTTAATTTTTTTTCAGTTATACCATTGTTTATTATGGGAAGCCCCTTTGAAGTTTATTTTACGTTTCATGTATTTTTATTCATGTCAGTAACTGCTGTATATGTCTGACAATTAAGTATACAAAAAGCCCCAATAGAAAAAAAACTGCAGAAAAAGTCACAGTAGAAGACTGTGTGTAAATGTGTCATGTACAATTTAGTTACAGGGATTTTATACTGAGGTATTTTCTGCTGCAGCTTTTTACATTGGCTTTTCTTCTGCTAGAGGCTTTTTCAGTTTACTTGATCATCAGTATAATATATAAAATGTTTTGATAATATTGGCATTTTGGCCTCCCTGTTCCATAAAATGGCCAGCATTTTGTCCCCCCTTGCAATTTTGACTGGCGTTTTGTCCCCCAGTATGTTGTCCATGCACCGCATGATATATCCCGCCACAAAATGTCCAAGTCTGAAATATCCATACCCGTGACACCCCACGCCCCCTCTTTCGCGGAATCCTGTATCTGCCTCTGGTAAAGTATTTAAAAACTCAACTTTACATACAAACTTAATAAGTAAATTCCAAATACTAACCTTAAAGTCAATTCAAACTCAAATTAAGGCCACCTTATAAACTTTAAGTAACTTTTGCATCACCTCATATACTTAGTATGAAAGTGACCTCGAGGTGGCTTTATACATAAAGATATTTGAACATGTTATAATGTTTAAACATGTTGTAAATATATATAATACATAGACTAGAATAAAATATGTGTATCTCCAAATCGGAAAGTTCTTCCTCACTCCTGGGTCTTGAGGGAATGCAGCATATAATTACAACCTCAGCAAAGAAGACTATGTTTTAGAGAGCATCGATTTGTCTGTGTGTGTTTTTGACTTTACTCCAAAACTAAAACAAAATGTATGCATTTTTGTATAGTTAAGGCCTGACCACAGAACAGAGTGATAAAACTTTGGAAGAACCATTATTATACTCTAAATTAATGATTAAACTAAGATTTTAAGTCCCATTATCTATAATTTAGATTTGTGACTTATCTGTTTTGACAGAGGTATAACCTCTAGGAGTGTTTTCTAATGATACAAGGTTTATAGCCCATGGACAGCCGTGTCTGAAAAACCATCAGTTGGCTGAGATTGAAGCATTAATGAAGAGACATATCGGGGGCTTGTAACAACTTATTTTGTACAATGACTTCTTTTGTATTATCGACTTATTTTGTATCGCCCTGAAATCTTGCCAAAATTCTGGCAATTTTACTACAAAATAAGTCGATAATACAAAATAAGTCAAAAATTGATACAAGATAAGTCAGGTAATACAAAATAAGTCGTTGAAACAAAATAAGTTGTTACACTGGCTACAAAAGAGTGTATAAAAAAGGTGTAGCAGTTGTTTTGATGATGTAATAATATAGAATAATATAATAGTTTATAATAGCGTAACATTCCCCAAGCACCACCCCAATAAAAATCAAGAAAACATTGTGATTAAATATTTATTATAAAAGATTAAATATGACTTGTAAAAGAATATGACAGTGATTCAATTCATAATGTACACCTATATGTAGAACTATTGAAAACATCAGTAAATTTCACTTTGAAGAATAAAAATTAAGAATGTGGTTTACTTCTGAATTACATGTTAAATCTTTTACAGGTGTCTGGTTCACCAAGATCAAAGGTCAGACTTCAAATGTCAAATTCACACAGTACCAGGAGAAAGTAAACTAAGCCAGCAAAATGCAGGTAACAGCAGGTCACCATAGGTGAAGCTATATCAAAGGTTAAAGATCTGTTAAGTGAGAACTAGAACATAACTAGTCACAATAAACTCAATGAGAAAGGTCACAAAATGATCAAAGTGAGTGAACATATATATCCCACCACCAGTTATAGGACTCAAATGATGCAAGTAGCATTACTAAGTGAATGGCAGACAAAAACGGAGGCCCAATCACCCAATACAAAGTCAGGTTGGCACAACAGGAGTGAACCACTGGTGTCTGAGCAGAGGGTAAAATTATGAGTACTTCCACACACAAGCAGAGGCCAAATGTTTTGGGCCTGGATGTCCAAAGGTCAAAGGTCAAAGTTGGGGTTTTACGTCCCGTTCAACAGCCAGGGTCATATTGGGACAGGTCCTCAGAATTGCCACTTGTGGGACTCGAACCCACAGAGGTGACAGCCTATGATTAGATGCCAAACTTGCTAACCACTAGGCCACTGAGGACCTCGCCTGGGTGTCCAGTATTGACACATCTTATATTAAGGCCCAGGAGGCCCCCACCTCTCTTGAAATGATTAAATGGAAGGACTTTTTAAGCATGAGCTCTACTGAGGCTCGCACTTCTAGAGATCACTTTTTATGTCTCCAGACCTTCATGCGATGGGCTATGTTAGTGCCAGGATAGGCTACCACTTCAGTGCACTACTCGTGTCTCTGATGGCTTTGCGCTCATGCCAGGGGACCAAAATATCTTTCGGCCTTAAGTTGCAGCCTTTGTGGGATCCACTTGAGATGTTTCTTGGCAATGGAATCTATAAGGGAAATGCAAGTGGAGCCTTGAGGTACCTGGGACATATGAACCAGAGAAATTGTGAGTTTTGCCCAACATAGGCTTTAGTGCAGCCAAATAACACAAAACGTTTTCAGCTAAATCCATGTTCTCACCACGATGACATAAAAATTGCACAGGTGGGTGGGAGCATACAAATGCACCAGAGTGAGAAAGAATCTTGGGTTATCACAAAAAAAATATGCACACAAATATAGTGCTTGGTATATGTGACATCCCGACAATGGCTCACATGATGCTGCAGTTGGCTACACTATATTTTCATCAATAACAAACTGACATTTAGGTTGTAGATGTGGACTAAGCTTCATAGATTTCATAAACATTGGGATTCTTTGATATCTGAATACCTGAACTAAATTAGAATTATATACAAATAAGATAACATCCAATAGCATTAATTAGATTTGTCATTTTCATTACCAACATACCAGACTGTAGGAGATAGTCCATAAAGATCAGAATGTCTGAGCTAGAGACCTAGGACTGTGAAAGGTCCATGAACATCAGGAAGCCCAGGAATAAGTCAAATATTCAGTAATACTTGATGAGAGATGTTAAAACGTCAGATCCAAATCTAGAACAGAGTCTAAGGAAGGTCTGGTTGGCCTAAGAGGCTGCTGCAGCGCCGGGATCTAAAAAGATAAGACCAGAATGCAGCGACAAATCATAGCTCAAGATGGTCAAATCAAACTGAAATTCATCCAAACATTACATAAAACAAATTGCCTGAGTTTACCACGATTATTCCATCTTGAATACAAATGGCCAACCATAATGACATATGAGAAACAAGCATGGATGTGTTGATATGTGCTGTCAAAAGACATATATTGTGGACACAAATGGCAAGGTGTTTGGTTTTTAGCCATAACCATACTATGTTAGCCCAATAATTGCCAAGACCTGTAGGTTAGGAGTTTAGTCTATGCATGTGAAGCAAATTCCCTATTATTGCTCACCAACAAAAAACGTTTGTGATAGAATGTATTCAAAACATTTCATAGAAAACATTTCAGAAACGTTTTAAAATTATTGGTATGAAAACCAATTGCTATTAAATGTTTACAAAACATTTTCAGAGCAAATATGTAAAAATATATTGTGGTCACCACAGAAAGTCAAGGTGAAAATCACTATGGGAAAGTCAAAGGTCAAATCAAGGTCACGCTAGGACGTTGCACACATACGCGCCTTAATCCATGCCCTTAGCAAGTATCAACTTCCTATACCTTATGGCTTACTATAAGGAGGTATGAAAGTTATAAAGTTGTTCTGAAAAGGACCCATCAGAAGTTTAAATACGAACTCATCCTCAATTTTCTTATCAACATGTTCAGCAAAAATCAGTTCTAATAGTATGATTCGTATAATGTACTGGTAAATGAAGCATTCCTATCAAAAGAAAAGGCAAAGCCAAACTGTACAAGATCTGGAAGCTGTTGATCAAAATAATCTTCCAAAGAGGACCTGCAACTAGAAACAGTCTTTTTTTTTGGTCCAGGTATCCTTAAATCAAAAACATTAATCAATTCACTTTGTTTTGTGATCAGAGGATACACGGTGGTGCAGTGGTAACACACTCGCTTCCCACATCTGAGGTCTGCAGTTCAAACCCTGGACCCTATGTGGGACAGTTGGTAGTTGCTTACTGAGGGATAGCAGTTTATAGTACAGACCCTTGACCAACTGTATGTACTCGTCGTGAGATGACATAAACACTGTTGAAAGCGACATACCCAAATAAATAAATCTGAGTTTATGAGCATGTTTTATATCTAGAACCTATGACCAAGCCATCTTTGCACCCAAATATATGATAGGACCAAAATGTACACAGCAAAATCTGATTCCAATTCTGATCTTAGCAATGCTTTAACTTCTTGCAACAATGTGGAACTAAAATTCATAATCTAAAGAGTTTTATAAACATCATAAACGCTCGATGATAAGAGAGGGTTATTGAAATCAAAACATTAATCAAAACTCAAAAACATTAATTGAGCTAAACTTTGGTGGGCAGATATTTCATGGGGTACAGATGTATTGAAGTCAGGAGAGAGTTTTTCTTATTATCAATTGGGTGTATACAGAGAAATCTGCTTCTTTTTGTCATATATGTAGCTTCCTTATTTAAATTGCAATTTTGTCACCATTTCTATATGGAGTTTTACAGAATAAAAACTAGCAGAAACACTGTAATAATACCTTCTAACAATATAACTTATTTGTAGGTTTCAATAAAATAATGAGGGGCCATGGTGGCAGAGTAGTAACACTCTCGCCTCCCACCTCTGAGGCCGGGGTTCGATCCCCGTCATGGCCTCAAGTGGGAAAGCTGGTAGTTACTTGCCGTTGGTCGGCAGTTTACAGTACAGAACCCTAGTGAACTCTATGTACTGGTTTCCTCTGCCCTTCCAACTACCCGTTGTGATATGACCTGTACAGTGTTGAAAGCGACGTAAAACCCCAAATAAATAAATAAATAAATCATTAAATAATGGGATATATCATTCAAACATCATACATATGTAACTGCCACTGTAACTCTGTATGTAGAGTACTGGATTAGTGATCTTAAGGGCTTGGGTTCAAGTCCCTTTTGGGTCTGGGTTTTTTTATGTGTATATATATTTTATTGATTTGTTTTTCATTAATGCTTGACGACAGGAGAGGACTATTGTAATCAGTTTCATTCTGTTTTTTTTCTCTCCTGTCTTTTTGTCTGTACTCATATTTGCCCTTATAAATCTTAAACTATAACATCAATCGAGATCAAATTTGGTGGAGGGAAACTGCATACAGTACATGCACGTTCCTCCAAATTTGGTGAAATTTGAGTGAAAAATAAACGCAGGAGATAATTTTTCTTATTTACAATTGGACATATACATAGAAATCTGCTTCTTTTCCTCGCATATGAAAATCAGTATTTTACTTTCTGATGATGTTATTACTTAATAATGTCACAAAACAAATGTCATTGTGAGGTTCCAAACCTAGCTTGTGATATTAGGCTGGACATTGTCTTTACATTATGTTGAATGAAAATAGTTAGCAACCTTTGCATTTTTATTGTTTACAGAACCAACACTGTGTATTAACCACCCAGAAAAAAATAACCAGCATCAAGAGTACTTGGTTCTGGTTTTTTGTATCCCCACAAGGTCATTTCTGTCTTGCCAGACAAAATGTACTATCATACATTTTCCAACTGGCTAAAACCATGTCAAACCACTCAGTGTTTTGTGGCCTTTTGCAAACGTGAACTTGTGTTATAATTATTTAAGGGACCACTTCATTGCCAGCTTGACCTTTATGCATATGTGATCCTTTGTATGGCTTTTCTATATCCAACCAGTCCTGTATCCCACCATGTTGCCTTCTGCGCAAAAGTACCCCATGGCTGGCCATTGAAGAAAATCAAAAGAATTGGTAGTATCTTAAAGCAAATTAATGTCATGATCTAGCATATGTTCTCTAAATTTGGTAGTCCTGCAAAAGCCACTCATCCGCTCAATAGGGGGAAATTGGTTATAAGCAATTTTGGTCTTTATTTTGACCTAACAATGCAAACTCATGAGGACATATGACCATATTGGACCAAACTCTCAGCCCCCACCTTTTGGATTTGATTCTGACCATACCTGGTTCGGTTTCTTCTGCCAGATGCTAAATTTTAATTGTACCTCTTACTGTATCTCCCCCTCCTATCTTAGACTAGTATGGGGTGGATTCTGCGACATTCGCGTTAGTATTCTTAACCATTTAGGCACCTTTCAAAAATTAGTTGATTTCTTTTACAGTTTTTACTGGTCCAAATTTTAATGGTTAGTTACTCATACTATTCAACTGTGCCAAATGATCTGTCTGATGATATCACTTTGAAAAATGAGACTGAGACTAATTGTGTCATGGTCCACAGGGACCTATGCACAAGCGGCAGAAGCATCTGAATCAGGATTTTTCATGATTGCACTCATAACCAGTGTTGAAGGTGTATAGTCTTGGTTGAGGTTTGTCTTGTCTGAGTGCTCTTGTGAGATAAAGAAGGTTAGTCTGAAATTATTGGAGTACATTTCTGATCAAATAATGATATATATTTTAATAAAATATACCAATGTTCTCAAAATCCCAATTTTGGATGGGTAGTGATTTTAACAGGCGGGTACCCGGGGACTTGCTCCGAAGTGGGATAATAGGTAATACTAAAAAAATCTCCACATTAACAAAGTTAAAAGTCTCACAAATTATGGGATACAACCATTTGCTGTTCTTGTTATATGCCTCACTTGTCGATGCATTCAAAATGCATTAAATAAAAAAGACTTCTGTACAGTACATTCAAAACTATGGTTAAATGAAGTGACATGACCTATCAGGAAAGCATTAAACAATTATTCGAATGTAGTTTTGGAATTTTAACTTTTTTTATTTTTTCCAGGTAGGTAAGTCAATATTATATTGATACAAAGTTGTCAAATACTGTATGGCAACATTGTATTTTTATTTATTTAAGCTGTGCATGTCACTATATAGCCTATATAAAGCATTTTATGTTGTCACAATTAGATAATTATCTTAACATACTGACAATTTTCAAAGGGTTGTTCAAAAATATAAAATCAAAACACAAAAGGCAAATATAAATATAAAACTATAAATGGTGTATAAAGGTGATAAAACAATATTGTTGTATATTTTAATTGAATAGTTTCATTTTGAGGTTGATTTATGAAGTCGAGTTATGTCTGTACTTGGTCAGCCAACATGGGATATATTGACAGTAAATAATTCTGAGATGGGGGTACTAAGGTATGAGATTTCAGATTCGGGTAGACACACAGCAATCGGGTACCTGAATATTTGGATACCTATTAAGATCACTAAAAATAACAGATTTTATGTTCTAATAGATGCATATTGGGGACAGGTAGATGCTTTGAAATAAACATCAGCATACAATACAGAGTGAACCTGAAATAACTTTTAAAAGAAGCATTTTTTCATTTTTGATCTTGTCCATTTGATACATCATAGTCATTTTGTCGTTATAATTTGTCTTGCCTTTTCAGAAATTCACAAATGTGTCCCAGCTTTGTATATGATAGAATCTACATATTTTAACATTTTGAGAAAATGTTAAATACTTTTGATGGTCTAAAATTTGCATTAATTATAAATCACAGCAGAAATGTTCCGGGGTGACTACACACTTATGCTTTTTTACACAAAGCAGGGATTATTGATACTTTAATATAAAATGCACTGAATCAAATGCCTCATTCCACCAAAAATCATTTATTAATGAATTATCAATCAACTGATCGTTCTGTGGACTACATATTCTGACTGGTTGATCGATTATTGTTTGAGTTGCTTTTAATTCCATAAAAGGAAGTTCTTTAAAATGAGGCCACACTAAATCAGTAAGAGGGACACTCTATCACAAACCAGACATCTTTAAAAATTAAGATTCCTTGATTCCAGTTCTCACCTGAGATCAGCGCCTAGTGAGTTCACTGGGTGCTGTGGTAAAATTTCGGGTTACAGAAATGCAGCTCAGTCTTAAGGGTGACCTCCCTTCTTTTATTGTCATGTAACCCCCCTTGTACCTTCTGTCCATCTTTTAAGATTGCCTGGCACTATTTCGTAAGATCCTTACGCCTTCCTGGCCTCCACTATAAATTCACCCCTTGAATTGGTGGGTCCTCACTTGTAACAAAGCTAGCATCAAGAAATTCTCAAAATCGCCACCCTCCCTGGATCCCTTACATCAGTGTTCCCATTCGTAGGCCTTACCGTTTCATAATGGTTATCTTTTAGGTGGTTACTTTTAGGTTATATCATCATTTGCATGTGGTTTACCAACATTCTGTACTGGTTTACTCCACTTTATTATATCAGTGTGTAGTGTTCTTCAATAATTGTCAATTGCATCAAGTTAAGGTGGTTTACCAGTCTTCTGTACTGTATTGCTCCACTTTGTCAATGTATTCTGTAGATTTACAATTAAGGTTGTTTACCAGTCTTCTGTACTGAATTGCTCCACTTTGTCAGTGTATTCTGTAGTTTTATAATTAATGTGGTTTACCAGTCTTTGGCACTGAATTACTCCACCAGTTGGTAATTAAAGTAAAAATTAACAGTGTGGCTCACTGGTGATGCAGCACACACTTCCTCTATCTTGTTCACAATGATTGCATTATAATTATTGTACTTTATTTTAGTCATAGTAACTTTTACATTTGAAATACATAGTATGTTTGACAGCATATGTATCTACTATTTGTAGTTATTGGTGATTTGAAGTTAATTTTATAAAATGTGTTATCAGATTATGAATGGGTGCATTTGTACAGTAAATATTATATGATTGTGCACTCTGTAAATATTGCCATTATGTGCTCATGTAAAATTTTAAATATAATGGCAAATAATGGTGTCCAATGACTAGATGTTTTATATTAAGGTTTTAATGTACAAGCATTTTTAAAGACCAGAACATCATAGTCTAGCACACTCAGTTATGTAGGTGTAGAAGTAGATGTATACATTAACAGTAGTAACATACTAATGTAATATCACAGATTGACATTATTCCATTGAGGTGTTATTTATTTATTATTGGTCAATTTATTAAACAAAGAAACAAATGAAAACACTTGAGCCCTACACATGCAGATGTTTAATTAAATGGTAATTCAATGTGTGACATAAGTCTTCAGAATTTCATTTATCTTTATGAACTAAATGAGGTCTGTTAGCCTCAATTAGGCCAAGGCTGAGTTTAAGGGTGGATACATTAAAAAGAACGTAACCTTTCAGACCTTGCTAAGGAGATGTGTCATGTAAACATTTGGATAAGTGAAACGTAAACAAGGCTGTCACTCATCTGTTAAATGGCAGGGTTTTGTGTGTGCTGTTTGTGTGAATACTGGTGTTGATGTGTGCCCATCAAGTAGTTCTTGTAAAGCCGGGGGGGGGACCCCGCAATTCACAGTTTTATCCCTGTTATGGTGTAAATTTAAATACTCTTATTTTCCACTACACTTTCCCTTCACATGTTTTATTGGGTCAAATAAAATAGGCAACCTTCCTGAATGAAATATACACCTTATACACCCCCTATATAACAGAATGTAAACACTGAATGTTAGTGTGTATAGGGGCCTTGGCGGTGTGGTAACACACTTGCCTCCCACCTCTGAGGTTGGTGGTTCAAAGCCCGGACCTTATGTGGGAATGTTGGTAGTTGCTTACCAATGGTCGACAGTTAACAGTACAGAACTTTAACCAACTTTATGTACTGTGTTCCTCTGCACATAAAAGTACCTGTCATTATATGACCTGTACAGTGTTGAAAGGACATAAGTCCCCAAATAAGTAAATAATGTTATTGTAAACACACCTCACTGCAAGCGTTGTGGTATGACTTTGTGTGTGACCAGAATTATGTTCAATCTGTGTTATGCAAATTATTACTACTGTTACTTTACAAGACATTTTAAGCTATATAATATATATTTATTTGGAGTTTTACATTGCTTTCAACACTGTACAGGTCATATGATGACGGGTAGTTTTGTGGGCAGAGGAAACCAGTACATACAGTTGCTCAAGGTCCTGTACTGTAAACTACCGTCCATCAGTAAGCAACTACTAACTTTCCCACATAAGGTCCAGGGTTTGAACCACCAACCTCAGAGGTGGGATGTGAGTGTGTTACCACTGCACCATTGTGGCCGACCTTTAATGTTTTGTAGTGACAAGTGCAGAATGTAATGGTGAGACAGCAATAGCATCAGATCTCAGTAGAGACAGGCAGTGCACATTTAATATTGTGTTACCTTTAGCTTAAGTAGTTTCTACAGGCTCACACATAAGCTACAAACCTGCAAATCCAGTCCAATTTATAAACAAAAGATGAAATCCTCAGCTTGAATAAATGTAGAACGTAACTTGCAACCCACATGATAGAGTATATACAAACGTTTTAAGCATTTAATTTTGATCTAAATCACATTCTAAGAGGCAATAAATCCTGAGGGTAAAGGGAATATCATAATTCCATGGGAAGTAAAGGTTCAGCTTCAGAAAGCATTTCCACAGCCAGAGGAGAAGATGCTAAGGAGGATAGGTGTCATGAAACAGGTGCAGCCAGTGGGTGACTGTTCC
Source organism: Sabellastarte sp. h YS-2021 (assembly GCA_964017235.1). Taxonomy (NCBI): domain Eukaryota; kingdom Metazoa; phylum Annelida; class Polychaeta; order Sabellida; family Sabellidae; genus Sabellastarte; species Sabellastarte sp. h YS-2021. Next base: position 69,604,296 of record OZ024938.1, read on the forward strand.
ATAGTCTGGACCCATCCTATGCAAAGTATCTATCAAAATGAGTTTTGGACTTGTGGGTCCGAGGGTTAAAGATGGGAACATCTAAATATAACTATGTGGGACAATAGCTGTGTTTAAACAGGTGTGATGCTCTGATGAGCCAGAGTGCACAAGAATACAGTTGAATCTGCTGAAGCAACCACCTCAAAGACCAACCACATGCTAAGAGCAACCAACTTTGAAACTGTCCATACGACTTTACATTAATTTAAACCTGCGAAGGGCAACCACCTGCTATCAGTAATCAGCAACAATCTGTTCCTCTCAAAAACCTTAATGTACTTTAAATTCAGGATCTATTGTATTTCCACACAGCCCCTCCTTACACCTAGTTGCAATATTCACATTAGATCCATTGATCAATATCATAAAGATAATTATTCTTTTTAATAGTTGAATTTAATAGTGTACATTTGTTTAGATATATTATCTGTGTAATTTTTTTTGTTGGCCATTTAATACACTCAGTTTTCAGGGTCAGTTTCCTATGGTTTATATTAATACAAAAATGTACGTCAATAGTGGGGAACTTTCCTTTTTCCTGAAAATGATGTATCAAAACCAGATCATGTACTTTCAAGTTATTATCTTTGGTAATATGCTTCAGTGAAATTGGATGTTTATAAATGGATTACTAGAAGACTGGACTGTTACACTATTAACTTGACAGTGGATTAACATCCCCACTTGAGTTCAAATCATAGGATTTCACAATATATATATACATACATTATCAACAGTTAATTTCATACTATGAAATTGCAATAAAATCTATAGTTCAAATTGTACTCTTAAATCAGTTTTAGAAAGTTTTTATTATATCATCAAAATAATAAAATAAAAATAAAGCAATCAAAATAAACCCTCATAAATATAGTCCTCAGTACATTTCTGAAAGATATAAATGCTTAATAGTTTCAGTATATCTATGTTACCTAATTTGTGTATAAAATTCCTCACAACTTGCATGTTGTTCATATTTTCCTCCTCTGTTACAAGTTAATGCGAAAAAGATCCTCTACAACAAATAAGGGTAAAGTGCACATAACTTTGACTCACGCCCTAATAAGCTAACCTGTGGAGAGCAACCAATAACAAAAAGTAACTTCTTATTCAATGTCCTGTGGATAGCTGCTCTTGACAGATTCTACTGGAAACTACATGACAAGAAGTGTAAGGGCATAATATAACAATATTTTTAAGACGTGTGTGAGTCAATGTGCATTTTTATTCATCAGTTTACCCATTTCCTTAAGTGTACCATTTGGCTCTTTTCATTAAATAGACAAGTTTACATATTGATCTTCATGTAGGGTCTCACTTAACATGTCTGTCATGCCCATATAAGTAACATTTCACAAGCCTTTATTATTTATACAGTGAAGTAGAGGACTTTACAAGTAAACCCAGTCTTTGCCAGTTAATTATCTTGGAAGGTTTAGTAAAACAGGAGTAGCTAATAAAAGAAGAATTATCAACTAAGAATCGAGACACATCTTTGTATTTCTACAGATATATACAGATATGAAGAAATTAACCACTTTCAGTGTTATCATTTGTACATTTTTCTTATTAATGATTGGATATTACCTTGGAATATCAAGAGGTGGGGGCTCCATCATCAGGAACATCTGTGAACAAGTAATTTCATTTATAGTAATCTTTCACTTTTTGTGTATATATTTAAAGCGCAGATAAAAGTAATGCACATATCTTTCTGACCAATAGAAGAAGTGATTACATTTTTGAAAAGATCCGGAATATACTCTAATATAGTCTCAAATTTTTAAAGGTCCCTTTTTCAACTTATTTTCAATGACTTCGACTTTCTATTGACATTACTACTAAAGTAATAAACCTGATCTTAATGAGTGATAAACATATCATCTTCAAACATTGTTTGTGAGTAGGGCCTTACCAGAGGAAGAAGTGTTTACATTTTTATTGTTCTCAGTGATGGTCTAACTAAAACCAATTCCTGATTTCTTTGGAAACGTTCCCTGGTGGCGGTCTACATTCAGAATCATTTCTATTTGGTCTGTTTGGGCTTTCATTACATCAGACAGGTTATTGGGAAAGGTTTTTTTAAGTTTCTGCAAGTAAGATGTTAGTTATTGACTACTTTGACCCTTTATAGTTCGCACCAACACTTTGGCTTACAAGTTAAGAAATGGGATTGGTATACAGGTAACAGAATCACAAAAATGCAATTAGAGAAAGGTTTTGATTGTTGTTCAGAACAACATTACGGCAGGAACAGTTACTTGAAACAGCCAAGTGCAAAATTACCAGACGGAATGGATACAGGAGAGGGTCAATGGCCAACACAGCAGGTGGGCCATGGCACTGACAATCCATAGCTTTACCAGCTTCCACAGGTAAGTGACAAGAATCCAAGTCAACATCCTCCAGCCAGGAATCTACAAATACAAGTACCAAAACAATCAACAATTGGGGGAGTTAACATAAAGGGGTGGGGGACATTTTTCATGCATGCTGTCTGAGGTTCAAAGTGACAGCATGGTCTGCTTATGACAAGGACCAAGAGCTAGAGCTGAAAGCAACTGGAAAACGAAATGCCAGGGTGTATTGGTATGTGTGTTATTTACAGTAGGAGGGGAAAGAAGGACCTGGTGAGCAGCCAAAGACCTGACTTCCTCTCTATTCTTTGAAAAGATAGGATTCAAACCCAGAGACCTATGGTTATGGTATACCTCCACAGGGGACTTCAAACTCCATGGGGAGTAAGGGAAAGGACATGACCATGTCGTTTATATAACCTTTGCCGGTTTTTTAAATGGCTGGAATTGGATATGTGTAACTGTCTGATGTTGGTGCTTTGGCTATTAGTAGTGCTAGCTACAAATTTCCTATACAACAGGTCTACAACCACATTGGGAAATGCATTAGCTGTTGGAAAATATTTGAATATTTCACATTTGCCATTTCATATAGCTTATTGACCTAATCCTTGCTCTGAGTAGGGTTATAGACTGGTATTATGGACATGAGCTCACAGCTCACTCTTTTTTCCATCTGAGACTGGGAATAAGCCTTAGAATTATTGGCCCAACAAGCAGCACAAATGTGCTTGTACAAGACATTGATCTTGTTGGTCTGCTTCTGATACAGCAGTTCTTGTTATGATATATACGAGTGAGAGTTTCCACACATTTTTCCTGATCTTATCCTGGATCATTATTTGAAGCCATGTGACACTGTACATGGGCTCAACCGTATATGTGTTGCCACGTCTAACTAACCAGATACCTTATCCTGTTCCATCATGCTTGACAAGGTTGGCCTTTCGCAGAAAACCATTAGAAATCATGTGCATTGTTCAAATGATCCATTGTATCATCCAATCTAATTTATATAGAGAATGTTGGATTAATCTTTTATGATTCTGCAAAAGCCAGCCATTAACCGGACAGGGAATAGCTGATAGTAAGTGACTGTGTCATCATTTCCAATTACTAAACCACTTAACTCTGGTACTGATGTATGTGTTAAGATGCCCCCTCTTGTGATTTGATTTTGATGTTACCAGCAAAGCACAGCTAATAAGAAAGGAATTTTTTTTCAAGGTCTCATAATACCTCATTTTAAACCATGAGTACTCAGTGTTTGTTCATTGAGTAGTGCAGAAAAAAGTTAAGCAATCAGAAACAGAAAAGTTTTCAAGAAAGAAGGTATATCTAGAGATATAAATAGAATTGTCATCTCCATTATTATCACTTGTCTGTGTATTTTATAACATTCACCATTGGGTTATCTTTAAGTGTGTTTGTGTTTAGGTTAGCTCCAGAAGAAATGAACATGCATTTGAGGTTGAGGATTTGGACTCTGATCTCAGGGGTGGGAAGTGTGTTGCCATTGTACCACCACACCCACCTTACTATGAGAAAATTGTAATGCAACTTTTTTTCTTTTTATATTAAGGTACACGGTCAAATTCTTGACACAACACATGGGACAAATGAATCAATCAAAGAAGTTGTGCAGGATGACATCCCAACTGAAAGAATATTTCACAATGTGCAGTTTATCATAACTAATGAAAGATTTTGTCAGGACAGATATTTTGACATCCTAATCTATGTCTTCAGCACTGTGGGACATTTTGCTCAACGTTTGGCAATCAGAGCTACATGGGGTAACAGCACTGTACTAAAAGATGATCTGAAACTAGTATATGTTGTTGGAAGAGCTTCTTCAATGGACATGCAGAAACTTATAGAAGCCGAAAGCAAAAAGTTCAATGATATAATCCAAGGCGACATTGATGACACTTATTATGGTCTTGTCAATAAGTCAATCACTACTTGGAACTGGATACGCATGTACTGCAAAACTGCAAAAGTCTTCATGAAAACAGATGATGATGTAGCATTGGATATAGAAAGAATAGTGAAATCAGTACAGCCATACATAAATAAGCCCAGACATCTCATGTGCTACCTAATGACTCCCGTGCCTGTAGACAGGAATGAAAAAAGTAGATACTACATTTCACATGATGAATATCCAGACAAGTTTTATCCCCCATTTTGTATTGGCTGGGCCTTTTTGTACACAAGAGACATTGTAGAGGAGATGTGCAGGTATATGCTTCAGACTGAAGTGTTTAAACTTGCAGATACATGGACAACTGGGATGGTTATGAAGAAAGTGCAAAATCTGACTAAAATACAATTGAGAGATTTGATTGAGGTGACAGCACCACATAGAGCTGTCCTTCATAAAATACCTCCATCATCAATGAAGGAAGCCACATCCAAAGTGATTGGAATGAGAAACTGATCAATGTTTAGTTTGAAATTAAAAAAAGAGGTAAAATGGTAATAAGGTTAAGGTCACTGAGCATATTCACTAAGCCTCCCATATTTCCCTTTATTACAGGAAGGTTAAAAATCTCTTTTGGTAAGTTGACCTCTAAAATGGTATTCACGAAACCTCCTTTATGGTTTCCTTACCAAATTAGAACTGAAATAAAAGATCCTTTATTAAAGAAGTGCATTCAGTCATCTGATTGGTTAAAATGTTTCTTCAAAAAGGCTCCTTTATTTTATCCTTACTTTGGTACTTTCTTCTATTCATGTGTATTATTCAGTATAAGGTCAGTGATATGACGTGTTTTATATTGCAGCTTAGGATGATGTTTTATATTTTAAAAAATAAATACCTAACTTTTAAAAAATTTTGTATTGCATACCACATTGTGGTAATAGCCACTTTTCATACAGATATTGTGACACACACAACAAATACATTTTCATTGGGTTTGATGACATATCAACTAAATATCCTTTAAATTTCAAAGAAAGACATATGGTGATATAAATGATTTAGTTTTGGACTAAAAAGCGCAAATATCATTGGAGGCAATTTAATTAATACCAGAACAAAGGAAGGAACAAGAAATGGAAGAAATCCTTACTTTTTAAGGGTTCCTTGTGAACGCAGGGCATTGTCTTTCCTTTCTTTTGTTCTCCATGTTTGTTCTCCAAAGGCAAACAACTACTAGCTTTCCCACTTGAGGTCAGGTTGAGATTTAAGCTCTAGTCTTAGGGGTGAGGGGTGAATATGTTACCTCTGTACCCCTAGGGCCCCTCTGTAAAATATAAAAATATAATTCTTTCCCAATCGGCCGTTTGCCTATTTCCTGCAAAACCATCATATCTTCAGCTATACTTTGAATGTTTTAAAAATGTTTCCAGTCAAACCTAGCTTCTTGAGACATTTTATAAACGTTTAATAAACATTTTAGCAAAAAAAGTGTAAATGTTTACTCGGAAACATTTAGAAAACCATAAGATTGGGTTTAAATAGGTTTTAAAATGTTTTTTAAACGTTTAAACTATTTAAAAACATTTCTAATGTTTATTGGATCTAATGAGGCTAAAGTTTCTGAAGATCACTTTTTTGTTTGCTTTTTTTGCAAATGGACTTTCATGAAAATTAGTATAGTATGATGAGTACTTATCTCATCACTGAAAGTTAAAACGCAATCGGTTATGTTGGTACTTATGTGGTAATTTCTGAGGGCACTACTCGTGTCTCTTGATGGCTTTGCAACTTGTGCATGTAGATCAAAGCACCTTTTTGCCTGACATCTTATTTCTGGTGTTGGCAATGATTTTGAAAAAAATCTTTCATGTGTCATAAAAGGTGGCTTAGAAAAAAAGTTCTTCAAAATAATATGAAACTTCTGTTTTGCAGCTTCAGTACTTTGTTGTGAATCTTCATTATTTATAATATTATTGCAAAAACATTATTTTTAAACGAGTAGTTTCTGTTATAATCAACATGCATTTTCTTAACAGGGAATTAACTATTACCTCAGTCAAGTATGATATCATTTTGTCAGTGTGTGTCTGTCTTTTTGTATTTCAAAAATGTGTAAATGTTTTTTTGACGAAATTTTCAAGAAATATCAACAACAGCATAACGAACAGATGATTAAATTTGGTGGTGATCTAGATCTGAAAACAGAAATTTTTTATAGGAATTTATATGTAATATTGGTGGCGTTGGTACTGAGATCTAACCTGAGTATGTTTTGTATTTTTGCATTGTATTGTATATTTTTTTCTCAGCACAATATATCCTTGTAGTACACGGCTCAAAGTGATATTAATCCATCCTAACTGCAACCCAATCTCTCAAGTGACTGACATTCCCCCAACTGAAGGACAGAGGATCAGGGATGACCAATTATCAACATCACTGTGGTTTTTAACATGTCACTGGAAATTGGATCCCATGACAGAGGACTGCCATTCTAGGTGGTTATCTGAGCCACAATGTATATACTTGTACCTGGGGTTGAACCCATGTCCCCTGTGTTCCAAGACGAGTGTGTTACACACTAGGCCACAGTGGCAGATTTGAGGGCTCTTACTTACTCGTATTTATTTCCAAATCAATGAGCACATATAAGTTACATGTAACCACAATATTTGTATATAACTTTACATATTTTTGTAATTAACCCACCTTCTTTGTGTTTTGTATGCACTAGAAATCAGTAAAGGAATAAATGATTTAATGTTCCATATGGTATATTTAATTGGGTTTGTGTCAGAGTTTATTTGCCAAATAATATGAAAAGTATTGAACAGATTTTCATGAAATTTTCAGGAAACTTTTGTAATTGCTCCAGGAACAGATTGTTAGAATTTAGTGGTAATCTGGATGTCTGAATCCCTGACGAATTATTTTTATCATTGCACTCTCATAAGCCACAGAGGAGGAATTGGACCTTTGAGGAACTAGGCTTTTTAAGTGCTTATTAAAATTTGCTTATGTATGAGCATGATAAATTCATCCAACTTTTGGCACAAAAACTACTAAACCATAAATATAGTTTTAATTTCTCTAATATTTTATTAGTTTACTTTTATTACTTTATGTTTATTTATTTAAATATATCTATAATGAACTATTTACAATTGTACAGGCTATCTGTTGTGTCAAGTAGACAAAATATTAAATGTAGAAACCAAATAAGGTGACAAATTATTGTCATCAATACCTGATGAGTGATTGCAAAATGGCACGTTAATGTAACAAAGCCAAATAATATCTCCGGAATAACCATAATATCACCATATATAGGCATACTGTGTACATGCATGTCTTGCTTTATGTAGTTTTTATTGCACCCCCCCCTATAACCTCTGTGAATGTAATTTGCATGCTTAGATAAAATAAAAGATTCCCTTGTATATTGTAGTTTTTTTCACCGAGAGAATTCTAGCAAGACTCAAACTTTCAGAGATCACTTTTCTGTTTTTTTGTTGTTTTTTTTTCACTTGTCTCCAGACTTTGATAAACTGAGTCCCAAACAAGGTGAGAGAGATCATTTGTTTTTGTCTCCAGACTTTCATAAACTGTGTTCCAGGCAAAGTGTGGGATGTAATTTCTTTTTGTCAAGAGACTTTGCTAAATTCTAGTGCAGTACCTGTGTCTCTGGTGAATTTGCGGCTAAAGCATGTAGCCTGAAACCCTTTTCACCCTAGTTTAAATTTATTTTTTCATGAAACAGAAGATTTTAGCCTTTGACAGTGTAACGAGTGACACTGAAACAGATCCAGACGGCGATGTCATTCACTTATTAAATTCAGAATTTAATATTTGTCATAAAAGCAGAAAAAAATTCGTCACATTCAGAAATTTGAACTTCACATATTCTATAAGAAGAATTCATCACACATTCAATAGTGGTGTTCAGACATCATGCCTGTCAGTCCTCTCCACCCCAAGATATTTGGGGGGTACCTTAATAAACTCCATTGCCTACATCTCTATTTAATTAGTTGGGGTGGCATTCTCATTCCCAGGGAGATTCTTGTAACGCCTGCTCTCATTGGTTGACCTTTTGGTCTTAACCTCTGTAAGCTTGGGTTCCTCACTTTTGAATGTGAGAGCAAGGAGAAAGGACTGAAAGTTATTTTGCTCTCAAAGTCACTGTACAGTTTTATGTGTTTTTAAGATTTGATTTTATTTGATTTTATGGAACTTGTGTGATTTACTGGAATCGAGAACTGTGTCTTCAATGAACTAGAACATTGTAACTGTGCTGTCATTCTTTATGATTATGACAGAGTCACACTCCTCTGGATGCTGGTTGTAGACTGCATAAGGCGTCATTTGGCTGAACACTGAGGGACGGTCTACCCTAGTTTTGTTGAGTTCCTTGTAACAGTGAATTAGCCAAATTTTGTCTGACCAGTCTGGGCAGCATACTCAGGAATTTTTCGGGTATTTTCATAAGTGATTCATTTTGAACTGTGACTTTAATATGGGGAAGCACAAGGGATGGTGTAGCAAATGTAGCAAAAGACATTTTGCCCCAACAGGAAAAAAGTGCCAGGAAATTGTTAATGAACAGTCATCTGCTGATGAAATGCCAGTGAAATCCAAGAAGAAGAAGAGTGTGAGTGATGGTTGGGACTCCCAGTTGAGTAAAAGCAAGCAAAGTTATGAGCCCCATGTCTCTACATGGGCAGTCATCTGTCACTCAAAAGCAGAACTTTCATGTTAAGAGGGCTTCGACCCCAGGTCTGGAGGACCAGAGTGACACTGAGGATGACTCAGACTCGACTTATGGAGGCAGTGCGTCACTTCAACTCAAGATCCTGGATGAACTCAAGAAAGTGACCAGCAGACTTGATGTAGTGGAACATCAACTGGCTGAACGTGGGCAACGACAACGTCAGGAGGGAAAGAAGGACTTATATAAGATAAGTAAAGTGTCTCAAAGTAAAAGTGACAGTCTGAAATGTAAAAAGTATGATAATTCAAGTGATGTCAGTGATTCTGATGATGATGATTGTGAAATACCCATTCTAAGTACTATCATATCCTCAAAAGCTATCCAAAAACACGTCAATAGGGCAGTAGCAGATCTGGAGAGGTCCCAGACTGTAAAAGGTAAAGATAGCGTCATTAAGTCAAAAAAAGGGGGGGCTGTTGATGTGGTGGTTGCAAACAACTGGCCCCATGAGTATATACTGGGGGGTGTCAGCAAGCAAAGAATCACTTTTGATCAGTTAAACCTCACTCAATTTGTTAATGGCTTTGTCAAGGGGGTCCTAGATGAAAAAAGTGTCAGGGAAAAAATGCTATACTATCTATGTGACCTTATGGAGGACGCCAACGACTTTTCCTGGGCAAGTGCAAAGGAGAGGGGTACAGTTGATTGGTCCAACACATCTCGCATAGATAGAATCCGTAGGGCTCACGCCCAACGTAACACCAATGGCAGTAAGCAAAATTGGGCTCAAAACCAAGACCCACACCACAAACCATGGTACTACAAGTCCTTATGGAGGACGCCAACGACTTTTCCTGGGCAAGTGCAAAGGAGAGGGGTACAGTTGATTGGTCCAACACATCTCGCATAGATAGGATCCGTAGGGCTCACGCCCAACGTAACACCAATGGCAGTAAGCAAAATTGGGCTCAAAACCAAGACCCACACCACAAACCATGTGTTACAATGTGACCACAATAACCATTCATCGGCTATTGACTGTCCTCAGGACATTGAGGCGTATTTGAGTGAAGAAATAAAATTTGTTGCCATCTTGGGCCCATTTGTGTCTGACCCCATACCTCAGTGCCACAAAAGTCCATTCATGACTAGAGAAAAACCAAATTCAATACATAGACAGGTTGTTGTTGATCTTTCATGGCCCAAAGGCTCCTCTGTGAACACAGGTGTAAACAAGGACTCGTGTCTAGGCACAGATTTTGTTCTTCCACTCCCCACTATTGATCACATAACGTCATGCGTCAAGGCGTCGGGTCCTGGTACCCACTTGTACAAAATTGATATTAGCAGGGCGTTCCGGCATGTCAAGATAGATCCGGGTGATCTGGACCTTCTGGGCCTTACATGGCGTGACGCAACGTATGTAGACACGTGCCTACCGTTCGGGAGTCACCATGGCTTCCGAATTTTCAGCGCATTAGCGACGCTGTGCGTCACATCATGCGTCAGCATGGATTCACAGTTGTAAATTACGTAGACGACTTTATAGGGGTTGTACACATTTATTCAAGATCTCCTGGCACGTCTGGACCTGGACATAAGTAAAAGAAACTTGTCGCCACATGTACCAAAGTCACATGTCTAGGTGTCGAAGTCAACACATGTCAACGCACTGTTTCCATTCCTGAAGAAAAAATGCGTAGCATCTCTGAAATGGTTGACGCATGGGTTCCAAAACATGTATGCACAAAACGCAAACTTCAATCACTGCTGGGTAATCTGTTGTATGTCCACAAATGTGTGGCCCCAGCTCGAACCTTTCTGAACAGAATGTTATAATTGCTCAGAGACAATTATGACGCCCATCTTATAGATTTGACTCATGACTTTAAAAGAGATCTTAGGTGGTTCAGCACTTTTCTGCACAAGTATGATGGGGTGTCATTTATGACCATGTAAAAACACATCACATGGTAGAACTTGACGTGTGTTTATCAGGTCTAGGAGGACGGTGGGAGAACCTGGTATACCACCTCCCCCTCCCACATAACTATGGAAACCTGGGCATAGCCCAGCTAGAGATGATAAACATTCTGGTAGCCATACGTGTGTTTGCGTCACTGTGACATAGGAAATCCATTCTGCATCTAATGCTGCAGTAGTGAGTGTACTAACCACTGGAAAGGCCAAGGATCCATTTTTGGCAGCTGTTGCCAGGAATCTTTGGATGGAATTAGCCAAAAAGGACATCCAGGCAATCTATAAACACATACCAGGGAAAATAAACCTTTAATCTGGGGGGGGCTCGGTGGTGTAACGGTTAGAGTTCTCGCCTCCAACCTCTGAGGCCACCGGTTCGAATCTTGGGCCAGGCGCTTCATGTTGGAAAGTTGGTAGTTACTTGCCGATGCCCGGTGGTTTACAGTGTAGTATGCACTGGTTTCCTCCACCTGTAACCTACCCATTGCAATATGACCCTGGCTGTTGAACGCAATGCAAAACAACAAATAAATTAATCTAATTCTATCTAGGTGGAAAAATTCAACTGCTCAGTGGGACAGGTTGCAAATGTTAGTGGAAAATCCAATGTGGCTACATACTAGCATGTCCCCCTGGGCCTAGATAATGAGACTTAACTGATATACTATCTTTTGTGAAAAGGGGGTTGGTTTGTTAATAATATAATGATATTATGATGATATTACAGTTATTATACTTTGTTTCAGGTCCCCCTCGTCTGGCCAGACTCAACAGGGAGGCGACTGTAACACTCAACTCTGCATTAAGGCTAAAGACCAGAAAGTGCTACAGCATGTTGTTTAAGAACTTTCTAGCATTTTGTCATTGTGCTAGGATTTCAATTTTCAAAGTAGAGCTTCACCACATCATGGCATATTTACAGTATTTGGTAGAAAACAAAGTGTCAGTAAATATGGTGTCAAATAACCTCTCAGCCCTTAAAGCTAACTTTATAATTTATCAGCTGAATGACTGTCTTTGAGAACCCACAAATTACATATTTTGTCAAAGCACTGAAGATAAACAGAGCATTGAAAGTGGTCCAAAGGAATATCATGACTCTAGCTCATCTCAGGACTCTAGTATCTTTGTGTGATACAATTCACTGTGGCCAGATTTTTCAAGCAGCTTTTCTGCTGGCATTTTTTGCTTTTCTCCGAATTTCCAATATTGCTCCTCATGCATCAGGAGCTGTTGACCCATCCAGAAATCTCACACCTAGTGACATTAAAGTCTAAAAAATTCATGAATGTGACCATTAAGTGGTCCAAGACCCTACAAACCAGAGACAAAGTTCATGTGATCACAGTTCCAAAACTAGCATGCCCTTCACTGTGTCCAGTCACAGCACTTCAAAAAGCAATTGCAATGTACAACCCTGCTCCTCAAGATCCTTTGTTTCAAATTAAGACTACCAAGGGGTGGGTCATTCTTATAGACTCAAGAATTAGGAAGGTTTTAGCCAAGCTGAATGTAAAAATGGGCCTACATCCATCTCATTTCACATTCCACACCTTCCGGCGTTCAGGGGCCTCTTTTGCTTACAACTCTCACATGCCCTTGGAAAGCATTAAGCAACATGGCTCCTGGACGTCGGATTGTGTTTGGGCTTATATACAAGCCAATAAAAATTCTAGTAGGGATATTGCTGCATCTTTCGCTAGAATCATAAATAATGCTTAACTACTTCTGTCTTTTGGGTTTTTGAGGGTCTTTTATGATGTATTATATCTTAAATTTAAAAGTAAATTGCTGTATACAGTACATGTTATACAAATCTGGCTCATCTTCAGGGGTTATCTTACCAGATATAACCTCTTTAACCAACAGTGACCTTGGTCTCAAGTGATCTTTGACCTCGTGCTGACCCAGAGGGGTCATTCACCTGACCTTGAGTGTCCCTGATAGTATATGACCTCTGACCTTTGAGTTTACCTTGAATACTATCAATTAATATTCACGTTTTAACATTTGTTTTAAGGTATTTAGTGTATTTACATGTCATTGTAACTCTGATTCATGTATAACAGAATCATGACAAGTCACTTATACGTTATTTTAACTTATTTTATGTAACCTGTATATTCATCTGTGATTTAATAATCTTAGTTGTCTTCTTGGGGTGGGGCAGGGACTGATATTATTCATGGCACTGAGTGTGCATTAGCTATTCTTACAGTGAGAAATACCAAGAACTAGATACCAGACTTTTGAAAGTGTGAAGTAACCTGTACTATACTTTACAGGTATTTACCTTCTATCTGAATATCAAAGCATGGGGGATTAAGTATGGTATTATAAATTGATAGCAATCATTTATTATGCTGTTTCTATTCATGTCAAGGTTTTAATTATTTGAATAATATTAGTATATTCATTTCAATAATTCACAAAGCATTAAATTGATGTGACCTTCCAATAGGGGGGAAAATGTGCTAATTACTGGTTCGAATTTATTTTTTCGATCCCACATAAATAGTAAATTTCTTTAACATTGCCAGATTAATAATTCCCCTAATTTTGACTATTTTTTGCATTTACTTAAACTGATTTTAACAACAGTTACGTTTTTCTACCACTTAACAACTGTTTTGGCAATTTGAACAGTGCTAAAAGTTCTTCAGTATTGAAACAAATAATTTCCTAAGGAACAACATCTAAGATTTTGCTCAGTGATAACACTTTAATAATAAATAATATTTAAGTTTGTAACAACCACAAGTGGTTTCAATTGTCTGAAAGCAGCCATATTTGCAGCATTGGCACTATTTCTGAAGGTGGATCTGGTTTTAACCCTGCTGTTGATTCATTTAGATTCATTTGTTGTTTTACGTCGCATTCAACAGCCAGGGTCATATTGCGATGGGTAGTTTATGGGTGGAGGAACCAGTGCATACTAGTTGGTCAACATTTTGCACTGTAAACCACCAACTACCAACTTTCCAACATGAAGCGCCCGGCCTGAGATTCAAACCAGCGGCCTCAGGGCTTGGAGGCAAGCACTCTAACCGCTACACCACCCAGCCCCTGACTCTGCTGTTGAAGGTTGACGAGTACCAGATTTTCTTTAATCACAAATACAGCAGAACAGTCAAATGTTAATGTTTAGCTTGCCAAAACAGACTCGTGAGTCTTAGTGAGCCAATTCATAACTTTTGTTCATTTATAGATATTTTTCAAAGTTCAGAATTAATTTGAATGCCTTAGCACGTTATAGAAAAACTAGGAGCCTTCATTTCTTTAAGGTCAACTCGTAAACCCACCTGATAGACCTTTCCGTGAGCCTCCCTAAGCTCCCCCCACTTTTCAAACAGTCAATAGGGTCTCACAAACAATGCTAGTTATGGCCATTTGAAAAGGGCGGCAAATCTACGTGAATTTTCAACAAAACTTAAAAGGGGGAATATAATTTTTTAAAAATCTCTTGAAATTTTAAATATTTATAAATTTTATAACATTTATCTATGATGTAGACATAATGACATTAAAATTATTTTTTTTATTTTAGTGTTAAACAGGACCACAGACAAATGGCTAAACCACAAAGCAAAAGCAAAGTAGCAAAATAAAATAGAAATTTTAGTTTGGTCCTATATGTTGCACCACCCTCCATTTCAGTAAAAAGTGTATGAAAAAAATGTGTATGTTACAACCCCGGACAAGTGCTTTTTAATAATGCATACCCCCTGGTGAGGTATCACATACATCATGACGACCATACACCTCTGAATGGTGTCAAACCAGTTTGGGCCAAACAGCATCTCAACTTCAAAGTATGACATGACATCACACCATTTCAGACCAGGTCAGACACACAGTCTGTGGGATATGCCCTAAGATTTCCAAACATTAGTTCCAAATTGACCTTGAAGAGAAGAGCCTTAGGACAAATATTCCTAATTTATTCAGCGATCATATCAATGTTTGGAGACTTAAGTATAATATTGGGTTTCATCAATGAAACCATCTGAAATCCAACTTTCTACACTCTAAGGTACCAGAATAGATAAATCAACAATACTACTCGCACTTAGGGCTAGGTGCTAGGCTTATCCCTAGCTGATGATGGGAATACCATGTATCTCTTTCAATGGATGCAACGATAGCTCCCTTCTTGTTGTAAATATCAAAGTATTTGCCCATCCTTTGTGGTTTAAATAAAGATGACTTCTGATTTAAATAGGCCCCCACAAAGAAAAATTAAGGTCAGGCGGAACAGGTATACGAGCATACTTATAGTTGGAAAAATTTGGCCTCTTTAACTGCTAACTAATTGCTGTTGAACCATTTCATTTATTTATTTTGCTTTTAATGTGGTTTTGTATGGGTCACATCATGGAGGCTAGTTGTGACAGATGACACCAGTACATACAGTTGGTCAAGGTTCTGTAAACTGCTGACCATTGGTAAGCAACCACCGAGTTTCTTACACAGCAGTACAGGGTCCAGGGTTTGAATGGAAGACCTCAGATATGGGAGACGAATGCAGCACTCCTACACCACCATGGTCCATTTTTATTGTTTGTTAATTGTTGATAATATAAAACAGGTAGATTAACTGGTTTCCCCTAACTATGTTACAGCTCTACTTAAAGCAAAGCTCCTACTCTCTACATATTATTTACTTCACCAGTCTTTAACATACCAAATAAACTAGCTGCCACGTAGTTTCTTTAATAATGTATATGTCATTATCTTTAAAGTTAACTACCAATGTTATGAGGTCGAATGTCAAGTTTACTATATTGATATTGACCCACACTGTTTTATGTGATCTACATTTGATACCCAGCCATCAGCAGTTATATCTTATTTACAACATGATGTCACCCAACTACTATTGTATGCAAACTTCAAACATTGTATAGTCTCTCATGCGTCAAAGTTATAACTATCAAGTGTTGTGTTAGTACATTCATTTGAAGCAAGATAAAAATAAGCCTCCAGCCCTCATGTGGCTTTTAAATTGTTCTTATCTAGAATATCAAGAATTGTTAGCCTTACACTTTTGGCGGCAGACAGTATTTTGTCACTTATGACACATACGCCTCACCTATTTAGAGATCTACAAGGAACCTATTGAATAAAACTTTTCATACACGAACAATTTCACATGCATTATGGCTCAAATATTCATGTATTCTTATAGATGGCTTATCACTTGTTTGGTTGCACAAACCTTTTCTGTGGGTTCATTTATCAGTTGGACGAATAATGTAATTGGAATTTTGTCATACACAGAATATAATTGATTAAATTAACCTCATTATAAAAATAGAAATTAGAGAACCTTATTAATAAATGATAACATGTACTTGGACCACATGATAGAAAAGCTAACTTTTTATTTATTTATTTATTTTGAAATGTAGAACACTCCAGTATTTTGACTGCTACAAAAAAGGAAATAGATAGCATCCACGGCGTAATCATCCGTAACTCTGCAAATACTGTTTTCAAGTAGTCAGTGTACTACAATGAGCTATATAGTTTATAATCTCATAAAAAATGAAAGTGTTAACATTGCAGTCTGATAATTTGGTATTGTGCATTGAGATCAGTAGCTTTCAGTGGTTCCTTGTTGGAAAGATTTTTTGTGTGTGTATTTTTTATACTCAGCATAATATCTCCATATACTGCAGGACCCAATGTGTTATTTAACCCATCCAACTGCACAGGTACAGCCCCCAACTGACAAGGAACTGACATTCCCCAAACTAAAAGATATAGGCTCAATGATGACCATTGATCAACATCCTTGAAGTCCTTTGCTGCTGAACCATTTTTATTTATTTATATTTGGCTTTTGATGTGGTTTTGTATGGGTCATATCACGGGGGTTAGTGTTGACAGATGACACCAGGGGCCGATTTCACTAAAGGACTTAAACTAAGTCCCTTTATTGGCTAAGTCAGGGACTTAAATCTAAGATTTTGGTCTTAACTAGGTCTGGGATTTAAAATGGACTTCACAAAAGTGACTTAGCTAAGTCCAAGCTTATCAAATAAACACAGTGGTTTTCTATGTCATGTGACCTTTTATATCTATTAATATTGGGGCCAATGACAGAGGTCCACCATTTTATGTGGTTATCAGAGCCACTATACGTATCTGCCTGTACCTAGGTTTGAACCCACGTCCTCTGATGGAAAGATGACGGCCAGCTTGCCCAGTAGTAAAATATAAACACCATTCACATAATGTTTCAAAGTCTGTATATACCCTCATGTCACAGAAATGAAGAATGCTAATCTTCAGTTATAAATCTAAATCCTATAGCACGTAATATTCGTACCTATTGAATAAGAATGCAACTAAGATTAACAATAACAATTACTATTAGGCGAATGGTAAATGGACTACAAGATTGAATCCAATAAGGATTAAATTCCTTTGAGTCCATCCTTTGATGTAGACAAGCCACTATAAATGGTGAATTGAAATTACTACAAAATAAGTCAGTGATACAAAACAAGTTGTCTATAGAGCAGCTTATTTTGTATTTTCAACTTATTTTGTATCACCCTGAAATCTTGCCAAAATTCTGCGCACCGTTTTGTAACATATTAAGTCAGCTGTTGGTATGAAATAAGTCGGCCAAGTAATACAAAATAAGGCAATTTTACTACAAAATAAGTAGGTAATACGAAATAAGTCGCTGATACAAAATAAGTTGTTACAAGCCGGTACTTGGTAAAATACAAATGCTAGAAAACCCTGGCCCAGAGATGATAAAAGGATCAACTGGTCCTATGATTCCCAGATCAAAGTATAGCTCATTATAAGAAATAAAACACACTAATGATCTCTAGTGGTCAATCTGATCACCCTCAGTAAATATTAATTAAAATCCTTAATGACCATACTGTATGTTGGTGAGTTCTAACACTGTGCATAAGTTAAAATTATTAGAAGTTTATCGACAAATGGAAGAATAGTTCATACTATATAAACTAAATATAAAATTTATAAAGTTCATTGCTAGGTTATATTATGAGAGAACAGCAAGCTAATAAGTCACTTTTTAATACAAGTGAACATAAGAAGCATAACGTGGACATGAAGCATCATCAGCATGTGAAAACTATGAAAGCAGATGGACCTCATAGAAAGGCAGCCACATAGTCCAACATCATCAGCAGTGGACCACAGTGGTGCAGTGGTAACACACTAGCCTGCCACCTCAGAGGTCGGTGGTTCAAACCCCGGATTTCATGTGGACAAGTTGGTAGTTGCTTACCGATTGTCGGCAGTGTACAGTACATAACCTTGCCCAACTTTATGTGTTGGTTTTCTCTGCCCACAAAACTACCCGTTCATGATATGACATGTATCCCATATAAGGAACACCATTACCGAGTAGGCGCTATGAAAGCAGACAGAAACTCATAAAAAGGCAGCCACACAGTAGTACATGCATATATATTGTGTCCATAGGAAGCCAAAGGCAGCCACAAATGAAAAGCAACTGATTCTCAAGTGCTACCTTCAGTGATCATACAATCCAACAATGGACATACGCCATTGTTACTCATGGTGCTCTGAAATACATGTACAATTATAAGGTGTGTGTGTGTGTGGGGGGGGGGGGTTGCTTCAAATATGTGACCTCATGTGCTTCCAACATTCAAATGGAAGAAGAATGGGCTATACATTTTGGTCGACCAACTTTTGACCAGTCGGAATCAGCTGTTATGCACTGAAATTTTTGACATACCAAAAATTCTGATCTAGGCGACACTTACTTGTAGGCTCGTAATGACAAATATGAATTTGATCCATGTAGCCATTTTTGAGATATTTTTTTGGAACAAAGTGTGAAAACGATGTTGATCATATGTATTCTCCACCCTAGCTTCTGGTGACACAAGACTGTTACAACCTTAAACTCATAAGTTTCAAAAAATATCTTAATAGTCTTAATATGTATACATGTTGACTATCAATGAAAAAAATCTCAATGGCCACATCAAATCTCCTCCAAATACAAAACAAATGTCTCAAACTTAAAGTCAGTGTTACTTTGCAGCTGTTATAGTGTTTACAGTAATCTTTTTTTCCAGGTTCTGTTCAAGGCTTGTTACATCAACAACATTAGCATGCCTAGAATTGCATAGTATTTAAAAATACTCTCCAGAAATAGGCAAAATTAAAGTGAATATAATTCAGCTTTTACTGTGAGTTTAAGGTCACTTTCATGTGGGGCGCTTATTTATGTCCAGTCACATGTACAAGCAAAATTTGAATGAAATATTTCAAGCTATTTTCGATAGACTATACACAAAAAAATAAACTCAATATAATGCTTTTATACATTTGAGTTTAAGGTCATCTGGCAATAGGGAACACCCTGAGAATAAGTTACAACCATATGCAAACTTTAACTTGAAACTGTCACGCCGTTTCTGAGAAACTTTTAAGAAAAAGAAAGAAGCTAAATTCAATAAAATTATGTTACCACAGGAAGTTTATGGTCGCCTTAAAATAAAGCACCCGTTGGGGATCAGTTTTATCGACATAACAAATTTCAATGAATCTGGTAAGCCATTTTTGTGATACTGTGTGACAGTGTGAAAATGACCCTGACCATACATGTGTTCCATCGTAGCTGTTGATGACACAAAACAGTTGCAGCCTTAAACTGATAAGTTTTAAAGATATCAGCAATTAATTGTAACCTTAAATTCAATGTTATTTTGCAGCTGTGAGGGACTTTTAAGGTAATTGTTTTCATGCAGGATTTATTCAAGGTTTGTTACAGGTACAAGTTAAAGATACCTAGAATTAAATAGCATTTGGAATCTGTTCAAAGAATTGGCATACTTAACGTGAATATTATTCTGTTATTACTGCGAGTTTAAGGTCACCTTATAAAGGGCACACCTTGAAAACCAGTTATAATTACATGTCAAATTTGAATTGAATCTTGCTCAGCCATTATAAAAAAAGTGTCCGGAAATGAAAAAAAAACAATGGTGAAGACAGAGGAAGATGACACCGACACCAATCCCACAGGAGACAGGACAAAGCACTCCAAATGTGTCACACATCATGCATGCTGGTGACACAAAAATTTGACTATTTCCTCATTATGGGGTGTGAGTACATGTTAAATGACACTAATGAATTAATTTTTGACACTCTGAATGTCATACATAACTTCATCCCTTAGGATGCTGTTTGTATCCTTTACCTGGGCCGGGATTCACAAAAGGTCTTAAGCAAAAAATTGTCATAACTTTAGGGGAAAAGTCATAACTGTGCAAGAATTTTGTCACAAAGTTAAGACTTGTTTTTGCTTAGACAAAATGGGATTCACAAAAGGTCTTAGACAAAAATTTGTCTTAGAATTTGTCATAACTTTAAGACCACTGCAGGGCAGACTTAAGACAATTTTAAAATATTCCATTGCATGTATTTACATTTTACCCTTTGTTATGCCAACAAAATATATACTATGAGGATCTGTGCTTCCTAGAAAAGTAATTTCTGTGGATTGTAAAAAAAAATTCGTCCTTTAATTACTTATAAATTTCCACATTTTACCTTCTTGTGGTAAAAATAATGTCATAAAAATGGCTGACTCACAATAAAACACAAGTACTACTATTTTTACATAATTTTACAAAGAAAAAGTAACAAAGCTGTTTTATAATTTTAAAGAGCATGTTTGGTGTATTTATTGATGAAAAATGTTTTTATTTTACTAAAATTTGTTAATTTGAATTCAAAATAGTTAAGACTTTTTGCACAAATTTTGTCTCAGCTAAGATTTTGCTAAGCACTTTTTGTGAATCCCAATTTAACAGAAATCTTAGCTAAGACAAAAGTCATAACTTTAAGATTTATCTAAGCAAAAAAATTGCCTAAACTTAAGACCTTTTGTGAATCCCAGCCCTGAACTATATAAGAAGTATTTGCTTGGCGATAACTGGTAGTTACAGTGTGGGGTCTGGTTCCAATAGCTGTTCCTCAACCCTTAATACTACCCACTGATATGACTTACACATTGTATGAATAACCAAAATAAACCAACTGAAATATCTGCATTTATAATTACATTAAATAAAACATGGGCTAAAGTTACATGTGGGTGCATATTCTCCATGACAGGGCATTTAATGTATTACCTCATCATAATAAAATACACACACGAGTGAAAACCCTGAATATGATGACTCTATTTATGTCTATATATCTATCCTTTCTTGCAAACTCTTCTATTTCTAGACTGTTATTATTATGTTAGCTACACAATGGAAATTGTCAAAGGCTGTGCACACTTGCTTTGAAAAGAGATGTAATGATGTTTTGAAAACAATTATCCTTTGTGGGGGCTCAACAAAGACAGGTTATTAGGTCTGTGTAAATATATATGTACACCAAATATCTGAAACTGCTATTTTTCTGTATCTGTTTTGTTTAAAATTCATAAAGACCAAAATAAATAATATGATAAACAGGTCGGAAATCCATTTAGTGGGCAATTAATTCTTCTTAGAAGTTCTGTTCATAATGTGTATTACTGTAGCTATATCTTTTTGAAGAGTGTTGTTACCCCAAAAAGTTCTGAAGGCCAAACATTGATCTACATTATGACAGCACGGAAGATCTAGATTCAAATATCAAAGTGTCTATCCTGACAAACTATTTTATTGGCTTGCATAAACTACCAGTTAAATTATTATTTTATTTACAATTTGTTCTTTCAGTTGTGATAAAATTTCGAATTCAAAATATAGATCTGAACGATTTCACTGACTCTTCTCTAATGTATTGTCTGTTATAACAAGGCCAAAAGGTGTTTTGATCACCTAGCGCGAGTGCAAAGCCATCAGAGACATTAGTAGTGCAGTAGAATTTACGAAAGTTTGGTTACACCAAGAAATTCCCACTAAAACACACCCCACAGCAAGAGAGGTAAATTCAGAATTCACAGGTTTTGTAAAGGTCATCAAACTCCGAAGAGAAAAGGACGTATGTATGGGGAAAAGCTGAAAGGACATGTGTCCTTTTAACTACTGCAGTGTTGTCATGAAAGTGTGGAGACAGAAGGACATATGTATATGAAGAAATCACAAGGACATGCGTCCTTGTAGCTGCTGGAGAGCAAAAGGGGTAAATTCAGAGTACAGAGGTAAATTTCATCAAAGTCCGGAGACAAAAAAAAAAAAAAAAAAGAAAAAAAAAGTGATCTGTAGAAGCGTGAGCTCTATCGAGGCTCGCGCTTAAAAATGTTACTGTAACTGAATATAATAAAACGAGAAAGGAACATCATTGTAAATCAAAATAATATTGTACTGTTATTGCCTGAATTGCATGAGTCGTAAGTTGGCATGCACTTCAAAATGGCAAAACCAGAACAGAATGGCAGAACCTGTACTATCGGGAAAACTCGTGCATTTTTGCATAGCATTTCAAGTAGCCCAAGTGATCACAGGCAGCAATTAATTTTGTTGTTGTTGTTGATTTCCATATGAAAATTGTGCAACTTGGGACACTGATTTCAATTACAAATTATGTTATTGCCCCTTTAAAACTATGCAAAATGTTAATTGACATTGATGTTTAGTGGTTGAAGACTTCATATTCCACACTTGCATCAATGCAAATTTTAATCAGCAGAAATTCACAAAGCCGGGTTATTAGGGCACAATGTATCACTGTAAGCTGGATATCTGTAGGAAGTTGACAATATCGAATGGTTTATATTGTAGAACCTCGAAGATCTAATTTGCACTGTGTACACTCTGTAAATGCTTGACAACAAACATGAATGCCTTGTGTGGGCATGACACGCATCACGCAGGCCTCGTGATGTTACACCCAATCTGTGAAAATGCCCATTTCTTAAAAAGGCGAACTCATCGCACATTTTACGAAATGGCTAATCTGATGTTTGAAAGATCAGCAGTGGAATTAAAGCAAGAGGTGTTTACACTATTTACATATATCTATACTTTTATGATCTCATATTTCGGTATAATACTTCAGACTTCTAGCATTTATTGTTGTGTTTTTCCGGCTAAGAACATAACAGACAACAAAAGTGTTATTTTTCATTCATTAACATCTAGCTCAATAACTTCAGTATACTTTAAGAAAAATGTTTATTGTAGTATTTGAATTGTTTTTTTTTTGTCTGTAACAAAACTGAATAACTGTTATTTATGTAACCCTTGTTTTTGAGATGAATTCTATGGGTTACAAAATCGGGGATAATCTATTCACTTTTTCAAATATTTTTTTTCTCTTTATTCTGAATAATCAACTATATGAAGAAAATGTTTATAGCATAATGCAGAGATACCTTTAAAATAAAATTATTTTTCGTTGTTTTAAAACTGTCTTTGTTAAATTTGTCACAGAACAGGTAGTTCAAGTAAATGTTTGATTGGGGTCCATACTTTATGGCTAATGATTCTCCATTGCCTCACTGTTCTGTCAGTGTAATGATGTTTATGGTAGTTACTCGAGTTTAAGCTATCCTCTGTTGTAAATCATGGGTAAATCGGCCCTTTGCTAAATCAGCTCCCGTCAAATTGGCCCCAGATGAAATGCCCTTATCAAATCTGCCCTCAGGAAAAAAGCCTTGTCAAATTGCAACCTAGAAAATACTGTGTTCTTAAATAAAATATATGTTAAACAAATGACAGAGATCACTAACGATATGTGTTAAGTGAACAGAGGCCACCCAATACATAGTCTAATGAAAGTTTTTTACAGCACCTAATCTTACTCAAAGGGATGAATAAATTATCTCACATTGTTTACCATTAGTAGGAAGTAGGTTACAATATTTGTGTTTCAGTTAGAGGAATGTCAGTCGTTAGGATGGGTCACAAAGCACTTTGACACCTGTGGTAATCGATATATTGAGCTGCATATAAATATACAATATAATTTGCTGCAAATTATGGTCATTTAATTGGCACCCTTATATATCATTAATACCAGTACAAATATTTTGTAAGCATAAGCTAATGGACAAATTACTATTTGTTCTAAAAACTTTAGTGTTCAAAAATAAGACAATTGCATATATTAAGTATCAGGTAACTGTTCAAATAATCATTGTATTTTCTACCTGCATAAAACAAATTTTAAAAAATGTTACTTTTTTGTTTCAAAATAAAAACTTACTGCAGAATCCACAAAGTCTCACAATTATTATCCTTTTCTGAATTTCAAAAAATGTTTTACAATAAGTGGCTGTAATTTGTGTGAATAAGCAGATAAAAAGATAGTTTAATCACACATATATAATTGTCTTTGTATGCGGATAATATAGGATCATCAAAAACTATATCCAGGATCACTCAAAAGAGAAATCACACTCTCATTTGAATAACATTGGATGTTGATTCCTTCATTGATGATGGAGGGATTCCATGAAGCACAGCTCTATGTGCTGATGTCATCCCAAGTAAATCTTCCATGTTAATTATAGTTAAATTGTGAACATTCTTCATAACCATCCCAGTTGTCCACACATCTTCAATTTTAAACATTTCAGTCTGAACCATATGCCTGCACATTTCTTCTACAATGTCTACTGTGTACAAAAAGACCCAGCCGTTACAATATGGGGGATAAAACTCGTCTGGATATTCATCAAGTGAAACATAGAATTTACTTTCTATTTCCCTGTTCACATATGCATTGTTAATTAGGTAGCACATGAGATGTCTGGGCTTATTTATGTATGGTTGTACTGATTTCACTATTCTTTGTATATCCAGTGCTAAATCATCATCTGTTTTCATGAAGACTTTTGCAGTATGACAATACATGCGTATCCAGTTCCAAGTAGTGATTGACTTATTGCCAAGACCATAATAACTGTCTTCAAAGTCACCTTGGATGATATCATTGAACTTGTTGCTTTCTTCTTCTATATGTTTCTGTGTATCAATTAAAGAAGCTCTTCCAGTAACATATATCAGCTTTACTTGATGTTTCAGTACTGCACTGTTACCCCATGTAGCTCTGATGGCCAAACACTGATCAAAATTTTGACAGCACTGAAAACATAGATCAAAATATCAAAATTTCTGTCCTGACAAAATTTTTCATTAGCTATGACAAACTGTACATTGTTGTATATCCTTACAACTTTATTCAACTTTTCAGTTGGAATGCCATCCTTCTCAAGGACTTTTAATTTAATTCATGTGCCCTGTGTTCTGTATTATAAAACTGTTGGCTCACCTTAATACAAGAAAAAACAAAAAGAAACATGATTCAAAATAATACCACATCATCCTGATTGTGAAGTGCCATAATAAATCACATTGTAATGTGGTACAAGTCACTCAACATCATCTCTTGTGTGCATCTTTTATGAGTGATATCGTATTACTGACACTGGGAATTCTACATAAGATTATCACCAAATAAAGCGATTTAAATAGTATTTGCTTGCTAGTATGTGTTAAATTCACTCTAAATTCTGTATACCTGGGTGTAATTTTTGACTCTGGAAACACCTTTTCCAACCACATAACTAATATGTGTCGAGCCTGCTACTACCACCTTAAGGACCTAAGACGTATTCGTAAATTCCTCAGTGTGGAAACTGCAGCCTTGCTTGCAAACTCAATGATCAGTAGTCGACTTGACTACTGCAATTCCCTACTTTATGGCATCAGTAAGTACAATGTTGCTAAACTCCAAAAGATACAAAATGCCCTTTGTAGAATTGTTTTTAGACTTGATAGAACTAGCCATGTCACTCCTTTTCTTCAAAAACTACACTGGCTTCCTATCACTTACCGTATATTGTTTAAGTACAATCTAATTACTTTCAAGGCTATAAATTTCTCTCAACCCATATACCTATCATCCTTGATCAAAACCAGTTGTCTAACACGTGGAAATCGTCTTTCTCTTTCCTCAGCCTCTCACAAAAAGGCCATCGGTAGGAGAGGTTTTGTAGTGGCTTCCCCCATAGAATGGAACAGACTCCCACAATCAGTACGATCACAACAAACAATAACAGGTTTCCGTAGCCAGCTAAAGACCTACTTGTTTAGATTAGCATATCCTCCACCATAGTACATCTCCCTGGCGGGCGCTAACCTTGGATCATGACCTCGAACGTCCCTCGACTTTCCCTTTTTGATTTCAAGCGCATTAGAGGATGTTGCATCAATTTTGCGCTATATAAATGTTTCTATTCTATTCTATATTGAATTTATCCCACCATTAAAGCTTCCTTATTAGATTTGAATTACATACTGAATTGAAAGCAAAAAAATAATAAACTAAAATAAATGTATGTACAATATTTTTTGCCTTACTTTAAACAAAACCTGGTCTATAATTATCTAGAAAGCATTGTTAGGGTGTTGTATTTTTGTATTTTTAGTATGCTCTAGACATTTACCAAAATAAAATCATTTCTCCCTTTGTATAGGACTTAATTATTTAAAAAAATTTTGAACATCCATGCATTCCTTTTTGGAATAATGCTTTTCAGCAAGCCAAAGACATTGAAAACTTTTTTAAAATGGTAACAATTTTGGATAACTTTGTGTCTAGGATATGATCTGTATCTTTCCTATAAATGAATCACTTTCCTTTGGTCAGGCCTTAAACAAATACAATTTTTCTATGAAAGGTGCAAGTGGGTTGCCTGCCCCATGGAATCGTAAGTTTCACAGATTGAGTCTAACAAATAGAGTGACTTTATGACCTTCTCTCACTGAAACCCAAATACAGAAGTTTTTTATCAAGGCTTGATAACACATTCTCTAAAATATAGATTACACTTTATTTGTTAAGTGTCATTGAGTAGTGCAGAAAACTTAAGGGTCAATGAAATGGACAAAGAAAAGACACATACACACGAATAGTGTGTCAACCTTCAATGTTAAGAGTGTCAATCTGTGAAATGTATCATTTTGTTGAACGGGCAACCCACTTGCACTTTTTTCCATGAAATGAACCTACTATTTTTGGTTTGCTCAATTCAGATATATTTTCCATTACAAATCTTAAATCATTAAGAAATAGGACATGTTTTTACACAAATTATCTACTTATTACTCTCACATGGAACATATTTTTCAGGTTAATACATATTTTTTATCAAATAAAAAATTGTAGATTGATAAGTATTTGTGTAATATTTTAAATTCTGTTTCCTCTAAAATCGGAATTTGCTTTTGTTGTCATTGCTACTGAACTCTTAATTCTAAATTACTTAAAAACAGAGAATTTTGTATAGTTGTTATAAATACCCCTGTTTTTTATCTTGGAAAATAGCTTTAGCAGTGTATGTCACAGTGATAGATTATGTGATCATATTGACATGCAGTAATATATTTTAGTAAATACTGTAACAATGTTACATTACACTAAGTTGCAGAAGAAAAATATAGTCAAACTTCCCAAATGACATATGTACAGAAAAAGTACCACAAATGAAGATGACAATATGATGCAAGTACATAATATCAGTATTATGTTGTTGATCTTCAGGAGTAATATATTTTTTCGCTGTATGTTTAATAAGGGATGGTTTTCTTTTATTGTCCACCGTTTTGTATTATTTATAAATTAAATATATTATTAATATAAATAAAGACTGTCATACATACAGGGGCATCAGTGAATAGAAAAAAACCTATTTGTGACAGATTGAGAAAACTTGGAGCCTACCCCCACATGTCAGACTGCTAGACTTAATTAAATTTGACAAGTAGGAGGTTGATAGAGTTTCATGGCCTCTAAAGCCCAAAAAAATTGAATGAAATATCTACACCAAATTAAAATATTTCTTTGAAGTAAATAGTTCATATAATTACCTGTTTACTTAATTTCCTGAAAATCAAGCCCTTGCGTCTTAATATCTATTGGTAACAGCCAATCATCAAGAGAAAACATACAAACATGATAATGTTACAGCTGATAACTTTCTTCATAATTACATATTAAACCATATATTCTTACTCAGCAACCCTTCTATTTCTTGCCACAAAAGACAAGTAATACACGGAGACTGTACTCTTTTGGACAAATGCTTCATGTAACTGCAAATATCATGAAGGCTGATAATGTTACTGATTTGGGCATGATAGACAGATGCAATGAGGCCACATCCAATTTGTAAAATTGCCCATTTCATAAAAAGTCCAACCCACTGACACATTTCATCAAATGGGCAGTCTCATGTGTGGAAATATTGATGTATTGAAATATGCCCTGTGCAGTGTGGGTGCGAGAACGATGTTTTGGGTTTATTGCTCAATCGTTTATATAATTAAACGGCTATTTATTCACACGGATGAAGTATTTCAGTTGTTTTTAAAGAGACAAAAGGAGCGGTTTGTCTTTTATTGGGCTTTGGAGGTCAAGCAGAGATAATTTACATGTAATATAACATACCCCAAATATCCATAATATATTATTATTGAGTTTTTTCAATAAAAGCAATATATACCAAAATGATATTTTTTCCTGAATTCATTAACATTTGTCAACTAAATACATTTTATATACTTTAAGAAATTATATTCATTGCTACTTTTAGAGTTTTTTTGGTTCTGTAAAAACTTGAATAGTTGTTATTCCTTTATGTCTTACAGTGAGAAGACGCCTGTATTAATAAGTTACTTTTTAATGCTCAGTCTAATCATTTTTGACATTCTCATCTTCTGTTAATCCTTTTTAATGAGATTTTCACTGATGTATAGTGAAACAATCATTAAGGTAGACAGTATTCAGGTCACAACCCTAAACAAGAGGCTGAGAAAGTTTGAGGTGACCCTAAATTCACGGCTAAAGTTTACGAAAACATAACTTGTTGGCATGGAGTTGTCTGGCAATTCTGCTCCCATTTAAAAAGGCATTTTCGACAACCCTGCTCTCACTAAATTCATTGAAGCCTGTGTTTTGTTCCCTTTTCCATTGGCCCTCAGAGCAGTCTTCCTCAAATCTTTGTTTGGCTTTCTGTGCATCTCAGACCTGATTCGCCCTTCCAAATCCTCCTTTGACATTTCTAAGCATTTATACAGAAGTGGCATCATTTCCCACGCCTCTTACAACCATTAATGTATCAATAACCAATAATGTATCAGCTAACCAATAATGTAGCAAAAATTGACCAATAATGCATCATCAACCAATAATGTATCCAAATTAACTATTAATGTATCAATTCTCTAACCAATAACATAAAAATCACTTGCTCCAATAACGTATCAACAAGTAAGCAGTAATAATGTATCAACCATTAATTTATTAGGAAATATTTCATATGCTAAGGTTTTCAACAGAACACAATTAAGGGTGTTAGCATTAAAATGTAATGAAACTTGCCAACCACCAGCTGTAGCATACATTTAACCTCAAACCATAAATAAAACTGTAGCTCTATAGAACTGGGATTGTGTGATAGGCAAAGATTTGTTACACCAAGTCTTTGACTATCTTAAAAATGGGCCACACTTGAGAGTGTAAAATTCTGTCATTGTTATACTACTGTTAAAGCTGAATGCTGAATGGGCTGTGTAATATAAAAGTAAATAACCCATAGGTCACTGTGCTTCAGAGCATCCATAATCTGTTTCAAGGCAACAACGACTTCAATCAGTCCTTTAAATATATGTGAAAGTGTATCACACAATACCCCTGGTTTCCAACAATATTACTGGTATTAAAAACTTTGGTAGCAAACCACTGTTATTATGTCAATATTACAGCATGCATCCAGGATATGTTAACCTAAGGTATAACTATTAAATAGTGTTTTGACTATATTCCATTGTGCATTACTGCATCATTTAATAAACCATGGCCCTCATGCCAATTTTTTGTTCTTGGTGAGTATAATAATCACTGCACATCTGACCTAAAAGAAAGGTCCAAGGTCAGAGCTGAAGACAGAGACCGACAGTTACATATGGGACGAAAGACAGCTTTCAGTGGATAGTGAAGTAATTATAAAATAATGCAAGGCAAAGAGAGGTGATGCAACAGGATGTGAATAAAGCGCCATTGCATAGCCTCACCCCATGTCATTGTGTATTTAATCCTGTCATGTCTCCTTTCTCACCTGTGTCTCCCTGTCTTGTCCCCCCTCAATTCATCTCTACACTTTGTTCCTCCCGCCGAGCTAAGTGGCATTATTTTTCCAGTCACCTTTCCCGCCACTCCCTGTTCGATTACTTCTATGTACCTCCCTTTATGTTTCTTCCTGTTGTACCCCGTCAAGTGATTTGATTGGTTGCTGGGGATTCGCATCCTGTGTATATAGATATTTTAAATGGAATACAGCAGCATTTTAAAATCAAATATTGATGGTGACAGACACAAATGCATTTGGAGAGTGTTTAATTTCATTTATGAATATTGGTGAATATACTAGGGATTATACCAGTGTTGGACAGTAATTCTGTAAAAATGACCCAGGGGAGAAAATGCAAAGGCAAGAAGAGGAGGACTGAGGAATCCCATGCTCCAGCCACACAGAATGACCCACAGTCTCGGGAAGTTGAAGTTTCTAAGGAGCCAGGTGTCACTGAGGAGTAGCCGGGGGCCAGTCAGGAAATGCCCCCTCCCACCACTCAGGCTTCCTTGCAGCCCACCAAAATAAGTTGAAAGGAGGGATGACAGATGACCAACACTGAGTTTCCGGATCATGTCCTGGATGCATTCTTTGAGTTCATGAAGGAGAACCCAGTCCTTTGGTCCAGGAGAAACAGAAGTGGGAGGAGGCCTGGCAGAAACTGGTTCTTCACCTGAAGGAAAAGTTTCCAGAAAGTGATCCTGGCGACTTCACCTGTAGGTGAAAACGTATTTTTAACTCAATTTTTAACATTTTTAATTTCCAGTATGTACTTGAAATTGTACTGATAATGAGTTTTTGTGTGCAACTTTCATCAGACTGGTAAAATGAAATAATTGTAAAATGTACCTGAAAGTTACCATGATAATGTATGTATTGTACAGTACTATTATAATTATGTGTGTATCACATTGGCAAAATGAAAAAAATATAAACTGCACCTAAAAAGGTTACTATATTAATAATAATATGTGGCTTGTGATTGTCTTACTTTTTTCACATCGCATAACAGGCTATTGAGAAAGAATATCTATGTGGGTATTTTGTACCTATATGTTCACATAATTTGTGAATATTCATTGATAACACTTGTTGGTTGATACAATTTGTGGACAAAAATATTATATTTGTATTTTGTTTTGTTTTTTATTTTGTGGATGTGTATAGCAAATCCAATACTCTTAGTAATTAATCAGAATGGAATGTACATCAATTACAGAGCCACTGTACACAACTTCCCTAGAGATTGTGGTGTGTTAAATGTTGTAACTAAATTTTCTGTTTTTAGTGGAGAGATTGCAGCAGTTTTGTCAATCCTGCAGTGATAAAGTGTTCAAAGCCGGAAGACCCCAGCAGTGGTTCCTCAGTCCCTTTGAACTGAATAGAGAAGATCCAGGACATCAATCGCAGAATGGGGTTTACCAGGGAACACATCCGGACCAATGGGTCCATCATCCGCAGCAGGGTAAATTTTCTTTGAACACTACACCTCCAGTGATTTGTAGCCATTGCTGTTATATGCAAGTAATGACACGTCAGTAATAAGTAATAATACATAAGTAATAACATAAAGTAATATCTTTAGTAATTTCAATGAAAGGCATTTAAATTGAGGTAGAATTAATGAAGTACACTGCACTTAGACATGTACAGAGAGCACTTCATATGTGTTGGATAAGGGGTCTGTGGGTCACTGTCCTCAAAACCCTATTTTATGTATTATTAATGTTTTTCCTTTTTAAGTGTAGCTGCAAGCTGCCCCGGGAACTTTCCAACCAGTCCAACATAGAGCCCCAGAACCCCAAGGGAAAATGACCACATCCTCAATCACCATCCACAGGCCATCACTCAGTACATGGTACACAGTCAGGTAGGAGGAGATGGTCGCTGCTGCTGATGATAGCCACGCAGCAGGGCCTTCAGGGATAGGAAGGCCCCAGTCTGCCATGTCAGGTGCCTCTGTTGCTGCTGCCTCAGATGATGAGGATGAGGGTGAGGTTAGTATTTTGGTACAGTTTCATGCATAAGAAGCTGTCTGTTTTCCTGATATGTATTGGTGTTACCTGCCTACTTAAATGATATCCCAAAATTCTCATCTTAAAAGTAAAATATGGTTTCTTATATAAAATTTCTGCACATACATTAATTTCTTATAGGATGTCAAAACGACCTGTATACCTTCCTGGCTGAGTGTAACTGATATTGTGTCAAAACGATGTCAAACCTGTCGGGTCTGACTGCCACCACTCCTGAGGCAGAATCCCTGGGCTGCCAAATGAAAGCGGAGGTCTGATTTAGAGGACAGCCAGGCCTTCATTCTTCAGATTGATAAGCATATGATCTAGTCAGAGGCCACCACAAGACTGCAGGAAAGAATGGTTGAGCTCATGTAGCCCTTTATTGGTGATGTCAACTGCCCTATCCAATCTTTTCACAGGGTAATGACTGCCATCTGCAAAGGCTACCTTTGGTTCGAGTACACAGCTGCTGTCAACCAAAAGGCCCAGGAACTCTCTTGTAAGTGTATTCCTGAACATTATATAATGATAATAAATGAAATGTACCATTGTAGGCTTATTGCTCACTGCTTTTCACATCTTTGAGGGTTCAAATCTTTGCGGGGCAATTAATGTAAGCAAGTTGGTAGTTATTTGCTGATGCTTGCTGGTTAACAGTGCATATTCATGGCCATATACCTTGCACCAGTTCTTTGATTTGAGTACACAGCTACTGTAAACCAATAATTAACAAGTGATAAGTTATTGTAACTTAATGTTTTACTATTCATCGCAATATCAAATTGGGTGCTGGATGCAAATCCATACACAGAGACAAGTAAATACATCCATACGTAGAATTATATGTCTGTGTTTTCCTTACTATAGAAGTCAGTACACATGAAAAGTAAATGCTTTAAAGTATGTAAATAATAATAATAATAACAATGATCAACAAAGTTCATTCTACGCAGTAGCATTGTGTTTCAGTAAATACATTATCTAATTATTCTTTGTATGTTGTGCTTCACAGGCAGCACAGTCTGGTACTCCAACAAAGGGAGCAGCAGCAACAGCAGGTACAACAGCAGGAGCCACAAGTCTTCCAATAGTCTGCCAATCCTCAGCAACAGCCACAAGTATTCCAACAGCCAACCCTTCCTCAGCAGCAGTCACAGTAGCCTAAGCAGTACACTCCTGAGGTGGAGGACACTCCTCAGGTGACCGACACTGCCAAGGTCATGGAGCCTATAGAAAACTTATGTGTGTCTGGTGACATCCAGGTGTCACAGAAAGTGCAGCATTCAACCTCCAGGATCAGCAGCCTAATTTATTCTTGGCCTTGGCATCAGCGACACCCTTTTCAATGGAGACAAACCTGAGGATGCCAATCTAAGTCATTCTCAGATAACCACCTGAAATCTGTCCTGGAACCGAATGCGCCATTTCATCAGTAGACCCAATTCAGAAATGATGATGATTATGAAGTATTGTCAGAGGATTGGGGTCAACAGATTATTAGATGGTTTGATCCATCAACCCTAGCCAGTGGAGGTCACTGATTATAATGCAACAGTCACTACCACATCATTCGCTACCACTTTGAGTACCACAAGCACGACAACTACGTCTACAGTGACTGGCACTGTAGCCACTAGCACTAGGGCACCTTCCCCAGACACTGACTCAAGTTGATTACCTTTTAGTGTGTGGAACTGTCATTGCTTGTGTATTGTTATATGCTCAGTATAAAATTAAAAATATAACTAAATGTTACTTTTTAGTGTAATATATGGAATATTGAGTATTAAATTATCATGAACTATTCAGTAGAGAATTAAGAAGTTAGCAGAATATTTATTATTATACTGTTGGTGGCTGTTTATTAAATCCCACATTGCTATGTATTGGCTCTGATATGTTAATATGTCTGGGTGCTAATCTTCTGTTCATGGTTTTGGAAATAATTGTTGTTTACATAATCACGCCTTGTTATGTTTTTGGCAATACTTGTTATTAATGCATAAAATGTGATAGTGTTGAAATATGTTGCCTTTACTGGCCATAGGTCACAAAGCTCACTAGAACTTGGTGAATGTACTGTTGAATTACCACACATTAGATTAGGTGGAAAAGTTGGCAGTTACTTACAATGATTACTAGACATCTTTGATTATCTGATGCATTACTGGTTTCACCAGATCTCCCAAACTTCATCATCTTTATAAGGAAAATCTCTTGTTATGGTTGAAATTTTAACATTTAAAGATATAACTGAAGTTATCAAATAGGGTACTGTATCTGCAAGGTGGTAAAGGGCTGACTCTGACGTTCTGAGCTCTAAAAACAATACAAAGATTTGACCAACTTTATGTACTGGTTTCCTCTGGTGTTACAAATACATGTCATGATATGACGACTGTAGGTCTTGTAGCAGTAAGAGAATGAAACTAATGGCATGGGGACTTTTATAGCACTAAATCTCATCTCAATGTCATCATCTAATCAGATCGTATGTGCACTTTCATAGCACGAAATGTTACCTCAATCTCATCATCTAATCTAATCAAATATCATGTGCACTCACCAATTTGCAGACTGCACTAGGGCCAACTACACCAAAAGAAGATGCATTCTTATGAGTCTAATTCCATAGCCAGGTCATAACCATGGAAGTCAAGCTGTTGCCAGGGAGGCCAGGTCTCATAGTAAGACGTTGGCAGTTACTTATTACAATGAGTACTGATATTGGCCTTTCTTTTTTTTTTTTCTTTAACACAGAACACATGCTCAAAATGTGCAAGAAATAAAACAACAACATAAAAAAATCACAATAATTATTTGAAAGAAGTATCATTTGTGTGACCTGTTAGTCATGTACATAGGTATATTAAAGATATATAGGTTAAGACAAATATATATCAATAAAAATAGTCAGTCACCGACTTGTATAAAACTATAATAAATAACAAATTCTTAGTCATTGCCTGCAAATCTGATAGAAAACCACATCAGAAATCTAGACCGTTTGGTTCTGCCAGGGCCCAGCACCAATGGAGGTATTGGAGGTGTTACCACTTATGTTTCTGTTGATCAAGTTGATCAAGTTATAATGTTGGTTCTCTTGATCTAGCATGGGAGCCTGCATAACTGGGTAGCAGTCTTTAATGATGTTATGTATCACACAAAATTACACTGGCACTGGTCTGTGTCTAATAGTGGTTGTGGAGCACATGGACATAATGCCGAAGGCATTTTCAGCTATGCATCTAGCCTGCAAGAGTCTGTGGTTGAAAATTCTCTCTTCATGTGTCAGATTCCAGTGACCATAAGGCTTCAAGAGGAACTCTTCCAGAGCAAAGGCATCATCACCAATGAGGAAAAATGGAGTGTTTGTAGTGTCACCAGGGAAGGGTTCAGGTTGAAGGAGGTGAAGACTGCCAGTGGAGATCCCAGCTTAAGCTGGCTGTTGTTCCATATCTGGACATCACCCACTGCCCTATTGGTGCCAATGTTGAGCCAGATAAATTTATAGTTTACATCAACAACAGCCATTATGATGACAGAATGGAACTTCTTGTAGTTGTAAAAATCAGAACCAACATGGAGTGGGTTCTGTATAGCAACATGTTTCCCATCCTTCCATTGCCGACGGAAGGCCTCTGTAACAATTTGTCAACAGTAGCTTGACCTCCAAGACCACTTCAGATATAGTGTTTGGTGCTAACCTAAAGCCATACTGGAGGTCAGTGAACATGCTGTAAGAAGCAAGAGACTGCAAAGTTACGGCCAACATCAGACCTTGTTCCAACTGTGCCCCCGGATGGCCAGGTGCCCTATAGTTGCTAGGTGTCCTTGCAATTGCATGAGTGATTTATTGCAAGATGAATAGGAATAAATTTGCAGCACATCTGGTAAAATTTCTGTAGGACCTTGGATCCTTTCTCTCTAAATCTCCAGGAGGTTTTCATAAAGTCCAAACCTGGGTCTTTCAAGTATCCAGCCCCTTTTCCAGATTCTTCTCCTACGTCTCCTTCTGTTTCTGGCACCTACAGCTTGTACCCACAGCCACCATATAAACTGAAGGTCATTCTGTGCAACCACTGCACTGAAGAAATTGCTGTAATGCTCTATCTATGATGATGTCTTAAAGTAAACTGACCAGTTTGGACCAGAATGCCCTATGCATATACAGAGGTATACAAACTGAGAGGAACAGTGAAATGAAGAGGTGGTCACATGGCGGTTGACCAAGGTATGTGAGGTGAAGCAATGGGAAGTCAGTTACAGGTATGTACCTAGAAGGCACAGTAAGTGATCCCACATTGGGAGACAGGTAGATCAGTATAGAGAAGTGTAACAACATGAAGGAAGAATTGTGAAGACATAGACTGAAGTGAAGCAAGGGCATACAACATAATTGGACGGGCCTTTTTTCCATTACTTTACAAGAGCAACAGTCACCAATTTATAGAAATGAAGAGACAGGTGAAGTGACGGGAGAATATGTCAACAGGACCAACATTGAGACAAGGTAGTACAAAGGCAATGAACTTAAACAGCAGTCTAGCGATGTTCCACAAACATAGAGAAATGACTTTTGATGTTTCATTTGGAAAGGGGTAGACACGTTAACCTACAGCCCAGAGACGTCATTGACGTTTTAGAATAGGTCCTTGAACAGCAGTCAAGGTGAAGCAAAATGGGTTAACAGTAGTGATCTCAGCGGTTATCCGGATATCCGGGTACCCGAACCCTGAATATCTACCCGAATCCGAAATCACATACCCGAGTACCCGAAACTACTGTCAATATCGCCCACTTTAGCTGACGAGTATACAGACATATCTCGACTTCATAAATTCCACAAAAAATGAAACTATTCAATTAAAATGCACAAGAGTAATGTTTTGTCACCCTTGTACACCATTTATAGTATTTAATTTGTCTTTTATTTTGGTTGTTTATGCATTGTTAAATGCCGATACCCTTTGAAAATCGTTAGTATATTAACACAGTTACATAATTCCGAGTACCTGAAATGTTGTATATATTGCCAATATAGAGCCATGCACACCTTAAATAAATAAAAGTACGATATTTTCAAACAGTAGTTCATAATTTAGCATCAATAAAGTTTACTTACCTGCATGGAAAAAAAATAAAGTTTCAATTCCGAAACTACGTTCGAGCAACAGTGAATGCTTTACTGATAGGTCATGTGACTCCACTTTTATTGACACTGCAATAAACAACCGTGTTTTGAATGTACAGAAATCTTTTCTTTAACGTTTTTTCTGTGTCGTGCTGTTTTGAATGCAAAAAAGGTGGCCGATGAGAAATAAAGCAAATGGTTGAATCCCATTATTTGTGTAAGTTTGAAGTTTGTAAATGTGGAGATTTTTGTAGAATCACCTATTATCGCCCATCGGCGCGAGTACCCGGGTACCCGCCCGCTGAAATCAATACCTACCCGGTCCCACCAAAAAGGGTATTTTGAGAACACTAGTTAACAGTTGAAATAGTAACAAGTTTGGAGTGACAGCTTTGAGACATGGTTCCGAAATTAAGTCAAAACTACAGAGCATACAGTGTGAGATATGATGCAGTAGAGACTGTTAGTTTATTTATTTGGGGTTTTACGTCGCTTTCAACACTGTACAGGTCATATCACGACGGGTAGTTGGAAGGGCAGAGGAAACCAGTACATACAGTTCGCTAGGGTTGTGTACTGTAAACTGCCGACCAACGGCAAGCAACTACCAGCTTTCCCACTTAAGGCCGTCACGGGGATCGAACCCCGGCCTCAGAGGTGGGAGGCGAGAGTGTTACCACTCTGCCACCGTGGCCCAGAGACTGTTAGAGACTTGAAACCACTTTATGTGGCTTAAAGCAAAGTGAAGCAAAGGATGTAACGGAGTTTAAACATAAAGAAAGGTAGAGCGATGGTAGCTTCTGAAACAGTAAACAAAGTCTGCTAACAGATTACAAAGGTTGGCGACGGTGCCTTTGACAGGATACAAAGTTTGTCCACTGACATCAATAGTTAAGTGGTGACAAACTTAGGATGATGTGTAAAATGAACGTTTGACAAAATAAGGCAACATCTAAGGACAGATACACATGGGGAATGATGGGATGAAAATTTGAAGGGGAACCTACTTACAATGGTGCAGTTCTAATTTTAATTCGACTTTCATAGTGCTTAATCTCCACTGAGTAGTGGACTCTAAGGCGCAACAAGGGACAGAAATAGGTTGGCACCACGGAGAAGCCATAAGAGAAAATGAGCTAAGGAGGATAAGCCTTTGCGTAGAGATAGGTTTTGAGCTTCTTTCTAAAAGAGGCAATAGTGGGTGATGCACAAATGTCTTCAGGAAGTGAATTCCAAACAGTGGGAGCATCAAAGGCAAAACTGAAACCAATCTGCTTAGTTAACTTGTGAATTGTAGGTTGAAATTTTGGTACATTAAGGAAATGGGTAACACTCTGACTATGTCTAGTATTGTAAGTATTGTGGTATGTGGATAGATATGGAGCAAAACATTTAGGAAAACCATTATGTATAAACTTGTACACCAGGGTAGCCAGTTTGAACTCTGAGCGAAACTGAACAGGGAGCCAATGGAGTTTCCTCAGTACCGGGGTTATCCGAGTATATTTACTTGAATTTGTAGCAATTCTAGCTGCACTATTTTGCATAGACTGTAATCTGTGAAGATTGAATTTGGAGAGATTCCTGAAAAGTGAGTTACAGTAATCTAACAACGACTACTAACAAAAGCATTGGCAGCCAACACAGCTGCATCCTGAGTCAAGAACTGCATAATATTTCTAAAATCCCTCAGTTGAATAAAGCAGCTTTTACAAACATTCTGGATGTGTTTAGAGAAAGAAAAATCAGAGTCAAACCACTCACCCACGTTCCTGACTGACTCGGTGGGGTGAAGGGGGTTACCTTTCTCTCTGTTTCTTTGAGCCAAAAAGTATAAACTTACTTTTACCAGGATTAAGTTTAAGTTTGCTAGCTGACATCCATTCCTAACATCTTGAAGGCATCTGTTCAACTTGTCAAAAGCAGATGAGTCATTCATGTGCGACAGATGGACATAAAGTTGTGAATCGTTGGTATAGAAATGAAAGTTTACGCCTTTGTGTTTACCAATCAGAGTACTAGGGGAGATGTGTAAAGAGAGAATAGGAGAGGACCCAGAACAGAACCCTGAGGCACACCGAATCAGACAAAGTAGAACCAATCTTAACAGATTGAAGCGTTCTGTCAAATAAGAAGAGAACCATTTGAGAGCGGAGCCACTAACACTGAACCAATCCAGAAGACAGCTGAGGAGAGTGGAACAATCAATAGTATCAAAGGCGGCTGATAGATCCAGAAGTACCAAGGCAGTAGCTTCACCCTGAGATAGTGACAAATGAATATCATTTTTGATGGACAGCAGAGCATATGCTGTCATATGCTGTCTGGTATGAGTTATCCAAACCATGTCAATGAATATGGTCAACCAGCTGTTTAGCAACTACATGTTCCGAAATGAAGCTAAGTCCAGATACTGGGCGGTACTTTTTCAAATCCTCAACAGGAAGCGAGGCCTTCTTTATAAGTGGAGTGACTACAGCTTTTTTGAACCCATCTGGAACCAGTCCCTCCCGGAGCAAACAGTTAACCAATTTGGTTATAGATGGTAGAAGGATGTCATTCCTTAATAAGGAATGTGGGCACTGGGTCCAACAGACATGATTTGGTGGGTAATTTGCTGATTATTTTAGCAATTTCATCTTGAGTGACTTGAGTAAAGACTGTTAATTTAGGAAGGTCAAAGGGAGGATGTACCATGCTACAGGACTTTTGAGAAAAATGTAGCAAAAGGATCAACCAATGACTTTGAGGATTCACAATTGGGCAAAGTAGTGCTGTGGGATCTATGCAGGCTGTTGTCGGAGATAAGTTTCCTGTAATAGACAGTCTTGTCCCAGTTGGCAAAACAATTACACCAGGCGATTTGACGCCAAAGATGACTCCTGTTATATTGACTTTTATCTTTTCACCAAGCAAGTTTAAATTGACGTCTGAGTCACTTTTCAAGGCGATAGCTCTCTGACACCCAGTCAGAACACTGTTTCATCTTTAAACTGGACACAAGAGGAGCATGCCTGTCAAGGATACAACTCAAGTCATGTACGTAGTGATCATAGAGCTGTGAGACAGAATTTGCTGGATATTTCACAGAAGGCATATCCTTAAAGTCAGACCTGAAGTTGGACATATTTATACGATGGCACCTCCTATAGGAAATTCTTATTTTGCAGTTAGCAAGAGAGCATAGAAAGTCAATAGCACATTTAATGACTGCATGATGAGATATTAATTCACAGATGTCAACATGTACACACATATCTTGATCACTGGGGGATAGAATGAGATCAAGGATATGACTGTGCAAGTGAGTGGTATTGTTATCTGACTGTGTTAGATTACATGATTCTAAAAGGGATTTCAATTTGTAACTATCAATACAAGGTACATCAGATTGTATATTGAAATCACCACAGATGAAGTAATTGCAATCAACAGAAGACAGAAAAGAAACAAAGGACATAAATTCTTCTAAAAAATTGGAAGAGCACGGCCCAGGAGGACGATAGATAGAAGCTAGGAGCAAAATTCGGCATGAAACTGAAATTGATATGACTATTTTCGAAGGAATTATAATTTGGGGTATCCACCTTGCGATATTTGTATGATTCACAAATAAAGAAACCAACACCACCACCAATACCTGTTGAATGTGGCCTATGTATCAATGAGAACCCATCAGGGGTATGTGAATGAAGGAAACAGAAATCAGAATCAGTGGTACGAATATGTGTTTCTGTGAGACAGAGGAAATCAAAGGCATAAGATGCTATTGTATCAAAGAGGAGAGGGCCCTTATTACGGATTGACCTCGCATTCACAGATCCAAGCATAACCGGTCCAGGATTCATGGCAACATCACCACACATAAGAAGCAATAGCATAAGCCCACTCTGTTTTACAGTAGGAGGAAAAACATGGCAGGAGCAGCTAGCAATCCTCAACATGGATGGAATGAGGAATCCACTTCCAGTGAAAATTTGGGAGACACTCCTGAGATGAGTGGCAGCCATCAACATGGTGCAGAAGAGAAAAATGCCCATGGCAATCATCTTGGTTGGGTTGGTTAAATGACAATGCCCTAGGATCGAAATCACCTGTGGGTGGCCTAACCTTTATGGCCTAAAGGACTAACACGTAACCCAGTTTCACTTGTATGAAAGGTCAAAGACATGTAGAAGTGGGAGGGAAGTGTTTACTTGACAGCATATTTTATCAATAGAAATCAACATAGAGCAAGTGATCTACATTTCCCAGTTTTGGTTTTTGTACTTTTGGTTCTGTTGCATCAAAGTCACATTTCTTTCAATTTTTTTGTTTCAACAAATATGATATGATCCAAGCTTGCATTAGCCAAACCTGGAAAAAAATTACTCACCTGGAAATAAATTCACTTAGGAAGCTGTTATTATTTCATACAAAAAAATCCATTATTTATGAAAATTAATGTAAATTTGGCGTTTTTTTCGAATATCTGTTATCCAAGCATAATACCCAACATGCCATATAAATGTAAGTTAAACATTTCTACTTTAAAAGTATTATTTTACATCTTTTCTAGCCGAAAATTATTATTAACTTAGATGTAACTTCCCAAAAGTTTGTCCCAAACAAGTTTAAAATGTTTCTTGGTACTTGTCAACAACTGCATATTTTACGCTCTTTGAAGTCACTTCTAAGAATGCATTATTCAAAAATATACTTAAAACAGTGGAAACATTAAAACCTGAACGATAAAATCTTGAAGTGCAATAGATATTTATTCTTTCTGATTATATTTAACAAAATTATGACATATTTCCATATTTGTGCTTAAAATTGACAAAAACCAAGATATCCATCTGACGGTCCAAATAGTCTTCTAATCCTGAGTCCTAAGTCCTCAGTCTCCTACCCTAGGGAAAAGCAACACAACTTTCAGAGCATTGGTTTATTCATAAAAGTGATATACTCTTGTATAATCTAAGAGTATTTACAGATCTTAATATCAGTATCCAGCAAGAAGCTTACATGTAATAATGGAAAGTTAGTTTAATCAGCGTTAACAATCAGTACAGTAAAAATATAGTACCTACGTTATAACCATTATTTTTCAATTACAGAAAGTGTAAACATGTGAAAGATCCGTTAATATAAAAGTGATGCAAACCACAATTCTAGTTACAATACAAGAATGTTGTGAATATGAATATGAATTACAGTATATAGTTTTAATCTAGAGTCCCAGGAGAACCAACTTGACCTCAGAGAGGTCATCTAGCCTTCAGATGTCCCAAGTAAGGGTAAATCAGGTCAACCCAGGCAGAAAATCATGGAGCAGTAATGAAATACATTTTATACAATACTTAAAAGTCCTCATGGTCCTAAGTGCAAACTTACAGGTAATAAAACTGCGAGTTTTGAAGATTGGCAGTCTAATGGCGGCATTCTTAGTAGTTTGTCATAATATTAAACATGGTTAAATATGTTTACAAATAAGCATTTTCTCCCAAGTGCTCAGAAAGTATCATCTGTAAGGTCTCCGGGAAGACGATTTTGTTTTGGGTGCATTGTCAGTCTGTCTGCTCGTTTGTTGGTCTATCACTCCAAAAGTAATGACCAGGTCTTGGTACAATTTTACACTGGGGAACCTGACCAAAGGTAGAGGTGATTACCCTTTGAGAAAGACCCCGGATCATATTCAACATACAAAATAATCCCAAATTGGGGGTAATGCTCACTGGTAGAGATATAAGCTCTCTCAGTGGAGTCTAGTATTTAATGTGCTATATCTAATATTTGGGTGTTATAACCTGACATTTGAGTGGGACAACCTCTATGAACTATCTTCAACAAAAATTGTTTACATTGATCTTGTTTGAATAAAAGATTAGTGGTAGTAGTGTTATGATAATTGCACAAAAGCTTTACATTCTTATTACAACTTTATTTGTAGTGTGCAATCAACCTTTCATAGTATCAAGTCCAGATGAGCCTGCTTAGTTTTGTTATACTTGCTTAAATCACAGCACAAACTTTTCACACTTGGTTAACCTATACCAACAAGAAATGGCAGACACAAACACAACCATTGTATAGAGGCAGACTTATGTGAAATTAAAGCTTTATTGCTAGTTTTACCTAAGTGTAGTTGACAAGTTGATTATCCAAGAATCACCCTGATTGACCCGGTGAGGTGGATGTACAGGCCTGGTGTTAGTTTTACATTCCTGGAGTCACTTACTAAGCCTTGATTAGCAGTGCAGATTTGTTGATAAGTGCCACTTCATCAGTAATATTTTTGAAACCCTGAAACCTACAAATATGTTTGTATACATTATTACAAAAAATATTTATAAGAGTTTCTACCACTCTT
Organism: Sabellastarte sp. h YS-2021; assembly: GCA_964017235.1. NCBI lineage: Eukaryota > Metazoa > Annelida > Polychaeta > Sabellida > Sabellidae > Sabellastarte > Sabellastarte sp. h YS-2021. Next base: position 69,647,931 of record OZ024938.1, read on the forward strand.
CTCATATGAAAGTCATGTAGAAATGGCAAAGAATCCAAGAATCACCCTGATTGACCCGGTGAGGTGGATGTACAGGCCTGGTGTTAGTTTTACATTCCTGGAGTCACTTACTAAGCCTTGATTAGCAGTGCAGATTTGTTGATAAGTGCCACTTCATCAGTAATATTTTTGAAACCCTGAAACCTACAAATATGTTTGTATACATTATTACAAAAAATATTTATAAGAGTTTCTACCACTCTTCTCATATGAAAGTCATGTAGAAATGGCAAAGAAATCTCTTTTAAAAATAAAGGTTTCATACCCACTGGTGCCCCTGTCTACATATACATATGACAGCCTTTAATGCCTTGTTTCTTAAAGCAAAATTGTAAATTATGAAAGTATAACTTTGTGCCCCTGTTCCACTAAAGGATTAATCCCGGATAAGTCCTGCGACCCTTAATCTTTGAGAGTCAGTGAAAAAAATCTGAAAAATGGGCGGGGAAATGGAGTGTTGATCCACCTGTAGGATTAAGTTCAGGAAGCCTGGACAATCCTCAGATGTCCTCAGACAAATCACGATCGTTCCCCAACTAAGAAGCGATCAACCCACGTTTTTGATTGGTTTCCACCCTGATCTTGTCAGGGATATACAGACTGGGTCTCAGACTGGTGTGAGGCCAGAGGATTTTTAAACTGACCACAACCGACCCAAACAGACTCAAGCAGACTGTCTAGGACACTACATTTTGGGGAAACTGATTCCCAAAATACCTTAATTGGGAGCCTTAGTCGTGTGGTCGAACAGGGACATTAGTTTTATTATTATTTTTTTTATTTATTTATTTGCGGTTTTACGTTGCTTTCAACACTGTACAGGTCATATCATGACAGGTAATTGGAAGGGCAGAGGAAACCAGTACATACAGTTCATCAGGGTTCTGTACCGTAAACTGCCTACCAACGACAAGCAACTACCAGCTTTTCCACTTGAGGCTGTGTTGGGAATCGAACCCTGGCCTCAGAGGTGGGAGGTGAGAGTGTTATCACTCTGCCACCGTGGCCCCTAGCAGGGACATTAGACATTATATCTAAAAATATACCTCATTAGGCACGCATGCAAAATACATCACTCATAAAAAACAACATAACACTTGTGCTGGGAGAAGTATTGTAGGTCTGTTAGGAACAAGAATTTCATTGTCTTCTGGCATTGGCCACTCTTGAGGATTTGGGCTGTTGTAAACTACTCTGTTTTCCAAATGTATCCCCCCAAGATATATGAGAGTTTGTCCCCAAATTCAGTGATCTGTATCTTCACAGGAATAAATTAGCTTTTATGAAAAATGGACACAAAGTGTCCACTACTAATAAATCTATATTACAGGTTACAAGATTCTTTATGTAAAACATCTTACAGTGAGAAGTATTCAGAAAGTCAGGAAGTCATAAGTGGTTTTCTACGACTAACTTTAAACTTCAAAACTGGCCCATATCAGCAAATACTGGAGATTAAACTCCATTTATATATTTTAGGCACTTCTTTCTTTCCTCATTAGATTACTATTTCCTCATTTGATCTAATTCAACTACAAGACAGTTTCAAGGTATTTTATGTGGTATGAAAACCTAAAATTACAAGACTACTCTCCAGGTATATTATAGTTGTTAATGTTGCTAAATGAGAAATTAGAACAATAACCAAATAGTGGTTTTCCATTGCTTGTTACATGTAGTAAAAAGTAGTCGCCTCTTAATTAGTATGTGCTATTTGTGATACACTGTAAATATTGTGCTGAAATATTACACAGCTAGACTTACAAACTATTTCTATCATTAGAGTCTCTCCTTTTCACATTTCTTGTCACCTTATATGATCCAACCAATGAACAAGTTTTTTCCATTAAATTCAATGTTAACTCATTCTTTGTCATTTTTTTCCAATAAGTGGAGGGGCCACGATGGTAGAGTGGTAACACTCTCACATCTCACCTCTGAGGATGGGGTACGGTTCCCGGCCCGGCCTTGGATACTGCAGAGGGAGGAAAAGGGATGCTACAGAACAATCTTGGACGACCTAATCGCAACTGACTTACCAGGCTACAGGAATTTCCCCAGGATGGAACTAGCCTTCTTTGATTTGATAGAGGAAAGAATTAACCCCCACCTCAGGAAGTCAGAAACCAACTTCAGGAAGCCATTGGAAGTGGGACTGAAACTAGCTGTAACACTGAGACACTTATCCACAGGGGAATGCTACACTTCACTGCAGTACCACTGGAGGGTTGGAAGGACCATCATCTGTAAATTTATACCCAAGGTCTGCAGAGCCATGTTACATGAATTCAAGAAAGAATTTTTGATTTGTCCAACAGAGACTGAAGCCTGGAAGTCAATAGAAGAGAAGTTTAGAAACAGATGGAATGTCCCACATGCAGTTGGTGCATTAGATGGCAAGCACATAGCTATAAAGAAACTATGGAGGTCAGGCAGTGGATATTTCAACTACAAGGGTTACTTCTCTCTGGTACTGTTAGCTTTGATGGACGCTGAATACAAATTTTTGTGGGTCAATGTGGGGGCCAGTGGGTCATCATCTGATGCTCAGATCTTCAACCGTAGCAAGCTGAAAAAAAGATTGAGAATGGCATCTTAGGACTACCACCAGCCAAACCACTGGGACCAGCAGGGCCAGATCTACACTACTTCCTGTTGGGGGTAGGTGCCTTTGCCCACATGCCTTGGTTGGTCAAGCTCTATAGCAGAAGACAACTGACCAGGGAGGAGAGAATAGCCAACTACAGAATTTGAACGGGATGCAGGGTGGTAGGAAATGCCTTTGGGATATTAGCCAGCAGATTCAGCGTACTGTTGTCGACCACGGAGCAAAGGCTGAAGGTGGTGAGAGACATTGTGTTACATGTGTAGTTTTACATAACAAGCTGAGAAGCCATTGGGGGGAGCAGAGACACCACCAACTCCAGCATACAACATACATGATGAAAGATGAAAATGTCAGAAATCCATCGAAGGAGCCTAAACTTCAAAGAAATCTACTCAAAGACTATTTCAACAACCTTGGGGCACTGGATGGGCAGCAGGACCAAATTTAAGACGACCTAGGAGAGAAGAAGATGCTTCATAAATCAGTCCTTTTAAGGACTACTCAAATATTCCAAGAACTTTTATTTTTAGCTAATGTTACAAAAAGTGTCACAAAAAAAACCAACAAAATTTCCAAATCTGTAATTCAAATCTAATTTGTAAATCACTCCCCATTGAAAAACACAATTTTGCTGTTTCAACCCAGTAAACATTTTGGGTTTTGCAAATGTTTGAAAGGAAACATTTGGCAATGGTTAAAAAATGATGGGTATGAAAACCATTTGTAATAGAATGTTTTTAAAATGTTTTATGAAAACCGCTTATTAAATGTTCAATGATAAATGTTAGAAAAACATTATAAATGAACATAATAATGTTTGAATAATAATGGGGTCAGAGGTCAAATTCAATATCTTTGTATGGTTGCTCACTATTGAAAATATTATTTTTATGTCTAAAATTGTAAGATAGAGGCTTAGAAACTGTTCCCCCTTCAATTCTTACTTTTAGGGATTGCATGTGGAGGAATTTTTGACAAAGTCCTCTAAAATCCCCTATTATTGCTCACCGCCATATTTGTTTGGACATGTTTGAAGGTGAAGGTTTAAAATTATAGGTTTAAAAAGGTTTTTGATAGAATATTTTTAAAACATTTGACAATCAATGTTGTTTAAACATTGTATGTGTACTGTTTATCAAACATTTCATGATGAATGTTTCAAAAATGTTTCCAGCAAAACCTTAATTTCTTCAGCTATTTTATAAATGTTTTAAAAACATTTCCAGTCGTACCTAGCTTCTTGAGTTATTTTATAAATGTTTAATAAACATTTTCAGTAAAAACGTTGGTATAGAGAATGTTTATAAAACGTTTTTAAACATTACAGCATAAACATTTACTTAGAAACATTTAGAAAACCAAAGTTAGGATTTAATTAGCTTTTAAAAACGTTTTGTAAACGTTTAGACCATTTAAAAACGTTTCTAATATTTACTGGGAAGTTGCCAATTTCAAACCACTATCACCAAGGTCCAAACTCAAGACCTCCAAATTCAAAAAAGAAATTTCAAATGCACCTCAGATAGCACTATTTAAATTGAAAAATAACCTCACTTCTTAACCATATAGTTTTTTTTAAATCCTCTATTTCCAATATTTTGTTTTAAAAATCAGAATTTAACTTTTTATTTTTTAAGATATGGCAAAAAGATTTAAATTTCATATAATTATAAATACAATATACCATGTAAACCAGTCTAGAGGTGTTGTATTACAACACCATCTGTTCGTCTGTCATTCCACAACACACTCATTTGATTATTTTTAATGATATTATGTTTAACATGTGATTTTTGGTCTGTTTGTCTGATAATTTCATTTTTGAGTTGGGGGAAGTGACACTTCAGTATTATTTCTTGGATAGTGGGATAGCATTGGGGGGAGATGTCACTTTAAATTTTTTGGGTGGGTGGGTGGGGTTTTTTGGTGTGTGTGGGTTTAAAATTATTTTTTCTTGTGTTACATATTCATTCACTCATTCACACAATTTTTAAAGTGTACTGGGGGACGTGTAAGTGTTGGACGGTGTGCATTTTTTTTATTTTGGGGGAACAACTTGCAGCTGAATAATTATTTTTGAACGATTCGGTGGCCCTGAGAAGGGTCAGTTGGTATGACTTAATGCAGGCTAATCTGTCGATCTGCTGATACTGTACAACACTTGGGATGGTGCTGAAGTGGCTGGATAATCCAGAAGTGTTATGTTGACTGTCGTCCTGTTGTCCTGATCCGAAGGAAGGCTGGTTAGCTGGCTTTGTCAGACTCAAAGTGAACATCAGCTGTCTGGAAGTCCCAGGCTGTTGGTCATCCACAATTAAGAAAGATGCTGGTGGTGCTGACACTGATGCTGGCCGTGGTGGTTGGTGTACTTTGGCAATTACTGTAGCAGGCTGCATTGTGGCTATCTATGAAGGCTGCACAACTGGTATGAAGACTGGTTGAGTATCCAGTATGGTATGTATTCTCGTCCTGCTGTGGCCTGTGTTGCTTCTGGAACTTGAAATGTGGGGACCTGTTGACTTGTAGTGACCTGTGTCTTGCGTTTTTGGGCCTTGTACTGTATTTCACTGAGAAGATTAACAGTCTCATTCCTGAAGGTAAAAAAGTCTCTCTCTTCAAGGTGTTCACTCTCAGAGTAGAGATTGTCTTAAACCTGGAGTGGAGTCTTGATGTGCACTGAGAAAACTTGAAATCATAGACCTCATATATTGGAACTGATCTAACACTGGATCCTGAGGAGTTGACATGGCAACTGTTGCTGATTGACCTAAAGGGCTGGTGCTAGCTGGCTGGTGAGTCTCTCTTGAAGTATCAGTAACTGAAGCAATGGCTGCTGAAGGTCGCAGTGGTGATTTGAATCCAGAAGACTTAGACACTCCCTTCCTTCTGATGTGACTTCGTAGAAAGCTGAAACTGTCCTTCAACCAGGCCTGTCTCTCGGTGTTCTTGGCTGCAGCATGGCATGACTTGGTCTGTGTGAGCTTGCCATATCTGGTACGTTGAGTCTTTGACCACTTCTTGACACTGCTGACAGGTAAACTCCTGGAAGCTGCAATTGTTTCCAAAAGTCTTTCTTTCCACTGCTTGTCTTTGAACTTCGCATGAGTCTTGTCAAAAGTTCCTCATGCTGTTTCAAGAAATCCATGATGCCTTCCTCATCCGAATCGCTTAGAAAGATCGATTTCATCTGTCATTTCTTCTGTCTGGATTGCGTGCATTCTGGAGCTGTATCAGTCCTAGGTCTCTTTTCCCCTCTATCCACTGTCTCCGCTCTTTCTTCTGTCACCTCTAGCATCTCTGTTTCCAGTCTATCCCTCTCTCTCTCCTCCACCTCTCTCCTCTCACTCCTCCATGTCTCTCCTCTCCTCTCCCTCCCTTCTTCTTCTGTCTATATCCTCAGCAGTATCTCCTAACTCAAACTGTGGTTGAGTATCAGTTGGTACTTCAATCTTTCTCCTTCTGCCCCTTGGCATGCTGATCAATTACTTATACAGTTTGTAAAAATAAGACTTAAACTTAAAAGTGAAACCTCATAGAACAGATTTCACTCCCAACCAGTCCAGCCTAACTCAAACTTAAGCTAATTTGCAAAAAAAAACTTAAAATCAAAAGCTGCACACCAGTTGTCTCTCGACATGTCTAACCCAAATAAAACAAAGTGCGTCTGCCGACTTGCATTTTTATACCCACAGATTTTGAAATCCACAGGCCCTAAAGGGCAGAAATATTGCAGGCTTGTAGGTTTCAGTTCCTGGCTTGTCTGTATAATGGGCCTGTTGGTTATTGTTTGTGGTTTGTCTGTTTTCAATTCCAGGCCTGTCGGTTGTATATTTTCCCGATTCTGGAACTCAGACGTGAAAACTTCCCGATTGGCCTGGAAAAGTTACCGGCCTGTTAGGAACACTTACAGAAAGTTACAGGTGAAAGTTGCTGACTGTACTGTTCATTTTCCCGGACAATCTGTTTGTCATCAAGTACAGTCAGGATCAAAATGTTTGCGACCAGCTGGATACATGATACAGACAGGCCTGTTTCATTAACTGACAAGCTGGGAAGTGTAACTGACAGGCCGTTAAGTTAACTGACAGGCCTGTTGCTATTTGGATGAATTTAGGGTCTGTAACAAGAGTCAGGAATGGTCGTAGAAATATGAAACATGTTTGATGTTTTACCGACTCTTGCCGACAGGCCTGGAAACTACAACCGACTCTAAACAAACCATAGAAACAATGGTCCCAACCCTGATAAAAACCTAGTTACTGACCTATCAGCTTCAGTGGAACATACCTGTAATGTACCAGACTGTATACATTTACATACCACTTGGACTGGAAATAAATATTTGTCAAAACTTTTTGAGAAATATTTTGAGGAGAATACTTTTGGCTCACTTTTTGCCAGTGAAGTTTTTCAATCTTGGGTTATATTGTAAGACAAGAAATGACAGCTGTTTGTTAATAGGCAGTTGTTAATGTAATGACTTATGATTTAAAGAAAAAAATGTTTGCATTGTTTTTCTTCTATTTTTATATTCATTTATAATGCTATGACTTACATGAATGATTCAAAGCCAAAACTAAAAAAGGTGATTTTGAATAAAGTAAGACTCAGAATTAATTATATGAATATGGTACATATGGCTGAGGTCTCTAACTACAACATAGTATTTAATCATTTTCAACAAAAAAACCTGATATTGCTGAAGAGAGCCTGATTTTATTCAGCCCACATGTCTATTTGTGCTGCATTTTTCTTTTGTTTAAAGTAAAATTCAGTACACCATTAGGTAGATTTCACTTCCTTAATACTGGGCAAAAACATTGTATGCATGGATTGCACAATGTGTTTAACTAAAATAATGGGACATACAGAGAGAGTTGTGGTTTTTTGTAATTTTTTGTAACTAATACAACTAATAACCTAATTATTACAACTAATAACTTAAGTACATGCTTAGAGTTATGTATAGTTTATACTTAATGTTTACAGAGAAAACTGCTTTGATGAAACTCCCAAAATTTCTAATTTTCATTTTCAATGGATTTTCTGTGAGTTTGGTTTTCTTGTTGATATTACCCTAACAGTAATGAACAGAGCTTCATAAAATTGTATATTGTTTGGTCAAAGAAAGAAGATCCTGCATTTTCAGGAAGATCTGGATTATATTTCGGATATCTTTGGTAAATAATTCATGGTGGAGATCTGCCTTGTATGAATTCTTTCTAGGTTATACTCAATCATGTAGAGAAAATGCATGATGTACTGTTTTGGCTGATAATACTGTCAGATCAAGTAAAGATTTTGTTTATTTGGGGTTTTACGTCGCTTTCAACACTGTACAGGTCATATCACGACGGGTAGTTGGAAGGGCAGAGGAAACCAGTACATATAGTTCGCTAGGGTTCTGTACTGTAAACTGCCGACCAACGGCAAGCAACTACCAGCTTTCCCACTTACGGCCATGACGGGGATCGAACCCCGGCCGCAGAGGTGGGAGGCGAGAGTGTTACCACTCTGCCACCGTGGCCCCCCAGATCAAGTAAAGAGGACAGAAATATATCCTCATTGGGCTAGTGGGTTAGTATGTTTGGCATTAAATCACAGGCTGTCACCTCTGTGTGGGTTCCACTCCACCAAGTGACAATGGTGAGGACTTCTCCCAAAGTGACCCTGGCATTGTATTCACCAACATTCCTATCTTAGTCCTAACTTAAGGATTTTTTGTCATAAAAATATGTTAGGAAATTTGACTATGATGATTTTTGAACACCAATTTCACTAGGCAAAATTCCCTAACATATTTTCATGACAAAAGTCGCACTGTTAGGACTAAGACTAACATAGGACTGTTAGTGAATACCATCCAGGCTGCTGAAGGGGACATAAAACCCTAAAGTATTAAGAATATTCCTCAGTCCTTACTCTTTGAATGACACCTTTATGTGCCTCCCCAAATAATATTTTCATTTAAATTCTGGTGTAATTTAGCAAATTCTTTGTTCCACTGGGTCATACATATTCAATTTTAAATGGTCCATATGTTTCATAAGTTAACATAATTTTATTGTTTGTCATGTAAAATATTATTTTCAAGATAATAACGCCTTTAATTGTGATGGGGTACAAAAATATCATGGGAATCATTATGTCCCATTACACCGGAATTGAATACCTACACCTTATGTAGGTTTCTAAACTAGCTTTCTTATTTGTACATGACAAACAGACACATGTGTCCTTATATGGGATAAGTCTCTTACTGCCTTTACACATGACATAAAGTGTCATAAAAGGTTCAAATAACATCAGGCTCACTGAAATATGTCATGTATCATATATTGACGGTGGTAAGTGATTTAGAAAATGAGTTGTGTCTGTAAAGTAAGTCCATACACTTATGTTTATTTCATGTTTGACAGAAGTAATAAAAGAAATATGTTTAAGGCTTGCCTGTATGGAATTCATGCAATCTCATTGTAACCATTGATGTGCACTGGGGCATATATCAGTTGTATGTATTCTGTGTATTATTGATCACAGTCATCCACTCTTTTATAAGAAATTTATTAACTTGACGACATTGCACTAACAACAACAACTAGAAAGTTCTTGTACAACACAAAACTCCGCCAAGGCAGCTGAATATCTCCACATTGTAATTTAGCCAGACATTTTTGTGTTCTTTTGACATTTTTATCCTTTATATTGGATAGTATGGCTTTCATAATCTCAGTAACAAGCTTCAAACTATTGAAAATGGGATTGCAGAAGATTCGGGAATTCTTTTGTAACCAGAAATTAGTCCTTCAGACATATGTAATCAATCCTTCATTTGGTGAGACCCCACCAACATATCATAAAGATTCATTCAATACTTTTTTTCAGTTATTGACAAAATAATTCTGTCAGAAACATAGCAGCCACACTTGAATTAAGATGCTTTGAAAGTTTGTCATTTACTGTCATGTACCACTCTACGGTCTGCAATACCTCCCAACCCGGTCAAATTATATGGTTAAAAGATTCTAATGCCATCAGACAACCCGGCATTGTGATGTTCTGTAACTGGAAAAAGGAGAAAAAATATCATTTTGTGACCTTAAAACTACATTTATATAATACGAAAACTTCCCATATAACATGTGAAAAAATGTGGTAGATAATGCTTACAACATTATACAAACTTGCAGCATGGGTATCATATTGTTTGTCTTCATAGATGGTGTGTTTATATGTATGTCCACCATTTTGTATAAATAATAAGTAAAATATGTGCATAATTACCAAATAACTTAAAAAGATAGATGTCAGTTTATATATTTATTCATTTGGCTTTTAACATCACTTTCAACACTGTAAGGGTCATATCATGACAGGTAATTTTATGGCCAGAGGAAACCAGTACATACAGTTGGTTGAGGTTCTGTACTGTAAACTGCTGATCATCGGTAAGAAACTGCCAACTTTACCACGTAGGGTACAGGATTTGAACCACCAACCTCAGAGGTGGGAGCTGAGAGCCATTAATAACTGTTACAACGCTGGCATTACTGAATATAAACACTTGAGTTCCTTCTGCTTTTGCTGAGCTCCGGAAAATACTTTTCTCATTGTATTATGTAACATATTTTTAGCTTAAATACTATTTTGAAATATTAACTAAACAGCACTTCTTGACAAATAGGTAACATTAATTTTAAAGTCATTTTAAACAATGACTCTGGGAAATATAAATAAAATATAGCCCCGGTCTGTATGTTCTATTTTTAGGTTAAACTCAGGTCATTGTGGATGCTGTTTTCATTAGGGCACTAACCTAAATGTTTAAACACACACACACACTGGTACTCTGGAATTTTTATGTTATGAAATATGCTGTTCATGAAAGTGTACCTTACAGTATTACACGTCTACAGCCTCAAAGTATAGCTTGTAATATTTACCTGAATCTCTGTCATCAATTTGTCAAATGTGATTATGTTAATTGCCGTTTTGAAACCATTAGTCGAGTTAATCTGATGGCCATTTCAATACCTAGGAGAAGTTTTAATATGGCTTAGCCATTTGTATAAACGTTTGTCAACGAGAGACAACCTTCATTTTCCTCCACTCACCGTATGTCGATGTATTACATCAAGTCACAACCTTATATACACAGTGGACCACACCTTCAGGTAACGTATGGACAAAAGTTCATCTGTGCATGCTCACAGTTAGAAGGTCAGAAGTGATAATTTTATAACTGCTTAAAAGTTCCACAGTACAAGCAAGGAATTGGACATTTTGCCACAAGCACAAGCTCACATACGGGTGTGAGACAGTAGACAGTAGTTGAAGGATTGAGGCATTTGGATTACCAGAGGAAACCAAATACAACCCCACAATGGGATTATAAATATTTATTCTGCTATTCATTGACTGTTATTTCAGGTATAAAATGACATAATGCATATTACATAGTTATGACTTTTAATATCTATACAGTCTGATGTATTTAGTATACTTTGTATTTCAAGATGAGCATAGCAAGTTAACTGCTTTAGCACATTTTACTGATGAAATATTAACTGATAAAGTATAGCAAAAAAATGGTTGAAAACAACCAAACTTTACAAGAGTACATTAAGAATGTAGGTTAAAATGTGCCCAGCCAAGCATAATTTCTTCAAATTTATTATAGGAAGTAAAGCATGATTGAGAATGTAAGAATTATAACTTCCTGACATAAAAGTTACTAATAAAATACCAGAAAAATATTTATTTAGGATGGAAAAAACACGTAACAGCCATAGAAAAAAGTTAAAGATGTAGGAAATGTTGGAAGGTAGAAGAAACTGGAAAGACAAGCTGTGGTGTAGATTGAATGTATTCCCAAACTAAGTGAGATTTCCAGGTGCCATGGTGCATGGTGTGGTGTAAAGGCACCCCATTATGACAGGCCCAAGTTACCCCTGACCGCCTAAAATCATGACATTTCAAAGAAGGGGAAAGTCTTAAGATATGAGAGACAGAATGTAAATGCCTTCGCGCAACAGAATCGGTCAGGGGGACTGCACCATGGGACCTGGATACTGTAAACATTTGGTTCACCAGATATGGATTGTAATAATAGTTTCAAAGCTTTATAAGGACATACAGGGGATTTTCCTAACAGAGGGATAGGGATGGTATGTATGTGTATTCCATCTTGTATTGTCTTGGACCATTTTCTTATGACATTTGCTCCCAATTCAGTCATCATGACATCCCCTCATGCTAACTGCCTTTAGGGGTCAAAGGTCAAAGTTGAATGTGGAAGAAAAAAGCCAAAGTATAAAGTGCAGTGAATTGTATGGGGAATTATAGAGTGTCAGTAACTCTAACAATATCATGTAAAAGTTGTATATCACTCAATGTTGTGGGTTTTACATTTAAAGGTCGATTAATTCTCAAAGCTTAGGAAAACAGTTGTATTTACTCATGTGCAAAAGGTGTAGCATCTATCTCATTAATGATACATTGTGTCCTGATTCCAGCCATGGAATTTGCAATATTGGCTGCTGAAAGACCATTTTCTGATAAATATTGCATAAACATAATCAGAAGCTTTTTGTTTACATGATGGTGGTACAGATCAGTTGCCACCAGGAAGCCCAGAAAGTCAGTGAACATGGTCAAAAAGCCATCTGTAACCTTTGCCTGGCCCTGGTGGCAAGCTGAGCAGTGGGAGATATGAGATCTGAAACATAAATTAAATATCATGATTAGGTTTAAGAAAGTCGACATGGGTATTAACCCATGTAATTGTTGGTAAGAATTGCTTCAAATTTTGTACTGGTTCGTTTGTAACAGTCTACCTGGAGAGCAGATCGGCAATATGATTGGACTTTCCAGGTGTATGCCAAACACGCATTTCTATGTTAAAATGGCACATATTAACCAGATATTTCATGCACAAGTAGCAAGAAAAATATCTTTTGTCTTGTCAGATATTAACACCTCGACTGCAGCCAAGTTATCACATCTGATATCATTTTTTTTATCTGACAAACTGAAGTCCATACCTTAAGAGCAACTACCACATTTAACATCTCTAGTTGTAGATGTTAGTGCTCTTCAGGTATGGTCAAGGAATATACCATATCCCCAAATATGGCGTCCATACCTGCCTGGAGCTTTGTTGTCAAAATACATGACTGCATTAAACTGGTCTAAAAAGTATTAAACCAACATAAGTCTTTGTAAAATTAGTAGTCAATGTAAACCTATTAGTATCATGATGAGACCTCAATACCTGCAACATTTGATTAAGAAAAAAATCTAGCATTTTGTTATGTATAATAGAAATCCTAGAAGGGATTGAAACTACTGCTTAGTGTAAGTTTTCTTATGTGTCCATGCTTGACAAAAAATTAATATCAATTAGTTTTTCATAAGGAATAGACATGCGACACATGTAGAGGGAGGAACAAATTTTGAATCACTCACCTCTAATCCCAGATCTTGTAGCAAAGATAACAAAAATATATAAGAATCATGAATGTTTGATGAAAAACCAATATATATATATATATATATGAGGTCATGAATGTAATTTAAGAGTGCATTATGACTTTGTCTTTTTCACAATGAATCTAATGATGTCGAAACATCTCTCAAACAATCCGGATCCAAGATGCAATCCGAATGGGAGAGATCTGTCCAGGAATAAGTCTTTATGAAATAAAGTCTTTATGTCTGAATGCTTGGCATTAGGGGTGAAACATGCACATGAAATGGCAAGTGTTTAAAGGGACCATATAAAGCCCCATATTCCAATTCTTCAGATATATAATTATCAATTTAAATACTGAATGGCAGAAGCATAATTGTCATATGTTGATTGCAATTTATAACTTCGATCAAAATCTAGGGGAAATCCATATTTGATCAAATCTAGAAGTTGTTTGTCCAGTAATCTCGTAAGTAAAATTGCCATGCATCAGGACTGAGTTGGGTGACCAATTTCCCAATGAATTGGAGGACCATCATAAATTTTGTGGTCATTCAAGGGAATATAGCTAAAGTCATCTCCAATTTTTGCAAGACATGAAGAATGATCATGATTATCATTCTTATGTTGCCAAACATAAAATTGATTTTTTTTTCTTGTTCAACAAAAGTTTGCTCTGTACTTCCTTGTTTTGCAACATGTTTGTATGTTTTACTATTTAAAGCAGGAATGTTGTCAAGAACATGTAATACAGTTTGTGTGGATGTCGCATACAACTGTTGGTCCTGACCAAAATTACTCATAGTCGTTTGTTTACAATCATTTACATCACATGACTTTACAGTAGTCCAACCTGTATTTTGGGTTTCATGGACTTGCTTTTGATGACCGTTTTGATGCTCATTGTTAGTGACAAGATAATGTGTGTATGTGTTAAGTGACAGGACAGCAGTGTCCTTCCAGGGCTGCACCCCACTGCCCACCTCCTCTTTGGTCAAATAATGATTCTGGTTCTAGATCTGCTAAAATTTTGAATCTATTGGTGAGTAACCTCATCTGAGAGAAATTTGGACTGTCCCCAATAGTTTTAGCCCTGTTTCTAGAGACCTTAGTGGGGACAGGAAAGGTGCAGCTCTGGTGATTTGTACTCACCTTAGAAGGGGTAATAACCTTGACTTTGGCATTTGCATTTTTGTTATTGACAGTGACAATGCAGGTAGCCAGATTTGAAAAACATGGCAAAATTTTTATCAACTTCTGTTCATAGTCTTGATGTCCTGTGATCCTTGGAAGAGTGAAACTAATGAAAAGCTTGATGGGTACTTGCATGGAAACTGTCCATGAGATTTTGATATGAATTTTGAGTATTCCGGAATGTCCTAGTATAATAATAATGCAAGGGTGATTAACGAATGCCCAAGTTTATTCGTTTTTTTTTATGTTTTTCAACTTATTTTTGCAATCCATTTCTGAATGTGGAAAGGCTTTGCCATTTTTTGTAAAGCAATGATTTCAAACATGTTTGAAAAAAACGCCTTTCATTTCATGTGTTGACTGATGGAGACATGAACCTTGGTTGAAAAATTGACATAACATGGTTCTACTGTTCCTGTTGCGTTTTGTGGATTTGTTTTGGAAAATTTTGAGCGTAAGGTGGGCCATGCCTCTGGGCATGTGCCCTTCTAATACAATCTATCAAGTTAGTTTGAGTGTAAGTTTTTGTATCACCTTGCTGCATTTGACATAGGAGTACAGCATGGCCGGCCTTTGCAGAAACCCAAGAAAAATAGAATCATCCAATAAAGAAATCATATAATCTACGGCTGCCCTTGATTTTTGATAAGTCATTAGTGTTTTTAACAGGATTTTTCCTCTAATAGCCTATCGCTAATGACAGTCAACTGTGATATAATTTTACCAAAGACTGGGTTTCTTGAATCTGCTTATCATGGGCAACCCTACTTAGAGTTTCACCTTCCAGACGGTTAAATGAACGCCCACTAGGGCCTGCATCATCACTGTATTACAGCTTTACATTCAAGCTCACTCCCTGAAAGGGATGAATCTAAAGCTTGGTGGGACATTGCTGCATTTTCCGTTCCCAACAAGTTTGTTAGAAAATCGTTATTATCCGACAAATGTAATTGCAATGGTATTTGAATAGTGTCTGTTTTTGCCGACCGTAAATTGTATTTCTTCCTCTCTATATACACCAAGTTCTCAAAATATGTAACTAAAACACTATGATAATATACTAAAAATATTAACTCTTTCTCCAGATGTTGCCCCTTCCAAGAGTGAAATGCAAATGGAAGCAGGGTTGAAAATCACTGTCTAAAGAAGGGCAAGGTAGCCAATTAGAAGCCAGATTACAAAAGGCGTGGTTGCACATACTAAAGCATGCCTTAACGTTCCCTCTCAGGAATGACCAGCCCGCAAAAACAATGGGTCATTCCACTTGTAACGTGATTTGGGTATTATGTCTTTGTGTCTCTGCATTTGTGATTACTCCACAAAGAATGACCAGAGCTTTATGAATGGTTAGTGTTAAATAAAGAAGTGTTACAGTGTTTTGGAAAGATCCAGACGGATAAAATAATTTGATAATGTTGGTAAAATTATAATATGGGTATGTTGTTGTTGTATTGCATTTATACTCAGTACAATATCTCCATGTACTATAGGACTCAAAGGGCTATAGGACCCATCCGACTTCACGATTACAGCCCAATCCTAAAGTTACTGCCATTTCCCCTAACTGAAAGACAGAGGGTAAAGGGTGACCATTTATCAACATCCTTTAGGTTCTTTAACCTGCCACTGGGGACAGGACCCAATGACAGATAATGGCCATATTAATTGGTCATCTGATCGACTGTGTTTCAGCCTGTACCTGGGTTTGAATCCACATTTGTGTTCCTAAGCGAGTGTGCTAACCACTGGGCAACATTGGCAGATATGTTGTGCACTCTATATATTACTGTCCTTTTGAATTCTGAATTTTTTGTTTAAAGGTAGTTTTTCAACTTTATACTGTGGCAGCTTTTACTATGAATAATTACTGACAGTGCTTTGTCAAAAGTTTTGGAAATTGTGTCATCTACAGATATGCCATATATATCATTAAAATGGTATTTTACAGAGATTCCGCTGGTTGTTTTCTCCATTAAAATCCATGCAAACATATACGTATAAATCTCCAATTAAAAATTGAAGTTGTTATATTTTTTACTGGTCGTCCCAATTTTATAACAGCTAATTTTGCATTCTTTCATTAAATATAGACTTATGTTACTTATTATTAATATCAAATGGTGATGATAAAAGTAAACATCTCCCATCAGACATAGATGAAAAAAAAATATCACTCATTATTGTTTCTTGTCGCCAACACTCGTGGATTGTTATATACCAAATAAGGAAGTTAAAATGACGATCAAAATAATTTAAATATCTTTGGCGATTTCCATATGCAAATTGTGCCAAGCTGGGGCGCTGATTTCGAGCAGAAATTTGTTATTGCCCCTTTAAAACGATAAAGGTTTATTGTTTTGAATTTGTGTTAGTAAGATACATGTATAACTTGTGCTTGTGTCAATGTATATTTTGCACAGCATAAATCCACGTAAGTGCTCTAAAAACTATCAAAAATAAGGTTTTGTGTGGAAGTTGTGACAAGCTACGGCAGGAAGCAGTATGGGTGCAGTTCTTGCTATTTCCACTCTGTGTATAGCAATGTACTGATCAATATTTCATGGGCGTTCACTTCTTGTTATGGTATATGCCCTAACACTTACACTTTTGTCGCAGTTCAAGGGCACATTTTAGTGGCACAATGATAACACACTCGCCTCCCACTTCTGAGATGAGAGTTCCAATCCTGGCCCAGCCTCTTGTGGGAAACCTGGTAGTTGCTTGCCATTGGTTGGCAGTTTACAGTACAGAAGCTTGAGCAAGTGTATGTACTGGTTTCCTCTACCCTTCTTACTACCTGTCACAATATAACCGATAAGGTACAAAGTGTGATGTAAATAAATAAATAGGTAGGTATAAATGGGTGGGTAAATAAATAGGTAAATAAATAAATAAATGTTCTCAGTTCAGATTTCTAAAGCTGACATTTTTTTCTTTTATGAAAAATTTTTAATTACATAAACTGCATAAATATGACATGATGAAGTTTGTGCAATGTGATACCTATTCACTTGCACCCTTAACCCTGAAAATGTGTAAATGTATTGGTCATGAATAATAAATTAAAAACAAAAAAAATGTGCAAGCCAATGTTTTGTTTTTCCTCAGCTCATACATTACACTTACTCTTGGATTGCACAACCTTTTAAGCTGTTAAAGTTAGTGATACCAAGAGACGAGGACAAAATAAACTGCATAAAGCAAAACATATATGTATTATTATTATGATTATGTATTTATACTCAGCGCAATACCTCCATATACTACAGGACTCAAAGTGCTATTTAACCAATCCGACTGTACAGGTACAGCCACAAGTCACAAGTAACTGACATTCCCCAAACTGGAAGATAGAGGCTCAAGGTTGACCATTTATCAACGTTCTAGAGGTTCTTTAACCTACCACTGGTGATAGGACCCAATGACAGAGGCCCCCATTTTAAGTGGTCATCCGAGCCACTATGTATCTGCCTGTACCTGGGTTACTTTCACTTTGCTGTGTTTGGGAACTATTTGGTGAATAAAGTCTGTGCCAAAACAAAACAATGGGAGGCACATGGGAATAGATTACCTTCTGATTATTTTGGAATAGCCAGGAGGCCCTTGTGGGATAAAACGTCCAATATTTCTTCACATATTTCACATATATTATTTGTATTGAAAAATTACTTAACAGTTCACAAACAAAACAACCTTAAATGTTCGGTATACAGTAAAGGGGCAAATTATCATTATACTTGTTCTGGTAAATTACTCTGCTGACCACAAGACAATTGCACACATTAAGTACAAGTTAAATTGACAAATAAGTCACTACTTTGCTGACTTAAACAAAACGACTGCATCTGCTTTAAAATTACACTTTTAAGTGGAGGCCAAAAGTCAAACAGTTGTGGTTTTGTTCAGTTTTTGGTAAATTTCTTCGGTCATATCACAGTGCAAAAACCAATGAATAAAGCAGAAAATTTTATTCCATAAACATGTCTTTGAATGAAGGAACATCAAAAGAACATCAAGCTTCTTCTAACAACGGATTAGGGTCTCATTTGAATAACTTTGGATGTGGATTCCATCATTCATGATGGAGGGATTCTATGAAGTACAGCTCTGTGTGCTGCCATCATCCCAAGTAAATTTTCCATGTTAATTCTAGTTAGATTTTGCACTTTCTGCATAACCAGTCCGGTTGTCCACACATCTGCAATTTTAAACATTTCAGTCTGTAGCATATACCTGCACATTTCTTCTACAATGTCTGCTGTGTACAAAAAGGCCCAGCCATTACAATATGGGGAATAAAACTTGTCTGGATATTCATCAAATGAAACATAGAATTTACTTTTTATTTCCCTTTTTACATATGCATTGTTAATTAGGTAGGACACAAGATGTCTGGGCTTATTTATGTATGGCTGTACTGACTTCACTATTCTTTCTATGTCAATTGCTAAATCATCATCTGCTTTCATGAATACTTTTGCAGTATGGCAATACATGCGTATTCAGTTTCAAGTAGTGATTGACTTATTGCCAAGACCATAATAACTATCCTTAAAGTCACCTTATATGATATCATTGAACTTGTTGCTTTCCTCTTGTACAGGTTTTTGTAACTCAATCGAAGAGGCTCTTCCAATAACATATACTAGTTTCACATCATCTTTCAGTACAGTGCTGTTACCCCATGTAGCTCTGATGGCCAAGCGCTGATTAAAATTTCCGACAGCACTAAAGACATAGATCAGGATGTCAAAATATCTACCCTGACAAAATTTTTCCTTGGTTATGACAAACTGTCCTTTGTTGTATGTTCTTGCAGCTCCTCTGAGATTTTCATTTCTCATAAATTCATTTACCTCGTATGCTGTGTCAGTAAAATGATGTTGCGCCTTAATATAAGAAAAAAACCAAAGCATCAGATTATTCTAAATATTACATGTACTACAATTATTCGGGGTGTGTGATTTTGAATCAGACCACAGTGCAGTACAGATGAGTGTGTATCATTATGTGTGTGTATAGTTAATGAATGAATTAATATTAATGACGCTGGGAATGCCATACCAAATCTATCCCTTAAGTTGTTGGTCATATAAGTGTCTTTACTCGGCAACAGCTGGCAAATACACTGCTACTCATAAGTATGGATTGAGTTTATGTCTTCATTAAAGCTACCCATGGAAATAAAACTTATTCAAAATAATATGCCATCATTTATTAGAAAGCACCCATAGACATGTTTCTGAAGTTGGGGATTTCTTGTGTATCCTGAATATGACACATTGACATATCACTCAAATCTGTCACTGATATAAACATGGAGTAAGGTATCCCTGGGTATGTAAACTTTACCATATATCATGTGATTTGTGTTGTGGTTTATTGTGGATGGTCAAGACTTATTAAAGTGTAGTCGTGAACAAGATTCATTTGTACAGATTGGTATTTTTATGGTAGTAATATCAACAACTTGTGTTTATCCAATGGCAGATAGGGATTTGCTTTTTAACTTGAACAGTGGATTGTAATAACAGCAAAGAGCTTTGAGTTTTGGTAAAAAAAAGAGTTTTGTTTACTGTGTAACAAAAATATGTATTTACAATGAAAACAACAACAGCCAGACAGGCAAGCACACCCAAAGCAGAACCTCCTACTAGAGGTAATGAAATATCTACACAAAATTGAAAAAAAATGAATAACCTGTGCACACATCTTCCAGACAGAAGAGCCCTCACTGGTCGATACCACATAGTAATAATATGCAATCATGAATGAACAGGATACTCTAGTTATAATAGTGAAACATTTGACTTTCTTCATGATTGTATAAATATCTATTCCTACTCATTAAATGTTCTGTGTCTGGCCACGGATATTTAACTGGGGCTTCTTTAAATGATAACCAGCAAAGGACGAATTTAATTGGAAGGAAATCCTTGGCTTTATTCCATGTATCATGGAGGCTTTGAAGAAATGATATTGATTTGGGGATGACACAGATCACTAGGGACCCATGCATATCCCAATGCCAATATGTGAAATTACCCATTTCATGCAAAATCCAGGTTAGTACACACAAATATTCTGTGAGAATTGCACAAAGGATTTTATATATAGTACCTAGGACATTGTAGTTAATTTCCATAGGTGTTTATAATCTCAGCTATGTATAACAGGCACCCTGCCCAAAATGAGTGCCTGCATACAGGTTATTGCCCACCTTATATTCCTTTGTTAGTGATCAAGTAGAGATACTTCTCTACAATGTTATTTTCGTTTACAGGTGAAAAAGGTCAATTATAGAGGTCAATTGTCAAAATATATAGTTATACCAGAAACATTATCAAACTGTGTACAACACTTAATAGAAATAAATACAATTTGGAAGAATAGTTTAATAACAGTCTAATTGAAGCTGTATACTTTAAAATCAAAATAGTAACCACAGCGTAGCCTCTACTTGTATGCATTCACATGTTCAAGACCAAATATTGGAAGCAAAAGTGTAAACGGATGTAAACATGAGCTGCTTTTTGGCTCAACTTGAGCTTGTTCTGTTTTGTGAATACCAACCCTGACATGTGCACAATTATAAGTTGTTAAACATTGTATGACATGGCCAAGTGAGGAGCTTGCCAAGACAGTTGACTACTGCCTTAATCTTAACTCTATTTGTGAGGCCATAGCCTCGCTTCAAGTACTGACCTCTTGTCATCCAATAGCCAACTCTTATTTGGCTTCATCTTAAATTAGGGGTCATATTTGAATTAGTAGTTATTGTAACCATGGTTACATGAAAAGTTTCACCCACCACCCCCCTCTTAAGCAATTTGATTGTTTCTATTTTTACCTAGCTTTAATCAATCAATATATACTCTACTTTAGCCTATTATTACGATTACACATGGTAAGTAATGAGGGCAGTACAAGAGTCTATGTAGTACCAATAATACAAGTGCATTCCACTATAGGACTTGACTAGTATACATGGGGAGATTGTGCATATTTAATTCAACTGTAGAACTAATAAAATAGAATCAAATTAATATTGTTTAATGTGGTTATTTGTACAATTTCCTTTGTACATAATGAGTGATATTATTTCATTTTTTTCAGCTCAAAATCAATTTTGAAGGCAAGGTTACAACATAACATCAGTTACAGTGGTAGACCATCACAGTGTGAGGTCTTCATGGCATTTTTTCTCGTAAAATGTGGTATCAATGATACAAGTAGTTTAAACAGCAAACAAACTACCAATTTTCTCACTTTAGGTCAGTCTACAAATGGAACCCAGTACCTGGCAACTAGAATGAGGGTGTGTTACTCGTCATGACACTTTGCCTCCATCAAATTTATTTAATTCATCTGATTAAACAGTTCACCTGACAGTTGATCATTAATAAATCATTGTATTCCAATCGCCTGTAAGCATATAAGAATGATTTTGTTAATGTGAACGTCTTTACTTCCATTACACGAAGGAACAAAGGCACTTTTAGAGTGCATACCCCAGCCAAGGATATAAGTAAATGGGATATCTTGATTTTTGTACATATCCAGATGGTGACCTGGTTCAGTTTTTTTTAAATTTTAATGGGATCTAAGTTGGAGTAACACTCATCTTTTGATGTTTTATCACAAAGTTTTAACCAGTAGTATTTCTGTAATTATAAATAAATGGCACAGTTAATAAGCATATATAAATGTATTATAGACCTTTTCGTGTGCCAGGATGATTCTCCAACAGACATTTAACAGCTCTGAAACAAGTGGATCTACTTCATTCAATTGTTACAAGCAATTAATAATCAACCTTCACTCATCTGTGAGCAAGTTTGTCATAGTAGCTTAAATGTAATAGTCAACTACAACTTAACTGGTGATTCAGTCACAACATGGCTTCTATTGTAGAATGGCCAGAGAAGAAATCACTGACAAAGTTCAAGCAGAAGAGATTCATTTTTGCAATAAAACATCATTCAATTTCTAATTCAATGTCTTTATATTACTGTTTTCTTTTTAATTTTTAAGATTGTCATGAACGCAGGTGCACAGAATGTAATGTCATTTAGAGTTGCTCAATAAAATTTTGTGACAAAATACTCAGTAGAGCATTTTAGCTCTCAGTTTATGACTTCTAACTTCACAAGTCAGGCATTTAGTACAAGGAATCAGGCCAGGGATATGTTAATATTTGCATTTTTGTGCACAATTTAAACCAATAGGCCATTGTAAGTACCATAGAACATGAGTAAACCTATCATGAAAATAACAGACAGCCTCATAGATAATGCAATATATATATAGAGAGAGAAAAATCTTACATGTCAAAACATTTTGTAACTTTGCAAAGGTTAAAGAAATAATCACAGAAAAAAATGGAGACATTTTAACTCTGTAGATATGTTTTTAGCATCTATAAGTGGATAAACTATAATTTAATGAAAAGACTGTAAACCTAGGTCTGCAATGATATGACAACATTCAGTACTTAAGTAACAATTTATATTTGTGTATAATGACTGAGAAAAAGGAATGTGTTGGGAACTGATTTTTATTTTAGCTTAATATGCCACTTTTCAGTGTCTTCCCTTTAATGAAGGAACTTATTTCAAGTGAAAGGTGTTTAATTACATATCTGCAATGTATCAGTATCCTCATGTATACATTAAACTGTATACTTTAAACGTTATACATTTTATTATCCACCACCCAATGTACTGGAGCTAAATACCAATATATAAAGATTGTGGAATACTTCTTTTTATTCCTAATTATCCATAACTGGGGAAATTCCCAATGAAATATATTACAACTCCCAATTTGTGCAAAATTATGTACAGATAGCATTTCAAATATAGCACAGAATCATTAGTTTAAGTTCAATTCTTGCATATTCTTATTAAGTAAATAGTACTTAAATGGTTACTACTTCAATTATGAAAATGTTATAGAACTCTTCTTCTATCAAGAGCTCATATAACATCTGTTGATATAAACACAAATGTCCAAATTTGATTAATCCATACATTCTTACCTAAATACTGGGAAATACAAAGCCGACAATTGACTTTATTTCCAACCCCCACTCCTCTATTATGGAACTTTGATAACTGGGTCCCAAATTCTGGTAAATATTTCCATAGCTGTGTAACCTTAATAAATATCATTATTAGATAGGCAGGCATTCCCTAGCTTGTTAATATTTTAGAGGTCCATCAAACACCATATTTGCACAGGTTCTTTCATTTTGCACCTGCTATTTTGGATTAATAATATTAATGCATACGTTTTCATAGTATGTTTCTCACATAAGTATTTTTACAAATGGTTTGCTCACACTTTTGCTTTCACAAATTTTCAAAGTGCCATATCGCCCTTATTATTTGATGGATTTTGGTCAAACAAAAATGAGGATAAACAGCTTCAAAGTATATTTACAATGGTATGTAGAATGTATACATTAATGTCATTTAAAATATTTTCATCAACAACAAATCAACTGAAAATATTTACTGAAAAAGCAAATGGATTATCTCTATATTATATACATAGTAAGAACCATTGATCAGATGACAAAAGATGAAATTAAATAAACTACCGTAGTGAGAAATATTTTGTGTAAAAAAAGCTTTGGCTTGTTTATTTATCCCTGTGTGTTAATAAATACATCAACATGGGTGAATCTGACTCTCAAGGCTTAATTGTTTTAAGTGTGTTTACAGTTACAAATAAACAACTGAATCAGAATATG
The DNA here is from genome assembly GCA_964017235.1 of Sabellastarte sp. h YS-2021. Taxonomy (NCBI): domain Eukaryota; kingdom Metazoa; phylum Annelida; class Polychaeta; order Sabellida; family Sabellidae; genus Sabellastarte; species Sabellastarte sp. h YS-2021. The sequence goes on from OZ024938.1 coordinate 69,672,000, forward strand.
TGTTATAGAGGGCCATATAAAACCCAAGGAAGACTAGTGTGTAACATTCTTGTTTGCGTAAATATGTCATCACCTACTCAAGACAGGAATGCATCAAAATAGGGGTCAACAGTGCAACAAATGAAAGAAGTTAAAACAACTCACATAAAACACACACCAGCTTTGGAAGCACTGTAGCTGATGAAACAAAGCTCAAAAATGAAATAAAATGTAAAGTATTTCAACTGTTCTTGCAAATTTATAAGTTGTAAAACAACAAACATGGTGTCAGGTGTGAATGTCATAATAGGATATCACAGATGTGTTGGATATTCATGATGTGTAATTGAAAGACAATAGTATTTCGATATTCACAGAACAGGAGATAGGAATACATCATGGCTACCTCAAACCTACATGTACCAGCTCCAAAGGAGATATAAGGAGATCTGGTGAATAACTGGGGATTTTTCTGCACTCAGTGGGAGGGCTATGAAATCACGACAGGACTAAATGAAAAGTCCAATAAAATCAGGATAGCTACATTGGGCTCTGTAATGGGAAAAGAATGCCTAAAATGAAATTTAAAAATATCAGAAGAAGACAGAAAAAAGCCTCAGAGGTGTCTTACAGCACTAGAAACATACTTCAAGTGAACACGAAACAAGATTCATGAGAGATAGATTTTCTGCAACTGTGATCAAGCTCCAAATGAAACGGTAGATCAATGGGTCACCAAACTATGACAGCTGTCAAAGTGTTGTAACTTTGGTACTTTTAATGACAGTCTCTTAAGAGACAGAATTGTATTGGGAGCAAAGGATGAATCAGCCATAGCACGGATGTTCAGAGAGAAAGCAGTAGATGTGAATGGGGCTATAGACCAACTGAGAGCAAGTGATATTGCAGCTCAGCAGATACGGGAAATTGAACAAGGCCATACAGTAGAGTTAATACAGTTTGCAAAGAAAGATAAGCCAAAGAGAATCAGAGGAGATATATTAAAAATAAGGTGTGTTTTTTTGCTTACAAATGCAAGAATTTGGCCGAGATAACTGCCCTGCATATGGCAGTACATGTACATGCCATCAAAAGAACCACTGGAAAGGAAGCAAAAAGTGCAGAAAGCCCAAAGAACAAAAGATGATGCAGTTTGTAGATGAAGAATATTTAAGTGATGACACATGGATCTTATATGAAGCCCCTGGGAGTCTTCAGGTTGTATGTGACTCAGAAACATCAAACATGGAGACTACAATTTGAAATTGTAACAAGTAGAGTGGCCAGACAACCATTACTCAGTGCTAATACATGTGAAAGACTGGGTTAATTTCAATCCGTAGTACAGAACAGTAGAAATCATCAATACACCAGAGAGCAATACAGGAAAAGAGGAGTGCATGAAACAATCAACTTCAACAAAAAAAGAAAATGAGATGGACAATTTACTGAAGGACTACAATGATGTACATGAAGGCTTGGGCCACCTACATAGGAAACTACACTTAGAAGTAGACAAAACCATTGAACCTGTACAACACACACTAAGAAAGGTGCTCATAGCAACAAAAGAGGAACCCAGGCAGAAACTCCTCTCAATGGAGAAAGCCAATATCCTTAAAATCTTGGACACTCTGTCGATCAAGATCAACCTTTGTCACATGAACAGACCTTATTTAAATGGATTTCAATGCCAGGCATCACACAAGCAGCAGCCAAAACCAAGGAGCATCTGTCAGATTTTGTCTTCATCTCCATGGGTAACATCACACTGGCTCGCAGGGATGCATACTTGAGTCACCTCAGAACTGGCATTAAACCTGACACTTTGAATGTACATAGTACAGGACCTCTACATATCAACACACTATTCTAAGACTCAGTTGTAAGAAAGGCTGAAGAGGACATAGCTTACTTCAAGTCCAAGGGACACTCCAGTGCTGTACATAGTAAGGGTTGGTACCACCCCTATGAGAGGTCGGATAAGAGGTCATACAGCAGAACTGAGGCTAAGCTGGAGAGACTGGCATGGAAAACCATCAGTAGGAGACACTTTAAGAAAGGAAAGGGCCGTTCTTCAACCTACACTTCTCAACCAGCCAAGGGCCAGCAGTCGTATAAATGACAATTACTGTGTACCCAAGTTACAGGCATGACTGCTGGCTGGGAGCTCCACAACCAGACAGACATTAGACACTTTTTCAAATGTAAACTTGCTGGTTGTACCATCTGTTCATACTGCTCCTGGGCATTCCCAAAACAGAGATATAAGTCTCGGGTCAGCAGGTTGTTATTGCACAGAAAACAAATTAAAATATGTGAAAAGTGTTTCTTGTGTCACTCAATGGTGTTGTGTAAAACCTGTAACAAATATAAAAAATGTTGCCTCAAATCTGCCTTTGCTTTTGGCAAACTTGGCTGAATCTGGGTGCGAAATTTGTTCAAATCCTGAAAGAGGGTTACACCCTCCCTGTTCGGATCCGGTCAAAACTAACAAGGTCTCCCACAGTCATAAGCTGTTATCTCAATCCCCACAAAAACAACTACCTGCTGGAGGCATCACAGCAGCTTATAGACAAAAATGCAGTGGAACTAGTACAAAACCAAACATCTCGGGGATTTTTCAACAAACTATTTTTGGTCCCAAAACCCAACAACAAGTGGAGACCTATATTGGATCTGAGCAAGCTGAATCTTTTCCTCAAGGCGGAGAAAGTCAAAATGGACACACCGGAAACCATCAGGACATCCGTCCAAAAAGGGGAGTGGGTTACTTCAATAGATTTTAAGGATACCTACTTCCATATTCCAATACAGGAACAGTCCAGGAAATTTCCGAGATTTCATGTCCAGGGTCAGACATACCAATTCAAAGCACTGCCTTTCGGTTTGTCCACAGCACCCTTGGAGTTCACTGTAATAGCAATGGAGGTGAAACTGATGGCCATACACCAGGGTATAAGAATCCACCAGTACCTAGACGACTGGTTGGTGAGAGCTAAATCCCACCAGGTCTGTCTCCAGCATACTCAAGATGTAGTGAAAATACGCCAAGAACTAGGTTGGCTGGGGAATTTGGAAAAGTCAGAACTGGAACCAAAGCAGATCTTTGATTTTGTAGGTTACCAGTTCGACCTCAGGGCAGGTTGGGTCCGACTGACACCGGACTGTTGGCAGAACCTTCAGGACAAAATACTACAAATACTGTCACTACTGGCTTATCCAGTCTGGCAGTTCATGTCTCTGATAGATTTACTAACAGCCACAGAGAAGCAAGTTCACCTAGGCCGACTACACATGAGACCCATACAGTGGCATCTCAAAAACAACTGGAGGGAACCAGAGTAATAAGAAAAAGTGATTCCAATTCCCAGGTCCCTGCACCCCCACTTACAATGGTGGCTAAAGGAAGACAATGCTCTCACAGGCCAACCATTACACCCAAGAAAACATTCTCCACAGATTTTTACAGACGCATCAAAAGAAGAGTGGGGTGCTCACTTAAACAAACACACTGCCAGAAGGGTCTGGTCACTGCCAGAAAGCAAGCTGCATATAAACTATCCAAGACCTCTTACCCACCAGATAGTACTTGTTGCAACCGACAACACTACAGTAGTGTCCTACATAAACAAGGAAGGAGGCATGAGGTCGGCCCCACTGTGTGGCCTACTGTGGAGAATCTTAACCTGGTGCACCAGGAAACAAGTGACTCTCAAAGTCTGACCCATTCCAAAGCAGATCTTTGATTTTGTAGGTTAGCAGTTCGACCTCAGGGCAGGTTGGGTCCGACTGACACCGGACTGTTGGCAGAACCTTCAGGACAAAATACTACAAATACTGTCACTACTGGCTTATCCAGTCCGGCAGTTCATGTCTCTGATAGATTTACTAACAGCCACAGAAAAGCAAGTTCACCTAGGCCGACTACACATGAGACCCATACAGTGGCATCTCAAAAACAACTGGAGGGAACCAGAGTAATAAGAAAAAGTGATTCCAATTCCCAGGTCCCTGCACCCCCACTTACAATGGTGGCTAAAGGAAGACAATGCTCTCACAGGCCAACCATTACACCCAAGAAAACATTCTCCACAGATTTTTACAGACGCATCAAAAGAAGAGTGGGGTGCTCACTTAAACGAACACACTGCCAGAAGGGTCTGGTCACTGCCAGAAAGCAAGCTGCATATAAACTATCCAAGACCTCTTACCCACCAGATAGTACTTGTTGCAACCGACAACACTACAGTAGTGTCCTACATAAACAAGGAAGGAGGCATGAGGTCGGCCCCACTGTGTGGCCTACTGTGGAGAATCTTAACCTGGTGCACCAGGAAACAAGTGACTCTCAAAGTCTGACCCATTCCAGGCCACTTGAACGTGGTAGCAGACAAGCTGTCCAGGCTAGGCCAGACCATCCAAACAGAGTGGTCTCTCCTTCCAGAGGTATTCCAGGTGATATGCAACAAGTGGCACATGCCTCAAATAGACCTTTTTGCTACGAGGTTCAACAACAAGTTGCCTCTGTTTGTGGCACCGGTAGCGGACCCCCTGGCCACAGCAGTGGATGGAAGGATCTGGACGCATATGCCTTCCCATAAGCAGTCATCTTTGGCAAAGTGGTGGAGAAGTTGCAGGACTTCTCATGCGAGAGAATCATTCTGATTGCTCCAGGGTGGCCAAACATACCTTGGTTTTGGGATCTAGTGGCCATGTCCAGTCAAATCCCACTGAGCCTGCCCTTTCTGCCCAACCTGTTAACACAGCCCTTCAATCAGATACCTCACAGAAATCTGACAAACCTAAATCTCCATGCATGGCTGCTAGAGCCTCAACAATCAAAGAACAGGGCTTCTCTGAGGCAGTGGCAGCAAGAATTGAGGCTCCTGAAAGGGGATCAACCAGATCAGTCTATGAGGTAAAGTGGTCCATTTTTACAAAGTGGTGCCTTACTCATCAGGTGGACTTCAGGGCACTCCCTGTGAAGTCAGTAGGTGACTTCCTTATGTACCTTTTTCGGGACAGGAAGTTACAGCCCAGTAGCATTGATGGTTACAGGTCAGCCATTGCTGATAAGCTGGGAAACTCACCCATTAATAACAGCAAAGATGAAAACCTCACGCGTCTCCTGGATAGTTTCCACAGAGACAGACCCAAAGCTCTGAGGGGAATCCCTTCCTGGAATCTATCCCTTGTCTTGCACCAGCTGACAAAGGCTCTTTTTGAACCTATTAAAGAGGCATCCCTTAAGCATTTGACCTTCAAGACAGTTTTCCTCTTAGCCCTTGGGTCGGGCAAACGTAGAAGTGAGATTTATGCTTGCCAGAACAGAAATATCAGACACCAATCTGACTGGTCAAAGGTGTCCCTGTACCCATCACCCAGCTTTGTTTCAAAGAATCAGCTGACTAAAGAGGGTCCAGACAGTGTGGCCCCAGTGGTTATACCAGCCCTGGCCCCAACTCTGGATAGGTCCCTCAAGTCTGAGAGGTCTCTCTATCTTGTCAGAGCATTACGCTACTATTTGGACAGGACATCAGATCTCAGGCAGAATAAGGATTTGATTTTTGTCTCCTTCAAGAAAGGTTTCAAGAAAAACATCTCACCTGCCACTATCTCCTCATGAATCAAACAGACTGTGACCCTATGTTATGAGTTTTCTGATCAAGATGCCCACACTTTCAATCAGATCAAAGCCCATGATGTCAGGGCCTTTGCTACTTCTAAGGCCTTCCAATCGGGACTCTCCTTGGAACAGATTTGATCAGCCTGCCACTGGAAATCACATAATACCTTCACACAATGTTATCTGAAGGATGTGGCCTGGGCTGATTCAGCCAGGGCTCTACCATCTGTTGCCTGTAGTGGCTGCTCAGCAGATCCACAAATAACCCAGAAATAGAGGAGATTTTGTACAGTTGTACATATGTAAATAGCTGTACATATACAAAAAAAACACAAAAAAACTGTGACATGCTTCCTTCGGAAGGTTTATTTTACTTCTTATGGGACTGAACTCATCCGTATCTTCCAGCCAGTAGCAGCCCAATAGCATTGATATACCTCAGAGCAAGTTTGTAAAAAGGGGGGGTAAGTCGGTTTTGATCAGTTAACTGGTCTCTGATAACTGACTATGGCCTTAAAAGTTTCCTGACCTCAAGGTCGACCCAGACCTGGAAAAAATTTTGTCCCTAAGTAAGTTACCCGCCAACCAAGCGGTAGTTATTCAATTGTCCATTGGATAGGATGTATTAATGCAATAAAATTGCAAATTTAATAAGAAAATTAAATTTTTGTAAGTTAATACCCTATACAATGGTGTAAACATGGCATTTTCTCGCATCTTTATGGTAATTGGGTTACTACTATTTTTGCTGACTTTTTTTTATTTATTTATTTATTTGGGGTTTTACGTCACTTTCAACACTGTACAGGTCATATCACGATGGGTAGTTGGAAGGGCAGAGGAAACCAGTACATACAGTTCGCTAGGGTTCTGTACTGTAAACTGCCAACCAACAGCAAGCAACTACCAGCTTTCCCACTTGAGGCCATGACAGGGATCGAACCCCGGCCTCAGAGGTGGGAGGCGAGAGTGTTACCACTCTGCCACCATGGCCCCTATTTTTGCTGACATGCTTTCAAATCCAGACATATTAATCATAGACAGCCCACACGATAAAAGTTTTTGCTGACACACTTTCAAATCCAGACATATTAATCATAGACAGCGCACATGCTAAAGCTGGCACACTTAACCCAAAAATGAATAACCAATGAACATCAACCACGCTGTTCCAAAATAAAAGATAGCTAGAGTTTATAAACCTATGCACAGCCCACATTCGCAGAGGCTGGCTAACAAAATTTCATTGGAAAAAGTCATTTGGAAACATCATGGAAACAACATAAATGTATTTTGTAGAGTTGATAGATAACATCAAAATGTGGCTCATTTAAGTAGAACTGTTATATGAATATTGTGAAATAATGGAATAAACATAATGGATGTAATAAAATAAGTCCAGTGGAAAAACAAACTTTTACTACCTCAAGAAGATCCCTACGTGTTGTCACCACTCTTGTAGGCCAAGTAATTGTTCTACCAATTCAACATGAATGTCAAACCAAATATCAACTGAAACATTGACCATTCACATCTTACTGGACAAACACCATCAAATGAATTAATATAACAACGGTGACAAAGGATGGTGAAGGTGCTCAGGGTTTTTCCGGGACTTAGCTGGTGTTGCCATCAGAAGGACTCATGATTGCTACAATATGAATTCTTTATGCATCGTGATTCCCTTCGGAACACCGCCGCCCGACGCTATCGCTTCTACAACAAACCACAGCTTCCAGTGGCTCCTTTAGAGACAAATCCAGAAGTTATGGTTGATCAAAACCAACCAGTTCAACAGGACAATGCTGCTGGTGTTAAACAGAACCAGGCCAATGCTCCAGTAGCAAACCCGCCCGTGAACAACCATCCAGATGGAGGTGTCGCCCCAGACGGACTGCTACCAGGTCCACCACTAGTGATTGCAGCCGCGGATGAGACTCTACCAGCAGTAGTATATTGTAAGCAAAATACACCCCTAAGTCGGAGCAGTCGATGTGGGCGTGGCCTTACGGTCACGTGGTGTTGTGGAGCTGTCAATCATCCTATAGGCGTGCAAGTGACGTCATATTGATGTCATAGGTCACGTGACCGTGTGGGTGGGGCTTAGATGCTGTCAATCATCCTATAGGTGTGCAAGTGACGTCATATTGATGTCATAGGTCACGTGACCGTGTGGGCGGGGGCTTAGATGCTGTCAATCATAAGAGACGTCAATCAATGGAGGGATTTAACTACAATATTGCCTCCCCCCTGAAGGGGGAGGAGGGGAGGGGGGCCCCCAACGGAAGTGAAAGCCGATATTAAGGGATACAGGTCAGTAGTGCAGGAAATAATTAATTTAAAGGAAATACAGTTTATAACATAACATTTTTTTATTTGACAATGACGTTGTATTTTAAAAAAGATAATTGTGAATGCTTGTGTCACGAATGTTACTACGGAATACACATTGTGAAATGGGATTACATGAGAGTATATCAAAACAACGGTTTAGATATTTCCGAAGGAACTTTAATCACCCCTAGCTTGGTGTCTTCCATTTTGAATATTTGTCAGGACCTGTTTAAGTATCAGTATAAAATAACCCCGCAATCTTTGAAGGATTTATGTGCCATAAAGATATATTATAATAAATTGAACGAAGACTTACTACCAAGGGAATTAAAGGTATATTGCAGAAACGTTGCGCATGCAGAATTGCCAGTGTGGTATCCCCAGTGGACCGTGCCTTCAGTGTTTATAAGACATTTGGACTTTACAGTATGTTCTAAAGTTCAAACTCATAGGTCATGTGACCATGTGGGCGGGGCCTAGATGCTGTCAATCATGAGAGGTGTCAATCAATAGAGGGTGTCATCATGGGGGAACTCTCCCACCCACCAAACCCTAAACCACAACAATAGAGGTTTAAAACCACGGGGTAGTATTGCCTCCCCCCGCAGGGGGGAGGAGCGGGACCCCCAGTGGAAGTTAATTTTGAAAAAGTTAATTTAAGATATATGTGAAGAAATACATTAATGAAAGGACTGTACTTTTAAAACAATGTCATTTTTTTTGGAAAGAATGTACGCGTATAAATTGATTGGTTCGAACCCCCCTCAATGAAAACACATACGAGGGATACGTGGCTTGATTGGTTCGAACCCAAGACCTTAAATGTCTAAACCCTAGCAATATTTTTGGTGTAGTAAGATAGACACGGGTTCAAATCCTTGTCTTGAAGGGACTAAGACAAAAAGATCTTTATGTTATTAATGAAAATGGTACAAGGTGTGAACCAACGGCCCCTCTAACAAATCTAAGTGGACACATACGTGGGCTGCATGGTTCAAATCCAAGACATCAAAATGTCCAAACTCAAATAATTGATATACAGTTTGACTGGAATGAACTCAAGACCTGAAATGTGTAAACTGAAGTAATGGATATACAGACTGGTTCGAACCCAAGACTCCAACCTAGTGATATTTTCAGCAATGTACACAGTCAATCCCAAGTAATTACTATACCTTTTGATTGGTTTGAACGCAAGACATCAAATGTCCAAACTCGGGTAATTGATATACAGTTTGACTGGAATGAACTCAAGACCTGAAATGTGTAAACTAAAGTAATGGATATACAGACTGATTCGAACCCAAGACTCCAACCTAGTGATATTTTTGGTAATGTACACAGTCAACCCCAAGTATTTACTAGACCTTTTGATTGGTTTGAACCCAAGTCATCAAATGTCTAAACCCGAGTATTTGATATATAGACTTTGATTGGTTTGAACCCAAGATATCAAAATGTCCAAACTCGGGTAATTGATATACAGTTTGACTGGAATGAACTCAAGACCTGAAATGTGTAAACTGAAATAATGGATATACAGACTGGTTCGAACCCAAGACTCCAACCTAGTGATATTTTTGATAATGTACACAGTCAACCCCAAGTAATTACTAGACCTTTTGATTGGTTTGAAACCAAGTCATCAAATGTGTAAACCCGAGTATTTGATATATAGACTGATTGGTTTGAACCCAAGACATCAAATTTCCAAACCCAATAAAGTGTTTGGTGCACTGATATCAATAGGATTTGTAAGTGCTTGTCTTCAAGAAACAACAGCAAAAGACCTGGTTTTAAATGAAAATGCTACAGGGTTTGAACCAATAGACCTCTATGAAAAATACAGTTGAGGCAATGAGCATGCAAACAAACTTTACAGCTGACATGCAAAGACAGTGGTTAGAAATGTACTTATCAAAAAAAAGGTGAGACAGAAGAACGTGCATCCGGAGTTAAATTCTTGTTAATACCATAATCATAACTAAAACCCATAAAATTAGAAGAAGAGGGGTAATAAAACAGAAGTGTTGAATAGGGACTCATTTGGACAAATCTAGCCATAATTGCAGGCTGTATTTATTTTGTCCTCACCACAAAACCCTTTGAATGCAGTAAACCAAACAGGACCTAGGGTGCAATACTACCCTAATCTGCCGGATGGCTATTGTAAGGTTGAGGATGAGAAAGTGCAGACTTATGACAGATGAAACTGATGAAAACAACCACAGTATCCGTTTACATATTTATTCCATGTAGACAAAAATAAAAGTGTGGGTGTTAAGTATACTTGTAAAAAGAGGGCCATAGATACAACTAACTTATAGGTGGTCATCCCCATGACTAAACATGAAAAAAACTATTCCTCTGCAACAAATCTTACTTTGTCAACAGAACAACCCTAACTACCGGCAATAGTAGAAATATATTGCATTTAACCCATTGCAAAAATGTTACATGTAAACATACACATATATGGAAATTTAGTTTACAGACATGCAAACACCCTCAAGGCTATATGAGCACATGTTTGGTTTGTATTGAAACTTTAATGAGGCATACAAACTGGGAAACATTGAAATAAGGCTAAGCATTGTGACCTTGTACACAGTATGACTACACCTTAACGTCAGTCAGACTTATATGGAGATACATAATATTGACTGTGTACATGGAAGCCCATCATTTCCTAATAACTCTAGTTAAATGGTTAATACAGTCATCTGAAATTGATAATAAAAGCCTGATTACTATTTACCCATTGTCTTACACATCTATAAATACAGCATCTCCAGTCAAAAGACAAAAAGATCTTTTTTTAATGAATATGGTACAAGGTTTGAACCAACGCCCCCCCTTCAACAAAACAAAAGTGTACACATATGAGGGATACAAGGTTCGAACCCAAGACCTCAAATGCTCAAACCCAAGTGATATTTTTGGTGTAGTGATATTGACAGAGGTTTTAATGTACTCATACGAGGGATACATGTTTTTGAATGATTTGAACCCAAGACCTCAAAAAGTCCAAACCCAAATGATATTTTTGGTGTAGTGAGATTGACATGGGTTCAAGTCCTTGTCATGAAGGGACAAAGACCAAAAGATCCTTTTTTAATGAAAATGATACAAGGTTTGAACCAACGGCCCCCTCCAACAAAACAAAAGTGTACACATATGAGGGAAACATGGTTTGAACTCAACACCACAAATGTCCAAACTCAAGTGATATTTTTGGTGTAGTGAGATTGACAGAGGTTTCAATGTACACATACGAAGAATACATGGTTTGAACCCAAGACCTAAAAAAGTCCAAACCCAAGTGATATTTTCAGTATAGTGAGATTGACACAGGTTAAATGCACACAAATGAGGAATACATTGTTTGAACTCAAGACCACAAATGTCCAAACTTATGTGTTCCTTTGTATATTCCCTTTTATTAATGAACTAGTTGGTTTACCAAACAACATTTGTGGTTTGCTCCACCCATGTAATTAATATCAGAACAATCAATTTTGACAATCCCGAGTACAAAGAGAGACCATGTAAAAGAGATGAGCTTCAAACCTTAGCATGTTATTAGTGTCTTGCACAAAGTTTATGTCATGGTTGACAAAACAATTGCTTTGGATTTACTCCACCTATTGCAGTGAATATCAGTGCAAATGATTCAACAGTTTCATTACAAAACTATATATGCAGACTTTGAACTTTCATAATTCCCTTTTAAGGTAAACTAGTTGGTTTACCAAAAATCGTTTCTGGTTTGCTCCACTCCCTATAATTAATAATAGCAATCAATTTGACAATATATAAGAGAAAGATATAATTTTTAATAAATATTCGATAACTAGAAAGATGTAAAGAGACTGGAACAAGGCTAATTTTTCAGTTTTCACGGACACCCACTTGTCAATGCAGATCTGTGTGCAAGGACACTAAGATAATTCAAAAGGATTATTTGTACATGAGGGGTAATGCAGCATAAATTTTGAATACAGACATGTTTGGACAAATCTTGCCACATATATATGGTACAAGTGCAACCAAGCAGAAATAATTTGTACCTAAATATTTAAAAGGGTGTGTTTATTTTATCCACACCACAAAACCCTTTGAATAAAGTAAACCAACAGGACCTAGGGTGTAATAGTACCCTAATCTGCCAGATGGCTATTGTAAGGTTGAGGATGAGAAAGTGGAGCCTTATGACAGATGAAACTGATGAAAACAACCACAGTATCCATTTGCATATTTATTCCATGTGGACCCAAGACATCAAATGTCCAAACTCAGGTAATTGATATACAGTTTGATCGGAAAGAACTCAAAACTTGAAATGTGTAAACCCAAGTAATTGATATGACTTCAAACCTAGTGTTATTTTTTTGGTAATGTACACAGTCAAGCCCAAGTAATTACTATACCTTTTGATTGGTTTAAATACAAGACATCAAATGTCTAAACCCATCTAACCGATATAGACTTTCATTGGTTTGAACCCAAGACATCAAATGTCCAAACCCAAGTAATTGATATACACTTTGATTATATAAATTGATTGGTTTGCCCCCCTCTATGAAAACACGTACGAGGGATACAAGGTTTGAATGGTTTGAACCTAATGGCTAAACCCTAGTGATATTTTTGTTGTGGTGGAATGAACTCAAGACATGAAATGTGTAAACCCAAGTGATTGATATACAGATTGGTTTGAACCCAAGACCTCAAACCTAGTGATATTTTTGGTGTAGTGACATTGACATGGGTTCAAATCCTTGTCTTGAATTAACAAAGACGAAAATATATTTTTTAATGAAAATGGTACAAGGTTTGAACCAATGGTTCTCTAACAAAACAAAAGTGTACAAATATGAGGGATACAAGGTTCAAACCCAAGACCTCAAATGTACAAACCCAAGTGATATTTTCATTGTAGTGAGATTAACAGAGGTTTTAGTGTACACATACAAGGGATATGTTACTTTGTATATTCCCTTTTATTAATGAATCTAGTTGGTTTACCAAACATCAATTGTGATTTGCTCCACCCATGTAATTTATATCAGAACAATCAATTTGACAATCCCTAGTACAGACACAGACCACGTAAAAGCGACGAGTTTCAAACCTTAGCATATTACTAGTATCTTGTACAAAATTTATGTGATGGTTGACAAAACAATCGGCTTGGAATTGCTCCACCTATTGCAGTTAATAACAGTGCAAATGAGTCAACAGTTTCACTACAAAACTGTATAAAAGTGCAGACTCTGAACCTTGATAATTCTCTTTTAAAATAAACTAATTGGTTTACCAAACATCAATTGTGGTTTGCTCCACCCATGTAATTAATATAATAGCAATATAATGACAATCCCTTGTATAAAGAAAGACAATGTTAAAGAGACGGCTTTCAGAACTTAGTATTAGTGGCTATTTTTTCTGGGGTTATATTTCAATGCTAGGTATTTGACACAAAATCCATTTAATGGTGGTATTTAGGAAATTATTTATTTCTGAGAAAGGTCTTAAATGTTTATTGCTATATCCTGTTCTTTATTATACTTATACATTTGTGGATATTGCCAAAAAAACACAAGCCCATTGCAAAATGGTGGGTGCGATTATTTTCCATTCCACTGATTAAACACTAGAAATGTTGTGACTAAATAATTTTCCATTGTATGATAGTGTACTATTCAGATCAAATATCTGTGAGTGTGTTTCAAACATACAGATGTTTTGGTATGAGGGGTTTTAATTGCAAACACGACTGAAAATATTGTGCTCTTAAAAAAAAATATCGGTTTTCACTCAAGTTTGCGTGGAGTTCAAGCTATAGTAGGTATTAATTTAACTGAACTTTGTTCCTTTTGATAAGTGAGAAGCAGAGGATGATAGATTGGAACCTGCTTTTCCAAAATACAGAGTGCTGGGTTCAATTATTTACATGGTTTATATAACAGGTGATTTGAAAATGTAAGTATTGTGATCTATTAAATGGCTTTAGATTTTAGCATACCCGCACCCAAATCAGAAATCAAAGGACCATGGGTTCAAACCAGTGTTTCAAAGCAGTAAAATATCAATTCCCAATCAAGTTTGTCTTGAGGTTCAAAGTATAACAGAAATTAATATTACTGATATTCTGTTTCTTTGATCACTGAGAACCAGGGGATGCTGGGTTTGAACCTGGTTTTCCAAAATACAGAGTGCTGGGTTCAAGTATTAACGTAATTTATATAACAGGTGATTTGAAAATATAAGGATTGTGATCTATTAAATGGCTTTAGATTTTAGCATACATGCACCCAAATAAGAAATCAAAGGACCCTAGGTTCAAACCACAGTGCTTCAAAACAGTAAAAAAAATCCCTAATTTTAATATGTATCCACCCTTACTTTAACCCTCCACTACTTACAATTCAAATCTGCATCCATGTAGCTGCTGAAATAATTTGAAAAATGTCCCATAGAAACACAGTGTCAGTCTTTACAGGTAATTATCACGTAATCCTGTCGGTACTCTAATCTAATCTAATGTGGACTTTTATAGCGCTTAATCTCCATCACTGATGGACTCTAAGGCGCATCTAAACATAAAGCAAGGCAGTTAGCATTAATCAAGGGACATAGCCAGGTCATACCAAGGAGACACAGATGTGACGGGGGAGGCTATGGTGGGTAGGCTTTTGCAAACAGTTATGTTTTAAGCTTCTTTCTGAAGGAGGCAACTGATGTTGCACCGCGAACATCTTGAGGGAGGTCATTCCAGATCTTAGGAGCATCAAAGGCAAAACTATGGCCGAAATGTTTGGCTGACTTGAAGACTGATGAATGGAAAGGAGAAACTGTAAGCTATTGACGGTACTCCTATTAAGTGATTAAAACCTCTCCTTCATGTGAATCAGATATTCCTATACTCTAAGGATGAATATAAATACAAATATAAATACACAGTATGTTAACAGTGGCTAGCACTTAACGCAAACATTATGTAATATCTCAATAATTACTGGCATCAAGTAATGGCAACGTTATTCTGCCCCAACTCTTGCAGAAAAAAGCTAAAATCTTATCTATTCAAAATGTCTTTACCACCTTGGCGTATAAATTACCAGACATCTCCGTGGTATTGACCTGGCTATGTGCAGAATAATGATTATTGAACAGATTGCTGGTGTTACACCTTAGAGTCTGCCTTGGGAGAGATTAAGCTGTGTAAAAGCCTACAATAGAATATACTAGCATTTATATTAGGATTTGGAATTACACTATGTGACAACATTTCACTTGGAAAATAACCAAAGCACACAGTAGTACAATTTTTCCCTGGTGGAAGACCTGACTACAGATTAATACCAACTACTGCGAATTTCAAAAATCACTGATAGCACTAAAAATACACACCATGGTGCAGTAATTAGTGTTTGGGGGATTCATCATTGCTTTCAGTACTGCATACATCATATCATGACCGGTAGTTTTGGTTGTTTTGTGGGCAGAGGAAACCAGTACACACAGTTGGTCAAGGTTCTTTACTGTAAGCTGCCAACCAATGGATAGCAACTACCAACTTTCCCACTTGAGGTTGAGCCGGGATTCGATCTCTGACCTCAGAGGTGTGAGGCAAACGAGTAACCACTGCCCCACTGTGGCCCCCATAGTACAGTAATCAGGAGATATAAATGAATAATCTTCTTTTTAGATAAAGTCAACTGGCTCCATTTCATAGCAGAGTGCACACGAAAGGTCTAGGAAGCCAAAAAATTAATTGTAACAACCTTAAGATCGCAGTGTTCTAGGGATAAGTTGTAACTACTGTGTGACCAAAAGCATTGGTTGCAAGTTGATGTGACAGAAAATGCTCACTCTAAGAAGTGTTTAAACAGGTTTAATATATTTTTGGACTGGCATCTACAGTTGCTGGAATTATTTTACCAACTTGGCTGAGTAAAAAAATGAGTCACACAACCAATACGAGAATGCTTTGCACAATGTTTGGGGGCTCCTATGACAAACAAGGATAAACCACCTATTTTTAAAACAATGCAAAGCACTGAGAATCAAGGACAATGATACCAATAAAAAACACTTTGAGTTTCAAATCTACTTTTCAGCTCATCCGTCTTTCCAGATTTCATTGCCTTATGCAATTTGTTTTAATCATTTACTTAGAAGTGAAATTGGTTAATACATCAATACCTGAAGAACAATATAGCCGACAAATTTACATATAAGGGACAGATACAACTGCAAGGTACATGCGAAATATAATCGATGGAAATGTAATATATTAGTAACATGACACTACAGTGTTCAGTCTCAAAACACCCAGTAATTTGTCTTAAAATACTGCAAAAATGTAAAATAAAAATGAAATAAATACAGAGATGGATGCATCAATATAGATTAGTATAATTTCCAAGAGTTTTAAGTTTTTTGTTAAAACAAACACTGTGACAGAACAAAGTTATCATCTCCCAAGCAAATATATGTTTCAAGAAAATATATGCACATTAATATAGAATTAGACACTAACGACGATAAAGTTGAATGCCTTCATACTTTTCACCTTTGCAGTTCCGACACAACCAAATTAGCATTGTAATTTGAAGTTAGAGTTATTGCAGGAACTTATATCCCAATATATGTGTTTACTGCAAAAAATAAGTTTCACCTTTTGAAACACTGTAGTGAATCGAAATTTGTCTTGCCTTCACTCTTTAGGAGAGTGACTTTTTACATAAGCAGCAAAATAACTTTTGCCACATTTTCCTAACCTCGGGAAGTCTTATTGCATAAATTAGTGGGTCACATATATTGTTTAGCAAGACAACACATTCTGCAGAAAGTTTAAAATCTTTATTGTTGTAAAATATATCATAGCCAGCAGGGCCATTAATTTGAAACAAAATCTCTGAAATAACAGCTGGAAACCAGCATATGAAGAAAGATCCCACATTGAGAATTGTTATCACTAAAACTTTGTTGTTGCACCTTGCTTGATGATTCTGAAAATTGTGAAGTCTCTGTTGTCTACAAACTGCCCTGTACATGTGTATATTTACCACAACAATACTTATAAAGCAACCCAAGATAAATGGCAAACGGAATATATCCTTAGTTTCCATCCCAACATGTTCTATGTAGTATGATGCGGTTAAGGTAATCTGCTTTTCTGGGAGACATCTGGATATAACCACAAATATGACTGGAACTATCCATCCCATTGCCAGTCTACATATAATGTATCTACACCTGGTCCAAGTGCTGTAGTGAAGTGGTCTTATAATGGCCACATACTGTTCCATTACTAATAGTATTAAGTGGAACAAAATGACAAAGAGCAAATATTCAAACACAAAGTTTATAATTATACCCAAAGATAATAACAGATCTGCAGCTATAAGACTTTTTATTAAGGAAAAGTAGGATTTTCTAGATGTTTTTATCCTGTGGAGTACAATTAATAACAATAAATTCAATATTGTCCCAATCACTGCAGTTAGAAATATCACCACAGATATAAAAATAGGCACAAACAGATCCATTTTGTGTATTGTATTTTGAACACAGAATTTTCTTTGTAAAAGCAGTTGTTGGTTTGAAATTTGCAATGCTACTGTTGCTATAATTACAGTGTTTCATAGCCTTGGGTATATGTCATTACACCCATTTTAACATCCAATATCAATCAGTCATTCATTGATAGGGGTCCCCCATGTTATTAGTATTGTCAGCAAAGTGATTATTACATAAACTAAGCATGTTTTCACAATGACATTACACACACCCAGAGCAAAATAAGTAAGTTTGAATGGCTTGAACCCAAGTCATCAAATTTTCAACATATGAACATTTAACCATCTTTTATTGATTGGTTGATTGATTGATTGATATGGGCACTCTTACTATGTTGTCATCTTTATATGTACCATATACTTTGTAAATGTCATTCTGTTCTATTTCAAACGTAGCTCGTAGATATATCAGTTTATTATATAATGCGAATACAGAATATAAAAAGGTTAAGTTTTTAGCTTGGGATTTCTTTGCCATTTCTACATGAATTTTTTATGCAGCAAAAGCAAGCGGAATCTATTTTTTTTTTTTTGGTAAAATGTTTTTCTGTCTATACATAAAACATATTTGAAATTCACAAAATTAAATTATATATTTTCGGGTGAAATATTGATGTTATTTGAGTGGTATAAAATCAATGATAATTACTTTTAGGTTTTTAACAAACTTTTATGTAAAAATAGCTTAATGTTTTATTTAATGGCCTTATTTTCATGTGTTCATTTCTCAATTGCTTGTCTCAGTTAAATGATGATTTTGATTCTTTTTAACCAACACGCTGACACAATCTTATGCTTAATTATTGTAATTAGGCTCTCACCCATTGGTATACAGATATGTTTGGTGGCTACCATAGTATGACATTTGATTGCAGTTGTAAGGCACTGAATCAATCACCCCCAGCATTACTCCTTAATACCTAAAATATTTTAGACTACCAGTCACCGTATGTACAACCGTCACCCTATGTACCCCCACCTTTGCTTACAAATTGCAAAAAAAAATAACATCTTAGTAAGTCTAGTCGCAGCTGTCTTATGTACCAAAGTTGTATAAATAAAATGTACTTATTATAATCTCCATCTATTTATATATAGTCAGATTCAAAATCAGAATTCAGAAATCTGGCTTCTGAGGAAATTTTTATTATAATTTTTTACTGTAACAGATTTACTTATTTTGCTCTGGGTGTGTGTAATGTCATTGTGAAAACATGCTTAGTTTATGTAATAATCACTTTGCTGACAATACTAATAACATGGGGGACCCCTATCAATGAATGACTGATTGATATTGGATGTTAAAATGGGTGTAATGACATATACCCAAGGCTATGAAACACTGTAATTATAGCAACAGTAGCATTGCAAATTTCAAACCAACAACTGCTTTTACAAAGAAAATTCTGTGTTCAAAATACAATACACAAAATGGATCTGTTTGTGCCTATTTTTATATCTGTGGTGATATTTCTAACTGCAGTGATTGGGACAATATTGAATTTATTGTTATTAATTGTACTCCACAGGATAAAAACATCTAGAAAATCCTACTTTTCCTTAATAAAAAGTCTTATAGCTGCAGATCTGTTATTATCTTTGGGTATAATTATAAACTTTGTGTTTGAATATTTGCTCTTTGTCATTTTGTTCCACTTAATACTATTAGTAATGGAACAGTATGTGGCCATTATAAGACCACTTCACTACAGCACTTGGACCAGGTGTAGATACATTATATGTAGATTGGCAATGGGATGGATAGTTCCAGTCATATTTGTGGTTATATCCAGATGTCTCCCAGAAAAGCAGATTACCTTAACCGCATCATACTACATAGAACATGTTGGGATGGAAACTAAGGATATATTCCGTTTGCCATTTATCTTGGGTTGCTTTATAAGTATTGTTGTGGTAAATATACACATGTACAGGGCAGTTTGTAGACAACAGAGACTTCACAATTTTCAGAATCATCAAGCAAGGTGCAACAACAAAGTTTTAGTGATAACAATTCTCAATGTGGGATCTTTCTTCATATGCTGGTTTCCAGCTGTTATTTCAGAGATTTTGTTTCAAATTAATGGCCCTGCTGGCTATGATATATTTTACAACAATAAAGATTTTAAACTTTCTGCAGAATGTGTTGTCTTGCTAAACAATATATGTGACCCACTAATTTATGCAATAAGACTTCCCGAGGTTAGGAAAATGTGGCAAAAGTTATTTTGCTGCTTATGTAAAAAGTCACTCTCCTAAAGAGTGAAGGCAAGACAAATTTCGATTCACTACAGTGTTTCAAAAGGTGAAACTTATTTTTTGCAGTAAACACATATATTGGGATGTAAGTTCCTGCAATAACTCTAACTTCAAATTACAATGCTGATTTGGTTGTGTTGGAACTGCAAAGGTGAAAAGTATGAAGGCATTCAACTTTATCGTCATTAATGTCTAATTCTATATTAATGTGCATATATTTTCTTGAAACATATATTTGCTTGGGAGATGATAACTTTGTTCTGTCACAGTGTTTGTTTTAACAAAAAACTTAAAACTCTTGGAAATTATACTAATCTATATTGATGCATCCATCTCTGTATTTATTTCATTTTTATTTTACATTTTTGCAGTATTTTAAGACAAATTACTGGGTGTTTTGAGACTGAACACTGTATTGTCATGTTACTAATATATTACATTTCCATCGATTATATTTCGCATGTACCTTGCAGTTGTATCTGTCCCTTATATGTAAATTTGTCGGCTATATTGTTCTTCAGGTATTGATGTATTAACCAATTTCACTTCTAAGTAAATGATTAAAACAAATTGCATAAGGCAATGAAATCTGGAAAGACGGATGAGCTGAAAAGTAGATTTGAAACTCAAAGTGTTTTTTATTGGTATCATTGTCCTTGATTCTCAGTGCTTTGCATTGTTTTAAAAATAGGTGGTTTATCCTTGTTTGTCATAGCAGCCCCCAAACATTGTGCAAAGCATTCTCGTATTGGTTGTGTGACTCATGTCTTCACTCAGGCAAGTTGGTAAAATAATTCCAGCAACTGTAGATGTCAGTCCAAAAATATATTAAACCTGTTTAAACACTTCTTAGAGTGAGCATTTTCTGTCACATCAACTTGCAACCAATGCTTTTGGTCACATAGTAGTTACAACTTATCCCTAGAGCACTGCGATGTTAAGGTTGTTACAATTAATTTTTTGGCTTCCTAGACCTTTCGTGTGCACTCTGCTATGAAATGGAGCCAGTTGACTTTATCTAAAAAGAAGATTATTCATTTATATCTCCTGATTACTGTACTATGGGGGCCACAGTGGGGCAGTGGTTACACGCTTGCCTCACACCTCTGAGGTCAGAGATCGAATCCCGGCTCAACCTCAAGTGGGAAAGTTGGTAGTTGCTATCCATTGGTTGGCAGCTTACAGTAAAGAACCTTGACCAACTGTGTGTACTGGTTTCCTCTGCCCACAAAACAACCAAAACTACCGGTCATGATATGATGTATGCAGTACTGAAAGCAATGATGAATCCCCCAAACACTAATTACTGCACCATGGTGTGTATTTTTAGTGCTATCAGTGATTTTTGAAATTCGCAGTAGTTGGTATCAATCTGTAGTCAGGTCTTCCACCAGGGAAAAATTGTACTACTGTGTGCTTTGGTTATTTTCCAAGTGAAATGTTGTCACATAGTGTAATTCCAAATCCTAATATAAATGCTAGTATATTCTATTGTAGACTTTTACACAGCTTAATCTCTCCCAAGGCAGACTCTAAGGTGTAACACCAGAAATCTGTACAATAATCATTATTCTGCACATAGCCAGGTCAATACCACGGAGATGTCTGGTAATTTATACGCCAAGGTGGTAAAGACATTTTGAATAGATAAGATTTTAGCTTTTTTCTGCAAGAGTTGGGGCAGAATAACGTTGCCATTACTTGATGCCAGTAATTATTGAGATATTACATAATGTTTGCGTTAAGTGCTAGCCACTGTTAACATACTGTGTATTTATATTTGTATTTATATTCATCCTTAGAGTATAGGAATATCTGATTCACATGAAGGAGAGGTTTTAATCACTTAATAGGAGTACCGTCAATAGCTTACAGTTCCTCCTTTCCATTCATCAGTCTTCAAGTCAGCCAAACATTTCGGCCATAGTTTTGCCTTTGATGCTCCTAAGATCTGGAATGACCTCCCTCAAGATGTTCACGGTGCAACATCAGTTGCCTCCTTCAGAAAGAAGCTTAAAACATAACTGTTTGCAAAAGCCTACCCACCATAGCCTCCCCCGTCACATCTGTGTCTCCTTGGTATGACCTGGCTATGTCCCTTGATTAACGCTAACTGCCTTGCTTTATGTTTAGATGCGCCTTAGAGTCCATCAGTGATGGAGATTAAGCGCTATAAAAGTCCACATTAGATTAGATTAGAGTACCGACAGGATTACGTGATAATTACCTGTAAAGACTGACACTGTGTTTCTATGGGACATTTTTCAAATTATTTCAGCAGCTACATGGATGCAGATTTGAATTGTAAGTAGTGGAGGGTTAAAGTAAGGGTGGATACATATTAAAATTAGGGATTTTTTTACTGTTTTGAAGCACTGTGGTTTGAACCTAGGGTCCTTTGATTTCTTATTTGGGTGCATGTATGCTAAAATCTAAAGCCATTTAATAGATCACAATCCTTATATTTTCAAATCACCTGTTATATAAATTACGTTAATACTTGAACCCAGCACTCTGTATTTTGGAAAACCAGGTTCAAACCCAGCATCCCCTGGTTCTCAGTGATCAAAGAAACAGAATATCAGTAATATTAATTTCTGTTATACTTTGAACCTCAAGACAAACTTGATTGGGAATTGATATTTTACTGCTTTGAAACACTGGTTTGAACCCATGGTCCTTTGATTTCTGGTTTGGGTGCGGGTATGCTAAAATCTAAAGCCATTTAATAGATCACAATACTTACATTTTCAAATCACCTGTTATATAAACCATGTAAATAATTGAACCCAGCACTCTGTATTTTGGAAAAGCAGGTTCCAATCTATCATCCTCTGCTTCTCACTTATCAAAAGGAACAAAGTTCAGTTAAATTAATACCTACTATAGCTTGAACCCCACGCAAACTTGAGTGAAAACCGATATTTTTTTTTAAGAGCACAATATTTTCCAATTATATAAAGAGAATTGTACCAGATGATCATGTCAGTCGTGTTTGCAATTAAAACCCCTCATACCAAAACATCTGTATGTTTGAAACACACTCACAGATATTTGATCTGAATAGTACACTATCATACAATGGAAAATTATTTAGTCACAACATTTCTAGTGTTTAATCAGTGGAATGGAAAATAATCGCACCCACCATTTTGCAATGGGCTTGTGTTTTTTGGCAATATCCACAAATGTATAAGTATAATAAAGAACAGGATATAGCAATAAACATTTAAGACCTTTCTCAGAAATAAATAATTTCCTAAATACCACCATTAAATGGATTTTGTGTCAAATACCTAGCATTGAAATATAACCCCAGAAAAAATAGCCACTAATACTAAGTTCTGAAAGCCGTCTCTTTAACATTGTCTTTCTTTATACAAGGGATTGTCATTATATTGCTATTATATTAATTACATGGGTGGAGCAAACAACAATTGATGTTTGGTAAACCAATTAGTTTATTTTAAAAGAGAATTATCAAGGTTCAGAGTCTGCACTTTTATACAGTTTTGTAGTGAAACTGTTGACTCATTTGCACTGTTATTAACTGCAATAGGTGGAGCAATTCCAAGCCGATTGTTTTGTCAACCATCACATAAATTTTGTACAAGATACTAGTAATATGCTAAGGTTTGAAACTCGTCGCTTTTACGTGGTCTGTGTCTGTACTAGGGATTGTCAAATTGATTGTTCTGATATAAATTACATGGGTGGAGCAAATCACAATTGATGTTTGGTAAACCAACTAGATTCATTAATAAAAGGGAATATACAAAGTAACATATCCCTTGTATGTGTACACTAAAACCTCTGTTAATCTCACTACAATGAAAATATCACTTGGGTTTGTGCATTTGAGGTCTTGGGTTTGAACCTTGTATCCCTCATATTTGTACACTTTTGTTTAGTTAGAGAACCATTGGTTCCAACCTTGTACCATTTTCATTAAAAAATATATTTTCGTCTTTGTTAATTCAAGACAAGGACTTGAACCCATGTCAATGTCACTACACCAAAAATATCACTAGGTTTGAGGTCTTGGGTTCAAACCAATCTGTATATCAATCACTTGGGTTTACACATTTCACGTCTTGAGTTCATTCCACCACAACAAAAATATCACTAGGGTTTAGCCATTAGGTTCAAACCATTCAAACCTTGTATCCCTCGTACGTATTTTCATAGAGGGGGGCAAACCCATCAATTTATATAATCAAAGTGTATATCAATTACTTGGGTTTGGACATTTGATGTCTTGGGTTGAAACCAATGAAAGTCTATATTGGTTAGATGGGTTTAGACATTCGATGTCTTGGATTCAAACCAATCAAAAGGTATAGTAATTACTTGGGCTTGACTGTGTACATTACCAAAAAAATAACACTAGGTTTGAAGTCTTGGGTTCAAACCAATCTGTATATCAATTACTTGGGTTTACACATTTCAAGTTTTGAGTTCTTTCCGATCAAACTGTATATCAATTACCTGAGTTTGGACATTTGATGTCTTGGGTCCACATGGAATAAATATGCAAATGGATACTGTGGTTGTTTTCATCAGTTTCATCTGTCATAAGGCTGCACTTTCTCATCCTCAACCTTACAATAGCCATCTGGCAGATTAGGGTACTATTACACCCTAGGTCCTGTTTGGTTTACTTTATTCAAAGGGTTTTGTGGTGTGGATAAAATAAACACACCCTTTTAAATATTTAGGTACAAATTATTTCTGCTTGGTTGCACTTGTACCATATATATGTGGCAAGATTTGTCCAAACATGTCTGTATTCAAAATTTATGCTGCATTACCCCTCATGTACAAATAATCCTTTTGAATTATCTTAGTGTCCTTGCACACAGATCTGCATTGACAAGTGGGTGTCCGTGAAAACTGAGAAATTAGCCTTGTTCCAGTCTCTTTACATCTTTCTAGTTATCGAATATTTATTAAAAATTATATCTTTCTCTTATATATTGTCAAATTGATTGCTATTATTAATTATAGGGAGTGGAGCAAACCAGAAACGATTTTGGTAAACCAACTAGTTTACCTTAAAAGGGAATTATGAAAGTTCAAAGTCTGCATATATAGTTTTGTAATGAAACTGTTGAATCATTTGCACTGATATTCACTGCAATAGGTGGAGTAAATCCAAAGCAATTGTTTTGTCAACCATGACATAAACTTTGTGCAAGACACTAATAACATGCTAAGGTTTGAAGCTCATCTCTTTTACATGGTCTCTCTTTGTACTCGGGATTGTCAAAATTGATTGTTCTGATATTAATTACATGGGTGGAGCAAACCACAAATGTTGTTTGGTAAACCAACTAGTTCATTAATAAAAGGGAATATACAAAGGAACACATAAGTTTGGACATTTGTGGTCTTGAGTTCAAACAATGTATTCCTCATTTGTGTGCATTTAACCTGTGTCAATCTCACTATACTGAAAATATCACTTGGGTTTGGACTTTTTTAGGTCTTGGGTTCAAACCATGTATTCTTCATATATGTACATTGAAGCCTCTGTCAATCTCACTACACCAAAAATATCACTTGAGTTTGGACATTTGTGGTGTTGAGTTCAAACCATGTTTCCCTCATATGTGTACACTTTTGTTTTGTTGGAGGGGGCCGTTGGTTCAAACCTTGTATCATTTTCATTAAAAAAGGATCTTTTGGTCTTTGTCCCTTCATGACAAGGACTTGAACCCATGTCAATCTCACTACACCAAAAATATCATTTGGGTTTGGACTTTTTGAGGTCTTGGGTTCAAATCATTCAAAAACATGTATCCCTCGTATGAGTACATTAAAACCTCTGTCAATATCACTACAACAAAAATATCACTTGGGTTTGAGCATTTGAGGTCTTGAGTTCGAACCTTGTATCCCTCATATGTGTACACTTTTGTTTTGTTGGAGGGGGACGTTGGTTCAAACCTTGTACCATATTCATTAAAAAAAGATCTTTTTGTCTTTTGACTGGAGATGCTGTATTTATAGATGTGTAAGACAATGGGTAAATAGTAATCAGGCTTTTATTATCAATTTCAGATGACTGTATTAACCATTTAACTAGAGTTATTAGGAAATGATGGGCTTCCATGTACACAGTCAATATTATGTATCTCCATATAAATCTGACTGACGATAGGGTGTAGTCATACTGCGTACAAGGTCACAATGCTTAGCCTTATTTCAATGTTTCCCAGTTTGTATGCCTCATTAAAGTTTCAATACAAACCAAACATGTGCTCATATAGCCTTGAGGGTGTTTGCATGTCTGTAAACTAAATTTCCATATATGTGTATGTTTACATGTAACATTTTTGCAATGGGTTAAATGCAATATATTTCTACTATTGCCGGTAGTTAGGGTTGTTCTGTTGACAAAGTAAGATTTGTTGCAGAGGAATAGTTTTTTTCATGTTTAGTCATGGGGATGACCACCTATAAGTTAGTTGTATCTATGGCCCTCTTTTTACAAGTATACTTAACACCCACACTTTTATTTTTGTCTACATGGAATAAATATGTAAACGGATACTGTGGTTGTTTTCATCAGTTTCATCTGTCATAAGTCTGCACTTTCTCATCCTCAACCTTACAATAGCCATCCGGCAGATTAGGGTAGTATTGCACCCTAGGTCCTGTTTGGTTTACTGTATTCAAAGGGTTTTGTGGTGAGGACAAAATAAATACAGCCTGCAATTATGGCTAGATTTGTCCAAATAAGTCCCTATTCAACACTTCTGTTTTGTTACCCCTCTTCTTCTAATTTTATGGGTTTTAGTTATGATTATGGTATTAACAAGAATTTAACTATGGATGCACGTTCTTCTGTCTCACCTTTTTTTGATAAGTACAATTCTAACCACTGTCTTTGCATGTCAGCTGTAAAGTTTGTTTGCATGCTCATTGCCTCAACTGTATTTTTCATAGAGGTCTATTGGTTCAAACCCTGTAGCATTTTCATTTAAAACCAGGTCTTTTGCTGTTGTTTCTTGAAGACAAGCACTTACAAATCCTATTGATATCAGTGCACCAAACACTTTATTGGGTTTGGAAATTTGATGTCTTGGGTTCAAACCAATCAGTCTATATATCAAATACTCGGGTTTACACATTTGATGACTTGGGTTCAAACCAATCAAAAGGTCTAGTAATTACTTGGGGTTGACTGTGTACATTATTAAAAATATCACTAGGTTGGAGTCTTGGGTTCGAATCAGTCTGTATATCCATTACTTCAGTTTACACATTTCCGGTCTTGAGTTCATGCCAGTAAAACTGTATATCAATTACCCGAGTTTGGACATTTTGATGTCTTGGGTTCAAACCAATAAAAGTCTATATCAAATACTCAGGTTTAGACATTTGATGACTTGGGTTCAAACCAATCAAAAGGTCTAGTAATTACTTGGGGTTGACTGTGTACATTACCAAAAATATCACTAGGTTGGAGTCTTGGGTTCGAATCAGTCTGTATATCCATTACTTTAGTTTACACATTTCAGGTCTTGAGATCATTCCAGTCAAACTGTATATCAATTACCCGAGTTTGGACATTTGATGTCTTGCGTTCAAACCAATCAAAAGGTATAGTAATTACTTGGGATTGACTGTGTACATTGCTGAAAATATCACTAGGTTGGAGTCTTGGGTTCAAACCAGTCTGTATATCCATTACTTCAGTTTACACATTTCAGGTCTTGAGTTCATTCCAGTCAAACTGTATATCAATTACCCGAGTTTGGACATTTTGATATCTTGGGTTCAAACCAATCAAAGTCTATATATCAAATACTCGGGTTTACACATTTGATGACTTGGGTTCAAACCAATCAAAAGGTCTAGTAATTACTTGGGGTTGACTGTGTACATTATGAAAAATATCACTAGGTTGGAGTCTTGGGTTCGAATCAGTCTGTATATCCATTACTTCAGTTTACACATTTCCGGTCTTGAGTTCATGCCAGTAAAACTGTATATCAATTACCCGAGTTTGGACATTTTGATGTCTTGGGTTCAAACCAATCAAAGTCTATATCAAATACTCAGGTTTAGACATTTGATGACTTGGGTTCAAACCAATCAAAAGGTCTAGTAATTACTTGGGGTTGACTGTGTACATTACCAAAAATATCACTAGGTTGGAGTCTTGGGTTCGAATCAGTCTGTATATCCATTACTTTAGTTTACACATTTCAGGTCTTGAATTCATTCCAGTCAAACTGTATATCAATTACCCGAGTTTGGACATTTGATGTCTTGCGTTCAAACCAATCAAAAGGTATAGTAATTACTTGGGATTGACTGTGTACATTGCTGAAAATATCACTAGGTTGGAGTCTTGGGTTCGAACCAGTCTGTATATCCATTACTTCAGTTTACACATTTCAGGTCTTGAGTTCATTCCAGTCAAACTGTATATCAATTATTTGAGTTTGGACATTTTGATGTCTTGGATTTGAACCATGCAGCCCACGTATGTGTCCACTGAGATTTGTTAGAGGGGCCGTTGGTTCACACCTTGTACCATTTTCATTAATAACATAAAGATCTTTTTGTCTTAGTCCCTTCAAGACAAGGATTTGAACCCGTATCTATCTTACTACACCAAAAATATTGCTAGGGTTTAGACATTTAAGGTCTTGGGTTCGAACCAATCAAGACAATACTACCCCGTGGTTTTAAACCTCTATTGTTGTGGTTTAGGGTTTGGTGGGTGGGAGAGTTCCCCCATGATGACACCCTCTATTGATTGACACCTCTCATGATTGACAGCATCTAGGCCCCGCCCACACGGTCACGTGACCTATGAGTTTGATCTTTAGCACATACTGTAAATTCCAAATTTCTTATAAACACTGAAGGCACGGTCCACTGGGGATACCACACTGGCAGTTCTGCATGCGCAACGTTTCTGCAATATACCTTTAATTCCCCTGGTAGTAAGTCTTCGTTCAATTTATTATAATATATCTTTATGGCATATAAATCCTTCAAAGATTGCGGGGTTATTTTATACTGATACTTAAACAGGTCCTGACAAATATTCAAAATGGAAGACACCAAGCTAGGGGTGATTAAAGTTCCTTCGGAAATATCTAAACCGTTGTTTTGATATACTCTCATGTAATCCCATTTCACAATGTGTATTCCGTAGTAACATTCGTGACACAAGCATTCACAATTATCTTTTTTAAAATACGTCATTGTCAAATAAAAAAATGTTATGTTATAAACTGTATTTCCTTTAAATTAATTATTTCCTGCACTATGACCTGTATCCCTTAATATCGGCTTTCACTTCCGTTGGGGCCCCCCTCCCCTCCTCCCCCTTTAGGGGGGAGGCAATATCGTAGTTAAATCCCTCCATTGATTGACGTCTCTTATGATTGACAGCATCTAAGCCCCACCCACACGATCACGTGACCTATGACATCAATATGACGTCACTTGCACATCTATAGGATGATTGACAGCATCTAAGCCCCACCCACACGGTCACGTGACCTATGACATCAATATGACGTCACTTGCACGCCTATAGGATGATTGACAGCTCCACAACACCACGTGACCGTAAGGCCACGCCCACATCGACTGCTCCGACTTAGGGGTGTATTTTGCTTACAATATACTACTACCAGCCCCAACAACACAGGCTGTGTCATTGCCAACTGGCATGCTGCCCTTCAGACGCACTCCTTTTTCTGGCAGTCAAAATGAAGATGCTGCAGAGTGTTTGACCGACTTTTGTGAATATGCCAAGGCATATTCCCTCTCTAACACCCAATCCAAGCATCTCTTCATGATGTCCCTCAGAGATGGTGCCAAGCAGTGGATCCATCAGAAGTTCCAAGCAGACTTCGATGTGAACAGATGTTGGATGCCTTCAAAGATAAGTTCTACCCCAAAGACATCAATTGGCAAGTGGAACTCGAATTTTAGGCTCTGAAACAATTGCCAGGACAGACAGTTCAAAAATATGCTTCCCAAGTTGAGAAAACAGGCTCTGCACTGGGAAAATCCAACATCACTGTGATGCAGACCTTTGTCAGGGGCCTGCTACCCACTTATAAACGCGCTGTCTTCAGCCAGGGACAGACTACATTTCAGGAGGCCCAACAGGTCGTCTCACTACTGCAGAATGCAGAGATTGTCACATCAAACGACCCCAAGGTGACTGGCACACACCTTGTTCTGAAAGAACTCATGGACAAAATTGAAGGACTGGCCACCAGCTCTCCACGCCATCAACAGAAAAACAACAACAGGCCAGCCAACTCAGCCCAGTCATCCTTCGGTGAGTCATAAACAACAAATTATAATTTATAATTATTGTCATAAGACTGGGCATGTAATCAAAAACTGCCATTTAAGATTGAGTCAAAATAGGCATAGTCACCAAGCCACATCCCGTCATCCTTCATTTGTTGGTGTTAAACAGATTCAGTGTTATAGGTGCGGTTGACATGGCCACTATTCCAGTACTTGTAAAGCAAATGTCCCACCTAGCGAACAACAACACCATCCCCCATCATTTCTATCAAACAACTACTGGCCTACACAGTTCAGACCACAAAACTCAAACTCCAGGTTGAGGCAATTTGGCCAAACTTCTCAGCCTAGAGCCACTTTCACAAATCAAACTCAAAATTTTTAAATTGCTGGACTCGGTCTCATAAAGAAGGCAGATGTGCTACGGGACATATGGTATTGACATCTGGCAATTTTTCCCAAACCCTTGCTCCAACTTCTAGATCTTTTCGACAGCATTATGTAGTCAATGCATTTAATGATCCAACTCCACCGTGGACACATTTGCAATCTGCAAACCATTTGAATGGTGACCCTGTTTGCCAAAATGTAAGACATGCAACCACAAAATTGAAAGGTTATGGTACAAATTGTGTAAACTTCAAAGTAATTAGAAACATTGTGGACCAAAAGATATGGTAATGCTTAACCTTGTGACTTGCAAATTTCAGACAGTATGAAATTTCTATCAGTATTTCTGGTATCTCAACACCTGCACTAACTGATACAGGAGCAACTGTCAATGCTATCAGTGCCAAATTTGTCAATTCACACCACTTACTGAAACAGAAATTAACACCACTACTCTCTACCACACGCAGGGTTGCCACAGCTTGTGATAAAAGTAAAATCACTCTGATAGGCATTATTGAAGTTGACATTTTAATTTTTGACAGGGCATTTACCACCAAATTACATGTAGCTGATAATTTGCAAGACCATGTTATGCTTATTGCTTATGATGCTCATTGTATCTATGTTACTTTTAATAGTACATTGAAGTTGAAAGGTGTTGAACAAATTCCACCCATGTCTGAGAAACTAGTTATAGCAAGTTTAGATTGTAAATTAAGGCAAAAACAGAATCTTTTGATTTGTGGTAATTTACATGGGAGATTCTCAGAGAGTGTTACTGGTGGCCATACCCTCATTTCTGCAGACAGTAGTACCACTGAATATCCAGTACTTCTCACCAACACCTCTGGCCATTTGGTCAAGTTAACACCTAATTTAATTGTTGGACATGTAGTAACAATCCCTGATAATCAGATTATACAGGTTTCCAACAAACAGAAGCCAACAAGCGGTTGTCAGTTTCCTAAACCGCCGGTACAAGGCATTAAGCATTTACAAGGTCCACAAAAAATATTGAAATGTACCACCACAAAGGAAACCTGTTCTCTAAACAGAGAAACAAATTGTATGAACGATCAGTGCCTTCCTTTGGTCAAAATAGTTACAAAAAACTCATTCATCATCCCTTAGATAATTGTGCACTATCTGATGCAGGGAAACAGAGACTTATAGATTTATTGACTGAATATGACCAAGTTTTTTATAGGGAAGGTGAACGTCTCCCTGTTTGCAAAGGTTACTAGTATTCCATAAATATCCCTCTCGATACTAAACCCTGGAAACAAGTTGCTTTTAGATACAATCCAGTTCAGCAACAAAAGATTGACGAAAAAATTAAAGAGATGGAACAAGCAGGCATTATACAAGAAAGTGATTCAGAGTATTTGAGCCCTGTTATTTTAGTACAACAGGGAAACTCATAGTCTCCTAGATTTGTACTAGACCTCAGACAGAGCAATAAACATGTCATTAAAGATAACTTAACACCCATCTCATTACATGATGTGAATGCATTGCCAAAGACACCTAGATATATTACCAGCCTAGATTAGACCTTAGCCTTTCGCAATCGCGACGCAATATATCAATTATCAAGGCTCCCTATGGGACATCGCAATGCTGCTGAAGCCCTCACCAGATTACTAAGTATGGTACTCAAAGGGTTATTATGGAAAACAGCATATAGTTACATAGATGATATATTGCTTCTGCATCATACAGAGGAAGAGCATTTACTAGCCTTGCGTCAGGTGTTACAGAGATTTAGAGACCATAATCTCAAACTTAATGCACAAAAGTCTATTTTTGCTGTAGGTGAAATACCCTTTTTGGGATACAAAATCAGCAAAGATGGTCTCAGTTTAGATCTTAAAAATTGCAAGTCCTCAAAGAGTACAAAACTCCCTCCGATAGGAAGGAATTGAAACAATATTTAGGGTTTGTCAAAACGTTCCATCAAGTCATTTAGTGTCATTGCTACTCCTTTGTATAAACTACTTAAGAAAGATGCAAAATTTATGTGGACTGATGAATGTCAAATTGCATTTGACAAATTGAAACAGGCTATTATTGATGCTCTCCCTGTACAATTACCAGACTATACAAAACCATTCTATGTGGAAACAGACGACCAGTTCATTTTGAGTCTTTCAGATTCAATGCTAGAGAACAAAAACAGAGTATTACTTTCTAAGAGTTGTTAGCATGCATTATGGCTTTGAAATACTTTCACAAGTACATTGCTTACAGTCCAGTCATATTGAGAACAGACGATAGATCCCTGATCTATTTATTTAAGAATTGCTATACCAACAGTCAAATCTCCTGCAGGCAAGGTTAATTCTGTAGCAGACTTTTTGTCTAGGAGTCAAACAGTTGCTTTCAGTGAACTAAACTTACAGAAGTTAGACGAGTATGCAGATAGTGGTAGTTTCCCTTTACCCCAACAAACAAACAAACCATCTGTGGAACAGGATTCTACTCAAAGGCTTCAAGTACCTCATATTTTACAGCCCACTCCACTGAGAACAGATATTTGGTTAAATCAAACCAGTAAATACTCTGTAAATACAGAAACTGAGAATTATGATTTCTTTCATAAAAACAAAATTATTCCACCTTCAAACAAACAAGCTGTCAAAACTGACTTCATTGAAATTACACAACGAGACATTTCAAGTGCAAAAAACTAAACACCAGCTACTGCACCTTCTTTATTGCCGTATAAATTACCTGCACAACCTACACAGCCAGATAGTCGGCTTGTTATGCACACGCCTGTAGTATCTGCAGATACATCACAACAGGACACAAATGCAGTGGCAACTGAGCCAGACTTAATTGATGTCAATCCAAATAAAACATACTCTCAAGTCTGGAAAAATGAGATAAATACACCTAAGCATTGTTTAGTTGATGAACAGCAAAAAGACTTTGGCAGCGTGTACACTTATCTAAAAACAGGTAAAGGATACGCAGAAAGCTAGACATGTTCTTATTGACAGTGAATTTTATGAGATCAGAGATGACATTCTATATCATCTTCCATTGCAATAATACCATAAAAACAACAGTAGATATATATATCGTGTTTTTGTTCCAAAGTCTTTTGTTGATACTTTGCTGGACATCTCTTATAGAACTGGACATTTCTCTACTCTCAAAATGTATATCAACATGAGAAATAAGTACTTCTTCCCAAAGATGAGAAAATCTATTGAATACTTTGTCAATACTTGTCCAGAGTGTCAAAAGTATAAGAACCCCAACAAACAACTCTTCCACCTTTACTATCTGAAATCTCAGTAGATTTAAAGGGTCCGATACAGAGTGATGATTGTATGTACAAATATGTTTTAGCTGTTATAGAACACACATCAGTTATCTAGAGTTAGTTCTACTAACTGACTGTTCAGCAAATACGGTTTTGAGAGGACTCTATGATTATGTTTTTTTAAACATGGAGTACCTTCAACAATTTTCCTAGACAGGGCATCCTATTTCACTTCTCCTGTCATGGAAATAGTTGCAAAGATGCTAGGGTGTGAACTGTCCTTCCATCATAGCTACATACACATATCCAATGGGAAAATTGAACAAGCAATAAATGTTGTCAGCAGACAACTACATAAACTATGTCATGATCACCCAGACAAATGGTTTCAGTTTTTACCATCTATTCAGAACACTCACAACATTAGTGCTTCTTTAGTGCATGGTTTTTCACCTCATTATATCATGTATGGCAGAGAATATAGAGATCATTTCCAGACCATTTTTGATATACAGTCGGCGATTCCTTATCATATGACTTTGCAAGACATTGTTTCACACATACACGAAACTAGGGACCTTACCATACAAACTATAACAGACACTCACAGACAATATGCCCTACAAATGGCTGAGACATACGACAGACATTCCAGACCATTTCAATTTCAACTCTTACAACCAGTTTATTGGAAGGTCCTTTCTTTTAAACAAGGTACTAGTGGTACACTTTTGCCTCATTTCACAGGTAAATTTTTAATTCGCTTGTTCGTAGGAATGACAGCAGTTAAATTATCAACCACAATTGATGGACCAATACTTAATACTACTTTCCACAAAAACCTTATTAAACCAGCATTTTCTCACTATGTACAAGGTGATACACCACCCATTGCTTTAGAAGATTTAAGCTTAGTTTATGATCAGAATAGAACCCAAGTCATCTAAGTCCTCAAACACTGAGCCCCAGGCAATCCCACGTGCAGACATGGTTTCTGACTCACACCCATCAGCCCAGACAAAGCCTGAACATAAACCTCAACAAAAACATCTCCCTGTAGCTAAGTATAAATCACATAAATTCAATTACAGTCCCCATCATTTTCACTTACTGATATCATTTCATAGCTTGATTTCTTTTTACCTAAGTTTATCTTACTTTATGCACAGACATACACTCCCACCTTCTCGGTTTTATGCTCCATGTTTTTTTTTACTGCATTAGCCTACTTTCTTTCTGGCGCGTGCCTACGTTTGTTATATATCACTCATAGTGTGTTCCATAGCATTTACAAAGCTTATGTTGCCTTTCTCTTACACAGAGTTTTCACTCTGATGTTACACTTGAATCTTATCATTACCACATTTCACTCCATACTGAATGAACATTCAAAATGTTGTTACATACTTTTTGCCTTGTTGTACTCTTTTGGAATACCACTTGGGCATATACTAAGTATCCGCCTGTTCTAAACAGATTGAATTACGGAGTAGCATTTGATAAAGGACCTGAATTGGACTTGTCTCACGCAGATGGCTGCATTTGTATCGACTTGTGTTATCACAGTTCCCAAAATGCATGCGATTTAGCACTTCACGATTGTGTCCTATCACTTCATATATCAACACTTCACACAACCAAGGTTCTCCAGAAGAGGCATTTAATAAGTGTCTTGACCAATTGGTAGTCAGACATGCTATTCCTGAAACCTGTTGTGCTCCCGACAATGCTGTTCTGAAACCAGGGGATAAGCGTCGCTTAACAGCAGTACAACCTTGCTTAACTGAACACAACCTTTTACCATCATTATCCACAGCTTGCAGTCATGCAGTGCCTCAACTTAGTCCCATTTTGGCACGCGTCCAACAAGCTAGAGATGCCTGTAGTCATTTGAGAAGTACATATGATGCATACGCCAAACTATACACAGAATACCGTGCATGACATAAGAGTCAGACCGATGAAATAACTTACATCACCACTGTAGCCGCAAGACAGAAACATGCTTTCATTGATATTAGCAGTCCTTTAAGTAAGCTTTTCGGAATTGGACGTCAAGTTGATATAGATAAAGTGACAGGTACTATTAATGTTGTTACTGATAGAGTTGATGTTAATGCCAGTTTCACCCACCAACTATATGACCGCACTATTCAATTGGCAAAATCTGTTGAAAAACAATTTAATGATACCCACCGCCTTATTGATGATGTACATTCCGAGGTTATAAGTATTCTTCGACAACAACAGCAAAGAGACAAGAATTTGGAACTCATTGTTAAATGGTCTACTTCAATGACTACTTTTCAAGGACTTTATCAGGACATACTTTCCCAAGTTAGTCGTACATTATATGCCATGAAAATGTTAATTTTGGGTCATTTAACACCAGATTTAATACCATTACCTGAAGCCAGATTAGCTCTAACACAACTACACACAAAGCTACAAGAATATTATGATACTTATACCACCCCTATTAGGACACCACAACAATTCTACCAAAACACTGAGTTTTATGTCACTACTAGAGAACACAAATTATATGTTGGCATTTTCATACCTATTTCATACGTTAACCACCATTTCCAATTATATCAGATCCGACATCACCCATATCCCCTCACTCACAACAGTCAACACATGGCTCAGTTAGATTCAACTGAAACATTGATTGCTATCTCTGAAGACAGACAACATTATTATTATGTACAACCCCAAGACTTACTCCTTCATTGCCAATGATCATACTGGTTAATTGTGTTTTTACACCCCTACTTTACACCACGTCAGTACGCCCACATGTGAACATGCAATTATGACCAAGCAGATTGCTGTCGTACACCAAACATGTAGTTATCACGTCATTCATACCAAAAATTTATCGTTTTGACCATTCTAGTTACATCGTTACAAATGTTTCTCAATATCGTCTTACTTGCAATGGTGTTCCAGAAACTAGACACAGATGTTTTTATTGTCTTGTTAAGATTGGTTCTTCTTCCATTCAAGCTTTGTTTGATTCATGCTTAAGTTTCAACACTTCCAGTGTCATTACTTAACCTATGAATGCTATTGTGGCTAAGTACTTAGCAAATTATTATCTCGTGAACAAAATACTGCTTGGTTCGATTTGCAAAAATATGAAGAGTCATTCAAACGTCACTCAAATCAAACAGACAAAGACAAAACAGAGCTGAAAAATGTTATCACCAGTGTCTTGAATGACAAAATGAACTTTGATACTGACACAGTTCAGTTACACACAAAACCCGCTATTTTGACAACTATCACATCTAATGCACATTTATTGTCATATGGCAGCCAAATAGGACAATATTTATGGCTAGCTTGTCTTACTATTTTATTAGTGTATTTGTTTTGCAAAGTTCATACGGCACTTGGTGCTACAATTGCAAATCCTGTTATTCATACATCTGTTGCATCCCACTCACTACGTCTACCATTCAAGCATAAGACAGCATCCTCACACTTATAGAAAAAAACCACCATCTCCTTACTTCTGCTATCATAGTTGTTGTCATTTTATGGATTATAGGAAAGTGCATTTATCTGTGCACTCTTAGGAATAAGGCAAACAAATTGAAGTGGTTATTTTACTTATG
Organism: Sabellastarte sp. h YS-2021; assembly: GCA_964017235.1. Classification (NCBI taxonomy): domain Eukaryota; kingdom Metazoa; phylum Annelida; class Polychaeta; order Sabellida; family Sabellidae; genus Sabellastarte; species Sabellastarte sp. h YS-2021. The sequence continues at coordinate 69,709,380 of OZ024938.1, forward strand.
TACACGCACACAAATCACCCCATGTTATAAGTCAGTTTATATCAGTTTTCCTTCAGTCCCGAAAAATTACTTCCTTAAGTTACAGAAATTTCCTGCTAACTGTCTCCCAGACCCTACCCTTCAGTCTGATTATTTGGTTCAACTTCAGATAGTAACAGTAGTTCCATGTCTTTACTATAGAGTGGACCTCCAGTTTCAGACAACCCCAATTCTTTACCAAGGTAATGAACAACAAATTATCAAGCAATATTTCTATATTTCCCAATGGATAGCCACTGACTTAGCTAGACACCTAAAAAGACGTATGGCTTGTGCTATATTTCTTGAACAAGATGGCTTGTTAATGTCACCTAAACCACATATGTCAGATCAAAACCAAGTTGTGTTGCCTTATCAAACACCAAGATGTAGCACTCCCTCACAGCAACAGGTAGCTTCCCCAATAACCTTGTGGCATTCCACGCAGTATACTCCACAAACATCTTCTCCCCCTGACTACTCCATCCTGCATAATCAACCACATGCTGAGACTACTTTCACTAATCCACCACCACACACTAGGGTTGAAACAGCTGTTGAAGCTCTTAATTTCCAGATTAGAACCCAACCTCACCACCAACCAAAGCCTATTACCACTCCCATTGAAAAAGTTGTATACAACAATCCCAGCTTCAATTATACCCCGTAACACTATTACAACAACAAAAGCTGTGTTAAAAACTTTCTGTTAAAACTTTCTTTATAAAGTGCAGTTCACTCATGTTGTGTACAATCCAATACTGTTTTCATTTAATGCAGTGCATATTCTGTGTTTATACACAACTGCTATATTTTTTTTTTTTTTTTTTTTTGCCTTTCGTGGCAGTGCTTTATCATTGTATTTCACAATTTTGTTTTTCTTCATATTACATATAGTTCCATACATTTCTTTTTTGCAGTGCTTATCTGCACCAAAAAGCTGCCAGTGATAAAGTCCTTGTCACTGAGGTCTTTTTTCAAAACAAAAACACTGCTACCTCTTAAAGCACTTTCACATGGCTCTGCTTAGCAGTTCTGATGCCATATTGACCAGTCGTTTCACAAGAATATCATTTTTGTACAAGCACATATTTTACAGTTTTTAATTTGTGCTGTTTTGTTAATGTGTTACAATGGATATATTCCATGCACTTTTTCATGGACACTTATTTTTTTAAGGGGCTATCAGCGTAAGTACATAAAATTTGTTTACGTAACGTCCGTCAGATGGTGCAGCAGACAGAGTCACTGTTGCTATGCACGGACTATTATTTACGAGAGGGATATTTACGTCATTTTCTTTCAGCAGTTGAAAAAGATTAGTATAAAACACTGCATATAGTACTACGTTTTCTGTAAATATTGCTCTGGACTTCTTAATTATATACATATAAGACCCACTTGGAAAAAATCAATAAATGGCTTGTAGATCTTGCCAATTTACTACTGTGTGTGCCCGTCTTTTCTGCATTGAGAAAATGAACCCACATTATTAAAACATGTACTGCGTGTGTATTTAGCCTTTCTGCTTACTTACAGTGAAGCATATCTTTTATACACACTCAATCTATGTTTGTATTATCTTAATTGTCAATATAATAAATTTATCTAGTGTTATACTATTCTGATGAAATTTTTTAAGTGTAACAATAATTTATGCAAAGCTTTGTTTACATTAGTCAAGGCACTTCTTACATTGAAAGAGTATCTGTCCATGTGAAATATAATTCTCACTGATGGAACATAACATGTACATATATTCAATGAGAATGAAGTAGTTTACTTATAAAAAATAAAGACTTAACATGTAAGGAAAATTTGTTTTTGTTTAGAGATATATACACTCAGATATAGGAAGCCAAATAAAAATAGAATATTTTGTATAATTACGCCTTAGTTACTGGTGAGAGGCTGTAAAAGTTGGCTGAGAGAGAAGGGAGAGGCCCATGTACTGTGACGCAATATGTAAACCATGCTGTTCTAAATAAAGATCTAAATACATACACAAGCCTCCAAAAGCATACAGATTAATTTGAATGATTTACAGTTTTAAATAGTGGTTTCTTGACATTTTAAATGAGTGTTATGTGAAATATTGATGAAAAAATGAAAACATAAATGTTATGTTTCTTTGCTTTTTATCTCTGCAAATAAATGCCCAAATTAAATAAAAATCTAATTCAATCAAAATTTGTATGAGACATTTTTCTTTTGAATAGTGTGTAAAAAACTGTTGTTGCTTTTCTTTTTGTGTACTTATTGTGTCACACGTCTACACTCTTACAGTTGTTCTTTCCGACATGCACCATACTTGGAAACAGTATTAAAATATCCTTGAATACACAGTACCTCTAATTTGCATTATTTGTTTATCAGCATTATTGCTACTGCAAACTTGATTGGTTATCAAATTTCATTTGTTTGATACATAATTAATGCCAGTACTTCTTCATTATGGTAATTTACTTTTGTCATATTAATTGGTATTATGAATTTATCATGTGTATGACTATTTACTTGTCCTTAGTATTGTGTTTCAAGTTTACAGCTCAGTTTATTTAGTGTTGCTATTTATGTATATAACTGTCTTTCAACACTATTCTGTCTAGTTTATAAGTGCTTTTCGTTAGCCTACTTATTGGTGAACTGTCAGTACACTTTGTCATTCATTTATTACTTTATTAATGCACCACTTTATGTTTAACTTAATTAATTTGCTTTATTGTGCATTTGGACTACTTGTTATGTCTTCACTCCCTCATTTGAGTGATATTCTTCTCTTCTTGTGCTTAGTTACCTTTGAATAGGTTTCATCATTAAATCTCTCTAAAATACTACGTTATCTACAAAATTGATACACTATGTACCCAGTTTGCATTTCCATTGTTGCATTTTGTTCTGAGTTAAACTGTTTCTCTTTTTTAGACAAATCCTATGTCAAGTGTTTTACAACTTGGGTACCATAATGTGCTTCTTTCTTACTTGCACTTTTAACTTTTACGTGTTCTTATATAAGTGTCTTATTCCTAGTGAATATGTCTGACATTTACATTCAACAGAGAAATGTAGGACCACTTTCTCACGTCAGTATTCAAGCTTTCCTAAATTGATAACTTATGTGCAGTAATATACGTACTAATAATAATATTTTGCACAGTTGAGTTATTTCTTCTTCCTTTAGTATTTTCAGTTAAATACAACTATACTTTCTGTTATTCAATGATCTACCAATTTCTTAAAGGTGCATTGACACATTTATTTGTTTTAAGCTAATATTAAGCATTATTACAGCATTCAGTGTTCCATTTACATCTTTTATGTTGTAGTATTATGCAAGTTTATACTTTCATTACTTGGTATTCATTGCGTTTAAGGGGGCTCGGTGGTGTAGTGGTTAGAGTTCTTGCCTCCAACCCCTGAGGCCACTGGTTCGAATCTCGGGCCGGGCGCTTCATGTTAGAAAGTTGGTAGTTACTTGTCGAAACCCCGGTGGTTTACAGTGCAGTATGCACTGGTTTCCTCCACCTGTAAACTACCCATCGCAATATGACCCTGGCTGTTGAAGGTGATGTAAAACAATAAATAAATCTAAATCTAATTCATTGTGTTTATTGCTTCATTCTTACCAGGTTATTTGAATGGGTATGCAATGCAATTTTATTTTTCTTGCAATGCTATTGTGTATTTGGTTACTATACATGCTAATTCATGATGATAGGTATATTTTGCTCTTTCTGTATTTAAAGAACTTGGTTCAATTGTTGTATATACTGGTATTTTTGATTTGTCAAGTTGGCCACTTGTACCCACATTGTATCCAGTATACACATTTAAATTGTTTTGTTCAATGGACCTATCACTCTATTGAGCATTCTTCTTATGTCAGTTATTCAGTATCCTGTATTTGGTTATTTCAATTCATTTCAATTTCTTTGGCTATTTCTGTTGCAATAAGTTGGCATTTCTTTTATTTTATGTGTTAACACAAGGTTTAATCCAGTCACAGGGAACTGGCTTCCTTTTGGCATGATTTTTCCTCTTTGATTTTATCACAGTAATTAATATGCCTTATGGCCGCATTTTCAATCGCCCTGTTCCTAACCGCCGGTATGTAAAGATGGCTTTTTCTCGCATCTTTACGGTAATTGGGTTACTACTATTTTTGCTGACATGCTTTCAAATCCAGACATATTAATCATAGACAGCGCACACTGTAAAAGTTTTTGCTGACACGCTTTCAAATCCAGACATATTAATCATAGACAGTGCACACGCTAAAGCTGGCACACTTAACCCCAAAACGAATAACCAATGAACATCCACCACGCTGTTCCAAAAGAAAAGATAGCTGGGGTTTATAAACCTATGCACAGCCCACATTCGCAGAGGCTGGCTAACAAAATTTTATTGGGAAAAGTCATTTGGAAACATCATGGAAACAACATAAATGTATTTTGTAGATTTGATAGATAACATCAAAATGTGGCTCATTTAAGTAGAACTGTTAAATGGTGACTATGAATATAAGAATATTGTGAAATAATGGAATAAACATAATGGATGTAATAAAATAAGTCCAGTGGAAAAACAAACTTTTATTACCTCAAGAAGATCCCTACCTGTTGTCACCACTCTTGTAGGCCAAACAATTGCTCTACCAAGTCAACATGAATGTCAAACCAAATATCAACTAAAACATTGACCATTCACATCTTATTGGACAAACACCCTCAATTAATTAATTAATATAACAACAGTGACAAAGCAATGGACACACAAGACCCTCCCACGAACCCTGCTATCAGCTTACTAGGGTCTAACAGGTTTAGACAACGAAAAAGATGCTATGCTGCCACGCTGTCTAGACAGGAAGGAAGTACGACACACCATCTGGCGAGTGCACTAGTACTAGGGACCAGCCGGCCGGTGGAAACACACGACTTTTTTTTCTGATGTTTGGCGGGCCGGCTGCGCTGGCCGGATTAGCAATTGTACATTGGATAGGGTATTAACTTTATTAAAAATTTACTTTACTTATTAAATTTGGAAATTCCTTTTCATGATCCCTCCTTTGCTTCCTTTCATCCCTCATTACTATCTTGTTCCACTTTGAATCTGTCTCGTTCCTCATTTACAAAATCCCTATACTTCTCTCTTGTTTTACATAGAGATTTATGTCTCATTGACACAATCTTGGATGTTTTATTTAAAATGACTGTCCCAGCACAGACAAACAGTATCTAGATCAAATGTCATGTATGTAAAATATTGTTTATATACAAAATGCTCTGATATCACACCATATATCAGGCTGGGAACTCATAAATTGAAATGAACAATGCATATATATTAATATGCACAGACGTAATTATTCAGATTAGAATAACCATAATTGGTTATTTTCACGTCTTTTATAATGAGACTGTAGAAAATAACTGACATAAAAACATACATTCATCCATGTATTCTTTTTATTTATATATTATGATTACAAACTTATTCAGTTTATAAGTTCAGTACATGACCCTGAGAGCATTTTAATTGAATCAATCGTGAATTAAATGAAATACCATGAATTACAGCTGGTACATATAACTAGCATAGTTCCAAAACTCTGCACTCTGGGGGACACAATCCCTTACTAATTAAAAGCCAATTGAATGATAATGTTCATTATTTGAGTTGTGGAGTGAGTTGACTACACATAGGTTAAGTTTAAATATTCCATGACAAACAAATTACTGTTTCATGAACTCACAGATAAATTATCAGCCTTCAGATAATAAAATTGCAAGTCCCTAAAAATCCTAAAAAAATTCTCAGGATTTTTATAAGGAAAATGAGGTTTACTTGTCTATCTGAACTATTTCATTATACAAACATAATGATATGTATTACAGAACATCTATTATTTGTATTTGAAGCTATGTATGAAGAGTATAAAATGAAACCAAACCTGTAAATTTATTTTTAGCAGATTTCTCCCCACTGAGGAACACATGCATACTTGAACACACAGATCTAGGCACTGAATAAATATTTTGTGGGGTATTTAGTTAGTTCACAATAGTGTGGCTTACCCTCTAGCTGACATCATTATAAGTGTTACCTGATAAAATGGTCACAAAGTGTACTAGAAACCTTTGAGCACTAACGTCCATCTTGGTGGCATTTCAAAAGTTTTGAAAGTTTTTTAGTACCCAGAATATTAACTTGATCTTCCCTTAAATGTTCTCACTTCTTCCCACGGCTATCTCCTTCGTACTAAAAAATTAAAATAGGGCCGCTGAAAATTCATGATTTTTTGCATCTAAATATGATCCAGATCTTTTCCCCAAATGAGTAACTACTTTCTTTGGACAGGTCGTACCCACAAAAAATATAAAGATGTGTTCATTATTTTTGGAGTAATAACACCCAAAAACAGATAGATAGACAAATGGACAAATGAACACACAAAAACATAAACTTCTGGTGGAGGTAAAAATATTAGTTAATGCCACTTGGTGAATATCACTCTTGGTAAACTTTTTGTAATGGACTGTCAAGAAATTGAAAGAAAAAGAAAAAAGAAATGAAAAAAGAAATTAATAAAAATGATGAATACACCACCACTCTCTTGATTATCTTTATGTCAATGAAATGAGACATAAACTGAGAAGAAATATATTTAACAAAGGACAACAAGAATCACAAACAGTGTTTGTGACCTCACAATGACAATTGCATTGTGATTTCATTACATGATGACATCATCAGAAAAGTAAATATTGATTTACATATGTGATGAGTAGAATCGGATTTCAATGTATATGCCCAATCGAAAATAAGAAAAACCCTCTCCTGTCTTTACTTTTCAAACAAATTACACAAACTTTGGAAGAATTGGTATGTAAACCAGGAAATATTTGCCAACTAAATTTGAGCTCCATTTATCCTATAGTTTTTTAGTTATAAGGACAAAACGGTGCACAGACAGACAGAAAGACAGACACAAACTGATCACAATAACCCTCCCCTATCGTCGAGCATTAAGTACTTTTATCTTCATGGGATATATTTATTATGTAATAATTTACCCCCAAATTTATAATATTAAATACTGTAACAAATACCTTTTGGAATCAAGAGTCAGTGCTAAATGGTATATAAAAATCCATTTAATTTAGGTTTTTTAGTATTCACAAAATAAGCAAGATTTAGATTTATTTGTTGTTTAACATTGCGTTCACCAGCCAGGGTCATATTGCAATGGGTAGTTTACAGGTGGAGGAAACCAGTGCATACTTCACTGTAAACCAACGGGCATCGGCAAGTAACTACCAACTTTCAAACATGAAGTGCCTGGCCCAAGATTCGAACCGGCAGCCTGAAAGGTTAGAGGCGAGAACCCTAGCCGCAACACCACCGAGCCCCCTCACCAAATAAACAAATATCCATTAAATTTTGGTTTGTGCCGACCAGAGTATACACAAATGACTAAACATTTCGGTTTTGTACACTAAGATAAGCCTAAATGTCCACTCAAGTTGAGGTTTTGTTTCTCAAGATAAACACTGGTTAGCAAAGTTTGAGATTAGCAAGAGAGATCTTTCACAAAGGGTTCCAGATGAATCTAGGTCTACTTAAGAAATTTAAGATGGCTGCCAAAGAAACATTTTTGGGTAACAAAAAAAGTAACTGTAAACACGAGGGCCAAATTTCAGTCCAAATCACTCTACCTCACAGTTTCTGCAGAAATGTGTGTTTGCATTTTACGCCAAAATTCATGATGGCTGCCAAAAATGGCAGGAAAACATATATTTTTTTTTGGAAAAACAAGGCAGATGAGAATACAATTGCTTTATTTTTTAGCACTTCCCAGCCATTTAAAAACTTTGATTCTTAGTATTATTTAGCAATTCGACTTTTTCTGTGGGTGTTACTACTCGATATCTTAATTCTAAGATATCCTATGTTAAGTTTCCAGTTGAAATATCTAAACAAGTGTTTTATTCTTAATAATTAGCGATTTGGCGTTTGTCTCATTAAAATTGCGAAATAATTCAAGCATTTTGAAGTACACTTTGATTTCCTAATTTTTTTATTTAATTCTGTGATTTTCTTCTGTGGGTGTCGCTGCCGAATATATTAAATAGAAGATATTGTATGTTAAGTTGCCAGACTAATTAGGCAAACTGTTTTTGTACACAAATGATTTCCTATTGGTAAATATCACATTTCCAAAGTCTAGGACCAATAATAAATCAGTTATAAGCACTATTAAGTTTGGCTATCCTCGTTCAACCTTAAAGGTGGGTCTCAAGGTCATATCTGACCATATCAGACGATTCCCAGTCCATGGTCAACTTTCAGTTTTTCTAACATTCTAAAACTCTAGGCACAATAATCAATGAGTTATAAGCACTTGTAAGTTTGAATATCCTCATTTGACCTTGACGGAGTGGCCCAAAGTCAAATCTGACCACATCAGAAGACTCCCAGACCATGACTTTCTATAGCATGGGTTTTACATCCCTAAACTCTAGGAAAAATAACAAATGAGTTGTAAGCACTTTTAACTTTGGCTATCCTCATTTGACCTTGATGAAGGGGCCCAAGGTCAAATGTGACAACATCAGAAGATATCCAGTCCATGATAACCTACAGGTCGGCTTCACATCCAAAAACTCCAGGAATTATAATAAAGGAGATAAAGTCACTTATTGGCACTTTCAAGCTTGGCTATCCTCGTTTGACCTCGATGAAGGGGCCCAAGGTCATATCTGACTGTATCAGAAGACTCCCGGGCCATGATATTATGTGGGTCAGTTTCATATCCCACAACCCCAGATCCAATAATAAGTGAGTTATAAGCACTTTTAAGCTTTGGCTACCCTCGTTTGACCTTGAAGGAGGAGCTCAAGGTGGAATCTGACCACACCTGAATATTCCCAGCCTATCATTACTATTGGTTGGCTGCACATTGCAAACCTCTTGGCCTAATAATAAGCGAGTTATAAGCACTTTTAAGTTTAGCTCTCTTCGTTTGAAATTGAAAGAAGGGCCCAAAGTCAAAGCCAAAGACCCCCAGCCCATGATTTCCTAAAGGTAAATTTCACATCCCAAATATACATATATACACTAAATATGTGAAACTGCTGATTTTCTTCATCTACTTTGTGTAAAATTCATAAAGTTCTATTGATAATATATATTACTTTCACAGATACTTTATGAAGCATGTTATTTTACCCCAAAATCTCTGAAGGCCAAACACTGACCTATATTATGAGAACATTAAAGATGTAGACCCGAATGTCAAAATGTCTATCCTGACCAAATTTTGGCTTCTGCAAACTACTATTCAAATTATTATTTAAATTACTTCTTCTTCGTTCAGTTGTAAAAAAGCTTCGCCACTTATATGCTATGCACAAAATGTATGAGTTTTACTGATGAGTACAAATCATCAATGAATATTCTACCATTCACTGTTGCCTAGAGAGTAAGACGCTCCCCTAGGGACACAAAGCACATTGGTTCTAACCCATATGCGGGCAGATACATAGTAGCTCCAATGACCACTTAAAAATGGTCGCCCTGTCATTGGGTTCAATACTCAGTTATAGATTATAGAACCTCAAAGATGCTGATAAAAGGGGCCATGGTGGCAGAGTGGTAACACTCTCGCCTCCCACCTCTGGGGCCGGGGTTCCATCCCCGTCAAGGCCTTATGTGGGAAAGCTGGTAGTTGCTTGCCGTTGGTCGGCAGTTTACAGTACAGAACCCTAGCGAACTCTATGTACTGGTTTCCTCTGTCCTTCCAACTACCCATCGTGATATGACCTGTACAGTGTTGAAAGCGACGTAAAACCCCAACAAATAAATAAGATGCTGAAAAATGGTCATCCTTTATCCTCTGTCGTTCATTTAAGGGAATGTCAGTTACTAGAGAACTTGGGATGTATTTGTGCAGTCGGATGGATAAAATAGAGCCTTGAACCCTGTGGTACATGGAGAATACAAAGCATTGTAGCATTAAATAACTATAGTCAGGTGACAGTACCAATTTGTTTGTATTGACAGAATAAACTTGGAATACACTTGACTACAAACATGAATGCCTTATTTGGGTATGACACACATCAGGCAGGCCTCACAATGTTACACCTAATCTATGGAAAGGCCCATTTCCTAAAAAAGGCGATCCCATTGCATGTTTCACCACTGTGTCCCAACCTCACAAGCTCAGATGGTAGTTGATGGACAGGGGCATTTCATGCCTACGCCTATTATAGCAGATTATACTGCATGTAGTGTGATTCAAACAGTAAATCTTCGAAGGTGTGAGGTACCCATTTAGCTCCTTATATAGCACTTAATCTCTATCTTTGGACAAATTTTGGGAAAAAATCAGGATTATACTTTAGATACAAAATATCCGGAATTTGTAAATATCCTATTTTCAATGTTTTGTTGTCTTTAATCCACTACTGTTAATTTATGAAATCTCCATTTCATAACTTATAATTACATTGTACTAACAGGGCCATGGTGACACAAATGGGAACACACTCCCTTTCCTTCTCTGAGATCAGCAGTTAAAACCCTAGGCCGGGATTCACAAAAGGTCTTAAGCAAAAAATTGTCATAACTATAAGAGAAAAGTCTTAACTGTGCAAGAATTTTGTCATAAAGTTAAGATTTTTTTTTGCTTAGACAAAATGGGATTCACAAAAGGTCTTCGAGAAAAATGTGTCTTAGATTTTGTTATAACTTTAAAACCACTGCAGGGCAGACTTAAGACAATTTTAAAATATTCCATTGCATTTTACCCTTTGTTATACCAACAAAATATAAACTATGGGGATCTATACTTCCTATAAAAGTAACTTCTGTAGATTGTAATAAAAATTTACATCATTTAATTACCTATAAATTTCCACATTTTACCTTCTTGTGGTAAAAATATTGTCATAAAAATGGCTGACTCACAATAAAACATAAAGACTACTATTTTTACATAATTTTACAAAAAAAAGTAACAAATCTGTTTTATAATTTTGAAGAGCATGTTTGGTGTATTTATCTATTAAAAATGTTTTTGTTTTACTAAAATTTAATTTGAATTCAAAGTAGTTAAGACTTTTTGTACAAATTTTGTCTCAGCTAAGATTTTGCTAAGCACTTTTTGTGAATCCTAATTTAAGAGAAATCTTAGCTCAGACAAAAGTCATAACTTTAAGACTGGTCTAAGCAAAAAAATTGCCTAAATGTAAGACCTTTTGTGAATCCCAGCCCTGATTACAGAGAAAAATCGGCTGATTTGCAAAGGGACACTTGAGCTACACTTGCGATTTCTAACAAAATATCAAGGTCGCACAGACCCCACAATGAAAATTGGAACGTATATTTTCTCTGCCTGCACACAGTATGTTCTTTGATATTCAAGTATTGACAAAGAATTTACATTGTTTGGTAGTGCAAATCTCTGCTATCCTACTACCAGGCCATGCTCATATTTTTCAAGAATATTTGCAGCACACTTACGTGTGTACACACGTACTATGGGATGTCAGATAGGCTATACATGTATTTCGGGGTTTACATCCCTGTCAACAGCCTTTGTGAATCTGAAAAAAGATGTTTTGTTTTAGTATTTCCTCAATCGATTTACAACTAACAGGAAGTGAAAAAAATCGAAAACAATGACAGTTTCGATCACAAATGAATCCAAATTACCAAATCTACAAAAATACATATAAAAATTTATAATTTCTTCAGATTTCAGTTTTGTTTCTGATATTTTAAGTTCTCTTACAATTATACATTCTGGCAATTGAAATTAAGACTGTAAACTGTCCATTATCGCCCACTGCAACCAGACTCGATAGTTGTTTTTCGTACCTGCAATAGTCGCCCCTTCTTAGTGAAAATCCATTGCCTCTGGGCGTTTATAGAAATAACTACAGTAAATGTAAAATAGTGACAACAATATGGACCATTTATGTCTTTGTTGCCCCTTGTGACTTCTCTTGTGGCTACAAATTTTAGACTTTTCACACCATATTGACGCAACAGAGTACAGTAATCTTTAAGTCAGATATTAGATCAATCATAAATATTCAGGGAGATTTCAAGTGTTCTGAATGTAAATATTTAAACTTCGACAAAGTTGCCAGTACCAGACAATATGAAAAATCAAGTCTATTTCAATACTTCTTATATGTTCTCGACAACAAAACATGTCTAACATGTCTAATGTAGTATTTACCTACTACATTAATATTAATAGTATTCCCTTTTTGACCAAAAGAGACCACCTCTATAAACGGAAATAGGTCATGGGGAATATTTATTTATTTATGTATTTAAGCTTTATGTCAATACATTATTTAGATAATAAATATATGGAAAGATCAACGGATATAAACATATCAAATACGGAGAGTCTGTTGACAAATCCAACTTACCTGTGTCAGTTTATTTATAGAAATCGCATGGTAAACAATTAATTCCCCATGGAGGAAATATGTGATTTTTGTTGTTAAAGTCACTTGTGTATCGGAAATCTATTATATTTCAAATGATGAAAAAAATCTGATTTTGAGGACGAGTCACACAAAGATTAAGTAAAATTATTAAAAGTAACATGTGACGTACCTAATTTTATTCTTTGCTGATCTGAAAATTTACCAATCTAGCTGGAACTCTTTTGTTCAATCAGTTTAGCACATAAGCTCAAACATACATCATCATTCTTATATAGATTTAAACTCATTTTGTATGCAAATTTATGTTACTGATTTTCAACAAGAATATCTTCACATCAGTAGGCTTGGCTTTGCAGTCGTCACACCAGTTGAATGGAAAAGGCTGCCATAAACTGTCAGAACCCAGCAGACAATAAATGGTTTTAGAAGCCAGCTCAAGACTCGCTTGTTTAATTTTGCATACCCCCACCTTAGTCATACCCTGGCTGGCGCGTCTTTGGATATTGAACCATATCTGTCCCTGGACTCTCCCTTCTTGGACTTAAGTGCATTAGAGGAGTTGTATCAATTTTGTGCTGTATAAATCCTTCTATTATTATTATTATTATTCACACTTTGTTCTTCACTTTGCTTATGTATTTATGCCCACTTGTATAGAATCTAGCTGTACTCCCACGGTCCAAATCCACAAAAGTGAGCACTATATAATGGCACGGGGGAAGTTTTCAAGAGTTTATAGATAACATTTACTTGAGTACACGTAACCACACATTAATAAACATTAAATATTAAGAAACCTATTAGTAAAATATGTCAAAATCTGTTTTTTATTCTCTGCTGTCAGAAAATTGTATCCTGATAACAGATTCCAGGAACTAATCCTTTGTCATTAGTACAGTGTCAAAGATGATATTTTGCTACATTGAATAAAGTCACATCATCTTGAGTGGTCAAGTCACATAGTACCTCTGCATTAAGGTTTAAGAGATGAAGCAAAAATTATCAACATAGTTTACAGCTTCCATAAATTTTGCAAAAGCTCATCAATGTAAATTGAATATAAACCCGAAGATAGTTTTCTGCCTTGTCTATCCCCATTGATCACTTTCACAGTATCAGAAATTATATCATGCCATTTGACAATGCAATAATCCTTTACACGACAACAAATTTCATCTAACCAATGATCACGACAAGCAGGTAAGAAAACTCTGTACAGAAAAACAGACGTTCTTACTTCTCTATTAACAAATGATCAAAAGGAAAATTAAAACACATGATAATCTTATTTTCTTGATTAAAGGATCTTACTTTTATTTATTTATTTTTTTATTTATTTTTTTTTTGGGGGGGGGGGATTTTCTGAACAAGGATGAAACTAGTTTCATTAATGTGGATTTATCTTTGCTTTCAGTGCATTTCTTTGGGTCATGTGAGGGCACAGAGTTAAGAGGATGAAGTACAGGAATGCAAGTAATGTTCCACTTTACAAATATTGAGTACAAGCATGGATCTACCATCCTACCAGTTTAGATTAGGATAAAACTGATTTGTAATCTAGGTGTTTTAGTACCATCTTAGCTTGGTCTGAAAAGTAATCTCAGCCAGAGTAGGAAATAAGTTATTGATAAAGTATTAGGATTACATATTCTACAAAATGTTACCAACCATTTTGTCTATCTTCATAGAAATTCAGAAACTTCATATGTCAGACAATTGAAAATCAACTATGTAAATGTTTATTGGCCACTGAAGTACCGGATTGTCTGACACCTCATGTGGGCTGGTGGGTAGTACAATTGACTAGGAACAGAGACAGACTACCTGGGTTCAATCCCAGGTACAGCAGATACATAGTGGCTCAGATTACCACTTATATTGGCGGTCCTCTGTCATTGGGTTCTATCCCTAGTAACAGACTAAAGATCCTCAGACTTGTCTATAATTTACCATTCTTAAAACTCTGTCTTCCAGTACAGGGATTGTCAGTCACTAGTGATTGGGCTACACTTGTGTAGTTGGGAAGGTCACAGAACACTTTGACATCTATAGTAAAGGATATATTGAGCTGCACATAAATATAGAATACACTTTGCTGGAAATTATATAAAGTCAAATGTGTTCACTCATCCGAAGGCAGTAAACCTTTTTATTACCCTGATGTTATATAGTTGATGCCCTTATTTATCAGTAAAACCAGTACAAATACATAGTAAGTGTAAGTTAAATGGATAAATTACTACTGTATTTGTTTGTTTGTAAAAAATACAGAAATTATATATTATGTATAATGTAACTGGAGAAATAATTATTATATTTTCTACCTTGCAGAAGTTAACAAGGTAACTATTTTTGTTTTAAAATACCATATTTCTATGAATCCCACATATCTAACAATTATAATTTGTTTTTGACTTTCAATCCATGAGTTTTATTTGTATCAAAATAAGTAACTGTGGTATTTGTAAATAAGCCAATGAAATATGGTTTAATTGCACAAATATAATTTTCTTTGAATGCAGATAATAAAGGAACATCAAAGGCATATCCTGGGTCATCGTCATATCGGATCAGATTCTCATTTGAATTGCTTTGGCTGTGGATTCCTTCATTGATGATGGAGGGACCCTATGAAGGACAGCTCTATGTGGTGAATATATTCCAAGTAAAACTGGCATGTGCATTCTGGTCAGATTTTGCACTTTCTTCATAACTATTCCTGTTGTCCACACATCTTCAATTTTAAACATTTCAGTCTGAGCCATATACCGACACGTTTCTTCTACAATGTCTGCTGTAAACATAAATATCCAGCCATTACAATATTCTGGATAAATTTTATCTGGATATTCATTGTGTGAAACATAGAATTTACTTGTTTTATTCCTCATTACAACTGAGGTTTTTTGAAAGAAGCACATGAGATGTCTGGGCTTATTTAAGTGTGGGCGTACTGATTTTATTATTCTTTCTATATCCAATGCTAAATCATCATCTGCTTTCATGAAGACTTTTGCAGTTTTGCAATACATGCGTATCCAGTTCCAAGTAGTGATTGACTTATTGCCAAGACCATAATAACTGTCTTCAAAGTCACCTTGGATGATATCATGGAACTTGTTGCTTTCCTCTTCTATACGTTTTTGCATGCGCATTGTAGAAGCTCTTCCAATAACATACACTAGTTTCACCACATCCTTCAGTACAGTTTTGTTACCCCATGTAGCTCTAATGGCCAAACGCTGATCAAAATTTCTGGCAGCACTGAAGACATAGATCAAAATGTCAAAATTTCTATCCTGACAAACTTTTTCATTAGGTATGACAAACTGCACATTGTTGTATGTCCTTACAGCTTGATACACCTTTTCAGTTGGAATGTCATCCAGAAGGACTTCTGCAGTTGATTCATGTTCCTTGTGTTCAGTGTTAGGAACCTGATGGTGCACCTTACCACAAGAAAAAAGCAAAAAGAAACATGCAAAATATTACAAAACATCTTTATTGTGAGGTGTGGTAATGAATTACACTGACATGTGGTACAGGTCACTTTGTTGAATTTAGCCGACCATTAAATCTTCGCAATTTGATATGACTTACATATTGAATTGAAAACAAATATTAATGAACTAAAATAAATGTATGTACCATTTTACATTACTTTAAATGAAATCTGGTTTATAAATTGTGTATTAATATATATTCCTTGTGAGTGTTTAAAGTAGCATCCTACTATTAATTACAAAGAAATGTTAGACTGCTAACCTCCAATTTCCGTTTCTGAAATTTTTTTTGTATTCCAAGTAACCTTTGTTGTTGTCATTGCTATTGAACTCTTAATTCTGAATTACTTTAATCTGCACAGTTATTACGAATACCCCTGTATTTTATCTCAGGAAATAGCTTAGGCAGTACATGACACAGTAATAGATCCTATAAGATTTTCTAGTAAATACTACATCATTCTTACATTAGACTAAAGATGTACAGTAGATTAGGGGGTGTGGTGGTGCAATGGCAACACACTCGCCTCCCACCTCTGAGGTCAGCAGTTCAAACCCCGGGCCTTATGTGGGAAAGCTGGTAGTTGCTTATCAAGGATCGGCAGTTTGCAGTACAGAACCTTGACGAAATGTATGTACTGGTTTCTCTAGCGACAAAACTAGCCATTGTGATATGACCCGTACAGTGTTGAATGCGGCGTAATACCTCAAATAAATAAATACTCTACAATAATACAATATAAAAACTTCCCAAATGACACATGTACAGAACAAAAGTATCTTGAAAGAATATGGCAATGTCATACAACTGTATAATACGAGTATCAATCATCTTCTTATATTGTTCTCTGTATGTTTTATGGGGGATGTTTTACTTTATTATTCACAGTTTTGTATAATTTACCAGTAAAATATATCCATAGTTACACATATCAAAACCTATGTTCTGGACAAATTGAGATAACTGGGAACCTAATCCCACATGTTAGACTGCCAGACTTGCTTAAATATAACAAATACAGAGGTTGGAAGAATCCAATGGCCTCGAAAGACAAAAAAAAACATCAAATGAATATCTTCACCAAAAATGAAAGATTTTTTTTCAAAGAAAATAGATTATACAATTACCTGTTCACATAATTTCCTGATAATCAAACCCCTTTGCCTTAACATCCACTGGTGATAGCCAATGATTAAGAAAAAACACACACAAATGATAATGTTAGAGCTGATAACTTTCTTCATAATTACATACATAAATATATATTCTTACTTAGTAACCCTTCTGCTTCTTGTTGTTAAAGTCTTACTAAGCCTTTCAAGACAAGTAGTATGTAGAGATTGTATTCTAATGGAAAAATACTGGCCTTGACTGCAAATATGGGTAGTAATGCTGATTATTGGACATAATGACACAACGACGCCACACTTTTATGCTACAGTTATTTTATGAATAGTCCAACACACTAACGTATTTCTTGAAATGGGCAGTCTTATCTGTTGAAATATTGATGCATGCAAATAGGCTCTGGAAAACATTAAAATATTATCTTTGAGATCATTTACAAAGAAGTTGTACTTTATGATATATAATCGCATAACATATCCCAAATGTTCATAATTTATCATTGTAAATTTTTAAATGGAAAGAAATATTTACCAAAATATTATTTTCTCTAAATTCATTAACATTTTTAAAAACTGAATACATTATATATACTAAGTCTATTCATTTCTAACATATTTTTATTCTATTAATCCATTTTAATGGCATTTCCATTGGTGTATTGTAAAACAATTATTGGGGAAGAAAATAAAACTGGGCTAGGATACTAGAAAGGGACTCAGAAGTGAGTAGAGATGAGAACAGTTCAAAACTGTCTCCATTAGTATGAACACAAATGTACAGAAAAGCTCTGATACCAGTACAGGCTTCAACACATCACCGTTTTGCATAGCAGATATGTGCAATGGATTCAAACGACTGATCAGCACACACATTCAACCTTCAGAGATTAAATCCTTTTTCAAAATTGTATCCAAACCGACACACCCCCAGTTAGGCGCATACCCCTAATAGGAATTAGGTTTAGTACCACACAAATTCATGATATGATTTGCTGAGACTGTAACCTTATAGTGGAGAGACAGTGATACATCGCAAAAGGTGTTATCCTCAACACTTCTGCCAATTAACTGAACCAACAACCCCAAGGGAGGACTGGCATGGAATGAAATTACCTAACCACATTGGACATCACAAATAGGTACAAAAGTTTAAGCAAGATACCAGATCTAAGAACTCTAGAGAGTTCAGTAAGCCTATAGTGAATCCACAATTCACCAAACCAAAAATCACCATTTCAAGTGAAGCAGTCACACCTAGAAATCCTAACTTGAAAAGACCTTCTGCATTAACCATAGAGGACAGTATCTATGAAGTAATTTGCAGTAGGTAGGCCACAGGACCAACCTTGGCAACATCACCAAGGGCAATCAGATTACCCCAACCTGAAGAGGGAGCGTGGATACCACCACAAAGATTTAAACAATCGACATTGTATTCCAAAACACAAATTTGGACATATTTGTATTTTTTTACAATGAGCAATATTTATTGTACCAATCATATACAGTAATTAAGAAATAGTTTTATGATATAAATAAATTAAATTCAATATGGTTTTATGTCTTTCATTGCAGGTCTATAGTTTTATGATACCTAACTATATCCAGTCCAATTAAGTATATAATCAACGTCATAATTAATGACAATGACTACATCCATATTTAGTGAATACCTTTAAACAATATGCAGCTGATAGAATAGTCAGATGTAATAGCTCAATTTGTTACAAATTATTAATAAATTATGGTTAAAATTCATACATTTCTCATCAAAGAGTGTAGTGACATACTTTTACCATCAATTACAAAGCTGGTTAACTGCTCACTTATGGACGGTTGCGTCCCTGACGGTTTCAAAACTGCTGTAGTTAGTCCTATTATTAAAAGGGCTACTCTTCCTGCAGATGATTTTAAGAACTATCATCCTGTATCTGGCCTTAGTTTCATATCTAAATTGGTTGATTGAGTGGTTGCTAAGTCATATTCATAACTTAGACAATCCATATCAATCAGCATACAAAACAGGTCACTCGACTGAGACAGCTCTTCTTTCTATAAAAAATAAAGTTCACCTATCTTTGTCAAGAGGCGAACCTATTGCCTTGATACTGCTTGATCTCTCAGCAGCATTTTACACAATTGATTATTCCTCCCTTCTTCATTGTCTTCAGACCTGGTTTGGAATTAGTGGTTCTGTTCTGAAATGGTTCACCTCCTACCTATCTGACCGCTATCAGTCAATAAAAATTGGTTCTTTGTAAACTCCTGTTTGGTGTGCCCCAAGGCTCTGTCTTGGGTCCTTTATTATTTTCTCTGTATACAACCCCCCTTAGTTTGGTTATTGGTAAACACAAAGGGGTAAAGTTTCATTGTTATACAGATGACACTCAAGTCTATATCCATCTATCCCAGAAGAATTCATCTGCTGCCTTTGAAAAGTTGAACAGGTGCCTGGACGATATAAAGGAGTGGATGTCAGCCAGTAAAGTCAAACTCAATCCAGATAAAACTGAGTTTCATGTATTTGGTTCAAAAAGACAGAGGGAAAAATTGAAAGGATTTTTTCCATCTACCATCTTGGGTGGTCCTCTCTATCCTGCTGAGTGGGTCAAGAATCTGGGTGTGTGGTTCGATTCTGATTTTTCCTTGTCCAAACATGTTCAGAATGTCATAAATCTGTCAAACAGTTTAGTCATAGTTTTGCTTTTGATGCTCCTACTGTTTGAAGTGCTCTTCCTAAGGAGATTCGTTCGTCCCCCTCTCTCGCCTCCTTCAGAAAACGCCTCAAAACCTACCTTTATACCAAAGCATACCTTCTTTTGTGTTACTTACCCTTGGCGTTTCTTATCCCCCTCAAACTCTTTCCTGTCCCTGGTCATTGAGATTGTTGACTGTTTTATTGCGCCTTAGAGTCCGTTTTTAATTGGGGAGATTAAGCGCTATAAAAGTCCAATTAGAATTAGAATTACATAACTG
This sequence comes from Sabellastarte sp. h YS-2021, assembly GCA_964017235.1. Lineage (NCBI taxonomy): Eukaryota > Metazoa > Annelida > Polychaeta > Sabellida > Sabellidae > Sabellastarte > Sabellastarte sp. h YS-2021. Next base: position 69,729,481 of record OZ024938.1, read on the forward strand.
CCAACTAGGCTCCCTAATATATGAATAGAGGTCTGGAACTCAACCCTTATAGAACCGGTTCTATTACAGGTACAGCAACCCTATACTACTTCGAAACTGGTTCAGAACCATTTCACAACCAGTACAAACTGGGGTTCACACCAGAATCGCAAAAAGTACTTCAGGGACTCCAGACATAGATTATTCATAGCCTCTTATGATACTTCTTCAAAATATCAATAATAGTAGAAGTACGTTTCTGGGCAGAGAATATCAGAACAAACAGTTGGTCAAGGTTTTGTACTGGAAATAGCTAACCATTGGTAAGCAAGTACCAACATTCCCATTTAAGGTCGGGGGTTTGAACTTCTGACCTCAGAGGTGCGAAGCGAGTCTGTTATGACTGTTCCACCATGGCCCCCTTTCTTAGTCTTATAGGAAGGCATCAAGCCTTATAGAAACTATAAGCAAAATGACTACAAATAGGAAAAAAAACTCTTGCTTAAATAATAACATATTATGAAAATTCAAACTTTCCATTGTAGTACATGTGCACAAATAATCAACAATAACATCCCATTTATTGTGCAAAACGTTACCTCCATTTGTTTCTCTTCACTTCCATTGAAAAAAATTGTAATTTTACAGTTATATGGAGCCCCTATTAGGACAGTGATTTTTATTTTAGCATGTATCAAGTCTTGATCATTAGGTGATATCTTGAGCACCAGTTGTTCTATGGTGATCACCACTTATTTACCAAGTGATCTTATTATCATCAGAGTATGTTGTGCTTACCACATCATTCAGTGAGTACCTGATCATCCAGGGGACATTACACTATCCAGTGATTACATTTAAATAAGTTATGATCACAAGATGATTGGGACTAGAGGGATAAGAGGGATGGCCAGAATTTTGCAGAGGGAGTCACAATATTTTAACTCTTGCTAGAGTTCCAGTGAGAAATGACAGCTTACTACAATGAGTAAAATGTATATATGCTTTAAGGTCTCCATAGGGTCTCCGCACAATTATGCAGAAGCTTAGTATTAAAATGTACACCATTGCATCAACCAACATAAACAAGTTTCTATTGAGAAAAGTATTCAAATCCTGAAAAGTTCCATTCTGGTGGCAAAGACATTTTACTCAGACAAAAAATCACAGAAGTAAAGGCACCTCACATTTCACACAATTTTCTGCGATCTTTATAACCCCAAAACAAGTAGGTTTGAAATGACTTATTATAAATGCACGCTTATAATTTACACTTATGACCCATATTTCAAAGAATTTATGTCTTAAGATCATTGCAGTACCTGATGTTACAAACCTCTTGTCCTTGATAGTTCTTTCAAACTTTCCACAGGGATGTGCACTTCTGTGATCTAATGATATAATCTCGTGAAATGTCAACCACGGTTTCCTAGAAAGATTTTTATTTGTAATGTATCCCAATGTGTACAAGATATATAGGAAAACTTCCCAAATATACAGAAAAATATCACAAATGAAGATTACAATATAAAATAAGTGTACAGCACAAGTATTATATTGTTCATCTGAGTGATATATTTTCTCTTTATATGTCTAATGAAGGATCTTTTAGTTTTATAAGTGAATATTTAATGAGAAAATGTGAATAAGGATGTCAAAAAGCATGGGAAACATTGAAAATGAAAACCTCAATCTTTAAGTTGCAATATCTCAGTCATTCCGGAGTGGCTTTTACGCAACAAACACCAGCAGAAGTGATATATAAATAAGTTTCTAATGATATATAATACATATTAGTATATTATATAGTTTCTGAGATATTAGTTAAAAACTGAAAGTTATTGACACTTATTATCCATGATACGGAGGTGCTGTTATATGCAAAAAATACATATCCCACTCCATATATATATTATATATTTTGAGGATAATATTTTTGGCTTACTTTTTGCAGTATCGCAGCCTTGGGTAGTACTAAAAGAGAAGAAATGATACCTGTTTGTTACTAGATAGTAGTTAATGTGACGACTTATGACATAGAAAAAACAACATTTCCATTGCGTTGCCTCCATTTTAACGTTAATTGACCATGCTATGATTTACACAAATGATTCAAAGCCAAAATAAAATGAAGATGATTTTGGAATGAAGTACGACTTCTTGTTGATATTAACACAAAAGTAATGAACATAGCTTAATTAAATTTCATGTGGCTAAGATATAGTCAAAGAAAGAAAGAATATATTACATTTTAGAAAAGGTCAGGATCATATTTCAGATACTTCGGAAATGTCAGAAATACTTCCTTCAGAAGATCTGGATTTTCTATGTGTTTTCTAGGCTGTACTCACATATGTACAGAGAGTGAGAGAGAGAGAGAATTTTATTTATTTAAGTGCCACCTGTACACAATTAACAGAAAAACATACAGTAACAAGTTGACATAAAGCAGCCAGCCCTAAACATCAGGGCTTATGAGGCACTGTTGATACATAAATAAAATTGCAACAGAAGATATTAGATGTCTTAAAATATATATAGACTAACAAAAACATACATCAATGTGAAAAATAGGATTTATGTTTAGCTAAAATGTTTAACAAGAAGTTTGTAAAAATCAGAATATTTTCCTTTTGCATAAGAATTAAAAATTTTTCTGAGCATGAGAGTGTCCTCCAGTTTTTTTGTATACTGCACATGTTATTTTCAAAATTATATCTTTCGTTGTTATACCCACTAAAATAAAAGGCTAGATGGTTTTCGTCTTCTACACCTGTGTGACAGATTTGACAAATTCAATCTTCAAACTTTATATTTTGCCATCGCCCAATTTCAACTTGAAGAGGTAAGGTGCCAAATCTTAATTTTACAAGTAGAGACCTTACCTGTCTATTTTTAATTTTATACACATATGGTTCCAAATGGGGATTTTCTTTAAATGTACAGTATATTCTTAACTTTGGACTAGTAGTATTTTTTGTTTTCCAGTTGTTTCCTTCCATTTGGCATAGAATACTTTTACACTGATTAATGTCAACTAATGTCATGTTCAGAAAAGAGTCACGTAAATTAAGAGTTGATAAAAGATTTTCAATCTCCTTGCACCAGGAGAATTTGTATTTATTGTGATAATCCCATTCAAAAACTTTACGCAAGAGCCTTGATTCACTAGTTTGACATAGCTTATTCCAGAATTTTAAAACTTGTATTTTCCTTCGTACATTACACGGTACCCAATCCATGTCACAGTATACAGCAGTCGTGGAGGCAGTTTTTTGAGCCCCTAAGAAAAAATTTCATTGCTTTATTTTGAACACTGTCAGTTTGACTTAACTGTTTGATACCCCACGAGGCTGCGCTATAATCCAAAATGGGGGCTACACACATACAGAAAAGTTTTTTTGTAAGTGTTGTAAGTCAGACCATTTAAGTAGGTAAATTTATTCAGAATGCAACCAAGTGCTCTGTTTCCTGAGTTAGCCAGAACTGTGACCATCTTGCCCACATCAATATATTCATTAAACATCACGCCCAGGTACTTATACTCATTTACCAGCTCCACCAGTTCTTCTCCCAGTCTAAAATTAAACTCTGTCAAAGGTTTAGATTGTTTTCTGAAATGAATGACCTGTGATTTTTTACTGTTAAATTTGACACCCCATTTTTCCCCCAATCAAATAAAGTATTTAACATTTTTTGCAAATCTTCCTCAGTTTGGGCTGATAATGCTGTGTCATCTGCATACAAGAGCATAGAGATTTTATATCATCATTATTCAGAGGTATACCCAAGCCTAAGTTATTTATCTCTTGAACAATATCATTTGCAAAAATATTAAACAAGGTTGGGGATAATGTATCCCCCTGACGTACTCCAAGAATGCTGAGAAAACTTTTTGTCAAATATCCGTTAATATTTACACAACATTGGCATAATTTATAAATATTTTTGATGATTTGATAGCCTTTTCCCGTAACACCTTTTGTATTAGTTTAAAAAACAAACATGATCTATTAACTTTGTCAAAAGCTTTTTCTGCATCAATAAAAGCCACAAAAGTTGGCTGACTCTTTGTCTTTCTGTTCTTTAATATATTCAACAGAGTAAACATATGATCTTTGCAGTTACAAGATGGTCTAAAATCATTTTGTTCATCACACAGTTTGCAATTCTGCTCAAGAAAATCAGAGATTCTTTTATTAAGTATGGTGGTAAATAGTTTGTACACAGTCGAAAGGAGGCTAATTGCACAGTATTGTGTTGGAATACGGAAATCCTTAGTTGAGTTTTTTGGTATAGGTTTAATGATTGCTGTTCGCCATAGACTTGGTATAACAACAGTTTCCAATATATAATTATATGATTTAGCTAAAAGATTGACTGAATTTTCATTCTTAAATATTTCATATGATAGGTTATCAGGGCCCATAGATTTTCCAGATTTAGAACGATTTACTGTACAGCAAAGTGCATGATTTACTATTTTGGATGATAAAACTGTGAGATCAAGTAAAGTGGCCAGAAATATGTCCCTAGTGGCCTAATGGGTCAGCAAGTTTGGGATCTAATCACAGGCTGTCACCTCTGTACGGATTTGACACTATCAAGTGACAATACTGAGGGCCTGTATCAATATAACCCTGGCTTTTGAAGGGGGACATTAAACAATAAAGCAGTAAGAATATTCCTCAGTCCTAACTCTTTGAATAACACACCTTGATGTGCTTCAACAAATAATATGTTCATTTGAGTTGTAGTCTAATTTAGCAAATTCTTCATATGTGGCCCAGTTGTTCATGCATATTCAATTTGAATTGTTCCTTATGTTTCATAAGTTAACACAATATTATTGTTTGTCATGTAAAATATTGCTTTCAAGATAACACCTTTAAATGTGATGGGGTGCAAAATGTCATGGGAATCAGTATATCTCATTACACCGGAATTGAGTACTCACACATTATGAAGGTTTGTAAACTATTTTCCTTATTTGGACATGACACCTGTATCCTTATATGGGATATGTCTCCTACGGCCTTTTTACACATGACATAATGTGTCATACAAGATTGAAATAATATCAGGGTCACTGAAATTAGAAGTCACACAAGTCATATATTGATGGTGGTAAGTGATTTAGGAAATGAGTTGTGTCTGTAAAATAAGTCCAGACACTTCGCATATATTTATGCCGTGTATGACTGAAGTAATATAAAAAAATATGATTAAGGCATGCCTGTCTGGAATTCATGAATCTCATCTGTAAATGTTTTGATGTCCACTGCAGCATATATTAGTTACATATATTCTATGTATTGATCATCGCAGTAATCCACTCTTTTATTAGAATTTTATGTTGACAAGATTGCACTAACGATAACTACTAGAAAGTGCTCGTAGAACACCAAACTCTTCCAAGGTAGCCAGCAATCTTTATATTTAGGCAGACATTATGGTGGTCATTTGGTATTTTAACTAGGGATGGGTCGGTAGTTCCGGTATCTCGGTGTCGAGACCATTTTACTGAAATACCGTGATGAGATTTTACAACCGCCACTTCACTTTTCTGCACATATAATGGAAGGAAGAGTTAAAATATTAGAAACATACCCAAAATCTGAAGAAATTATAAGCTTTTATCCCATATTTTCGTCCATTTACAGACTTTTATAGCGATACGTTGAGCAGAACTGCCATGTTTTGGTTACGACACTTTATAACCTCAATTTCGCTTGTCAACTCATATAAATGAAGGAAAACTTAAAATGGTGGACAGAAACCAGAAATATGAAGATATTATACCTTCTTTTATTGCGACATTGTTATCCTAAACGTCCATGTTTGTTTGGGGAGAACTAAAACGCGGAGTCCCGAATTCGGTACGGTTTTGCATTGGCGACATCCTGATGTACATATTTTTCATACCGACCCATCCCTAAGTTTAACCCATCTTTCTAGATAGTACAACTATGATAGGTATCTCAATATTGTAATTCAGGCAGACATTTTTGTGCTCTTTTGGCATTTTAACCCATTTTAGTTGAAAGTCGGACTATGATAATCTCAGACAAAAGCTTCAAACTATAGAAAATGGGACTGTTGAAGATTTGGGACTTTTTCACTTACCAAAAATTAATGCTTTTCCAAAAATTAATCACTTCTTCATTTGGTTAGGACCTACCTTCATAATTTGTTTATTTGGGTTTTTATGTCGCTTTCAACACTGTATATGTCATATCATGACAGTTAATTTTGTGGGCAGAGGAATCCAGTATATGCAGTTGGTCAATGTGCTGCACTTAAACTGCCACCATAAGCAACTACCAATTCTCCCACATAAGGTCAGGAGTTTGAACCACCGACCTCACAGGTTGTAGGTGAATGTTACCACTGCACCACTGTGGGTCCACATTTAATAAAGAAGCATTCAGTACTTTTTCAGTAATCAGCAAAATAATTCTGTGAAAAACATGACAGCCACATGAATTAAGATGCTTTAAAAGTTAATAAAGCTTTGTATGTACTTAAGGGGTGTACAGCTCTACTGTCTGCAAAACCTTTCAAAATATTCAAATCAGACCAGTATATTTAACATTCTGATGTTATGTCACCTGTAAAAGGAAAAGAAAATATTCTGTGACCTTGAAACTACATTATATAATATGAGAACTTCCAAAATAAGACATGTGACAAAATGCTGTGACTGATGTTCATAATATTATATTATTTATTTGGGGTGTTACGTCGCCTTCAACACTGTACAGGTCATATCAAGATGGTTAAGGTTCTGTACTGTAAACTATCGACCATCAGTAAGTAACTACCAAATTTCCCACATAAACGAATGTGAACAGGAACGCAAAACTCCACAACATGCCAACAAATGGTTCATAAACAGCGAGATTTTTTGGCAGCAAAGAGACAGTCAAAACTGCTGAATAGATAATTTCAACACAATTCTGTCGGATTTTGACTTTATTCAACATGTGTCAACGCCTATGCACATACAAGGACATATCCTTGATGTACTCTGCACTAGTAAATCCCTAACTTCCTCAGATCACCATTATGTAAAGGGTGGCATATCAGACCACCTGGCTGTCTTTTTTACCACAACATTTCCTGCAGAGTAAAATGCTTAAAAATCAGAAAACTTAGCAAGATAAACAAAACTGAATTAATATCTGATATTGCAAATTCTGAGCTTATCCAGGCTCCTTACAAAACAGCCAGTTTACTATCATACCAGTATTTTCATACCCTTAGAAATTTACTGGACAAGCACGCACCTGTACATGAACGCAAAACTCCACAACATACCAACAAAGGCTTCATAAACAGCGAGATTTTGGCAGCAAAGAGATGCAAGTCCAAACTCGAGAAGGAGTGGCGAAGGGACAACTCTGCCATTAATCGTAGTAGGTATAGAGCTGCAGTGAACCATTTCAACCACCTCCTTTAATGTGCGAAGACCAAATACTATAGTAATATGGTTAAGGAAAATGAGGATAACCCCAAGGCCTTGTGGAATTCCATAAAGAAAGTCCTTCATAGATCACCAAAAATTGTGCTTCCAGATCATACTACCATCAACAGTTTAATCAACACTTTTGGCAGGTATTTCACAGACAAAATTGCTAAACTAAGATTTGGATTATTGTCTACTGATGTCGATCTCCCTGTCACAAGTTCCTACAAAAATAAGTTTGTTTCCTTCCGAACCATCTCAGAAGAAGAAGTCCTTAAAATCATTAAGTCTACACCAAATAAATCATGTGACTTGGATCCAATCCCAACATCATTGGTCCTAGATTGTATCAGTGTGCTCTTGACTCCAATTACAAATATTGTGAACTACTCCCTACAGGAGGGCAGTTTCCCATCCTGTTTTAAGATGGCACATGTTACACCCTTGTTGAAAAAAGCTGGTCTTGACAGAAATATTCTCAAGAATTATCAACCAGTGTCAAGCCTCAGCTACATCTCCAAACTTACAGAGAAAGCTGTGCCTAGACAGATAAATGAGCACATTGCCAAATAATTTAACAATCCAATTTTTATTAATATATCACTTCATCACTTCACATACAATATTCAGTTCCAGATATATAGCACACTGCAGTGTGTCAGTAAATAACAAGAGGATGTCTGGGTTAAGCTCAAGGAGCTGGTGTAACCCATGGAGTATCCTCAGAGTTCTTGTCCCTCAGCCTGCCAGTGTGTCCCTGTACATTAAGAACTTGTCTTATATATATACCATACACAAAGCTAAGCTAGCCTCATTTTGGAAAAAGTAAAGCATCAAAATTATTGGAGTATAAAGCTATGGTCATCATTTAGGGGGAATTATATAAACAACAATTATATAAACAACAAGTCACTAAAGCTTGCAATTGCAACTGTACTTTAGAATATACATATTAAATAATTGGATAGTTAATAACCTAACTTTTACTCATATGGCTAGTGCAACTATAAAAAGTGGGACATCAGTGTGAATTTATATCTATTGGACATGGTGGGTGAATCTGTCAAAGTGTAGCATTTCATACACTCACATTCGCATTTATTTAAGTGTGAACAAATGGAATGTTTACATATAGAAATAAACAAAAATATAAAATTGATTGACATGTTAAGATTCTTACCCTCAAAATATATAAAACAAACATAAACATATAATTAATGTGGCAATCATTCCCTAAGATATAAAGAGTTCTATACTCATTAATTACAGTAACATTAAGATAAATACATAGCCTATGTTATGACTTATGATTCCTGAAAATATACATTGAATTCAGAAGTCCATCTTCTCGTAATATTATACAAATTGGTAGCACAAGTATTACATTATTTATCTACATGAGTGATTTATTTTTGTGTATGTATAATTAAGTATCCCCACCATTTTGTATATATAATTGGTAGAATAGCTGCATATTACTAAATGATTAAAAAACGAAGTCACTGGGTTACCACAGATATAGTTAAGAGTAGTTTAAGTGTTCCTTGCAAATTAGCAAATTTTGTCTGTAACTAGATTCTTTAGATAATAGTAAACGTTCATTTGAGCAAATATATCTGCAGTTTCAAAAATGAGCTTTTGGAAATAAAATCACAAATAATGAATATTCTTATCAATGTGAAGCTACAAATATAAAATCATAACATTTTGAAAAAATATTATAGAAAACATTTTTTTTTTCGATTACAATGACTTTGTATAGATTAAGCAACCATATTTACATACACATAATAACGATACATATATTGATCTTTATTAAACATTTCATTGTGGTTGTTTGATTAAAACTACAACAAAGAAACTAGTAATAGTACACTAATTTAAGGCAAGTTATTACAGTGGTTCTTCTTTGCATAAAAACATTGAGTGGATCCAGATATATATTTTTGTTATGCAAATGAGTGAGAAAAATCCCAATATTTTTGCGCACCATGTTTTATGATATTAGGTGGTTTATACAAGAGAAGATAGGAAATACAAATTGGATAATAGTCCATAGACTAGCCTTATAACTTGGCCTGATTAAAATTAGCAAAGGGCTATTAAGAACAAATTATACTTATCAATTGTACACAGTTCCACATTGGTGAATTCTACTTCTAAGGTCGGAATTCAAGATATAAATTTTCTTGGCAGTAATTGCATTGTGGCTTACAGTACAAAACCTGGTCAACTAGTATTTACTGGTTTTCTCTGCCCTTCCAACTACCTGTCACAATATAACCAATACGCTGAATAAATAAAGATATTGTACAGTCTTGCAATACCCAGGTCATATTATTACGAACTGAAGTCACATGCAATAGCCAAATGGGTTCTCGTACTTTCCTTGTATTTGGTTTGCCCCACTTTGTAACTTTGTATGATGCCTTCTTTGGCATTTGACACAACTCAGAACACAACGGCGCACCAGATTTGTAGAGTTATATGCGCTGGAGCAGTGTGAACGGTAGCATGATGGAAATAGGGGCAGCTTGGTGTTTGATATGTACTGCTGAGATAGATTCTAGGGTCTTTTTGGAGCCACAGGAATGAGGTTAGCAGCGAGAGTAGAGATATGTACAGAAAAGATATTGAGGAAAGGTGTGACTTTTCCATTATAACAATTTTGCTTGTACATTTGGTTCACACAAAGCTATTCAGATTCTCATTTTAATAACTCTGGCTGTGGATTCCTTCATTGATGATGGCAGGACATGGTGAAGGACAGCTCTATGTGGTTCATAAATGCCAAGCAGACCTTTTAACTGAATCCTAGTCAGATTTTGCACTTTCTGCATAACCAGTCCAGTTGTCCACACGTCTGCAATTTTAAACATTTCAGTCTGAAGCATATACCTGCACATTTCCTCTACAATGTCTCTTGTGTACAAAAAGGCCCAGCCATTACAATAATCGGGATACAACTTGTCTGGATATTCTTCCTGTGTAACATAGAATTTATTTCTTTTATCCCTTATTACAGGTGACTTCTCAAAGAAGTAGCACATGAGATGTCTGGGCTTATTTATATATGGGTGTACTGTTTTTATCAGTCTTTCCATATCAAATGCTAAATCATCATCAGCTTTCATGAAGACTTTTGCAGTGTGACAATACATACGTATCCAGTTCCAAGTAGTGATTGACTTATTACCAAGACCATAATAACTATCTTTAAAGTCACCTTGGACAATATCATTGAACATTTTGCTTTCTTCTTCTATACGTTTTTGTATGCCCGCTGAAGAAGCTCTTCCAATAACATATACTAGTTTCACCTCATCTTTCAGTACAGTTTTGTTACCCCAAGTCGATCTGATGGCCAAACGTGGTGCAAAATTTGCTGCAGCACTGAAGACATATATCAGGATGTCAAAGTTTGTACCCTGACAAAAGTTTTCATTAGTTATGATAAATTGCACATCGTTGTAGATTCTCTCAGCTGGAACGTCAGCCTGGGTAGATTCCTTCAGCGAATCATTTACTCTGAATGCTGTGTCAAGAAAATGTTGGTTTACCTTAACATAAGAAAAAACAAAATAGTATATATTGTTAACTATAATACTTCAGTTTTGTTATTGTTGGGTGTGCTGTGAGTGGGTGGGACACAGTGGTAATACATTAGAGTTTGCTAACAACGTTTCATAAATGTTCCTTGCAAAAACATGCAACATAATTAATCAATACGGAATAAAGCCATTATAGGGGGAGTTTTGTTTGCGAACAGTATCTGAACTGTGATTTTTTTACAAGTATTTCTTTTAAATTAATTGGAATTATGCAAGTCAATAAAGATAAATACACTTGTTTTAATCATCTACAGTACTGAATGACCTGGGTACTGATTTATATTACAAACTTTATTGACCCAACAACCAATAAACCCACAAGTAAAATAGCTTATAAAACACACTTACATAAAACTTTGGAGGATTGTATTCATTACTTCCACAAAATTTATGACAGGGGATGAAAAAAGGCTGGTCGTTGTACACTTGGGTTTTTCAAACATTGACAAAGTTTGTAAAAATAATGTACAGTCTCTCAAGAACTCTGTACTGACATGTATAACACACTTTACTGCTCCAATAATTAATAAATCCACAAGGGAAAGAAATTACGTGGTGAAGTCATTTGCCACGTAAAAACCGTAACCTTGTGCAGTTAAAACCTTATGAAATTACGTCACACATAGAAATCAATGACATGTAACGTAGCGGAAAGTACATACGGACATCAAAAATGTTGTTCGCAAACTCTCTATTGTCTCCGACACCTAAGATCAGTTTTGGACCATAACTGGGTGACATTTTATCCCAAATTTCAACTTAATTGGAAGCTGCAGCTGATCAAACAATTATTCTGAGACAAATAGTGAAAATTCCAATTTGTTTAAAATCAACCAGTCTCAACAACTCAGTTAATTTATTAGCGGTATATGTGCTTGACAATTACATACAATCTGAGGTCATGGGATTCCGAGCGGTTTCCCAACAATGTTTGCGTAACTTGAAGATCAAAATGCGCAAATTAATAGGTGGACTACACAGCTCATGAATATTTATATGTGCCTAGGAAATAGTTGAGGGTTCCACGGGATTTGTTAAAATTTTATTACTTGAAGATGAAAATTTGGAACTACTCATTAATATTCATGAGGTATCGGTATTCTGTATGGTTTCCCAACATATTTTATCTGTATTTTATACGAATTGATGGTATTATTATTGAATTTGCGATGCTGTGACTTTAGTCAAAAACTTGAACCCATGATGCCGTGACAGGGGTCACTTTGTAGTAAAAGTCCCAAAATATTTGCAAAAAAATGCAACCACCACCTGAGAGTATACATTATTTTAATAACCCTCTTGCAGTAAAGTAGGCGCCACGGTGGCAGAGTGGTAACACTCTCACCTCCCCACCTCTGAGGCCAGGGTTCAGTTCCCGGATCGGCCTCAAGTGGGAAAGCTGGTAGTTGCTTGCCGTTGGTCATCAGTTTATTTCCTCTGCCCTTCCAACTACCCATTGCGATATGACCTGTACAGTGTTGAAAGCGATGTAACACCCCAAATTAATAAATAAAAAAATCTGGCAGTAAAGTGTTGTTACCCCATGAAAGCCTGATGACCAAATGCTGATGTGTACTTATAGTGGTGGTTAACCATTTCACGCCCATTTATCTATTCAAGCCAACCCCAAAATCAGTTAAAGACAATCACAGTTACACAATAAATCACCAATGTACATGTATGTGGTCAGTTTTATAATGATTTATGACATGGTAAACATATTTTTTGTTCAAAAGGTGAGGCTTTAAGAAAGATTTACATGCAACGTGTGACCAACAACTCGTACCCACAAAGCGTACATTTTATAAGAATAAACATTATTACCGTACGTGGGATTTTATATTTAATTAATAGATATGCTGCTTGAAGAGAGGATATTGTATGTAAGAATGTATGTTTAGTTACAGATCAAATACTTCAAATTTTCGTACTTCCATGGGGGTTTCCTGGCAATATTTTAAACAGAGTGTCTTCGGAACCGACAAGGACGGGTCACAATTCTTTTAATTTCAGAACCATCATGTTCATATTATAACTGTTCTGAAGCCACGGTGTATTTTAAAATAAAAAATGTGCAAATTAGAAAACGTGAGGTCACTGAATTCCATGGGTGTTCCCTAGAACTATTGTAAAATAAAATAGGGCGTGGCTGCGGTACGGTAAAACCGTTCCCTAAAAAAAAAGCTACAGTACGGATTGCTGCACTCCAGAACTTTGTCTTGAGTGTGGTTTCAGTAATAATTGTTTTCATTGGTTAATTGAATTAATCACGTTTGCAGACGAAAAAAATAGACTGGTTGTCTATATCTCCCATGTGTAAAATATGGCAGGAAATACCCATCCTACCCTAATATTTTCTTAAGTCTGTGTGTGCAAGTACTAGGATTTGATATTCTATTTGTAAAATATTGCTAGAAAACATCAACTAATTGAGGTAAGAGTGTCTCCAGTGAGGTTTCAGTAACAAATTATTTCATTGGTTAATTAAATTAATCACGTTTGCAGACAAAAAGTAGACTGGTTGCCTAGATCCTCTGTAAAATATGGCTAGAAACCCCATCGTGACCTCATATTTCCTTAAGTCTCTGTGTGCAAGAACTAGCATTTGATATTCTATTCGTCAAATATTGTTAGAAGTAAAATATTGCTAGACTTCTGTTTGTAATGTAATGGGATATTTAACCACACTCCAGTCAGTTTGCTGGAATACGGCAAATCAATGCTACCATACTGTAGAATTTCTTCTCGAGTGCGGTGTTTTAGGGTAAATTATAAAAGTCGGAACCGGATTCGGAACCGGATTTTTTTCCCGGATCGCACCTCTATCGCACCTCTTTATCGCACCACTAGATCTACATCGGCACATATAGATCTACAAGGACACAGCTCTCCTCTGTAGTTTCCTAACAATATTTTATAAAATGGACGTCTCGATGAAGATGAAATACTTTAAACTACAGAACTCACGGCCATAGCATCCAAGTCATTAATATTCATGAGGTGATACAAGGACACAGATCTCCTCTGTAGTTTCCTAACAATATTTTATAAAATGGACGTCTCGATGAAGATGAAATACTTTAAACTACAGAACTCACGGCCATAGCATCCAAGGCATTAATATTCATGAGGTGATATGAGGACACAGATCTCCTCTGTAGTTTCCTAACAATATTTTATAAAATGGACGTCTCGACGAAGATAAAATACTTTAAACTACAGAACTCATGGCCATAGCACCCAAGTCATTAATATTCATGCGAAAATATGAGGACACAGATTTCCACTGGGATTTCCTTGCAATATTTTATAAAATAGAAGCATAGACGAAGATCAAATGCTTTACACTACAGGACTCACGACCATAGCACCCAAATTATTAATATTCATGAGGAGATATGAGGACATAGATTTCCCCTGTAGTTTCCTTGCAATGTTTTATGAAATAGAAGCATATAGACGAAGATGAAATACTATAAACTACAGAACTCATGGCCATAGCACCCAAGTCATTAATATTCATGAGAAGATATGAGGACACAGATTTTCCCTGAAATTTCCTTGCAATATTTTATATATTAAATATGTTCTAGCTTTCTATAGTTACACTACAGTAAACCTATGCAGATACAGTTAAGCTATTAGTTGAGTTAATTTTCTTTTGATGAATTGACTGTTTAAATTGAGCTCTAAGGTCATAGTACCCAAGTCATTTATAGAGTCATTATGCGCTCATCCAAGTCCCGGATCACTTGTGGTGCTACAGAACCACTGATGCTACAGAGGTCTAGGAGAATGTTATTTATTATGACATACATATTAAATATGTTCTAGCTTTCTATAGTTACACTACAGTAAACCTGTACAGATACAGTTAAGCTGTTAATTGTGATAATTTTCTTTTAATGAATTGACTGTTGACCTCTAAGGTCATAGCACCCAAGTCATTTATAGAGTCATTATGCACTCATCCAAGTCCCGGATCACTTGTGGTGCAACAGAACCACTGGTGCTACAGAGGTCTAGGAGAATGTTATTTAGTATGACATACATATTAAATATATTCTAGCTTTCTATAATTACACTACAGTAAACCTATACAGATACAGTTAAGCTGTTGTGATAATTTTCTTTTAATGAATTGACTGTTGAGCTCTAAGGTCATAGCACCCAAGTCATTTATAGAGTCATTATGCACTCATCCAAGTCCCGGATCACTTGTGGTGCAACAGAACAACTGGTGCTACAGAGGTCTAGGTGAATGTTATTTATTATGACATACATATTAAATATGTTCTAGCTTTCTATAATTACACTACAGTAAACCTATACAGATACAGTTAAGCTGTTGTGATAATTTTCTTTTAATGAATTGACTGTTCAGCTCTAAGGTCATAGCACCCAAGTCATTTATAGAGTCATTATGCACTCATCCAAGTCCCGGATCACTTGTGGTGCTACAGAACCACTGCTGCTACAGAGGTCTAGGAGAATGTTATTTATTATGACATACATATTAAATATATTCTAGCTTTCTATAGTTACACTACAGTAAACCTGTACAGATACAGTTAAGCTGTTAATTTTGATAATTTTCTTTTAATGAATTGACTGTTGACCTCTAAGGTCATAGCACCCAAGTCATTTATAGAGTCATTATGCACTCATCCAAGTCCTGGATCACTTGTGGTGCTACAGAATCACTGGTGCTACAGAGGTCTAGGTGAATGTTATTTATTATGACATACATATTAAATATGTTCTAGCTTTCTATAGTTACACTGCAGTAAACCTGTACAGATACAGTTAAGCTGTTAATTGTGATAATTTTCTTTTAATGAATTGACTGTTGACCTCTAAGGTCATAGCACCCAAGTCATTTATAGAGTCATTTTGCACTCATCGAAGTCCCGGATCACTTGTGGTGCTACAGAATCACTGGTGCTACAGAGGTCTAGGTGAATGTTATTTATTATGACATACATATTAAATATGTTCTAGCTTTCTATAGTTACACTGCAGTAAACCTATATAGATACAGTTAAGCTGTTAATTGTGATAATTTTATTTTAATGAATTGACTGTTGAGCTCTAAGGTCATAGCACCCAAGTCATTTATAGAGTCATTATGCACTCATGCAAGTCCCGGATCACTTGTGGTGCTACACAACCACTGGTGCTACAGAGGGTCAGACGTCCATATTGCTAGGAAACTACAGGGGAGATCTGTGTCCTCTTATCTTCTCATGAATATTAATGACTTGGGTGCTATGATCGTGAGTTCAGTAGTTTAAAGTATTTTATCTTCGTGGAGACGTCAATTTTATGAAATATTGTTAGGAAACTACAGGAGAGATCTGTGTCCTCATATCTTTTCACAAATATTAAGGACTTGGGTGCTATGATCGTGAGTTCAGTAGTTTAAAGTATTTTATCTTCGTGGAGACGACCATTTTATAAAATATTGTTAGGAAACTACAGGGGAAATCTGCATCCTCATATCTTCTCATGAATATTAATGACTTGGGTGCTATGGCCGTTCATCGCACCCCATCGCACCTCGTCGCACCCATCGCACCCCTCCGATAGCACCTCCAGTAGTCCGGGTTTTATAAGGCACCGTGTTTTACCGTACTCCAGCCACTTCGAATAAAATATGCAAATTAGAAAACGTGAAAAGACAGAACTCTGTGGGGTTTCCTAGCAATATTTGAAAATAAATTCTGCAAATGGGGTATGAGCTGTGTACGAGTTGTTGGTCACGATCTGCTATGGTCATGAGATGAGGGTGGATGTGAATTGGTTCACTAACACTAACAGAGTTGAAGATGTATATCAGAATGTCAAAAACATAATTCCTCATAAGTTATTTTATAAGCTTCATATTGTCATTTCTTCTTGAAGTTTTAATAAACTTTTAATAAAAAGATAATCTGAATGATTTCTCCAAATAATTTTATTTTCTATTGTATTCTAAGCTATAAAAATGTAATTTATTAGGAACTGACTACCTTTTGGACCACGAGGTTATCATGAACATAAACAAGCAAACAAACATTCTTAAAAACATAACTCCCCACTCGGAGGTTAAGAAATCGCTACACAGAACTGACACATTACTATAAATAAATCCATTTTTTAGAATTACCCGTGCACAGATGTTCCTGATAGTGGAAGCACCTCCTTTTGATAATCCATAGTAATATCCAATTATTAATAGCAAACAAGCAGAAGTGATAACACTTAACACACTGATTTTCTTCATGGCTGTATCAATATAGAAACATTTGTGTGTGTTCTAACTTTGTAACTCCTCTGCTATAGGCCCCCAAAGTTCTTACTGAAGTCTCCCTATGTGACTAACTGGCAAAAACTAAGTTTCCATAGAGAAATGTTTTGCTTGAGTGCATACAACAAGAATGGCTGGTCAAACGTGTACCTATATATACCTGACACAAATGCTCAGTGAGTGAAATCCCCTATTTAATAGAAAAAAATGGCATAATGGCACACCCAACGGAATGGGTAAGCTGATGAATTGAAGTGTGTATTGATTCACATGTAAAGCGGAAGTATTGAAATGCTACACATCTTTTACTCCTTTTATGCAACCCCCCCCACACACACACCCATATAAGTACCAGTCCTGTTCAAGCTCATAGCTACTGACCCCATTTCACTGTCCAGCTGAGACGATATCCAAGAGGATTATTAGACTCTATTTATTGGTTTCATGTCTAGACAAGTTGAGCATTGCATCTTTTGGTGATAATTTGGTCTGGCTTTGGGTGTCAGTGTGTGTTTAAACAAAAGACCTTTACTTCACAATAATGGAATCACCTAATATGTATATCCCACTTAATGAGTGATTACTGCACTTTTTATGTTTTATTGAACAATTCTAACATACATATATATTTCTAATATATATTGTACTTTCTTTTTCTAGTAGGTATATTGTTAAGCTCTTGTAAATGATTAGATATTATTATTATGTCCACCCCCCTGGGGGGTGGATATATTATTTTTGCTTTTTCCGCCGTCCGATGTCCGATGTCCGTTGTCCGATGTCCGATGTCCGGCGTCCGATGTCCGGCGTCACGCATGGTTTCCGCTCATTTAAAGGAAAAGTATTAGAGCTATTGTCACCAAATTTGGTATACAGGCTTATTGGGTCAGTAGCTTGCTTGGGATTGCTTTTGGCTGTTGTACCTCTGTTGCTTACTGAGTAATACTTAAGTACAGCTATTTTCAGTACCCATTGGTTTCCGTGCATTTAAGCCAAAATAATTAAAGATATTTTACTACAATTTTGAATACAAGATTGTTATGTCCATAGCTCGCTTGGTATTGCATTTGGGACTGATAGCTTTGTCAGTACATGAGTAATAGCCATTTAGGTACTTCATTGTGTATTTTCAGTACTACTTTTGAGTAATTTGCTAATATCTCAGAAACCGTAAGAGATAGAGCGATTTCGACAGAATTTTTGACCCACAGGGTATCTAAGGAATGCAATCTATGCAATTTTCCAAAAATTTTCCCCTCCCCAAAAATGGTGGCCATTTTGAATTTTCGAATTTTTGCCAAAAATGGCAAAACACTAATTTGCTTCTATCTCCTTAATCATGCGAGATAGAGCGATTTCGGCAAAATTTTCGACCCACAGGGTATCTCAGAATTCTACTCTTGCCAATTTTTAAAAAGTTTTCGCCTCCCCCAAAATGGCGGCCGTTTTGAATTTTAGAATTTTTGCCAAAAATGGCAAAACACAAATTTGCTTCTATCTCCTTAACTGTGTGAGATAGAGCGATTTCGTCGAAATTTTCAACCCACAGGGTATGTAAGGAGTGTACTCTTTGCAATTTTCAAAAAATTTTTCCCTCCCCAAAAACCCACAGGGTATCTAAGGAATGCAATCTTTGCAATTTTCCAAAAATTTTCCCCTCCCCAAAAATGGCGGCCATTTTGAATTTTCGAATTTTTGCCAAAAATGGCAAAACACAAATTTGCTTCTATCTCCTTAACCGTGCGAGATAGAGCGATTTCGTCGAAATTTTCGACTCACAGGCTATCTAAGGAATGCAATCTTTGCAATTTTCCAAAAATTTTCCCCTTCCCAAACATGGCGGCCATTTTGAATTTTCGAATTTTTGCCAAAAATGGCAAAACACTAATTTGCTTCTATCTCCTTAACCATGCGAGATAGAGCGATTTCAGCAAAATTGTCGACCCACAGGGTATCTCAGAATTCTACTCTTGCCAATTTTTAAAATGTTTTCCCCTCCCCAAAAATGGCGGCCATTTTTAATTTTAGAATTTTTGCCAAAAATGGCAAAACACAAATTTGCTTCTATCTCCTTAACTGTGTGAGATAGAGCGATTTCGTCGAAATTTTCAACCCACAGGGTATCTAAGGAGTGTACTCTTTGCAATTTTCAAAAAAATTTTCCCTCCCCAAACATGGCGGCCATTTTAAATTTTCGAATTTTTGCCAATTTTTAAAATGTTTTCCCCTCCCCAAAAATGGCAGCCATTTTGAATTTTCGAATTTTTGCCAAAAATGGCAAAACACAAATTTGCTTCTATCTCCTTAACTGTGTGAGATAGAGCGATTTCGTCGAAATTTTCAACCCACAGGGTATCTAAGGAGTGTACTCTTTGCAATTTTCAAAAAAATTTTCCCTCCCCAAAAATGGCGGCCATTTTGAATTTTCGAATTTTTGCCAAAAATGGCAAAACACAAATTTGCTTCTATCTCCTTAACCGTGCGAGATAGAGCGATTTCGTCGAAATTTTCAACCCACAGGGTATCTGAGGAGTGCAATCTTTGCAATTTTCCCCTCCCCAAAAATGGCGGCCATTTTGAATTTTAGAATTTTTGCCAAAGATGGCAAAACACTAATTTGCTTCTATCTCCTTAACAGTGCGAGATAGAGCGATTTCGTCGAAATTTTCGACTCACAGGGTATGTAAGGAATGCAATCTTTGCAATTTTCCAAAAAATTTTCCCCTCCCCAAAAATGGCGGCCATTTTGAATCTTTGAATTTTTGCCAAAAATGGCAAACCATAAATTTGCTTCTATCTCCTTAACCGTGCGAGATAGAGCGATTTCATCGAAATTTTCGACCCACAGGCTATCTAAGGAATGCAATCTTTGCAATTTTCCAAAAATTTTCCCCTCCCCAAAAATGGCGGCCATTTTGAATTTTCGAATTTTTGCCAAAAATGGCAAAACACTAATTTGCTTCTATCTCCTTAACCATGCGAGATAGAGCGATTTCAGCAAAATTCTCGACCCACAGGGTATCTCAGAATTCTACTCTTGCCAATTTTTAAAAAGTTTTCCCCTCCCCAAAAATGGCGGCCATTTTGAATTTTATAATTTTTGCCAAAAATGGCAAAACACAAATTTGCTTCTATCTCCTTAACTGTGTGAGATAGAGCGATTTCGTCGAAATTTTCAACCCACAGGGTATCTAAGGAGTGTAATCTTTGCAATTTTCAAAAAAATTTTCCCTCCCCCAAAATGGCGGCCATTTTGAATTTTCGAATTTTTGCCAAAAATGGGAAAACACAAATTTGCTTCTATCTCCTTTACCGTGCGAGATAGAGCGATTTCGTCGAAATTTTCGACCCACAGGGTATCTAATGAGTGCAATCTTTGCAATTTTCCCAAAATTTTCCCCTCCCCAAAAATGGCGGCCATTTTGAATTTTAGAATTTTTGCCAAAAATGGCAAAACACTAATTTGCTTCTATCTCCTTAACCGTGCGAGATAGAGCGATTTCATTGAAATTTTCGACCCACAGGCTATCTAAGGAATGCAATCTTTGCAATTTTCAAAAAATTTTCCCCTCCCCAAAAATGGCGGCCATTTTGAATTTTCGAATTTTTGCCAAAAATGGCAAAACACAAATTTACTTCTATCTCCTTAACTGTGTGAGATAGAGCGATTTCGTCGAAATTTTCAACCCACAGGGTATGTAAGGAGTGTACTCTTTGCAATTTTCAAAAAATTTTTCCCTCCCCAAAAATGGCGGCCATTTTGAATTTTCGAATTTTTGCCAAAAATGGCAAAACACAAATTTGCTTCTATCTCCTTAACCGTGCGAGATAGAGCGATTTCGTCGAAATTTTCGACCCACAGGGTATTTAAGGAATGCAATCTTTGCAATTTTCCAAAAATTTTCCCCTCCCCAAAAATGGCGGCCATTTTAAATTTTCGAATTTTTGCCAAAAATGGCAAAACACTAATTTGCTTCTATCTCCTTAACCATGCGAGATAGAGCGATTTCAGCAAAATTGTCGACCCACAGGGTATCTCAGAATTCTACTCTTGCAATTTTTAAAAAGTTTTCCCCTCCCCAAAAATGGCGGCCATTTTAAATTTTCGAATTTTTGCCAAAAATGGCAAAACACTAATTTGCTTCTATCTCCTTAACCGTGCGAGATAGAGCGATTTCGGCAAAATTTTCGACCCGCAGGGTATCTGAGAATTCTACTCTTGCCAATTTTTAAAAAGTTTTCCCCTCCCCAAAAATGGCGGCCATTTTGAATTTTAGAATTTTTGCCAAAAATGGCAAAACACAAACTTCTTTCTATCTCCTTAACCATGTGAGATAGAGCGATTTCGTCAAAATTTTCGACCCACAGGGTATCTAAGGAATGTAATCTTTGCAATTTTCAAAAAATTTTCCCCTCCCCAAAAATGGCGGCCATTTTGAATTTTCGAATTTTTGCCAACAATGGCAAAACACAAATTTGCTTCTATCTCCTTAACCATGCGAGATAGAGCGATTTCGTCGAAATTTTTGACCCACAGGGTATCTAAGGAATGTACTCTTTGCAATTTTCAAAAAATTTTCCCCTCCCCACATATGGCGGCCATTTTGAATTTTCGAATTTTTGCCCAAAATGGAAAAACACAAACTGGCCTTAACCGTGCAAAATAGAGTTATTTCGTTGATATTTTTGACCCATAGGGTATCTAAGAAATGTACTCTTTGCAATTTTCAAAAAAATTTCCTTTTCCCAAAAATGGCGGCCATTTTGAATTTTCAAATTTTTGCCAAAAGTAGAAAAACAGGAATTTGCTTCTATCTTCTTAACCGTGCAAGATAGAGTGATTTCGTCAAAATTTTCAACCCAACCAATGCCAAAAGGCATGAAGCTGAAATAATTTACAACTACACTAATAAATATTTAAGCATCATTGATATATTTTACAAATGAAACAGGGTCTTGTAAGACTACTGTACAATTTGGGCAAGGTTCATGGGGTGGACATTACACATGATAATGTGTGTTCTTCTATGCTATCCTGTTTCTATTCGCATCTACTATCAACAGGGCGTCCTATTTCTAGTCTGTATTTTGTTCTTCTAGTATGTTGAAGACTGTAAAGTATTTTCCATTTATAATTCTTATCACGACAACTATTATTAACCATTACTTTACAAAAGTGACATATAAGTCCACTGGGGCTGGGCAAATTGTTTTCTGTCTTATTTGATTATTGGTAACTGTATTTGCATGTCACTATAATAAATAAATTCTATTCTATTCTATTCTGTTCTATTCTAACTGATAATGATATTACTCATACTTCTAAGAATTTAGCTCACTCACATTTACTCCAGATATATGACTAACCAGTCTTGTTTATATATTTATATTAATTGTAATTGTTATTGTAATTGTATCAAATAGAAATTGAAAAAAGACACAGTTTTTAAATAATCTGTTTTTTTTTCAAGAAACCATTAAATTATCCTTAAATTTTAGAATTATAGCCGTTATTGTATTTATATGAAATAAATATATATTTAAATATGTAAATTGTAGTATAGCTTCAATTATTAATTGCAATATAGATACAATTGAATTAATGAATTACTTCAAATGATGTTTCTAAGACAAAGCGACCAAAAATAAAATAGGATGTATTTCTATTCATAAAATATTGCTAAACACTCGTAAATCTCATTGACATTTTATATCAAAATTATTTTTGGAAATTCCATGGGAAAGATTACTGAAACAATATTGTGTAGAAAATAATGTAGGGTTCATGTTCAATGCACAATTCAACTATCACAAAAGAATCATATATCTTGATGAGGTGATATGAGGCACAGAATTCCCTTGGGTTTGTTTTTCAAAAAAATAAAAATGATATTGAGGAAACATGAGGTCACAGAATTCTGTGGGGTTTTCTGACAATATTTCATAAATAAAAAGCCACTCCATTGCCACTTGTCTTGGTCCCCTAACTGTAGCCCATATCCTCTTCATCCTGTCAATATCACTGCTATCGCCACTTACCTTAAATCAATCAGTGCTATCAATCCCCCCTCCCCCCCCACCAGGAATCATAAAAAATCCACCATTAAAAACCCCACTGATTTTGGAAAATCCATAAAAAATCCCACACTCAAAATTTTAGTGGGCATACAAAACCCCACTGTAGCATTTTTTATGGATATAGATGGAATATAGGAATATCAAAATATGACCATATATACAACATTTATTGACTAATTTATTTGTGATAAGGATCATAAAAAACACTTAAAAATACATGTAGCATCATTTAGACACACAGTACTTAACAAACAAAAGTAAGTGGGGTTTCATGTACAATGCAGTATTTAATCTTTCAATAGAAATGAGTGCAAAAAGAAAATTGACTAACAATGAATGCATCATGCAATTACAAGCTATCCCATGAGAAGCCATCCAGTAATCTGACTATTGTTTCTTTGTATTCATCTGTGGCTTCTTGCAATATGGAAGGGTTTCCCATAGACTAGCACATGCAACATAAGGTTTGTCTGTTTAAATATATTCACCATTGAATCACCTGTGAAATAATACTAAGAAATAATAAACAACATACTTACTTTTTCTGATGAAATGCATACAATCCATCAATATGTTGTGTTGTCTCCTAGAGTGATCACTTCTGTGGGAGTGGGTTTTTTATGCCCCCTTAAATTTTAAGGATGGGTTTTTAATGGATTTTCCGAAATCAGCGGGGTTTTTAATGGTGGTGTTTTTTATGTAAATCCCCCACCATGTCACTTCCTCTTAATTAAAATTAACACCATCACTACTAGTCTGGATTGTAGGATATCAGCTCCCCCCCGACAAAAGCATAACCTGATCTACCTGGGCAGCATAAGCCCCCATCCCCCACCCCGACCAAAGCCTTCCCCTGTAGGACTAAAGCCCCTCCTATAAATAAAAGAAACACAAAATTTGTATTTCAATTTATTCATTTTAAAGCATAAACTTTAATATAATTCAACATGTTAATGCTGTATGGTACCCTGATTCTTTAATCACTTTCTCACAGGTCTTATTAAATCTGCTGATGTCTGTTATCAGTTAATTACAGGTACCTTGAATTTGACTAGAAATAAATGATATTAGGAAAAATAGTAATCAGTAAACAGTTGCAATTATACAATAGTAATATTGCCAAAACATTCTTTAATTACATTCTCACAGGTCTCTTTTAATATGCATTAATTTAAATTACAATTTGGCCAGATAAAGATGGCTTAACATAACCTAAAATAATGCAACTTTTCAAGATACATAAAAGCTTTTGGGCACTGTAAAAGGGGAACTTCAAAGAGATGTTAATTTCAAATGTAAAAGAGGGGTAATTAGGGGACATGCAGGGGGGGACTTTGTCTTATCCCTAAGAAAATGAAGGGGGAAGCCCTACCCCCTTATAATTCAAGGGGGCTTATGTCCTACATTTAAATAAAAAGATGGTTTGTGTAGGGGGAAAGGGGCTTTTGTCCATTAGTCCAACTGC
Organism: Sabellastarte sp. h YS-2021; assembly: GCA_964017235.1. Classification (NCBI taxonomy): domain Eukaryota; kingdom Metazoa; phylum Annelida; class Polychaeta; order Sabellida; family Sabellidae; genus Sabellastarte; species Sabellastarte sp. h YS-2021. Next base: position 69,754,371 of record OZ024938.1, read on the forward strand.
CAGCATTTAGGAACTAACATGTTATAGTAAATAACTTAGGTCTATCGATTAAGACCAACACTAAGTTTTCCACTTCAGATTTAGTCCATTTATTGTGACAGACCCCCCCCCCCCCCCGACCATAAAAGGACAGCCAAGGAGATTTAGTTTATTTATACGGAACATATACGACGTATGTTTTATAAAATATAATAAAAATGCCCATATAAGCCAATATACGTGACCATCCATCCGTATTTCGCGCATCACGAGACCATAGGGCTATTGCCACTTCATACTTTTACGGTTCAATAAAAGTTATTAATGCATCATTCACTAACAAATCTGCAGTAGATAGGTCTAATTATGTATTTCCAGGGAGAAACTTTTGTGCACCATACAGTATACGTAACTAATAGGTAACAGACATTAAACTCACAGATGATTAAATACTTGTACAAAAAGTATTTGATATTCCTCTTACTAAATACCTAACACATATTCTAGAAGGCATCTGCAGAACCGTACAGCCAAACATAAAAAAAATCAATGTTAGCATGAGATTCTGCAAAAATGGAATCTCCAGTTTAACTATACAGAAGTCGGTCTGTCTATCTGAATTTGACATAAAGAGAGATGCATACATTAACACACAGACCCACACTGCTCCCCACTGTGAAAGACATACAGACACAAGCATTCACACACAAACAGCCAGTCACTACAGTGTGGCTCACTCTCAAGCTGAATGTAACTGACATACATTTCCCTGCAGATTTATTGTTTGTTTTCCCAATTAAAAATGTGCACATAGATTATTATCCCGTATAAGGTTCAGTAGACCACGGGACTGTTAGCCCGTTAAATACGGATTAACAGCCACTTTGTATATGGTAAAATTTATCCGGGAGAAAAGCCCTACAGAGAAAAGCCCTATATTTTTCTATACTACTGAATTTTTAGGTTGTAGGGATTTTCTCCACGGTCTCAGAGATTGGTGTAGGGATTTCAATAGCTGTTTTGTCTTTTTCCTACACTACTGAATTTTTAGGGTTGTAGGGCTTTTCTCCACGGTCTAAGAAATTAGTTTAGGGCTTTTCTCCACAATTTGGAAAAATGGTACAGGGCTTTTCTCCACGGGCTTCAAAAAGTGTAGGGCTTTTCTCCTATAGGGCTTTTCTCTGTAGGGCTTTTCTCCGTACACCATAAAATAAGTCAGCAAATACAACTAATTCTACTCATTTATGACACAACTGAGGGCAAAGTTTGAAAAGCAATGAGGATTTGAGAGCTATATCTCTGAATCATTGAAATAAATATTGTACAACAGTCAATACTGTCAAAGCTGTTCACCTGTGAACTGAAAGCTTTATTCAAGGTCATTTAATCTCCAGACTCCAAGAAATGTCAGGCAGTTAAACAAAAATCTCAGATTATTATTTCATTGTCATTAAAACAGGTTCAACAACACAGCCAACAGTGATGTATACTAGCTAAGCTTATGTTTAAATGTTTCTGCAATGAGGAAAGAGATTTGAGGGTCATAGACAAAGCTTTAATGATATATATTTTACATAAACATTTTATTTGAAAACCTATTTTATTCTCAAAGTAAGTACACCCATCCAACTTCAAAGGTCCTTGGTTTCATCCATTGTTTGTGTTCAGCTGGAAAGTTGTGAGGCTTTTGAAGGCAGATTGCTGACCAACATGTTCTCACCTAACAGAGTACTGTCAACTATCACCATTTAGGAATCAAGCCAATTAATCAATCAATATATACTCTACTTTTTAAGTAATGAGGGCGGTACAAGAGTCTATGTAGTACCAATAATACAAGTGCATTCCACTATAGGACTTGACTAGTATACATGGGGAGATTGTACATATTTAATTCAACTGTAGAACTGTACACATGAGGATACCGATACATTGCAGTTATGTAATTCAACACCTTTCACTTGAAATAAGCCTCTTCATTAAAGGGAAGACACTGAAAAGTGGCATATTAAGCTAAAATAAAAATCAGTTCCCAACACATTCCTTTTTCTCAGTCATCATACACAAATATAAATTGTTACTTAAGTACTGAATGTTGCCCTATCATTGCAAACCTAGATTTACAGCCTTTTCATTAAATTATACTTTGTCCACTTATTGATGCTAAAGTGTTATTTACACCATCGTATATGTTACGACCCAGGTGTGAAATTGTCCATTTCGTGAAATGGATAAAAAATCCACTGTCCATTTCATGAAATGGACAACTAAATGTACGAAATTTTTACTCTCATTCACAGTAAAAAAAAAAACATTTTTTTTTTCATTTTTATTGAAACATAGTATTGGAATACATCAATGGATCAAAGGTTGTACTTTTACCTAAAGTATACTGGTGATGTGCATTGCATAATAATTCCTTTAACATTTTCTTTAACAATATTAGTTAAGTATTTGTTAATATTTGTACATGTATTAACATTTGATAAGAATTTATTAAGAATTGGAGATAGCATCTAGGTGAGACTAAACTAAAGTTTTTATAACTTTAAGAGCTTTTAACAGTAAGCCACATTGGTAGTTTATTTACATTACTCATTGTAAGTGTTATTTACGTGTCCAGGTATATTTATAGTGAAATGACTGGACCTAATTGCACTTTGTTAATTCGACTTTTTATAAAAAGCTTAACATCTAAAAGACTAAATATGGCTTTCAAGTGTTGAATGGACAGTTATTTACCATAATCCTCAGAACATATAATCAAAGGTATGGCTTCAACATAGCATCAAAGGTATGGCTTCAACCTTTTAAATTGACAGTTATGTGAATTAACCCTTACAGCTAATCCTCAAAAGGTTAGCTATAAGCCTCAGATCTCATCAAAAGAAAGCCTCACCACTAGTAAGATGGATTTAATTGTAATTAGCCCATTTCTTTTTGCAACCTTTGGGATGGCATCAACTTTTTTTAATTGACAGTTACTTTTGATAACTCTCAGAACTTATCTTCAAAGGGAAGGCTACAATTTCTCAGATCTAACCATCAAAGGAAAGCCTTTTAAACATGATTAGTGCACAAAAGAGGCAAAGTTCTATCATATTTCTTTCAAACAAAAGTTAAAAAATAATATACCAGGTACCAACACATTTTTTAAAGTATAAGTGTGATAATTATTTAAATAGTTATTCCCATTAAAGGTATGCTTTACATAATTCACACTTTTATTTCCAAGTCATTTCAAATATTTATAACTTTTTAACTATTAACTAACTTAGTGTAAGATATTACATGTACATATCATTATTATAGGGGAATAAAGTGGATAACTTTAATCAAAAGATTGGCCATGAACGAAAATTTAACTTTCATACATGACTTTGTCCATTTCATGAAATGGATAGCAAAATATATATGGATTTGTCCATTTCACGAAATGGACGGTTGGGTTGACCATTTCATGAAATGGACAATTTGCTTGTCCATTTCGCGAAATGGACGATTTCACATCTGGGTCGTAACATATATATCTACAAAAACATATCTATAGAGTTAAAATGTCTCCATTTCAAATTTACAAAACGTTAAATATTTTGACATGTAAGGTTTTTCTCTCTCTCTATATATATATTGCATTATCTATGAAGTTCTCTGTTATATTTAAGATAGGTTTACTCATGTTCTATGGTCCTTATAATTGTGGCTTATTAGTTTAAATTGTGCACAAAATGCAAATATTAACATATCCCTGGCCTGATTCCGTGTACTATAATGCCATTTGGGACAGGCGGTCATCCTATATAAGAAAATGTTGCATCACTTGACTTCTGCAGTTAGAAGTCATTAACTGAGAGCTAAAATGCTCTACTGAGCATTTTGTCGCAAAACTTTATTGAACAGCTCTATGTGACATTACATTCTGTGCACCTGGGTTCATGACAATCTTAAAAATTAAAAGGAAAACAGTAATATAAAGACACTGAATTAGAAATTGAATGATGTTTTATTGCAAATATGAATTTCTTCTGCTTGAACACTTTGTCAGTGATATCTTCCCTGGCCATTCTACAACAGAAGCCATGGTGTGACTGAATTACCAGTTAAGTTGCAGCTGATTATTACATTTTAACTACTATGGCAAACTTGCTCACAGATGAGTGAAGGTTGGATTATTACTTGCTTGTAACAATTGAGTGAAGTAGATCCACGTGTTTCAGAACTGTTAAATGTCTGTTCGGAGAGTAATCCTGGCACACAAAAAGGTCTATCATACATTTATGTATGCTTATTAACTGTGCCAAAGTAGTATTATTTTCATGATTGTTTATTTTGTCTGTTTGTTTATTTATGATTACAGAAATACTAGTGCTTGAAACTTTGTGATAAAACAACAGAAGAGTCTTACTCCAACTTAGATCCCATTAAAATTTAAAACAAAACTGAACCAGGCCACAATCTGGACATATACAAAAATCCAGATATCCAATTTACTTATATCCTTGGCTGGGTTATGTACTCTACAAGGGTCTTTGATCCTTTGTGGAATGGAAGTAAAGATGTTCACATTAACAAAAGCAGTCTTATATACTTGCAGGCGATTGGAATACAATGATTTATTAATGATCAACTGACAGGTGAACTGTTTAATCAGGTGAATTAAATAAATTTGATGGAGGCACAGTGTCATGGCGAGTAACACACCCTCCTTCTAGCTGCCAGGTACTGGGTTCTATTTTTAGACTGACCTAAAGTGAGAAAATTGGTAGTTTGTTTGCTGTTTAAACTTCAAGTATCATTGATACCACATTTTATGACAATAAATGCCATGAAGACCTCACACTGTGATGGGCTACCACTGATGTTATGTTGTAGCCTTGCCTTCAAAATTGATGTTGAGCTGAAAAAAAATGAAATAACATCACTCATCATGTACAAAAGAAATTGTACAAATAACCATATTAAACTATATTAATTTGATTCTATATTAAAATGAATACTTTAAACGTTATGCATTTTATTATCCAACACCCAATGTGCTGGAGCTAAATAGGAATATATAAAGATTGGGAAATTTGTGAATTATATTGGGTTATAAATCACAAAACTGAGGACTTTATTTCTATTATAAAGACCGGTTTCATTTATTAATCCATAAATATTATTGTAAATATGCTTCAAAACACACCTAGTTGTCGCACTATATTTTGTCTGTATCATTTGGTCCTGCATTATCGACGATCGTCCAATTATTGCCTCAGATAATTGTACCCAAAAAATATGCGCAATGCATTGTTTTCTGTAGTCTGCGCACTTCCGGTCTTTATAATATCTTACATATTTTTATTAAATAAATAGTACTTAAATGGTTACTACTTCCATTCTGAAAATGTTATAGAACTCTTCTTCTGTCAAGAGCTCATATGACGTCTGTTGATATAAACACAAATGTCCAAATTTTATTAATCCATACATTCTTACCTAAATACTTGGAAATACAAAGCCGACAATTGACTTTATTCCCAAGCCCCACTCCTCTATTATGGAACTTTGATAACTATGTCCCAAATTCTGGTAAATATTTCCATAGCTATGTAACCTTAATAAATATTATTATTAGATACGCAGGCATTCCCTAGGTCATTAATATTTTAGAGGTCCATCAAACACCATATTTGCACAGGTTCTTTCATTTTCCACCCGCTATTTTGGATTAATAATATTAATGCATACTTTTTTCACAGTATGTTTCGCCATATCGCCTTTATTATTAGATGGATTTTGGTCAAACAAAAATGAGAATAAGCAGCTTTACAATGGTATGTAGAATGCATAGATTAACGTCATTTTAAAATATTTTCATAAACAACAAATCAGGGAAAATTTTTCCAAAAAAGCAAACGGATTATCTCTATAATATAGTAAGAAGCATTAATCAGATGATAAAAGATGAAAATAAACAAACTACCGTAGTGAGAAATATTTTTGTATAGAAAAGCCTTGGCTTGTTTATTTATTGCTGTGTGTTAATAAATACATCAACATGGGTGAATCTGACTCTCTCAAGGATAGATTTTTAAAGAGTGTTTACAGTGACAAATAAACAACCGAATCAAAATATGTGTTATAGAGGGCCATATAAAACCCAAGGAGAGACTAGTGTGTAACATTCTTGTTTGCACATATATGTCATCACCGTCTTACGACTGGAATGCATCAAAATAGGGGTCAACAGTGCAACAAAAGTTGAAACAACTCACATAAAGCACAAACCAGCTTTAGAAGCACTGTAGCTGATGAAACAAAGCTCAAAAATGAATAAAATGTAAAGTATTTCAACTGTTCTTGTAAATTTATAAGTTGTAAAGCAACAAACATGGTCCCAGGTGTGAAACTGTTATAGACTAAATGTCATGATAGGATATCACATATCTGTTGGATATTTATGATATGTAATTGAAAGACAATAGCATTTGGATATTCACAGAACAGGAGATAGGAATACATCTGGTGAATAACTGGGCATGTTTCTGCACTCAGTGGGAGGACTATGAAATTGCGACAGGACTAAATGAAAAGTCCAATACAATCAGGATAGCTACATTTTGCTCTGTAATGGGAAGAGAATGCTTGAGAGCATTCCAAAATTTAGAAATCTCAGAAGAAGACAGGAAAAAGCCCGAGAGGTTTCTTACAGCACTGGAACATACTTCCAAGCCAAAAAGAAATGAGATTTATGAGAGATAGATTTTCTACAACTGTGATCAAGCTCCACATGAAACGGTAGATCAATGGGTCACCAAACTATGACAGCTGTCAAAGTCATGTAACTGGTACTTTTAATGACAGTCTCTTAAGGGACAGAATTGTATTGGGAGCAAAGGATAACTCCGCCAGAGCACGGATGTTCAAAGAGAAAGCACTAAATGTGAATGGGGCTATAGACCAACTGAGAGCAAGCCAGATTGCAGCTCAGCAGATACGGGAAAGTGAACAAGGCCATACAGAAGAGTCAATACAGTTTGCAAAGAAAGATAAGCCAAAGAGAAGCAGAGGAGGTATATCAAAAATAAGGTGTGTAATTTGCTTACAAATGCATGGATTTGGTCAAGATAACTGCCCTGCATATGGCAGTACATGTACATGTGCCATCAAAAGAACCACTGGAAAGGAAGCAAAAAGTGCAGAAAATCCAAAGGACAAAAGATGATGCAGTTTGTAGATGAATATTTAAGTGATGACACATGTCTTGCTATTCAACACACCATCACAAATGTGAAATCAATGAGTAAAACATCAACAGTTGAAATGCAGTTGAAAGAGCAGAAAAATAGTAATGCCAAACCACTCAGGTGTTTGATTGACACAGGGACTACATGTAACATCATGTCAATTGATGATCTCAATAAATTAGTTCCAAATGCAGAACTAAGACAAAGTAATATGAAACTGAATTTTTATGATGGATCTTATATGAAGCCCCTGGGAGTCTTCAGGTTGTATGTGATTCACAAACAGCAAACATGGAGACTACAATTTGAAACTGTAACAACTAGAGTGGCCAGACGACCATTACTCAGTGCTAATACATGTGAAACAGTGGGGTTTATTTCAACCCACAATGCAGAACAGCAGAAATCATCAATACACCAGACAGCAATACCGAAAAAGAGGAGTTACCATGAAATAGTCAACTTAAACAAAAAAAGAAAATGAGATGGACAATTTACTGAAGGACTACAGCGATGTATTTGAAGGCTTGGGCCACCCTACGCGGGAAACTACACTTAGAAGTAAACAAAATCACTGAACCTGTACAACACACACTAAGAAAGGTGCCCATAGCAACAAAGGAGGAACTCAGACAGAAAATCCTCTCAATAGAGAAAGCCAATATCCTTAAAAACTTGGACACTATAACAGACTGGATATCATCTATGGTGGCAGTCAAGAAGCCAGGAAAACTGCATATTTATATATGTCCAAAGGACGTCAATAAGGCACTCAAGTGAAACCACTACCCTGTCCCAACCATTGAAGAAATTCTTCTAGGTCTGGCAAAAGCAAAGTATTCTCAGTATTGGATGTAACAGATAGATTCCACCAAGTTAAATTAAATGAAGAAAGCAGTTATTTAACCACTTTCTGGACACTATTTGGTTTTATCTCAGCTGAGAATGCCTTTGGGGATTAAGGTGGCACCAGTAGAATACATGAAGCAAAAAAGAAGCTCTAGAGGACCTGGAAGACATAGAAATCATTGGTGATGATATTATTGTGTGTGGTTCTGGAGGCACAATACAAGAAACCACAGAAAGTCATGACAGAGACCTGAAACACTGGAGCCAGCCCTTTAAACGAACCCTACGACTCTAGGGTTGGTTGTGAAAGTAGTGGGATTGTCAGTTTCAAACTCTCCAACAGAATGTTACAGTTACAGACAGGATGTACAAGCCATAGGGTCGGGACATTTTATGTACGTTCAGTCATAGAAGTACTACGACAGATCTTAAATCCTTAACCGACAAGCCACAAGGCAAACAGACAAGCCATAAAGTCTAACAGACAAGCCCGGAGCATGTTCCTGACCTATGCTTACAGGGGGATGAGTAACATCTGATGCCATGCTGATTTCCATCTCAGATTCAGTCTCTCTTGAAGTATCGGGAACTGAAGCTGTGGCTGCTGAAGGTCTCGGTGGTGATTTGAATCAAGAAGATTTAGACACTCCCTTCCTTCTGATGTGACCTCACAGAAAGCTGAAACTGTCCTTCAACCAGGTCTCTCTCTCGGTGTTCTTGGCTGCAGCTTGGCCTGACTTGGTCTGTGTGAGCTTGCCAGATCTGGTATATTGAGTCTCGAACCACTTCTTGACAGTGCTAACAGATAAATTCCTGGAAGCTGCTACTGTTTCCCAAAGTCCGTCTTTCCTATGCTTGTCTTTGAACTTCTCGTGAGTCTTGTCATAGAGTTCCTAATGCTGTTTAATGATTCCATGCTCTTTAAAACAAAAACATTTTTTACAAGTAGATTATCACTGAATGGAACTGCTGATATGGGTATACAAAAATTACATATACTACAGAAAAGTTACAATATAGGATATCCTCTCTCCTCTTCTTTGAGGGTATCTGTTATGAGTGCTTGGAAAAATTAGCTCATCCTTGGATTAGTTAATCCAAGCTTTGTTAATACTGATTTAATCCAAAGATTGGCTAAGGCACTATTGCATAAAAATTAATGTGATTTTTCACTAATCTTAATCCGCTTTGTGAATACAAGTCCAGGGTTTTTCTTGGTTTAGTAAAGTTCAATCTACTCTTGTTTTACTTGCACAAATGGATGCTATCCCTAATTATCACCCAGCGAATTAAAACTCATGTTACCGTCACTGCATCCCAGCAATACTTCAAAGGCACCGTTTTGTAGTTTTTCTTTAACAGCAAAGCAGGTCACTCAAAACAATCAAATGACTGGCTGTGTATTTACTTCTGACTTAAAAACTTCAAACATTTTATAATATTGACCACGGTCCTGTTTGGTCTCATTCACCAACTTTATGTCTCATAAATACTTACGAATAAAAGACTGAACTGTTTGAAATCCCAATGTTGAAGAAGATGGTGGGGGAGAAGATAACTGCAGTTTTGGATTCCAAGATTTATAGATTCAGCCAGAAGCAAACTGTAGGCAAATGAAAAGGGATGGTCAAGCGCTACAAGTCACACCTTGACAACAGGAACAAGACAAGAAAAAGAGGCGTTTCCATAATGTAAGGAGATTGAGGCCATACTTGTATGTAATCATGCCATCGATCAGCAACATTTATGTGTTTGAAATGTAGAGGTGTAGAGTGATAAGCAATTGCTCAGTAGTGAAAGAAACCCACCAATAGCAAAAGCGCCTTAAAGTAAAATGCTATTGTTCAAAGAGTTGATAGACAAAATGTACCTTAAACTACAGTGACACTAAAAGAGACATTATATAGTGATTTTAGAGTTTTTATATTTATATACAATATATTATAATCAAGTATCCCTGTTTTGGGGTAAATGTTCCATGACAGTACCATTTCTTCCCCATTATCTTCTGCCTTGAATATCTCCTTCATTATTTGATTGATCAAAATGATCTTAAGCAGATTTGTTCAGCAGACATAGGAAAAACTGTTTGTATGCTGAATTATTATTATGTCATTATACCTCTTGACATTTCTATACTTTAGGCTCTCTGGGTCTTCACAATAAGACCTGTTAAAGCACACAGCTTTTGACCCCATTTCACTGTCCAACTGTGATATCAACTTTATTGTGTAGATTGCAAGTTAGGTTTCACGTCTACAAATTGGAGTGTTGCATATTTTGTTTATAAGTTGGACTAGATTTGTAATCATTGTCTCTTTAATAAAGAGGTGTATACTTCACAATAATGAAATCACTTAGTATAGATGATGCAATTAGTGATTTATTGCAACCCTAGTTATGATTTAATTAACAAATCTAACCGAATATTACATTATTAAAATACACACATATAAAAAGTAAACACATATATTACATTTAATTAACCATATTTTCTATTTTTAATTGCATTTGTTGTAGTGGTTATATGAAACATAACCTGATAGATACTTGTAATTAATCTCTTTTTACATAAAACATTATATTGCCATTTTTTTCAAATTTTGGTTATTATCGTCGTTATATGTAATAAAATTGAAAAAATAAATGTAAGTTTTGATAAAGTATAATTGTTACAGTTTCAATTGAGTCAATGTTATTTTCAAGCAAAGTATTTGAAAAATATTGCAACAACCAGTCGCCTTGATTACTGCAAGTCTCTCTTGAGGAGTTTGTCCAGTCTCAACATGCGCAAACTACAGTGTATTCAAAACACACTTGCTAGGATTGTTACAAACTGTAACAAATACACACGGGCATCTCCTATTCTCAAACGACTCCATTGATTCCCAGTTGAATTTCATTGTATTTTCAAAACTGCCACTCTAGCTTACAAGTTTCTTCACAATGGTCATCCCAGTTAATTTGGTCCTTTTTTGTCTACTCGTAATGGAAGATATAGTACAAGATATAACCATCCAGATAAAAGGTTCTTGGAGGTTCCTCAATTCTGTCCATATGTACATAAATCAAAAAATCACTTTGGCCACAGCTTTGCTTTTGATGCTCCCACAGTTTGGAATCATTTGCCTGATGAGGTCCCTTCTGCCCCAACTCTTGCCTGTTTCAGGAAAAGGTTAAAATCGTATCTCTTCAAAAATGAATTTCCAACTTAGCACACACTCTATCTGGTGTCTCCGTGGTACTGGACCTGGCAGTGGCTATGGACAGATGATTTTCTGAATTTGATTTTGGTGTTACGCCTTAGAGTCTGCTTAGCAGAGAATAAACGCTATAAAAGTACAGAATAGAATAGAACAATAAAATATGATCCAATAGTTCAAAGTATGTTTCACTTTAAATTTAGTCCATTTATTGTCACAGATGTGGCAGGACATTATCATCATTTATTCATTGTGTTAACGGCCATTTTGTAAAATAAAACATTTTTTAAAATAAAAAATCTTCTTATGGAATATGTCCATTTCAAATTTGTAAATCTGACAATTGTTTTTTATGACAAATGTGACATTCTGATAGTAATAATCCAGTTTCAGTCAGGATATGTTTCAGAAGAATTCATTACACTAAATCAGAAATATTTTGTTTGTGATGAATAAATTTTAGAAACTGCACTCTCTACAAGACAAGCTTTTATTTAAAAAGTCTTAAAAAGTTATTCACAGACGTCATGCATAGAAGGAAGTGTGTCATAAAAACTACATCAAGCAAAACATGTATGTACACAAGTATGTCTATATGGCAATATTATTTGATTTTTTTCAGCACCTAAGGTGACAAATTAAAATGCCAGTCCCCTGTCCGTGGATCCTATCCTCAGTGGCAAGCTGAAAAACGTTACAGACGTTGGATAATTTGGTATTTTTTGGCCTCTTTCTTTCACTTAGGGAAATGTCAGTCACTTGAGAGACTGGGCTGTACTTATACAGTCAGGATATATAAACGACACTTTGAGTCCTGTAGAACATAGTCATATTGGGCTGAGTAAAAATATACAATATAACGAAAAAATACACAAAATACTCTTATAGTACAGACCTCAGCAAAGTCACAGTATCCCAGATATTACTTATGAATGTATTGATATAAAAATAGTCTAAACTTTTTGGTGTCCAGGTGTAGATGTTGAGCCATACCACTAACAAAATCTACATATCTGCTTCTTCTGCTCTTGTTTACATATCCTGAAAATTACTTCAAAATCCATTTACAATTTTACAAGTAATTTTGCAAACACAAAAACAGCACAACAATAATTTTATTAATATATTTGCTTCAACACTAAAATGAATCAGCTTCTCATTTTAACAATTTTGGATACGGATTCCTTCATTGATGATGGAGAAATTCTATGTAGGACAGCTCCATGTGGTGCGGTCGTAAATAGTAAACTTTACAATTGAATTCTTTTCAGATTTTGCACATTCTTCATCACCATTCCAGTTGTCCAAACATCTTCAATTTTAAACATTTCAGTCTGAAGCATATACCTGCAGATTTCTTCTACCATGTCTGCTGTGTACAAATAGACCCAGCCGTTACAATATGGGGGGTAAGATTTGCCTGGATATTCATCCAAGGAAACATAGAATTTACTTTTTTTATTCCTTATTAAAGGTGAAAACTTCAACAGACGGCACATGAGATGCCTGGGCTTATTTATGTATGGGTGTACTGATTTGACTATTCTTTTTATATCCAGTGCTAAATCATCATCAGCTTTCATGAAGACTTTTGCAGTTTTGCAATACATGCGTATCCAGTTCAAACTAGTGATTGACTTATTGCCAAGCCTATAATAACTATCTTCAAAGTCACCTTGGACAATATCATTGAATTTTTTGCTTTCCTCTTCTATAAGTTTATGTGTATCCATTGAAGAAGCTCTCCCAATAATATATACCAGTTTCACATCTTTCAGTACAGTTTTGTTACCCCATGTCGATCTGATGGCCAAACGTGGTGCAAAATTTGCTGCACCACTGAAGACATAGATCAGGATGTCAAAATTTGGACCATGACAAAAGTTTTCATTAGTTATGATAAACGACACATCATTATAGATTCTTCCAGCTGGAATGTCATCCTGGACAGTATGCTTCAGAGAATCATTTGCTCTGAATGCTGTGTCAGTAAAATGTTGGTTTACCTTAACATAAGAAAAAAATATATATGTGTATATTGTTAAATGTAATACTTCAATCTTATTATTTAGGTGTGCATGGATTTGGCTGGGCACAGACAATAATAAACTTGTCTCCCACTCCTTAGATCAGAGTTTCAATCCTAACCAGACACCCAAATAAATAACCATTTTCATAAAAAAAGAATCTGTTCATTACTTCTGAAGCTATTGTTAAAACACACTCGAAAACATAACCTAATTTCTCAAGGCAATAAAATACATAGCGAAGTAAGGTATAGCCTGGACAAGACCAAGAAGATTAGTATCACTATGATAAACCTTATGCTGTCTGAGATATAGCTGGGTAAGATTTTAAAGGCCAAGGTTATTATTGAAAGGTCAAAGATCGGATCAAGCTCAAAATATGATGTCACACTCGAACATATCCTCACCATCAAAGTCTCTGCCAAGTATGAACTTCCTACACAATACAGTTTTTTTAATTTAGCACACACAAGATTTAAAGCTGTGGCAAGGTCAAATGTCAAATAAAGGTCAAATAAAGGTCAGACTATGACACTGCAAGACATTCATCACCTAATAAATGGCTCTAATAGGTAGCCACTTCTTGCATCTTGTGGTATTCAAGATATGGCTGTGATATGTAGTTCAAAGTTCAAGGTCACTATGGCAAGATCAAAGGTCAAATAAAGATCACATTATGATTTTGGACACCGACATCTAACAGCCAATGCCCCCGCTGGGTGTAAATTTCCTTCTAATATATATACTGATGTATTTTCTATTCAGTTTTTGCTATATACTCTATCAGATTCTAAGGATTAAGGAGACTATGCCCACCCAAAGTTCAAAGCAAGATCAATCCTGAAGATTACACACCGTCACATCTCAATCAATGTCCCTGTCAAGTATCAACATCCTATACCTTACAGTTTTCACAATATAATGCAGACAATACTCTAAAGGTCAATGCCAAAACAAGCTAACACTATGATGTTCTCATTTAATGTTGATATTATGGAGGAAATGGTGTAACAAATGTCGCAAACAGGTAAGAAATATTTTCATCGCATCCTGTTATATCATTAAACTATTTGCTCTTCTTCATCTTGGAAGGGGTGGAATTACAGCTAAACTAGAAAAATGTTTTTGCTGATAAAAACGAAGCGGCCCTGATGAAAAAGTGCGAAGTAAGCCGTAAAAGATGTCAAGATATGCATCACAAGGAATAGAAAATGTAAAGTTTATTGCATTGTGTATATTACCATATTTAACAAATGAAAGAACGACCACAGCTTGGCAGAATAGAAATTGTAGGTGTGAAATTTACTTCTCAAAAGAATGTATGTCCGATGCGCGGAAAAAGTGCCTGGAAAAAATGCCTCCTAGAAAATATGCCTCCTAGGAAATATACCTCCTAGAATGAATGCCTCCTGAATATTTTGTGACCAGGAAAAATACCTCCTAAGAAAAAAAAGTTCTTTCAAGTATTAGAGTAAGAAATCTAAAATTCGCCAGGAATCTAAAATTCGCCACCTCTAAAACCTTAGTTAATTTTATGAAGAAAATTATGTTTTTGTTTAAAATTGGTATTTTTCAGTTCCAAAAGCCTGAATTTACTATACATTCAACAAATCTCACCACAATTCATTTATTTTATTAGTATTTTCACACGTGGCGAATTTCAGATATGTGGCGAATTTTAGATTTCTTACTCTATAACACTACAGGTTCACATTACAACTTCAGAGGCATCTTCATTTTTTCCACTTGAGTCTTATAGTCGCCAATGCCTGTCAAAAATTCACAGTCTTTTACCCATTTTGCTTAGCTGTACAAAGGTATGTAAGTTTCTCTTGTAAGGTTTTGGTGATGCTTCTCACTATTTTGGCTGGCTGCTCATCCCTGGTTTGCATTATGACAGGTGTTTTTCTTGTAATTACATTTCCGCCCCTCCTAGTGCATCTAACTGCGATCAACTCCTTACAGAGGGGATAACCTATGTTGTAATTTGATAAGAATGCATATTGTAAGCCATAAAGGCCACAACTATTTCATCAAGAAACCTCACAGCCATAAATCCTGCTTTTAAACTGCTACAGAGTGCAGCTGAAGGGATACCCTTTCAAGAAGATATTTGTAATTTGTACTTCAAGACATTGTACGTTCTGGTTTTGACTGTACATATCTGAAATTAACATGTTTTTGATATTATACGTTATAGGTTTCATATGTAACATGTTTACAAGTTGAAATAACTTTTTTTCTCAGGAGCCATTTTTTCCTAGTCACAAAATATCTAGGAGGCATTCTTTCTAGGAGGCATTTTTTCCAGGAGGCATTTTTTTCTGTGAGGCATTTTGTCCAGGAGGCATTTTTTTTCCCGGATTCTGTATGTCCTACATTCTTTGGTAATGTTCTCAGAGAAGAGGTCTCAAGTGAAAGGGTACACTGACCAGAGACATTTCTGTTCAAAATGTCATTAGTATCAGACTTAAGTATAAAACACTAATTGAATGCAGTGGACTAAGATGCTTAAGAACTATTGTTTAAAATTACTGGTTGTGCTTCAACTAAAAACTTAACAAAATCACTAATAAAATCCAGTGAACCAAAGTGTGTTAGACTTTTTGTTCAAAAGTTACTGATTTTGCTTCAGAGTTATTGCTTACAAGAAAAATCAAGTTACAAACAAGTCAAGCTATAGTGCTAGAAAAATATTACTGGATTTATTGGGAAAGAAAAGTATGAGTTTATATATTGCAATATTTATGAATGATTTAGCAATTGAAATTAAAAAGTCTAGGCTTAGGAATAAGAGTAGGAGATCATGATCCATTCCACACTTCAATAATGCACAAAATTAAGACCAAACAAGTTACTGGACTTGGTGTAGCTGTGGAAAAAGTAGCCTAATAATATATTTTAACAAAATGCTGTGAACGCAATACTTTTCAAGTTATAAGTGATTTAGTGCATCACTTCAGGAATTTGAATGCATTAAAGTTTCAAAAATTCATTTCCCACTTGAGCTAAAATTAATTAAATGTAGAAGTCTAAGTGAAATGGAAGAAAGTAAAAGAAAAGAAAACAATATACATTTGAAAGAACAGTATAAATATTCCACTTTTTTTTGTTCCACTTTTGCTTCACACACATATATATATATATATCTATCATCTCCCTCCATGAACCCCCCCACTTCCCACACTGAGGCCATTCTTTTTTCCACTTGCTTTTTGTGTGCACTAAAGGGGAGTTGGGTGGGTTCTTTCTGCATAGAAAGACTTTCCATGAATGTGCCTTTTGATAGATATCACACAACAGAGTTGGGGAGGAAGAAGAAAAGGACAAGTCATTCATTTCCACTCAGCTGGAGATACATAAAATGCTGTACAAGAAAAACTGTTTATGAGAAAGTGTTTTTTTCTCAAGCATCTTATATTGTGAAAGAAGTCACGTGTATACATTTGACCAATTTATATAGTCTATGTGAACAAGTAGCTAGATCATCAACTCTTTCTACAAAACAAAAGTTGAATCAATTGAAGCTTTTTTTCCAAAAAGGAAAAGTTATATCCTCACATTTCCAAATGAATGGAATCAGAAGAATGTGTTTTTTTTAATCTGCCTAAAATTGGGAATTTATATTATGTGAACACTGATCAGTTGCAATATGTTAATAACCACACCAGTGCATCATAAATAGCTCATTTTTTTTCTTTGAAGATGTCATAACTTCATAAACACTAAGAGATTAGGTTTGCCAGACAGCATAAATATTTTTAAGCATACATATGCCAGGTGTGGTTTTAAAAAGTGTTAAAATAAATGAGGAGGGAGCAAGAAGTATATATTTATCATGTTAAGATGGCCAAAGCCTCTTAAGTACAGGAATTTTAAGTGAAATGTTATGCAAAATCTTACTTTAGTATAATCAATGTCAAGTTAAACTGATGTTACTGAACAGTAAATCAGTTAGGGGCTGAAAATCCTCATTTTCACGTCAAGATGGCCATGACTGTACTTGTATTGGAACTCCAAGGTGGAAAGAAAATAAGAATGTCCCAAATGTCATCTTTAAAAGTGTACAAATTTAACCGAGCTCTGCTGAACAATACGATAGCTGGAGATTAAAAACTCCATAATTTCACTGCAAGGTGACCATAACTTCATCCATATTGCGACTTTAAGTTGACCATAAAATGAGAATGTCCCTTTTGTCATCCTTTATAAGTGTACAAAGTTTAGCTGATGGCTTTATTCAAATGTTATGACTTTAGGGGGGCCAAAATTATATTAACAGTTTAAGGTCACCTTAAAGTCAGGATAACCCTTTGATTTGCCATCCTTTATAAGTGTGCAAAGTTTAACTGAGGTCAGTCGAATAATAAGATACTTGGAGGCTGAAAACCCCCTTATTTCACTTTAAGGTGGCTACAACTCCATTCATACTGAGAGTTTAAGGTGACCATAAGTATTATTTTTATCTAGTTAAATACCAGTGATAATTTCGATATAAAAAATGGAAAAAGAAAGGAGCCAGAGCATTTTATTCCAATTTGATGACTTTAAGCAGGCCAAATGTCCATTAACATTTTGAGTTTAAGGTCACCATAAAGTCAGGATATTCCTTTGGCAAATCTTAATATATGTGCCAAGTTTGGTTGAAAAAAGTGAAAAACTAAGTGAACTGGAGGGCTAAAACCCATTTTTTGACATTAAGGTGACCTTAAAATTGCAGATACAGGGCTAAAGCTTCGGCATGTGAAAGATTATCAAAAAGTAGCTGAATAAGTTATTCCAACAAAACGCCGAAATCCTGACCGTTTTTGAGATACAGACCAAGTCCCCATTTTTAAAAAAATTACGAAAAGAAAACGCCTCCCATTCAGGCATCTACAGTCCGATTGATGAGAAAATCCTTTCCGACCTTGGAAATTTGGTCTAGAATGTACCTGATAAATTTTGTAGCACAGGTGTGTGTGGTTTTTCCCGAAATGCGATGATGTGGTGTTTTGGAGGTATGCTTAAGGTTACCTTAAGTAAAGTTTAAGGTCTGCGCAAAGTATCTCAAAAAATTTTCCCGGCCTTTATAGTTTTAAAGAAAGATAAGAAGGGAAGAAAAATTTGAAAGGCTAAGAAGTTATTCAAGGGAGACCATAATCCGGCGGCGGCGGCAGCGGTGATCAGTCGAACTTCGGTGAAAACAAATAAGCGTCCCTGACGGGCCGCTTAATTATTTCAATTACATTACCTAGAAATAGAAAGTGTTATGTAATTAAGTAAAATATTTGACAGATATAACATATTTGAACAAAATATTAAGGAAATTATAGCCACTTCAGTAACTAAAAGTGATATATATATATATTTCTATTACTGTTTACATGTTATTGAATTTGACAGTAACTGGGCCACATTTTATTCTAATTTCAAATTATTGAAATGAATTAATTAGTATAAATAGAGGAAGGTTTTTGTCCTAGTTCATTCTCACTTTGTTCGCAAAACAACTGGAGGTGATCAAACAAATATTCTGAGACAAATACTGAAAATTCCAATGTTGTTGTTAAAATTCCAAAATGATGGACAAGCTTCCAGTCACCACCTGATAATATACACTATTTTTACCCTATTGCAGTAAAGTGCTGTTACTCCATCAAGCCATGATGACTAAATATGAATGTGTACTTAGAGTGGTGGTGGACCAATTTCCGCCCACCCCTTAATTAATTAAAAATAATCACAGTTACACGATAAATCACCATGAAAATGGTCAATTTTATACTTATCCATGACATGGTAAACATATTTTCTGTCAAAAAGATTAGGCTTTAAGAAAAATGAGGGTGGGCGAGAATTGGTCCTCCACCACGAACAGAGGTGTCAGAATGCCAAACACCCTGTTGTGACATAATTGTTTTATAAACTTCCTATTGCTATTTCTTCTAAAAGTTTTAATAAACTTTTAAATAAAAACAGAAGATACTATGAATGGTTTCTCCAAATCATTTGCTTTTTTCTTGCATTCTAATCTATAAACATGTAATTTATTAGGAACCGACCACCCTTTGGACCAAGAGATTGTCACAGAGAGATCTGTTGATAACTTTTAAATAAATCAAGTTTTACAATTACCTGTGAAGAGATGTTCCTGATGATGGAGCTATCCCCTATTGACACTTCATAGTAAGATCCAATCATTAATAAGAATAATACAGAAATAATAACAAATAACATACACACTTTCTTTATAGCTGGATCCATATATATGTATATATGTATTCTATATTTGTAACTCCTCTACTTTAGGCACCCTAAGCTACCTACTGAAACCCTCCCTACACAATCAACTGGTAAAGACCGAGTTTCCTAGGAGAAATGTTTTGTTTGAGTGCATATAGCAAGAAGGGCTTGTCAAACTTTTACCTATATCTCCATGGTATACATGCCCAGTAAATGAAATTGCCTACTTAATAGAAAAAAGGCCAAAAAATGGCACACCCAGTGGAATGAGTAAGCTGATGAACGGATGCGTGTATTGATTCACATCTATATTAAATTACTACACCTTTTATGGAACTTGGACCTTTATGTCACCCCCTTCTACGGTGGGTCACACACTGTTTCAACTAATCAAGAGGATTATTGGTCTCTATTTGTTGGGTTTAATGTCTAAACAAACTGAGGATCGCATCATTTGTTGATAATGTTTCTGGTTTGGTGTAGCTAATCAGGGTGTGTTTAAACCAAAGATCTTTACTTCACGCTAATGGAATCACTTAATACTTATAATCCAATTAATGAGTGATCACTGCACTTTTTATGTTTTATTGATCAATTCTCGCTGGTTAATCCTATTACTCATACTTCTCGGCTTGTAGTTCACTCACATATGTTATATATAAATAATTAACCAGTCTTCTCACCCATATTTGTTATTGTGGTTATATCAAATGGAATTTGTTAAACAGTTTCAATTAATCTACTTTTATGGAAGAAAACATCAAAGTATCCGTTTTTATTTTAGAAATTTAGCTGTTATTGTGGTTATATGAAGAAAAAACAAAAGAAAAAAATTAAAAATGTAAATTGTCATGAAGTTTTAATTTTTATTTGTAAAATAATTACAATTGATTTAATGGATTATTTCATGTGATATTTTTAAAGGAAAGTGACAAAAATAGGATTTTTTTTTTCTATTTATAAAGTATTGCTAGACACCCCGTAATTCTGTAGCTTTGTATTTTTCCATTGGCATTTTTCTTTTAAAATTATTTTAGGAAAATGTTACTGACAAATATTGTGTAGAAAATAATGTAGCGTTCAAGTTCAATGGGCAATTCATCCATCGCAAAAGCATCATATATCTAAATGAGAAAATATGAGGCACAGAATTCCCTTGGGATTTTTTCCAACAATAATTTTAAAAATAAAAAATGCTATTGAGGAAATATGACGTCACAGAATTCTGTGGGGGTTTTTAAGCACTAGAGAGGTTGCTAACAAAAGCGGATTTTTTTTCAAACAAACAAGCAAACAGCGCCAATTGCACCAGGAGTAAGGATCAGTTTATGGGTCTAACTTTGGTGATTTTTTTTTACTTTGAACTTCAATAATGCACCCAGTAGTTCATATATATATTAATGTTTATGGCTCAAATAGTAGTAAGGGTGTTTTGTCAGATATTATTCTACTAGTTGTGTGCAAACATTAAAAATATTATTTTAACTGCAACTGCTGAAAACCATCTGGTCAGTTTGTTTGTCTATTCTGAAGGAATACTGTTAAATGAATACTCCAACTATTTATAATTTACCATATATGGTACTATTACTTGTGACTATTAATTAACTTATGAGCCTACTGTTTCCCAATAAAAAGGTGACCAAATAAGGAGTTGATTGTGTTATTCTGAGTCACACAATGCTCTCTGGAGGATAAGTGTAGTCAACCTAACAGGCGAAATTTCAACCATAACATGACGTAAAGTTGAATGTAAATTACAAGATTGTCAGTAATATACCGATATTATGTGCCTACAGTCTGTCTTTAGACGGGAATTAAGTGCTATAAAAATACCATTAGATTTAGATATAGTTTTTAACTTTTCTACAAGACATTATAAAACATGAGTGTATTAAAAGAAATGTCTAAGGCCCGACTCTTGTCTCAGATATGTGTGTATTCTCGAGGTCAACACGACAGTATCCAACTGATATAAACTAGGTATAAGCTAGTCATACCAAACCATGCCCTTTGGAAGTCAGTCTCAAGTAATTCTAGTTTGGTTAAAGCTAGTGAAAGTGTTTAATGTAATTACTTGTAATTTTTTACAGAAATATATGTGTTACAATTATAACAGGTACATACTGACAGAGTGTGATAAATCTACCGTGTAAACCCATTGGAGGGTCAAGCCCCCGGTCCCATCACCGTATTCCCATGGACCCATAGATCCGCCCTACACGGGTGCCTTGTGGACAGGGACCCCCATGAAAGTGAGATTCCCCTTGAATGAGAGCCTTGTGGACAGGGATCCATCCTATATGGGTGCATTATGGACCGGGCCCCACCCTTGCCACCATGAACCTACATAGAGGGGTGAGTTTTACCACCTACCACCCATCCCGGAACCACTGGGGTGACACGTTCCACCACCAGAGGGTACAGCCCCTGTCAGGCAAAGAGGCTGATGGCACCCCGGCACTCTACAGACCGGAGGCGCCCACTCTCAAGCGACCCAAAGGTGCGACCCCGCTTATATAGTGTGAAGGCCACCTCCCTGCTCACCCAAAAACTGTGCAGATTTGAACCCGTGACCCCTCAGATTGTTCACATGGAACCCAAATCCAACCAACTTAATCCTGAGCAGGAGAGTGGACATGTCGTAGTTTTTCCCTGAACCCTGCAAAAAACCCTGGTAACCTGTCAAAATTGCCTTTTTCTACCAATTAACCTATCTCAAGAATTATAAAATCCAACCATAATTCCAATTTACTTATGCTGCCAACCTTGTATAAAATCCAACCATAATTCCAATTTACTTATGTTGACCAACCTGTAGAATATACTTATGCTGCCACCAGGTCATTTTGAGGTTGACCAACCTATAATATTGTTTTCAACATTGGTATATTGGTATTATGACCTATACTGTAGAGTAGGAGAACGTGAATAAGATGACTTATTGTGAACTGAGTGCTCTAGGTATAAGAATTTCAAGGTGTTACTCATTTCAACTTAAAAGTACTTAGTTTAATTTAACTAAGATAACCAAAACTTAAAGATGTTATTACTTAGGTGGAGATGTGGACTACAGTGTCATACAATCTAAAAACTTTCAATATCGGATGCTTACAACCAATCCCAATATGACCAATTTTCTGTTGATGTTATCATTCACTGTCCTGATATGACCATTTATATTAATCAGGCGCAATATAACTATGAGGGTGCGAGGTCCCATTCAGACAAGTTATTTATCAAGTTACTGCTTGGCTTTCAAAGGTCTCACTGAGACAAGACCAATCAATTTCAGAAAGTGAACAAAGTTCAGACCCTAATACAAGTCTGGTTAAAGTAAACAAAGTGAAAACACAAGTATTGAAATTCATAATATATATATTGACAACAAAATAGCAACAAGGGAAAAATGTGTGTAAAAACAGAATATTGATAAGGGACAAGACTATAATCAACAAGTTATGTAATTTTTAGAAAGTGGATGCATTAAATTTTATGAAAGTAAACACTCAAATTACACAAGTAAATAAAGATTATTTGAGAAATTTTATAGTTAGAGACTAAAGAAAGGCTTAATTTAGTTACAAACCAGAAACCCAATAATTAAAAAAAAGTCTTAAGGAAGGCTAAATTTAGTTAAGATCCAGGACCTGAATAATTAATTTTATAAGAGACTTAAGCAAGGCTATTATTTCAAACACCAAAATCTAAAGGAGTATTTACAATTAACATTTCATAAAAGAGGTACTAAATTTTAATAGTTAAACAAATTACAAAAAAAATGGCACTCCAATACCTGTAAACCCAACTTAAAGTGACAACACACAGGACATTTAACATGGACCAAACAATCAGTGAACACAACAGCAAGCTTATGCAACACCATTAAAAAGCACAAAAGCATCAGGCAGGAAATCAAAGTATAATAAAATTTTAGAAGGTTCAAAATATAATATAGATATCATATGCAGAGCCCAAGTAAAATAGGGAAGGCTAACAAGTTTGAACAGGAATATGAAATGACAAGTGAATAATGATAAAAGAAGTAGGATTAAATAAAAGTGCACCGCAAGGCTAATTTGGAGTACCAACTGGCTGTGTAAACACATGAAGGGAAACAATCAACAGAATATTTTGAATGGATAAACAGAAGTATTGACTTCAACATAAAGATAAGATATTTAAATGTAAAGCCCAGTGCAAGGCTAGTTATATTACACAAGAATTAGTTAGTAACAGTAATAACTTGGACAGAAAAATAATACTGGAATTTATAATTAATTTATTTAATATAATTTATTGGAAGACCAAGGAGCCACTGGAAAGGCTAAAGTTATACCAGGATAAAAAGAGGGAGAGAAAAAAACAGTTTTGACAGCCAGTTGTTGAGCAGCTAGAATGAAAAGGGAAGATCCACAGAACCTTATCAAAATACAAAGGGCAGTAACACCATTAACCAAACATATTAGAAAGATGTTTTACTCACTTATAAAACAAAATGGGTTTTAGCTTTAAAACACTCACATATTAATTTATCAGAAATTCATTGCATATAACTGCTTTTAAATATTCAAATATTTATATGCCCAAAATTCCTCACTTAGAACTAAGATCAAAAGTTTAAATTACTTGTTTTAACCTAGAAAAGTTACTTTTGTCCTTAAAAATGCTACAATGACAGGCACTTGTCTGCCTCAAAATTACTTTCAAATTTAAACAATACACAGCAAAATATACTTGAGCTATCTCCTAAGTTTACCAGTTTAACATGAAAATAAATGTGACCCATTTACCCAATATTTCTCCCCATACCATACCAATAGGGCCCTGCTCTCTGTTCTGGACCATGAGACCGCACCTGTTTGGGAGGGGGGGTCTCCGAGAAAGTGACTGAAAACCAGACCCGATCCAGGAGAGCTCCACCTCTACCCAAAGAGGAAAGGATTGTGTGATTATGGATAATTATTAT
Organism: Sabellastarte sp. h YS-2021; assembly: GCA_964017235.1. Classification (NCBI taxonomy): domain Eukaryota; kingdom Metazoa; phylum Annelida; class Polychaeta; order Sabellida; family Sabellidae; genus Sabellastarte; species Sabellastarte sp. h YS-2021. Next base: position 69,778,852 of record OZ024938.1, read on the forward strand.
GTGATAATGGGCAAATGAATAAAACCCCACCAAACCTGATGAATAATGAACCCATGAATGAATAACATCTGTTGTACTCATCAATGGGTGTCCATACTGGTAGCTAACTACCGACCCCCATTACGATGACATCTGCTTAAACAAGCTACAATTACCCCTTGGTTGTTATGGACCTGTGCAGAGGAGTGGGAACTCTGCTTAAAACATTTTGAAGGGGCAAAATTCCTTACTGTTCCAGCCCACCCATGTAGGAGCCCCCCGAAATGTACAATGTGAATGATAATATTGTTAGGAAAGATTTATGGATTGGGACATATAATTTACAGTGGCCACCTATAAAAATATAGCCCAAGTCCCCACTTACAAATTCAAAATAAAAACTCAAGACTATTTAGGTCAAAATTAGGAGTAATAAATCTACATCAAATTTGGTAGATATTTTCCCTAAGTCCCCCCTACCCCATCAAATATGTTAGTAAAATAAATTAGATCAAACCATACCTTTAAAATATGAATTTTCCCACAAAAAAATCACAGTAATCCATACACACACAAAAAAAAGACCAGGTCTTATCCCTCTGTTGTCCAGAACAAAAGAGACTGATCCCAAGCCAAACCCAAGCCAGCAGCACATGTGCAGCTTCCTTATCTAGGGCTGTGATTGGACCGGATACCTCAGGCAAAGGTCACCCCATAATCTGAGGGAGGAGATTGGATAGGGGAGATGCATGCTGCATCCACATGCTTATCTATTTGGTGCTAAATCTATTTTCAGACTAGGCCTGGATTACCTCACTTTGTTTTACATCCTGGAGTAAACATGTGTGGGTCCACTAAGATCACAAATGGGAATTGCTGGAAATCTGCATTTCACACCTAATTGTATCACAAAATAGTACAAAATAGACCAGAAAAGTCGGCAATTTCAGCCAAGAATTGACAGGAAATGCTAATTAAAAACGGGAATTTAGACAGAAAATACCGCTAATTAGTGGACAAACAACCAGGCAAATAATATAAAAAGGAAGTTTATACAGAGATACCCTAATTAGTGGCCAAATAACCAGACAAATAAAATGAAATAAAACGGGCAGTTTAGACAGAAATACTACTAATTAGTGGACCAACAACCAGATAAATAAAATAAAATAAACGGGGAGTTTAGACGGAAATACCGCTAATTAGTGGACAAACAACCAAACAAATAAAATAAAATAAATGGTGCCCCTACAGAAGTAAATAGCGGGAACGATCCACGATCGTCACACTACACTGCAATTGTATGTTTAGAATTTCTTTGATATGGGATATTGAATTTTATCTCATAGATTTCGAAATAACCATGCTCCAAACAACACTTCATTTTCTACAATCGAGACATGCAGAAACCTCATTCCACACTTGATTTTAAAAAGCAGGCTCATATTGCCACAAGTTATAATGCCATATTTTCAAATTAACTTCAAATTATTGAATTATATATTCAATGCATGCCCTTTTTCCAAATAGACACATAAACTGATTGTAGGGTTTACAGAAAAAAGACGGGAAAGGCTTGTATAAACACTAGGAGAATAATCTGGCAAAATGATAAGCGATAGCAAACCTATTACTTGAGCTATTAACATTAAATATATATTAAGTACTCGACATGTTATTGAGGTTTAAAGTAAAACAATTGTAAGGAATGAGTATTTTCTTATTGTTACAAGTAATTTTTATTTAAGTTTTATTAAATGATAACAGATTTTCAGATGTTATTTAAAAGTAATAGAAAAAAGTCTTTATGATAGTCAGTTCTAATATCATTCCACTTTTCAACAACTCAAGGTTACATTAATATATCACCTCACATAAAACAAAAGTCTTAAGTTTCAATTTCTCATTCTATTCTCTGCTTCTCTTCCTATTCTCTCTCTTTTTTGAACTAGTTCACCTCTCTATTTATACTCAGAACCATTTTATGACCATTTTAACATCTGGTCACACTAGTGGATGCATGTTTAAATAGATGCCAGGCCTTAATCATTTATAACCACAATAAACCATTATTGGATGTGACATCATTACAGGGTGGTCAATGCCTGCCTAACTGGGACACAAAGTCCCCTGCTCACAGTGAGACACCAAGTCTTCTATTCATGGAACAATTCTACCAATGTACTCCAGTCAGAAATTTTGGTGAGCTAGCTAACAGCTAGCATTAATTAGACTCCACAGAGTGTACATTCACAACACCTATAAATTGTAAGTCACACTGACCACATGTCACCAATATTACCTTGAAGGTTATATAAACTAATTATTAAGTCACAAAGAATCACACTAGTTTATAGCAAAGGTAAAAGTTCATATTTTAATCATTACTAACCTATTTTAAAGTCAAAGTTGGAGTTTTACGTCCCGTTCAACAGCCAGGGTCATATTGGGACAGGTCCTCAGAATTGCCACTTGTGGGACTCAAACCCACAGAGGTGACAGCCTATGATTAGGTGCCAAACTTGCTAACCACTAGGCCACTGACGACCTCTCTAACCTATTTTAACAATTCACATTTAAACAATCTATCAGAGGCGTAGGAAGCAATTTTGGGTTGGGGGGGGGGGTGAGGAACTATATTTTAGCGAATCGACACCCGTATCCCCAGACAGGCCATCCCTCACGCCATAGGCATTCACTGGGTATTTTTGTAGCACCCATTTTGTGTGATTCACAATTATTAATTATCAGAATTAACTAAAGCCTTTTGTTCGGATGTTATTTGGTAAAGTTCCTTTACCAAAGGAAATCTTTGTGACGACAGTGTGACTGACATTAATCATAAGTTTTTGTCCGGGTATAGAAATACATATCACTTCTGCATTTAAAAGGTATTTCTAATGTCTTGACTACATGTTTCCAGAACTTGTGACCTTTCCTTCAAGTGCCGAGCTGAAACAAGATATATTTTTAGCAAGGTTAATCCCCAAAGTGTGAGGGATGTATAATTTTACTGGCTTGCTGCAATAAACACACAGAAAGAGAGAAAGAAAGAAAGAAGAGTTTTCTGGAGCCAATCTTAAACTCTATGTCTAAGTTCTAAGTAATTAGCAATGCAGTAAATTAAATGTAGATTACTATATGCATGATTTTGGTCTGCATAAGTGAAACATTTCACAGAATTTTGCAAATCCCTTGACAGGTTAACTGAAAATGTTCCTTCTACAAATCATAGAATATTTTATAGTTCAAATGGTGGCTTACACAATGGTACATGTGAGCAGTGAATAGGGTAAAACTGTAATTTGACAGCATATTATTGAGTTACATGTAAAAATTTACAGAACTTCAAAATTGGAGTTTAGCTCTGTTGCAAAAAGTTGGGGGGGGGGAGCGAAAAGATATCCCCCCCTCCAACTTTATGGTTGGGGGGCGGCCGCCCCCACTGCCCCCCAGTTCCTACGCCTATGTCTATAAATTGGTATGTAGTTAAATTACTTATAATTTTCTGGTCCTGACAAAATGACCAAATTTAAACCCATAAACTAATCATCGCCTGTATCTTCTTGGTGAAAAAGGTGTGTTTGAAGAAAGCTCCCCAATTTCCCATGTGAAGGCATTAAATTAGAGCAGGCCTGGGGTGAATACTTTCAAAAGTATTGGATTACGTATACTTTTCATTTCCACAAATATGAATACGAATACATCAGTTTCAAAGGTATTCAAATAGGAATACTTTTTGAAAAGTATTTGAATACATTTACGAATACATTCATGAATACATTTTGACTAAACCCCAATTCATACAATCATTTTTAATAAATCTTAATAATTTTACCTTTCTGAATAAAATATATAAACATGAAAGCACAATTCAGTAAATGATGGTTTAGATTTACATCATATTTGACAACAATTCATTTTTGCTCCAAGATTTGAATATTCCATCTGATAAACATGAGCTACTCAAAATAGTTTTTTTTTTTGAAAAAGGACATCTTAGTGCCCTTAACATCTTGTATTTAATTGAGATAGCCATTGTTTTGGAAATCTTTTTGATGGGATTACTACTGTTATAAGAAAATAGGTGTTACATAAGTTTGCCTTAGAATTACTCATATGTGACAAATGACACTGGTATTGAAACACTTATAAGTTATTCCCCTATTGTAGCAAAGGCAAACACAGTTGTCATTTTAAGGTAGGCTTGGTGTTTATAATTTCATGAATTTTATAATAACATAACACTACATTATAAAAACCAATGTGGATTAAAACACACATGAAATCATTTATCAATATAAAAGTTAAACACACAAACCAATTGCATTTATGAGGTGTAAGAGAAGAAATTATAATCCTGACTATTTTGTTCGAACATGACACTGTCATTATGCTATACAACATTTACTGACTAAAAGTATTTATTAAACATGTCTTGTTAGTTTTCCTAGGCACATAATGATAGACAGTCAAATTTCATATTTATATCTAAATCTTGTCAGTACAGGGTGACAAAAAATGAACAAAAAGTGAAAAAATACTGAATGTATTCATAAAAGTATTCATGAATACAAATACTTTTGAAATGTATTCGAATACGGATACAAATACTTTTGCATTTTTCAAAAAGTATTCGAATACGATTACTTTCAAAAATGTATTCGAATACTTATGAATACGAATACATTTTGCCCATGCCTGAATTAGAGTGCTTACCCTTACGTCTGAAATTCCCGCCTTCAAGCAAGGGCTTTCTCGGAGGTCCGGAATTTCAATTCGGTTTGCCCTGACGTCTGAAATGACCTAGCTGTTTCAAACTATGTGATCCCTTCATATTTCTTACTCCAAGTTTCTTTTTACTTACATAATCTCCCCTCAAAAAGCGTCCAGCTTTGTCACCACTGCCCAGGCTCCGGATCACCTAGGAGATAGATTCCTGTATGCCCAAGGAAGATTTACGATGTAATGAACTGGATTAGAACTTAAGATAACTGGGATGAGAGCCGGCTTTTTCTTCTGAAACTTAGCTAAAGATCAAACCTCCACCAGACAAGTATTTCCAAGACTTGTATTTTATTTTTTGTGAACAAAGACAGACAGATAATCAACAGACATTGATAGAATAACAACGTTAATATCATACTTTGCCTGAAAGTGGATGAAATAATATTTACCTGATTCAGTGTTGCACAGTTATCAAGTGTATTTGTGTGTAGTGTCCAATATTAGTGCAAATTTTCCCTTGTATTAATTTTAAGTATCTTAACTACATATCATATTCTCTGAGTTTTATTGCACATCTCTGCTTCACAGTTTGTACAATAAGGAATTAGAAATGGTTCCAATCTGTGTCACTTGAAGTTTTAAGTTACATATACTTTGAAGACCTTGCCAGAAATCAATATAGGATTTCATTCAAATATTTGGATATCAAATGTATTGATTTTTATTACTATGGTCAAAACAAAATATTACAAAAAGCTTGAAATTTGAACTTTTACTCTTTGGGCCCTTTATTTCAGGTCAAAATTAAAAGAAAAACAAGGTGGGGTATTTTGACTCGATAATAACTACAAATTCTTTGTTTTTTTAATGGCAGCCAGTTGATAAGATTAAAGGTTATCACTCCATTCTTTCTAGCACTCACCACTGCTTTCAACAATAATGTAAAATTCAGGATTTTCAGTCCCATCTGGGTTCTGATAGAAGTACACGAGCCTGAACAAAACTGGTGGATCTCAAGTGGATACTTTATTTAAGAAAATCCTCACCATATTTACGATTTGTACCTTTTATTAGAGGTCAAGACACAAAGGGAGTAATAAGACCCTGTCACTGGCATCAGCCTCAACCCCCCCCCCCCCCCCCATACCATACAGTTCCAAGGGCACCCTAACCATTTGACATACATTACAATGCTGATGATTTATCTTAATACGACTCTGGCTGTTGAAGAGGAAGTAAAACCCCAAAGCCATACTATTTGGAATTTCAGTGACAAAGGTCAAAGTTGGGGTTTTACGTCCCGTTCAACAGCCAGGGTCATATTGGGACAGGTCCTCAGAATTGCCACTTGTGGGACTCGAACCCACAGAGGTGACAGCCTATGATTAGATGCCAAACTTGCTAACCACTAGGCCACTGAGGACCTAGGAATTTCAGTGAGTAGTAATGCTATCTCAGTTGGAGGATTGTGGTTAGAAAAATTAAAAATGATGTTATTCATGCCTGATTCCAAAGTAGCCCTTTAGGTTATTTTGGTGAATCTAGTTAAGCCTGGCATGATTCCAGCTAAGCTTGTTTGGCTGTGTACATCCACACATGGTTCACTTTAAAGAAACCTGATCAAAGTATGAACAAATGTGACTGATTCTGGGCAACATGGTTAAAATGTCATGAATTCTGTACTTTATCAAGTTGATAAGACAGATGATATTGTCCCGTACAAAGCAATGTCAAGGGTTGTTTGGCTTAATGACCTATTTACTTTGCAATAAAGGCTCAGGTATCAGCCACCATTTTGGACAATGAACATTGACAGTTACACCTAGCAATAGTAGAAAAAAAGTCAAATATAATTTATTTCTGCTCAACTCATTTGGTGCACACCTTGACATGATATACCACTTTTACAATGATATCACATAATAATTAAATAAAAATGTGCACCCGTTTCCGTGTCATCAACCTTTTTTTATCACCTGAAAATATGTTTTTGCTCTTAAAAAGCTATTGTCAGCCCAAATATTATGTTGCACTTGCATTATTTCAGGTTATAACTGCCATAATAATGTTAAAATATTTTTAATTCCTACAAAATTGATATAAATAATTAAATTATTCAAACTAAATCAAGATCAAGGCTTCTAATCTAATCTAATCTACTGCTTTGCAAGCGCAATACCTTCCCCACAAAGGGGAACTCAGTGCGCTAATTAAACAAAATCGTTATCATAGGGAAGTTGAGGGGCGTTCAAGGTTGGTAATCCAGGATTGTGGGTGTGACTGGGAGGAAAGAAAAACTAAGTTGGGAAACTGGAGTTGAATTAATGCTGTATTTCTCTTAGCTGCATTACAGTTAAAATCTATTTTTCATACGTTACTTTATGTTTCATCAAACTACAGTTTGAAACAAAACACAACCATAAATAAACTGGATGAGTCTTAATTAAACAATTTACAGCTGAGGCAGCACACTAAGCTACACATTTCATATATTGTGACACCAAAAATAATACAGCCAAACCAGTCAACCGACCCCCTCTCCATCTGGCACATTAATACCGCATGTGCAGATTTCGCACTACCCCAACTGAAATCGGTTGTATCTTCCATTAGATCCCCAAGATAACATAACATTTTCTCTTTACATTTTCTGTCTTTCTCGTCCATAATATTCTTTACAAAACCTTGCACAAATTGAGAAAGGGTGAGTTGATCATATGTCAACCTTTGGCGACTTGCCCCCCCAAAATATGCTCATGAGGCCAAGCAACACGTTTGTTAACCATAACCTCGACTCCGCCCCTTTTTGATTTAATTTTTTCACTACTGCTATTACCTTGAGCTTTTTGGTCTTTCTCTAGGTCCGCTATCGAGGTATCAATTCTCTTCTGAAGGGCCTTTGAGGATCTGATAACTGACAGGGGAGGAAAATCTGACTCATCATCAGAAGAATCTGACGTATCAAACACGTCAGTATGACCTTTTACTTTTTTATTACTTTTACACTTGTTAACAGTACTTAACTTCTTGTCCCTGACACTGGACTGTCCAGCTACTGTCCCTGCCATCTGGTCTTCCACACGATCAAGCCTGCTCCCCATCCTCTGCAGCTCAGCCAAGATCTTCTCTTGAATCCCACTGTGGGCACCGTCCTCTGCAGTTGAATGAGCACTATCAGAGGCACTCTGGTCAGTGTGACTGGGGGATAAACCCCTCTTAACAGATAAGTCCCGCTTAGGAGTGCTTCTGGATGTGCTTCGCCCGGACCCGGCCAGGCTCTTGGTTACAGGATTCAACTGAGAGTCTTTTTTCTTACCAAGCTTCTGCACAGAACTTCCTCCATCTTCTGTATTCAGCTGTAAAGGGCATCTCTTCCCTGTCGGGGGAAAATGTCTTTTCTCACAAAGTCTACACCAAGTTTTTCCTTTCCCCATCACAGTAACGTTCACACTATCACAATATTTCAGTTATATATAAGTTTTTGCCACTACAACACAAAGAAGCAACTCCCTGAGGGTGCTGTCAACGACGAAATCAGATCTGGCTTGGCTAATTCCAGTAAAAGCAAGGGTGAAATAAATAGGCTAGACCGTCCCTTTGTGGTTAGCCAAGGCAAGCCTGAGGTCGTCTAGATGACAATACTCTCAGCAATCATCAGCACAGCGTTGATATAGTTCAGTGAACATCACACAAACAGTCCTAGTTCTTGACACTTCACCAATATGCACAGTACACTTGACGTGAATAAATACACTAATTCATGAGTTCTAGTCCATTAAAGTACATCACACGTTACAGATTAAAATGTTAAAAGTCACAACATAAAATCAAATAAATCTCCAAGTAAATTTCTCCTCCAAGAAGAAGAACACAAAATAAAATTTCTTGTTTTCATGTCCAAATTTTTTGTTTTCATGTCCACACAGTTTGACTTTCAAGTTTATAATGCAAGGACAAACCCCAAATTATGGCTTCACTATAGGCCAACCAATCACAGGCAAGTTAACAACGACCCAGTAATTCAGCAAGGTCCCCAAAAGGGTTTAAGAACAGTAATATATAAAACAACATTGACCTCTATAACAGTAGACCTGCACGCCTTAAGGTCCAACCAGACCATTCAACCCCCCAGGGGGAGGGACTGACAAGCTTGCTGCCTGGACACCACTAATGAGAAACTCGATTTTATGAACTTATCCCTACTTTTTCAAGCCTTTTGAAAGTGTCACATCAATATAATATTATATAACAGGTTATAGCACCTTTTGCAACTAAATATATTATTAACATCAAGTCATAAATGGCCCATATAAGGACACAGACAGATAGTGGCATGGGTGTTTTATTATCCAACACAATCCTGTATGTGACCTTAATAGGAAACTGCACAGACTAGTTTTGGTTAATGCTTTAATTGCATTACAAATTTATCAACAAATACTGGTTTACATTACTGTTTCATCAAATATGTAAGCTGTATGTAATTTATATATTTCATTGGAAAGGTACTTTCGCTTTCTTAATTTATTTGTATAATTTAAGGGTGATAAATTGTTGTTATGGAATATGCCATGTTCAAATTTGTTATTCTGACAAGGTTCTTCTCCTTTTTTTAAAAACCTTTTCAAACCTTATCTTATGGTTTTCTAAACGTTTCCAAGTAAACATTTATGCTGTAATGTTTAAAAAACGTTTTATGAACATTCTCTATACAAACGTTTTTAGTGAGAACATTTATTAAATGTTTATAAAATAACTCAAGAAGCTAGGTTTGACTGGAAATGTTTTTAAAACATTTATAAAATAGCTGAACAAATAAAGGTTTTGCCTGAAATATTTTTCAAACATTCATCATTAAATATTTGATAAACAGTACACATAAAATGTTTAAACAACATTGTTTGTCAAATTTTTTAAAAACATTCTATCAAAAGTGTTTTAAACCTATATTTTTAAACCTTCACCTACAATCATGTCCAAACAAAGATGGCGGTGAGCAATAATTAGGGATTTTAGAGGACTTTGTCAAAATTTGCCCCACATGCAATCCCTAAAAGTAAGAATTGAATGGGGACACAATTTCTAAGCCACTATCTTACAATTTTAGACATAAAAGTAATATTTTCATCAGTGAGCAACATTAAAAAGATATTGAATTTTACCTCTGACCCCATTATTATTCAGACATTATTATGTTCATTTGTTTTTCTAACATTTGTCTTTAAATGTTTAATAAATGGTATACATAAAACGTTTTAAAAACATTCTATTATAAATGGTTTTCATACCCATCATTTTTTAACCTTTGCCAAATGTTTCCTATCAAACGTTTGCAAAACCTAAAAATGTTTACTGGGAATTTCATTGATCCACGTCTCTTTTACAGTTATAGCATTCTTTCATTTCAATTTCAGAACTTGGAGAGTCAACATAAAAAATTTCACACAGGACTGCTGGGCTGTCTGCTGGATGCTGCTACAGGTGATTTGTATCTTTTAGTATCATTTTTATTATAGTTCTTTACATGTTGTTTTAGTATAACCGAGTATTTAGAAACACATAAATAGCATGCAGAGTGGTAGACAGTACAATCTGCATTTATTCAACCAGGACATTCAAGTACCTGTTTAGATACAAATGTGCGATGATAAAGAGATTTTGGAAAAGTTGTTGAAAAATAATTCACAAGTAACTTTGTTAGATTTGTGTCAAAACAATTTGAACATTTGTAATTTGGATTGTTCAGCATTGATAGAAATGTCGGATTTAGAAGGTGACAGAAATGATTCAGACTTAAGAGATGAATACCGCATCGGAGCAGGTAGTCACTATATGTCTTCAGTAGGCAGTGCTAACTGCAGTGGTAAAATGCTTGTAAACAAAGAAATCTTTAGTCAGTTGCAAATACTTGGCCAACACCTAGACTAATTAGAAAGTGATAATTGTAAAAAGACTAAAAATAGATCAAAGGTACACAGAGTAAGATATGTGTAAGCAGTCCCAGAGATTGAGAAACCAAAACAGGAAAAAATTCTACAGATTTGGAAAAACATTTGGAAACAAATGTCTATTCAGCCACACCAAGTCTGTCAGAAATAAGACAGGATGGCCTAATACAGACAGACAATTGCCAAAGTGATACATCATTGTCAAAGGCTTCCGTGAAATCCAGCAATGCAATGATAGTCTTAAACAAGTTTTCAATACATGCACAATAAAAAGGATGGCACCAAAGGGGTATCTGGGGGCTGTGTGTGAAAAGCCAAGCAGGGCAGACTTTATTGTACTCACACAAAACAAATTTTCTCTGTGGGAAGATATTTCACAAACAAGTGATATCGTGAATTCAATCCACTCAGCATATGAATACTCATTCAGTTGGAAGAAAATGTAGCAATATTAGGGTGGATGGATTCCAAAAACGTCACCCAGGACTGACTGTTTTTGCAGACAATGATGAAGCGTGTGATAATGGTGACTCAATGGTAAACCATAGCAAATGGGGTTATTACCATTATTGATGGTGGGTCGTTATTTCTTGGTGCATTAGGTTCAGATGTGAAAATAAACTGTGTCACAAAACAGGGTTTAAGAAAATTTAACACCAGCAATGTTGATAACGAATGTCACCAGGTCCTTGTAACTCAAGAATTGGATTGAAATAGTATTGAATTAGATCAAAATCAACATAACATACCAGTTCAGGTCTGGTAAATAGATTTCAATCTTCACATTATAACAATTGTATAACTGAAATGGGTCAATAAATGGGATTAATCCCCGTACACCTCTGAAGTTATTTAATGGCCCTCAAAAAATTTGGGGACAAATGCCTGATGTTTTTCATGCCCATCTATTGATCAGGGAAGCTGGTCTTCCTAACTATTTAGGTTGTCATATTCCGGTACAAGGTCAGCTCAATGCTTGGAAATGGCAATCTTATCTTAGTGATTATTGGGACCAGCAGCTTACAGATCTTATTACATATGGGTTTCCCCTGGATTTTAACGGGCGTTGTGATCTTAGTTCTGCATATGAAAACCACAAATCTACTATTGACTTTCCAGAGCAAATTGAAGATTACATTACTACTACTGAAAGCTAGCATGGGGCTTTATTAGACAGTTTTAAACATTTGGAAGGATATTAATGATCTTATATATATATTGGCCTGCCCTCTCAAATATATCAATCTTAACATTGTCTATTGCAAGTTTTGCAGGACCTTGGGTTAAATATAAGTAAGGAGAAATTAATACCTCCTATTACCTCGGCTATCTGTCTGGGTATCTCGATTGATACTAAGGAGAGAAAAATATTTATACCTTCTTCTAAATTGACAAAAATTAAACAAATTTCTAATCCTGGGTTTATAAAATAACCTGTTCTAAAAATCTATTGGAATCTTTATTAGGTTCTCTCTTATATCTCACCAAGATGTGTACAAACCCGTTAATTTTTTTCTGAACAGACTGCTATCACTTCTCAGGAAAAATGTGAATAATAAACATATTTGCCTGGATCATGATATTTTTTGAGATCTCAGATGGTTTTATACCTTTTTAGACAGTTATAATGGGGTAACCTTCTATGATAATAGAAAAAAATCTTTAATCTTTGTTTTAAAAGTTTGGGGCATAGTTTGAGAGAATAAGAAATTACAAATTAATTGCAACAATTTGTCGGTTGTGGAAATACTTAGAACTTGTCCAAGACATCCAATTCTGGTAACATGTTGCCCGGAATATATTGCTTCTGACTGTATTACATAACATACAATTGATGGTCACTCATATTCCTGGCATCGATAACAGAATAACAGATCTCATATTGATATGGCAAGACACCCCTAAAAACCATGAAAAGTTGTATGAATTATTACCACATAATCAGTGGGTCTACCCACACAAGGTTCTGTTGTTGTTTAATCCAAATATATAATTATATATTTCTTTATTTTAGATTGCAATTCTGCCCCAGTCCAGCTGATTACCATTGCCTGGGCGAGACTTCATGACTGATATAGGTCTGCAACATAAAAGACTTTACACCAGAATGTTTTCTGATTTTTTTTTGGTGTTAGTTGGACTGTCCCTTATACAAGTAACTACTTTGAATGTTAACACTTTCTTTCCAACAGTGACGCTACCTTGTAAAGTGGTCTAAAACATTGCAACAAAGAAAAGAAACTGCTACTATTGCCATACCTTTTAAGGTGACTCACCAATTTGTCCAGCAACTGCATTAAAATGATGTTGGAAGTTATTCCAGGGCAACCATATGATCCACTATTTTAAATTTACAGAGGTTCCACTTTGTTACCTCTCACAGATTCTATGCCTAGCTACCTTAATGTCCCAATCTCACATTTCGTGTGTTGAGAAAGGATGGCACCACTTGGGCTTTTAACCATGGGGTGTCGATCCAAGACACAATGTCCCATCGTACTTGGACTTCTAATACCTTATGGTGGTACGTATCTCTACCCCATCTGACTCTTCTACTGTTTTTAACACATTTGGGGATGGGGATTTTCAACACACCTAATTTGGCTGCTTGGCGGCTTTTTTATCAGGTTTTCCTGAAACACAACGAACAACAGTTACAAATCATTAAAAATTACATGTAATCTCATGTTTTTACTCCTCTGTTTATATTTGGCTATGGGCTGGTACTTTCAAAATTTCAAAATTCTCCTCATCTTTTTCAAGCAGCTTTTTGGTTCCCCCTGTTTATGTTCACCCATCTTTCTTTTTCTTATAATTAGTAATACTGGATAATTATAAATCTCAATATTTCTTTTGCCTTTATAATTTACTTAACTACATGGGTTAATTCAACATGTACTCATGTATATTATTCAGATTTAACTTTTGGGTTTATGGGCTAAATAATAAGCTACTCATGTAGGTTTATGTACTCCCGGGCAAAGATGGGCCGTGTCTTAGTGTCTAAATATAACCCTTGTAGGACTATGCTAGTATTAATCTTGTGTGGATAAAGGAATATTTTAGTTGATCTAAAATAAAATTAAAGAAAACAGCATTCCAGGGTGTCATTTGTCTTGGGGAATGTGCTTGGTGGCATCTAGGTGCCAGTGAGCTTATTCTGTAGGGCTGACCCTAAAAATGTAGGTCTAACTGTTGAGTATTGAGTCCAAGTGGATGCTGTGTGTAGTGCTGATGTCATTCCGGCTTCAGGAGCTTACCTTCTTGTGAAAGTTCACAGCAATTAAAATGCTTCAACAAATTATTCAAATAAATAAAAATTGGCTTGACTTCACTAATAAGTAAAGCATTTCACATCAATAGACATACCATAATAATCAATTTTTATCAATGTATATTACGACCCTCTACAATTCAATCTTCATAAAGAAGTTAATTGGCTGTAGAATATACCCAGTCCAAAATACTGCACACATTTTAATGCCATTTAGTTCTTTGTATTTTTCCACTTCATGTATAGGAATGCATTAATAAAAACTTCATAATTTATTTGAATTTAAGAATGATAAATTATTCTTATGGAATATGTCATGTTCAAATTTTTGTAAATCTGACAAGGTTATTTTCCTTTTATGACAATTGATAAACTCAATCTGTTTTTTTTTTAGTGTTGCTCATTAGGCTAAGTCTAAAACGTAATGTTCATGAAGAATAAATTTAAAAATGCACTGTGCAAAACAAGCTTTTATTTTATCTGAGAATGCAAATTGCAATCACAAAGGCCAAACAAAGAGGGAAATAAAAGCTACATCGAGCAAACATATTTACAAAAGTATGACAGTATATCACAATATTATGGCTATTCAGGAGAAATTATTTTGCTTGTTCAATTAGGGAGTTATTTTTCCATCCAGTCATCAGACATTTACAACAGCAATTTGTCACCTTATTCATTTTCTACACTCAGTGTATTTCCCTAATGCCACAAGAGATAACCCATATAAATTTATAAAGGCCATTCTCGGTAAAAAACAAACAAGAAACATTTTTATTAATAAAATATTTTGAAAATTACAAGAGAGTATTTTATATGACAAAATGGTGGTCTTATTTATTTATTTCAACTTCATTCTCATACATAAAAGTACAAAACACCCAAAGAGAGCAGAACTCATCTCAGGCCCAATACATACACTATAGCCTAGGTGTCCAATGATAAAAAATCCTTTAGAAACTTCCTGATCATCAATCATCTGTACCTTAAGCACTTGTCAAAGTTTTCTTAAATGTTCATCAAAATCTGTCTACAATGTATTATGTTATTTTCGAAAAACAAAAGATACAAAGCAGGTTACATATACTCCCTGTCAGAGGTTAATAACACGTGGGAAGTTAAACATAGAGTTATATACACATTTTTCATGCATGCAACTTACATGTGCTAGTTAATTTGGAAAATGTACATAAGATAAAGAAGAACACTCTTACTGCCGCTGTGGCCTTGTGGATAACACCCTTACTTAAGAAGTGGCTTCAAACCCAGGTACTTCAGATACATAATGGCTTAGATGACCACTTAAGATGGCAGTCCTCTGTCCTTGGGTCCTATTCCCTATGCAAGTTAAAGAGCGTCAAGGACGTTTATGATTGGGCATCCCTAAACCTCTGTCTTTCAGTTAGGAAAATATGAGTCACTTGACAAATTTGACTGCACTTGTGCACTTACAATGGATCAGTAGCACTTTGAGTCCCATAGTGCTAGGCGATATTGCACTGAACATAAATATACAACACAACACAAAATTTTACAATTCTCAAGGTTTATAAAAGTAAGGTGCTCAAATTTATATTTTTGGGGGTACGTACATCATTGATTTCACATATTACCACCAGTTGAGAAGTTTTAGTTCAATGAATTGTAAAATTTTGAATTGATTTTTTCAGCAATATTCTTGTTTCTATTGTAGCCAAGTCAAAATTCAGTTTTGATTTCTCCGCACGACTCATTCCTATGTAGATAAATTGTAAAGTAGACTCACATTGGTTTTAGTGTCTTTTTTACACAGAATAGGTTGTGTTCAGTGTTCAGTCCATTTAAGATAAAATTGGGTGGGCTCAGTAGGAACTCGCGATTGCTGTAGCAAAATGCTACATATCAGATGTGTGGATACACACCCTCTTATGTTCAGAAGCTGTTATTGCACAGAATCAAATTTACAATATGTAGTTCATAGTACTAAGTAGGTTATAAATGATCTCAGGTTCAAATAGGTGCTATCGAATTGCACCGTCACCTAGCATTTTAGTATTGCACCATCAGCTAGCAATATTCTTGTGTTCACCCTGTAAAATTACAATATGTAGTTATTTACAACATCAGTAAATGTACCAGCCACCCAGTATTGCACCATAATCGCCAAATAACCTATCAATAGTGATCTAGATCATTTTCCAATCACTTTAGATCAATTTTTACAAATTATGTCATTCGATTGACCCACCTAATACTACTTACGATTACTATCATCAACAATATGTACTGGCATCACACTCTTTGTCCATAATCGATAATAACACCACTAACACAGGCATTGCAAAACACCAGTAGTAAAAGACGTAAATCAAGATTGTCTCCAGACATAATCGCAACTACAGCAAGAAGACACTATCAATAGCATACACACAGAACTCGGTCTTGATGACAGCCAGCAACCTAGCACACCAGGGGCCGATTTCACAAAGGGACTTAAGTCCAGATTTAGACTTAAATCTAAGACTTTGGTCTTACATTTTGTCAAAAGACTGTTAAGTCTGTGGTCTTAGACTTAGCGGATTTTACAAAGCAGCTAAGTCCATGAAATTGCTAAGTTAGTGGACTTAACTTTAAGTCTGGTAGGTAGTGGGCTTAAAGTTTATTTGATAAGCTTGGACTTCGCTAAGTCAGCCTGTGAAATCCATTTTAAGTCCCAGACCTAGCTAAGACCAAAGCCTTAGATTTAAGTCCAAGACTTAGCCAATAAAGGGACTTAGTTTAAGTCTTTAGTCTTTTAAGGTTTTAGTGAAATCAGCCCCAGCTGTAACATAGGTCATCCAACTTTCTGAGTACTTCTACAAATATACTATGGATAAAATTAATACAAATGAAAAGAGAGGATTACAAAACACAAGTGTGGGGAAAATGCAATATTTACGATTAATGTGTATATCTTCCTTGACTGTTGATTCAAATCTGATCTATTTTTTTATATTTTCACAACTTTAAGCAATTGATCACATTTTAAAATAAAAAATACTTTGCATAGGTAAGATATTTTCAAAATGTTTGATTATGTATATCTCTTAGTCTCTTAGTCACCTTCGTTCCAGCATTCAGTTTGTAATTAGCATATAATGGTTATTTAAACTGTCCTAAAATAATGATGCTGGGTGTTTTTGTTGGAATGAATGCATGAAGAAGTAACTTTATCATACATAATGCATTAAGATTTGTTAATAGGTGCAGAAAAATTGATCCTGTGACTGACCATATAAGTAACTAAAGCTAACGTATTTGTTGATATTTGCTTATCTATGTCAAATGCCTCAGAGCATTATTCCATTCTATCGTGGTAATTTGGCATGTTACAAGGTAAAATTCTTATTAACAAAATATGCAATCCTACAAATATCAGTTGTGTATGCTATTTCCACGTGGAATGTCCCACTGCTTTACCATGAAGATGACTTTTTACGGCACAATCATTGAATTTGTTCATGAATTTTACCAACCCTTGTGGATATAACCAATTAACATACAACCCACAAATTGATATTTTAGATCACTTAATTTGCCAATTTGACTTATCTGCCAAATTTCCTTACCAAGCTGTGGCAGATGATCTATTTATATGAGATGGTGTACATATAAAACTAAAATTCTGAGAAAGTTAAAGCATAAAATATAGAATATGTTGTGCAGATCATTAACAGAGCCATTGAAGACAAAAAAGTATACATTCATCATGTAAAATTATGTTATTTTGTTGATTTGAAGAAAATTTCTAACCAGAGAATGCACTTTCATTAAAATTAACCATTCAATATAATATTCCTAGCTTAGTATAAGTAGCTTGTCAGTTGCTCAAGATAAGGCTTAACAAGCTTTAAATGTATTTGCAATGGTAGAATATATTTATTTCCACACTATAACATTTTTGTCCACACTATTCTTTGCTAAAATCATAAACTATTGATACATCATCATCTTCAACAGAAACAAATATTATATAGATACATTTGTACCCAATATTTAATGAAAAAAAACTAACACACATATAAACTTTTCTTTCGATTTATTTGGTTGAAATATTTGTGCAAGACTGGCATGATACCAGCATAATGCTAGATGCTGTTGCCCAAAATGAAGTTCCTTCAATTCGCTTCTTTTGCATAAAGAAATACTACAAATCTACAAAAGATATTTTTTTACAAATTCTTGAACTCTCTTTTTTGACCAGAGCCAAACCCTCAGTTACAATATTTAGATATCAAATAAATATGCATATCTCCATACTAAGCACCCCCATCTATCATTTCTATTATTCTTTTCCATGCCCACAAATCTAGACTATTGACCTAGCATGTCAAATATGATGTTTGCCCATTTTATGTCAGATCAGTAAATTTCTCTTTTAGGGATATTCAGCCTGTAAAGTAGAATATCACATTAGAAAAGGTGATGCAGAGTCTGCATTCCATTTGTATAATTATTTACATACTGTACAAAGATATTTCATTGAAACATATTTACACATGCTGACAACAACTGATAAATATAACAAAGCAAACACAGTAACAGCTTCGCCACTCAAATTGAATGCTTAAATGTATTATTATCACAGTATATATTTATACAATTGACCATATTTTGTTAAACAGCATTGACCATTTATACATCCTATCATATATCAATTTCAATGATGCTCCATGGACATTATGATATTTTTGTTTATGAATATAAACAAATTAAAACAACATGAGTATACATCTAAATATCATTCGTTTGAAACATGTTTATGTACATATTTTACCATTCAGTTAGGTCATGTCCATATTTACAATTGACCAGCTACTGACATATAAGATGTTCTAATACTACACACATCAAGTGTTGAAATGAAATGACGTATCGCAATGACTCATTTGCAGAAGTCATATTTTTATTAATAACTGCTATCACTTATCTACATCAACAATACAAATCCATAATTTGAAATTAGTGCCACTATTTACACAATTTTACATAAATATCATTAACATATTTACACATAGTACACATCTAAGTATTGAAGATTTGAAATTTGTCCAAATATTTACACATTTTACCATGGATGGAAGCAAAATAAATGTACTAATGCACATTTTATGAGCACACTACCAACTTTGTCAAACCATCATTCATATCCACATACATACCCCATAGATCACATGTGTTCTAATTACCGTAAAGTATTTACAACAGTAAAACCATGAAACCACTGGTTTTTCTCATAATGCACTGCAAGAGTGATAACAGGAAAATAAATGAAACTACCTTAACCATGATGTAAAAAATTAATTTGGTGTTATTCAGCTGATTTTGAAATGATGGTCTATGCAACAAAAGTGCATTTGATTGTCCATTGTCAGCAATATTTGACCAAAATAATAGAGAATGTTTATTTTTAAGCATGAGCTCTATCGAGGCTCACACTTTTAGAGATCACTGTTTTTTTTTTCAATTTTGTTTTATCTCCCAGTTTTCATGACTTGTAGTGTAACAAGGTGAGTGGCTGTTAAGCGGCAATACTCTACGTTAGTACCGGGATGGATTGCTGCTTCAGTGTGCTACTCATTCTCCTATGGCTTTGCAGTTCATGCTAGTAGACAAAAACCCCTTTTGGCATTGTTATTCCTTGGAACTTCTTGCTGTGGGTGGTTAGCAATATGAAATAATATTAATCTTTTTTGGCAAAATTACGGGAAAAAAGTTATAGCATTTGCTTGCATGGACAGAAGTAAAGAATAATAGCCAATCTAGCAGTACATATAAGTCTAAAACAATATGTTTGGAAAGTGTCTTAAAGCAAATATATACCTCAAATTTAGCTTTGCTACAAATATATACACATTCTGAAGTGATAATATCTGGTCAAAATATTTTATCAAATTACATGCATATAATCATCTAATAGACTGAAAATACCAGATAAATCAAAGCAGAGTATTACAAGTTCATCATTTTTACCATGTTACTTTCAGCTCATGTCAACTTTACTAAGTAAAACAACTTTGCTCACATTTGAACAATGCCACAGTGCATTTGTTCAATATTGGATAATTTTGAATCATAGAAAAATCCGCCATTTAGAATATCAGCTCAAGATAAACCGGTTAACCATGCCACAATAAATGTCTTCTAATTCTTTGGATATGGAATGTTTAGAAGCTTTTTTTTCTCATATGAATTCTTTGTCCTTTAGAATTTATGCACACATCATCCCTTTTATTTCTGTTTACATGATCAAAAATCATGTGATGTTCTACCTCTTAAACATATTTTTGTTGGTTGCTATGTTTTCTCTCGCGAACACATAGCAGTAGTGAGGAAAAGGTAAAGGTATTTTAGACAATATAAGAACATTTTTAAAGTCATAAACTTAAACTCAGAGCAGTGGAAACCCTAATCATTAGTGAAATATCCATGTTTGCTTCCAAAAAATGATAACCTGAGAGTTTACTCTGTGCTGCTGTACATTGAATTGCAAGTCCAAGTAAAAAATCATCTAATATCAAAATTGTCAATGTATGGCAAATTGTGTCATAGTGACACAAGGAATATTGCAGTATAGCCAACTCATTTAAAGTTAAGCTTTTCAAAACAATATATCAAGCAAATACGCATGTCTAGCATGCAATATTAGAGAAGTTTAGCATTAGAGTTTTGCCATCAATCTGTCAAAGACATATTTACATAAGCAATAAATGTGTGTAAGGCAATTTTTGTTTAAGTTCAGTGTATATTTTCCCATACACACACCACATGTTTGTATAGCATGTTTGTTCTGTAATAGCGCATGGAAGAAGCTGCTTTGACCAGAATTCAATCATATAGATGCATGAATGAAACTTTAATATAGTAAACACATCATGTTGAACTGTAACATATCTCTTGTGAAAATTATTTAACATAGCTCTAAGCTGAATGTACCATACCTTCAATGCAGTGACTGCAACAAATGTGTTCGGCAATGTTCTTGTGGTAAACTTTTTTAATTACATCAGCATGCTTCTTCCTGCCTTTATCTTTCATGTAAAGTACTTGCAACAGTTTGTCAATCTTATCTGATACCAGAGAGTTACCAAAGGCCTACAGTTGAAAGAAATACAACACACTGACATGAACTGAATGCATAAGTTGATTCAATGGCAATACATATACATGACTTATTTCAGTTTCCTGTGTTCAAAGGGGGTTTGGTGGTGTAGCGGTTAGAGTTCTCGCCTCCAACCTCTGAGGCTGCCGGTTTGAATCTTGGGCCGGGCACTTCATGTTGGAAAGTTGGTAGTTACATGCCGATATCCGGTGGTTTACAGTGCAGTATGCACTGGTTTCCTCCACCTGTAAACTACCTGTCGCAATATGACCCTGGCTGTTGAACGCAATGTAAAACAACAAATAAATCTAAATTCCTGTGTTCAATACACAAGACAAGTCTAAGTGCATTACCTAGTCTTTAAGAAAATTAATGTTGTAAATTAGATTAAGTGTTTTGTCCTGTGATACATAAAAATTAGACAAATAGAATCTGGCCAATCCTTAGGTCCGACTGGTTTACCTAAACCAGATCAGAGTGCTCCCTCCTCTTTTTCTTCCTCTGTGGCAGAGGAAATGGACAAAAAAGTTCTGCCCCAGAAGATTCTCAAGAAGAATGGGAGACTGAGTGAAGGGAACTGAGGGAACCCATATCCTCTGCATCCTGTACCCAGGTAAATGGTCATATAGAATGATTAAAATTCTTAAATAAAAGCACTTAAACCTGAGCGACTACTAATTTCTGAGATAAATGCCTCATTGGTTTTTACACACAATTTCAAGATGACCATTTTTTTTTTGGGGGGGGAGAAATGTCACCAGATGACTGTGGATACCCAGGGGGTCAAACATTCACTCTATTGCACCGTTTCCAAGATAAATGTGTTTTTGCGCATTAGGCAGAAAATCAGGATGACCACCAAAAATGGTGGAAAAATTACTTTTAGAAAATATTGCTGTTTAACTCTGCAAATACCCTGAGAGTAAAAAAAATCTGACACCATTTCTGAGATAAATGCAGTTTTTGTGTTTTACATGGAAATACAAGATGACCACCAAAATAATTTTGGGAAAGATTGACAGATGAGTCTGCAGATAACCTTTGGGGTTAAAATTCTGTCGAAACCACTCTATCTCACACCGTTTCTGAGATATTTATGATTTTTCATTTTCATTAAAGAAAACGTGGTGCTTAGTTAATCGAAAAAAGTCGACCATTTTCTATTGAATTACTTCGAAAAGTTAACAATTTTTAGACACTTATATAACAAAACTACTTGTCAATTTTTCAAGTACTTTTTAAATTATGATCTGGACAAACACACCTCTTTGAAAAACATGTTTTTGGTCATGTCGCTTCTCTGATTGGTAGAAATGTCATGACACCATAATCAAAATTTGTTCCCATGGCTACTGCATACATGTGCTAAATTTAAAGAGAATACACCCAGTGGTTGCTGAGCTTTCAAGCAATAAAAAACGCGACAGCCGGCAGAACTCGCAGAGCTGCCGAACCCTCTCTTTCTCCACTTTTTCATAAATACAAATAAGCATTTCTTGTGGGATGTTTGAATATGCTAGGTTTCTTAGAATTACACACATACCATTACTGCTGGAGTCGGAGAGACACTTGGATTTTTGAAAAGGACTGTCTAAACATCTGTACACAGACATGTTATTGGGTGACAATAGCTGTCAAACCGTCTTTGAAATTGTCAAAATGTTTCAATTTTGTTACATCTGTTAATAACTTGCAACATTTGGAAACAGATGACAGACAAATAAAATCACATGATAACTTCTATCATCACTTATCGTACTTTTAAACCACAAAGAAGCTAATGAATGAAGTGACGCCACTGAAGTATGAGATATTTTACTGATTGACAAGCCTCCAATAAAAATAAGGGGATGGTGCACAATGACTTTACACAAACTGTGACTGAGCGACACTTGAGGGTGTGATATCAATATTAAAAACAATGAAATTTGTGTTATTTTTCCTATTTCTCATGAAGATGACCTTAATAATTACAAATATATTATTATGTGAACAGTACCCCTCGAATTTCAGAACCTGTTAGTTAAGTTGTAAAGTTTTCTAACATGTAATTTTACCACAATGGATTGTCAAACCGTGGGTATATGAAAGTCTTGTGAAGCTTTGTGGTTGGTTCAAATAAATGCTTTAGAAATAAATTGTCACACATCGATGGATAATTAAAGTAACTTTTAGAAAGTGCAGACAATGATTTTACTTCAACAGTGACTGCGCGATAAACCAGTAGATGAACAAATATGGGGAACTTTAATTGGGGATGCATTGACTACTATTTATATTTTAACTGACTGCACATTTTTTGTCTAGAAACCAGCAGACAGAATGGTTAAAAGACTCATTTGATCTGATTATGACAATAGAGAAGACAATGGTTTCCAGGACATACAGGATCTTTCACAAAGGTGGGAAAAGTGCCAGACAAGATTTCCATTTTAGAAAATACACCCTAATAAAATATTAAACAAATATAGCCAGCCTTGGGAGATAAGAGCCCCAGCCCGCACGTACATCTACATGGGAAACAACATTGAGATTTGGGAAAATCTTAGGAAAAACTTATGTTGTAAGAAGTATAAAGAACCCAAATGACGTTCTTCAAAGGATTCACAGGCCATGATTTCCTACAAGTAGTTTTCATATTTTGAAGCCCTGGAAGATATAAGGTCCCTTTAGCAAGATGACCCGACCTGAAGGTGAAGCAGGGGTCAAAGGTGAAATGTGACACTTGCAAAAGATTTACAGGCCAAAATTTCCTATATGTCGTTTTCACATTTGGAAGTCCTAGAACCAGTAATAAGGGAGATATGAGTGATCACACCTGACCTTGAAGCAGGCGTCAGAGGTCAAATTTGACACTTGCAAAAGATTTGCAGGCCAAGATTTCCTAAAGAATGTCTCTCATTCTAAACCCCCTAGGACAAATGATAAGGGAGACATAAGCCCTTTTTGATATGATGACCCTCCTATTTGGCATTAAAGATGTGATATGGCGGCCATTTTGTTTCCAAAACATGGACACAATAACTCTCAGGCAGGCTTTTCTAGCCATTTATAATTTGTGCAAATCTGATGAAGCTAGCTGCAATAACTTTTCAAAGTTATAGAAAACAATAATGATTTTAGAACAAACTTTAAAACCCCCAAATGTTATAAGTGTCGCCATGGCATCAGCTGTAGCCAGATAGTCCTCAAAACATATCCTCCAGATCCTCTTGGGGTAAATATATCCTGAAAATTTGGTGAAAATCTGTGCATGGGTTTATTAGGCTATGGAACACCCACAAGCCTTATTCCCGCTGCTGCTGCCCGGATGGTGCAGTGGACTACCATAACAAAAGCCTTTATGGGCTGGGGTTAAAAAGTAATTGGCAGAGTGTATACTATACACCTTAATGTACACATATATGTACAAACATTGTGCAAAATTTTTATATTTAAAGATTGAAATGACAGATTTAAAATCGCGGCTACAACTCAGTACATAACTCAGATGAAAGATTTGACTAATAAAAAACTAATAATGTCTGTAAAGTGGATAATTTACCCGAGTGACAGAGCAAAGATAAATAATATAATTTAACCTTGTTAAAACAATACTGGTCAGAACAACATTATATTAATATTATTATTATATTAATAAATGTTGGTGTAATGATACACAGGGATTACCTTGACAAAGTATATATCCACTTACTCTACGAATGTGTCCTAAAGCCTCCTCATTAGTTCTTGAGTTGTTTATGATTTGCCAACTCTCTCCAGTGATAATATCATAATTCAAACAGGAACAAAAACCTTTTTCCAGTTTGCTTAAGGCTAAACAAACATCTTGGTTGTTAAGAGTTGCTGTGGCTACTCTCAGTAAACATTCATCACACAACTTAGGCAAATTGTACTGATATCTGTTCTGTTAAAATAAATATCAGAAGATAAAATACTGAATGACTTATTTTCAACTCGAATCATTTACAGTGGATTGTAGCAAAAATATTTTCAGATAAAAGTGGATTTTGTATGAAAGGATTTCTCACTACAGAATGGAATTCATATGTAATTTGCATTCTTAAAAATTGCTCTCAATAACATATTCAAAATTTTACACCAATTGCACAAATTTAGTAACATTGAAGCACACAATTAGTAATTGTTGACGATGATAAAAAGTCAATCACATACAAAATTACTAAAATGTGAGAGGATACTCACATATCCAATCATTTCATCTGTGAGAGGTATACCATCTGTAATGTATTTCTGCAGTGCTTGTCTATTCTTACAAAACTTATCAAAGGCAGTGTAATATTTGGGTATCTGTAAAACCAACTTCATCAAATACATCAATTTGGTGGACGTATCTGGACACAAGTCAACCTTGGAGTGATGTTCATCTGGATCTACATTTTTATGTACATATTTTGGGAAGCCTGACATTTCTTCTTCATTACATAGGGAATACATTTCCTTCTCTAATTTCTTTTGATATTTCAGCCTCTCTAGCTTTCTTTGGACATCTTTTAAACATTGGTGATTGCTGATTTCCATGATGAGATATTGTAAAATGTTAATAAAATCTTTAGACCCATGGTATCCTTTGATGAACTGATCCAGGAAAGCTTCAATCTGTTCTCGCTTTTCAATACCCTCTGTCCTGACAAAGTCAGCCAGGTCATCTGGTGAGGTATGTTGGTAAAATGCTTCTTTTATTTCTGCGCTGCCTTCAACCTGCAACCAAGTCATTGTAGGTGGCATCTCTGAATCATGTTCCCCATGCTGGTTTCTGCTATTTTCCTAAATATATTGGCAAATATATATATTTAAATAATAATGTGTTTGTGCTACTTTCAATATTAGACTGAAATATTTGTTGACAATTTTGTTGATTTTTAAAGTAAGTAGTTATATGTATAAACCGTTGCTATGCTGGTTGGTATATGCTTGTATAGATTCATTCTATCAGTGTACATAAATCTTAGGACAAGAAATGGTGTAAATGTAAACATAAATCCAATATGATTATGTACTATGGTTATACAATATACATACAATAGTAATACATGGCTGTACAGAAACAATATCTAACAGCACATTTAACAGTGGAGGTTACGTATTTGTTCACAAATGACTCCTGGGAGAGCTTTTTTAAAGGTGATCATCATTTTTTTTTGTTTTTATCCTCGAGATTATCCCCTCAAACGGATATATGTAATCACATGTTGGCCTATCAATTCCTGGATGACACTGAGGTTACATGGACCAAGGGAATCATAGACAAATTGGCCATTTGCCAAATCGGCCCCCGTCAAATCGGCCCCCAAAATAAAATTACCTGGTCAAATCGGCCCCCTATAAAATAATTTATGGTCAAATCGGCCCCTTATAAAATAATATATGGTCAAATGGGCCCCCTATGTATTTTTTCACAATAACATTGGGGTTACCTGTGAGTTAAATTATAACATTAATAATAATAATAGTAATGATATTAATTATTTGCCGAATTAATTATTTGTATTAAAGTGTGGAGATGTGAACTTTAGTGCCAAATTCCTGATGTAATTCAAAGAGATAAATGCCTATTGTTCTATTTGATGCCCACATGGGGGGGAGATGATATAATCTTCTGCATGGACATCAAAAGGAACAACCTCCTTTTAATGTCTAATACTGTTTGTTTAACACTTAAGCTAGTAATCCCTATATTAAACAAATACCAAAGATTACTAAAGTTATAATCCCACCAACAGAGGCTGTTGGGATGACATATTTCATATGTGTTAATTACACTTAGTAAAACAACACATAAACAATTAACACTATTGTTATAACATTGTCATGCATATTTATCCACCCATTATTTTAATAAGAGCCTGATTATAATTAAATGATGCATTTCCTCTATAAAAGGGCTTCTTGCTTTTTCAATTATTATTCAGCTTTTTCTTTGGAAATGTTATGTATGTGCTTCTGTCTGTGTTTACTGTAAATAAATATATGTGGTACTTGTGTGTCCTGCTTGTTTTCAACTTGGGGGCGATTTGCCTGCGGGCCGACTTTTTCAGGGCGCCAATTTGCCGAGGGCTGACTTTTTTAGGGGGCCGATTTGCCGAGGGCCGATTTGGCAAAGGGCCGATTCGTCCAGCTCCCGACCAAGGGCACCCTCCAATGTTGAAACAGGATCCTTTTAAAAATCTTCATTCAGTATGATCATTAAAAACTTTTTATTACTGTTACTATAATTTCAAGTTTATATTTTATCACTGATATAATAGCTCTTTTGAAACAAACTTTATTGGGTATTACAATTACTAATTCTAATTCTAATTGGACTTTCATAGCGCTTTATCGTCCTAATTCAATGGGGTCTCTAAGGGATGCACGAATCTCCTCAGGAAGAGCATTCCAAACAGTAGGAGCATCAAAAGCAAAACTATGACCAAACTGTTTGACAGATTTATGGACTGAGGGTTGAAACTTGGGAGTGACAAGGGAATTTCCGACACTCTGACTGCGTCTGGTACTGTAAGAACTACTGTAGGAAGTGATGTATGGAGCAAAATATCTGGGAAAACCAGTGTAGAGAAACTTATAACGAGAGTTGCAGTTTTAAAGACTGAGCTATGTTCAACAGGAAGCCAATGCAGTTTCTTAAGAACAAGAGTTATACTAGTGTAACTGTGTAATTTACGAAGACTGAAGATTCATGAAAAGTGAGTTACAGTAGTCCAGTCGAGTTCTAACAAGAGCATTGGCCACAAGTACAGAAGTATCATGAGTAAGAAATCGCCTGATGTGTAAAATCACGCAGTTGCATAAAACAACTTTTGCAGACATTCTGAACATGTTTGGACAAGGAAAAAACAGCATCGAACCACACACCCAGATTCTTGACCCACTCAGTAGGGTAGAGAGGACTACCCAAGATAGTAGATGGTAAATATCCTTTCAATGTTTTCCTATTTTTTAACCAAATACAATAAAATCAGTTTTATCTAGATTGAGGTTGAGTTTACTGGCTGACATCCACTCCTTTATATCGTCCAGGCACCTGTTCAACTTTCTCAAAGGGGATATAGACTTGAGTATTATCTGCATAACAGTGAAACTTTACTCCTTTGTGTTTACCAATAACCAAAATAAGGGGGATTGTATACAGAGAAAATAATAAAGGACCCAAACCAAACAGGAGTTTACAAAGATTAGAGAGAGTAGAACCAATTTTTATTGACTGATAGCGCTCAGATAGGTAGGAGGTGAACCATTTCAGGACAGAACCACCAACTCCAAACCAGGTCTGAAAGACAATGGAGAAGGGTGGAATGATCAATTGTTTCAAATGCTGCAGAGAGATCGAGCATAATGCATTAATGTTAAAGCCAAACTCAGTAATAGATCGGTTATTATTGCTGGGCACATGGGGTGTTAGTCAAGTTATATCTGTGAAGTCAGTTTTATATGATATTTTTGCCAGTAGACAGAACACTATCGACTGGAAGGCATTGTTTAAACATGAACTCTGTAATTAAATTTGTTAGTTTGAATAAAGTATTGTCATTTAAGGAATGTTTAACATCAAACAGTGTGCCAATTTATATGGCTGATAACTATAGTTTAGCTATTGTGACCTGGTTCATACTACATTTGCAAATATTTTAAATTTTAGATATCTTAAAGCCATTAGCTGATTTTCCAAAAAGTAGCATCAATATGTCCATGTTAAAACAACCCAATATAGTCTGTGCAAATCCCCATCTTGGGTCATTTTACAGCCTTATTTTGGTATGTTTTTTTTTGGCTCCACAAGAACTAAATGATCATGGACTTTTCTGGAAAAACTGGAACAACATTTAAGGCACTGATGAACTCAGCGAAAAGGTAATTTATGGTTGGGCATAGAAGAAGCACTAACTTCAAGGATGTGGTCACATTCAGGAAGCCCAGGCACCCAATAAAGGTAAATAAATATGCTAAAATGACTATCAAAGAATGAACACAGCAGAATTGTTTTGATTATTCTTCAGAAAAAAAACTTACTGATGCCAGCATGTAGATGATCAAATCTATACAAAATGATACATCAACACCCAAATCAGTTTTACATTATTTTATTTTTTATTAAGCACAATGACATCAGATTATTTAAAATTGAATGACTTACCACCATCACCGATAAAGTTCTTGATTGCAACTCATCAGATATACAAACTGCAAGACACTTTCCATCTTTCTGTCTTTTTGGCCTGAATTCGTAGGTAACATCAGTTGGCAACCTTTTATGTGAAGTGAATAACTTACACATTTTCACCAACTGTGACTTGGGTATTTTCTGAAAAAAATAGATTAGTGTCCTCAGTAGAGATGTTACCATCTCATCCTACTTTTTTCATGTTTAATTTGTTTAACCAATCCAGTTAATTGTTACAGCAGGCATATGTAAGACATCCAGTGCAGCCAAACTATCACACAATTCCTGAATGTCCTGCGGTTATTGTTTTTACTGCAGAAATAAAAAGATCCCTTTATCCACAGCTTTCATTCTCCAACTTTGTGGTTTTAAGGCCCCTAAGGACATTTTAATAGCAGATTTCCTTTGACATATCACTTCAGTAAAGTCTACTTCCATAACCCTATCTAAGTTTGAGGGTAAACTTGCCATAAATATTAAGTGCAACATATCAGCATAAAGTGAATCAATGTATGCTGAGGTATTTTTTCAGGAAAATGGTGTCTCTTTCCTATTGTTTGACTTTGAAACAGTTAAAGTATTTTTTTCTATTTGCTGGTGTTATGCAGTAAATGACAAATATTAGTTACAAATGAACAGATTATTAAAAACAAAAATACAACTGGTCGATATAAAAGATTGAAAAATACAAAAATACAAATAAATTAATATATGTGTAATGATTTAAAAAATATAAATGTAACAATACCACATGGGATAATGGTATGGATATTATTGTTATTTAGAATATTAATCAGTATTGTGATAATGCACAATATACACAGTAATTGCTTGACAGCAGTAGTATGACACGAGACAAAAATGCTTTATTGCAAGTAAGCATGAAGCAAGTTACTTCAGTGGAATGTCATACAGAGTCCAATTCTGGCTAAATCTAGTCATGGTCTCAACATGCACCATGTTATGCAGTATATATCTAATATCTGGTATGTAAGACATTAACTTAAATTATTTATTTTTTCAATTACAATTTTCTATTTCATTTTGTCCATTTCATAGCCAGAATAACTACATAGCGGAGGGTGGACAGCCTACTAAGGGAGACTGTATCATAAACTCTATCAAAAACACTCCCATTTTTAGGCCCCACAGTCTAACTGCTTTACTGGTAACCAGACTGGAGTGCCCCCTGTTTCCCTCTCCGGGATTGGTAAAGATAGGGATGAGTTAAGTCCCTAGGATGCTAGGAAAACCAGTGGCATGAGTGAGTAAATAACACAAAGGAAAAAAGTGAATAACGGGTTGAGAAACTGAAGTATAAGTAATGCCTTATCTACAAAGAGACTTAAGTTATTTAAGCAAAGGATGGTATAATACACTTCAATACAAGATTGATAACAGAATAGGTGAGGCTTGTGTAATATCTTCTGAGTAACAAATACATGCTGTTTATGATAAAGTTCTGAACTTGACCACACCACATCGTCAAATAGAATTGTGTGAAACTGTTGTGATATTTCCAGTGACCGGATATGCTATACTGAGACACACCTTTGTAGACTTTAGATGCTGTAAACATTGTTGGGTTTAACATGATGTAAAGATAGGGATTTTTGATCTGGCAGTTCACCTGATTGGACAGCTTGGCCAGTTCTTTTTAAGGGAGATGTCTGGTGTATGTGCAAACACTAGTGTAAACACAAAGGCCATGATATCTGCTCCATCCCATGCCAGCTGATTCTTAGATGGCAATGGTACAGCAACATGTTGAACCAGTCTGATGTTAAGTCAGACCTGAATTTTCCTTCAGCCCTTACCAGAACCCGGGATAAAAATAAAACTGTCGTCTGAAGGTCAGTTGCTTGAGAGGAGCAGTTAAAAGGCAAAACAGAGGCAAAACAGATACAAGACTTCCTGAAAAAAATGACCATTCAGCTGGAACATGAATAATGATAACAATGATAAGCTTTCAAAAGATTCATCATCCCCAGATATAATATTTTTGGAGGTCCTGCTAAACTTGCAGTAGTTCTATAGATGACAACAGATATATAACTTACACAAGAGTTTACAAAATTGTCTACACTTAGAGCATTGTTTACAGAGTTCCTGTAGATCACATTTTGAGCAATAAAACCTATAAGGTCTGGAACTGTCTCCACTTCTACCAAAGGACTTCCATAAAGATTTGTGAAAAGAAGAAGCCTAAAATTTAAACTGGTATTTTACCCGCGAAGCTGAACTGGAAACAGGATATGGCTGGTATCAGTTTTCTACATATGGGAGAACTCAACGGAACCCAATCATGATTAGAAGGTATGCTTGATTGCCATATTCACGGAAATGTCATTATCTTTGCAACAAAGAGCATCGTCCATGAAAAGGCCACAGATATAAGGAGTGCTACACAAAGAAAACCATCCTTCATGTGATCTAGATATGCACAACACCTCATTATGGTAAGCTTGGGCATAGTAACAAACAAAGTATCTGTAATGTGCTATTTGGCCATTCCAAGGAAAAACAAATGGTCTGGTTGAAGGCAGTTGAATGACATGGGTCATGGAACCCATTCCCATTTGACAGCTCTTAGTAAAGTAGACATTTCCCTGCATACCTTCTTGAAATTTAGAAACACAGTAATTGAATCATGCAGCTTGATAACAAGTTTAAAGTTTCTCTGGATGGCTTTTTTCCACTTCCTTACAGTCTCATGGGCTGTGATTGGCATAAGTGGGGCCATGATCCTGTCAATGATGGTTTTGTGCTGTCGCAGTCCAAGATATTGTGTTTCTAGTTTTCATTGTGCTGACGAGTGACAGAACATCCTGTTCTGAGATAAGAGGATCAGGATGAGGGTTCTAGTCAACAACCTTGACAGACATTTATGCAGCCTCAAGAAATGAACCAGCTAGAATCCACATGATTCTGCTGAATTAGAGTGGTATCCAGGAAGAGTAGTTAAATGCAGATCCTCAAGATTCTTTCACCACCAATCCTCAGCATGGAAGAACCGATATTTTCCTATACTAGCCTATGTACTAGCATATGTACTGTCCTCTGTAAGACTGGTCCTCTGAGAACCCATAGTCAGAATCTGGAGGTAGCTTTAGAACTGAACAAGTGAGCATGACAACACTGAAACATCATTTCTAACATTTGAGGGAGTGGCTAAAGTTGGACAAATAAATGGCTTTGGTCTATAAACTAAACAATATTAACACAATTAAACCAAGTTTTTTTTAAATGATTTGCCTGGAAAAAATTTAATGTAGTTCTAAGACATTTATGTTTATTTCACCTAAATGGTCCCCATGTGACAAATGTTTATCTTGTTAGGTTTACTGAATAAAATAATTTTTAAAGGTTTTGAATTGCATTAAAGGCCTACTAGCATCTGATTAAACACACTAATATTTTAGGCTTAAAACATTGAACTGAACATCCTGTTAAATACTAGTCTTTTGAAAAACATTTCATTATTTATGCTTCTACAACTGATTTATTTACTCTAAAGTAGCCATTTCCATTCAAAATGTGCCAGCAAGAAACTGCATGCACAACAATTGTGCTTGCACTGATAATGCTCTTCGTTCCTGAACATATAGAAGTATACAATTTTTAGTGTTTTTACTCATTTGTATATATAGTTTATTTATTTATTGGGGTTTTACTGTACAGGTCACTTCACAACATGTAGTTTTGTGAACAGAGGAAACCAATACATACAGTTGATCAAAGTTTGGTACTGTAAACTGTCGCCCATCGGTAAGCAACTACCAACTTTGAAAGGCCGACCTCAGATATGCCAGATGAGTGTGTTACCATTGCACCATCGTGGCCCCTCCTTTGTATATACATACATTTTAATCAAACTAGCTGACATCATGAATTATATACATGGCTGATGTAACAAGTCAAATATTATTTGATTTTGATGACATTGAGGTGTAATAAGCAGCAAAAACGATGTAGATAATACAGAA
The DNA here is from genome assembly GCA_964017235.1 of Sabellastarte sp. h YS-2021. Taxonomy (NCBI): domain Eukaryota; kingdom Metazoa; phylum Annelida; class Polychaeta; order Sabellida; family Sabellidae; genus Sabellastarte; species Sabellastarte sp. h YS-2021. The sequence continues at coordinate 69,812,069 of OZ024938.1, forward strand.
CCTACCACATAGGAATATACAGGAATAAAACCTTACAACTTTGAGTCTTGTGTATCTGTTTTTGGAAGTAGTAATAAGACGGATAATTTGGAGGATAAATTATTAATATCAATTTTACTCATGAAACAGTATTAATTTTTTCAGTATTCCTAATACAGTAAAGTATATTATAATGCTGATTAATATGTCAGTAAATTAAAAAAATATATATTCAAATACTTCCACTGGATCTGAGCATCAAACATACCTCACATATTGCTTAAGTAATTTAACATTAGTTACTTCTTAAAAGAGGGAATATTATATAAAATATTATACATTAAATTTGCTTACCAAATAATACTTGTATTATACTTTTGGAACACATTGAAAATCTCAAACTTAAAAAGTCCCTGAATATACCCTAGATGTGGCATTAAAAATCCCCAAGATAAAAAATCCCATAAATAAGACGATAAAACAATTATAACATACAATACACTTTATTTGAAAGCTGTTTGATAATTAATGATATAACTTAAGTTGCTAAACTGTTGAGTCAGTCCGTTGACCTTCTTAAGCAGTCATGAAAGGAAAAAAAACAGTAAGCTTGACCTATAGGTTGTATGCTTTTCATTATCAGGGGCGTAGGAAGCAATTTTTGGTTGGTGGGGGAGCGAGGAACTAGATTGCACCGACGTGACTCGACGAGAATAATTTTGGTTAATTTTACAGAATGTTTCAAATGGTCCAATTAAAATATTTTAAAGTTCCTTTACCAAAGGAAATTCCTGTGGCGACATCAATCCTAAGTTTTTTCAACCTTGTATGGGTATAAGTACATACAGTTACCTCTGCATTTGAAAGGTATTTCTAATATCTTGACTTCATGTTTCAAGAACCTGTGACCTTTCCTTCAAGTGCCGAGCTGATATAAGATCTATTTTTATCAAGGATAATCCTCAAATTGAGGGAGATGTATAATCGTTAAATTAAATGTAGAATATCACTATATGTATGATTTTGGTCTGCATAAGTGAAACGTTTCACAGAATTTTACAAATCCTATGACAGGTTAACTAAAAATGTTGCTTTTACAAATCATAAAAATAAATAATTTTAGTCCAAATGGTAGCTTACACAGTGGTACATGTGAGCAGTGAACAAGGGGAAAGTGTAATTTGATAACATATTATTGAGTTACCTGTAAAAATTTACATAAACTTCAAAATTGGAGTTTAGTTCTATTGTAAATAGTTTGGGGGGGGGCGAAAAGATATCCCCGCCCCCGCTGCCCTCCCCACAGTTCCTATGCCTATGATTATACATTTGGTAAACTGCTACATAGACAACATGACAAATGAAAGCAATTTCCCTTATTGTAATTAACAGCTACATATCTTGAAGATTGCAGGAATTGGAAGCCATATAATTAAAGGTCAAGGTAAAGTAATGAGTAAATAAGACAAAATGATAATGCATTTGTAAATATTTTACTATTAGGTATTTTTGTATTGGTGATTTTACTGCCACATCTTGTGATTTTCATATTGAGGGTCTTCACTTATAGTCAAGTAGTTTTAAATATTCAATTGGCCAATGTAAAAGAGTTTTTTATTAATTTGATCAACAAACACCATATCACATAGTGAAGCCACTATTTTGCACAAAGACTACACGCAACAGATGTATATGTGCATGAGATAAAATGGCTACTGTTTGTGTTGAAGCAAGAAACCAACAAGCAGCGCAAAAAGTGAAATATTTATCTAAGGATACAACTCTAATCTCTGTAGTTATAATTACTAGGGTATGTGAATGTTAGTTGAATATATGAGACAAAGTTGTATGGTAGGTGCAGCTAGACTTTTAGTTGACTAATATAAATTTACTTGGATGTGGTAGAGTGAGAAACAAATGGTCAGTTTAGCAAATAAGAATGTTTTGCAAGCTGTTATTTTTAATGATAAGGTTGGATATTTCATGCTCTATATTTTGTGTGCTCTGTAATTGTTGATATTTTATGGCCAATACAGCCCCATAGGAAGTCATTGGAAAGGCATATTTTTTTATCTATGGTAATTTAGTCTTGTTTTAATTTATCTTTAAACCTAAAATAAAAAAATACTTATAATACATAAAGTGCAGTTTTTGCAAAACAACTAAAACTCTATCAGGACAGAGTGGGGTCATTAGTAGGGATATGACTTAGACATTTCAAATTTTTCTCCTATTTTACTAATTATTGGCATCTAAACACAGTATAAAATTAGGATAGACTTATGTGCATTAATATATTGATAAACTGATTTTAAAATAAATTGACACTAAAGAAATAATAAAATTTCTTACTTTTAAAAGATAGTGTAATTTTGATTATGTTGATAAGAGTGTGCAATTTAAAACACTACTCACCTCAATTCCGTCAGGCATAAATTGTGGCTCCCATTCTTCATGGCTATATTCAGGTTTCACTTGCAGGTAATTTTCTCCCACCAAAGATATTTGTCTCTGGGACACAATCTCATATCCATATCTCTCTGTGTAATGCTAAAGGAAATACAACTTAGTTGTTGCATATAATAAAATTGAAGAGTTAGTGTAACTTTTACTTTATTAATGGAAATATACTGTATATGTAACTTCTTAGGGCAAATGCAACCAAAAACACATATTTCAGCTATTAATTCATTCATATATTATGAATGATAAAAACCAAAACATGTTTAAAATCTTCACTCAAAGCTTGGATAACATTTGAACATTTGATCTGGCATGAACCCATCCCTGCATACACAGCTGTACTGTACAAAATGTGTTATCCTAGATCTCAGTTTTGTTACTGTGTATTCTTTGTTCATAGTATATTTCAATATATTTTTTCTAAATTAATGAAACAAGTAGAGTAAAACTTAAATTGTAAGAACTCAGTGGGAGACATACAATCGGATTGGATAATCAAGGGGTTTGGATAGATGAAGAAACCTGAAATTCACCATCTATGGGTTACCAAGTGGGTGATAATTGAAGAACAATAATTTTTATGCACTAAATATAGACGTGGGTAGTAAATGATGAAGAAAGTTAATAAATTTGTGCAATATAATATAACCGACTCTCTAATTGTGATTTATTTGCTCCTGATCTATGGATATTATCATTTTTTGTTTAAAATATGATCTGGGTGTGTTAGGCTGGTACATGCATTAATGACATTTCATTTTTAGACATTGGCCTGCATTTTGTGAATTGAAAAACTCTGGGAGATTAATAACTTTAAAAAACCGAATTCAACATGTCTTCAATTGATATGTTCAGTTGGCAATGCAGTGTTGATGTTTTTTCTTTTAACATTGACTGTGAATCAACCTACTCCTAGAAACTATAAATTATAAAACAAAATCAAACATGCAATCAGTGATGGGTGCATTATCAAAGAAGTTATGTAGCGGGGTCATGTAAATGAGTTAATCCCTTCCCCATTGAAACAACGGTATTAAAGATAAAAGAAGTCAAGCTTTTTTGTGGATGCTCCATTTTATAAAGCACTAGAATTAATGGTTTCCGAGAATGTGTAAAATCCATTTCATTTGGTCCTATCTTTAGCTAAAAACCCTCAGGGACATTGATAAATGCCATCCTTGAACCTCTGTTGTTTAGTTAGGGCATTGTCAGTCAAATGGTAGCCTGGGCTGTACTTGTGTGATAGGTCAAACAGCCTTTTTGAGCCCTGTAGTACAAAGAAGTATTGCAATCAATTTAAATATGTAATACTCCACCTCCAACAATAGTCCACCTGATTTTCAACTTATTCATATGCCTCTAACGACTGCTCCTGGTGGCAGTTTGGGCTTTTTGACCAGAAAAGACTGTCAACGCACCAACCTATTCCACTTTTGAAAACATTGATGTATCAGTTGTCACTGTTTCAAAATAACTTATTATTGCCTGTATCTATTGTACACCAGGTTCATGATATTTGACCTTTGTTGAAGATTTCCTGTTTTTTTGAGTTCCCTATCATCTCTCACTTCTTCCTTCATTATTTGTGGTGACTTTAGTGTTCCTGTGGATACAGATTGTATCAACCTACAGGATTTTGCATGTCCTGCGATACCTAAAGTAGACATCATTTCTTACTGCAGATATCATAAAATCAACATGCACAGATTTTGTGATGACCTTGCAAATATTCCTTTCATCCTGTCTCCTGCTAGCAATGCTGCTGACATTTACAATCGGTGTATATGTGATCTTACTTGTTTATTGGGCAGACACCACTATTGATTTGTGGAAAAATTAAGAAAACATTTAGCGGGTTGGTATTCAGATTCATATCGCAATGTCAAATTAATTAGGTGCTAATTTGAGCATATTTAAGTCTCAGTTGAGCAAGACTAGATGGCACAGATTGACTGCCAATTGCAAAGCAGTCATCAACAGAAATGAGGCTGAATACTACAGTTACTATACTACAATACTACAATACTGAATGCAACTAATGAGATACTTAAGGTTATCAAAATTGCCCCACAATGTTTAGACCCAGTGCCTCCTTTCATTCTTAAAGGTTCTACGGATATTTTACTTCCATCAATTACAAAACTTGTCAATTTGTCTGGCTGGGTGTGTTTTTCCCCCAAATTCAGGCAGTTGTTACCCCTCCTGCATCCTAAAAGAAAAGCATCACTTCCAATCTAAGATTTGAAGAACTATCATCTGGTATCAAGACTATATCTCATTTCTAAACTGGTGGACCAAGAGTTCTCAAACAGCTTATGCAACATGTCAACATTAACAATTTTGATGATCCCCATCAGTCTGCATACAAGACTGGCCATTCCACTGAAACTGCCTTACTGCATCCCATGAATGAAATCCATCTCTCACTGTCATGTGGTGAGCATACTGCACTTGTTTTACTTGATCTGCCGGCTGCCTTCAACATAATTGACCATGATACCCTTCTAAACCATCTTAACTAAGGTTAGATGTGTGTAGAATGACCTTGAAGTCGTTTACCTCTTATCTCAGCCACTGATTCCAAGCAATATAATTGGGTCAGCCCTCCCAGAATTGCATGTGCTGTTGTTTTGCCACAAGGCCCTCTACTCTTCTCCAATGTCTTCAGAGTGTTACAGAATGGATGTCATTAAGCATACTTAAATTAAGATCATCATCTTTAGTTTTAATGCTCAAGAAATTAGATTCTGACTTCAATGTCAGGATATTTGGTATATTTGTGTATCAATTACTTTTGGTGTGTAGTTTTTTTTTGCTGATCATATCCACTATATCTGTAAGAACTGATTCATTCTCCGGCAGGTCAGACAGTATTTGACGGATGAGGCTGCTATCCTTGTGGGAAATGGCCTGGTGAATAGTCGTCTGGGCAACTGCAACTCTTAAAACACACTTTGCAGGATTGTCACAACCTGCAATAGATGTGAAGCTGCCCCTTTGGTTTGTAAGTTTCTGCATAGTGGTCATCCAAACTATTTTAGTCCTCTTTTGTCTATTCATTGTGGAAGATATGGCATAAGATATATCTGTCCAGATAAAAAGGTTCCTGGTGCTTCTTCAATACTACCCATCTGTACACAAATCAAAAAACATTTTAGCCATAGTTTTGCTTTTGACACTCCCACATTTTGTAGTGATTTACATAATGATGTTTGTTCTGCCCCAACTTTGGCCTGTTTCAGAAGAAAGCTAAAATATTTGCCTTTAACAGATACAAAACATTCTGCAATAAAGAGAACTGAAAACAGCAGCAACATATTGCAAATAATCTTATCTTTTCAAGAGTAATATTGAATTATTACATTTTTATGAAATAAAAAGTATCACTAGCAAAACATATACCATTTTACTATTTGACCCGGCATATAACATACCTGAATGAGATGCTTGAAGGAACATTCACAAGTCTCATTGAAGCACCCAAATGTTAGTTTTAGCTCTGAGATTCCACAATTGCACTTGTAAAACAACAAGCTATCAACACCAAGTTTGTGTTGATGTGACCGATGTCTAAAGCTGATTTTGAACCAAGAGAAATGGTTCAGGAAAATATAACAAGTGTTCCTGTAAAATAACCATGATGGCTGGTGATCTCTCACACGGTCAGCAGGCATATATTCACTTTCCTTATCTTTCCTGTACATCAAAGTCAAGTTGCTGTAATCATAACTGTGTGAGTCAAACAAAGGAATGACAACCATTATCCTATTTTGTGTGGTCAAATCACTAGGACTAAACTTGTATATTTTGCTCTTTGCATCTTTTTCTGGTTCACTATTTTCCAGTGTGATGGATGCAACACATGGCTTGTGCTCATGACTAAGTGTATTTGGTGGGATTACAACTGTGACGTTCTCTTCGGGAAAGTAGTAAGACCTGGCCTCAGATGAAATCTCAAACTGTAAATCCTGAAATTTAACACAAAAATAGGAACAGTGATTGGTACTACACAGCCCTGGGAAATAGTACTTGAAACCATTACATATAGAACTTACCATGTAAGTTATGCAAAGGTATGGGGCACTAACACTCAAGAAAACAAGATAATTTTCTTACAAGTTTGAAGAATTAACAAGTTAAAAACTTATGAAGCTGTAAAAGTAATTAATTTAATTGTAGCCGTCAATTTGTATAGCACAATAATCAGTTGTAGCAATCTAATATATTTGTCATTGGAGAAATATGTCTGAAATATTGTGGTAAAAACATCCTGGCAGAGCCAAGGTCAAAGGTTACACAAAGATCACACCATGATGTTACACATCTACGACTCCTAACTAACAGTCCTTAAAAAGTATGAACTTCCTCCAAGTTACAGTTTCTGATATATATCTTGGAGAGTATTTGAAAGGTCAAAATCAGGACAGCCGAATTTGGGCCAAGCATTAAATGGGTGACACTAATAAATAAGAATAGCTTTGAGACTTACATTTATGTCTGAAACTCTTCTCAAAAGCTTTCACGATTAGAAATGACCTATACTTGCTGCAGTAAACTCATATATACAGGGGTTTATGTTGAAACCATAGCTAAGCCAAATATTGAGATATAATACTGCAATTTGGTCCAATCACTAAGTGAATATAACACTAATGAATATAAAATAGCTTTGAGACCTGCATAATGTGTTAAACTAATGTCATATTGCTCTGTAACCTGCAATGAAGTGGTGTCCCTGCAATAACAGATGTACCTAGTGTGCAGTCTAATCAAGATCACACATAACACATGTGCAACCCAGCCATTGTCTGCTTGTATAAATTTGAATTGACATCTATCTCACTGGTTTGAAACATTTATTGGTGTGAGACAAGGAGATAATTTCTCACCTATGTTATTTAACATATTTCTCAATGACCTAGCAACTGAGGTTAATTCATTAGGACTAGGGATAAAAATTGGAAATATAAAGTTATCAATTTTAATGTATACAGATGATATTGTTCTAGTATCTGATAACGCAGATAATTTACAGAAGTTACTAAAACCATATTTATGGATGGTGCAGAAAGTGACAGTTAAGTATAAACCCTGTAAAACTGAGGTGATGCATTTTCATAGAAAAAATAAGCCAAGGTCACAGGTTTGCTTCTTTGTGGGATCTGAAAATAATTAAGGTTGTTCCTAAACATAAATATTTGGGTGTCATACTCGATGAATTTAGTACTTTTCACGAATGTGCTACGACATTAAGAGAATCGGCAGGAAGGGTTCTTTGTGCAATTATATCTAGATTCAAACAGTTAAAAGGCTGTGAGTTTTAAAGTTTTCATAAACCTTACAACTCCTCAGTAGTCTCAGTTTTTAGCTATGCATCAGGTATCTTGGGTTACAACAGGGGAGGGGGCCTGCACAAAAAATATATAAGGGTATTATTCCAAAACGACCCAATAATAGTCCAGTTGCGGTGTTGGAGAACCTCATCACCAAAACAAAGAAGCTTTCTTTTCAGGGAAGGCTAAATTAGTTACATTTAAAGACATGACACATTGATAGAACAGGCACACATAATATTTAACTTTCTTAACAGTTATATTGCTGGAGGGGTCAATATAGGCCATGCTAAAGTGAAGTAAAAATATTTTGTAATGTACTAGTATTTTGCACAATAAGGACGAGAAATTGAAATAGTGCATTTCTTGTATAAAGTTGTCACACAAAGATAATCCAGCCCCTAAACACCCCTTAAAATTGCTCAGTCTTGCTCCAAACTTTATGGAATCTTTTTCAGGACAAGTTGAAAGTCCTCTTAAGAATTTCAGTTCAATGTGTGTTGAACACCAGCTCCTCCCTATGAGAGAATTATGACCACTTCATCATGATACTAGCAATATTAAGCTCTTACTAAATCTTTAGCTAGTTTTGATAATGAAAGAGAGATACTACATGTCCAAAACAATGTTTAAATTATGTTGCACATTCTGAAGAATTGCAAATATCTTGCATCTGAGTTTAAAATAAACTCAGATGCAAGATATTTGACATCCAGGTTTAAATGCTAAAGCAATAACATAAATACATGTACATTAGATATCAGATGATTTATTCAATGAGGGGAAAAAGCATAAAAAGTGAACAAAAATGCCAAATCCCCCCTAAATATAAAAAAAATTCATTACAATTAAGCAAGGTGACGAGAGAATGGGTGAAAAGGGTACAAATGTACAAAGTAAAAGGATCAACCTGTACATTAGAGATTTGTAAATCTTTGGCATCCTTCAGTACCCCTGAGAATGATTGCTTTTCATCCGCTTGTATTCCCCATGCTGCTGTGCCTGTGTGAACAATTTCTGTTGTTTTTGTTTGACTGATTGTGGTATCTCGATCTTGTCCCTGTTCCTTTAACTGAAGAGGCCTCTGAATAATTATACAGGTATAATGATACAGAATAAAGATTGTAAACATCACAACAATAGTTACAATTACAATCTACATTGCAAGAAATTTTCTGTTACAACAGTTACAGTTGTAAAGATGCTATCCATGGCATTATGAACAATATTATAAAATTCATAAAACATCTAAGTACCCTTGCAGAATGTAAATACTAAGTATTAAGTAAAACTTTAGCTACAGCTGTGAAATATTATATTTATTTGTTCTTGTATATACAACATAAATATTGTAACGCACTGCCAATTGTTATAAACACAAAGAAAATATTTTTATATATATATATATATATATATATATATATATATATATATATATATTTATAGGTACACATAAGTGAAAAACATACATATATACATTTAAATGAACCTATCTAAATACAGAAATATTATAATCTTGCTAAGCTTATTTTAAGAACTTCAAGCTGTACACACTGTCAATAAAATTGTGTTAATTTCATGTAGTTTGAAAAATGAGTAATTATAACTATCTCTGCAATGCAAGATATCTTTTATGATTTCAGTACTAACAAGTGTAGAATCAGCAGGTTGAACAGAGTTATTTATCTTATGACACCACATGGGAGGGTTTGTACTAAATAAAGCATACTTACAAATATTATATTTATGACTGTGGTGGCATGAGGCCATGGTGGGTATTGTGTTTTCAAACGATCCGATTTCAAATTGCATGAATTATGCTACATATTGGTTTATAAGGTTCACTATTGGTGAATTTTATAACATATATAGTCCCTTTCAACAAATTAGTGTCTTAATCTCCTTAATATTTCCTTAGTTTCCTTAAATATTAGTATACCCTATTATTGCCCACATTCCCCGTTATCGTGGTATTATTTTCAACCCATTTGTTGTTGTAATTCACATTCCCCCTTATCACCTGACTTGTCCCAGTGATTATTTTATCGTTTTTATGTCCCAGTGATCATTTTTATTGTTTAAAGTCATTGTTGTAGTGGTTTTAACTCTGGCTTGTGAATGACTGTAATTATGGGTTCCTCTGCTTTTGTGGTTTGCTAACTCTTGGCTTGGTTGTGGTGGTTTTAACTCTGGCTTGTGAATGACTGTAATTAGAGGTTCCTCTGCTTTTATGGTTTGCTAACTCTTGGCTCTTGCAATCTTTTTGCATTTGTTTTCCTGTGACAGTTTATTTTCACACAGTTCTGGTTTCCTTTATGGGGACTGGGTAATGTGTTCTTAGCCATGTTATTTGTGAAGTCATTCTAGTGATATGTTTCCTGTGTGTTGGTTTTTGTGTAACTGGCTGAATGCTGACAGGAGTCAGAACTGCGAAAAGATTGACCGTATCCCTTCTATTTTTCAGCTTTCTGTCTTGGTCCGTAAATATTGTTACACTAGCGATACAAAACAGGTTCCTCCACAACTGAAATTTAAAAACCTACTACTACTCCTTTTGTTGTGTGGCGATGTTGCTTCAAACCCTGGCCCCACCAATTTTGGATTTGTCAATTGTAGATCCATTCGCAATAAAGGCCCTGATAAAATGTGGCAACCTAGATATCCTGGGTCTAGTTGAGACGCATATTAGACCAAATGATACTGAGGGCCTCCTGAGTTCTCTTACACTGGCTGATTACAATTTCATCCAAAAACCAAGGTGCACTGGTCGGGGAGGTGGTGTTGGTTTTATGTGTAGAAAAACCTTTTCTCCGAGTATTGTCTCTTCACCAGTTTTCAGGTCATTTGAAATTATCATACTTTCGTTCAAGTCTGATTATAATAGCTTTGTTGCGGCTTGTGTGTACCATCCTCCTGGTTCTTGTACTACTCAGTTTCTGGAAGATTTTCTGGCTCTTTCTGGCTTTCTGTCTTCGACTGGTTCCAGTTTCATCATTTGTGGCGATATAAATGTCCATCTGGATATTGAGTGTGGTGACAGCTTTAACGACATCCTTCAGTGTTGTGGTTTGGTTCAAAGTGTCAGTGGCCCGACTCATTTACTGGGTCACACTCTGGATGTTTTGATATCTCCTTGCGACTCAGATTTTGTCCGCAATGTTAGTGTTGGGGATTTCATTTCTGATCATGCTGCCATAAGATGCCAACTGGATTTCTCCTACCCATCAACCAGCATCGACAAATGGGTCTCCTATCGACGTTACCACAGGATTGATATCGACCAGTTCAGAAATGACCTTAATAATATACCGTTTGTACGGTCCCCTGAAGGTACTGCTGCAGAACTTTATGATCAGTACATAACTGGTGTTACACAGGTACTTGACAAGCATACTCCTATCATTTCATGCAAGGCTAAACAGCAGTCAGATGAGTGGTTGTCTGATTCGTATCGCATGGCTCGATCTCTTAGACGGCAATTTGAACGAAGGTGGAGAAAACATAAGTCAGAGTTGAATAGGTCAAGACTCCGTAGGCAAATTGTCTGGTGTAATTGACTGGCCAATAAAGACAAGGGTTCATACTATAGAAATCTCATAACTGCTAATAGTCGTGACCCCAAGAAGCTATGGCAGTCATTGAGGAAGGTGTTGCATCGCACCTCTGAGACTGTCCTGCCTGCTCATAGCTCAGACAAAAGCCTCGCAGACATGTTTGCCTCTTTTTTCTCCAATAAAATAAGCAAAATCAGGGACACCTTTTCTACTTCTGGCTCTTTCACTGATGCTCCGGATTCGGTGCCTCCTGCTTTCAATGCCTTTAAGCCTGTCACTGAAGAAGAGGTCTATAAGTGTAATAGTGAATCCCCCATTAAATCTTGCTCACTAGACCCTATACCAACATTCCTCCTTAAGGTTTGTCTTGATATCCTCCTCTCTTCCATTACCAAGTTGGTAAATTATTCTCTCATTGAAGGATCCTTCCCAAATTCTTTCAAAAAGGCGGTTGTCACCCCCCTCATAAAAAAGGCTTCCCTTCCCAGAGATGACCTTAAGAATTATCGCCCAGTGTCTGGTCTTTGTTTCCTGTCAAAGTTGGTTGAGCGAGTCATTGCCAGGCAGCTAACATCACACATTAATAACAACAAACTGGACAATACTCATCAATCAGCATATAAGCCAGGACATTCCATGGAAACTGCTTTATTGTCTATAAAAAACGAGGTTCATCTCTCTCTGGCACGCGGTGAACCCACAGCTCTAGTACTTCTTGACTTATCAGCCGCATTTGACACCATAGACCATAATATTCTCCTTGGTTACCTTAAATCCTGGTTTGGTCTTGGTGGAACAGCTCTAAGGTGGTTTGCTTCCTACTTAAGAAATCATTGCCAGGCCATTAAGATAGGCTCCACACTATCTGAATTAAGCAATCTCATCTATGGAGTCCCACAAGGTTCTGTTCTGGGTCTGTTACTGTTTTCACTCTATACAACACCACTTAGTAAAATTATTCGCCTCCACCCGCATATTAAATTCTATTTTTATGCGGATGATACTCAGTTATACATCCATCTCTCCCACAAGAATGCTTCTTCGGCTCTCGCCAAGCTAAATGCCTGCCTTCGTGATGTTCAAAAGTGGCTGTCTCTCAGTAAATTGAAGCTCAACCCTGAAAAAACTGAGTTTATTGTCTTTGGTTCCAAGGCTCAACGTCAGAAGATTTCCTCTCACTTTCCTGTTAGCATTCTTGGTAGCCTTCTTCATCTGGTTGATTCTTTCAGAAATCTAGGTGTGTGGTTTGATGCAGATTTCTCATTCTTTGAGCATATCAAGAGGACTTGCAAAGCGTGCTTCCTTCAGATGCGTGACCTCCGTAGAATTAGAAAGTATCTTACTTCTGAAGTGGCAGTCCTTGCTGCAAATGCCTTGGTTAGTAGTCATCTGGACTATTGTAACTCTCTGTTCAGAGGTTTGTCCGGTTTCAATCAGCACAAGTTGCAAAGTATTCAGAACACCCTTGCTCGTATTGTTACAAATCATAGAAAGTATGCTCGTGTTACACCCATTCTACAGAAACTCCACTGGTTGCCTGTTAAGTATCGTTGTATTTTCAAAACCGCAACACTTGTGTATAAATTTTTGCATAGTGGTTCTCCTTCTTACTTCGAACCGTTCTTGTCTTTTAGTAGTTGTCCCTATAGTACTAGGCATAGTCACCCAGATCGTCAATACATCGTCAATACAGTTCCTCCTTTCCATTCATCAGTCTTTAAGTCAGCCAAACATTTTGGCCATAGTTTTGCCTTTGATGCTCCTAAGATCTGGAATGACCTCCCTCAAGATGTTCGCAGTGCAACATCAGTTGCCTCTTTCAGAAAGAAGCTTAAAACATACCTGTTTGCAAAAGCCTACCCACCATAGCCTCCCCATCACATCTGTGTCTCCTTGGTATGACCTGGCTATGTCCCTTGATTAATGCTAACTGCCTTGCTTTATGTTTAGATGTGCCTTAGAGTCCATCAGTGATGGAGATTAAGCGCTATAAAAGTCCACATTTGATTAGATTAGATTAGACTGAAATAATTACTTGTGTTACACATACATGATTGATTTCCATTAATAGCTAACTGTAAACTTATCTTATTGTACAAATTACAAGATTTATTTAAGCAGTAGATAAATTTCAGCATTCTCTTATGCTTTTGACAATCAATGGGCAAGTCATTGCAAATAACGGTAGAATAGCTGAGTGTGTATTATAAGGGACGTTAATTAGTTTCCAAACACATTTCCTCCAAGTTACAAACAATTGTTTAATAGAAGATTGAGAATAGTCCCACAAAACACTGCCATATAGTGGCATGCAATAAGTTTTAAATAACTGATATTTTACTTTTTACTTAAGATATGATATGATTAGTATACACAAACATTTCAGTAATCTTGCTTCTAATGTCTTTGTCCCCAACATTGGGTCCAATTGAATTCCCCAGGTGTTTCTCATATGTATGACATTGAATATAATTGTTACCTAAATAAATACCACTTATGTTGCTGTTGTAAGTTATGAGTTTACATTTTTCATGGTTCAGCTTTATGTCATATTCATTACAATATTCATTACATTGTTGATACAGGTGATTCAGGGAATATACTGTAGGTGTAAGCAATATTACATCATCTGCATATCCAAATGCCCCCGCAAAGGTACTTCACAAATGACAACCTAATCCAGAGTCTTTCAACTGTACAAATAAATTATCAATATAAATAGAAAATAGCAAAGGGGACAAAACACCACCTTGTTTTATACCATTAGACACGGAAAACTCTGAAGATCCATTTTACAGAAACTAGTTGATGGACATACATAAAAACCAGTGTTCCGACTAAAAAATACAAAAAATCCTATCTATTAACAAATGGAATAACTTTACATAGTTGACCCTATCAAAAGCTTTACTTGCATCTAACATTAGTAAGTATACACTTGATTTCCTATTTTTATAATATTGTCTTGCACATCTTGTAGGACAGAATTATGAAAAAGAGTCAGATATAACAGGAATAAGACATGATTGAATTCAACCATGTCTGTCAGTTATATTTGTGTTCCTATATGCAGTCTCAGAACTGATCTAGTACAAATGTGCACTGAGTAGTAGAGTGCTTCTTTTTGAACCCATATAGCACATCAGAGGTAGATAATACATTTGAGTGGAGTATAATTACTATTTGTCAAATACTTTCAACAATACAGAACTCAAGGCAATGCCTCTGTAGTTGTTTTTGTCATTTGGTGATTTTTCCCGGACTTCGGGATAGGTACAATTTTTGACATTAAAAAAACCTTTTGGAACATATCCATGAGCAATCATACTTTTAAATAGAAATGATATATACAAAACCAATTTACTGGATCCATGTATCAAATGATCAGTAGTCAGAGTACAGTTGCTATCTTTCCTACCCTTTTGAAGAGTGCTAATTGCGTTCCTGATATGCCTTTCATGAATATCATGGTCAGAGTAACATTTTCCTTTGGCACACAATGAATCAATGCCATTATTATTTTTTTTATCTAGATTAGCCATTTCATTTTTGCTATATGACACAATTATACAGTTCAGAGTATTTGTTTTTAAACAACTCAGCTATATCAGATTCACCAACATTGTTTTCAACCTTACAAGGTAATTTGCAACACTTCCCGTTTAACCTCCTTATGTCTTTCCAAAAATGAAAATAGTCATTGTTTATAATTTCACTTGTTAATTTGTTTACTAATACAATGTCTTTTAAGCGCTTAGCCTCTTTAATGCTGTAATGATACTTACAGCGAGTACTGCATCTAATATTGGTAATAACACCTGTCTTAGGACAACCAGACAATTTTCATATGTTGTGCCACAATAAAGCTTTATGTCAAAGATCCTTCACCATGTCATTCCAACCAGGAATAATATTGACTCTACCCTTTGTTTTACGTCATTTGACCATAGTCATTTGACTACCATCTACACATGCATTAACAATATAATCATGAAGTCTTTCCATATCAGTGTGATGAATTTTACATCTTATTTACATCTTTATATCTTTTATCGCATTTATTTTAAAAAATCAGATAACTAATTTATACCAATAAATAGAAAACACTCTGAAAAAGTCAATCTGAAAAAAACTTCTGATGCCGCAAACATAAAAGTTAACTCATCTTGCAAATCAGGGCATTGCAATGCTACATACATCATCACAGCACCCCCAGAGGCTAGATGGCCAAACAAAGGGTACCATGGGTGTAGTTGTCGGAAATGTGTCATGTATGATGACTTGTCGATGGCCCTATGGGCATAGGGCCAGTTATCAAATATATATAACATAAAGAATCTTGATACCTCGCACCAGGTATTCTTGGTATCAGAAATGCCACATCCCTTCCATGGCCTGCAGTTTGTAATGCAAGGGCCACCTCTATGCACAAGGTGGAAGATGGTACACTTACATGGGGAAACTATACTTTATAGATACGATTAGTTAAGATATTGACAATTGGGGGTAACAGTGACAATAACTGTGATAATAAATTCAAGTCATTGGTTCATAATGATGTTCTAATTCCACGAATAACCAAAATGTCATGTATAACCAAGGTAATTGTGATAATTTATCCGCATTTTCTAAGAGTAATGTAGATGTGACATGCCAGGGCGTTTTAGCCATTAGCTGATTGCAGACTTGTGGTAGTGTTGTAAAAAATTCTGTAAATTCATTATTTTAAGCACTCTTTTCATATGACCAATGGTGAGAATGTGGAAATTGTCAATATCAGGAGTAACAATTATTTTCTTTGAATTGTTTTTTGGTTGATTACAAGTACTTTGACCAAGTTTTGTGTGACAACCGACTGGGAGCTTGTAAAAATGCTTTCCAGCTTAGAACTACCAAGCTGCTTATGCAACCAGCATTGGTTACAATGCTGCTGTTCAGGGTTTGTAGTGGGTTGATTTTACCACATATGGGTTTGTCAACATCCTGACTGATAAGAGGGTAAGCATGTTTTTTGTCCATAATTTGGGTCTCCAGGGGCAAGGCAAATTCTGCTATATAGGACAAGATGCTTCCATGTCAGCTGCTGAGTTGATACTATGTAAAGACCTTCCCCATGTGTCATTTCCATATCTCAATCTGTTTATATGAGAATTGCAATTACTGAATTACAATCAGTATGTGGAAATGAGTCATATAGCTGGATACATCCTGAATCAACCTATAAAAATTTTCTAAGGGATTAGTCGTATGTCACATCTGGAGGATATGAGAAACATTATATAGATCAACTAATTGAGATGCAAGACAATGTCTTCAATGAAGGGCTCACTGATGGCAAACTTTTATGTAACCAACACTCGGCCGTCTGTCCTGTTCAGTCTTCTGTCACTTGTGCCATTCTGCCAACTTAAACTCTTGCCATGCAATTACAAGGTGTAGACAATATTCCCCAAAGTAGGGCTATTGATAATTACTACTTTTTTATATTTTTATTTTTTGACATCTACCATTTACAATGAGTGGAAGAGGTTCCCAGCAGCTAGGGTCTTCCTTTACAAATATTTATAGACTGAAAGCCAACTATAAGTTCCGAATCCTTCTATAAATTTCCGAGATTAAAGCAATATAAAACATTAATTAGAGATTGTTGAGACTGTATCTTGTTGCTAAATGGACAACACAGTAATTAGTATTTACTATCTGGTTACGTAAATATTGATGGTTATGAAATGAAGTATATATTTTAACAATTCACAAACAGTTTTTTTCAGTTTGACCAAATACGATTAAACCTCTCCAATTTAAAGTGCAATTTCGCCAAAGTTTCTTCTTCAAAAAAACAGTTCTTCAATATTTGTTGTAGCATATAGAAGTTGTTGTCGCATATAGAAGTTGAGCTTAAGTTCAAATTTGATGGATCTGATTTTGTGCTTAAATTATCCTACTAGTGACAATGTCACAAATAGAATCAATGATGTCAGATATGAGATTAGGCTCTCTAAAGTGGATGTTGCTCGTGCTTTCAGGAATTTCAGAGTGGATTGAGTCAACGCTTTGGAACTTGGCGTCAAATGGAAGGGTAATTATTACCAGGGGGATGGGTCAGCAGTGTTCGGCCGGATCCATGGATCTGCCAGGTTTGAGTTACTAAGTGACGCCATTGTCTTTATCATGGCCAAGAGAGGCTACCACTTGTTTGCCTATATCAATGGCTATATACTGGTTAACGAAGTTGGAGACTGCAGGCAAGTTTTTGACAGTCTAGTTGACCTCCCCCCCCCCGCCCATTGTGAGAAGTTAACATGCTTTGGTATCTCACTAGATACCAGGAATAACATCATTAGCGTGGGCCAGGATAAATACACGGAAATTCATGAGGAGTGCACCTCTATCAGTAGCAAGCAGATCCCCATCTTTTTAGAGCAATTTTCATGACTTCCTTTTATGGCTTCCTGCGTATGTTAAATTGTGCCCCCCATGCATGCAGGTGTTCCGCTGGAGCCAACCCTACGACTCTAGGGTCGGCTACAAAAGTTGGGGTCGGGACAAAAATCCACAAAAACGGGCGGGAATATACTGGGTCGGTTGCACCTCTCCGACAGGATGGTACACTTACAGACAGGACGTGGTGACTGCCCCGACAAGACATAGGGTTGGGGATGTTTATTGCATAGCCAGTTGTAGAAGTACTACAACAAGCCTTAAACTCTAACAGACATGCTGTAGCAGGTCCCGACAAGCCGTACTGACAAACAGACAGAACTGGAGAAATATATAGTATCACCACGACCAGACTTGCAGTCGGCATTGTCATTACACTTTTGGATGAATTTCTGGGAAAAAAGAAATCAAGTGTCGACCAATAAACAATTCTTAAACTAGGTCAAGGCTGAATATTTGGATCAGATCATGGGACCTAAACGTCCAACTTTACTTTTTTGTTATTTAAGTTGGGTTTTTGCTTTAATGTTATATAAGAAATAACGTCAATGTATGTCTGCTTTCAACTTTGGAAAGAAGTAGAGAGAAATGTGCTTCTAACAACCTCTCACGTGACAATGAAAACTTTTTACTTTTTGCTGCCTTTTACACAATGCTGTAGTTCTGGTCACGTGATGGGATCAAAATATTTACTATTGATCTAGTTTTCGATTTGATGATTGGTCGGCACTTGATCATCTTTTTTCCCAAAATTTGCTTATGGGTTTTCACAGTGAGAAGTAATATCTTGTGATGGGATCCAAATAGTTGACTTTTTAATTGCTCTGGTGAAATAGGATGAGAATTTGATTATTATGTGCCAAAATAAACCCCTTTTAAAGGTTTCTCAATTATTTAAAGCATACATGTGGACCTTCACTATCTGTTAACTTCAAAACTATGATCACTTGCATTGTTTCTTTGTCATTCTTGACATAATTTTTGATCATATGTTTTACCTCACTTCTGGTTTTTGCTTTAATATTTAATGAGTAATAAATCAATGTATGTCTGCTTCAAATTATGAACGAAAAAGCCACTTAAAATATGAAATTTTTATTGAAAATGTTATGTCCTGTGCAAAGAAGCAGAGACAGATGTGCTTCTAACAATCTCTCACATGAGAATGAAACCCTCTTGCTTGTTGCTGCCTTTTATACTCCAATTTCGAGCTTCTGGGAAGGACCCCTTCAAAATTCCGTCCCTCTGAGCAATTTTCCTACACATTTATACCAAATTATTTTGAGCCTCTGAGAAAGCTATTTTTTTCTGGATGTGTAGGTAAACACCCTGTAGTTCTGGTCACATGATGGGATCAAATATTTACTAGAGACCTAGTTTTAGATTTGTTGATTGGTCGACATTTGATCCTCTTTTTGCCCAAAAATTTCTTTCTTGAAATAAGCTGGGATATTATTTTTACTTAACCAAAGAAAAACACTTTTTCAGGATTCTTAATTAATTATAGCATATATGTGGAACATCACCTGAGATAATTTTTGATCATATTTTTACCTCACATCATGCTGGAAATAGACTAGAAATGAACAGTACTTAAGTTACAAAAGACAAGTTGGCTTCATGTTACGACAGGCCTGCAAGCGATATTGACAAGCCTGGAAGGGTTATACACAAGCCTTGAAGTGTAATCGACAGGCCCTTAAGTTAA
The DNA here is from genome assembly GCA_964017235.1 of Sabellastarte sp. h YS-2021. Taxonomy (NCBI): domain Eukaryota; kingdom Metazoa; phylum Annelida; class Polychaeta; order Sabellida; family Sabellidae; genus Sabellastarte; species Sabellastarte sp. h YS-2021. The sequence continues at coordinate 69,831,547 of OZ024938.1, forward strand.
CCAACATGCCTGTTGCTAGGTGGATGAATTTAGGGTCGGATACAAAGGTCAGTAACGGTTGTAGAAATATCAAACATGTTTGATATTTCATCAACTCTCCCCAAAAGGCCAGGAAAATACAACCGACCCTAATCGACCATGTAAACATTGGTCCCGACTCTCCAAAAATGCATGGTTACCGGCCAGCTGGCTTCAGTGGAACACCTGCATCAGCTCACCTCTTTGACCCCACTAAGCATTTTTTTTGAGACAGCGTATAATTTTCCAGCCTCTTTGCGTACACTTGATAATCAAGTCGCCCAAAATCCTACAAGATTACAAGTCTTATCATTTGGTCCAACTCCCCTACATAGACAGTCTTTACTTGTGTCAAGTTAGGGCCCTGCAGGCAATGCTTAGATCCAGACCCATTCACCTAGACTATCCTAAGGAGTGAAATCATTCCCACTGCTGGCTGTGGTTTTCACACACTTTGTAGGTCTGGTGATACCTTAGCATTTGACAAAAATTTCATTACAAAATATTATGGTACATGGCCTCTGGAGGAACTCTTCTGTATTGTCTTACCTCAAGAATGCTTCTGTAGCCCCCTCCATCATTCCCCTACCTTTGCTCAACGCATTGCACAGTCTCTTTAGTTGAGCTTGGTGTTTTTATAATTTTGCAATCTGCCTTATAAATTTTTAAAAATCTTTACACATATAGCTAACAGCTAACTAATAGCTAACTTCCGTTATTTGCTATCTAACTCACTTTGAACTTTGCCTGACCTTCTTTGACACTTCAGACTGAAGTGAATATCTATGGATTACCTCGGGGTTTGAATCTGGGAAACTGTGCTACCACTGCGACACCGTTGCCCCCAATTTAGTAGTGGTAAATCCTGGTGAGCAATATGATGCCATAGAAACATCAAGGACAAACTTTGAGTTTTATGGCTGTAAACCTAAATTTACTTAATCCTGATTTCCTTCATAGATGGCCCTCCTTCCAGAGGGAAATGCTCTCAGACTTCAATATACAGGGTATTTAAAATATTTTTATGTAAAACATGAAAATTTTTTAAACCACCAGGGGCAGTAAACACCCAAAGTATCACAATATAGAGAAGGGTTACACAATTTTATCACAGTAATATAGAGTTAGCTATAATATATGTCATCGCAATGATGGTGAATGCAAGGTCAGTTAGTGTTTGAAAGGTCACAATAGATGTTTCTGATCACAGTTTAAGCTGTCTCATAGACGACAATGAAAGGTCAAGCTCAAGACAAAAGGTCAGATCAGGAGGGGAACCAGGGTCAGCCTGGCCCAGCCTATCCCAAATGCTCCAGGGCCTACATCAATCTAGCAGGAGATCTCCCTCGTGCCGGGATTAACACAAGGGGTCAGTTCCAAGGAGGTGCTGTGCAACTGGATTATATCAATTGAAATCCTTAGGTTATCAGGCTAAGGGGACATCAGAGACACAGGATCTAAATTAACACTCTAAGTGGATCAAGTTTAGAGCACAAAAAGTCACAATCGGTTGAAATAGTCTAAGTTGGTAGGGGGAGCCAGTGTCAGCCTGGTCCAGCCTAATATCCATACTTTAAGGCCTATATCTATCCATCAGGAGAACTCCCTTGGGTAGGATAAATCCCCAAGGGGTCAAGAACCTCAGAGGTGATTTATACAATCATGAATACTATTTTGTTTAAAAATAGTGTCCCTTGTGGCCTCACCAATAAGTCCAAATCTGGACCATGTGCAATACACATTGATTTTGAAATGCCAAGACCTTGAAGGACTCCATTAAAATGTACCAGGGATAAGGGAGGTGGGGAAACACTTGTTACTCCTTAAAATATGGAGTCAGAATGATGGAAGCCAATTCAACTGTGGTTACTGGTGTGTAACAGTCCTTCTCATTGGATGGAGTTGGTAAATTATTCTCTCATGGAAAAGCTATTTCCCAAATGCTTTTAAGGAAGCGGTTGTCACCCCCTTATATAAAAGGCTTCTGTATCCAGAAATGACCTTGAAAATTACCGCCCAGTGTCTGGTCTTGCTTCAATAACAACAAACTGGGCAATCCTCATCAGTAAGCTTAAAGCTTCACTCCACTGAAACTTATTCTCTGTAAAAATGAGGTCCATCTCTACCTAGAAAGCGGCTAAGCTACAGCTGTAGTATTACTTGACTTGCTGCATTTGATAGATCATAATATTCTAATTGATAACTGAAATCCTGGTTTGGTCTTGGCGGAATCGTTCCAAAGTGGTTTGTTTCCTACTTGAGTAATCATTGCCAGGCCATCTAGAAATGCTTGACACAATCTAAATTAAGTAAGGTTCTGTTCTGGGCCCTCTGTTGTTTTCATTTTATACAACCCCACTTAGCAAAATCATCCGTCTTCATCCGGATGTTAAATTCCATTTCTATGTAGATGATACTCAGCTATACATCTATCCCTCCCATAAGAATGCCTCTGCTGCTCTCCCCAAGCTAAATGCCTGCCTTGAGGATGTGCCACAGGTGATGTCCCTTGGTAAATTGAAGCTCAACCCTGAATTCATTGTTTTCGGTTCTAAGGCTCAGTGTCAGAAAATTTCATCTCACTTTCTTGTCAGTATTTTTGGTAACCTTCTTCATCCGGCTGACTTTGTCAAAAACCTTGGTGTATGGTTTGATGAAGATTTTTCTTTCTCTGAAACACTTCAAGAAGACTTGCAAAGCATGCTTTCTTCAGATGTGTGACCTTCAAAGAATAAGACAGTACCTTACTCCAGAAGTGGCAGTTCTGGCTGCAAATGTCTTGGTTAGTAGTCGTCTGGACTATTGTAACTCTCTGTTTAGGGGTTTATCATGTTTCAATCAGCGCAAATTGCAGAGTATTCAGAATAGCCTTGCTGGTATCGTCACAAATCAAAAAGTATGCTCATGTCACACCCATACGAAAGCAACTCCACTGGTTGCCTGTAAAATACAGCTGTATTTTCAAAACTGCAACACTGGTCTATAAGTTTTTACATAGCAGTTTTCTTCTTAATTTCCTGTTCTTATCTCTTAGCAGTTGTCCCTACAGTACCAGGCGTCGTCAGCCTGATTGGCAGAACCATAGTTTTGCCTTTAATGCTCTCAAAAACCTTGGTGTGTGGTTTAATGTAGAATTTCCTTCTCTGAAACACTTTAAGAAGACTTGCGAATCATGCTTTCTTCTGTTCAGATGTGTGACCTTTAATCTCCAGAAGTGACAGTCCTAGCTGCAAATGTCTTGGATAGTAATCGTCTGGATTATAGTAACTCTCTGTTTAGAGGTTTGTCATGTTTTTCAATCATCACAAGCTGTAGAGTATTCAGAATACCCATGCTTGTATTGTCACAGATCATAGAAAGTATGCTCACGTTACACCTATCCTCCACTAGTTGCCTGTTAAGTACCACTGTATGTTCAAAACTTCAGCACTAGTTTATGAATGTTTACTTTAGGCTCTCCTTCCTATTTTAAACCGTTCTTGTCTCTGAGCAGTTGTTCCTGTAGTACCAGGCACAGTCACTCTGATAGTCAATACCTTACAGTTCCTCCATTCTACTCATCAGTCAAATTTTTTGGCCATATTTTTGCCTTTGATGCTCCTAAGATCTGTAATGAACTCCCTAATGATGTGCATAGTGCAACATCAATTGCCTCCTTCAATTAGCTATAAACCTTCCTGTTTGTACAAGCCTACCCACCATAGCCTCCTCTGTCACCCCGGTATCTCCTTGGTATGACCTTGCTATGTCATTAGACAAACATTAATTCCCTCGTTTTATGTCCAGAGGCACCTTAGAGTCTGTCACCGATAGAGATAAAGCGCTATAAAAGTCCACATTATATTAGACATTAGATAAGATATATAAAGCATTCAGATACAGCTTGTGCATTTAGTTCATCTGGGGACACTAGACAAAATATTACCCTGGGTGATAGATTACCTTGACCTTTCACAAACGATTACATTATACATGACATCTTGCAAAATTGTACTAACTACATTTATTACTAACCTCTTTTCTGCCTTCCTGGTTATACCACTCGAACATATCTAGCTCAGCTTTCAGTTGACATTTGGTATCTAAAAATAAAATTGATGAGTGGTCTTTACTTTTGGATATGAATCAGAACAAGGCTGTCTGTTAGAAAAAATTTTCTGCTGTATCGCCAATTGCTATTCATATACACCGAGTTCTCACATACTTGTTTTTTGTGTATATTTTTTTGGACAACATATTTCTACACATATAACAAAAAGTATAAAGTGTTATCTTCTTTCATTAGGCCACATTTATGTGCCTTTCACTGATACTGCATTTCCAACTGATATATATCAACACTTTTGATCTGAAAACAAATTTTCACCTTTCTTTCCTATCACAATAAAGAACTGTAATGGCCAAAACTGCTTGTTTGAGAAAAGCAGTTGAGTGTAATAACATATGTCTACAAATAGGGTACATCTACACAGGCATAACCAGAAAATTTGAATAAAATATTAGCTACATGCCTTTACACAGAACATACAACATTAAAAAGGAAACAAAAATATAAAAACTCTGTCAATTGCGTTCCATTAAAATTATCAATAGCAATTGGTGATGGAACAGAAACTAGGCCTAGCTGTCTGTGTGAAGTGTAAAACAGTAAACAATAGGTATGTATTTAATTTTGTGGATTCATTTTTACTCTAGGTTCAATTATACTGAAATAGGATTGCGCAAAATAGTAAAAATATCCATTTCAGTCTGTATGCTGATAAATTAGCTTGTTATATCATCATTTTAATTTGTCTGACCCATTATCATGCAGAAATTTACTACGTGCCACAAACCATACTTGTCCTAAAGAGAGGCATATACAGTGGGAGGTATATTTTCTGTGCTCATTGAAGCCCCATTATCATGGATAATTGGCATTACAACAATTTGCCAATTTTTGTATCATTTCAGAAATTGTGTAACCTGTAAATATATTCTGTACATTAGCATGAATGTATTTTCCCTGATTTTGGTAAGAGAAAACAGAAGTTAAAATTGTAGCATTAACAACTACTGGTGCCCATCTTTCTGTGACAGCCTTTTTGCAGTTTTTCTTTAAATATGGACTTATTTTACTTATTACTCATATAAAATGTTGGGTAATGAAAATAATATAGCATCTCTCATTAGACATATATGATAAAAGTATGTGACTCATGAACTTGTATAATATTGTCATCTTCAGTCATGATAGCATAATTGTTCATATTATTTTGGAGGTTTTGCATTATATGAAAGGCAGTTGGTGAATCCGAGACATTATGGATATAATTAGCCTGAAAACATACGAGCATTTTATCACGTAGTTAAACATAAATAGAACCTCAAAACAAGAAAAAACTAATTCATTTACCATGTGCAGATAAAACACTTTGATTTGTTGATTCATGCCTTCTGTTCAGTTTGTGAAGTGCTCTTGTAAGAACTGTCCTGCTGTCAGTGGTGGCTTTTGATTTATCTCTCCATTGAATCAACATGTCCAAGGCAGCATAAGTGTGGTCTCTAGAATGTGTCTCAAATATGCCTTCAAGATCATCATCATGTATTCCAAGGGCAGCACCAACTTCCATCCATTTGTCACCTAATTTTCTGGCTGCTTCTTCCAAAAACTCATCGTCTAAGCCTGTAAAATACAACAGAATTACAATGTCACAGTTATTCTACATATTTACAATGTGATTTTTTTGCGGTTTTATGTTACTTTCAACACTGTACAGGTCATATCACGACGGATAGTTGGGAGGGCAGAGGAAACCAGTACATACAGTTGGTCAAGGTTCTGTACTGTAAACTGCCAACCAAAGGCAAGCAACTACCAGCTTTCCCAATTGAAGGCGGGCCAGGAATTGAACTCTGATCTCAGAGGTGGGAGGTGAGAGTGTTACCACTCTGCCACTATGGCCCCCTTTTATAATGTGATGAAACTTTAATGGGGCTGTTCCATTTGTGAAATATGTCATAAACTCTGCTCCCAATTGTGAAAATTTGGGAATCGAGAACAGACTCTTTTACATTTTATTGATCTTAAAACCATAGTACAAACATCCTGTACAGAAAATATAGAACTCCCTGATGGATTTACAAGTACAGCACTTGGGAGTTCATTGGGAAAATTTCAAACTGTTTAAAATTATCTCTAACCTTTCCTGATTCTTTGATTTATAACATAACAAACTGATCACAGTGTCATCTTTTAAATCTTACACCAATCTGAAACCTATCATACAGTCCTACAGCTATCTTTTCCATCTTATGATGACTGTAAACCTATCTGTTTCATCTTAAAAAAAATTCCTAAACCCATCAGGATAAATCAGGAAGCTATCACAAACGATAGAATTTTCAGAGGGAATGGCATCTTACACCTATTATAAACTATACCCTGGATTGTGCCTATTACTTCAAATCATAAACCAGACTGGCAGAAAACAGGTCCATTAAAATGCAGACATTATTTGCTTTCTACTTCAGTTACAAGAATCATTTCAAAATTTCAAAGAAGGATAAATGGAACAGGCCCATCAAAATGCCCTCATTAATTGCTTCCTACTTTTGTTACAAAAAATGCTTAAAAAGTTATTCTGTCATGTGTCAACATTGCATTTTATTTGCGTAGTTATTTCTGGGAGATTTTGGGACAGTAATTATACAACAAAAATTAAGTGTACATAATTTATCAAAAAAAAATAAAAAATTAATGACTTAGTGTACCCTGCATCTCTAAAACAGTAAGAATATCGGCATATTTCTTCTTTTTTGCAATTTCAAATGGTGTCAATCCTTCTTGGTTTGTGATGAGATCAGCTCCATATCTGAGCAGAACGTTAGTAATCTCCAACGAGTTGTTTCCCACCACCAAATGCAATGCAGTGTTGCCATCTTTATCTTGAGTGGAGACATCTGCACCCTTTGAACACAACAACTCTGCCACTTTTAAATGGTTTGACAAACAGGCTATCATCAGAGGGGTTGCTGAAGTTTTAGTTCTGCCGTTTATGTCTGCCTTGTGGGCCTGTAGTATGTCGACTGCAGCAACATGACCATGCGCAGCTGAAAAAAAATATTAATGGAAACGTTTTACAAAAATATTATAAGGACTTTTCCCTTATGAAAATAATGAGTTAAAATAAAAGTGGAAGTGATTGACATTATTTTTATTTCAGTGACTTTCTGTCGATGTTTCAATGATGTACCTTTTATCATATCATAAATTATTTCTAAAGGACTGAAAATCAGCTTAGCCTGAAGCTGACACACACCAGCCAAATCTACAATTTTGATAATGATGCAAACACGAACACTTAATAGAAACAAAACAATCAGTTTGACCATTTATACAAAAACATCAATCTGGTCTGCATAAAATTTACACATAAGTCTTTGCTAAAACTGTCCTTTGTAGGGTAAATCGGTATATGAAACCATTATATGAAACATTTGTAACTGAATTTCTTACGGCATTCATTAAGTATAGTGATCAATGTTTTTGTCATGGTTGATAACACATTAGAGAAAATTCACAAATAAGCAAATCAGTGAATACTACCACACTGTACGCTCTTATAGGAATAATGTTAACTTGCACTTGCAAAAATATGAGTAACAGAAGTATATAACAGACGGCAGATATTTTGGATTTAAAAAAAAGTAATAAATTGGTAATTTTTTTGTGTTCTTATTTTCACACAGGTCACATTGTAAATGTTTCCTCGTGAAAAGGTTTGAAATATTTGTTCAATGTTAACTGAAGTCTTTGTTTGAACATGTGAATAGAAAATTGACAACAGTGACATTTCATCAAATGTTGCATAACCTACTCTTAAGATCCTTGTCCTATATCCATATAAGGTAATGCATTGCAGAAGATGGCTTCTCAGTGTCCGTCTTCTGCGGTTTATGGCAGAAACAAGGGACTGATATTTCACGCCATTTTGTGGGACAGCAAACAAGCAAGTTTAAAAAATAAAAATGTTGCCATGGCAACAACTGTTGGCAAATGTTGACTTGTTCTGAACTTAAACTGAATACAAGTCAATCTAACTGTAAAGATTTTTAAGTGTTTAGTGTTTTTAAGTGTTTAGTTATATCAGTTCTTAAGTATCCTTCAAATCTATTGCACCTTATTTGAGATATTCTCCTGAAATGGCAAAAAAATAAATACTATTTAACTATGTTATTATATAATTACTGAGATTTAAGGTCACCTTAAAATAGCACACACCTTGAAGATCAGTTATATCCAGTTATTGATTGTAATTAAGGTGTCCTTAATTTTGGTCACGTACGTATGACTGGCAACATCCACATCTCAAACTTCAATTTGATCTATCCAGCAATTTTGAGATGCTTTCCAGAAATGATGATCAAGATTTATGTCATTCATCATAACTGCTGGTGAATCAAAACTGTTGCTACCTTTAATGTATAAGTTTTTAAAAACACCACAACTTTATTGTTACCTTACAAAAGAGACCTTCTTTTAGACAAGATATGTGTACATGTTGGCTTTCAATGAAAAAATCCCCATTACCACACAATCACTTTGGATTAATTTTGATCCATGTACTTCCATGGATTAAATTTCCGATCGAAGCCTGATTTTTAATTAGCTGCTAATGGATAACACTGGATTTTTTGGTGCATTGTTTAATGATACCATATTTTTTCCTATCTGACTCCTAATTGACTCACTTCTTTGGTGAGTTTGGATGGTAATATAATGCTGTTTTCATCTGTATTTTTAAAACTATTTTAAATATCAAAATACTGTTCAATAAATACAACTTTGGTATGATTTAATATCACAAGGCCAAAAGGGGTTTCGGTCTACCAGTGCAAGCAGCAAAGCCACATGAGTAGTGCACTAAACCAATCACCAATCCAAGCACTAACGTAGCCCATTGCCACTTAACTTCAGTGAACAGACAGATACTCATCATGCTACACCACAATTCATGAAAGTCTGAAGACAAAAACAAAACAAAAAGAGGTATCTAGAAGTATGAGCTTTACTAGAGCTCGTACTCCAATATTTGATCTTTTCAGCTCAAGTGATCAATGCTTTGTGAAAAGCTATATGATCTGCTGGCTCACTTGAAGCTTTTCCTCAAATATGATCTGATCTTAATCAATGCTAGTGAAAACCACCCCATATATCATCCGAATACCAAACAAAATTGCCCCACCCTTAAACTTGATATTAAGGGTTTGTTACATCTACAATTTAAATATGCTTAGAATTACAGAGTATTTGAAATACTGTTCAAACATTACAATTTTGTTATTACTGGGAGTTTAGGACCAACTTAATATAGGGCATTTTTGTAGAGTCAGTTACATATACATACAAAATATGAATAAAATCTGTCAAGCTGTACCCAACATGAAAATAAAAAAACAAAGTTACTATAATTCTTTAATACAAGAGAGTTTGAGGTCACCTTAAAAATGGCATACCTTGAGAACCATCTGCAACCAAATGCCTAATTTGAATTGAATTTGTCAAGGTGTTTTTGAGATACTGTCCAGAAACATAACAAGAATTTCAGTAGAATTGTACTGTATCACCAGCTTTGGTTAAAGACTGAAGTGGATAAAATTCGAAAGAACAAAAATTATGCTAGATAGACAAAAAATAATTGGCTGACTGTCAGTATTTTTGCAGTTCCGGACCATCTTTCAGAAGTACTGAGCTCTGGTGAGGCCCAACCTTGTTGAAAAAAAATAACCTAGATCTAATGTTTTGGTCATGTTAGTATATGACATCAACTAACTATCGCTCAGATATGTTTTAAGGTGGTCATGTCATCTGGCACAAATCTGATATCTACTTTATGTGACATGGCATAACTTTATGTCAGTAACATACCTATAATATCAAGTAGATGTCAAAATGATTACCGGACCTAACATAATCTTGATTATCCTATTCAATGACATCAAAAAGATGTCAAACTGATGAATCATCAAAGATATCTTGTCTTCAATGTATAACTGATGTCTTGATGACCTGCAAAAGTCTAATCCTTGACATCATAACTTGTTCATGTCATAATATAACCTAAAATTGACACCATACAACAAGCTCTGTGTAGTCGTGTCAAATGATGTATACAAATGGCAGTTGTATATTGGGGGTTTAGGCAATGTACGCAATATTAACTATACAAAAACAAAATTTTTTTTACCGAACTTGTATTACTAAAAAATTGGTTTAAGGACTTGCAAAATGATGTTAATCAGATTTTTAAATCAGTACATCACATTGATGTCAATCCAATCTCAAAATGGATCATTGATTGATATCTTATGCTGTTATCAAATTTATAATCGACTACATGGGTCTTGTCTTATCAGCTTCCTCTCTTCATGGAGGAAAGAAGGAATTACTTATATTTGCCCGCCATTGTGTGGGACAGAAAATGAGCGTCTAATATCTTTGGAGTGTAAGGTCTTGTAAGATACTATCGAAAAGCTAACCAGCTCCTATCCATGCAGGAGGGGTTTGGAATGCAAAGAACCATAAAAATATTTATTATAAGTCCAAGAAAAAGAAAAACAGTGTTGTTGCCAGGTAGTGCCAAAATCAGCTGCAGTCTGTGCAGCAGTAGAGAATGCAAAAAACCTATAAAAATATTTATAAGTCAAATAAACAGTAAAGGTGTTGCTGTGGCAACAATTGTTGCCAGGTATCGTCAAAAAGCTAATCAGCTCCAATCCATGCAGGGGTGTGGAATGCCAAGAACCCAAAAACATTTGTAAGCCCAAGAAACATAAAAAAGTGTTACCGTGGCAATACTTGTTACCTGATATTGCCGAAAAACTAGTCAGCCTCAGATCCCTTTGCACCAAACATATCCTTAGAACCTGGTTAATATATATGCACAGGTTTGGATTCCAAAGTACCCACAAAATCACAACTTCAAAACCAATGCAGAAAAAGCATTGCCATAGCAACATTTGTAAACAAAAGGTTGCCAAAAGTTTTAATCACTACTCTTATAATTCCCCCCTACAAAAAATATATCCTGGAAATATTCGTTAAAATCTTTGCATGTTTTTGTTTATAAAGAACCCACCAAATGTTGCCTAAAAGCAAATCACAACAAGTTCATCTTACAAGAAACATATTCTAAAACAATGGAATAATGTTAAATGCTCATAAAATTACAATACCAAGAAACAGGAAAAGTGTTGCCATGAAAATACTTGTTGCCGAATATTGCCAAGAAAACAATCACATTTTAACTTTCATACCATTAAACCTTCACACCAAATTTAGGAGAGACACGTAAAAAACTGTACCATTAGGCAGCAATGAGGGGTGATTCAGAGGGACGGGGAAAATAATGTCTATGCCAAGCAAAATGGTTATAATAATTAAATTAAGTTGAAACCTTAATTTCATTTCTTTAGCTGTTTTTTATATTAACACTACAATAAAAATCTTGTTTGGTCTAGATATATGTACATGCTTAATTTAAATGAAAACTTAAATTAATGCTTTATATCTTGTGTTGTGAATCTTAATGCTTTTAACTCTGACAGTATTCTCTGCCTTATTAGTATATGCTGTCGATGGGTAATTTGAATTTATATTCTGATTTAAAGTATTGTTTTACTAATTATAACAATTTCTTCATAATGTTGTTCAGAGTTACTCATGTGTGTAATAATACCATATTAAAAGTTTAGTAGATAATAAATATATATATTCCTAACTGTTTTCTTTTGTTGGGCTTGGGTCCCCTGGGGAATGTTCGGGCTGGCACCTTGGTGCCAGCTAGGTCATTCCTGGGGGGACCTTAAACTTCTTCTTTAGGTGTTACCACCATGCTGTTTGTAATCTGTTTTCTCATTGGCTGTGGCAGCTCCCTGTGTTAAAGCCTGCTGACCCTTCTTCCATTTGCATTCTAGATCTGGAAGGGGCAACACTGAAAAATTTAAAAAAATTGTTTCCCTCCCATGTTACAGTATAACCCCCCCTTATACATGGACAGATGCTAATATGTCTTCTAGTTTCAGATCATCTGTGATTTCTTCATTGCTCAGGGTCCTGCCACTTTCATCTTATAGGAGCTCGACTTGGCTCCTGCTGGGTGGACCACTATGAGGTTTCCACTCCTCCTCAACTTCTGGACATTTAGACCATGGACACAATATGTTAATTGCTTACCATGCCTTGCATGATTATGCTGTTATTGCTTGCATATATAATATCAGTCTTGCTGCTTAATTTTCATTGCTGTAATTTTATCATTGCTCTGTGTTGCTATGATAGTACTTGTGCATTATTTCTGTGTGTGCTCCTTTGCTAGATGCAAATGTGTTTTATTGTCTTCACTACACTTGTAACTTATAATCAGGTTTTATCTCATGTTTTAAATTACTGGCAACTTGATCTTATGACCTTCAATTTGACCTGTCTGCCATACGATCTGCCTCTCAGGCGAGCTTTTTTATCTGTCGCATGGCTACTGCTTGGCGGCCATAATGTGCCATATTGTCCACATTCTGGCTTCCTTGCCTTTGGCTTTTAGTGCTTAACATTTTATGCATTTAATCTCACTCATCCAGCTACATGCTGCTTGCAACTGTAAGTTAGGGCAAATCATGAGTAAAAATTTCCAATCAAGCCATTATATTTGGACTCTGTTGGCCCGGGCCCTGTACAGATCTTTTACTTTGGGCCTATGGCGTCCTTATGTCTTCGTCTTTCAGTGGCAACTTACTTTTATAGTCTCTTAAAACCCACACTTGTTGGGCTTCAATTTTATTTACTATTTCCAATCTAAGTCAAAATATTTGAGTGCTGTTGGCTACAGTTATGTATAGTATTTAATCCTTGGCCTATGGCACTCTCATGTCTTCGTCTTCAGTACTGGTAATTTACTTTTATAGCATCATCTCATAATCCACCAATTTCCAAGGTCCCTGGCTCATTTGCCATACATACACGGGCCTTGTAACATGCATTTACACCCCCTGGTTAAATTTTCATCTTCAATCTTTTCCACTGGCTGGCTGTTCTCCTTTATATCACATTTCTGTAGTATTTTACACATAACTCACTTCTGGAACAACTACCTTCTCTAGATTCTCATTTACAACCTCACTTATATTTTAGGTCGGATACGACCTTACTTTGACCTCTACCTTGTCATTCAAGGTCACTCTTTTCCACTGTATTATATAGTCTCCTGTACTGGTATTCTTTCCATCTAGTACAACTCTTCCAAATTCTAATTCTAATTTATCTTCTCACAGGTCGGCTATGACCTGTCCTGTGACCTTTACCTTGTCATTCAAGGTCACTATATCTTACTTTGACCTTTGCTTTGTAATTCAAGGTCATTTCTGTTCACTGTATCACAGTGTTCTGTATTGGTATTCTTACATCTACCACAACTCTTCAAAATTCTGATTCTAATTCCTCTTTCCAGAGGTCGGGTATGACCTGTTAGTGACCTTACCTTGTTATTCAAGGTCAGTATCATTTCTGTCATTTCTTATAATAAATTTTACCAGGGTGGTGTAATGCTAAATTAATGCTTTATATCTTGTGTTGTGAATCTTAATGCTTTTAACTCTGACAGTATTCTCTGCCTTATTAGTATATGCTGTCGATGGGTAATTTGAATTTATATTCTGATTTAAAGTATTGTTTTACTAATTATAATAATTTCTTCATAATGTTGTTCAGAGTTACTCATGTGTGTAATAATACCATATTAAAAGTTTAGTAGATAATAAATATATATATTCCCAACTGTTTTCTTTTGTTGGGCTTGGGTCCCCTGGGGAATGAAATGAAAACTCTAGAGTACAACTTTTATATTGTCCATATATTGTAAAAGTTTGTCCTAACCTTAAAGTGAATGTGACTCAATGCAAATCCTAAGACCTTAACGTTGTATTAATCATGTAAACCCTGTTCAAGGTTAGTTATATCCAAAATTTAAATATGCTTAAAATCTAAAATCTATAGCATATAATTTAAGATATTATCCAAAATTTTAAAAGAAAAGTTATTATAATTATGATATTATTGGGAGTTTAAGGTTGACTCATTTAAGGACACGCCATACTTTGTGGAAACAGAAAAAAATGAGTTATGTAAAATTCTTTTACAAATGGTAGTTTAAGGACACCTCAAAATAGGCCACAGCTTAAAAACTAGATACATCACATACAAAACCAATACAATAAATTAAATCTGCCATGCAGTTTTGACAAACTCTTTGGAAATTAAACAAATCAAATTCAATATAATTATGTTATCACTAAGACTTTAAAGACCACTGGGACATTAAATTATTCGACACCTTGAAGACCAGTTACTTTCACACATCAAATCTGATTTGAATTTGTGAAGCTATTGTTAAGGTCATCTTAAAATAGGGCACATCTTTAAAACTAGATAACTAAATATGTTTTAGGATCACCTTATAGTAGGCCACTTCCTTGAAGACCAGTTACATCAATGTACCAAATCTGATTCAAATCTGTGAGGCTAGTTTTAATGTATTGCCCATAAATCACATAAGTTAAATTCAATATAATTCAAGGCTGGCAATTTTTGATGGACCTGGCTAAAAACTCAGGTCTAAACTTACAAAAACTGTCAGGTCATAAACAGGTTTTTGAGGCCCAAATGTTAAAAATGTCAAACCCCAAGGTATATTGTCAAACACTGGATAAAACATCCTAAACTTAGACTTCTGAATATTTTTAAATATTGAAACATTATGTTCAGTTTCTAAGACAATTATGGGGCCACGGTGGCAGAGTGGTGACACTCTCGCGTCCCACCTCTGAGGCCGGGGTTCAATTCCTGGCAACGGCCTCAAGTGGGAAAGCCAGTAGTTGCTTGCCGTTGGTCGGCAGTTTACAGTACAGAACCCTAACGAACTGTACGTACTGGTTTCCTCTGCCCTTCCAACTACCCGTTGTGATATGACCTGTACAGTGTTGAAAGCGACGTAAAACCCCAAATAAATAAATAAATAAAATAAATCTAAGACAATTATGCATCTTCAAATAATATAAACAATCTTAAAACTGTCTTAAAATGCAGCTCTTAAGTAATTTTTTATTAAATTAGGAGCTTAAGATGACCTTAAAAAAAACGTAAACTCAGAATAACTTTTTGATACGTGGAAGTTTAAGGTCAATATAAAAAGGGCACACCTTGAAAATCAGTTATAACCACAAGCCAAGTTGAATTGACTACATCATTCCATTTTTGAAATGCGATACTGAAACTAAAAACTTTAACTAAAGATAAAAAATGTTACTACTGGGAGCTTAAGGTCACCTTACAATAAGGCACACTTTGAGAACTAGTTACATCTGCATGCCTAATTTCAATTTAATCTGCAAAGCCAATTTTGAGATACTGTGTGCAATGCGTAAGTGATGATGTGTGATGATGATGGACGATGACGCTGACGCCACAACAGAAGAGGACAAAACAATCCATATATGCCATGCAGCATAAATGCTGGTGACACAACACCTATATCAAGGTGGCATCTATGGCCAGATGCAAGATGTATCCACTGGAAAAGGACATCTAACATGGTTTTAAAGATTAATAGCATTTTTAAGATTTAGAATTGATAAAATTCTAAACCATTCATAGAAAGTAAAGGAGTAGTCGTTATTACCCAGTGGTGTTCAACATAAACAACATTCTCTATTTATGCCAAATTTCAAGATAGTGGTTTAAATTCGGAAAAGTCTTAATTTTTCACATTTCACATAGGAGTAAACCTTAATACCTTGGGGTCTAAAATTTGCCCGAAACTGCTGTATATGTTACAGTTTTCGAGATAAACAACATTTCAATTTCCACTAAAATTCAAAGATGCAGGCTAAAATTTGGAAAAGTTCCAATTTTTAGAGGTTCTGGAGGAGTAGTCTAGTTTTCTGAGGAAAACACATTTGATAAAACACATTTAAATAGAATAGTTTTGAAGTTACAACCGATTTACTCATTGGGAAAATGCCAAAAAAGCTATTACTCAATTAGCATTATAGCTACAGCTCTGAAAAATTTCCATGAGACAGAACATTAAAAAGTAGATAAACATCACATTTGTAAAAACAAGCAATCAGTATTGCTGAATGAGTTAGTCACATATCTTGTGTTGGCATGAACCTGATGAAATAGGTCTCACAAGCAAAAAAATGTTTCCAGGGTTGATATTAGAAGCATGTATAAGCCTTCTGGTCTTAAAACCCCTAATAAGACAAAAAAGCGGCTGTAAGGTAACAATGGCAAAGTTAAAAAAATTGTGACATCGAGGCCACAAAGTAATATTGCGCACCTACTTACTTATTTATGTATTTCGGGTTTTGCATCGTTTTCAAAACTGTACATCTCATGTCACAACAGGTAGTTTTGTAGGCAGATTAAACCATGACATACAGTTGGTCAAGGTTCTATACTGTAAACTGAGGACCATTGGAATAATCTACCAACTTCCATGTAAGGTATGAGGTTTGAACCGCAGACTTTAGAGGTGGGAGGTGAGTGTGTTACCACTGTGGTACCCCATTGCACACCTACACTCCCCAACCAATGTTCCCAGTAGTATCAACTAATTACACACCTAATTGTTATGATTTCTAAGATATAGTATGGATAAGATTTTGAAGGTCACAGTAGGGAACGGTCAAATTAGATATTTGCTGTTGGCTTTATGTGAGCTGGCAGTGTATCCTGAACATAGCAAACCTGTAGAAGCAATAATAAAAGAGGTTGAAGCGCTTTAGGGTTTTACTAATGTTGTTTCACCTTTGAGGAAGAGTGCATGATAAAATCTGATATCCTAAAAAGATCCACAACAAATGATTTCATACAAGTTGGTTTTACAAATGAAACCTGTAGAAACAAAAACAAGTGAGATAGAGGCACCTTAAAGCTTCATTACCATTGTTTAACCTTGATTGTTTTTTTATTTGGTTTACGTCGCTTTCAACACTGTACAGGTCATATCACGACGGGTAGTTGGAAGGGCAGAGGAAACCAGTACATACAGTTCGTTAGGGTTGTGTACTGTAAACTGCCGACCAACGGCAAGCAACTACCAGCTTTCCCACTTAAGGCTGTCACAGGGATCGAACCCCGGCCTCATAGGTGGGAGGCGAGAGTGTTACCACTATGCCACCGTGGCCCCTTGTTTAACCTTGAAGAATATGTCAAAGGTCAACTGTGGTTCCATTGATAGATGCTCAGCTAATGATTTTCTAGAGGTTGGTATCACATAGGAAACCTCTTAATTAATATGTTTGAAGTTTCAATTGATTTACTCAATACTGAGTTAGTCGAAGTAGTTATCAGTCAGCTACGTAACAACATATAGGCTTACAAATTTATTGTGTTCACTTGTAAAGTTTTGCTGATTACCCGAAATACATTATCAAATCAAGGTCTCACCATGGCGCTGCATTACTACACCCCTAGCCAATACCGCTACCAAGTATCAACTTCCTACACCTAACACTTTCTGAGATATTGTCCAGACAAGATTTTAAAGGTTTAGTCGCCCCCAACCTATGACCCTACTATGTATCAACTTGTTACAGTTTACAGTTACTGAGATATAACCAGGACAAAATTTTAAAGATCAAGGTCACTACAGCAAGGTCAAAGATCAAATCAAGGTTATATCTGCAGGTCTGCTATTTTACTATGTTATAACTGACCAAAAAGCAGCTGAATAACAACCTTAAACAAAATTTTCGAACTGCAATAATTACAAGCGATTTACTTAACAGTGAGAACTCAAAGGACCTACGCAACGAGCTACAGGTCTGCAATTTCACTATTATATAGCTGACCCCAAAAAGAGCTGAATAATATATCTAAAGAGACTATTCTAAATGCAACAAGTTACAAGTTACAGGAGATTTACTCAAAAGTGAGAACCTGAAAGTAACTATTGCTCAGCTATGAGCTACAGGTCTGCAATTTCACTATGTTATAGCTGACCCAAAAGTAGCTGATAAACACATATGACAAAATACTCTAAGTTCAATAGTTTTCAAGTGACAACAAATTTACTCAACAGTGAAAACCTGAAAGTAACTGTTGCTCAGCTATGCAATGAGATACATGTCTGCAATTTTACTATGTTATAGCTGACCCAAAAGTAGCTGAATAACATATTTACACAAAATTCTCTAAATGCAATAGTTTCCAAGTTACAAGCAATTTACTCCACAGTGAGAACCCAAAAGTAACTATTGCTCAGGTACACAATGTGTTACATGTCGGCAATCTTACTATGCTATAACTGACCCAAAAGTTGCTGAATAACATATCTAAAGCGAATTCTCTAAATTCAATAGTTCTCAATTTCCAAATGATTTACTCAACAGTGATAACCTGAATGTAACTATTGCTCAGCTATACAATAAGATACAGATCTGTAATTTACTATGCTATAGCTGACCCAAAAGTATATGAATAACATATGTAAAGAATATTCTCTGACTGCAATAGTTTTCTGACTGCGAACCTGAAAGTAGATATTGCTGAGCTATGCAATGAGTCACAGCTCTGCAATTTCACTATGTTATACCTGACCCAAGAGTATGTGAACAAAATAGTTAAAGTAAATACTCTAATTCAATAGTTTTCAAGTTACAACTGATTTACTCAACAATGAGTAACTGAAATTAGCTTTTGTTCAGCTGTGCAATGAGCTACACAGCTGCAATTTTACTATGTTATAGATCACCCAAAGGTAGCTGAATTATGTTATACAAAATTCTCTAATACAATAATTTTCAAGTTAAAAGTGATTTTACTCATAACGGAATGTACTCACCATGTTGTAGCTATTGAACAAGTTGCTGAATAACATATTTAAACAAAAGCTTCAAATGCAATACTTTTCAAATAAGAAGTGATTTAGTGCATGATTTCATGAATTTCAGTGTATTAAAAATTTCTAAAAACTCTGAAATCTTCTGCTTTTTCCGGATTTTCACAAAATTTGCAAAAGCTGGGTTTTTATCGAATCTTTGTACAGAACTGGGTGTCAAAGTCTGTAAACTATCGAATTATCACCTAATTTTCAGAATGCTTGCCAAGACGTTTACAGATTTGTGGAACAATATGTTTTGGGTATGTTAATATAAAACTGGATAAAACCGCCTCCCCCCCAGATAAAAAAAAAAAAAAAAAAAAAAAACTAGACAAAAATGGAAAAAACAAACTTTTACGGTATTTAATAGAACATAAAGTGACTTATTTTGCAGATAAGTTACTTTAAACAATGTAGAAAGTATACAGGATCAATGTTCATCATTTAAACAGTGAATAGTATTTTAATATTTTAAATCATTTAGGATAAAAGGCAGATTTAAAACATTGATTGACAAGAATGTGATTCTGAGAGACTGTGATTATAAGACATAAGTTAAAGCAATAGCTATCTAACAAATTTTCCAATAGGGTGCACAGATATTCTCATTTTGCATTTCACTGTTTTCATAATCTCTCAATAACTCAGGTGTGACATATGTCAACCTTATAAGAAACAACATTTACAGTGACAGTGCCCAATGATTCTTGAGGCAGAGGGTGTTACAATGAACTTGGTTTTGGTTTTATATAACCTTTTATTTCACAAAACAATCACATAAAATTCATTGTAAGGGATTTATGAAACCCAGAGTTAATTGTGGTTGACATCTGCTGTAATGAACACCAGTTACTAAATTCTCAATTGCAATTAAGTCCAGTATTCGTGGCCATCAAATCTGAGAATTTTGTAATGTCTTGGAAGTTAAACTTGAACAAAGTGGAAAATGGTATACTGGGTGCAAATTTTGTACCTATAAACAAAGTAAGAAGTTTGAAAAATGAACGCTCATTTTATTGAGCAAAAACAACTGGAAAACTTCCATAATTGCAAACGTTTCACTGTTACTGCTTTGTAATGAAATGTATTGCATAGATATACTAAGTAAATCAATTTATAGCAGACTGTTATAAATTTACTTACTTAGAATGTGTAACACTGTAGCTTTCTAGAAATTAATAATTATTATATTGTAAATTATTTCATCTTGTAATATGTTACAAAGTAAGTGCAAAAAATTCTGAAGTTATTTTTTTCCAGTTTTGTCCAAAAGTGGATAAAACCTATTTATTTTTATCATAGAAGAGGGTTATATCTAGTTTTCTCCAAAAGTGGATAAAAGCTATTTTTTCCGGGATGAAAAAAAAACCCAGAAAAACCAGGCAGAAAAAACACCTTGGAAAAAACTGCCAACCCTGCTTTGTAGTAGTTACATTCGCTTATGAAAGCAATTTGACTTATCACGCTTTCAAAACTATATTTCAGAGATGAGCTCATGAA
This sequence comes from Sabellastarte sp. h YS-2021, assembly GCA_964017235.1. NCBI lineage: Eukaryota > Metazoa > Annelida > Polychaeta > Sabellida > Sabellidae > Sabellastarte > Sabellastarte sp. h YS-2021. Next base: position 69,851,985 of record OZ024938.1, read on the forward strand.
TATTACTGTACATGATGTCCAGGAATAGATCTTTCACAGTTATATTTACTCCATGGCCAAGATAGTCTGGTTTGTCTTCTTTTCACATAAGCTATCGATTATCAGTATTTTAAACTCAGATATGAAATATATGCACCTTATTTTTCTGACAAATAGATTTCTCTGAAACTTTTGTAAATACATTGTCATTCTTCAAGTATTTGATCTTGAAGCAAATACATTATATTCATGTAAATGTTTGTTATGGATGTGTGCACATAAACTGGGACTTTGTAGTATTTTCATTCTCAAGCAAAATAGACCTATATATCTTTCCCATTAGCAAAAGAGCAAAGTAGCTGTTACTCAGTTTTGGAGCCATAGCCCTGTAAATTTGCCACGACACAGATCATCATAAAGTAGTTGAACAACATATTTGATAAAAAGCTCTAAATTAAATAGCTTTGAAGTTACAAAGAAACTTACTCGTTGGCAAAATGTCAAAGTAGTTATTAACCAGTTGGCATTATAGCTACAGCTCTGAAAATTGGCAATGACACAGAACATCAACAAGTAGATGAACAACATATTGATAAGAAACCTCCAAACATAATACTTTCAAAGAACAAGTGATTTACTCACTAGCAAAATAGCAAAGTAGCCATTACTGAGTTAGCTATGGAATTAAAGCTCTGAAAATATGCCATGACACACAAAAAGTAGGTGAAGAACATATGGATAAAGTGTCTGTAAATTCAATAGTATTAAAGTTACAAGTGTTTTACTCATTAGCCAAATAGCAAATAGCTATTACGCAGCTGACAGGTCAAGTTTAAATGCCTGTAGGCTATAGAGGAAATATATATGTATTAAAACTATCAATCATAAAGAGATTCAACTTTCTATTGATGAGAAAAAGCCTCAGATGTGTAAAATTTCTTGATGACCCACAACGAAACAACCATGGCGGCCATTTTGTTTTTCAAAATGAGGCTAAAAATATTCTCAGGCAAGTTTTTGTAATGATGAACAAATCCTCTAAATTTCAGACCTCTCCCTGTGATACTTTTTGCTCTAGACCAGTAACGGGAAAATCTCCACATTACGGTGGCATATCCACATCCACATTTCAAATCTGAATTAAACCTGTCAAACCATTTTTGGACACTGTCCGGAAATGATGTGTAATGACAATGATGTCAGAGGACAAAGAGATCCCTGTGCACTGAAACATTGATGATGGTGACACAATGTACATTAAATTTTTAAGCAGTCTGTATGTTATGCTATTCTGTGTGAAATAATAAATTCCATATATTGAGTTTCAAAATCATCCTCTTGTAAAATTGTGAGTATTGGTGAAAAACACAATAACATGTTCGCAATATAAGACAGTTAAGGCCTAAAACTGAACCAGTAATATATATGAAAACACCAGAAAAAGTGAAATATATCTGAAGTGCAGGAACAGTTGGTCAGATGTCCACTCAATGTGAGTCAATGGCCAAAGTGAAAAATCAAAGCAGTCTTATGGTCACTGAATGAGGCACTACCAAAAGTAAAAATTTAAAGGGGTTTATAATGCCACTGAGTAAGCAACAATAAAAAGTAAAATACTTTAAAATGATTTCATTTTACCACATGCATGTGTTTGAAAATACATCTGAGTGGCAATAAATGAAAAGTAAACAATATTGTAAAGCATATCACAGAAAAGTCACAAATGTAATAATGTTGGGGTAAATAATTTCACTTAAAACAGTTAACACAGAGATGAATTACTGTTCCACATATATGTCAATGAATTTAAGTTTCAAAAGATACATGATTAAAAAAATTAATTAATTATAGTACAATCTTTATAAAAACCTGCAGTATGTAGAGGTGTAGCTCCAGTCTTAGTAGATAAACTGATATCAGCTCTATGTTGTAGTAAATCATCAATACAATCCACATGACCTTTGTATGCTGCTACATGTAACGGACTAAAACCACTAGTATGTTGTAAATTTACATCAGCTTTATGTTGTAGTAAAACACTGATACAATCCCTGTGACCTTCCTCTGCTGCTTTATATAATGGAGTGAAACCACCAGCACTCTGTGAATTTACATTAGCTCCATGTTTTAGTAAAAATCTGATACAATCCACATGACCTTTCCCTGCTGCTACATGTAATGGAGTGAAATCACCACTACTCTGAGAATTTAAATCAGCTCCACATTTTAGTAAAACACTGATACAATCCACGTGACCTTTCTGTGCTGCTACATATAACGGATTTGCACCCTCAGTACTTTGTGAATTTACATCAGCTCCATGTTCGAATAAAACACTAACACAATCCACATGACCTTCCTGTGCTGCAATATGTAATGGACTGAAACCACCAGCACTCTGTGAATTTACATCAGCTCCAGATTCAAGTAAAACACTGATACAATCCTTGTGACCTTTCTTTGCTGCTAGATGTAATGGACTGACATTATTAATAGTCTGTGAATTCACATCAGCTCCTTGCCGGAGTAAAACACTGATACAATCCATATGACCTTCCTGTCCTGCTATATGCAATGGACTTTTACCATCAATTCGCTGTAAATTAAAGTCAGCCCCAAGCCGGAGTAAAACACTGAGACAATCCACATGACCTTTCTGTGCTGCCATATGTAATGGACTTTTACCATCAGTACGCTGTAAATTTACATCAGCTCCATGCTGGAGTAAAACACTGATACAATCCACATGACCTTTCTCTGCTGCTATATGTAATGGACTTTTACCATCAGTACTCAGTGAATTTACATCAGCTCCATAATTCTCTCTGACCTCAGTGTCAGCTTTCTGTTGCAATAGTAACTCTAGCACACTCACACTGTTGTACACACAAGCTACATGTAAAGGTGCACAATCACTGTCATCTTTACAGTTTATATTGGTTCCTTTTGAAAGGCACTCCTTTACAGCAGTTACATTATCAGTTTTTACAGCTTTAAATATATCCATTTTTAATTTGTTAAAGAAGTTGCATGCCTGTTCAAGCAGATTTTCAATAAAATGTGATAGTTTTAAACTATGTGTGTTTTGTTGCCATACAGACTTAAATTCACCTGTCACTGTTTTTAAAATATGATGGGTCTATTTCAATCTCTTGTGTCATTGATAGCCAGCAACTGAAAGGAAACAAAAGCAATGTTTGAAAAAGACAGATGTGGACCTATAAATCTAGTGGTACAAAAATGCGAGTGTTCACTGGACAATATGAAAGCAAAATGGGTCCACAAATAAAAGGTTCAAGATACAAGTATAGGCGAGACAATGTGTACAGCATATCAAACAGATGACGTCACCTTATCAGTAATGTCGAATTTTAGAACTGCAAGCTACAAGTACAGAACGTCAAAAAGCTATTCTAGACATGTTCATCATCAGCTTTTATTTTCAGAGTTTAATGTCACCTTAAAAAGAAATTACTTCAAGTAATTAAAAATTTAGATGAAGAGATCAAACATCATTAGAAACATAAGTAAAAAGAGATAAGAAATGTCATCATAAACTTTGTTTAAGTGCACTTTGTTATTCATTTTGTGTGATTGTATTGTTTACCATTTGTCTTCATAGCTGTTAATTTTTGTGACCACCAGTAAACATTGTGTTTGTATGTTGACGATTTTGTACACCAATATTGTCATTTAATTCCTGTCTTTTGTCTACTAGTACTTGAGAAAATGCAAACGTGAAACATGTCCGGGGTACTTGTTACTTTCTAATATACACTTATAAATACTTATAATAAACACTTATTGGTATGCAAATGAGGGTACCTACCGTTAATTTCTTTATCTAATACTATTTTCTAAAATTTAAAATGGAAAACTACCCATTTCCAATGTATGCTTGAAATTTGATGAATTAAAAATAAGTAAAATATTATTTTCACCAATTTTCACTTTCAGCTGAAAACTTTCAACTTTAAAAAAACAGTTAAAGTGTAATTGATAAAAAGACAAAACAGTTGATTTTTTCAGTGGTACCAACTGTTAATCTAGTGTCTTTAAAATGACAGACATAATGTGGTGAATAGTCAATCATAGTCCGTAACATTCAATATTTTATCTATAATATACTGAGAAACAGAAAACACTAAAGCACCTACTTCTGTTTTACTGTTTTATGGTTTTGAAATACTGTATTCTTACCCTTTACCTAATGACTGATTGTAATTAGAAAAACTGTATAAGGGTCAGGATTTGAAACAGAAAACGGCCTTTTCCCTTTGACTGTTCATGGTATATTTTGGCCCTTCATGCTTTCCCACAGCCAATTAAGTCAAGGTCATTTCCCTGGTAACCACAGTGGTCTTGCTTGTGATATCAGAATGCAAAATTTTAAAAATTGATGTTGGCATTTAAAATTACCCCCAAACTGCTTGATTTCTTTCAATAATATTTGGTAAATTGATGGCACAAATTGTGGACAGTGCTTCTGCTTTATGGTGACCTTAAACACCCAGCAGTAAGTCTATTATAGCTATTATAAGTTGCCAATTGTAGGTGCAATGATAAAAAACAATACTTGGTGAACTTCATTTATAATTGTTATGTGTGTGTAACCTAAGCTTGTTACTCCAAAATGCAAAGTAAACTTAAAGTCACAGTAATGAAAGTGATGTAATTATTTTAATTTTTATTTTTTTTCCTCATGTTTGGGTGTACATTAAGCCTCGGGGACACCCATGTTAAGATTGCCTTAAACTCCCCTAATAACTTATTATTCTCCATCTGTTTACATATTGTAGGGGAAATCATAACTCTGGAATGAGTTTCGATGCTGGCCTATACAAATGAGAAAGATAAATTGATTTTGGGTCCTTTAAATGAGCAGCATTTCTTAAAATCATCTTTTTTCACCTTGCTAATTACCAGGAAATATCTGAAATGCTGACCTATACAAATGAGAAAGATAAATTGATTTTGGGTCCTTTAAATGAGCAGCATTTCTTAAAATCATCTTTTTTCACCTTGCTAATTACCAGGAAATATCGTCAGTTGTGTGCAGAGTAACATTTCCCTCTGCCTGTTTGAACAAGATGTAACATTATTAATGAAAAGTTTCTATTTTAAGTGGATTTTTTGGTCATGATTTGAAGCAGAAATACATTGATTTATTTCCTATATAATATTAAAGCAAAAACCTAAAAACCATATTAAAATAACAAAAATGTCAATGTTGCAGTTTTGGTCACGTGATGGGATCCAAATATTCTGCCTTGACCTAGTTTTAGATTTGTTGATTGGTCAACACTTGATCCTCTTTTTCCCAAAAGAAATTCATCAAAAACTGTAATGGCCATACCGACTGCAAGTCTGGTCATGGTCATTCTGTGCATTTCTCCAGTCCTGTCTGTTTGTCATTGCAGCTTGTCGGGACTTGATACGGCTTGTCTGTTAGGGGCTTAGGGCTTGTCCTAGTAGTTTCCAGTCTAGTCCTGTACATAATATCCTGACCCCAAGTCAGGTCAGCCTCTAGATCCAGAGAAGCCGGTATGTATCACATCCTGTCGGGGAGGTAAAACTGATCCAGATTTTTCCCGCCTTCTTTCTGGATTTTTGTCCCTGATCCCTGACTTCTACAACTGACCATAGTAGAGTTGGTTATAGGGTCAGTTTCAGTGGAAACCCCCCATAAAGTGTTACAGATCTGCAACTTGTACAGAACACTTCACTTAAAAAAGTACCAGAATAAATTATATTATGAAAACATTCATTTCAAAAGATTTAGTTGTAAAAAAACTATGCAAAACATTACTTTAAACAGAATTGATTAAACTGAAATTAATTAATGATTACAAAAATTTAGTGTGGGTGTCTGTTACCATGCACAGAAATGTATCAAGAATAAATGGAATCTGTCAAGTCACTTCTGCTTGACTCACTCTTGAATTGGTAGCCTTAAAGGCAGTCATAAGTTGTTGACCCTTGTCTGTGAAGTGTTTAGACACAAGGGTTGATCTGCTCTCCTTTGGTTTTTTCACAGAGAGAATGATCTGAATGCACGTCCTGTTTCAACAACATAGTATTTATTACACTTTCTACAATTGATCAGGTATACTATGTCACTCAATTCACAACTTATGTGTTTTGGAAAGTTGGTGAGTTTATGGATCTTATTGGATACATTACACTTTACTGATGTGTCTTTGTGTATTAATGGGCAGTAAGTGCATTTGCCTAATCTCGTGCAGTGCTTGGGGATGATTTGCTTAACTGGTGCAACCTTAGGGGGATATGTTATGGATGCACTGGTCAGGATGTCTCTAAGATTTGGTAATCTTCTGAAACCCACCATTGATTTTTCACTAAATGTGTGAACACAGTCATTGCTGTGTTCAATAATATTCCAATTATTGTGTATGAATCCTCGAATGTCTGGATTCATGGGGTTGTATCTGGTTACCATCACAGGAGTTTTAATCTCTTGTTTAGTTTTAACTGTTAGTAGGTCTGTCTGTGTGTACCTAGCTGCTCTAAGCATGTGCTTTTTCAGGCTTTTGAGTGGGTAACCTCTTCTGACATAATGTTGAATCATTTCTAACCCATGACTGATAAAGTCATCATTCTTGGTACAAATCCCACGAATCCTTAGGAATTGACCAAAATGACCCTTAGTATGGCAAGGTTTATTGTGGGCAGATGTATGGTGTAGATACAGATGGGTATCTGTTGGTTTCTCAAACAGAGTGGTATACAGCTTTCTATCACTATCAATTTTCACAGTGGTGTCTAGAAAAGTAATAGAAGTCTCACTACTTTCATGAGTGAATTTAATTTTCGGATGTATATTATTTAGATAGGGAATGAATTTTTGTAATTCATCCATACCATGAGTCCATATCATAAATATGTCATCTATTAACCTAAGCCAAATTAGTGGTTTTTGTCCCATCCTTCTAGGGCTTTGGTTTCAAACCTATCCATGAATAAGTTTGCATAGTTGGGTGCCACACCTGTACCCATGATGGTCCCCCTACTTGCAAATAATGGTCATTATTAAATGTAAAGTTCATACTTTGTAGTACTAATTTCAACAGCTCCAGAATGTATGGGGTGATTGGGTCCTTTGTTCTGTCCTTTCTCAAATGGCTTGCCACTGCAATGAGCCCTTCATGATTAGGTATATTGGTATATAGTGACAAGACATCTAAGGTAACTAAAAGTGCCCCATCTGGGATTTTGCCCATTTCCAATAGTCTGTTGATAAAGTGTTGAGTGTCTCTTACATATGATTTTGTTTGGGGCACATATCTTTTAATATGTCCATCCACAAATTTACTTATGTTGCAAGTTGGGTGTCCTACAGAGCTACAGATTGGTCTGCCTGGTACCTGTTTTTTGTGTATTTTAGGTAATAGGTAGAATCTGCCTGCTGTCAGATTTTTAATGTTTAGGAACTCAAAATTCTTCTCTGTTATGAGTTTGAGATTTTTCATTTCAATTAGGACTTTGCATATTTTTTCAGAGATTTTTTCTGTAGGGTCTTCCCTGATTTTGATATAGAAGTTTTGGTCACTGAGTTGTCTGTAACCTTCTATAAGGTAGTCAGTAGTGTTCATTACCACTACTGCTGATCCTTTATCTGCCTTTTTTATGACAATTTCAGGGTTGCTTTTTAGTTCCATCAGGCCTTTCCATTGCGCCTTAGTGAGGTTGTATTGGTGGGTTTGTCTTAATTCACTTTTTAGTAAATTCTTCTTGAAGGTCCTTTTGTAAGTGTCTAGTGTTCTGTTTGGGGGATTAGGTTTCCAAGATGATTTGTTCTTGAAAGGTTGGTTTATTTCCTTATATGGATCAACACTATCAGCTGAAGAATCATTATCATATTCTTTCGCATTCTCATTCCTAAAGTCAATGATGCTCTGACTGATTTGTGTGTCAGTAGCATCAGTCCTGGGTTGAAAAACTGCATCAATTCTAGTCTTCGATGGAATTCTTTAAAGTCATCCCATATCTGGGATTTATCAGGCGCACCTGGTGTTGGACAGAAAGTGAGTCCCTTTTCCAGGGCAGTGACTTGATGTTCAGTGAGTGCCACTTTTGATAGGTTAATGACATTTTGGCCAATATAACTATCAAATTTGGTTCCTGTAGGTAAAATGCCTGGTGGGGCATTCATAGAAGCCAGTTCAATTTGTTCTTTTAAGTTAGCCGTTTTGGTATGAGGAAAGATAAAAACTACTTATTATGATTTATAAGGTAGGTTTTATTCAGTGCAATTACACCTGTGCATGTTATGTGCTGAAATGTGCATATAAATAATGTCTGATCAAATGTAAATAATAAGTGATTTACTACTTAGAGATGAACTTATTATTTTAACAGTTTCTTTAGTTGCTATACAAACTGCTGCATGTTGTCAGGCTTGTTGCGCCTATTAGCAGGCACAAACTTTCTTTTGGGTGCCTTACTCTGCCAATTTTTGGGGTTTGTGGCCACTTCATATTGGCGCTTGGCTTTCTTGGCAATTACTGGTGCCATCCCAGTGCTTCTCTTGTGCAGGGATTCTTTAATCTCGTGCAGCTGCTTACTGGTTAGGATTGTTTCTAGCTCAGTTAAGTCTTGGTTGATCAGTCCTTTGATGCTTGAATACTTTTCAAACATCTCATCCAGTAGTGCTTTTGTTAACTTTTGCTTGCACTCGTCAATGATCACTGTCCAGGCATGTCTCACTTTTTCATCCCTGTTTCTGTTGATATTGAATTTGAATTCAACAGTCTGAGGATACCTTTTCTTCAAGAACTCATAGTGCATCTGGCTTATTTGACTGGCCAGCGTGATCTTCCTTCTGTAGTTATTTTTGAGCCTCCAGTAGATGCGTTTTGACTCAGGTGGGTAGTCACTTCGTTCTGGTGCATTACTTGGTCCTGCTTGTGGGCCTGCACTGGGGCTCTGGTCATTTCTGGGGCGCTTACTACTTTTTGGGCGTTGCTCCTTTGGGGGTTCATGGCTCAACTTTTCCTTAGCTTTATTGAGCAAGTCAAGTGTTTCATCAGAGAATTTCTCTTGGGAAAATGGAGTGCCTCGTCCTCTCAAATCCAGTTCACTGGACTGTATGTCTATTCTGGACATGGCACTAGTCAGAGTAGTGTGACTGGTGTCAGTGGAAATCACACTCATTGTAGAAGATACAAACCACAAAAATATATATGTGCCAATCACTTCCAACTGTTCACTATATCAAAGTGTTGTGGGCCTTATACTGTTATGTTTATTCACACACAATCAGGTGAGTTGTCTCATCAGAGGCTGGAGAATTGATAAAGTCCTATCCCTGAAGTACTTTTTCAATGGTGCAATTGCACCGGCTCATTGCACCGGTGCAGGGGTAGGTGCAAGTTCTTTTATAAAGTGCAATTTGCATTCTATGACCTATTGGTTCAGAATATATTCAGATTAGTGTACTGGATATATGGTAAGTATGTAAAGTATGTATAAACCATTAGTTATATGTTTTTGGTTTAATTCACATAATGGGATTTATTAGTGTCAACAATTATTCCATTCTTATATTCATCATGTGTGTGAAATGGAATAGTCTTTGCACTTTGTGTCACCTTTGGAACTTATTATATGAAAATGTGACCTGAGTCCTTTTTTAAGGAGGCACAAACAAAGTGTTCATTATAACAACTGCTTCAACTGCCTGACCTGTAGCAAGAAATTCAAAAGGCAGGAAGATTTAGGTAAACATGCCAAAATCTGCCTTAAGGAGAAATTAGAAGCAGATGAGCCGAAAATGCTGCCATTCACCCAACTGAACCAACCAAACAGACAGATGGATGAACCGGATGTAGTCAGGGGAGACCTAGCCCTCAGCGACTCTGAGCATGAAACAGACTCAGATCTAAACATCATGGCACATCATCTTAACACTTTGCTTCTCAATCAAAACACCAGGAATGTGGAAACAAATACAGATTCCAGCAGAGTTCATACCTTGTGACAAAAGCACAAATACTGAGCCATTAATTGTGTTGAGTCCAGACAAATTAATTGAGTTCAAAGGTGGACTAACCATAGCATCCTTCAACAGTTCACTTAAGATTTTTGTGGAAACATTAAATTCCACAATTGTCATGAGCAAACCAAATTTAGAAAGCCCACCTGAACCAACCACTCAGATTGGTTTATTGAAAGTCCAGCCCACCAGTAGTAAAGCTAATCAGACAAAACCCGCTCCTACTAGGAGAAAATACCAGGAAAGGGCTCCGGAAAACCTATCAGATTCAGATAGTGAAAATCAGGAGTTAATCAGAATGTGTAGTAGGAAGCCCACTCGCCCTACAATGTTTGTGCCACAGTCCAAGAGGGATGAACTGAAGGCTAAACTATTAGACATGCCCTGTTGCTCAAAATCCAGAAATAATGAATAAAAAGACAATTAATAATAAGATCACTGACTTTTTATTTATTGTTAATATTTTATTAATAGTTTCATATGTATGTATTATTTATTATAGAATGGTTCAATTTAACCTTTCAATAATCGATAACTAACAATTGTGCCTTTCTCCTATACACCAATAGGAGCAGTTTAGATATTATTTCATAATAAATATATATACTTAAATCAAAGTCTTTAAATGGATGAAAAAAAAACAAAAGAAGTTAAGAAATTACTTTTGCTTTATTCATTTGATAAGACTGACCTCTCAGTATAACACTGAAAAATGCAGTTCCAATACTCACCTTAGACTCATTGAGACTTACTTTGGTCACATGATTCTGTACCTGTTTATAACCCAATAAAAACACGTCAATTGAGAGTTGGTCTGAACTTTAGAAATCCTAGTTTTTAAGACATATTCTCCAGCAAAGAGTGCAAATAACACTATGGATATTGCACCTTAGACTCAAAAAATAAAAAAGGATTTTCATAAAATCCAAGTTCCAAAGGTGACACAAAGTGCACATACTATTCCATTTCATACACATGATGAATATAAGAATGGAATAATTTTTGACACTAATAAATCCCATTATTTGAATTAAACCAAAAAACATATAACTAATGGTTTATACATACTTTACATACTTTCCATATAGCCAGTACACTAATCTGAATATATTCTGAACCAATAGGTCATAGAGAACTTGCACCTACCCCTGCACTGGTGCAATGAGCCGGTGCAATTCCACCATTGAAAAAGTACTTCAGGGATAGGACTTGGTCAATTCTCTAGCCTCTGATGAGACAACTCACCTGATTGTCAAAATACAGTTGTGTGTAAATAAACATAACAGTATAAGGCCCACAACACTTTGATATAGTGAACTGTTAGAAGTGATTGGCACATATATATTTTTGTGTTTCAAATCAGTCAAAAGTCTTGGTGTCACCATAGATACTGACAACTAATTTAAGTTGTGTTTGCTTCTTTTGCTACGCCTGGCTGCTTATCAAGTCTGATATGGCTTAAACTTCAGTGTTCAGTGTTTCATATTTTATATGTGCTTATTCACAAAACCAAGTAGTTAATTTAATGCTTCAATTTAACTCCTTGGTGAGAATACTTCTGTTTTAAAGTTGATAAGATACATGCAAATGATGAACTGGAAAGAAACAGATACACTCAAAATGAAACATAATCCTCCCACATGCAAATGATTGTATTAAAACTGCATAATAATATCCATATAAGGATATTGATATTTTCTTTATGACTACTTTTGAATGACACTTGTTCATATCCATATATAGTTTGACATGGCCTGTCGACGACAGTATGCCATAGATATCTGTCAAGATGGCATTTAAGTTGATTATATATTATTAAGCTAATATTAGCCTCAGAGATTTTCACAGCTTTATAATACATCTATTTTAAATATACGTGTGTCAATTAAAAAAAATCTTTGGGCAAAATAACTACCTTATTCATACATATTTCATAGAAGTGTAACTTTCTCATATTTTCTTTTATTTCTATTAAGTCAAACAAATATATTCTGGAATGTCAGTGAGTGTGGCAGACAATTGAAGACTTATCTATTCAGGCTAGCCTATCTACCACCATAGTGTTCTCCCATACTTGAATCCAAGCTGGACATGGCCTCTTTCTGGGTTAACACCACGCCTGCATCAATAAAACACTTTATAAACAATTCTTTGCTATTATCATTTGTCTGAATAATGGACATGGAACTGCACCTCAGAAAGACTAGCAAACATAAACAAAAGAAATACCAAAGAAGCCAGCTTAACCATGTTGTGCAGGGGTGAATGATTCTTTTTGAATTATTTCAGTTTAAATTACACATGCGAGTTTTTCTTTTGTTAAAAGTGTCCAATATCTTTCATTATTTGCCACTTTGTGATTTTAACCATATATAGAAGTATTTTTAGCCATTTTCCAAAGAAACACTTTCACATTTATTTCAACTAAAATTATCATAAAATCGAAAAATACAAACCAGAAATACAGAAATGAAAAGTACTGATGTTAAACTACATCTTAAAAATGATAAATTAAGGAAGAGGTGTAACAGGTGCCTGGAAGATATAAAAGAGTGGATGTCTGCCAGCAAACTCAAACTTAATCCAGACAAAACTGAGTTCATTGTATTTGGTTCAAAAAGGCAGAGGGACAAATTGAAAGTATATTTTCCATCTACCATCTTGGGTAGTCGTCTTTGCCCTGCCAAGTGGGTCAAGAATCTGGGTATGTGGTTCGATTCTGAATTTTCCTTGTCCAAACATGTTCAGAATGTCTGCAAAAGTTGTTTTGTACAACTCCATGATTTTAGACATGTCAGGCGGTTTCTTAGTCATGATGCTTCTGTACTTGCGGCCAATGCTCTTGGAAGCAGCCAGTTGGATTACTGTAACTCACTTTTCAGGAGTCTTTCTAAGTTCAATTTTCGTTAATTACAGTGCATCCAAAACAGTGCTGCTAGAATCGTATCAAATACCAGTAGATACACTAGTATAACCCCTGTTCTTAAGAATCTGCATTGACTTCCTGTTGAACATCACTCAGTCTTTAAAACTGCTACCCTTGTCTATAAGCTTCTCCACACTGGTTTCCCCAAGTATTTTGCTCCATACATCTCTTCCTATAGCAGCTCCTACAGTACCAGTCGCAGTCAGAGTGGTGGTAATTTCCTTGTCATTCCCAAATTTCAACCCTCAGTCCATAAATCTGTCAAACAGTTTGGTTATAGTTTTGCCTTCGATGCTCCCACTGTTTGGAATGCTCTTCCTGAAGAGATTTGTGTGTCCCCCTCTCTTGCCTCCTTCAGAAAACTGCTCAAAACCCACCTTTACACCAAGGCATACCCTCCTTAGTTTCACTCACCCTGGCGTTCTCCGTGGTGCTGAACTTTTTTCTGTCCCTGGACAGACTGTTGACTGTTTTTGTTTTGTTGCGTCTTGGAGTCATCTTCCCATTGGGGAGATTAAGCGCTATAAAAGTCCAATTAGAATCAATTTAAATAGGTTAATAGCCTTGTGAGTGTCCAATATTGGGCCATTATCCTATACGTAATTTCAGATATTTTCTTCTACAAGTGGTATGTTGTTTGTTCAATCAGCAACATGACTCTGTGTAGTACATGGCCTTTCTTGAGGCCTCCGTTTCATTGTACCTGAGGAAAATATGATGTAGTTTACACCATGCTCTCATACACATACTGGTTTTTGCCTTAAGATATACAATAAGTTGTCATCTTCAAAGACTTAAGAATGCTTTGTGAAGATTAAACATTTGTGTATATGTTTGAAAAGACCTTTGTGACAAATCAGCGCCATAAGCAAGACTTTCTGGGATGAAAGTATTTGCATAATGTCTCAAAACATGTAGGGGGGGGGGCAACCAGACACAATCTGTCTCTCTTACTGAAAAGTTGGGAATTTTGTGCAATAGAGCATTCTTAAGTAAATGCTTATTATGTGGAAAAGATATTTATCTTTATTAAAAATTCCTAGTCCTGCATGACTTTTAAAACTACCCACTGTGTCCCATTCTAAACAGTGGAGAATTCTTTATCTTTAATTCTGTGTAAATCCACAGACATAGAATACGTCCCAATCTGATAATCTGAGCATTATTTATGTGTAATTCTGTGTGAATAAGAGTATGCCTATAGTGTGACTAAATTGAAAGATATCTCAACAATTATTCTTTACACTTTTGACAATGATAAGGCCTGTTCCAACTGTTCTGTGTGGTCACAAGAACTTGTACGTAATTTTGTGTCACAAATTTGTCTTTATAACTCTAAAAAGAAATATACTTGTTAGTTTTAAAACAAGCAAGCCATTCTGCTACACTTGACACCACTCACCTTTAACAATAAATGAACTGGTATCACCTATGATCAGCTTAACCTATGATTACTGCTGCATTCTTTGTCATACCATGAGCTGGTGTGTACCTTTTACTACTCATAGCTCTTTGCAAATTTTCAGGCATTGAACTTGTACCAGTTGTGAACATCTGAAATAATGCAGCATTATTTTGCCCTGCATCTGGAAGCCTCGATATTGATGTCTTTTAAATAATTTATGTGGTTATTGATATTAACTTTGTACACATTCCAAAAATATTATCATGTATTATGGCACCCCAAACAGAAAAAAATGCAAATTAAACCATATGATATTTATGTTGAGAATATTCTTAAAAAGTAAAAGTAATAAGAGAGAAGACATTTACAGTACTTAAACTGATGCACAATTTCTATTCACCACAAATGTTATTTAATTGTAATGCAATATCCTTACATAGTAAGCTAGAGATTTGTGGTCGAAGTGTGCACCAAATTAGTTGACTAGATACACATTATGTTTAATTTTTTTTCAGTACTATTATCAGGTGTAACTATGAAGCCTAATTGTCCAAAATGGTGACTGATACCTGACCATTTATTGCAGAGTAAAGCAATTAAGGTTGTCAGACAACCAGTTTTCCTTCTAAAACCTTTGACATAAACGTTTTTATTTATTACATAAGAGCTTGTCAGAGATTTTGTTAAAAGTGTCAATTTTCTGTTTTACACATACTAGCCAAGTACAAAATGCATGAAGCCATACACTAGCCCAAATAAGTCAAGTATTTTTGGTTCTTATATTATTGTGAGTCTGGCACAGAACGTTGTGAACTAGGCATCAACATAAGTTCTATCTATTTCTTCAGTCAGTTATAAAATATTTTGGGGGGAAAATCAAATACAATGGCATGGTTTAATATTTATAAAAAGATAAATATCTTCAAATAAAAATGAATATTGGACTTTTGTCCCTTTTTATTACTTCCAGCAAGAAGGTTATATAATTGGTGCCACTTGCTTGTTTCAAAAATAAGTAGAAAAGTTATGGACAGACTTTGAATTCAAAGGGATTCTCCATGATTACATTCATGAGAAACATAAGCATTGTTAGGGTTGGTGGGATAACAATTTTAGTTTATGCTGTACAGAAAATGTGTTATAAATCCATTGCGAAGTGCCAACTATTTCTTTAAATTTCTGTTTAAACTACTCAAATATGTTGAGTCCATTACTAAACTTTCTGTTTCTTTTATTGTACTAAATTCCATGGAGATATGGTTTGTATATCTCAATTTTAACATGTTTTAGATGTTAACATGTTTATATCACAGGCTTTTTGGCCATACCAATGGCCAATTATAAAAATTAAAACATCCCTTATTAAATAGGAGACATGGTTTTTAGGGATGGTTTAGGATTCAATTGCAATATGGTACAGTCCATGTACTACCATATATATCAAAACTTTATAGGTTTGACTGAAACATGTGTGTACATGTTTCCATATTTTATTACCCGAGAAATAAGTGCAAAATCCATTCCCAACTTCTGCAATCTTTGCACTGATATGCAGCCGATAGAGACAGTTTTAAAAACCCTGTAACTGTGTTCAGTGTAAACAAAAAGTTATTGGAACTGATCATAAAGAAAACAAAGCTGAAAGGTGTTTCGGTGTACTAGCCTGAGCCGCAAAGCAATCAGAGAGACAAGTAGTGCACCAAAGCTGTCACCCATCCCAGTACTAACATAGCTTACATAACGTAAATACTCCTCAAACTGTACCACATTCATGGAAGTCCCGAGACAAAAGAAAAAAAAAGCGAAAAAGAAAAATTATTCCTAGAAGGGCGAGCCTTGCTAGAGCTTGGGCTTAAAAAAAGAGTTTTAATAAGAATAAAGAAAAGTTTTTTGCAGTTGTCGGCAGGAGATATGAGGCCATGAAATTCCTTAATGGTGTACTCTAATGGCCATTTTTATGTGACAAGTAGAAATAAGTGTATCAAGGTTTTCTTCTCATAAATATCATTTGGATAAATACCAAATTACCCAGACTGTTGAACAGCCTGTAAGACATTTACTTATTCTAATTGGACTTTTATAACACTTAATCACCTCTTACAAAAGGGACTTTAAGGTGAAAAGAGCCAGTAACAAAATTAACACTAACAATGTTTGAGTTTTATGGGGTATTATCATCTGATGCAACTTCAATAAATTCAATCTTCAATCCTGCATGCAAATGCAGTAAATGGTGAAGACATATTTTCTGGCTAAAATAATAATTCATTGTCACTAGAATGTAACAAATGTTACAAAAGAGTTAGTAGAAATGACAAAAGGGTTAGTAGTACTCTTACCTGGGACTTGTATTGGTCTGCCAGTCAAACGCTTGTTATACCAGACTACATCCCAATCACATTAAAGTTACTGTATCCATGTTTATACCAAGACCACAAAAGACTTACATTTTTACAAAGATTTATCAAATATACTTGATATAACTGAAGTGTGCAGTTGCCTCTCTTGATAAAAGTCCAACTTTGATTGATATACATACAAAGTAAACATTATCAGAAAATATGCGGTTCAATACATTAAATCAACAAAGATTGCCAGAGAATACTTAAGTTATGGAAGCCCATTAGTATGATCCCCAAAATAAAAGCTGTTATATTTTGAGTTGTACATTATTTCATTATTTCATATGCCTAAATATCATTCCTTCATGTGCAGTGAATCTTGAAAAATGTATTTCAAAAATGGAATGACCTACACTGAGATTTCATTGGAATCCCCTGAAGTTATGACTTGACATCTTACTTTTATGAGGCAGCAAAAATTTTAAGAAAGAGCACCTGGCATTAAAGGCTATGTTTGCTATATGTTTTAAATGCAGTAGGTGCCAACTGACTCTAGATTTATAAATTATCAAATTTTCATAGGTGACTGAAGCTTATATATTGCTGCATTGATTAATAAACATTGAGTTTCAGTTCAGGAGCAAATAGAAATACTTAAGTGCACATTTCCTTTCAAATTTAAGTTTAAATGATTGCAGTTGCTTTCAGTTAATTGTATAGTCAATGTCACACTGAATAAGTTAGAGTATGGATGACAATAATCCATAGGAGTAGTAAGCATTGTAAAAACCGTCGGACAACATTAAGATACAACCAACTAAGCCACTTTATACCAGAAATAACACTCTATACCACAACATACCAAAACTTTGATACTGAATACACATTCATTTTTCACCAGTGCGGAGCTATTTTTACTGCAGCCTAAATTCAGAGAAGGTGTTCTGATATATGTTTTGATGTGTTTTTTGAGACACAAAACTGAATATCTGGTGGTTTCATGTTGTTGTTTTTCTTAAAAATGATTCAAAAATAGCTTGCAAATCAATCTGAAATATGAATAAAGCTAAAAAAAATATTATTGTCAGTTTTTGGTTGTATTTGTCTTTTGAATACAATGTTGATAGCACCATCTATATCTAACATCAGTAATGTTCAGCATTGTGCCACCATGGAATCAATCAATAATTTTCTTCTGGCATTTGCAGTGAGGAGATTTAAACAGTAAAGTATATGCGCAAACAAAATCATAACAAAGTATAAGTAATGTAGATTATTCTAAATATTGGTTAGTCAAGCTCTACAAACACAGACCTCCTTCAGGTAGTGCATTGATCAAGTCTGTGGTCTTGTATCATTCCAATACATTGTGGATTAATAGTGTTTTTGTGTTTCCATATTTAACTGATATGAATTACTTTCAGCGGTATTTCTAATAAGTCAATATTGGTAGATTGTTGTTAAACAACAGTCAAATTTTAAATACTTTTAAGGCATTGTTTTAAATAGGTTTTGTTAAAATTCTGGCTATGTTGTGATAAAGACACATTACATTGTATGTCATTCTCATTTCATAATACCTGACTCAAGCTCATTTGAATGATTACTTGAATCCATTGAAATTTTATGCATAAATGTAGTAAAACTAAAACAAATGCTATTTGAAGCAATTTTTCAGTTAATATGCAACATTAACAAATGACAACTAATATCATAGTTTATGTTTTTATAGTATCTGTATATTTTCTCAATAATATATTTTTTGTCAAACAAACAACAACCTTTCCTTTTTTCATGGCAACTGTGAGAAATCAAATATTAACGGTTTACTTAATAGGATAGGTCAAGTACGTCTTATTATATATCTTATACACATAGAAATATGTGAACTGGGACAAAATGCCAGGTCTTTATTTAGTTTATGACAGGTACACAAAAACATTTTAGTGTTCACTAAACAATGCGGAAGCTCTTATATGTCTCTTAGTATCTCTTACATATGACTTACTATTTTGTATATGCGACTTGGTATCTTATGTATACAACTTATTATTTTACCTCACAAGTTGTATATACAAGACAGTAAGTCATACATACAAGGCACTAAGTCGATGTACGAGTCCCACATACAGGTTAGTAAGTCAAATATACAAGTTATTAAGTCGAATAAAAAGTTATTAAATCTTATGTAAGAGATACTCAGTTGTATGTACAGGATAGAATGTCAAATAATGAGATACCAAGTTGAATGTACCAAGATAGTATGTTGAAGATACGAGATATTAAGATTTTAAAAATAATGCATATTGTCAGATACTGAAACTACTAATACTTAAAAGGCATTTTGTTTTAATTCTGTAGGACAGGGGCATAGTGACAGAATGAATTAGAGAAGTGTTTGATTGATTTGTGAACTCTACGATCAAAATTGGGGGTTTGAAGGAACTTGAGTTTGGGGGAACTTCGCCTTGTATTTCTAGAAGAGGTGTACGGGTGGATTAGTTCTCTTAGATAAACTGGTTGACCTTGGTTGAGAATTTTGTATGTAATAAGGCCAATTTTAAATTGTACCCTGTATCTGACTGGTAACCAGTGAAGTTTTTTTAGTTGAGGGGTAATGTGAGAGAATTTAGAGGAATGAGTGACAACCCTGCAGAGTGAGTTTTGGACTAGCTGCAATCTCCTTAGTATAGAGAGGGTTAGTATAGAGTATAGAGAGAGAACAGAATTGGTCCAAGGACAGAACCCTGGGGAACTCCATACTGGAGCGAAGCAGGATGGGAGAGTGTACTACCTATCTTGACCGAGTGTGTCCTTCCTGACAGGTATGATCTGAACCAGCCAAGTGCTAGTTCACTGATTCCATAATAAACATTGAGCCTGTCTAGGAGAATGGTGTGGTCAATGGTATCGAAAGCGGCGGATAGATCGAGAAGAGTAAGAGCAGTGACAGACCCTTTGGCCATATTAAGAAGAATATCGTTATGAATATTGAGGAAAGCACTTTCAGTAGAATGGTGTTTTCTATAAGCGGATTGGAAGGCAGTCAAAAGGCCGGCTTCATCATGATGTGTTTGTAGCTGGACGGCTACTACCCTTTCAAGTATCTTTGAGATAAAGTTTAAATTTGAGACAGGCCTATAATTTTTAAAAACATCTTTGTCTAAGGATGATTTTTTGAGAAGTGGGGTAACATGGGCCTGCTTAAAGAAATCTGGACACTTGCCTTGGTGAAGAGAAGCATTAATTATTGAAGTGATGGGGGAAATGAGAATATCGAGATAATCCAGAACAATGAAAGTGGGCCATGGGTCTAGGGAACATGATTTACTAGGAGAGCTGGTAATAATTTTAGTAACTTCTTCCTCTGTTACAGTAGAAAAACTGGGGAACATGGGGGGAGGAGAGTCAGGGGTGATGTGTTGTAAATTGACAGAAGCAGAGAATGTGGAGCGTATTTTCTCAATCTTTTCTGTGAAGAACTCCACGAACCTGTCAGCCAAAAGCTGAGGTGGGTTTATCGATGGGAGGATCTTAGCTGGAAGTCTGTGTAGGACATCACCCAGGACACTCCATAATTTTTGTGGGTTGTGATGATTATCCTGAATTTTTTCTTTAAGGAATTGGGATTTGGCCTGCATGCAGAC
This sequence comes from Sabellastarte sp. h YS-2021, assembly GCA_964017235.1. NCBI lineage: Eukaryota > Metazoa > Annelida > Polychaeta > Sabellida > Sabellidae > Sabellastarte > Sabellastarte sp. h YS-2021. Next base: position 69,872,299 of record OZ024938.1, read on the forward strand.
TCTATTATATTGGTGAACCTTCTGCATGTACTGGGATCTATTGAAAGTAGATCTATTTCTTCGCCAAATGCGTTCAAACAAACGCTTAGTCTCCTTTGCCGCAATTACAGTATCATTCACCCATCCCGGGATGTACTTGGCCTTGGTGTGTTTGGTATGTATTGGAGCATGTTTGTCAATAAGGGTTGACAAGGTAGTATGATATTGTTTATAGAGTGTATCTGGTTCTTTAGACGGATTATTAATCATTTCAGAAGCAAGGAGATCTGCTTTCATTTTATCTTTGTTGATTTTGTGGTATTTATGAAAGGAGACAGTAGCATGGTCCTGAGATCTAGGAGTTATAAAATTTAGTATGAAACTAACTGAAAAATGGTCGGAAAAGGCATCGGTGGTGTGGACTTTAGAAATATTGTCATTGTTGGATTTGGTTAAAACCTGATCAAGGGTATGTCCATGAATATGAGTTGGAAAGTTAACTTTCTGAATTAAGTCGAATGACTCAATCAATGAGTGAAAAGTTTTTGAATTTGAAGTGTAAGTAACAACTTTGCACAAAGGTTATGAATGATTTTGAAGAAAACGTTAATGTAACAATTGCATTGACTAAACAGTCTTTATCATTCATTGAATACATGTTATGTTTGCTATTTGTTTCATTTGATATTTTCTGTGTTCACTTTAGGTGTGCAACATTATGGTGTGGCCTTGAAGTAATATTTATCTGTGCCAAAACTTTTTTCCTATTTCTGTGTTTCCTATTTTTGAGACATATTTCTCAAAGTGATGTTTTTACATCCCGTTCAACAGCCAGATTATGTTGGGATATGCCTTGTGGGAGTTGAACCCACACACATGTGACAGCCTGTGATTAGATCTCAAACTTGCTAACCACTATGCCACTGGAGACCTCGAGATATTTCTATCACCGATATTTTTGGCTTGCTGCAACTGATTATTATATATGTACTTTTACCTCATTGTACTTTCTCCTTTGCCATCTACATTTTAATTATGAAATTTTACAGCTTTATAACATTTAGATTATTAATTAATGCTGCCATCTTGTTGTTAAATTACCTTGTACTGATACTTTGTCTTTACAAACATATTTCCTTCCTGACTTCTGCACTGTCATACATGGTCTATGCTTAAAATCACCTGTTCTATATCGTTTGGTGTTCCGTGAATTTATTCTGGACTGTACAGGCAACTCTGATGCTATTTTAACTGATTATTATGACATGACTCTGTAGGTGAAAGGGTTAGTTTTCCGTATATTTACTGAAAAATGGCCAGTAACCAGATTTTTTACATCCCTGAGCAGTTTGTAGGTGATCAGATCTGACCAAAATTATGATGAAAATCACTCTTTGTGTATGATTAGGAAGGGCAAATTTCCTGGCTGAACTAGACCATTGTAAGTTAGTAATTATCCGCATAAAGAAATCTGAACATTATTTTCCACCTGCAACCTTTTTTTCTTGGATTAGTGCAAGTATAAATGCAAACATACATTTTCCATAGATAAGAAAATTAACATAGGTAAAAGGGTTCTTTAAAGGTCCATAATTCCCTTATTTGCCATCAAATAATTATATATATATTCAAGAATATATATTTTGCTTGTGATAGCTTCTGGCTTGCAGAAGATCTTTGCTTGAAAATTAATGTAATGGGCAATCATAGATAGTGTCCTTCTGTAGCTATTCTGTTTAATTTCTTGTGTATAGACTTAACTGTATTTTTTATATTTTTTACCAAAAGCTAATATCAAAAACATTATGCACAATATTGTGATGTAACACTGCAAAGGGAAATGATACTTGTTTAGTGTATATACCATCTTGACGTTATACAAAGAAACAATGCAAAGTAAACATCGTGCAAACACATAGTCTGTCCAGGAAGTTATGTATTCCCCAAGATTTGACAATTTGTAATTTAATGCAAAACAAGTTATGCGATTTTTGTGGTGTGTGTGATATAGCACAAGAAAATAACATTCTTAGGGTTGATTCAGATTGCTATCTGAATCCAGTATATTTAAAAAGCTTTTTACTATTTAGCGATGTTGCAATATTGGGTTTAATATAAGTTTTAAGACAATAACAATGTATGTGTTAATCAAAACATGGTGGACTCCAGACTGGGAAGAGATATGCAGTCTATGAAAGTGGTAAATCGATGCCTATGTCATGTGGATGTTTTAGGGTGTTTTGAAGAACCAGAGTTTACATAAAACACTGTACAGGATCATTGGTGGTCAAAGATTTCGAATAAGAAGAAATGTGTTACCACTAGCAACCAGTGTGGTTGATTTAGTCAACAGAAGAACTTTAAGGATATACTGCAAGTGAAATGACCATATAAACTTTTGAAAGAAAGGAAAGGGTCATTCAGTTTTTGCTTCTAAATGTTTTTAGAATTTATTCCGAGTTCACTTATAACATAAATTTTCCAGTGCTTATGGCTTTTCATTCTGCCTCAGCTATCTAGTAGACATTTTGCATCTTGACAATGTAAACTGCAGTCCAGTGGCAAGCAATTACCCACTTTCCCACATCTACATATCACAGTGAATTTGTCCTACATAGAAAACAGATATTATGTCATCCATTGAACTGTGCTCTTGGTTAACTGACAAAACGTCAACCTTTATAACACAATCATTCACAATTGAAAAAAATCATGAAATAACAATTACTATATTTGATACCCAAAGCACTTCAACATATCAAAGGTAACTGTTTTTCATGGAAAGCAATAAATGATTAAATTCTTATTTTACATTTTTATGAGCACACTCAAAACCCATCTCAAAAGCATCAATCATTTCAAGATACATAGTCCTTGGATTATATGCAATCTAATATTACATGAATTATCATTGTATAATTGTTATTCATAAGTACAATAAATATTCATAACAACAATGTTTATGAAGCTAAATTGATAGTTCGCACTAAGCAAGAAATAACAAAAGTAACTATATCATTTTACAGAAAATGCTACTATATATAATAATAAATAATAATAATAGTAGGATTTATATAGCGCAAAATTGATACAAATCCTCTAATGCGCTTGAGTCCAAGAAGGGAGAGTCCAGGGACAGGCATGGGTCGACACCTAAAAAGCGCGCGCCAGGGTATAGCTAAGGTGGGGGGTATGCCAGCCTAAACAAGTAGGTCTTCAGCTGGCTTCTGAAACCATCTATTGTTTGCTGGGATCTGACAGTCTGTGGTAGCTTGTTCCATTCGGCTGGTGCAGCTACTGCAAAGCCACGCCTTCCTATGTGCTTATTGGGGCGGGTTGAGGAGATAGATAGCCTGTTTGCCACGAGTGAGACTGCTCGATCTTATTAAAGCTGAAAGATACAGGGGCTGTGAAAGATTAATAGCCTTGAATACCAAAAGGTTGTACTTAAACAGGATGCGATGTTGAATTGGGAGCCAGTGGAGTTTTTTCAAAAAGGGTGTAACATGACTCATTTTGTCAAGTCTGAAGATAATGCGGCAAAGAGCATTCTGGACTCTCTGTAGTTTGGCTATGTTGGACTTGCTTACCCCATAGAGTAAAGAGTTACAGTAGTCTAGACGACTACTGACCATAGCGTTTGCCAGAAGTATTGCTGTCTCAACTCCAAGGAATTTGCGAATTCGTCGCAAATCACAAAGATGATAGTAGCATGCTCTGCAAACCTTGGCAACGTGATTGTCAAAGGAGTTGTCTGAGTCGAAAATAACACCCAGAGTTTTTACTTCCACCGACGGAGAGATATTGTTTTGGAGAAGTGGAACAGGGAAATTTGGTGCAAGCGACTCTCTGATGGCTTTTTGACCTATAATGATAAATTCGGTTTTATCTGGGTTTAGTTTTAGTTTGACACCATCCATCCATTCCTGTACAGACTTGAGACACTCGGTCAGCTCTTCCATGCTAGAGTCAAAATTCCTGGAGTCAACTGCTAGGTAGATCTGGGTGTCATCGGCATACAGGTGATGAGTGACATTGAATTTTGAAATAACTTGACTGAGGGGACTAGTGTAGAGGGTGAAAAGAAGAGGACCCAGTACAGAGCCTTGGGGGACTCCGAAAGGGAGAATTACCGCCTCAGAGAAACTATCACTTATTTTAATTTTTTGTTTACGGTTTGAAAGATACGATTTGATCCATGACAAAACAGTACCATCTAGACCAAACCAGTCATGCAAGCAGTCATATAAAAGAGAGTGATCAATCGTATCAAACGCTGCCGATAGGTCTAATAATGTTAGGGCCACTGCCTTTCCTGAGTCCACTGAGAGAGCTATATCATTTTGAATCTTCAACAATGCGGTTTCAGTGGAGTGGGAACTCTTATAAGCAGACTGGTTGACATTTAAGAGCCCCTCGTGCGAAATAAATTCATTTAGCTGCTTTGCCACCACCTTCTCAATAAGTTTAGATATAAAGCTGAGGTTTGACACCGGCCTGTAGTTTTTGAGGATATTTCTATTAAGGCTCGGCTTCTTTTGAAGGGGGGTGACATATGCCATCTTAAAACAGTTGGGGAAACTACCTTCTGTGATTGAATAATTCACAATTTTAGTGATGGGGGTGATGAGAATATCAGCACACTCCTTAACCAGTGATGTCGGAATCGGGTCAAGGTCACATGATTTGGATGGTGAGGACTTTAGAATTTTGAGTAGTTCTTCCTCGGACACAGGTGTGAAAGAGGACAGAGTGTTTTTAGTGGGGTTGGGTCTGGTAACTGAAGATGGTATTGATGACTGCAGTGTGGATCTTATCTTGAGGATTTTGTCACAGAAGAACTTGCAGAAAGTGTTCGAAAGGTCAGTTTTATTTGTGTAGTCTGGTAGAACAGCAACAGAGGACCTGTGTAAGATCTTTTTGAAACAGTTCCACAGAGCCTTGGGATTTCCTTGGTTTTCAGCCACAATGTTGGAATAATGATTGCATTTGGACTTCTCTAGCAGGAAATTATAGTGGTTGATTGCAGCCCGGTATCGGCTACGATTACTGGCTGAGTTTTCACGACGCCATGCCCGCTCATAGTTCCTCTTGAGTCGTTTTGCTTTGAGGATGTCACAGTTCATGAAACCAGTCTCGGCATCTCTCAGTATACTTTTCTTCATGATTGGGGCATGCTTGTCAAGAAGGCTTCTCAAAGTATTAAAGTATTGATGACTGAGAAGACTGGCAGTTTTGTACGGGCATCAAATGAGGTCGGATTTCAGGATATCCATTCTAAAATCTGAAATATTTATCTTGTGAATTTTACGGATGGGAACACATTGAAACTTACAGGATTCCCTGACAGGGAAGATAAAGCTGAATATGATTGCCTGGTGGTCTGATAGTCCCCCAATAACTTTGAGACTAATGGCCCAGGAGAAGGAATCCCTCACACATAGAGCATCCAAAATATGACCCTGAATATGTGTGGGTGTATTGACAAGTTGTGTAAAACTGAATTGCTCAAGGATATCATAAAATTTCAGTGTCCAGGTGTCATGTTTATCCAGATGAAAATTAAGATCACCAAGGAGAATATTTTCATAGCCTGATTAAGCAGCGCCTTCGAGGAACATGCCAAATTTGTCCAGGAACTGCGACTTTGAGAGATTTGGGGGCCTATAGACTACATGAAATATAACATCTTTAGCATCCTTATTGCTAATCTGAACGGAGATACTTTCAAAAGCCTGATAACTGTTTTTTGAAACTTGCTCAAAACTCAGGTCCTCCTTGATGAAAAAGCCAACTCCGCCCCCTTTCTTGACATTTCGAGGTACATGAGTGAACTTATAACCGGGAGGTGTGATACTAGAGATAAAACTTTCTGTATCCTCTGGCCTAAGCCATGTCTCAGTGACAGCTATAAGATCAGCATTGTTATCTTTGACGAACTCCAGAAAGGAAGCCAATTTGTTTCTGATAGATCTAACGTTGAGAAGACAACCGTTAAGAGATCTAGAACCAGGGCCTGGATTGAGACTAATATCACCCGAAAGAGCTAGGAGCAATGATGTCCACGGACTTACATTCCGGAAACTATGTGTCACCCTTCGACAGTGACCCTGGAAAGCCAGATAGGCAAAATTGATGCTATCTACACATGGGTGAATCCCCGACTCAATGATCACAGGATGACCTGAGTGCATGGTAGGTTCAGATGAGTCACAGACTCTGATGCCAGTCAATATGAGGTTAACGGCAAAATGCACGAGGTGCATTTTGGAGAATATTTTAGGAAATATATGTATGGCAAAAAATGTATCACTAAAACAAAATAAGAAATGATGACAAATCTACTTTATGAAGTAGTTGAACAAGAAGTACATTGCCAGACCAACAGGGGGCCAAAAATTAAAATTTTAGAAAAGGTGCACTTACCTTCCCTATGTACAAACCTGTCTTTCCCAATGGAACCAAAAGAAAAAGGTTGTAATAGATTGTGAAGGTAGGAAAAGATTAGTGCATATCTATGGAGTAGGTGAAATAAGTAGGTGGATGGTCAATGACGGCTATAGTTTGGTTATTGTATATTTTGATTTTACAAAGGAAGGTAGGTATAGATATGTGGTAAAATCTGTGGAGTAGATGAAATAAAAATTTATTCAAGCAAAAATTGTGGTATAGTCTATCAGAGCTATCATATACAATAAATGCAATTTATCTTTTATCTGTATATATATATATGGTGCTGTTCTGTTGATTTTAAATGAGGGGCTAACTGATATTAAAAATACATTTTATTTTCCACTAATTCATAAGCTGTATTTTACCAAATACCATAGAATGTTTATTTTTATTCCTTGGTCCCCTTATTAGCATTATGAATCTATAAACCAGTGTGGGGCCACGGTGGCAGAGTGGTAACACTCTCGCCTCCCACCTCTGCAGCCGGGGTTCGATCCCCGTCATGGCCGTAAGTGGGAAAGCTGGTAGTTGCTTGCCGTTGGTCGGCAGTTTACAGTACAGAACCCTAGCGAACTATATGTACTGGTTTCCTCTGCCCTTCCAACTACCCGTCGTGATATGACCTGTACAGTGTTGAAAGCGACGTAAAACCCCAAATAAACAAACAAACTATAAACCAGTGTTACTGGCAAATATTCAATAGTTTAGAAAAGCCACCTTAAAGTTTCTGACAGTTTTAGTTCAGTAAATTATTGCATTATGTCTGAGAAAACTGAAGTTCAATATAAAGTTATTATTTTCACTGGTTCATATTTGAAATAAGCATTATTTAGCGCTGCAAAGCTAATATAAAACATTATAAAAGAAGCATAGTATAAGATTACCATCATCAACAATCCATACTAGCATCACAGTCTATGTCCATAATCGACAATAACACCACTAACACAGGCATTGCAAAACATCGGTAGTAAAAGACATAAAATAGGATTGTCTCTAAACATATTCACAACTACAGCAAGAAGACTCTATCAATATCCTAGCTTACCAGCTGTAACATAGGTCATCCAACCTTTTGAGTACTTCTACAAATATACTATGAATAAAATTAATACAAATGAAAAAGAGGGGACCACAAGACATGAGTGTGGGGAAAACTGCAATATTTACGATTAATGTATGTCTGTTCCTTGACTGTATTTTTTGATATTTTCACATTTTAAAATAAAAAATACTTTGCATAGGCAAGATATTTTCCAAATGTTTGATTATCTCTTAGTCTCTTAGTCACACTTAGTTCCAGCATTCATTTTGTAATCAGCATTTAATGGTTATTTAAACCGTCCTAAAATGATGCTGGGTGTTTTTTTTGTTGTTGCAATGAATGCATGAAGAAGTAACTTTTTGCCACATAATGCGTTAAGATTTGTTTATAAGTGCAGAAAAAATTGATCCTGTGACTGACCATATAAGTAACCAAAGCTAACTTATTTGTTTAATTTTGTTCCTATATGTCAAATGTCTCAGAGCACATTTCCATTCTATCTTGGTAACTGATATTTTAGATCACTTTTTTTGCAAATTTGACTTATCTGCTAAATTTCCTTACCAAGCTGTGGCGGGTGGTCTATTTATAGGAGATGAGGTACATATAACTAAAATTCTGAGAAAGTTAAAGCATAAAATATAGAAGTTATTGTGTAGATCATTAACAGAGACATTGAAGACTTATACTGTGGTTACATTAATCAAGTAAGTACACATTCATCACGTAAAATTATGTTATTGTGGTAATTTGAAGGAAATTGCCAACCACAGAATGCACTTTTATTAAAATTTAACCTTCAACATAATATTCCTAGCTGATTCCTAGCTTAGTATAAGTAGCTTGTCAGTTGCTCAAGATAAGGTTTAACAAGCTTTAAATGTATTTGCAATGATAGAATATATTTATGTCCACACTATAACATTTTTGTCTACACTATTTTTGTTTAAACTATTGATTCATCATCATCTTCAACAGAAACAAATATCATATAGATACATTTGTACCCAATTTTTAACGAAAAGACTAACACACATATAAACTTTTCTTTCTATTTATTTGGTTGAAACATTTGTGCAAGACTGGCATGATACCAGCATAATGCCAGATGCTATTGCCCAAAATGAAGTTCCTTCAATTCCCTTTTTTTGCCCAAAGAAATACTACAAATCTTTTACAAAGTCTTTGCGATACTAAGAACACAAATTCTTGAACTCTCTTTTTTCACCAGAGCCAAACCCTCAGTTACAATATTTAGGTATCACATAAATATCCATATCTCCATATTAAGCACCCCTATCTATCATTTCTATTATTCTTTTCCATGCCCACAAATCTAGACTATTGACCTAGCCTGTCAAATATGATGTTTCCCAATTTTATGTCAGGTCAGTAAATTTCTCCTTTGTAGATATTAACCCTGTAAAGTAGATCACATTAGAAAAGGTGATGCAGAGTCTGCATTCCATTTGTATAATTATTTACATACTGTACAAAGATATTACATTGAAACATATTTACACATGCTGACAACAACTGATAAATATAACAAATCAAACACAGTAACAGTTTGATCACTCAGTTTAATGCTTAAATGTATGATTATCAAGTATGTATTTATATAATTGACCATATTTTGTCATTGACCATGTATACAGCATACATTTTTACACAGGGTATACTTAATATATCAGTTTTAATCATGCTCCATGGACATTATGATAAATTTGTTCATGAATATAAACAAATTAAAACAATGTAAGTATACATCTGAATATCATTAGCTTGAAACATGTTTATGTACACATTTTACCATTCACTTAGGTCATATCCATATTTACAATTGACCAGCTACTGACATATAACACGTTCTAATACTACACACATCAAGTGTTGAGATGAAATGACATATTACAATGACTTATTTGCAGAAGTCATTTTTTACTAATAACTGCTATCACTTATTTACATCAACAATACAAATCCATAACTTAAAATTAGTGCCACTATTTACATAATTTTACATAAATATCATTAACATATTTACACATAGTACACATCTAAGTATTGAAGATTTGAAATTTGTCCAAATCTTTACACATTTTACCATTAAGCAAGATCTTGAACATATTTACAATCAACCAGTTACTAATATAGGCTATCACAACACAGACACACCAGAGACACAGCATTACTGTTACTAGCAGTCACAAGTTAACATTTTTCATTTAGTGATGGTTATAATTATGGTTACAACAAGAAATCCTTTGCACGCCAAAAATATCAACTGCTGACTGCATATGGATGGAAGCAAATGAATGTATTAATGCACATTTTATGAGCACGCTACAAGCTTTGTCAAACCATCATTCACATCTAGATACATACTCCATGGATCACATGTGTTCTAATAAACTGCGAAGTATTTACAACAAGAGAAATAACAGCAAAATAAATGAAACTACCTTAAACATGATGTAAAAATTAAAAGATTCATATGGTGTTATTCAGCTCATTTTGAAATTATGGTCTATGCAACCAAAGTGCATTTGGTTGTCCATTGTCAGCAATATTTGACCAAAATAATAGAGAATGTTTATTTTTAAGCATGAGCTCTATCAAGGCTCACACTTCTAGAGATCACTGTTTTTTTCAATTTTGTTTTGTCTCCCAACTTTCATGAGTTGTAGTGTAGCGAGATGACTGGCTGTCTCTTCACAAAAGTCAAGTCACAAGCGTCAATACTCTACATAGCTACCTGGATGGATGACTGCTTCAGTGCTCTACTCATTCTCCGATGGCTTTGCAGTTCAAACTAGTACACAAAAAACCCTTTTGGCATTGTTATTCCTTGGAACTTCTTGCTGTGGGTGGTTGGCAATATGAAATAATCTTAATATTTTTTGGCAAAATTAAGGAAACAAGTCACAGCATTTGCTTTCATGGACAGAAGTAAAGCATAATAGCCAATCTATCAGCACATATAAGTCTAAAACAATATGTTTGGAAAGTGTCTTAAAGCAAATATGTACCCCAAATTTAGTTTTGCTACAAATATACACACATTCTGAAGTGATAATTTCTGGTCAAAATATTTTATTAAATTGCATACATATAATCATCTAATAGACTGAAAATACCAGATAAATCAAAGCAGAGTATAACTAGTTCATCATTTTTACCATGTTACTTTCAGCTGATGTGAACTTTACTAAGTGAAACAAATTTGCTCACATTTGAATTGTGGTACAGTGCATTATCCCTTTTATTTCTGTTTACATGACCGAAAATGATGTGACGTTCTACTGACAAGAATATTTCTTCAAAAAATATTTTTGTTGGTCGTTTATGTTTTCTCTCGCCAACACATAGCAGTAGTGAGGATAAGGTAAGGGTATTTTAGACAATATAAGAATATTTTTAAAATCATAAACTGAAATATCCATGTTTGCTTCCAAAATTGATAACCTGACAGTTTCTCCTGTGCTGTTGTACATTGAATTGCAAGTCCAAATAAAAAAAATCATGCAATATCAAAATTGTTCAACGCATGGGAAATTGTGTCATAGTGACACAAGAAATATTGCAGTGTAGCCGACTAATTTAAAATTAAGCTTTTCAAACAATATATGCAAATACTCATGTCTAGCATGCAATATCAGAGAAGTTTAGTGTTGGGGTTTTGCCATCAATCCCACAAAGACATGTTAATAAAAGCAATAAATGTGTACAAGGTAATTTTTGCTTACGTTCAGTGTATAGTTTCCCATGCACACACCACATGTTTACACAACATGATTGTTCTGTAACAGTGTATGAAAGAAGCTGCTTTAACCTGAATTCAATCACATATATGCATGAATGAAACTTTAATATAGTAAACACATCAGGTTCAACTGTAACATATCTCTGGTGGATATTATTTAGCACAGTTCTAAGCTGAATGCACCATACCTTCAATGCAGTGACCGCAACAAGTGTGTTCAGCAATGCTCTTGTGGTAAATCTTTTTAATTACATCAGCATGCTTATTCCCACCTTTTTCTTTCATGTAAAGTACTTGCAACAGCTTGTCAATCTTATCTGATACCAGAGAGTTACCAAGGGCCTACAGATGAAAGAAATACAACACACTGACATGAACTGAATGCATAAGTTGAATCAATGGCAATACATTTACATGACTTATTTCAGTTGCCTGTGTTCAAAGGGGGTTCGGTGGTGTAGCGGTTAGAGTTCTCGCCTCCAACCTCTGAGGCTGCTGGTTCGAATCTCGGGCCGGGCGCTTCATGTTGGAAAGTTGGTAGTTACATGCCGATGCCCGGTGGTTTACAGTGCAGTATGCACTGGTTTCCTCCACCTGTAAACTACCCATCGCAATATGACCCTGGCTGTTGAACACGACGTAAAACAACAAATAAATCTAAATTCCTGTGTTTAATAGACAAGACACGTCTAACTGCATTACCTAGTCTATCATATTCTTATTCTGATCTATTGATAGATCAGTTTAAGAAAATTAATGTTGTAAATTAGATTAAGTGTCTTGTCCTGTCATATATAAAAATTAGACAAATAGAATCCAAACTGGCCAGTCCTTAGGTCCGACTGGTTTACCTAAACCAGATCAGAGTGCTCCCTCCTCTTTTTCTTCATCTGTGGCAGAGGAAAGGGAGAAAAAAGTTCTGCCCCAGAAGATTCCCAAGAAGAATGGGAGACTGAGTGAAGGGAACTGAGGGAACCCATATCCTCTGCATCCTGCACCCAGGTAAATGGTCATATAGAATCATTAAAATTCTTAAATAAAAGCACTTAAACCTGAGCGACTACTAATTTCTGAGATAAATGCCTCATTGGTTTTTTACATACAATTTCAAGATGACCATTTTTTGGGGGGGGAGAGAAACGTCACCAGATGACTCTGTGGATATCCAGGGGGTCAAACATTCACTCTATTGCACCGTTTCCAAGATAAATGTGTTTTTGCGCATTAGGCAGAAAATCAGGATGACCACCAAAAATGGTGGAAAAATTATTTTTAGGAAATATTGCTGTTTAACTCTGCAAATACCCTGAGAGTAAAAAAAATCTGGCACCCTTTCTGAGATTAATGCAGTTTTTGTGTTTTACATGGAAATACAAGATGACCACCAAAATAATTTTGGGAAAGATTGACAGATGAGTCTGCAGATCACCTTTGGGGTTAAAATTCTGTCGAAACCACTCTATCTCACACCATTTCTGAGATATTTATGATTTTTCATTTTCATTAAAGAAAACGTGGTGGTTAATCGAAAAAAATCGACCATTTTCTATTGAATCACTTCGAAAAGTTAACAATTTTTAGACACTTATATAACAAACCTACTTGTCAATTTTCAAGTACTTTTTAAATTATGATCTGGACAAACACACCTCTTTGAAAAACACGTTTTTGGTCATGTCGCTTCTCTGATTGGTAGAAATGTCATGACACCATAATCAAAATTTGTTCCCATGGCTACTGCATACATGTGCTAAATTTAAAGAGAATACACCCAGTGGTTGCTGAGCTTTTAAGCAATAAAAAACACGACAGCCGGCAGAACTCGCAGAGCTGCCGAACCCTCTCTTTCTCCACTTTTTCATAAATACAAATAAGCATTTCTTGTGGGATGTTTGAATATGCTAGGTTTCTTAGAAATACACACATACCATTACTGCTGGAGTCAGAGAGACACTTGGATTTTTGAAAAGGACTGTCAAAACATCTGTACACAGACATGTAATTGGGTGACAATAGCTGTCAAACCGTCTTTGAAATTGTCAAAATGTTTCAATTTTGTTACATCTGTTAATAACTTGCAACATTTGGAAACAGATGACAGACAAATAAAATCACATGATAACTTCTATCATCACTTATCATACTTTTAAACCACAAAGAAGCTAATGAATGAAGTGACACCACTGAAGTATGAGATATTTTACTGATTGACAAGCCTCCAATAAAAATAAGGGGATGGTGCACAATGATTTTACACAAACTGTGACTGAGCGACACTTGAGGGTGTGATATCAGTATTAAAAACAATGAAATTTGTGTTATTTTTCCTATTTCTCATGAAGATGACCTTAATAATTACAAATATATTATTATGTGAACAGTACCCCTCGAATTTCAGAACCTGTTAGTTAAGTTGTAAAGTTTTCTAACATGTAATTTTACCACAATGGATTGTCAAACCGTGGGTATATGAAAGTCTTGTGAAGCTTTGTGGTTGGTTCAAATAAATGCTTTAGAAATAAATTGTCACACATCGATGGATAATTAAAGTAACTTTTAGAAAGTGCAGACAATGATTTTACTTCAACAGTGACTGCGCGATAAACCAGTAGATGAACAAATATGGGGAACTTTAATTGGGGATGCATTGACTACTATTTATATTTTAACTGACTGCACATTTTTTGTCTAGAAACCAGCAGTCAGAATGGTTAAAAGACTCATTTGATCTGATTATGACAATAGAGAAGACAATGGTTTCCAGGACATACAGGATCTTTCACAAAGGTGGGAAAAATGCCAGACAAGAATTTCATTTTATAAAATACACCCCAATAAAAATATTAAACAAAAATAGCCAGCCTTGGGAGGTAAGAGCCCCAGCCCGCAGGTACATCTACATGGGAAACAACATTGAGATTTGGGAAAATCTTAGGAAAAACTTATGTTGTAAGAAGTATAAAGAACCCAAATGACGTTCTTCAAAGGATTCACAGGCCATGATTTCCTACAAGTAGTTTTCATATTTTGAAGCCCTGGAAGATATAAGGTCCCTTTAGCAAGATGACCCGACCTGAAGGTGAAGCAGGGGTCAAAAGTGAAAAGTGACACTTGCAAAAGATTTACAGGCCAAAATTTCCTATATGTCGTTTTCACATTTGGAAGTCCTAGAACCAATAATAAGGGAGATATGAGTGACCACACCTGACCTTGAAGAAGGCGTCGGAGGTCAAATTTGACACTTGCAAAAGATTTGCAGGCCAAGATTTCTTATAGAATGTTTCTCATTCTAAACCCCCTAGGACCAATGATAAGGGAGACATAAGCCCTTTTTGATAAGATGTGATATGGCGGCCATTTTGTTTCCAAAACATGGACACAATTACTCTCAGGCAGGCTTTCCTACCCATTTATAATTTGTGCAAATCTGATGAAGCTAGCTGCAATAGCTTTTCAAAGTTATAGAAAACAATAATGATTTTAGAACAAACTTTAAGACCCCCAAATTTTAAAAGTGTCACCATGGCATCAGCCGTAGCCAGATAGCCTCCAAAACATAATCAGCCCCAGATCCTCTTGGGGTAAACATATCCTGAAAATTTGGTGAAAATTGATGTAGGTTTAGTCTCTGGAAATAGCCCCAAACTTTAAGGCCAGAAAATCTTAAAAGTGTTGCCATAGCAACAGTGGTAGCCAGTTACCCCCCAAAAATCTAACCAGCTCTAGATCCTCTCAATATAAACATATCCTGAGAATTTCGTGAAAATTTGTGCATGGGTTTAGGCTGTGGAAGACCCACAAACTTTAAGACCCAAAAGTCTTAAAAGTGTTGCTATGGCAACAATGGCAGCCAGATACCCTCTAAAACCTAATCAGCTCTAGATCCTCTTAGGGTAAACATATCCTAAGAATTTGTGAAAATCTGTGCAGGGCTTTAGGGCTGTGGAACACTGACAAACTTTAAGACTCGAAAATCTTAAAAGTGATGGCATGGCAACAGTGGTAGCCAACTACCCCCCCCCCCAAAAAATCTAATCTGCTCTAGATCCTCTTGGGATAAATATATAATAAAAATTTGGAGAAAATCTGTGCCCTGGTTTACACTGTGGAAGACCCACAAACTTTAAGACCCCAAAATCTTAAAAGTGTTGATACCCCTCAAAACCTAATCAGCTCTAGATCCTCTTGGGATAAATATATCCGGAAAATTTGGTGAAAATCTGAGCATGGGTTTATTAGGCTATGGAACACCCACAAGCCTTATTCCCGCTGCTGCTGCCCGGATGGTGCAGTGGACTACCATAACAAAAGCCTTTATGGGCTGGGGTTAAAAAGTAATTGGCAGAGTGTATACTATACACCTTAATGTACACATATATGTACAAACATTGCGCAGAATTTTTATATTTAAAGATTAAAATGACAGATTTAAAATCGAGGCTGCAACTCAGTACATAACTCAGATGAAAGATTTGACTAATAAAAAACTAATAATGTCTGTAAAGTGGATAAGTTACCCGAGTGACAGAGCAAAGATAAATAATATCATTTAACCTTGTTAAAACAATACTGGTCAGAACAACATTATATTAATATTATTATTATATTAATAAATGTTGATGTAATGATACACAGGGATTACCTTGACAAAGTATATATCCACTTACTGTACGAATGTGTCCTAAAGCCTCCTCATTAGTTCTTGAGCTGTTTATCATTTGCCAACTCGCTTCAGTGATAATATCATAATTCAAACAGGAACAAAAGCCTTTTTCCAGTTTGTTTAAGGCTAAACAAACATCTTGGTTGTTAAGAGTTGCTCTGGCTACTCCCAGTAAACATTCATCACACAACTTAGGCAAATTGTACTGATATCTGTTCTGTTAAAATAAATATCAGAAGATAAAATACTGAATGACTTATTTTCAACTCGAATCATTTACAGTGGATTGTAGCAAAAATATTTTCAGATAAAAGTGGATTTTGTATGAAAGGATATCTCACTACAGAATGGAATTCATATATAATTTGCAATCTTAAAAATTGCTCTCAATAACATATTCAAAATTTTACACCAATTGCACAAATTTAGTAACATTGAAGCACACAATTAGTAATTCTTGACGATGATAAAGTCAATCACATACAAAATTACTAAAATGTGAGAGGATACTCACATATCCAATCATTTCATCTGTGAGAGGTATACCATCTGTAATGTATTTCTGCAGTGCTTGTCTATTCTTACAAAACTTATCAAAGGCAGTGTAATATTTGGGTATCTGTAAAACCAGCTTCATCAAATACATCAATTTGGTGGACGTATCTGGACACAAGTCAACCTTGGAGTGATGTTCATCTGGATCTACATTTTTATGTACATATTTTGGGAAGCCTGACATTTCTTCTTCATTACATAGGGAATACATTTCCTTCTCTAATTTCTTTTGATATTTCAGCCTCTCTAGCTTTCTTTGGACATCTTTTAAACATTGGTGATTGCTGATTTGCATGATGAGATATTGTAAAATGTCAATAAAATCATTAGACCCATGGTATCCTTTGATGAGCTGATCCAGGAAAGCTTCAATCTGTTCTCGCTTCTCAATACCCTCTGTCCTGACAAAGTCAGCCAGGTCATCTGGTGAGGTATGTTGGTAAAATGCTTCTTTTATTTCTGCGCTGCCTTCAACCTGAAACCAAGTCATTGTAGGTGGCATGTCTGAATCATGTTCCCCATGCTGGTTTCTGCTATTTTCCTAAATATATTGGCAAATATATATATTTAAATAATAATGTGTTTGTGCTACTTTCAATATTAGACTGAAATATTTATTGACAATTTTGTTGATTTTTAAAGTAAGTAGTTATATATATAAACCGTTGTTATGCTGGTATATGCTTGTATAGATTCATTCTATCAGTGTACATAAATCTTAGGACAAGAAATGGTGGAAATGTAAACATAAATCCAATATGATTATGTACTATGGTTATACAATATACATACAATAGTAATACATGGCTGTACAGAAACAATATCTAACAGCACATTAAACAGTGGAGGTTACGTATTTGTTCACAAATGACTCCTGGGAGAGCTTTTTCAAAGGTGATCATCATTTTTTTTGTTTTTATCCTCGAGATTATCCCCTCAAATGGATATATGTAATCACATGTCGGCCTATCAATTCCTGGATGACACTGAGGTTACACGGACCAAGGGCACCCTCCAATGTTGAAACACGATCCTTTTAAAAATCTTCATTCAGTATGATCATTAAAAACTTATTATTACTGTTACTATAATTTCAAGTTTATATTTTATCACTTACATAATAGCTCCTTTGAAACAAACTTTATTGGGTATTACAATTACTAATTCTAATTGGACTTTCATAGCGCTTTATCTTCCTAATTCAATGGGGTCTCTAAGGGATGCATGAATCTCCTAAGGAAGAGCATTCCAAACAGTAGGAGCATCAAAAGCAAAACTATGACCAAACTGTTTGATAGATTTATGAACTGAGGGTTGAAACTTGGGAATGACAACCAAATTCCCATCACTCTGACTGCGCCTGGTACTGTAAGAACTACTGTAGGAAGTGATGTATGGAGCAAAATACCTGGGAAAACCAGTGTGGAGAAACTTATAAACGAGAGAAGCAGTTTTAAAGACTGAGCTATGTTCAATAGGAAGCCAATGCAGTTTCTTAAGAACAAGAGTTATACTAATGTAACTGTGTAATTTACGAAGACTGAAGATTCATGAAAAGTGAGTTACAGTAGTCCAGTCGAGTTCTAACAAGAGCATTGGCCACAAGTACAGAAGTATCATCAGTAAGAAATCGCCTGATGTGTAAAATCACGCAGTTGCATAAAACAACTTTTGCAGACATTCTGAACATGTTTGGACAAGGAAAAAACAGCATCGAACCACACACCCAGATTCTTGACCCACTCAGTAGGGTAGAGAGGACTACCCAAGATAGTAGATGGTAAATATCCTTTCAATGTTTTCCTATTTTTTAACCAAATACAATAAAATCAGTTTTATCTAGATTGAGTTTGAGTTTACTGGCTGACATCCACTCCTTTATATCGTCCAGGCACCTGTTCAACTTTCTCAAAGGGGATATAGACTTGAGTATTATCTGCATAACAGTGAAACTTTACTCCTTTGTGTTTACCAATAACCAAAATAAGGGGGATTGTATACAGAGAAAATAATAAAGGACCCAAACCAAACAGGAGTTTACAAAGATCAGAGAGAGTAGAACCAATTTTTATTGACTGATAGCGCTCAGATAGGTAGGAGGTGAACCATTTCAGGACAGAACCACCAACTCCAAACCAGGTCTGAAAGACAATGGAGAAGGGTGGAATGATCAATTGTTTCAAATGCTGCAGAGAGATCGAGCATAATGCATTAATGTTAAAGCCAAACTCAGTAATAGATCGGTTATTATTGCTGGGCACATGGGGTGTTAGTCAAGTTATATCTGTGAAGTCAGTTTTATATGATATTTTTGCCAGTAGACAGAACACTATCGACTGGAAGGCATTGTTTAAACATGAACTCTGTAATTAAATTTGTTAGTTTGAATAAAGTATTGTCATTTAAGGAATGTTTAACATCAAACAGTATGCCAATTTATATGGCTGATAACTATAGTTTAGCTATTGTGACCTGGTTCATACTACATTTGCAAATATTTTAAATTTTAGATATCTTAAAGCCATTAGCTGATTTTCCAAAAAGTAGCATCAATATGTCCATGTTAAAACAACCCAATATAGTCTGTGCAAATCCCCATCTTGGGTCATTTTACAGCCTTATTTTGGTATGTTTTTTTTGGCTCCACAAGAACTAAATGATCATGGACTTTTCTGGAAAAACTGGAACAACATTTAAGGCACTGATGAACTCAGCGAAAAGGTAATTTATGGTTGGGCATAGAAGAAGCACTAACTTCAAGGATGTGGTCACATTCAGGAAGCCCAGGCACCCAATAAAGGTAAATAAATATGCTAAAATGACTATCAAAGAATGAACACAGCAGAATTGTTTTGATTATTCTTCAGAAAAAAAACTTACTGATGCCAGCATGTAGATGATCAAATCTATACAAAATGATACATCAACACCCAAATCAGTTTTACATTATTTTATTTTTTATTAAGCACAATGACATCAGATTATTTAAAATTGAATGACTTACCACCATCACCGATAAAGTTCTTGATTGCAACTCATCAGATATACAAACTGCAAGACACTTTCCATCTTTCTGTCTTTTTGGCCTGAATTCGTAGGTAACATCAGTTGGCAACCTTTTATGTGAAGTGAATAACTTACACATTTTCACCAACTGTGACTTGGGTATTTTCTGAAAAAAATAGATTAGTGTCCTCAGTAGAGATGTTACCATCTCATCCTACTTTTTTCATGTTTAATTTGTTTAACCAATCCAGTTAATTGTTACAGCAGGCATATGTAAGACATCCAGTGCAGCCAAACTATCACACAATTCCTGAATGTCCTGCGGTTATTGTTTTTACTGCAGAAATAAAAAGATCCCTTTATCCACAGCTTTCATTCTCCAACTTTGTGGTTTTAAGGCCCCTGAGGACATTTTAATAGCAGATTTCCTTTGACATATCACTTCAGTAAAGTCTACTTCCATAACCCTATCTAAGTTTGAGGGTAAACTTGCCATAAATATTAAGTGCAACATATCAGCATAAAGTGAATCAATGTATGCTGAGGTATTTTTTCAGGAAAATGGTGTCTCTTTCCTTTTGTTTGACTTTGAAACAGTTAAAGTATTTTTTTTCTATTTGCTGGTGTTATGCAGTAAATGACAAATATTAGTTACAAATGAACAGATTATTAAAAACAAAAATACAACTGGTCGATATAAAAGATTGAAAAATACAAAAATACAAATAAATTAATATATGTGTAATGATTTAAAAAATATAAATGTAACAATACCACATGGGATAATGGTATGGATATTATTGTTATTTAGAATATTAATCAGTATTGTGATAATGCACAATATACACAGTAATTGCTTGACAGCAGTAGTATGACACGAGACAAAAATGCTTTATTGCAAGTAAGCATGAAGCAAGTTACTTCAGTGGAATGTCATACAGAGTCCAATTCTGGCTAAATCTAGTCATGGTCTCAACATGCACCATGTTATGCAGTATATATCTAATATCTGGTATGTAAGACATTAACTTAAATTATTTATTTTTTCAATTACAATTTTCTATTTCATTTTGTCCATTTCATAGCCAGAATAACTACATAGCGGAGGGTGGACAGCCTACTAGGGAGACTGTATCATAAACTCTATCAAAAACACTCCCATTTTTAGGCCCCACAGTCTAACTGCTTTACTGGTAACCAGACTGGAGTGCCCCCTGTTTCCCTCTCCGGGATTGGTAAAGATAGGGATGAGTTAAGTCCCTAGGATGCTAGGAAAACCAGTGGCATGAGTGAGTAAATAACACAAAGGAAAAAAGTGAATAACGGGTTGAGAAACTGAAGTATAAGTAATGCCTTATCTACAAAGAGACTTAAGTTATTTAAGCAAAGGATGGTATAATACACTTCAATACAAGATTGATAACAGAATAGGTGAGGCTTGTGTAATATCTTCTGAGTAACAAATACATGCTGTTTATGATAAAGTTCTGAACTTGACCACACCACATCGTCAAATAGAATTGTGTGAAACTGTTGTGATATTTCCAGTGACCGGATATGCTATACTGAGACACACCTTTGTAGACTTTAGATGCTGTAAACATTGTTGGGTTTAACATGATGTAAAGATAGGGATTTTTGATCTGGCAGTTTACCTGATTGGACAGCTTGGCCAGTTCTTTTTAAGGGAGATGTCTGGTGTATGTGCAAACACTAGTGTAAACACAAAGGCCATGATATCTGCTCCATCCCATGCCAGCTGATTCTTAGATGGCAATGGTACAGCAACATGTTGAACCAGTCTGATGTTAAGTCAGACCTGAATTTTCCTTCAGCCCTTACCAGAACCCGGGATAAAAATAAAACTGTCGTCTGAAGGTCAGTTGCTTGAGAGGAGCAGTTAAAAGGCAAAACAGAGGCAAAACAGATACAAGACTTCCTGAAAAAAATGACCATTCAGCTGGAACATGAATAATGATAACAATGATAAGCTTTCAAAAGATTCATCATCCCCAGATATAATATTTTTGGAGGTCCTGCTAAACTTGCAGTAGTTCTATAGATGACAACAGATATATAACTTACACAAGAGTTTACAAAATTGTCTACACTTAGAGCATTGTTTATAGAGTTCCTGTAGATCACATTTGGAGCAATAAAACCTATAAGGTCTGGAACTGTCTCCACTTCTACCAAAGGACTTCCATAAAGATTTGTGAAAAGAAGAAGCCTAAAATTTAAACTGGTATTTTACCCGCGAAGCTGAACTGGAAACAGGATATGGCTGGTATCAGTTTTCTACATATGGGAGAACTCAACGGAACCCAATCATGATTAGAAGGTATGCTTGATTGCCTTATTCACGGAAATGTCATTATCTTTGCAACAAAGAGCATCGTCCATGAAAAGGCCACAGATATAAGGAGTGCTACACAAAGAAAACCATCCTTCATGTGATCTAGATATGCACAACACCTCATTATGGTAAGCTTGGGCATAGTAACAAACAAAGTATATGTAATGTGCTATTTGGCCATTCCAAGGAAAAACAAATGGTCTGGTTGAAGGCAGTTGAATGACATGGGTCATGGAACCCATTCCCATTTGACAGCTCTTAGTAAAGTAGACATTTCCCTGCATATCTTCTTGAAATTTAGAAACACAGTAATTGAATCATGCAGCTTGATAACAAGTTTAAAGTTTCTCTGGATGGCTTTTTTCCACTTCCTTACAGTCTCATGGGCTGTGATTGGCATAAGTGGGGCCATGATCCTGTCAATGATGGTTTTGTGCTGTCGCAGTCCAAGATATTGTGTTTCTAGTTTTCATTGTGCTGACGAGTGACAGAACATCCTGTTCTGAGATAAGAGGATCAGGATGAGGGTTCTAGTCAACAACCTTGACAGACATTTATGCAGCCTCAAGAAATGAACCAGCTAGAATCCACATGATTCTGCTGAATTAGAGTGGTATCCAGGAAGAGTAGTTAAATGCAGATCCTCAAGATTCTTTCACCACCAATCCTCAGCATGGAAGAACCGATATTTTCCTATACTAGCCTATGTACTAGCATATGTACTGTCCTCTGTAAGACTGGTCCTCTGAGAACCCATAGTCAGAATCTGGAGGTAGCTTTAGAACTGAACAAGTGAGCATGACAACACTGAAACATCATTTCTAACATTTGAGGGAGTGGCTAAAGTTGGACAAATAAATGGCTTTGGTCTATAAACTAAACAATATTAACACAATTAAACCAAGTTTTTTTTAAATGATTTGCCTGGAAAAAATTTAATGTACTTCTAAGACATTTATGTTTATTTCACCTAAATGGTGCCATGTGACAAATGTTTATCTTGTTAGGTTTACTGAATAAAATAATTTTTAAAGGTTTTGAATTGCATTAAAGGCCTACTAGCATCTGATTAAACACACTAATATTTTAGGCTTAAAACATTGAACTGAACATCCTGTTAAATACTAGTCTTTTGAAAAACATTTCATTATTTATGCTTCTACAACTGATTTATTTACTTTAAAGTAGCCATTTCCATTCAAAATGTGCCAGCAAGAAACTGCATGCACAACAATTGTGCTTGCACTGATAATGCTCTTCGTTCCTGAACATATAGAAGTATACAATTTTTAGTGTTTTTACTCATTTGTATATATAGTTTATTTATTTATTGGGGTTTTACTGTACAGGTCACTTCACAACATGTAGTTTTGTGAACAGAGGAAACCAATACATACAGTTGATCAAAGTTTGGTACTGTAAACTATCGCCCATCGGTAAGCAACTACCAACTTTGAAAGGCCGACCTCAGATATGCCAGATGAGTGTGTTACCATTGCACCATCGTGGCCCCTCCTTTGTATATACATACATTTTAATCAAACTAGCTGACATCATGAATTATATACATGGCTGATGTAACAAGTCAAATATTATTTGATTTTGATGACATTGTTGGTGTAATAAGCAGCAAAAACGATGTAGATAATACAGAACCTACCACATAGGAATATACAGGAATAAAACCTTACAACTTTGAGTCTTGTGTATCTGTTTTTGGAAGTAGTAATAAGACGGATAATTTGGAGGATAAATTATTAATATCAATTTTACTCATGAGACAGTATTAATTTTTTCAGTATTCCTAAAACAGTAAAGTATATTATAATGCTGATTAATATGTCAGTAAATTAAAAAAATATATATTCAAATACTTCCACTGGATCTGAGCATCAAACATACCTCACATATTGCTTAAGTAATTTAACATTAGTTACTTCTTAAAAGAGGGAATATTATCTAAAATATTATGCATAAAATTTGCTTACCAAATAATACTTGTATTATACTTTTGGAACACATTGAAAATCTCAAACTTAAAAAGTCCCTGAATGTACCCTAGATGTGGCATTAAAAATCTCCAAGATAAAAAATCCCATAAATAAGACGATAAAACAATTATAACATACAATACACTTTATTTGAAAGCTGTTTGATAATTAATGATATAACTTAAGTTGCTAAACTGTTGAGTCAGTCCGTTGACCTTCTTAAGCAGTCATGAAAGGAAAAAAAAACAGTAAGCTTGACCTATAGGTTGTATGCTTTTCATTATCAGGGGCGTAGGAAGCAATTTTTGGTTGGTGGGGGAACGAGGAACTAGATTGCACCGACGTGACTCGACGCCAATAATTTTGGTTAATTTTACAGAATGTTTCAAATGGTCCAATTAAAATATTTTAAAGTTCCTTTACCAAAGGAAATTCCTGTGGCGACATCAATCCTAAGTTTTTTCAACCTTGTATGGGTATAAGTACATACAGTTACCTCTGCATTTGAAAGGTATTTCTAATATCTTGACTTCATGTTTCAAGAACCTGTGACCTTTCCTTCAAGTGCCGAGCTGATATAAGATCTATTTTTATCAAGGATAATCCTCAAATTGAGGGAGATGTATAATCGTTAAATTAAATGTAGAATATCACTATATGTATGATTTTGGTCTGCATAAGTGAAACGTTTCACAGAATTTTACAAATCCTATGACAGGTTAACTAAAAATGTTCCTTTTACAAATCATAAAAATAAATAATTTTAGTCCAAATGGTAGCTTACACAGTGGTACATGTGAGCAGTGAACAAGGTGAAAGTGTAATTTGATCACATATTATTGAGTTACCTGTAAAAATTTACATAAACTTCAAAATTGGAGTTTAGTTCTATTGTAAATAGTTTGGGGGGGCGAAAAGATATCCCCGCCCCCGCTGCCCTCCCCACAGTTCCTACGCCTATGATTATACATTTGGTAAACTGCTACATAGACAACATGACAAATGAAAGCAATTTCCCTTATTGTAATTAACAGCTACATATCTTGAAGATTGCAGGAACTGGAAGCCATATAATTAAAGGTCAAGGTAAAGTAATGAGTAAATAAGACAAAATGATAATGCATTTGTAAATATTTTACTATTAGGTATTTTTGTATTGGTGATTTTACTGCCACATCTTGTGATTTTCATATTGAGGGTCTTCACTTATAGTCAAGTAGTTTTAAATATTCAATTGGCCAATGTAAAAGAGTTTTTTATTAATTTGATCAACAAACACCATATCACATAGTGAAGCCACTATTTTGCACAAAGACTACACGCAACAGATGTATATGTGCATGAGATAAAATGGCTACTGTTTGTGTTGAAGCAAGAAACCAACAAGCAGCGCAAAAAGTGAAATATTTATCTAAGGATACAACTCTAATCTCTGTAGTTATAATTACTAGGGTATGTGAATGTTAGTTGAATATATGAGACAAAGTTGTATGGTAGGTGCAGCTAGACTTTTAGTTGACTAATATAAATTTACTTGGATGTGGTAGAGTGAGAAACAAATGGTCAGTTTAGCAAATAAGAATGTTTTGCAAGCTGTTATTTTTAATGATAAGGTTGGATATTTCATGCTCTATATTTTGTGTGCTCTGTAATTGTTGATATTTTATGGCCAATACAGCCCCATAGGAAGTCATTGGAAAGGCATATTTTTTTATCTATGGTAATTTAGTCTTGTTTTAATTTATCTTTAAACCTAAAATAAAAAAATACTTATAATACATAAAGTGCAGTTTTTGCAAAACAACTAAAACTCTATCAGGACAGAGTGGGGTCATTAGTAGGGATATGACTTAGACATTTCAAATTTTTCTCCTATTTTACTAATTATTGGCATCTAAACACAGTATAAAATTAGGATAGACTTTATGTGCATTAATATATTGATAAACTGATTTAAAAATAAATTGACACTAAAGAAATGATAAAATTTCTTACTTTTAAAAGATAGTGTAATTTTGATTATGTTGATAAGAGTGTGCAATTTAAAACACTACTCACCTCAATTCCGTCAGGCATAAATTGTGGCTCCCATTCTTCATGGCTATATTCAGGTTTCACTTGCAGGTAATTTTCTCCCACCAAAGATATTTGTCTCTGGGACACAATCTCATATCCATATCTCTCTGTGTAATGCTAAAGGAAATACAACTTAGTTGTTGCATATAATAAAATTGAAGAGTTAGTGTAACTTTTACTTTATTAATGGAAATATACTGTATATGTAACTTCTTAGGGCAAATGCAACCAAAAACACATATTTCAGCTATTAATTCATTCATATATTATGAATGATAAAAACCAAAACATGTTTAAAATCTTCACTCAAAGCTTGGATAACATTTGAACATTTGATCTGGCATGAACCCATCCCTGCATACACAGCTGTACTGTACAAAATGTGTTATCCTAGATCTCAGTTTTGTTACTGTGTATTCTTTGTTCATAGTATATTTCAATATATTTTTTCTAAATTAATGAAACAAGTAGAGTAAAACTTAAATTGTAAGAACTCAGTGGGAGACATACAATCGGATTGGATAATCAAGGGGTTTGGATAGATGAAGAAACCTGAAATTCACCATCTATGGGTTACCAAGTGGGTGATAATTGAAGAACAATAATTTTTATGCACTAAATATAGACGTGGGTAGTAAATGATGAAGAAAGTTAATAAATTTGTGCAATATAATATAACCGACTCTCTAATTGTGATTTATTTGCTCCTGATCTATGGATATTATCATTTTTTGTTTAAAATATGATCTGGGTGTGTTAGGCTGGTACATGCATTAATGACATTTCATTTTTAGACATTGGCCTGCATTTTGTGAATTGAAAAACTCTGGGAGATTAATAACTTTAAAAAACCGAATTCAACATGTCTTCAATTGATATGTTCAGTTGGCAATGCAGTGTTGATGTTTTTTCTTTTAACATTGACTGTGAATCAACCTACTCCTAGAAACTATAAATTGTAAAATAAAATCAAACATGCAATCAGTGATGGGTGCATTATCAAAGAAGTTATGTAGCGGGGTCATGTAAATGAGTTAATCCCTTCCCCATTGAAACAACGGTATTAAAGATAAAAGAAGTCAAGCTTTTTTGTGGATGCTCCATTTTATAAAGCACTAGAATTAATGGTTTCCGAGAATGTGTAAAATCCATTTCATTTGGTCCTATCTTTAGCTAAAAACCCTCAGGGACGTTGATAAATGCCATCCTTGAACCTCTGTTGTTTAGTTAGGGCATTGTCAGTCAAATGGTAGCCTGGGCTGTACTTGTGTGATAGGTCAAACAGCCTTTTTGAGCCCTGTAGTACAAAGAAGTATTGCAATCAATTTAAATATGTAATACTCCACCTCCAACAATAGTCCACCTGATTTTCAACTTATTCATATGCCTCTAACGACTGCTCCTGGTGGCAGTTTGGGCTTTTTGACCAGAAAAGACTGTCAACGCACCAACCTATTCCACTTTTGAAAACATTGATGTATCAGTTGTCACTGTTTCAAAATAACTTATTATTGCCTGTATCTATTGTACACCAGGTTCATGATATTTGACCTTTGTTGAAGATTTCCTGTTTTTTTGAGTTCCCTATCATCTCTCACTTCTTCCTTCATTATTTGTGGTGACTTTAGTGTTCCTGTGGATACAGATTGTATCAACCTACAGGATTTTGCATGTCCTGCGATACCTAAAGTAGACATCATTTCTTACTGCAGATATCATAAAATCAACATGCACAGATTTTGTGATGACCTTGCAAATATTCCTTTCATCCTGTCTCCTGCTAGCAATGCTGCTGACATTTACAATCGGTGTATATGTGATCTTACTTGTTTATTGGGCAGACACCACTATTGATTTGTGGAAAAATTAAGAAAACATTTAGCGGGTTGGTATTCAGATTCATATCGCAATGTCAAATTAATTAGGTGCTAATTTGAGCATATTTAAGTCTCAGTTGAGCAAGACTAGATGGCACAGATTGACTGCCAACTGCAAAGCAGTCATCAACAGAAATGAGGCTGAATACTACAGTTACTATACTACAATACTACAATACTGAATGCAACTAATGAGATACTTAAGGTTATCAAAATTGCCCCACAATGTTTAGACCCAGTGCCTCCTTTCATTCTTAAAGGTTCTACGGATATTTTACTTCCATCAATTACAAAACTTGTCAATTTGTCTGGCTGGGTGTGTTTTTCCCCCAAATTCAGGCAGTTGTTACCCCTCCTGCATCCTAAAAGAAAAGCATCACTTCCAATCTAAGATTTGAAGAACTATCATCTGGTATCAAGACTATATCTCATTTCTAAACTGGTGGACCAAGAGTTCTCAAACAGCTTATGCAACATGTCAACATTAACAATTTTGATGATCCCCATCAGTCTGCATACAAGACTGGCCATTCCACTGAAACTGCCTTACTGCATCTCATGAATGAAATCCATCTCTCACTGTCATGTGGTGAGCATACTGCACTTGTTTTACTTGATCTGCCGGCTGCCTTCAACATAATTGACCATGATACCCTTCTAAACCATCTTAACTAAGGTTTGATGTGTGTAGAATGACCTTGAAGTCGTTTACCTGTTATCTCAGCCACTGATTCCAAGCAATATAATTGGGTCAGCCCTCCCAGAATTGCATGTGCTGTTGTTTTGCCACAAGGCCCTCTACTCTTCTCCAATGTCTTCAGAGTGTTACAGAATTGATGACATTAAGCATACTTAAATTAAGATCATCATCTTTGGTTTTAATGCTCAAGAAATTAGATTCTGACTTCAATGTCAGGATATTTGGTATATTTGTGTATCAATTACTTTTGGTGTGTAGTTTTTTTTTTGCTGATCATGTCCACTATATCTGTAAGAACTAATTCATTCTCCGGCAGGTCAGACAGTATTTGACGGATGAGGCTGCTATCCTTGTGGGAAATGGCCTGGTGAATAGTCGTCTGGGCAACTGCAACTCTTAAAACACACTTTGCAGGATTGTCACAACCTGCAATAGATGTGAAGCTGCCCCTTTGGTTTGTAAGTTTCTGCATAGTGGTCATCCAAACTATTTTAGTCCTCTTTTGTCTATTCATTGTGGAAGATATGGCATAAGATATATCTGTCCAGATAAAAAGGTTCCTGGTGCTTCTTCAATACTACCCATCTGTACACAAATCAAAAAACATTTTAGCCATAGTTTTGCTTTTGACACTCCCACATTTTGTAGTGATTTACATAATGATGTTTGTTCTGCCCCAACTTTGGCCTGTTTCAGAAGAAAGCTAAAATATTTGCCTTTAACAGATACAAAACATTCTGCAATAAAGAGAACTGAAAACAGCAGCAACATATTGCAAATAATCTTATCTTTTCAAGAGTAATATTGAATTATTACATTTTTATGAAATAAAAAGTATCACTAGCAAAACATATACCATTTTACTATTTGACCCGGCATATAACATACCTGAATGAGATGCTTGAAGGAACATTCACAAGTCTCATTGAAGCACCCAAATGTTAGTTTTAGCTCTGAGATTCCACAATTGCACTTGTAAAACAACAAGCTATCAACACCAAGTTTGTGTTGATGTGACCGATGTCTAAAGCTGATTTTGAACCAAGAGAAATGGTTCAGGAAAATATAACAAGTGTTCCTGTAAAATAACCATGATGGCTGGTGATCTCTCACACGGTCAGCGGGCATATATTCACTTTCCTTATCTTTCCTGTACATCAAAGTCAAGTTGCTGTAATCATAACTGTGTGAGTCAAACAAAGGAATGACAACCATTATCCTATTTTGTGTGGTCAAATCACTAGGACTAAACTTGTATATTTTGCTCTTTGCATCTTTTTCTGGTTCACTATTTTCCAGTGTGATGGATGCAACACATGGCTTGTGCTCATGACTAAGTGTATTTGGTGGGATTACAACTGTGACGTTCTCTTCGGGAAAGTAGTAAGACCTGGCCTCAGATGAAATCTCAAACTGTAAATCCTGAAATTTAACACAAAAATAGGAACAGTGATTGGTACTACACAGCCCTGGGAAATAGTACTTGAAACCATTACATATAGAACTTACCATGTAAGTTATGCAAAGGTATGCGGCACTAACACTCAAGAAAACAAGATAATTTTCTTACAAGTTTGAAGAATTAACAAGTTAAAAACTTATGAAGCTGTAAAAGTAATTAATTTAATTGTAGCCGTCAATTTGTATAGCACAATAATCAGTTGTAGCAATCTAATATATTTGTCATTGGAGAAATATGTCTGAAATATTGTGGTAAAAACATCCTGGCAGAGCCAAGGTCAAAGGTTACACAAAGATCACACCATGATGTTACACATCTACGACTCCTAACTAACAGTCCTTAAAAAGTATGAACTTCCTCCAAGTTACAGTTTCTGATATATATCTTGGAGAGTATTTGAAAGGTCAAAATCAGGACAGCCGAATTTGGGCCAAGCATTAAATGGGTGACACTAATAAATAAGAATAGCTTTGAGACTTACATTTATGTCTGAAACTCTTCTCAAAAGCTTTCACGATTAGAAATGACCTATACTTGCTGCAGTAAACTCATATATACAGGGGTTTATGTTGAAACCATAGCTAAGCCAAATATTGAGATATAATACTGCAATTTGGTCCAATCACTAAGTGAATATAACACTAATGAATATAAAATAGCTTTGAGACCTGCATAATGTGTTAAACTAATGTCATATTGCTCTGTAACCTGCAATGAAGTGGTGTCCCTGCAATAACAGATGTACCTAGTGTGCAGTCTAATCAAGATCACACATAACACATGTGCAACCCAGCCATTGTCTGCTTGTATAAATTTGAATTGACATCTATCTCACTGGTTTGAAACATTTATTGGTGTGAGACAAGGAGATAATTTCTCACCTATGTTATTTAACATATTTCTCAATGACCTAGCAACTGAGGTTAATTCATTAGGACTAGGGATAAAAATTGGAAATATAAAGTTATCAATTTTAATGTATACAGATGATATTGTTCTAGTATCTGATAACGCAGATAATTTACAGAAGTTACTAAAACCATATTTATGAATGGTGCAGAAAGTGACAGTTAAGTATAAACCCTGTAAAACTGAGGTGATGCATTTTCATAGAAAAAATAAGCCAAGGTCACAGGTTTGCTTCTTTGTGGGATCTGAAAATAATTAAGGTTGTTCCTAAACATAAATATTTGGGTGTCATACTCGATGAATTTAGTACTTTTCACGAATGTGCTACGACATTAAGAGAATCGGCAGGAAGGGTTCTTTGTGCAATTATATCTAGATTCAAACAGTTAAAAGGCTGTGAGTTTTAAAGTTTTCATAAACCTTACAACTCCTCAGTAGTCTCAGTTTTTAGCTATGCATCAGGTATCTTGGGTTACAACAGGGGAGGGGGCCTGCACAAAAAATATATAAGGGTATTATTCCAAAACGACCCAATAATAGTCCAGTTGCGGTGTTGGAGAACCTCATCACCAAAACAAAGAAGCTTTCTTTTCAGGGAAGGCTAAATTAGTTACATTTAAAGACATGACACATTGATAGAACAGGCACACATAATATTTAACTTTCTTAACAGTTATATTGCTGGAGGGGTCAATATAGGCCATGCTAAAGTGAAGTAAAAATATTTTGTAATGTACTAGTATTTTGCACAATAAGGACGAGAAATTGAAATAGTGCATTTCTTGTATAAAGTTGTCACACAAAGATAATCCAGCCCCTAAACACCCCTTAAAATTGCTCAGTCTTGCTCCAAACTTTATGGAATCTTTTTCAGGACAAGTTGAAAGACCTCTTAAGAATTTCAGTTCAATGTGTGTTGAACACCAGCTCCTCCCTATGAGAGAATTATGACCACTTCATCATGATACTAGCAATATTAAGCTCTTACTAAATCTTTAGCTAGTTTTGATAATGAAAGAGAGATACTACATGTCCAAAACAATGTTTAAATTATGTTGCACATTCTGAAGAATTGCAAATATCTTGCATCTGAGTTTAAAATAAACTCAGATGCAAGATATTTGACATCCAGGTTTAAATGCTAAAGCAATAACATAAATACATGTACATTAGATATCAGATGATTTATTCAATGAGGGGAAAAAGCATAAAAAGTGAACAAAAATGCCAAATCCCCCCTAAATATAAAAAAAATTCATTATAACTAAGCAAGGTGACGAGAGAATGGGTGAAAAGGGTACAAATGTACAAAGTAAAAGGATCAACCTGTACATTAGAGATTTGTAAATCTTTGGCATCCTTCAGTACCCCTGAGAATGATTGCTTTTCATCCGCTTGTATTCCCCATGCTGCTGTGCCTGTGTGAACAATTTCTGTTGTTTTTGTTTGACTGATTGTGGTATCTCGATCTTGTCCCTGTTCCTTTAACTGAAGAGGCCTCTGAATAATTATACAGGTATAATGATACAGAATAAAGATTGTAAACATCACAACAATAGTTACAATTACAATCTACATTGCAAGAAATTTTCTGTTACAACAGTTACAGTTGTAAAGATGCTATCCATGGCATTATGAACAATATTATAAAATTCATAAAACATCTAAGTACCCTTGCAGAATGTAAATACTAAGTATTAAGTAAAACTTTAGCTACAGCTGTGAAATATTATATTTATTTGTTCTTGTATATACAACATAAATATTGTAACGCACTGCCAATTGTTATAAACACAAAGAAAATATTTTTATATATATATATATATATATATATATATATTACACTTTATTCATCATTAAGTAGACAGTGTATAAAATCCCACCTTAAGTCGACACTAACCTATATCTTTCATTTTTAATGATAAAAACTTGACATTTAAAAAATTTCTTGTATTTTTAATGAGGATTTTAAATATATATCCACAAAACACTTTTAGTTTCAAAAAAAATATATAACTCAAGTGTCTACCTAGAAATGTCTACTTAATGTTTTACCCGATTAAAATCATCATTAAGTAGACTGTCCCCTTAAGTGGTGTAAAAACAGCCACATTAAGTAGACATTTTAATGTGGAGAAATATGAATTGGTAATCAGTTAAAAACATCCAAAAATAATTGCTTTTGTATTAATTCTAAATCTATGGCTCTTTGTATAAAAAATACATGGCATTCTGTATGTAGTTTTAGCTTTAATTTTTCACAGATTCAATGCACAAGTGACAATCGTTAAGTCTGGTTCAACAAAACTAAAGCTTCCTTTGAAAACAGCCATCTCATATTTAAGTGAAAAATTCTGACTTCTACATAAATATTCCAGTAGAAAATAGAAATCCTTTTGATTTTTTGAAAAAAATGAAATATTTTGTTTTCAGACTTAAATACATGTATCTATACTTCCTAAAATTGGTTTAACTTGGATATTTTTTAGGATTCTTGCAACAGTTTTCTCTTTTCAGTTTTAGTTAAATAATCAATTGAATAATAAATTTCCATGAAAGTTACTACTTGCTAAGTTTTATGCCCAATATTGATGCTATGTATATTAATAATGCATATATGGTGTACACAAAATGTCCTCAAAATTTGGGATTTTACATCCTAAGATATCCACCAAATGCCCATTTAAGTTGGATTTTTACATCCTAAAATGTACACAAGATGTCCACTTTAGTTGGGGTTTTACCTGCAAAGATATACACTAAATGTCCACTTTAGTTGGGTTTTTACCTCCTAAGATATA
Organism: Sabellastarte sp. h YS-2021; assembly: GCA_964017235.1. Lineage (NCBI taxonomy): Eukaryota > Metazoa > Annelida > Polychaeta > Sabellida > Sabellidae > Sabellastarte > Sabellastarte sp. h YS-2021. The sequence continues at coordinate 69,905,938 of OZ024938.1, forward strand.
CACTAAATGTCCACTTTAGTTGGGTTTTTACCTCCTAAGATATACACTAAATGTCCACTTAAGTTGGGATTTTACATCCTAAAATATACACAAGATGTCCACTTAAGTTGGGGTTTTACCTCCAAAGATATACACTAAATGTCTACTTAAACTGGGTTTTTACCTCTTAAGATATACACTAATTGTCCACTTAAGTTGGGATTTTACATCCTAAAATATATACAAGATGTCCACTTAAGTTGGGGTTTTACATCCTAAGATATACACTATATGTTTACTTAAGTTGGGTTTTTGCATCCTAAAATATATACAAGATGTCCACTTAAGTTGGATTCTTACATCCTAAGATATACACTGAGTGTCCACTTAAGTTTGTTAAAATGTTGATGGAGATATGCACAGACACACAGATGATAGAAGGAAGCGTCTTCAAGTTAGAGCAAAGAAACCAAAAAGTCAGAAAGTAGCTATTACTCACTTAGCTATTGGGATAGACTCCCAAGTTACTCACCATGTTATAGCTGTAGAAATAGTAGCTGTATAACATGTTTTAACAAAATGCTCTAAATACAATACTTTTCAAGTTATAAGTGATTTAGTGCATGATGTATTTAATGCATTAGAAATTATTTTAAAATTTCATAAAAATAATTTATTAAGATCTAGCCCTGATACTCAAGCAAATGGAATCTATATGTGGCTTATTTGCATACAATTTTCACAAACAGTCATCATTAGAGTCTGCATATACCCTGCGGATAAAAAATTTGGTCGAAATCAGTCTAGGTCTCTCTGTTTCCAATATAAAAATGTTCTTGTATTTTACGCAGAAATTAAAGATGGCTGGCAAATGTGGTGGCATAATGATTTTTGCAAAAAGTCACCAGTAGACTCGCCAGATACCCTGTAGGTCAAATATTTTGTCAAAATTGCTCTAGCACACTCATTTTCCGAGACAAACTTTTTTTGCAATTTAAGCAGAAATTTTAAAATAAAAAATTTTGTCAAAATCCGTCTAGCTCGCCCCATTTCTGAGATAAACATATTTTTGTGTTTCATTGCAGAAATTGAAGATGGCCACCAAAAGTGGCAGGAAAACGATGTTGGTGAAAAGTCGCCGCTAGGCTCTGCAGATACCCTGTGGGTCAAAAATTTCGTCAAAATTGCTCTAGCTCGCTCCGTTTCTGAGTTAATTATGTTTTTGTGTTTTACACAGAAATTCAAGAAGGCCAACAAAAGTGGCAGGATAACAATTTTTTGTGCTTAATGCAGAAATTAAAGATGGCCGACAAAAGTGGCGGGATAACAATTTTTGGGAAAAGTCGCCAATAGGCTCTCCAGATACCCTGTGGGTCAAAAATTTCTTAAAAACTGCTCTAGCTCGCTCCGTTTCTGATATAACCATATTTGTGTGTTTTACGCAGTAATTCAAGAAGACCACCAAAAGTGGCGGGATAACAATTTTTTGCATTTAACACAGAAATTAAAGATGGCCGACAAAAGTGGTGGGATAGCAATTTTTGGGAAAAGTCACCAAGAGCCTCTCCAGATACCCTGTGGGTCAAAAATTTCGTCAAAATTGCTCTAGCTGAGTGACTCTCCGTTTTTGCTATTAATACAGAAATTCAAAAATTAAAAATTTTGTCAAAATCGATTTAGCTCACTTTATTTCTGAGAGAAACACACTTTTGTGTTGTATTGCAGAAATTCAAAAGGGCCGCCAAAAGTGGCAGGAAAATGATTTTGGCAAAAAGTCGCTGCTAGGTTGAGCAGATACCATGTGGGTCAAAACTTTCGTTGAAGTTACTATAGCTCATTCTGTTTCTGAGATAATTCATAGGAAAACAGTTGTATGTCCCTTCCTGGGCTCTGTAGTTTTCTATTATTATTTTATCTCATTAGCACAAGATAGTAACTCATTCCCACTATATAGTAAGTCATTCCCACAAGATATCAAGTCATTACCACAAGATACTAAATCATTCCCACAAGTTAGTAAGTCATTACCACAAGATACCAAGTCATTCTCACAAATTAGCAAGTCATTAGCAAAAGATACTAAGATGTTTCATGAGATAGCAAGTTGTTCCCACGAGTTACTAAGTCAAGCTTTGATGCCAATGTTATGGAGCCCAGGAAGGGACATAGAACTGTTTCATTATATTTTCTTATCCTGTTACCAAAAGTTAATAAGCTGTTACCACAAGATACTAAGTCATTCCCATAAGTTAGCAAGCCATTAATACACAATACTAAGTCATTCCCACACCTTTATAAGTTGTGGTAATCAGATACTAAGTTATGATAAGGAGATGCTAAGTTCTTGTTTTCATTCATACCCAGCCCTTATTAAATCATTCCCACCACTTACTAACTAGTTCTACCACTTTCTAACTCGTTCCCATCACTTATTAGGTCATTCAAACCAATTATTAACTCATTCACAAAACTTGTAAAGTCATTTCCACCACATACTTTCTCATTCCAACCACTTACCAACTCGTTTGCACCACTTATTAGGGGCCACAGTGGCAGAGCAGTAACACTTTTGCCTCCCACCTCTGAAACTGGGGTTCAGTTCCCACCCCGGCCTCAAGTGGGAAAGCTGGTGGTTGCTGGCTGTTGGTCGGCACTTTACAGTACAGAACCTTTACCCATTGTATGTACTGGTTTCCTCTGCCCTTCCAAGTACCTGTCGTGATATGACCTGTACAGTGTTGAAAGTGACATAAACCCCACCACTTACTAACTTGTCCCCACCACTTACTAACTTGTTCCCACCAATTATTATCTTGTTCCCACCACTTAATAAATCATTCCCACCACTTACTGACTAATGCTAAGTCGTACAAATGAGATACTAACTTGTAGTAACAAGATACTAGGTAGTAAATCCTTGTTTTCATTTGTAGTCACCCCTTATTAAGTCTTTCCCACTACTTACTAACTCATTCCTGCCACTTACAAACTCGTTCCCACCACTTATTAGGTCGTTTGTACCACTTACTAACTCATTTCCAACACTTACTAGCTCATTCTCACCACTTATTAAGTAATTCCCACCACTAACTAACTCATTCCCACTACTAACTATCTCTTTCCTTCCACTTACTATCTCTTTCCCACCTCTTACAATCTTGTTACCACCACTTACTATCTCGTTCCCACCACTTGCTAACTTGTTCCAACCACTTATTAAGTCATTCCCACCACTTACTTACTCATTCCCACCACTTGTTAGCTTGTTCCCACCACTTATTAAGTCGTTCCCACAACTTATTATGTCATTCCCACCACTTAATAAATCATCCCCACCACTTATTAACTAATTTCCAGGGACCAATAATATGCAAACAGAGGTTAAAATATGTATTATACATAACAGCTTGGCAGTATTATCATTTATTACTGAAACTAATTATGTATAAATTTGTTTAAGATTGTTACTAGATAAGAGGCAGATAGAAAACGAGTTAGTATCCTGTGGGAACGACTTTCTATCATGTGGGAATGACTTGCTAACTTGTGGGAATGACTTACTATCTTGTGGAAATGATTTTCTATCTTGTCGGCATGACTTGCAAACTTATGGGAATGACTTGCTAATTTGTGGGAATAACTTGCTAACTTGTGGAAATGACTTGCTATCTTGTGGGAACAACTTGTTAACTTGTGGGAATGACTTGCTCTCTCATGGGAGTGACTTGCTAACTTGTGGGAATGACTTGCTTCTTTTGGGAGCAACTTGCTAACTTGTGGGAATGATTTGCTCTCTCGTGGGAACAACTTGCTCACTTGTGGGAATGGCTTTCTACCTTGTTGGAACAACTTGCTAACTTATGAGAACGACTTGCAAACTTGTGAGAATTACTTGCTATCTTGTGGAAATGACTTGCTATCTCGGGGGAACAACTTGCTAATTTTTGGGAATGACTTACTTTCTCGAGGGAACAACTTGTTAACTTGTGGGTATGACTTTCTATCTTGTTGGAACAACTTGCTAACTTGTGAGAACGACTTGCAAACTTGTGGGAATTACTTGCTATCTTGTGGAAACAACTTACTATCTTGTGGGAATGACTTTCTAGCTTTTTGGATTAACTTGCTATCTTGTGGGAGCAACTTGCTAACTTCTGGGAATGGCTTGCTATCTTTGCTAGAACAACTTGCTAACTTGTATGGATTACTTGCTTTCTTGTGTCAACAATTTGCTATCTTGTGGGAACGACTTGTTAACTTGTGGGAATGACTTACTATCCTGTGGTTAATGATTTTCTAACTTGTGGGAATGACTTAGTATCTTATGGTAATTACTTGCTACCTGGGAGCAAGATAAAAATTATAGGAAAACAGTTTTATGTCCCTGCCTGGGCTCTGTACAATGCACAGGCAATTTCTTTGTATATAATACCTAACTTACCTTGAGGGAACAACATAATACCTTGTGGTGAGAACTTTTTAACTGTTAAGACTTAATAAGTGGTAGGAACGAGTTAATAAGTGATGGAAACAAGTTAGCATGTGGTGGAAGTGACTTGGCAAGTGGTGGAAAGGAGTTAGCAAGTAGTGAGAAAGACTTAGTAAGTGCTAGGAACAACTTAGTAAGTGGTGGCAACTACTTAGTAAGTGGTGGGAATGAATTAGTAAGTGCTGGGGATGACTTAGTTAGTGGTGGGAATGAGTTAGCAAGTGGTGGAAACAGTTGATAAGTGGTGGGAATGACTTAAGAAGTTGTGGGAATGAGTTAGTAAGTGGTGGGAGCGACTTAGTAATTAGTGGGAATGAGTTAGTAAGTGATGTGAACAACTTAGTAAGTGGTGGGAACAGATAGCAAGTGGTAGGAATGACTTAAAAGTGGGGAGACCAGGAAAGCAAGTTGCCGGAACGACTTAGTAAGTGGTGGGAACGAGATAGCAAGTTGTGGGAACAAGTTAATAGGGAATGAGCTACTAAGTGGTGGGAATGACTCAGTAAGTGTTGGGAATGAGTAACTAAGTGGTGGGAACAACTTAGTAAGTGGTGGGAACGAGATAACAAGTTGTGGGAACAAGTTAATAGTGGTGCGAATGACTTAAGAAGTAGTGGGAACAAGTAACTAAGTGGTGGGAATGACTTACTAAGTGGTGGGAATGACTAAATAAGTGGTGGGGACAAGTTAGCAAGTGGGGGGTACGAGTTAATAATTAGAGGGAATGACCTAAGAAGTGGTGGGAACAAATAAGTAACTGGTGGCAATGAGTTAGTAAGGAGTGGGTATGAATGAAAACAAGGATTTACTATCTTGTGGTTACCCCATGGTATCTTGTTCCCTCAAGTTAGTGTCTTGTTCCCACAAGTAAGTATCTTATTCGCCTCACTTAGCATCTCAGAACCACAACTTAGTATCTTACCACTACTTACTAAGTTGGGAGAATGAATTAGTATCTTGTGGTAACAACATGCAAACTTGTCCCCATGAGATAACAAGTCATTTCCACAAGTTACTAAGTCACACATTGATACCAATGTACAGTACCAATGTACGTAAATATCATACCTAGCTCAGCTTGAGGGAACAACATTAAATCTTGTGGTACCAACATTTTAACTGGTTGGAATGGCATAAGTGGTGGGAATGAGTTAATAGGTGGTAGGAATCAGTTAGCAAGTGGTGGGAACGAGTTAGTAAGTGGTTGGAAGGATTTAGTAATTGGTGAGAATAACTTAGTAAATGGTGGGAACGAGTTACTAAGTGGTGTAAACAACTTAGAAAGTTTTGGGAACAATTTCGCAAGTGGTTGGAACAAGTTAATAAGTGGTGGGAACAAGTAAGTAAGTGGTGGCAATGAGTTAGTAAGGGGCGGATATGAATAAAAATACAAGGATTTACTATCTTGTGGTGACCAATTCATGTCTTGTTTCCACAAGTTAGTATCTCATTCGTACGACTTGGCATTAGAATTAGTAAGTATTGCGGACGAGTTAGCAAGTGGTGGGAATGACTTAGCAAGTGATGGAAATGACTGAACAAATGATGGGAACGAGTAAGTGGTGGCAATGGGTTAGTAAGGGATGGTATGAATGAAAACACAAGGATTTACTATCTTGTGGTAACTAAATAATATCTTGTTAGGAAAATAATGTCCTATATGTTGGTTTACCATCACAAACCTCTAGGACCAATAATAGCGAGCTATAAGCACTTTTAACTTTGGCTATCTTTGCTTGACCTTGAAAGAGGGGCCCAAGGTCAAATCCAACTGCACCAAAAGATTCCCTGTCAATGATTTCCCATAGGTTGGTTTACCATCCCAAACCTCTAGGACCAATAATAAGCAAGTTATAAACACTTTTAACTTTGGCTATCTTCGTTTGACCTTGAAGGAGGGGCCCAAGATCTAATCCGACCACACCAGAACATTCCCAGCCCATGATTTTCTAGCTGTTGGTTTACCATCCCAAACCTCTAGGACCAATAATAAGCAAGTTATAAGCACTATTAACTGTGGTTATCCTCGCTTAACCTTGAAGGAGGCTCAAGGTCAAATCTGACCACACCAAAAGATTTCCAGCCCATGATGTCCTATATCTTGGTTTACCATCACAAACCTCTAGCACCAATAATAGTGAGTTATAAGCACTTTTAACCTTGGCTATCTTTGCTTGACCTTGAAAGAGGGGCCCAAGATCAAATCTGACCACACCAGAACATTCCCAGCTCATGATGTGTTGGTTTACCATCCCAAACCTCTAGGACCAATAATAAGCGAGTTATGCGAACTTTTAAGTAAGGCTGGGATGGGTGCTAAAAACGACATCGAGTACTCACCCTCTGACAACCGGCCCGAATTTGAGTAACCGTGAGATATAGTACCCACCATTAGAAGTCTTCTGTAAACAAATAGTTGATTTATGGAAACGAAACTTTTGAAAAAAACGTCTTCTATTTCACCAGATATTATAGAATATGGAGTAAATTATACATTTTAAGTGAAATACAAATGTTTCATTACGCTGGAGATAATACAATACCGCATGAGTAACCGAGTACTTAAAATGGACTCGAGTACTAGCCAAGATGGACACATCTATCAAGGCTCAAGTACACGTTCGCAGCCTTACTTTTAAATTTGGCTATCCTCGTTTGACCTTGAAGTTGGGGTCCAAGGTAAAATCTGACATCAGAAGGTTCGCAGCAAATGGTTTCCTATAGGTTAGTTTCACATTGCAAACCTCTAGGACCAATAATAAGGGAGATATAGGCACTTTTAAAGTCCGCTATGTTAGTTGCTTTGGCACTCTGTGACTGACCTTGAATTAAGAGCTTCAAGGTCAAATGTCTGCAAGGTTGTAGAGGACATGTTTATCTGTTATACATATCACCTTTGAAAAGATTGAACCTTCTACCTATGAGAAACAGCCAGCAGAAAATGTAGATTATTTTCAAAGAAATGTCCGCCACGGCCACCTTGTTTTGTTTTTCAGTATGAGGCTATTTTCAGTCCCAGCAAAGCTGACCCCCCCAATGAAGATATCCCGCAAATTTGGTGAACCTAGCTGGTGTAGTTTTTTTGTTCTTAGAGTGTTAACGCCAAAAGTCTCTCTATTCACGGCAGCGTAGCGAACGGTAACCAAAGTGTCCACGGGATGCTTCCAGTGGATACAATAAGCAGATTCACTGTGAGTCAAAAATTTCGCCAAAATCACTCTTGCTCTCTCTGTTTTGGATACAATGTTTTTGCATTTCATGCAGAAATTCAAGATGACTGCCAAAGTGGGGGAAATGATTTTTTTGGAAAGGTCACCAGTAGACTCTGACATAAGAGTAACACAACCACCAAATTGTTCATTATTATATGTAGAATACTCATTTATAGATAATTAGACTGGAAACCTAGGATATAAGATAGGCATAAGATATCTTAAAAGTAATATATTGAGGGACTAAATTTATGTAAAAAAATCGCCCAAGTACACCAAATTATTCATTATTATATTTCAAATACTTGTATATAGATTAAAGTGGAAATTTGACTTAAGATATCTTGAAAGTAAGATATTCTATGATATACCAATTGACTTAAGATATCTTGAAAGTAAGATATTCTAAGATATACCAATTCTATGTAAAAAATCGCCCATTTAAGTGACAGTGGGAAATCAAAGGCTTTGTTAAAATCCCTGTAAAATGTTTAATATTTGCTTGATCTTAACAAGACAACCACTATATTGTCCATTATTATATGTAGTATACTTGTATATAGATAATTAAACTGGAAATTTGAGATAAGATATCTTAAAAGTAATATATTGAGGGACTAATTCTATGTAAAAAATCGCCCATTTAAATGACAGTCGTAAATCAAAGACTTTGTTAAAATTGCTGTAAAATGCTTAATATTTGCTTGATTTTAATATGACAACCACCAAATTACTCATTATTATATGTAGAATACTGGCTTATAGATAACTAGACTGGAAACCTGACATAAGATATCTTAAAAGTAATATATTGAGGGACTAAATCTATTTTAAAAATCGCCCAATTAAGTAACACAGGGAAATCAAGGGCTTTGTTAAAATCTCTGTAAAATGCTTAATATTTCCTTGATTTTAATAAACAACCACCAAAGTGTTCATTTTAATGTTTAAAATACTCTATTATAGAGCATTAATCTGGAAACTTAACATAATATATCTTAAAAGATAGATATTAAACACCCACATCTACAGAAAAAATCGCCCCTTTAAGTAACACTGTGAAATCAAAGGCTTTGTTAAAATCAATGTAAAATGCTTAATATTTGCTTGATTTTAATATCACAACCACCAAATTGTCCATTATTATGTGTAGAATACTCGTTTAAAGATAATTAAACTGGAAATCTAACATAAGATATCTTAAAAGTAAGATATTGAACACCAATATCCACGGGAAAAATCGCTTAATTAAGTAACACTTGGAAATCAAAAGCTTTGTTATAATCCCTGTAAAATGCTTAACATTTGCTTGATTTTAATCAAACAACCACCAAATTGTCCATTATTATGTGTAGAATACTTGTTTATAGATAATTAAACTGGAAATCTAACATAAGATATCTTAAAAGTAAGATATTGAACACCAATATCCACAGAAAATTCTCCCAATTAAGTAACACTGGGAAATCAAGGGCTTTGTTAAAATTCCTGTAAAATGCTTAATATATGCTTGATTTTAAAATTGATTAATTATTCAGCATTTGACAGGCATTTTAAACAAGTGGACACTATAGATCTAAACCAATATTTCTGTTTGGTGTCAGATAAATTTTGTACAAAATATACGAAATGCCAAAATGTCAGCTTGTCAGATAGTATGTATATTTTACAAACTTGTTTTCTCTATCTTGTTCTCTATTGTAGATACACTCTAAATGACTAACAAACACCCAACAGAATGTACACTAGCCTTCTTCATGGCTACTATTTTATGATATTGTATTAGACAAGAAAAAGTTTTAATTGTCGATATCTGACATTAATAGCTTTAATAATTATGCCTGAATATAATTTCAGGTAACTTGACAATATTTTAGATGGAAAATCATTTTAAATGTTTTTTATTTAAATTCACTATTATATAACTTATTTCTACTTAGTTCTCCTAAGCCTTGTGAAAGTCTAATTACCCCACTCCTGGCTGGCACATGCCATAAACAAACAACCAAACAACTGATTTCCACAGTGAGAACACAGTTATGCTTGTTTAACACATGCTGTGTTGTAATTAGTTCTTATCTCTAACACTGAGTTCTCTGTATGCATTCTGCATATCTCAATGTATCTGATCTGTTTTATTTTCCTATTCCATATATTTACTGAAACTTGGTTTGAATAAAAATGTAAATATACAAACTGGGTTTTCTGGCTAAAGGTACAGTCCGTTTTAAATCATTCATAAAATAATTATCAATTGATAATTAGGCAATGTTGATAATATAAATGTCAAATTGCTCATTATTATTATTATAATTAAACTGAAACATTAACATATATAATATATAATTGTAATAACACAACCACCAAATTGTCCATTATTATGTGTAGAATTCTCGTCTATAGATAATTAAACTGGTAACCTGACATAAAAGTAAGATATTTAGGTATGAAATTGATGGAAAAAATCGCCCAAATTGAAAATAACTAGTAAATAACCCCTGTTTAAAAGATTGTTAAATTCTTGATATTTGAGAGATTTTAATGAGATCACCACCAAACTGTTCATTATAATGAAAAAAATCACCCCATTGGAAAACACTGGGAAACCCAATGTTATGTTATAAGCCCTGTAAAAACCTTAATATTTGATAGATAATATTGACACAGCCACCAAATTATTCATTATTTTGTGTACAATGTTCGTCTATAGATAAATCATCTGGAAACCTAACATAAGATATGTCAAAAGTAAGATATTGAAAATTCTTAACATTTGAGAATTTTTATGAGATCACCACCAAGCTATTTATTATAATATGTAGCATACTCGTTTATGGATAATTATACTGGAAACTAAAAAGTAAGATATTGAGGGACTAAATCTACCCCCAAAATCACCCCATTGGAAAACATTGGGAAATTAAAGGCTATGTTAAAAGCCCTGTAAAATGTTTATATTTAATAAATTTTATTAAAACAATCATCAAATTATTCATTATTATATGTAGAATGTTTGTCTATAGAAAATAAATCTGGAAAACTAACATAAGATATCTTAACATTAACATATTGAACACTAACATCCACTGAAGAAAACGTCCGATTAAGTTATATTGAAGAATCAAAGGCTTGTAAAAATCCCTTTAAAGTGCTTAATATTCCCTTTGACAACCATCAAATTATCGATTATTATTTGTACAATGTTGGTTTAGAGATAATAAATCTGGAAACCTAACACAAGATATGTTAAAAGTAGATATTGAACACCAACATCAATGGAAAAAATCGCTCCATTGGAAAATTCTGGGAAATAAAAGGCTTTGTTAAAATCCCTGTAAAATGCTTAATATTTGCTTTATTTTAATGAGACAGCCACCAAATTGTTTATTATTATGTGTACAATATTCGTCTATAGATAATCAATTTGAAAAAAACTAACATAAGATATCTTAAAAGTAAGATATTGAACACCAACATCCATTGAAGAAAACGTCTGATTAAGTTATAATGAAGAATCAAAGGCTTGTAAAAATACCTGTAAAATGCTAAATATTTGCTTGATTTTAATAAGACAACCCCAAATTATTTATTATTATGTGTACAATGTTCGTCTATAGATAATTCATCTGGAAACCTAACATTAGATATGTTAAAAGTAAGATATTGAACACCAAAATCCATGGAAAATAATCGTCCCATTGGAAAATCCAGGGAAATAAGCCACCATATTGATTATTATTATGTGTAGAATGCCCATCTATAGATAATACTTAACTGTAAACTTTGTATAAGATACACTGAAAGTAAGATATTGGGGAGAAAAATCCATGGAAAAATCCAGCTTAGTTTCCTACAGAAAAGCATTCTGTATGTAACATCATAAAATTTTCTAATTATTGAGCACTTGATAGGAATTCTGAAATAACCTTTGATTTCTCAATGAAGTAATACTTACAGAACCCAGGAAGGGACAGAGAACTGTTCTGTTATCAATTTTTTATCTTGTTACCAGGAGTTAGCAAGTTGTTAACACAATATACTAGGTCATTCCCCCAACTTAGTAAGTCGTGGTAATGAGATACTAAGTTGTGGTTAGGAGATACTAAGTCATGGGAATACGATACTTACTTGTGGGAACATGATACTAAGTGGTTACCACAGGAGAGTAAATCTATGTGTTTTCATTTATAACCACCCCTTACTAACTCATTGCAACCACTTCTTAAGCCATTCCCACCACTTATTAACTCATTCCCACCACTTATTAACTCATTCCCACCACTTATTAACTCATTCCCACCACTTATTAACTCATTCTCACCACTTAGTAACTCGCTCCCACCACTTACTAAGTCGCTCCAACCACTTACTAAATTATTCCCACCACTTAGTTACTCGTTCCCACCACTTGCTAAGTCTTTCCCACCACTTAGTAACTTGTTCCCACTACTTACTAAGTCATTCCCACCACTTACTAAGTTATACCCACCAATTACTAAGTCATTTCCACTACTTGCTAACTTGTTCCCACCAGTTGCAAAGTCATCCCCACCACTTGTAAGTCAAATATGACCACATCAGAAGAATCCCAGCCCATGATTTCTTATAGGTTAGCTTCATATCCATAACCTATAGCACCAATAATAAGTGAATTATAAGTGCTTTTAAGTGTGGCTACATTTGTTTGACCATGAAGAATGGGCCTAAGGTCAACAAAATACTAAGTGGTTACAACAAGACAGTAAATCCTTGTGTTTTCAGTCATACCCATCCCTTACTCAGTTGTTCCCACACCTTACTAACTCGTTCCCACAACTTACTAAATTGTTCACCACTTACTAAGTCATTCCCACCACTTACTAAGTCATTCCCACCACCTGCTAACTCGTTCTCGCTACTTGCTCAGTCGTTTGACCTTGAAGAAGGGGCACAAGGTCACTAAAATACTAAGTCATTACCAAAAGACAGTAAATCCTTGTGATTTCAGTCATACCCATCCCTTACTAGCTTGTTCCCACCCCTTACTAAATTGTTCACCACTTATTAACTAATTCCCACCACTTACTAAGTCGTTCCTACCACTTACTAAATCATTGCCAGCCCATACTAAGTCATTTCCACCACTTGCTAGCTCGTTCTCAACACTTGCTAAGTCAAATATGACCACATCAGAAGAATCCAATGTCACCAAGATTCTAAGTGGTAACCACAAGACAGTAAATCCTTGTGTTTTCAGTCATACCCATACCTTACTAACTCATTCCCACCACTTACTAACTCGTTCCCACCACTTACTAAATTGTTCACCACTTAGTAACTTGTTCCCACTACTTACTAAGTCATATCCACCACTTACTAAATTATACCCACCACTTACTAAGTCATTCCCACCACTTGTTAAGGCATGGCCACCACATGCTAAGTCAAATATGACCACATCCGAAGAATCCCAGCCCATGATTTCTTATAGGTTGGCTTCATATCCATTACCTCTAGGACCAATAATAAGTGAATTATAGGTACTTTTGGGTGTGGCTACCTTCGTATGCTCTTGAAGAAGGGGCCCAAGGTCACCAAGATACTAAGTGATTATCACAAGTGAGTAAATCCTTGTTTTTTCAGTCATACCTACCCCTTACTAAGTCGTTCCACCCCTTACTAACCCATTCCCACCATTTGCTAAGTCAAATGTGAACAAATCAGAATATTCCCAGTGGTTACTACAAGACAGTAATCCTTGTGTTTTCAGTCATACCCATACCTTACTAACTCGTTCCCACCACTTACTAAATTGTTCACCACTTAGTAACTTGTTCCCACTACTTGCTAAGTCATTCCCACCACTTACTAAGTTATATCCACACTTACTTAGTCATTCCCACCAGTTGCTAACTCGTTCCCATCACTTGCAAAGTCATCCCCACCACTTGTAAGTCAAATATGACCACATCAGAAGAATCCCAGCCCATGATTTCTTATAGGTGGGGGGTTCGGTAGTGCAGTGGTTAGAGTTCTTGCCTCCAACCTGAGGCCGCCGGTTCGAATCTTGTGCCGGGCACTTCATATTGGAAAGTTGGTAGTTACTTGCCGATGCCCGGTGGTTTACAGTGCATTATGCACTGGTTTCCTCCACCTGTAAACTAACCATCGCAATATGACCCTGGCTGTTGAACACGACGTAAAACAACAAATAAACAAATCTTATAGGTTGGCTTCATATCCACAACCTCTAGGACTAATAATAAGTGAATTATAAGTACTTTTAAGTGTGGCTACCTTTGTTTGACCTTGAAGAAGGGGCCCAAGGTCCACAAAATACTAAGTGGTTACCACAAGACAGTAAATCCTTGTGTTTTTAGTCATACCCATCCCTTATTAAGTCATTCCCACACCTTACTAATTTTTTACCACCACTTACTAAATTGTTCATCACTTATTAACCCATTCCCAGCACTTACTAAGTCATTCCCACCACTTGCGAAGTCATTCCCACCACTTACTAAATTGTTCACCACTTAGTAACTTGTTCCCACTATTTGCTAAGTTATTCCCATCACTTAATAAATTGTACCCACCACTTACTAAGTCATTCCCACAACTTGCTAACTCGTTCCCACCACTTGCAAAGTCATCCCCACCACTTGTAAGTCAAATATGACCACATCAGAAGAATCCCAGCCCATGATTTCTTATAGGTTGACTTCATATCCATAACCTCTAGGACAAATAATAAGTGAATTATAAGCACTTTTAAGTGTGGCTACCTTCATTTGGGGTCCAAGATCACCAAAATACTAAGTGGTTACCACAAGAGAGTAAATCCTTGTGTTTTCAGTCATACCCATCCCTTACTAAGTCTTTGCCACACCTTACTAACTTGTTCCCACCACTTACTAAATTGTTCACCACTTATTAACTCATTCCCACCACTTACTAAGTCGTTCCCACCACTTATTAAGTCATTCCCACCACTTGCTAAGTCGTTTCCATTACTTGCTAAGTCAAGTATGACTAAATCAGAAGAATCCCAGCCCATGGTTTCTTATAGGTTGGCTTCATATCCATAACCTCTTGGACCACTATTAAGTGAATTATCAGCACTTTTAGGTGTGGCTACCTTCGTTTGCCCTTAAAGAAGGGGCCCAAGGTCAACAGAAAAGTGACGGAATTCCGTGATGGAAACAGAAAATCGCATAAAAATCGCTAATATACAAATTAGTCATAGAAATCAAATAAAAACAAGTTCTATACGTAATAGTACATAGATAAAGTTTCAATAAAACAATGACACAGTAGTTTACTTATTTATTGTATCTGCATAAGTATAACATATTTTACAAATTTATAGATAAGATTACAATGAAACAATAACACAGTATTTTATTTACCGATGTACAATTATACTGTTATACTGAGGTAATAATCCAAAATATATGTAACAGGTAAGACTACAAAGCCTTTGATTTCCCAGTGTTGTTTAATTGGGAGATTTTTTCCATGAATGTTGGTGATGAATATCTTACTTATCTTATGTTACGTTACCAGTTTAATTATCTATCTACGAGTATTCTCCACATAATAATGAACAATTTGGTGGTTGTCTTATTGAGTATTTTACAAGGATTTTAACTCAGCCTTGATTTCACAGTGTTTCTTAATTGGGCGATTTTTTCCGTGGATGTTGGTGCTTAGTATTTTATTTGTAAGATATCTTATGTTACGTTTCCAGTTTAATTATCTATCTAGGACTATTCTACACACAATAATGAACAATTTGGTGGTTGTCTTATTAAATTCAAGCAATATTGAGTATTTGATAAGGATTTTAACATAGCCTTTGCTTTCCCAGTGTTTTTTAATTGGGCGATTTTTTCCGTGGATTTGGTCCATGAATATTTTACTTTTAAGGTATCTTATGCAAAGTTTCCAGTTTAATTATCTGTCTACAAGTATTTTCCACATAATAATGAACAATTTGGTGGTTGTTTTTATTAAAATCAAGCAAATATTGCGCATTTTACAAGGAGTTTAACTCAGCCTTGATTTCACAGTGTTTCTTTATTGGGCATTTTTTTCCGTGGATGTTGGTGCTTAATATTTTACTTGTAAGATATCTTATGTTACGTTTCCACCCATAATAATGAACAATTTGGTGGTTGTTTTATTAAAATCAAGCAAATATTAAGTATTTTACAAGGATTTTAACATAACCTTGGATTTCCTAGTGTTTCTTAATTGGGCGATTTTTCCGTGGATTTGGTCCATAAATATCTTACCTTTAAGGTATCTTATGCAAAGTTTCCAGTTTAATTATCTATCTAGGACTATTCTACCCACAATGATAAACAATTTGGTGGTTGTCATGCTAACTTCAAGCAAATATTGAGTATTTGACAAGGATTTTAACATAGCCTTTGATTTCTCAGTGTTATTTATTTGGGCGATTTTTTCCGTGAATTTGTTCCATGAATATCTTACTTTTAAGATATCTTATGTTATGGTTTCAGTTAAATTATCTATGTACGACTATGCTATACACTATAATGAACAATTTGGTAGTTGTCTTATTAAAATCAAGCAAATATTAAGCATTTTACAGATATTTTACAAAGCCCTTGATTTCTCAGTGTTTTTTAATTGGGCTATTTTCCCGTGAATTTGCTCCATTAATATCTTACTTTTAAGATATCTTATGCAAAGTTTCCAGTTATATTACTATAAACGAGTGTTCTCCACATAATAATGAACAATTTGGTGGTTGTCTTATTAAAATCAAGCAAGTAATGAGCATTTTACAGATGTTTCAAAATAAACCTTGATTTCCAAGTGTTTCTTAATTGGGCGATTTTTTCCGTGGATTTGCTCCCTAAATATGTTAAGCCAACCTTTTAAGATATCTTATGTCAAGTTTCCAGTTTAATTATCTATCTACGACTTTTCTATATACTATAATGAACAATTTGGTGGTTGTCTTGTTAAAATCAAGCAAATATTAAGCATTTTACAGATATTTTTACAAAGCCCTTGATTTCCCAGTGTTTTTTAATTGGGCGTGGATTTGCTCCCTGAATACCTTACTTTAAAGATATGTTATGCAAAGTTTTCAGTAATATTACTATAAACGAGTGTTCTCCACATAATAATGAACAATTTGGTGGTTGTTTTATTAAAATCAAGCAAATATTCAGCATTTCAGAGGGCTTTAGACAAGGCATTGGATTTCCCAGTGTTTTCTAATTTGGCGATTTTTCCGTGGATTTTGTCCACAAATATCTTACGTTTAAGATACCTTATGTTAAGTTTCTAGTTTAGTTATCTACCTACGAGTGTTCTACACACCATAATAAACAATTTGGTGGTTGTCTTTTTGAAACCAAGCAAGTATTGAGTATTTTACAGGTATTTTAACAAAGCCCTAGAATTTCCATTGTTTCTTAATTGGATGATGCGTGGATGTTGGTGATTAATATCTTACTTTTAAGATATCTTATGTTAATGGAAATGCTTTTGGTTTTTTGCTTGCTTGTTTTATCGTTTTTGAAGGGTTAACTTTATTCTTTTACTTCATTTTTACAAACACTGCAGTATTATTTGTAGTGTGCACCCTAACTGATAATTGTGATCAGGCTATATCAATCTTTATTGTGTAATCTACCCATATATATATTTGTTTGAAGTGTGCACCCTAACTGTTGATTGCCATCAGGGTATGTCTGCCCCATATTCTTTAATCTACCTAGACCTAGTTTCTGGAGATATATGATCCTCCCTCCCCCTTTAATTGATTAGAGAACTGTTAGATAGTTGTATTCTGTAATCATTTTTATATTTTAAAGTAAATTAGGTGATATTTGGGCAATTTTAGGCGATTTTAGGCGATATTTAGGCGATTTTCCATATCGCCCAATGGCAATTCCGAACTTTAGAAACTACCCTAAGTGGTTACCACAAGAGAGTAAATCCTTGTGTTTTCAGCCAAGACTATTATAAAATGCCCGTCAAATGTTCAATAATTAAGCAAACTTTAAGTTACTCATTAATGTGTGTCAAATGCTCTTTGATAGATAATTTCACAAGAAACCTGAAAAAGGTATCTTAAAATAAAGATGATGGACACTCATAATCACATTAAAAATCGCCTAATTTAATGATACTGGACAATCAAAGGCTGTTTTAAAATCCATGTAAAATACTTAATATTTGGTCGATTTTTATGAAACAAACACTCTGTTGCTCATTATTTTATGTAGAATGCTCATTTATAGATAATTGGACAGAAAAATTGTGATTAGATATTTTAAAATTAAGATATTGAGCAGCAACACCCATGGAAAAAAAATCAACTAATTATAGAATACTGGGATATGAAAGGCTTTTTTGAAATATCTGTCAATTTTTCATTAGTTAAGCAATTTTAATTAAACAACAAATTCCTCATTAATGTGTGCAAAATGCTTGTTCCTAGATCATTTAACTGGAAACATAAGATATCTTAAACTTAAGATAATGAACACCCATGGAAAGATTACCCAATCAAATAATACTCGGAAATCAACAGCTTAGTTAAGTTCCTTGTAAAATACAACATACTTTGGTGATTTTAACTAGACAAACACCAAATTGTTCATTAGTATGTGCATTATGCGTGTTTGTAATCTTGCAGATATGCATGAGTACAAAAATACAACGTACACATATAGCCATTTAGTCCAAAATGTATATTTGACAGGAAAAAAGTATGTCTTCTATTTTTTTTATTTGTGGAGGAAAAACTTAAAACAAAGTTTAAATGATGCTTTTAAAAATCCTTTATCCCACAGTATAAATATAATTTTCGTATACACTATTAACTTTTTTGATATTTTAAATTTAATTTGTGTCTACCTAAGTGAGGTTTTTACAAACTGTCTACTTAAGGAAAATATACTCTTCAAAACTTTAGGCTGTTATTGTTGCTTTACTCCATGCAAAATTGAAATACAAAATTATTTTATTCAAATTATAGGTACCAAAGAACAGGACAAAACTGCAGTTGCCATATTTAAATCACTCCAAACTAATTTTTCAGAAGTCCAAACATTAAGTAGACACGAAAATGTCTACTTAAGTAAAATGTCTACCTAAGGTGGTGTATTTACACCGAAGTGTCTACCTAATGATGAATCCAGGAGTATATATATATATATATATATATATGTATATATATATATATATATATTTATAGGTACACATAAGTGAAAAACATACATATATACATTTAAATGAACCTATCTAAATACAGAAATATTATAATCGTGCTAAGCTTATTTTAAGAACTTCAAGCTGTACACACTGTCAATAAAATTGTGTTAATTTCATGTAGTTTGAAAAATGAGTAATTATAACTATCTCTGCAATGCAAGATATCTTTTATGATTTCAGTACTAACAAGTGTAGAATCAGCAGGTTGAACAGAGTTATTTATCTTATGACACCACATGGGAGGGTTTGTACTAAATAAAGCATACTTACAAATATTATATTTATGACTGTGGTGGCGTGAGGCCATGGTGGGTATTGTGTTTTCAAACGATCCGATTTCAAATTGCATGAATTATGCTACATATTGGTTTATAAGGTTCACTATTGGTGAATTTTATAACATATATAGTCCCTTTCAACAAATTAGTGTCTTAATCTCCTTAATATTTCCTTAGTTTCCTTAAATATTAGTATACCCTATTATTGCCCACATTCCCCGTTATCGTGGTATTATTTTCAACCCATTTGTTGTTGTAATTCACATTCCCCCTTATCACCTGACATGTCCCAGTGATTATTTTATCGTTTTTATGTCCCAGTGATCATTTTTATTGTTTAAAGTCATTGTTGTAGTGGTTTTAACTCTGGCTTGTGAATGACTGTAATTATGGGTTCCTCTGCTTTTGTGGTTTGCTAACTCTTGGCTTGGTTGTGGTGGTTTTAACTCTGGCTTGTGAATGACTGTAATTAGAGGTTCCTCTGCTTTTATGGTTTGCTAACTCTTGGCTCTTGCAATCTTTTTGCATTTGTTTTCCTGTGACAGTTTATTTTCACACAGTTCTGGTTTCCTTTATGGGGACTGGGTAATGTGTTCTTAGCCATGTTATTTGTGAAGTCATTCTAGTGATATGTTTCCTGTGTGTTGGTTTTTGTGTAACTGGCTGAATGCTGACAGGAGTCAGAACTGCGAAAAGATTGACCGTATCCCTTCTATTTTTCAGCTTTCTGTCTTGGTCCGTAAATATTGTTACACTAGCGATACAAAACAGGTTCCTCCACAACTGAAATTTAAAAACCTACTACTACTCCTTTTGTTGTGTGGCGATGTTGCTTCAAACCCTGGCCCCACCAATTTTGGATTTGTCAATTGTAGATCCATTCGCAATAAAGGCCCTGATAAAATGTGGCAACCTAGATATCCTGGGTCTAGTTGAGACGCATATTAGACCAAATGATACTGAGGGCCTCCTGAGTTCTCTTACACTGGCTGATTACAATTTCATCCAAAAACCAAGGTGCACTGGTCGGGGAGGTGGTGTTGGTTTTATGTGTAGAAAAACCTTTTCTCCGAGTATTGTCTCTTCACCAGTTTTCAGGTCATTTGAAATTATCATACTTTCGTTCAAGTCTGATTATAATAGCTTTGTTGCGGCTTGTGTGTACCATCCTCCTGGTTCTTGTACTACTCAGTTTCTGGAAGATTTTCTGGCTCTTTCTGGCTTTCTGTCTTCGACTGGTTCCAGTTTCATCATTTGTGGCGATATAAATGTCCATCTGGATATTGAGTGTGGTGACAGCTTTAACGACATCCTTCAGTGTTGTGGTTTGGTTCAAAGTGTCAGTGGCCCGACTCATTTACTGGGTCACACTCTGGATGTTTTGATATCTCCTTGCGACTCAGATTTTGTCCGCAATGTTAGTGTTGGGGATTTCATTTCTGATCATGCTGCCATAAGATGCCAACTGGATTTCTCCTACCCATCAACCAGCATCGACAAATGGGTCTCCTATCGACGTTACCACAGGATTGATATCGACCAGTTCAGAAATGACCTTAATAATATACCGTTTGTACGGTCCCCTGAAGGTACTGCTGCAGAACTTTATGATCAGTACATAACTGGTGTTACACAGGTACTTGACAAGCATACTCCTATCATTTCACGCAAGGCTAAACAGCAGTCAGATGAGTGGTTGTCTGATTCGTATCGCATGGCTCGATCTCTTAGATGGCAATTTGAACGAAGGTGGAGAAAACATAAGTCAGAGTTGAATAGGTCAAGACTCCGTAGGCAAATTGTC
Organism: Sabellastarte sp. h YS-2021; assembly: GCA_964017235.1. Classification (NCBI taxonomy): domain Eukaryota; kingdom Metazoa; phylum Annelida; class Polychaeta; order Sabellida; family Sabellidae; genus Sabellastarte; species Sabellastarte sp. h YS-2021. The sequence goes on from OZ024938.1 coordinate 69,926,941, forward strand.
TGGTGTAATTGACTGGCCAATAAAGACAAGGGTTCATACTATAGAAATCTCATAACTGCTAATAGTCGTGACCCCAAGAAGCTATGGCAGTCATTGAGGAAGGTGTTGCATCGCACCTCTGAGACTGTCCTGCCTGCTCATAGCTCAGACAAAAGCCTCGCAGACATGTTTGCTTCTTTTTTCTCCAATAAAATAAGCAAAATCAGGGACACCTTTTCTACTTCTGGCTCTTTCACTGATGCTCCGGATTCGGTGCCTCCTGCTTTCAATGCCTTTAAGCCTGTCACTGAAGAAGAGGTCTATAAGTGTAATAGTGAATCCCCCATTAAATCTTGCTCACTAGACCCTATACCAACATTCCTCCTTAAGGTTTGTCTTGATATCCTCCTCTCTTCCATTACCAAGTTGGTAAATTATTCTCTCATTGAAGGATCCTTCCCAAATTCTTTCAAAAAGGCGGTTGTCACCCCCCTCATAAAAAAGGCTTCCCTTCCCAGAGATGACCTTAAGAATTATCGCCCAGTGTCTGGTCTTTGTTTCCTGTCAAAGTTGGTTGAGCGAGTCATTGCCAGGCAGCTAACATCACACATTAATAACAACAAACTGGACAATACTCATCAATCAGCATATAAGCCAGGACATTCCATGGAAACTGCTTTATTGTCTATAAAAAACGAGGTTCATCTCTCTCTGGCACGCGGTGAACCCACAGCTCTAGTACTTCTTGACTTATCAGCCGCATTTGACACCATAGACCATAATATTCTCCTTGGTTACCTTAAATCCTGGTTTGGTCTTGGTGGAACAGCTCTAAGGTGGTTTGCTTCCTACTTAAGAAATCATTGCCAGGCCATTAAGATAGGCTCCACACTATCTGAATTAAGCAATCTCATCTATGGAGTCCCACAAGGTTCTGTTCTGGGTCTGTTACTGTTTTCACTCTATACAACACCACTTAGTAAAATTATTCGCCTCCACCCGCATATTAAATTCCATTTTTATGCGGATGATACTCAGTTATACATCCATCTCTCCCACAAGAATGCTTCTTCAGCTCTCGCCAAGCTAAATGCCTGCCTTCGTGATGTTCAAAAGTGGATGTCTCTCAGTAAATTGAAGCTCAACCCTGAAAAAACTGAGTTTATTGTCTTTGGTTCCAAGGCTCAACGTCAGAAGATTTCCTCTCACTTTCCTGTTAGCATTCTTGGTAGCCTTCTTCATCCGGTTGATTCTTTCAGAAATCTAGGTGTGTGGTTTGATGCAGATTTCTCATTCTTTGAGCATATCAAGAGGACTTGCAAAGCGTGCTTCCTTCAGATGCGTGACCTCCGTAGAATTAGAAAGTATCTTACTTCTGAAGTGGCAGTCCTTGCTGCAAATGCCTTGGTTAGTAGTCATCTGGACTATTGTAACTCTCTGTTCAGAGGTTTGTCCGGTTTCAATCAGCACAAGTTGCAAAGTATTCAGAACACCCTTGCTCGTATTGTTACAAATCATAGAAAGTATGCTCGTGTTACACCCATTCTACAGAAACTCCACTGGTTGCCTGTTAAGTATCGTTGTATTTTCAAAACCGCAACACTTGTGTATAAATTTTTGCATAGTGGTTCTCCTTCTTACTTCGAACCGTTCTTGTCTTTTAGTAGTTGTCCCTATAGTACTAGGCATAGTCACCCAGATCGTCAATACATCGTCAATACAGTTCCTCCTTTCCATTCATCAGTCTTTAAGTCAGCCAAACATTTTGGCCATAGTTTTGCCTTTGATGCTCCTAAGATCTGGAATGACCTCCCTCAAGATGTTCGCAGTGCAACATCAGTTGCCTCTTTCAGAAAGAAGCTTAAAACATACCTGTTTGCAAAAGCCTACCCACCATAGCCTCCCCATCACATCTGTGTCTCCTTGGTATGACCTGGCTATGTCCCTTGATTAATGCTAACTGCCTTGCTTTATGTTTACATGTGCCTTAGAGTCCATCAGTGATGGAGATTAAGCGCTATAAAAGTCCACATTTGATTAGATTAGATTAGACTGACATAATTACTTGTGTTACACATACATGATTGACTTCCATTAATAGCTAACTGTAAACTTATCTTATTGTACAAATTACAAGATTTATTTAAGCAGTAGATAAATTTCAGCATTCTCTTATGCTTTTGACAATCAATGGGCAAGTCATTGCAAATAACGGTATATTAGCTGAGTGTGTATTATAAGGGACGTTAATTAGTTTCCAAACACATTTCCTCCAAGTTACAAACAATTGTTTAATAGAAGATTGAGAATAGTCCCACAAAACACTGCCATATAGTGGCATGCAATAAGTTTTAAATAACTGATATTTTACTTTTTACTTAAGATATGATATGATTAGTATACACAAACATTTCAGTAATCTTGCTTCTAATGTCTTTGTCCCCAACATTGGGTCCAATTGAATTCCCCAGGTGTTTCTCATATGTATGACATTGAATATAATTGTTACCTAAATAAATACCACTTATGTTGCTGTTGTAAGTTATGAGTTTACATTTTTCATGGTTCAGCTTTATGTCATATTCATTACAATATTCATTACATTGTTGATACAGGTGATTCAGGGAATATACTGTAGGTGTAAGCAATATTACATCATCTGCATATCCAAATGCCCCCGCAAAGGTACTTCACAAATGACAACCTAATCCAGAGTCTTTCAACTGTACAAATAAATTATCAATATAAATAGAAAATAGCAAAGGGGACAAAACACCACCTCGTTTTACACCATTAGACACGGAAAACTCTGAAGATCCATTTTACAGAAACTAGTTGATGGACATACATAAAAACCAGTGTTCCGACTAAAAAATACAAAAAATCCTATCTATTAACAAATGGAATAACTTTACATAGTTGACCCTATCAAAAGCTTTACTTGCATCTAACATTAGTAAGTATACACTTGATTTCCTATTTTTATAATATTGTCTTGCACATCTTGTAGGACAGAATTATGAAAAAGAGTCAGATATAACAGGAATAAGACATGATTGAATTCAACCATGTCTGTCAGTTATGTTTGTGTTCTTATATGCAGTCTCAGAACTGATCTAGTACAAATGTGCACTGAGTAGTAGAGTGCTTCTTTTTGAACCCATATAGCACATCAGAGGTAGATAATACATTTGAGTGGAGTATAATTACTATTTGTCAAATACTTTCAACAATACAGAACTCAAGGCAATGCCTCTGTAGTTGTTTTTGTCATTTGGTGATTTTTCCCGGACTTCGGGATAGGTACAATTTTTGACATTAAAAAAACCTTTTGGAATATATCCATGAGCAATCATACTTTTAAATAGAAATGATATATACAAAACCAATTTACTGGATCCATGTATCAAATGATCAGTAGTCAGAGTACAGTTGCTATCTTTCCTACCCTTTTGAAGAGTGCTAATTGCGTTCCTGATATGCCTTTCATGAATATCATGGTCAGAGTAACATTTTCCTTTGGCACACAATGAATCAATGCCATTATTAATTTTTTTATCTAGATTAGCCATTTCATTTTTGCTATATGACACAATTATACAGTTCAGAGTATTTGTTTTTAAACAACTCAGCTATATCAGATTCACCAACATTGTTTTCAACCTTACAAGGTAATTTGCAACACTTCCCGTTTAACCTCCTTATGTCTTTCCAAAAATGAAAATAGTCATTGTTTATCATTTCACTTGTTAATTTGTTTACTAATACAATGTCTTTTAAGCGCTTAGCCTCTTTAATGCTGTAATGATACTTACAGCGAGTACTGCATCTAATATTGGTAATAACACCTGTCTTAGGACAACCAGACAATTTTCATATGTTGTGCCACAATAAAGCTTTATGTCAAAGATCCTTCACCATGTCATTCCAACCAGGAATAATATTGACTCTACCCTTTGTTTTACGTCATTTGACCATAGTCATTTGACTACCATCTACACATGCATTAACAATATAATCATGAAGTCTTTCCATATCAGTGTGATGAATTTTACATCTTATTTACATCTTTATATCTTTTATCGCATTTATTTTAAAAAATCAGATAACTAATTTATACCAATAAATAGAAAACACTCTGAAAAAGTCAATCTGAAAAAAACTTCTGATGCCGCAAACATAAAAGTTAACTCATCTTGCAAATCAGGGCATTGCAATGCTACATACATCATCACAGCACCCCCAGAGGCTAGATGGCCAAACAAAGGGTACCATGGGTGTAGTTGTCGGAAATGTGTCATGTATGATGACTTGTCGATGGCCCTATGGGCATAGGGCCAGTTATCAAATATATATAACATAAAGAATCTTGATACCTCGCACCAGGTATTCTTGGTATCAGAAATGCCACATCCCTTCCATGGCCTGCAGTTTGTAATGCAAGGGCCACCTCTATGCACAAGGTGGAAGATGGTACACTTACATGGGGAAACTATACTTTATAGATACGATTAGTTAAGATATTGACAATTGGGGGTAACAGTGACAATAACTGTGATAATAAATTCAAGTCATTGGTTCATAATGATGTTCTAATTCCACGAATAACCAAAATGTCATGTATAACCAAGGTAATTGTGATAATTTATCCGCATTTTCTAAGAGTAATGTAGATGTGACATGCCAGGGCGTTTTAGCCATTAGCTGATTGCAGACTTGTGGTAGTGTTGTAAAAAATTCTGTAAATTCATTATTTTAAGCACTCTTTTCATATGACCAATGGTGAGAATGTGGAAATTGTCAATATCAGGAGTAACAATTATTTTCTTTGAATTGTTTTTTGGTTGATTACAAGTACTTTGATCAAGTTTTGTGTGACAACCGACTGGGAGCTTGTAAAAATGCTTTCCAGCTTAGAACTACCAAGCTGCTTATGCAACCAGCATTGGTTACAATGCTGCTGTTCAGGGTTTGTAGTGGGTTGATTTTACCACATATGGGTTTGTCAACATCCTGACTGATAAGAGGGTAAGCATGTTTTTGTCCATAATTTGGGTCTCCAGGGGCAAGGCAAATTCTGCTATATAGGACAAGATGCTTCCATGTCAGCTGCTGAGTTGATACTATGTAAAGACCTTCCCCATGTGTCATTTCCATATCTCAATCTGTTTATATGAGAATTGCAATTACTGAATTACAATCAGTATGTGGAAATGAGTCATATAGCTGGATACATCCTGAATCAACCTATAAAAATTTTCTAAGGGATTAGTCGTATGTCATATCTGGAGGATATGAGAAACATTATATAGATCAACTAATTGAGATGCAAGACAATGTCTTCAATGAAGGGCTCACTGATGGCAAACTTTTATGTAACCAACACTCGGCCGTCTGTCCTGTTCAGTCTTCTGTCACTTGTGCCATTCTGCCAACTTAAACTCTTGCCATGCAATTACAAGGTGTAGACAATATTCCCCAAAGTAGGGCTATTGATAATTACTACTTTTTTATATTTTTATTTTTTGACATCTACCATTTACAATGAGTGGAAGAGGTTCCCAGCAGCTAGGGTCTTCCTTTACAAATATTTATAGACTGAAAGCCAACTATAAGTTCCGAATCCTTCTATAAATTTCCGAGATTAAAGCAATATAAAACATTAATTAGAGATTGTTGAGACTGTATCTTGTTGCTAAATGGACAACACAGTAATTAGTATTTACTATCTGGTTACGTAAATATTGATGGTTATGAAATGAAGTATATATTTTAACAATTCACAAACAGTTTTTTTCAGTTTGACCAAATACGATTAAACCTCTCCAATTTAAAGTGCAATTTCGCCAAAGTTTCTTCTTCAAAAAAACAGTTCTTCAATATTTGTTGTAGCATATAGAAGTTGTTGTCGCATATAGAAGTTGAGCTTAAGTTCAAATTTGATGGATCTGATTTTGTGCTTAAATTATCCTACTAGTGACACAAATAGAATCAATGATGTCAGATATGAGATTAGGCTCTCTAAAGTGGATGTTGCTCGTGCTTTCAGGAATTTCAGAGTGGATTGAGTCAACGCTTTGGAACTTGGCGTCAAATGGAAGGGTAATTATTACCGGGGGGATAGGTCAGCAGTGTTCGGCCGGATCCATGGATCTGCCAGGTTTGAGTTACTAAGTGACGCCATTGTCTTTATCATGGCCAAGAGAGGCTACCACTTGTTTGCCTATATCAATGGCTATATACTGGTTAACGAAGTTGGAGACTGCAGGCAAGTTTTTGACAGTCTAGTTGACCTCCCCCCCCCCCATTGTGAGAAGTTAACATGCTTTGGTATCTCAGTAGATACCAGGAATAACATCATTAGCGTGGGCCAGGATAAATACACGGAAATTCATGAGGAGTGCACCTCTATCAGTAGCAAGCAGATCCCCATCTTTTTAGAGCAATTTTCATGACTTCCTTTTATGGCTTCCTGCGTATGTTAAATTGTGCCCCCCATGCATGCAGGTGTTCCGCTGGAGCCAACCCTACGACTCTAGGGTCGGCTACAAAAGTTGGGGTCGGGACAAAAATCCACAAAAACGGGCGGGAATATACTGGGTCGGTTGCACCTCTCCGACAGGATGGTACACTTACAGACAGGACGTGGTGACTGCCTCGACAAGACATAGGGTTGGGGATGTTTATTGCATAGCCAGTTGTAGAAGTACTACAACAAGCCTTAAACTCTAACAGACATGCTGTAGCAGGTCCCGACAAGCCGTACTGACAAACAGACAGAACTGGAGAAATACATAGTATCACCACGACCAGACTTGCAGTCGCCATTGTCATTACACTTTTGGATGAATTTCTGGGAAAAAAGAAATCAAGTGTCGACCAATAAACAATTCTTAAACTAGGTCAAGGCTGAATATTTGGATCAGATCATGGGACCTAAACGTCCAACTTTACTTTTTTGTTATTTAAGTTGGGTTTTTGCTTTAATGTTATATAAGAAATAACGTCAATGTATGTCTGCTTTCAACTTTGGAAAGAAGTAGAGAGAAATGTGCTTCTAACAACCTCTCACGTGACAATGAAAACTTTTTACTTTTTGCTGCCTTTTACACAATGCTGTAGTTCTGGTCACGTGATGGGATCAAAATATTTACTATTGATCTAGTTTTCGATTTGATGATTGGTCGGCACTTGATCATCTTTTTTCCCAAAATTTGCTTATGGGTTTTCACAGTGAGAAGTAATATCTTGTGATGGGATCCAAATAGTTGACTTTTTAATTGCTCTGGTGAAATAGGATGAGAATTTGATTATTATGTGCCAAAATAAACCCCTTTTAAAGGTTTCTCAATTATTTAAAGCATACATGTGGACCTTCACTATCTGTTAACTTCAAAACTATGATCACTTGCATTGTTTCTTTGTCATTCTTGACATAATTTTTGATCATATGTTTTACCTCACTTCTGGTTTTTGCTTTAATATTTAATGAGTAATAAATCAATGTATGTCTGCTTCAAATTATGAACGAAAAAGCCACTTAAAATATGAAATTTTTATTGAAAATGTTATGTCCTGTGCAAAGAAGCAGAGACAGATGTGCTTCTAACAATCTCTCACATGAGAATGAAACCCTCTTGCTTGTTGCTGCCTTTTATACTCCAATTTCGAGCTTCTGGGAAGGACCCCTTCAAAATTCCGTCCCCCTGAGCAATTTTCCTACACATTTATACCAAATTATTTTGAGCCTCTGAGAAAGCTATTTTTTTCTGGATGTGTAGGTAAACACCCTGTAGTTCTGGTCACATGATGGGATCAAATATTTACTAGAGACCTAGTTTTAGATTTGTTGATTGGTCGACATTTGATCCTCTTTTTGCCCAAAAATTTCTTTCTTGAAATAAGCTGGGATATTATTTTTACTTAACCAAAGAAAAACACTTTTTCAGGATTCTTAATTAATTATAGCATATATGTGGAACATCACCTGAGATAATTTTTGATCATATTTTTACCTCACATCATGCTGGAAATAGACTAGAAATGAACAGTACTTAAGTTACAAAAGACAAGTTGGCTTCATGTTACGACAGGCCTGCAAGCGATATTGACAAGCCTGGAAGGGTTATACACAAGCCTTGAAGTGTAATCGACAGGCCCTTAAGTTAACCAACATGCCTGTTGCTAGGTGGATGAATTTAGGGTCGGATACAAAGGTCAGTAACGGTTGTAGAAATATCAAACATGTTTGATATTTCATCAACTCTCCCCAAAAGGCCAGGAAAATACAACCGACCCTAATCGACCATGTAAACATTGGTCCCGACTCTCCAAAAATGCATGGTTACCGGCCAGCTGGCTTCAGTGGAACACCTGCATCAGCTCACCTCTTTGACCCCACTAAGCATTTTTTTTGAGACAGCATATAATTTTCCAGCCTCTTTGCGTACACTTGATAATCAAGTCGCCCAAAATCCTACAAGATTACAAGTCTTATCATTTGGTCCAACTCCCCTACATAGACAGTCTTTACTTGCGTCAAGTTAGGGCCCTGCAGGCAATGCTTAGATCCAGACCCATTCACCTAGACTATCCTAAGGAGTGAAATCATTCCCACTGCTGGCTGTGGTTTTCACACACTTTGTAGGTCTGGTGATACCTTAGCATTTGACAAAAATTTCATTACAAAATATTATGGTACATGGCCTCTGCAGGAACTCTTCTGTATTGTCTTACCTCAAGAATGCTTCTGTAGCCCCCTCCATCATTCCCCTACCTTTGCTCAACGCATTGCACAGTCTCTTTAGTTGAGCTTGGTGTTTTTATAATTTTGCAATCTGCCTTATAAATTTTTAAAAATCTTTACACATATAGCTAACAGCTAACTAATAGCTAACTTCCGTTATTTGCTATCTAACTCACTTTGAACTTTGCCTGACCTTCTTTGACACTTCAGACTGAAGTGAATATATATGGATTACCTCGGGGTTTGAATCTGGGAAACTGTGCTACCACTGCGCCACCGTTGCCCCCAATTTAGTAGTGGTAAATCCTGGTGAGCAATATGATGCCATAGAAACATCAAGGACAAACTTTGAGTTTTATGGCTGTAAACCTAAATTTACTTAATCCTGATTTCCTTCATAGATGGCCCTCCTTCCAGAGGGAAATGCTCTCAGACTTCAATATACAGGGTATTTAAAATATTTTTATGTAAAACATGAAAATTTTTTAAACCACCAGGGGCAGTAAACACCCAAAGTATCACAATATAGAGAAGGGTTACACAATTTTATCACAGTAATATAGAGTTAGCTATAATATATGTCATCGCAATGATGGTGAATGCAAGGTCAGTTAGTGTTTGAAAGGTCACAATAGATGTTTCTGATCACAGTTTAAGCTGTCTCATAGACGACAATGAAAGGTCAAGCTCAAGGCAAAAGGTCAGATCAGGAGGGGAACCAGGGTCAGCCTGGCCCAGCCTATCCCAAATGCTCCAGGGCCTACATCAATCTAGCAGGAGATCTCTCTCGTGCCAGGATTAACACAAGGGGTCAGTTCCAAGGAGGTGCTGTGCAACTGGATTATATCAATTGAAATCCTTAGGTTATCAGGCTAAGGGGACATCAGAGACACAGGATCTAAATTAACACTCTAAGTGGATCAAGTTTAGAGCACAAAAAGTCACAATCGGTTGAAATAGTCTAAGTTGGTAGGGGGAGCCAGTGTCAGCCTGGTCCAGCCTAATATCCATACTTTAAGGCCTATATCTATCCATCAGGAGAACTCCCTTGGGTAGGATAAATCCCCAAGGGGTCAAGAACCTCAGAGGTGATTTATACAATCATGAATACTATTTTGTTTAAAAATAGTGTCCCTTGTGGCCTCACCAATAAGTCCAAATCTGGACCATGTGCAATACACATTGATTTTGAAATGCCAAGACCTTGAAGGACTCCATTAAAATGTACCAGGGATAAGGGAGGTGGGGAAACACTTGTTACTCCTTAAAATATGGAGTCAGAATGATGGAAGCCAATTCAACTGTGGTTACTGGTGTGTAACAGTCCTTCTCATTGGATGAAGTTGGTAAATTATTCTCTCATGGAAAAGCTATTTCCCAAATGCTTTTAAGGAAGCGGTTGTCACCCCCTTATATAAAAGGCTTCTGTATCCAGAAATGACCTTGAAAATTACCGCCCAGTGTCTGGTCTTGCTTCAATAACAACAAACTGGGCAATCCTCATCAGTAAGCTTAAAGCTTCACTCCACTGAAACTTATTCTCTGTAAAAATGAGGTCCATCTCTACCTAGAAAGCGGCTAAGCTACAGCTGTAGTATTACTTGACTTGCTGCATTTGATAGATCATAATATTCTAATTGATAACTGAAATCCTGGTTTGGTCTTGGCGGAATCGTTCCAAAGTGGTTTGTTTCCTACTTGAGTAATCATTGCCAGGCCATCTAGAAATGCTTGACACAATCTAAATTAAGTAAGGTTCTGTTCTGGGCCCTCTGTTGTTTTCATTTTATACAACCCCACTTAGCAAAATCATCCGTCTTCATCCGGATGTTAAATTCCATTTCTATGTAGACGATACTCAGCTATACATCTATCCCTCCCATAAGAATGCCTCTGCTGCTCTCCCCAAGCTAAATGCCTGCCTTGAGGATGTGCCACAGGTGATGTCCCTTGGTAAATTGAAGCTCAACCCTGAATTCATTGTTTTCGGTTCTAAGGCTCAGTGTCAGAAAATTTCATCTCACTTTCTTGTCAGTATTTTTGGTAACCTTCTTCATCCGGCTGACTTTGTCAAAAACCTTGGTGTATGGTTTGATGAAGATTTTTCTTTCTCTGAAACACTTCAAGAAGACTTGCAAAGCATGCTTTCTTCAGATGTGTGACCTTCAAAGAATAAGACAGTACCTTACTCCAGAAGTGGCAGTTCTGGCTGCAAATGTCTTGGTTAGTAGTCGTCTGGACTATTGTAACTCTCTGTTTAGGGGTTTATCATGTTTCAATCAGCGCAAATTGCAGAGTATTCAGAATAGCCTTGCTGGTATCGTCACAAATCAAAAAGTATGCTCATGTCACACCCATACGAAAGCAACTCCACTGGTTGCCTGTAAAATACAGCTGTATTTTCAAAACTGCAACACTGGTCTATAAATTTTTACATAGCAGTTTTCTTCTTAATTTCCTGTTCTTATCTCTTAGCAGTTGTCCCTACAGTACCAGGCGTCGTCAGCCTGATTGGCAGAACCATAGTTTTGCCTTTAATGCTCTCAAAAACCTTGGTGTGTGGTTTAATGTAGAATTTCCTTCTCTGAAACACTTTAAGAAGACTTGCGAATCATGCTTTCTTCTGTTCAGATGTGTGACCTTTAATCTCCAGAAGTGACAGTCCTAGCTGCAAATGTCTTGGATAGTAATCGTCTGGATTATAGTAACTCTCTGTTTAGAGGTTTGTCATGTTTTTCAATCATCACAAGCTGTAGAGTATTCAGAATACCCATGCTTGTATTGTCACAGATCATAGAAAGTATGCTCACGTTACACCTATCCTCCACTAGTTGCCTGTTAAGTACCACTGTATGTTCAAAACTTCAGCACTAGTTTATGAATGTTTACTTTAGGCTCTCCTTCCTATTTTAAACCGTTCTTGTCTCTGAGCAGTTGTTCCTGTAGTACCAGGCACAGTCACTCTGATAGTCAATACCTTACAGTTCCTCCATTCTACTCATCAGTCAAATTTTTTGGCCATATTTTTGCCTTTGATGCTCCTAAGATCTGTAATGAACTCCCTAATGATGTGCATAGTGCAACATCAATTGCCTCCTTCAATTAGCTATAAACCTTCCTGTTTGTACAAGCCTACCCACCATAGCCTCCTCTGTCACCCCGGTATCTCCTTGGTATGACCTTGCTATGTCATTAGACAAACATTAATTCCCTCGTTTTATGTCCAGAGGCACCTTAGAGTCTGTCACCGATAGAGATAAAGCGCTATAAAAGTCCACATTATATTAGACATTAGATAAGATATATAAAGCATTCAGATACAGCTTGTGCATTTAGTTCATCTGGGGACACTAGACAAAATATTACCCTGGGTGATAGATTACCTTGACCTTTCACAAACGATTACATTATACATGACATCTTGCAAAATTGTACTAACTACATTTGTTACTAACCTCTTTTCTGCCTTCCTGGTTATACCACTCGAACATATCTAGCTCAGCTTTCAGTTGACATTTGGTATCTAAAAATAAAATTGATGAGTGGTCTTTACTTTTGGATATGAATCAGAACAAGGCTGTCTGTTAGAAAAAATTTTCTGCTGTATCGCCAATTGCTATTCATATACACCGAGTTCCCACATACTTGTTTTTTGTGTATATTTTTTTGGACAACATATTTCTACACATATAACAAAAAGTATAAAGTGTTATCTTCTTTCATTAGGCCACATTTATGTGCCTTTCACTGATACTGCATTTCCAACTGATATATATCAACACTTTTGATCTGAAAACAAATTTTCACCTTTCTTTCCTATCACAATAAAGAACTGTAATGGCCAAAACTGCTTGTTTGAGAAAAGCAGTTAAGTGTAATAACATATGTCTACAAATAGGGTACATCTACACAGGCATAACCAGAAAATTTGAATAAAATATTAGCTACATGCCTTTACACAGAACATACAACATTAAAAAGAAAACAAGAATATAAAAACTCTGTCAATTGCGTTCCATTAAAATTATAAATAGCAATTGGTGATGGAACAGAAACTAGGCCTAGCTGTCTGTGTGAAGTGTAAAACAGTAAACAATAGGTATGTATTTAATTTTGTGGATTCATTTTTACTCTAGGTTCACTTATACTGAAATAGGATTACGCAAAATAGTAAAAATATCCTTTTCAGTCTGTATGCTGATAAATTAGCTTCTTATATCATCATTTTAATTTGTCTGACCCATTATCATACAGAAATTTACTTCGTGCCACAAACCATACTTGTCCTAACGAGAGGCATATACAGTGGGAGGTATATTTTCTGTGCTCATTGAAGCCCCTTATCATGGATAATTGGCATTACAATAATTTGCCAATTTTTGTCTCATTTCAGAAATTGTGTAACCTATACATATATTCTGTACATTAGCATGAATGTATTTTCCCTGATTTTGGTAAGAGAAAACAGAAGTTAAAAATTGTAACATTAACAACAACTGGTGCCCATCTTTCTGCGACAGCCTTTTTTGCAGTTTTTCTTTAAATATGGACTTATTTTACTTACTACTCATACAAAATGTTGGGTAATGAACTTAATATAGCATCTCTTATTAGACATATTTGATAAAAATATGTTACTCATGAACTTGTACAATATTGTCATCTTCAGTCATGATAGCATAATTGTTCATATTATTTTGGAGGTTTTGCATTATATTAAAGGCAGTTGGTGAATCCGAGACATTATGGATATAATTAGGCTGAAAACGTACGAGCATTTTATCACGTAGTTAAACATAAATAGAACCTCAAAACAAGAAAAAACTCATTAATTTACCATGTGCAGATAAAACACCTTGATTTGTTGATTCATGCCTTCTGTTCAGTTTGTGAAGTGTTCTTGTAAGAACTGTCCTGCTGTCAGTGGTGGCTTTTGATTTATCTCTCCATTGAAACAACATGTCCAAGGCAGCATAAGTGTGGTCTCTAGAATGTTTCTCAAATATGCCTTCAAGATCATCATCATGTATTCCAAGGGCAGCACCAACTTCCATCCATTTGTCACCTAATTTTCTGGCTGCTTCTTCCAAAAACTCATCGTCTAAGCCTGTAAAATATAACAGAATTACAATGTCACAGTTATTCTACATATTTACAATGTGATTTTTTTTTGCAGCTTTATGTTGCTTTCAACACTGTACAGGTCATATCATGACAGATAGTTGGGAGGGCAGAGGAAACTAGTACATACAGTTGGTCAAGGTTCTGTACTGTAAACTGCCAACCAAACCAGGCAAGCAACTACCAGCTTTCCCAATTGAAGTCGGGCCAGGAACCGAACTCTGATCTGAGAGGTGGGATGTGAGAGTGTTACCACTCTGCCACTATGGCCCCCTTTTATAATGTGATGAAACTTTAATGGGGCTGTTCCATTTGTGAAATATGTCATAAACTCTGCTCCCAATTGTGAAATTTGGGAATCGAGAACAGACTCTTTCACAGTTTATTGATCTTAAAACCATAGTACAAACATCCTGTACAGAAAATATAGAACTCCCTGATAGATTTACAAGTGCAGCACTTGCGAGTCCATTGGGAAAATTTCAAACTGTTTAAAATTATCTCTAACCTTTCCTGATTCTTAATTGATTTATAACATCATAAACTGATCACATTGTCATCTTTTAAAACTTACACCGATCTTAAACCTATCATACAGTCCTACAGCAATCTTTTCCATCTTATGATGACAGTACAGGTATCTGTTTTATCTTTAAAAATTCCTAACCCATTGGGATAAATCAAGAAGCTATCACAAATGATAGAATTTTCAGAGCGAATGGCATCTTACACCTATAATAAACTATACGCTGGATTGTGCACTTCAAAATTTATTGTATCAATGAACAATAAATGGAACAGGCACATCAAAATGTCCTCATTAATTTCTTCCTACTTTTGTTACAAAAATTGCTTAAAAAGTTATTTTGTCATGTGTCAACATAGCATTTATTTGCGCAGTTATTTCTGGAAGATTTTGGGACAGTAATTATACAACAAAAATTAAGTGTACATAATTTATATAAAAAATAATGACTTAGTGTACCCTGCATCTTTAAAACAGCAACAATATAGGCATACTTCTTCTTTTTTGCAATTTCAAATGGTGTCAATCCTACTTGGTTTGTGATGAGTTCAGCACCATATCTGAGCAGAACCTTAGTAATCTTCAACGAGTTGTTTCCCACCACAAAATGCAATGCAGTGTTACCATATTCATCTTCAATGGAGACATCTGCACCCTTTGAACACAACAACTCCACCACTTTTAAATGGTTTGACAAACAGGCTATCATCAGAGGGGTTAATAAAGTTTTAGTTCTGCAGTCTATGTCTGCCTTGTTGGCCAATAGTATGTCAACTGCAGCAACATGACCATGCTCAGCTGAAAAAAACATATATATTGATGAAGACATTTTACATATATATTACAATGACTTTTTCCTCATGAAAATCATGAGTTGAAGAGATTTTCATTATTTTTTTCAGTGACATTCGGCCAATGTTTTATGTACCCATTATCATATCAGAAATGAAAATCTCCTTAGCATGAGGGCTGACGCACATCAGCCAAATCTGCAATTTTGATAATGATGCAAACACAAACACTTAAAAGAAACATAGTCATGAGATTATATTTAGAAATATAAGAAAAGTAATCAGTTTGACCATTTATACAGAGAATACATCAATATATCTGGTTTGCATAAAATTTACACATATGTCTTTGCTAAAACTGTCCTTTTTAGGGTCAATCTGTATTGGAAAACCATTATATGAAACAGTTGTAACTGGATTTCTTACTGCATTCATTCAGTATTGAAATCATTAATGTTTTTGTCATTGTTTTAAACACATTAGAGAATAATCACAAAGAAGGAAATCAGAGAATAATAACACACTGTACTTGACTGATCTTGCACGTCATTTTGTGGGACAGCAAACAATCGATTTTATTGACTTTTCGAGTATAAGATCACTTTATCCTACTGGTCTTCTTTAGTACTGTTTATAAAAGATCACAAAAACAGGAGAAAAGTCCTGCTGTAGAAACACTTGTGGGCAGATATTACCAAATCAAATGCAATCCAGGCAGGTGTGTGGAATATAAAGAACCCAAAAATCAGAAGTCCAAAAGACAGAAAAAAGTATTGTCATAACAAACTCATTTGTCAGGTATTAGTGCAAAGCTAATCACCTCCAGTTCCCTATGCAACCCTGAAAATTTAGTTAATATATGAGCATTGGATTTGAATGTGAAGCACTCTCAAAATTACAAAAACAAACAGAAAAAGAATTGCCATGGCAATAGCTGCTACCAAATGTGACCAAAAAGATAATCAATAGTCTTCTAGTTGCCGGTACAAGAAATATATCAAGAAAAAGGTTGATTAAAATCTATGCATAGGTTTTGTCTATAAAGGACCCACAAAATTAAAATTTAAATGTTGTAACAGTTGTTAGCAAATGTTGGTCAAAACTGAATCAAACCAGGTTCCTCTTGTGATTAACATATTTTTTAAGCTTTGCATAAATGTGAAGCACCCACAAAGTAACAAGTACAAGAAATAGAAAAAGTGTTGCTATGGCAACAGTTGCTTCCAGATATTGCAAAATAAACCAATCACATGCAAATCATAAAGACAATAAGCTGCCACACCAAATATAACTGACATGGGTAAAATTATAGTAATAGTGATGCACAGAAAAAAATAATATATCTATACCCAGCATGACAGATATCATAATTAGAGATGTTGTAACCTTAAACTTATTTCTATAACTACCAGGTTATTTTTGGTAACATTACAATAAAGATCTTTGGAATATGTGGTTTGGATATGTGTACATGTTTAGTTTAAATAGAAACTCTTATCTACAATGTTTATGTTGTTCTAATATCATACAAATTTGTCCTGAACTTATACCAAATGTAAATTAATCCAACTGTATAGATTTAAGGGCTCTGTTAAAGGTTAGTTATATAAGATCTTGAATATTCTTATAATCTATTGCACCTAATTTGAGAAATTCTCCAGAAATTGAAAAAAATAAATTCAACATAACTGTTATATATAATCACTGGGTGTTTAAGGTCACAATTAATAAAGGCACACCTTGAAGATCAGTTACATCCAGTTTTTATTTGGAATTAAGGTGCCTTAATGTAGGTCACATATGTATGAGTGGCAACATCCATATCTGAAACTTGAATTTAGTCTATCCAGCAGTGTTTAGATGCTTTCCAGATATAATGGTCAGGATATATGTCTTTCATGACAACTTATTTTTCCCCTCTCTGACCAGTTATTATTCATCACTACTTTGATGAGTTTGGATGGAAATATAATGTTGTTTTCATCCATATCCATCTGTATGGCAATGAACTATGTCCAGTTAGATATGTAAATTTTAATGCAATTTCTGAAGTTATTTTTAGAATACTCTATGAAAAATAAAAAATGTAAATTCAACATAACTTTTTTATATGTGGGAGTCTAATGTCACCTTAAAAAGGCACACCTTGAAAACTAATTACAAACACATGCCAAATATGAATTGAATAAATCAACCTAATTTTGAGATCATGTCTAGAAAGGTAAACAGTTAAACTCAAGATAAATATGTTACTACTAGGTGATAATGGTCAAGTTACAATAGGACACTCCTTGAGGAAATACAACCACACGATAAGTTTGAATTCAATCTGTCAAGCCATTTTTAAGATACATTTAGGAATGCAAAATGTGAGGACGATGGACATTGAAGATGTTAACACCACAAGAGAATAGGACAAAGTGATCCCTATATGCCACACAGCATAAATGCTGGTGACAGAAAACCTAGACTCCAGCTGCATCTGTGGCCGTATGCAAGACGTATCCACCGGAAAAGGGCAACAAACATGATTTTGAAAATAAACAGCAGTGTTCAACATTAAGAATTAAGAAAATTCTAAAGATATTAAAGTATTAGTCCTTATTACCCAGTCGTTTTTGAGATAAACTACATTTTCCATTTACGCCAAAATTAAAGATGGAGGCCAAATTTTATGAAAGGCTTAATTTTTAGGTCATAGAGGAGTAGTACTTAATAACCTGAGGTCCAAGCCCCACATTGCTCTATCTATTATGGTTTTCAAGATAAATTACATTTTTTATTTCCACCAAAATTCAAGATGGAGGCCAAAGTAAGCGATGAGTGTGCTTAACAAATCGGTCGCATTTCTTTCATTGCCGTGAACCTGATGAAATTATTCTCAAAGGCAAAATAAATGTTCTTAAGGTTGATGTTAGGAGTATGTATAACCCTACAAATAATAAAAATCACTAATATTTCCAAAGACAAAAAATACCAGCTGTCAGGTCAAAATGGCAAAGTAAATGACTAGGTGTGCAATGTTAGTTTGTGACCTCAATGTCACAAACTAACATTGCACACCTAGTCATTTACTTATTTATGTATTTTACATAACTTTCAATAGTGTACAGGCCATACCACAACAGGTAGTTTTGTGGGCAGAGGAAAACCAGTACATACAGCCGTTCAAGGTTGTGTATTGTAAACTAAGGACCATCAGAAAGCAACTACCTACTTTCCCTCATAAGGTCCGGTGTTTGAACCACTGACATTAGAGGTGGGAAGCAAGTGTGTTACCATTGCACCACTGTGACACCCCATTGCACACCTATATCGTATCAATGTTCCTAGCAAGTATTAACTGCCTACATGTTATGATTTCTCAGATATAGCATGGATAAGATTCTGAAGGCCATAGTACTGCAAGGTTAAATTAGAAATTTTTGCCGCTGACTTTATTGTTAGCTAGCAGTGTATCCTCGAACATAGCCAACCTGTAGAAGCAATAATAAGAGGTAGAAGCACTTTGGGGTTTTAATAATGTTGTTTCTGATAACGTAAAACAGATCCACAGGTTATGCTTTCATATAGGTTGTTTTACAAATGAAACCTGTAGAAGCAAAAATAAGCGAGATAGAAGCAAGTTTGATTACCGTCGTTTGACCTTGAAGAATAGGTCAAAGGTCAACTATAATTCCACTGATACATTCGGAGCTAATTATTTTCTTTTGGTTGGTATTACATAGGAAACCTCTTGAAGTAATAGGTTTTCAGTTTCTAGTGATTTACTCAATAGTGAGTAGTCAGAGCAGCTATTAGTAAGCTACACAATAACCTACAGTCTTATAAATTCATTATGGGCACATGTAAATATTTGCTGGTTAGAGGCCTTAGTCACATATAAACTTTGAAACCCCACTGGAGATCATAATAAATGCAGCATAGGTGTCCTGTAAGTTATATGAACATCCCAAACCTCTATCAGCAAGAACAAATTGAAATAAAGGTCTATGAAAGTTCATGTTCATCGTTTGACCTTGAAGGAGCCTCAGAAGTTGAAATCTGACCTTACCATTAGATAAGACCCCAGGGTTTCCAATAAGTTATATCAACAGCCCAAACTTATACAGGAATTACAGTTGAGATATAGTCCTTTGAAGTTTAGCGTCATCATTTAACCTTGAAGGAAGGATCACATGACAAATCTTTCCGCATCGGAAGATTCACATCACATGGTTTTCCACAAGTTGTTTGTACCTACCAAACCTTTACAAGCTATAGTAAGTGAGATAAAGACCCTTCAAGATAACTTTCCATGATTTGACTTTGAAAACAGGTTAAAGGTCAAATATAACCATATGAAAAGATTCACAGCAAATGATTTCCTATAGGCTGGTTGAACAAAAGAAACCTCAAGAAGCAACAGTTTTGAAATAACAAGCGATTCACCCAACAATGAGAAAGTCATAGTAGATATTACTCAGCTGTAAAATAAGCTACAGGTATACAACTTTACCATATACCCTAAAGTACCTGAATGAAATACAGAGAGAAAGTGGCTTTGTATAAACTTTTTAGATATTTTATAGTTAATCATTGTATTATTTTGCAAAAAATAAAAAGTAGCTAACTCTTTACTATGCAATGCACAGGAGGTCTGAAACTTTATTATAACTATCTAACAGTTGATGAAGAACATATTTGACAAAATTCATCTGACTTCAATAATTTTGACAATATAGTTACATTTACTCATTAGACTATATTGTTACAATATAAAAAGTTGCTATTCTCTCTTATCTAATGCAATATAGATCAAACTTAATGCTATCTTTTAGCTAAGGATAAAATTTGTGAACAGCATATCTCTGCAAATACTCAGAAAACCTAAAATGACTATTACTCACTTGGCTTTGACCACAGGCCTACAAGTCAATAATTGCATCAAACATGAAATAAATCCGAAATAAACTATACCCTATAGCTTAAACATAAGCAATTATCATTTTTTACATTTTTGACTTCCCAGAGCATAATTTTAACTCCTACACTCTGGCAAGGTTAAAGATCCAAACAAGATCAATGGTTGTTGCATATCTACACCCTGACCAATGTTCCTTCACCTCACAGTTTCTGAGATATAGCCCAGACAAGATTTTAAAAGTCAAGGTCACTACGGCATGGTGAAATGTCAAAATAAGGTCACACCATAATGTTACACACCAACAGCCCCAACACATGTTCCTAATGTGTATCAACTTCTTACCCCTTAGATATAGCAAGGATAAAATTTAAAGATCAAGGTAATTACAGCCAGATCAAAGGTCAAATCAAGGGCATATCATGATGTTGCACACCTAAACCGCCTCAAAAATTATCTAAGTGCAACATTTGTTTTCACGACAAGCGATTTACTCATCAATGAGAATTTGAAAGTAGCTATTGCTCAGCTGTAAAATGAGCTATAAATCTGCTATTTTACTTTGTTTTAGATGACCCAAAAGTAACTGAATAACACATTTAAACAAAATTCTCTAAATGCAATAGTTTTCAAGTTACAAGCGTTTATTCAAGACCGAGAACTCGAAAGTACTTCTTGATCAGCTATGCAATTTGCTACAGGTCTGAAATTTCAGTATGTTATTGCTGACCCAAATGGAAATGAATAACATATGCAAAAGACTGTTCTAAATGCGGCGTTTTTCAAGTTACAGGATATTTACGCACCAGTGAGAACCTGGATGTAACTGTTGCTCAAATATTAGTCAGCTATGCAATGAGGTCTGTAATATCACCAATCATCAATATCAGTAGCAGAATAACATACTTGACAAAATACTGTATATTCAACAGTTTTCAAGTCACAACTGATTTACTCAACAGTAAAAACCTCAAAGTAACTATTGCTCAGCATGCAATGAGCAATTTTACTGTGTTATAGCTCACCAAAAAGTAACCAAATCCAACGGAATTACTCAACAGTGATAACCTGAATGTAAATGTTGCTCAGATATCCAATGAGCTACAGGTGTACAATTTTACCAAGTTATAGCTGACCCAAAAGAATTTGTTCAGCATGTGTAAAAATATTCTCTAAATGCAATTGTGAGAACCTGAAAGTAGCTATTGCTAAGATATGCAATGAGTCACAGGTATGTAATTTTACTATGTTATAGCTGACCGAAAAGTATATGAATAACATTTTAAAATAAATACTCTAAGTCTGTAGTTTTTAAGTTAGGCTTGATTTACTCAACAGTGAGAACCTGAAATAACTATTGCTGAGCTGTGCCATGAGCTACAAGTGTGCAATGTACTGAAATGTCAGCTGACACAAACAGGAAACTTATAAAATATTCAACAATTTACTGTTAAAAGAGGGGTTTTCTAACAACACTTGTGGCAAGTACAGCACTAAGTGTCGAAAATGCTTCAAGAACAATCTTCTGCTATCACCTATACTTACACAACATTTGGAATAGTCGGTTTCTTTTTGTTGAAGCTTTGGACAGAGGTGATCGAGGTCGAATTTTGTAAGCTATTTATTCTATTATCACCCAATTTGCAATTTGCAGACACATTTATAAATTTATGTAGCGAGATGTTTTGTGTGTGTGCAGTGTCCAGAAATGTGATGTGAAAGGTGTAGAAATATAAGGGTCATCTGCGTAACTGTGCCGTTTGAATATTGATTTTGAAGGGAGAAGACATATTTAAATTCGAAGCTTAGATCTTATAATATCAGCAAACTAACTCATTCAACCCATTTGGATTTTATAAAATATTGTTTATGACGTGGTTTATATAATAAACCATATTAAAATGCGTTTTATGGATATTTACACAAGCACACTCATCATTTTTACAAAATATTCAACAAATTCAAATTAAATAGTCAGTAGTATCTGTTTAATTTTTCTTGTGTTCTCCTCCAATGATTCCGTCAGCCATATAAACATTTATAAATATTTTTCAAAGTAAAATAAAAGTACCTATTTTCATACGAAATACATTTTAAACTTTTGCAGATCTTTGTAGTAGTTACATTCAGTTATGAAAGCAATTTATTTCGTCACGCTTTTAAAACTAAATCTCAGAGATCAGCTCATGAATATTAATAAAATGTACAAGTCCACAAATAGAAATTTTACAGCTATATTTACTCCATGGCCAAGCTAGTTTGGTTTGTCTTTTTTATATAAGCTATCGATTGTGAGTATTTTAAACTCAAATATGCTTTTTTCAACCTTTTTTCTAATATATAGATTTCTCTGAAACTTTTGTAAATTCTTTGTCATCGAGCATTTGATCTTAAAGCAAATACATTATATACATGTAGATGTTTTGTCATTGTTGGGTGCACATCAACTCGAATTTGTAGTACTTTCATTCTCAAGCAAAAAGACCTTTTCGAAGTATGTTTATTCAAAAAATTTTATATTTTCAAGATAAAATACTTCATTACTTCTTCCAACACTTCGAAACAGACGACAGAAAAATTAAATCATGTGATAACTTCTAGGATCACCAGTGGTGCTCATTGGTCAAATAAATAAACTGCAAAGTCAAAGAAGTTAATGAATGAAGTGACGTCATTGTAGTACGAGACATTGGTCACGTGACAAGAGTCTTCAATGAAAATTACAATCTTGCAATTTCTTGGGTTAAAAATGGGCAAATTTCCGAGATTTAGTACGTCTTCATTGGCAAAGAAATCAAAAGGTTATTGAGTAAACATATTCAAAACACATCAAAGAACCGCAAGTAATGGCCACTTGAAAGTATCACAATATTTCACAGAAAGGTCCTCAAAACTGTATAGTGATCTCTTGAGATGGCGCATGTGCACAAGTCAAGAGAAGAATCTCTAAATTTAATACTTTTGAAGTTTCAAGTGATTTAATCACAAGTGAAATAGCAAAGTAGCTATTACTTAGTTAGCTTTAAAACTACAGCTGTGACAATATGTCATGACACAGATCATCAAAAAGTAGGCAAAGAACATATGGATAAAAAGGCTGTTAATTCAATAGTTGTGAAGTTACAAACGATTTACTCATTGGTAAAATGTCAAAGTAGCTATTCCTCAGTTATCATTATAGCTACAGCTATGAAAATTTGCCATGACACAGTTCCTCAAAACAGAGTTCAACAATATATTTGATAAAAACTCTAACATTTAATACTTTTGAAGTTACAAGTGAGTTACTGATTGTCAAAATGTCAGTAGCTATTATTCGCTTAGCCTTATACTATATCCTCAAAACAGAGTTCAACAATATATTTGATAAAAACTCTAACATTTAATACTTTTGAAGTTACAAGCGAGTTACTGATTGGCAAAATGTAAGTAGCTATTATTCGCTTAGCCTTATACGTCAAAAAGTAAATGAACAACACATTGATAAAAAACCTCTAAATTTGATTTGTTGAAGTAACAAGTGATTTATGCACCAGCAAAATAGCAAAGTAGCTATTACCGAGTTAGCTATGGAACTAGATGAATAACATATGGATAAAGTGTCTGCACATTCAATAGTTTCAAAGTTACAAGTGATTTAATAATTAGCAAAATAACAAAGTAGCTATTACTTAGCTGACAAGCTTCAATGTCAAATGTCTGTAGGGTATAGACAAAACATATACCTATTAAAAATATCAATCATAAAGACATTCAAATTTCTATTGATGAGAAAAACCCTCAAAATGTGTAAAATTGCTTGATGACCCACAAGGAAATAACCATGATGGCCAATTTGTTTTTCAAAATGGGGCCAAAAATATTTACAGGCAAGTTTTTGTAATGATGAACATATCCTGCAAATTTCAAACCTCTCTCTTTATAATACCTTTTGCTCTAGAGGGGTTAACGGGAAATTTTCTACACGCTGCGGTGGTGCACTCATGCATAATTTATAGTATCCATGGAATGATACCTGATGGATACAATTTAATTCAATATAATAAAATTACTAGTGTGAGTTTAAGGTCACTTTACAAAAGGTCACTCCTTGAGGACCAGTTACAATTACATTTTAAATCTGAATTAAACTTGTCAAACTTTTTTGAGCACTGTATGGAAATGATGTGTAACAGCAACGATGTCAGAGTACAAAGAGATCCCTGTGCACGCCAACATTGATGCTGGTGAAACAAATGTACATTAAACTTTTATGCAGTCCGTATGTTATACAATTTTGTGTGCAATAATAAATTTCATGTATTTAGTTTCAAATTTGTCATCTTATAAAATTGTGAGTATTGGTGAAAAACACAATAACCTGTTCAGAGAAACGGAAACTCAAGGCGTAAAAGTGAACCCACTACATAAAATAAAACACCAGAAAAAGTGAAATATATGTGATGTGCAGGAACACTTGGTCAGATGTCCACTCACTACGAGCCAATGACCAAAGTGAAAAATTAAAGAGGTCTTATATGGTCATTGAGTGAGCCACTACCAAAAGTAAAAATTTAAAGAGGTTTACAATGCCACTGAGTAAGAAACGTGCGTGTGTGTTTGAAAATACATCTGAGTGCAAATAAAACAGTTAAATAGATATGGATAACTGTCTCATATATATGTCAAGGGCTTTAAGATTCAAAAGATACACAATTAAAATGGGCAATTAATTATAGTACAATCATCATACAAACCTGCAGTATGTAGAGGCGTAGATCCAGTCTTCGTAGATAAACCTATAGCCGCTCCATGTTGTAGTAAAACACTGATACAATCCTTGTGACCTCCCACTACTGCTTCATGTAAAGGACAGAAACGATCAGTACACTGTAAATTTACATCAGCTCCATGTTGTAGTAAAACACTGATACAATCCTTGCGACCTTTGTGTGCTGCTGCATGTAAAGGACTTTTACCACCACTACTCTGTAAATTTACATCAGCTCCATGTTGTAGTAAAACACCGATACAATCCTTGTGACCTTCGTGTGCTGCTGCATATAACGAACTGCAACCATCAGTACCCTGTAAATTTACATCAGCTCCATGTTGTAGTAAAACACTGATACAATCCTTGTGACCTTCGTGTGCTGCTGCAAATAACGAACTGAAACCATCAGTACCCTGTAAATTTACATCAGCTCCATGTTGTAGTAAAACACTGATACAATCCTTGTGACCTTCGTGTGCTGCTGCACATAACGAACTGAAACCATCAGTACCCTGTAAATTTACATCAGCTCCATGTTGTAGTAAAACACTGATACAATCCTTGTGACCTTCGTGTGCTGCTGCATATAACGAACTGAAACCATCAGTACCCTGTAAATTTACATCAGCTCCATGTTGTAGTAAAACACTGATACAATCCTTGCGACCTTTGTGTGCTGCTGCATGTAAAGGACTTTTACCACCACTACTCTGTAAATTTACATCAGCTCCATGTTGTAGTAAAACACCGATACAATCCTTGTGACCTTCGTGTGCTGCTGCATATAACGAACTGCAACCATCAGTACCCTGTAAATTTACATCAGCTCCATGTTGTAGTAAAACACTGATACAATCCTTGTGACCTTCGTGTGCTGCTGCAAATAACGAACTGAAACCATCAGTACCCTGTAAATTTACATCAGCTCCATGTTGTAGTAAAACACTGATACAATCCTTGTGACCTTCGTGTGCTGCTGCATATAACGAACTGAAACCATCAGTACCCTGTAAATTTACATCAGCTCCATGTTGTAGTAAAACACTGATACAATCCTTGTGACCTTCGTGTGCTGCTGCATATAACGAACTGAAACCATCAGTACCCTGTAAATTTACATCAGCTCCATGTTGTAGTAAAACACTGATACAATCCTTGTGACCTTTGTGTGCTGCTGCATGTAACGAACTGAAACCATCAGTATTCTGTAAATTTACATCAGCTCCATGTTGTAGTAAAACACTGATACAATCCTTGTGACCTTTGTGTGCTGCTTCATGTAAAGGACTGAAACCATCACTACTCTGTAAATTTACATCAGCTCCATGTTGTAGTAAAACACTGATACAATCCTTGTGACCTTTCAGTGCTGCTACATGTAATGGACTTTTACCATCACTACTATGTACATTTACATCAGCTCCATGTTGTAGTAAAACACTGACACAATCCTTGTGACCTCCCACTGCTGCTCCATGTAAAGGACTGAAACGATCAGTACTCTGTAAATTTACATCAGCTCCATGTTGTAGTAAAACACTGATACAATCCTTGTGACCTTTGTGTGCTGTTACATGTAAAGGACTTTTACCATCACTATTCTGTAAATGTACATCAGCTCCATGTTGTAGTAAAACACCGATACAATCCTTGTGACCTCCCACTGCTGCTCCATGTAAAGGACTGAAACGATCAGTACTCTGTAAATTTACATCAGCTCCATGTTGTAGTAAAACACTGATACAATCCTTGTGACCTTTGTGTGCTGCTACATGTAAAGGACTTTTACCATCACTACCCTGTAAATGTACATCAGCTCCATGTTGTAGTAAAACACTGATACAATCCTTGTGACCATTGTGTGCTGCTCCATGTAAAGGACTGAAGCCATAACTATTCTGTAAATTTACATCAGCTCCATGTTGTAGTAAAACACTGATACAATCCTTGTGACCTTCCTGTGCTGCTGCATGTAAAGGACTTTTACCATCACTATTCTGTAAATGTACATCAGCTCCATGTTGTAGTAAAACACCGATACAATCCTTGTGACCTCCCACTGCTGCTCCATGTAAAGGACTGAAACCATGACTACTCTGTAAATTTACATCAGCTCCATGTTGTAGTAAAACACTGATACAATCCTTGTGACCTTCGTGTGCTGCTACATGTAAAGGACTTTTACCATCACTACTCTGTAAATTTACATCAGCTCCATGTTGTAGTAAAACACTGATACAATCCTTGTGACCTCCCACTGCTGCTCCATGTAAAGGACTGAAACCATAACTACTCTGTAAATTTACATCAGCTCCATGTTGTAGTAAAACACTGATACAATCCTTGTGACCTTTGTGTGCTGCTACATGTAAAGGACTTTTACCATCACTACTCTGTAAATTTACATCAGCTCCATGTTGTAGTAAAACACTGATACAATCCTTGTGACCTTTCAGTGCTGCTGCATATAACGAACTGAAACCATCAGAATTCTGTAAATTTACATCACCTCCATGTTGTAGTAAAACACTGATACAATCCTTGTGACCTTTCAGTGCTGCTACATGTAATGGACTTTTACCATCACTACTATGTAAATTTACATCAGCTCCATGCTGGAGTAAAACACTGATACAATCCTTGTGACCTTTCGGTGCTGCTACATGTAATGGACTTTTACCATCACTACTCTGTAAATTTACATCAGCTCCATGCTGGAGTAAACGCCTGATACAATCCACATGACCCTTCTCTGCCTCTGTATGTAATTGACTGGTACCATCAGTATGCTTTGAATTTACATCATCATCATGTTCCATGTTCAAGAAAATTTGTTAGTTTCAAAGGATGTGCGTTTATCACAGGAAAATATGATGTGCCTGTTTCATTCTCTTGTCTTACTGATAGTCAGAAACTGAAATAAAATAAAAGAGTGACTTAGACCTACAGCATATCAAATACATGACGCGAGCTTACCAGTGCCAGAGAGTTTAAAATACCCATACACGTGATGACCTGTACGCCAAAACTACAAGTACAGATACACGTTCCAGTTGAGGGGCTTTTTTAAAATACACGTTTGGCATGCAGAAGTGAAAATCCTCTTTCATATACCAACAGTCTTAGGTTTTGCAAGACTTTTAAACAGCACTTTTTACCAGGAAAGGTTGTCCTGATTTAATTTTTACATAAATAAGGTTTAAACGCATATTAAATATTAATATGCACTTTTCTGCAATATTCATGCAGATAGTCTGCAGTGCCCCTACCATTGCAAAGTTACAGAAGCCAGTATATGACACATCAGATGGGATTAATATTTTTATTATTATATTATTATTCAACTATTTTTATGTACAATACTAAAAGGCATCTATACTTAAGGTCACCTTAAGAATTTGAAAAATCTAAGTTTAAGGCCCCCTTAAACAAGTTTACGGTTACATCAATTTAAGATTACTTTACATTACTGGCTTTACTGTCCATTAAGAGTCCATGATAACATAAGCTTAGGGTAGCCTTAAGTGAAAACTGAAATGAAACTTACTTTTTACCAATGTAAGGTGACCTTTGGTATTTATTACATGATAAAAATAATTAAAAATAGCATGTCTGAGGTAGATGCCAACCTCCACAATTAAGAACCAAATATATAAGACATGTTCCTGACTAAAAACCCTATACTCATGTGTTTAGAGTCCCGTAAACAACATCCAGTGGAGCCTAACTCATGCCTAAATGACCGAATCATGTCCCTTAGCACTAACATGACACAGTATGAACATGCCTTGTTTTGACTAGCCCCTATTTTACAAGAGTCATGAAAATCGAAATCGAACATTTAACATGTATATGTATGCAGACTTCTTTGGAGATCTGAGTAATTTATGTGGCAGCCATCTTGTACGTGGTTGCTTTGTCAGTCCCCTCAGCATCTACAACTACAAACACTGTGTTAGCAAACTGTGACAAAATATACAGATTATTAGTTCTATAAGGTTATTAGCTACACCTGCTTAAAGACTAAGTACACCAAGCTGTAGCCAGCAGCAATATGAGGTTTTTCTTCTTTTAGTCTATTACACAATTGACCAAGATACAACCCATCTGACAGACTGCTCTTGTGTTTGTAATTAATAATTATATTTAAATTTGAATAGAACACCCTCAATAATGAAAGATGACTTAAGACAATGGGACCCCTAAGGGTCTACTCAAGGAGACAAGGAGGAAGGCCCCCATACTAGCTAGCAAGCGCCAGTGCTGTGAACCCCTTTGTTAACAAGCCAGGAGCACATACATGGAACTCCCCTCCTCCCCTGCGCCACAGGAGGTGTTAAGTTAGGTTTGTAGAGGGCCAGCCTCCTGACACTTGCTCCTATATGAAATGAGATGAACCAGGGTGGGAGGTGGGAAAATTTTTCTTCACCGAAAATGGCGTCTTGCCCCTTTGACTTCCCAATGTTGAATGAATGTTTTGTTAAAATTGGCGCCAGAATCAATAACCAATAACCCCCTACCCTATCGAAGATATTGCATCACAAGAACAACCTTTGCTGTGGTGCACTGAATAAGGTGGGGCATATGTGCACAATGGAGTGCTTAGTAACAAATTTTTTGTGTCAACTTCAATTCCTAGGCATGTTGCTTTAGTAAATGTTGGCTAATTTGTCTTGAGGTACAGCCACAGTAAAATTTTTTGTGTCAACTTCAATTCCTAGGCATGTTGCTTTAGTACAAGGTTGAATTAATTTTTTGACACTGATATCTAGGCCTAATTTTTTCAAGAGTTGGAGTAAAGTATGATATGAAGGTTCTGCAGTGGAAATAGTGCCAAATTTGGTTGGACATGAAGTTAAAAGAATCAGAATTTTTTGGTGATGTCTTATAGTTTTATAGGATCATTGCCCATAACCCATTTTAAGTTGCTTTTGGGTAACAACAGTGAGCCTAGCGGTATGAAACCGAATTTTTGTTGATTTTGTTTCGACCATTTTTGATAAGTCGGATCCGAAGATGCACTTTACAATTTTTGTTTTTAACTGCCAGTGCTAATTCATATTTATCATCGGCCACACCATTTCTAGGGCACATTTTTCCATGTTTTTGGTCTGCTTGTTGAACTATTCTCAAGGTTGAGTTCTGTAACAATGGTTCACTATTATTACCTACATGAATCCCTTTGTTGTGATCTATGTTCACCTTTTTGCACCCAGTACCAGTATTTGACATTTGTCGTGTGTTTACACACCTTTTTTCAGAAGTTTTTGTTACATTTTTGAGGACAGACGTCAAATCTGGAGTTTTACTCAAGTTTGGGGACTCAACCTGGGGTTTCTCACATTTTAAATGCGAGTGAGTGGAGATAAGATTCACCTTATTGTTTTCCCACTGGATATCCATGTCATCTGTGTCATGGACACCTAGAGATTGGAACCTATTTGTCACAGGGATACAATAATGTGCACTGTTATTTGTTGTTTTGCTAACTGGTCGTTTCGTGACAGCACATGGTCTCTGGATCTTGTACTTGCCAGTAACTGGTGAAACACCACCACAGGTAGGTTTGTAGATTGTTTTCCTTTTGCAACTATCAGCAGCAGGTAATTTGTTTACATGCTGTACCTTTTTATTTTTTATATACAACCTAGGCGAGGGGTTTGAACTTACCACCTCTGCATAAGATCTACCTACGAATTTTGACCAATCTGCTCTTCAGTTATTGCTACATCCATTATGTACATTGTAGTTAGTTATAACTCTGTTTTTAGTATACACTACATCACTGCTTTGCTTCTTGCTACCAGTAAAATGTTTGTTGTGCACTGCCTTAACGCTGTGCCCTACTCGATTTTTGCAACCCTGGAGGATGTACGACAATCTTTGACCATGTGTCTATTCTCCCTCCCCATAGAAAAGCATGTAGAACAAATGTGTTTGTAAAATACCCCCCAGTCTCATCATCTTTTTGATGGTGACATAATTCCCTCTCGTAGAATCTGCATGCTGTGGTCTTGGGTTCACTTCTTGTTTGTTTTGTCCCTCCCCCTGAATTTTGACCTACCCCCCTTTGGGCATGAACTCTTCTGATTCTATCCAACTTATGAGTTTCATGCCATTCAACTTTACCTTCCTCCATCCTGCACAACAGCACAGAATGAGAGGCTTTTGCTGCCTGCCAACTGAAGTCATTCGCATCCTCCATGATTCCACTCAAGTATTCTAACATGGCATTTTTAATTTCAATATTTTTTTCCTCTTTAGCAATTGCTGCAAAACCAGATACCCACTGACACCAATTCAAAGCGTCATAAGAAATTCTACTTTTGTTATTTCCCCCTATGTCAAACTTCTGAGGCCATGGTACTTGCCTCTTAACCCATACAATTTCAGCACCACCCCTTTGTGATTTGCACTTGCCTGCTTCGTTTAGGTCCACTAGCTGTCTGATGCGTTGATCCACTTCAGCTTGGATGTGTTGACTTCCTTGAAGGGCAGCCACCGTCGGGACCACAACCTGATCCAGCTGTGAAGGACTAGTATTGCTGCTGGCTCCAGCTGACTCTTGATGAGGGAGCTGCTTGTCTTCTGTGACTTCCTTGGAGGCCATCTTATCTTCCATAGCTGACATACGCCCCCCTAAGCTCTTCAGCTCAGCCAATATCTGCATGTTAAGATTTGACGTATTTTCTGAATGCACAGGTTAGTCATCAGAAACATGATTATCTTCACTTGTTTTTGATGGAAATTGATATTTGCTGTTTATAGGGCGCTTGTGAATATCACCACAATTCTTACACAAGAATTCCTTTGGAGGTTCCATATTATAAGTTCACAGTTTCACGTTAAATTTGCAGTTCTGACACTTCATATATCAGTCTAAAAATTCTTATAATAATTCGTTTATGATTTTGTATTCACAGTCACTGAAATATATAAAGAACAGCACCCAGGGTGCTCTGACTAATGCGACTCTAACAAGTGGATGAGTTATCAATAGTTAAAATGTGAATCAGTAACGATTTAATAATGTTTCATATTACAATAAAATATACTAAAATACTAAAAGACTAAAACAAAATTGTATAATGACATAAAATAACTATTGAATTGAAAATAAAATTGAACTCATCCCTTCGTCGTGGCTCCAGCAACCCAGAGCACTATGCGCATTAAACAGAGCACTAATCCTCCTGGATTCTGTGCTGCCTAGATCCAGAGTATATGACACTGAAGCACTAACATAACACGCCAATGACTATTCAACATTGGAGGGCGAATGTGATAAAGTCCAGTAAAATTTTTCTTCACTAAAAATGGCGTCTTGCCCCTTTGACTTCCCAATGTTGAATGAATGTTTTGTTAAAATTGGCGCCAGAATCAATAACCCCCTACCCTATCGAAGATATTGCATCACAAGAACAACCTTTGCTGTGGTGCACTGAATAAGGTGGGGCCTATCGCTCCACCCCCCATTATAAAAGCTAGGAAACCAGTTTTACTTTACCAGTTTTGATAAACTTCAGATTACCTCCTTCACGTTGTAAAACTTCAAACTTGAAGTTCTACCTGTGAGCTGATGACGTCATTATAACACTTTGTAGTACCAGTCACAACGGGAGCGGGTATTTTAAACTCTCTGATGTCAAATTTCAGAACTTCAAGCTACAAGTACTGAACTGAACATAAAAAAACTTATTCTGGATATTCATAGATAACATGTTCATCTATCTTTTATTTTCAGAAATTGATGTCACATTTAAAAGAAGCTACTTCAAGTCAGTACAAATTTACATGAATAGATCAAACACAGGTATTTGAGAAGAAGAAAAAAAGCTATCAGAAAGATCAGTTATCATTAGAATTTTCCAAACGCAAGTGGTCTAAAGTCAAATTAATATCAAATGTCATCGTCAGCTTTATATTAGTGTATTTTATCATTCATTCTGTGTGATTATGTTGTCTACACCATTTGTCTTCATCGATTTTTGTTTTTGTGACCACCAGTGGACATTTTATATGTATTGTTGACAGATTTTCCATTGCAGTAACGCCTTTTAATTCCTGCATTTTGTCAGTACTAGTTGAAAGGTGAAACACATATGGGCACTTGTTAGTTTTGCAGTACGCATACAGTACACATAGATGTACTATTTTCCGCAACTGGAATCTTAAACTCTTTAATATTTTACAAAAATTCTTGATTTTGAGAGCATACACACATTTTTGTGTACAATAGCCTACTAATCCATCTAATAGCAGAAAAATGTATGGGGGCAATACTCAAATATACAGACCATACAGTGAACTGTATCCAAATAAAGGAGCCACGTTGGCAGAGTGGTAACACTCTTGCCTCCCACCTCTGAGGCCGGGTTCGATTCCCGGCACAGCCTCAAGTGGGAAGGTTGGTAGCTGCTTGCCGTTGGTCGGCAGTTTACAGTACAGAACCCTAACAAAATGTATGTACTGGTTTCCTCTGCCCTTCCAACTACCCGTCGTGATATGACCTGTACAGTGTTGAAAGCGACGTAAAATCCCAAATAAATAAATAAGTATCCAAATAATATCTTAATCACCAAATATATCCTCAAAATAAACATTCACAATCTGAAAACTATATCTGTTCTTGGTAATGACAAACCAGAAACAGACTGGGATTGTGGGCACTCCTTATCTCATGTAACCCCTAATGACTGTTGAAAATAATAAGAATAGCTTGCACCCAACCACACTGAGACTATTATCGCGTGAATTGCTAAACACTGATCATGATATGTAGTGATGTATCGTACCTTTTCTTATACATACTGGAAGCCTGTAATTCAAAGCCTCCATTCTTCTAACGAATTTGTTACCTCTTAGTTAATTCTAAGGCACCAAACTCTTGTGTAAATAAAAGTCTTAGGTACTTTATTATTTCTTAAGTTTTCCATTAGAAAACCCTCAAATTTAAAAATAAATCTGACCCTGTCGTTTAAGTATTGGCTATGTAATCCCTCAGTTCTTAACATCCAAGTACTTATAAAGTTAACATTATTTTATAAAACAAAGTTATTGAAATATTATCCAGTAAGTTGACCTAAATGTAACTATGTTACAATGTTGCATTTCAATTAACATTTATGATCTAGAAAAAATCTCCAGAGATAATGTAACAACTACTGACAGTGAAACAACAACTGTCTATTTACTCCCTGTATTCTTTAGTAAAAGTGGTGTTGCACAGTAATTAATTATTAGTTAGTGTACCATTTTACGAATGCCTACAACTGCAGGCCTCTGATTCCATTAAAGTGTAAAATAATAAAACTATATATACAATACCTATATATGTTACCCTTTCCTTTTAACACACTAACTGTTTTGCAATAAAAGGCATTATATTTGGAAATCGTACCAATTAATGGTCAAGAAAAATAAAGCAACAATGTGTGAATGAGGTTTAGTGATACGTTTGAGAGCTACCTAATGTTAAATAATTTCCGTAAAAGATACGGTAAGTTTGAAGAGGATACGTTTGTTAAAAAAGGGTTTAGCAATATGTATATATGACAGAGTGCAGGTCAATGTAGTTTTTTGATGTGATAGAAAAGAAGCATCGTTTGTAAACAGACCTCTGGTATTCATATGGGAAAATATAGTGCACTGAAACCTGACCAAAACGTGGTGTACATACTTATCTGCCTACGGGATTGTGGTATATTTATTTGTAGTGTGTAGTTTTTAAATAAAATAGATAGGGGTGAGTGAACGTAAATAAACCAGCCTTTATGTATAAGACATAATTGACCCCCAAACCTTAAAAGTCATCTGATACACATGTAATGCTGACGTAAATATGTTTGCGGTTAGGGCTTTGATAGCCAAAACGTAACACTAAACCTTTCTAATACAATCTGTGATTTACGGAGCCCAGGAAGGGACATAGAACAGTTTTCTTGTCATTTTTATCTCATTACCACAAGATAGTAAGTCATTACCACAAGTTAGAAAATCATTCCCACAAGTTAGCAAGTCATTACCACAAATAGTAAGTTGTTCGCACAAGTTAACAAGTTGTTACCACAAGATATTAAGTCGTTCTCACAAGTTAGCAAAGTCAATACCACAAGATACTAACTCTTTCGGACAATAACTGGATGCTCGGTGTTGTAGTGGTTAGAGTTCTTGCCTCCAAACCTCTGAGGCCGCCGGTTCGAATCTTGGGCCTTGCACTTCATGTTGGAAAGTTGGTAGTTACTTGCTGTGCAGTATGCACTGGTTTCCTCCACGTGTAAGCTACCAGTGGCAATATGAACCTGGCTGTTGTATGTGACGTAAAACAAGAACTACACACACACAATATACTAACCTGTTCTCACTAGTTAGCAAGGTCATTTTCACAAGATACTAATTCGTTCCCACAAGTTAGCAAAGTCATTACCACAAGATACTAACTCATTCCCAAAAGTTAACAAGTCATTCCCACAAGTTACCAAGTTGTTACCACAAGATACTTAGTCATTCCCAAAAGTTAGCAAGTCGTTACTACAAGATAGCCAATCATTATTACAAAATATGAAGTCATTTCCACAAGTTTTACTAATTCATGCTTTGATGCCAATGTACAGGTAGTAATTTGTTGTCCACATTTCCAACCATGCAACAAATCTTCCCCAAGAGTGACTGCAACTCAGTCTTAGGTGAGCAGGTCATAAGTTCAATATTTGGCTGGTGAAGCCAATCTTTTTATTTAAAGAAAATTAAATAGACTCTTCTGTTGTACCAGTTCTCCCCCAATTTCAGCATTAGTTGTGTCATAAGGCCAATCACAAAACTGGAACAGGGGTATTCATAATTCCAGTGCTACTTTTATAGCACTTAATCCCACATCTAAAGAATCCGGATATCAGTAGACTATAACCAAGAGCAGTCTTTGAGCAATAGAGCTCTGTATCTTTGTATCTGTATCTGAGAAGACCCCAAAATCAGACAATATAAAGGGCACTTTTATGAGCAAGAAAAGCATGTGTACTCTGGCAGCCTTAAACTAAAAGAAAACGAACCGTGGGGACCCTCATCACTTTAGGCCTTAAAACTCCATTATCTCAGAGTCTGACAGTCACACCTTAGTCAATTCATCCTGTGTATGACTCACAGGCATCCTATACAACCCCACTCATCAGAACAAACTCAAATAACAGGTAAGAGAGGGGGAAGCCAGTGAGGACCATAATTATTTGACAAAAAATGCAATGTGTACACAGAGGAAATGAAAAGCAACAACTAAAAACAATTTATATTATACAAGCTTTTGAAATCAAAAGCAAAATGATGTATATTGTGAGATCATCATCTCTGTGGTGGGTGTGTAAACTACTCACTACTGGAGAGCAGATTCCCACCTTGCGTCAAGACTGCATATGCAACACCATTGCTTTAGAAAGATGGTCTTGACAGGACGACCAGTATCAAACCTCAGATACACCTCCAAACTTATCAAAAAACTGTGGCCAGTAAGTATATGGACGTATTGCTCAGGAGAGTATATTTGATACAAATCAGTCAGCATATAGGACTTTTTACTTTACAGAAATGATACTGCTAAAATACAGAATGACATTGACTCCCACCTGGACAAGGGTACTGCTACTGGACTAGTCCTTCTGGACTTATCCACAGCAATGGATAAATCATTCTTGTCTCTTTGCCTTAAAAATCAAAGTATGATCATGTTACAGCCATCCTTAAGTGACTCCATTGGGTGCCTGCAAATCACTTCTGTGTGTTCAAACCACAATTTTGCTTTATAACTTTTTGCAAAGTGGTTCTGGATATATTTGACCATACTTATCTATTTGCAGTTGTTCATAAAATACCTGGCATAGTCAACCTGATTATCAATATCTGACAGTTCCTCCTTTCTACTCCTCAGTCTGCAACTCAGTCCAACACATTGGCCTTAGTTTTGGTTTTGGTGCTCTAAAGATTTTGAATGGTATTGCTAATGATATACATTGTACAATATCTGTTGCCTTCTTCAGGAAAAACGCAGAACTTACCTTTTTTGCAAAGGCAAAACCACCAAGAGTCAAGAAATTTTAACTCAAATATTACTGTACTGGCAAATTGTTTTGAAGTGATCTAGATGTGGATGGAAAATAATGAACACCAATTAAATTCTGACAAAACTGATTTGTATTTTGATCAGTGATGATCAAACCAAAAATTCCTTAACGTCATCATTCCCTGTGAGTTTTTGTTGATAGTATCATGGAACCAGGCAAATCAGTCAAAATTCTTGGTGTCACCCTATATGCTGACAACTCAATGCAAAGAAACGTGGCTAATTTAAACTGTGTATACTACTACCACCCGCAGGAACTATGCAGGGTTTGTAGCTATCTAACAATGAACAGAAGTTAAAGTGCCAAATGCCATGGTCAGCTGCCACCCGTACTACTGCAACTCCCTGTATTATGACACAAAAAGATCAAATAATTCAAAATATTCCATGTCACATTGTGTGCAAACTAAACAATTTCAGTCATGTGACCCTTTTCTTACATAAACTACACTGCCTGCCCATTCAGTACTGTATATTCTTTCAATACAACTTTTGTACTATGTTGGGCCAACACCCATATATGTCCTCTTTAATATATGTAGTGACCTCACGCAGTGCAAATTGCCTCTTGGTTTCATATGGGGATGTGCAGCTTTACAGTAGCTGCTCCCAATGAATGGAACAAACTCCCAAAGGCATCAAAAAAGTATTAGGGAAGTATTACTGGAGTTAGACAATAGTTTAAA
Source organism: Sabellastarte sp. h YS-2021 (assembly GCA_964017235.1). Lineage (NCBI taxonomy): Eukaryota > Metazoa > Annelida > Polychaeta > Sabellida > Sabellidae > Sabellastarte > Sabellastarte sp. h YS-2021. The sequence goes on from OZ024938.1 coordinate 69,964,555, forward strand.
CCTAGCAGTTAAGGTTAACCCTTTGCAACCTAACATGGGCACAGACTTCCTTTGGAAATTGTACTATCCATTTTCTGACGTTATTATCCTTCCATTTTAAAGGATAATAACATCACTTCTTATATAAGCCCGGCTGAAAATTTAAAATCTGCACTGTCATTGCTTTTCTTATACTTGTCTGCTTATCAAATCTGATTTTGCTTAAACTTAAACAGTGGTTAGTTTTTCATATTTTATATGTGCTTATTTACAAAACCAAGCAGACACTTTAATGATTCAATTTAATTAATTGGTGAGAATACTTGTGTTTTAAAGTTGATATATACACTCAAAATGAAACACACTTCCCATTTCCAAATGATTGTATTGAAACTGCTTGATGATATTCATGAAAGGATACTGATATTTTATTTATGAATACTTTTGACTGACACTTGTTTATGTTTCTATATAGTTAACTTGGCCATAGATATCTCTCAAAGTTACGAGTTTGCAATGCATCTATCTTGAACATATGTGTGGCAATTAAAAAAAAATCTTCTGGCAAAATAATGACTTTATTCATACATTTTTCCTGGAATTGTAACTTTCTCATGTTGTCTTTTATTTTGTTAAATATATTCCAGAGTGGCAGTTGGTTGTTTTTTTGCTATTATCATTTGTCTGAATAATGACCATAGAACTGCACCTTAGACAGACATGCAGAAAGAAACCAATAAAATACTTAAGCAGTAAGCTTTCAACCATGTTGTGCAGGGGTGAACAATTCTTCCTGAGCTAATTCAGTGTAACAGTAATTTTTTCTATGAGTGAAATGTCAGTAACATGACACTGTGTAGTACATGGCCTTTCTTGAGGCTTCAGTTTCTTTGTAACCATGGAAAATATCGTGTACTTTACATCATGCTCTCCTACACATACTGGCTTTTGCTTTAGGATATATGATAAACTGTCATCTCCAAATGCACGAGAGGGCTTTTTGAAGATTAAACATTTGCATATATGTTTGAAAAGACCTTGTGTCAGATCAGTGCCACAAGCAAGACTTTATGGGATGAGAGTGTTTATATAATTTCTCAAAACATGGGGGCAGCTATCCATACACAATCTGTGTGCCTTACTAAAACATTCAGAATTTTATGCAATAGAGCATTCATAAGTATATGCATATTATATGGCAAAGATATTTATCTTAATTAAAAATTCCTTGCCCTGCCTGGCTTCTAAAGCTACCTCCTACAGCCATAGAATGTGTCCCATTCTGAAAAGCTAAGATTTCTTTATGTGTAATTCTGTGTAAATCCACAAACACAGAATGCGATCCATTCCGATAAGCTGAGGATTAATTCTGTGTAAATAAGAGTAAGCCTGTTGTGTGACTAAATAGAAAGGTAACTCTACGCATATTCTATACACTCTTGACTATGATAAGGCCTGTTCAAACTGTTCTGGGTGGTCATACCAAGTTGTATTTAATTTTGTGTCACATATTTGTCTTAATAACTCTAAAAAAGAAACTCTTGTCAGTGTATGTTTCAAACAAGCAGCCATTCTGTTACATTTGACACCACTCGCTATTAACAATAAATCACCAATGATCAACTTAATCTTTGATTAATGCTGCATTTTTTGTCGCACTATGAGATGGTATTTAGTTTTATTACTCCTGACAGAGTTATTTGAAATTTTATAGGTCTTGAACTTGTACCAGTAGTGAATATCTAAAAGAAAGCAGCGTTATTCTGTCCTGATATCAGGAAGCCTGGATATTGTTATGTTTTAAGTAATTTATATAGTTAATCATATTATCTTTGCTTTCATTCCTTTTATGTTTATTCTAACATAAAAATTACAAATTAAACAAAATAATATTTAGGTTGAGAATATTCTTAAAAAGCAAAAGTAATAAGAGAATAATAAGACATTTACAGTACTTAAACTGATGCACAATTATTTATTCACCAAAAATGTTATTTAATTGTTATGCAACACCATTACATAGTAAAATCGAGATATAATCTCAAGGTATGTACTAAATTAGTTGACTACAAATACATTATATTAATATTTTCAGTACTATTACCGGTGTAACTATGAAACTGAATGATCCAAAACAGAGGCCTATACCTGACCTTTTATTGCAGATTAAGACAATTAAGGCTGCCAGATAACCATTTCGAACTCTCAACTCTCTTATATAAACATTTTTCATTAGCACTTGGGAGCTTATCAGGTTTGAAAAGAAGTCAAATTTTCTATTGTGCTCATTCAAATTCCAGTGTTTTACATGACCCTGACTGTTGAACTGTTTTTAAGACATTAACATTAACAATTTGAGAGTTTTATAAATGATATTATCATCTGATACAACTTCAATAAAAAATTGGTAGTGTGGGTTAAGTATTTTCTTGGTCCACAAAAATAAGTCTTTTTCCTTTTTCAGTGATTTTAAATGTAAGATAAAATTATTTCTAATGCAAATTAGTGCCTCAGATTGGCTCAAAACATTGAATCTCTTATCAGAAATTCTGGAAAAATTAGCTTTCCGCACATAGATTGGGCATCATTCAAAAATACCTTATATAGTATGTCATAATTTTAGAAATATATCTGTTGCCAATAACTACCATTATTTGCATTAAACCGAGAAGAAAATAAGAAAAATTATGACTGAAGTCTTCTAGATGATCTATATTTGCCTGTGACAGCATGCATTTTAGGATTTCCCTTTGATTTTCATTTCATTTGAAACAAAGTTACATGATGTTTTAAGAAATGTATGAAAATATGACATATTTATGATGCACAGATGTTTTTCATACACTGTTAATGTTGAACAGACACGTTTTTGGCTAAAATAATGACAATTCTTGTGTGAGTGAAAATATCACAAATGTTTCCCAAAAATGAAAAGAGGCTTAATAGTTAACACTTACCTAGAACAGACTATTGGCCTGTTTGTCAAACACTCATTATAGCACACTGCGTTACAATCACTTTAAAGTCAATGTATCCACTTATACACCTTAACCACAAAACGCTTATGTCTTGTGTTACATATTTTACTGCATATATACTGCATATTTGTAACTGAAGTGTACAGGAGTTACCATTGGCAGATGTCCAACTTCCACTAAATTTGATATACATACAAAGTCAACATTATCAGAAAATAGGCAGCTCAATAAATTGAATGAACAAAGATTGCCAGAGAAGTTATGGAAGCCCATTAGTATGCTTCAGAAAATAAAATATATTGTACTTTGAGTTGTACTTTAGTACTTATACCTAAAAATCATTCCTTCATGTTCAGTGAATGTTGAAAAAGTGTATTTCAAAAATGGAATGACCTACAGTGAGATTTTGAACCCCCTGAAATTATGACTTAACATCTCATAATTATGAGGCATCAAAACTTTTAGAAAGAACACTTGAATTAAAGGCTATGTTAGCCATAGGTTTCTGAATGCAGTTGGTGCCAAGCGACACTAAATTTATAAATTATGAAATTTTTGACAAGTGACTCAAACTTACATATTGCTGCATTGACTAATGAAGACAGGGTTCAATTTCAGGAGCAAATATAAGTCATTAAGTGCACATTTTCTTTCACAAAAGATTTAATTTTAATTGATGACAGTTGTTTTCAGCTCATTGTATAGGTTATATCACACTGTGTAGTTTATTGGATGGGTGAAACTAAGGCATGCAAGTGGTATAGGTTATGAAAACAACTTTAAGTAAAAACCAACTAAGCCACCATTGGACAACATTAAGCAACAACACCTAAGCCACTATATATCAGAGATACCACTACATACACCACTGTATACCCAAAAATTGATATTGAAGACAATTTCTAAATCAGAATCAAGTCATTTTCACTTGAGCCTAAATACACAGAAGATGTTAAAATGTATGTTTTCATATGTATTTTTGAGTAATAAAACTGAATATCTGGTGGTTTTATGTTTTTCTAGGTGTGTAAAGTAACCTCAAGTTTTGATCTAAACAGGGTCTTAAATATCAAATATATTGATATACGATGGATTCTGAATCCACTGTCACTTTCACCACATTATTCAGATTATACCAGGAAGTAGAAAGGATTTAAGAATGCAGAGTATACTTAGTGGTAAACAATCTTCACATTCTAAAGAACCCAGCAAAGTTGATACTCAATACCAGTGATAAGATTAAACTCACAACTTCAGAAGTTTTAGTCATTTGTGTAAGCAATAAGAAATAATGTGATGATAGATCCCAATAATGTTTGATTAAAATCCATCTGGATCCAAAGTCAGTAATTTCCAGCATTGTGCCACCATGGAATTAATCCATAATTTTCTTTTAGCATTCACAATGAGAAGACTTACACAGCAAAGCACATACACAAATATAATGTAATTTGGCGGATAGTTTGAAATATTGGTTTCAATAATGGTTTCATAAAATGAGTCATGTAAGGTTTTAGTGTTTGAGTGTTAGCTAAATAAACACTACCTTTATGTGGTGCATTGATCAGGTCTGTATTCAGGCATCATTCCAGTATACTATGGACGGACAGTTTTTTTTTGTGTGATCCCTTATGTAACTAATATATATTAGTTGGAGCGGTATTTTAATAAGTCACCATTAGTAGAATATTGTTATACAATACTCAAATGTTTCAAATACTTTCAAGCCACTGTTTTAGCTAAGTTTATTAAACTCTGGTTATGTTGTGATAAAGACACATTATATTGTTATTCTTATTTTATAATACCTGACTCAAGCTCATTAGAATGATTAGTTGGATCCATTGAACTTTTATGCATAAATAGTAAAACTAAAAGAAATGCTATTTGAAGCAATTTGTCAGTCAATAGGCAACATTAACAATTGGCAACTGATACCATAATTTATGTTTCTATAATCTCTGTGTATTTCCTTAATTCAAGCAAACACCAACCATTCCTTCTTTCATAATAACTGTGAGAAATCAAATATTAAAGGCCTACTTAATAGGATAAGTCAAGAATGGCTTATTATATATCTTATACACATATATATATGTGAACTGGGACAAAGTGCCAGTTCTTAGTTTATGATCAACACACAAAAAATTATGAACATTCACTAAGCAATGCAGAATCTCTTAGCTGCTGAAATTTATTTTATATTAAGTCAAATATCACTTAATGAGTTTTGTATACGAGACAGCAAGTCATCCATACAAGATACTACGTTGTATATACGAGATAGTAGGCCAAATATATCAGATAGTAAGTGAAATATACAAGTTATTAAGTTGAATAAATGAGTTATAAAGTCTTTTGTACAAGTAACCAATTTGTATGTACAAGATATGAAGTCGATATTTAGTTAAATGTACAAAGTATGTTGAATATACGGGATAGTAAGTCATATAATTGACTAAATATAAAAGAAATTGGGCAGCTCAGAGCTTCTGTAAAGCACGCATATTGACAAATATACAATATATTAAAGCTACTAAAACTAAGATATGATTACACAAGCTCTACTGACACTACTTAATAGGTAAAGGGATTTTGTATTTACTCTTATATAACATTTAGTGTTAGTTATAACCTTGTAATAAGGTTACAAAAGATTCTGAAGAAAACTTCACTGTAGCAATTGCATTGACTAATTAGTCTTTGTCATTCATTGAATACATGTTCTGATAACATTTTGTTTGTTTCATGTAATATTTTTCATCGATAAGGGAATGTAGGTGTGCAGCATTATGTTGTGGCCTTGGGGTAATATTTAACCATGGCTCTGACAAAACTTTTTCTTTGTTTCCTATTTTTTCACAAATATTTCTCAAAGTGGGATTTTACATCCCGTTCAACAGCCAATAACCATTAAAACTGTTGCAATGATAAACATAATGGTGTAAAAGTTTGACATGTAAAGTAACAGGAAATATGCGAGATCTGGAGGTCACTAAAACCCTACAGGGATATGTAAACTTGATATGCTAGTAGATGGGTGACCTCTATACAAGTTAAGTATCACAGACAAAGAAATTGCCTGTACACTGGCATCAAAGCATGACTTTGTAACTCGTGGGAATGACTTCATATATTGTGGTAATGACTTGCTATCTTGTGGTAACGACTTGCTAACATGTGGGAATGACTTAGTATCTTGTGGTAACGATTTTTTCTAACTTGTGGGAATGACTTTCTAAGTTGTGGGAAGAAGTTAGTATCATGTGGTAATGACTTCCTAACTTATAGGAATGAGTTAGTATCTTGTGGTAATGACTTTCTAACTTGTGGGAAGAAGTTAGTATCCTGTGGTAATGACTTTCTAACTTGTGGGACTGAGTTAATATCTTGTGGTAATGACTTTCTAACTTGTGGGAATGAGTTAATATCTTGTGGTAACAACTTTCTAGCTTGTGGGAATGACTTAGTATCTTTTGGTAACGACTTGCTATCTTCTGGGAATGACTTGCTAACTAGTGGAAACGACTTGCTATCTTGTGGGAACAACTTGATAACCTGTGAGAACGACTTAGTATTTTGTGGTAATGACTTTGCTAACTTGTGGGAACGAGATAAAAATGACAAGAAAACAGTTTTATGTACCTTCCTGGGCTCCGTAATCTTGCTAGTGGTAGCTTGTGGTTTGCAGAAAAGTTTGATCCCTGCTCGAAAATTAATAAGGAGCAATCATGGATGCTGTCCTTCGATAGCTATTCTGTTTAATTTTCTGTGCATAGACCTAACTGTATTATTAAGATTTGGTAACAAAAGCCAATATTTAAAACTATATGCACAATATTGTGATGTAACACTGCAAAGGGAAATTATACTTGTCTAGTGTATGAACTCATGCCAACATGTGAACCTCATGCCAACATGTACTCATGTCTGTCCAGGAATTTATGTATTCCCCAGGATTTGATAATTTGTTAGTAATTTTATGCAAACAAGTTATGTAATTTTGTGATGTGTCTGATACAGCAGAAGAAAATGTGATGACATTCTTAGGATTGATTCATATTACTATCTGAATCCATTATATTTTAAAGGCTTTTCCTATTTGGGGATGTTTGTAATATTGGTTAAATTTTAAGACAATAACAATATATATGTTAATCAAAGCATGGTGGACTCCAGTCTGGGAAGAGATATGCAACCTATCAAAGTAGTAAATAGATGCCAATGTCGTGTGAATGCTTTAGGGTCTTTTCAAGAACAAGCTACTACCCATTTCTTCACATCCACATACCACAGTGAATTCGTCCTTTGATACCCAAAGCACTCAAAGTGTTTATCAGGAAAATTTATGCAATGTGAAATGTCTGATGAAAAGTTGAAATTTGTGAAAGAAAAATTAAATGTTTTTTATGTAAAAGATATCCAGGGTAACTAAATATTCGCAATGAATTTTCTAGAATGTTCCAGGATCCCTGTTACGGGATACTTGAATTGTGTCATGCATGGCTACCAAACCATACTCTTACAACAGTCCAGCAAAACAGCCAGCAAAAAAATACATTTTTTGAGATGATGAAGGCATTTGGAATGCGAACTTAAGAGCTAGATCAGAAGAGTATGCAAGTGAAAAAAAAACACATTATTTAAATTTTAATTTCAACCTTAACAAATCAATTCACTTCAGGTGAGAAAATTTTTTGCAAACAGTTTCAAGTTATTGGATAATAAAAAATAGTAACCTTTGGTAATTCAGCTTTAATATAGTATTTTATAATTTAATGAACAATTACAAATGATTTGCTTTTTTGTTTGTGTACAAAAATATATTTAAACCAACATTGTTTCACTTTAGATTTTGGGGGCATTGTATCAGTAACCAGAAAACAAGGTACTGGTCAAATGCGAAGGTCCATTCCAAAAATTTTCATATCCCTCGCAAATTACCATTTGTGACACATGGTCAATTAATTAACACACTAATGATTAAAAGGGGTTGGGTAGGAAGGCTGAAAGAAATACCAGGCTGGAATACCAATATGTTATTATATCTTTGGATAATACTCTGGACACTTAGGATTTATCAAAGTCACTCCATAGAGATTTCCTTCCATATTCAATAAAGTACAAATTGTGTTAACGTAGACCATGTGAATGTTTGTCGATAGGACCTTGGAGGCTATTGTTTTGTGGTCTCAGACTTCTACTTTAAGAATACTGGGGCCTTCTAAATATCAAAACCGGGACATTTCTTCACTTTTGAGTCTAGTTTTGACATACATCTATTGTAGTGGATTGTGGGGAAATACCGCAAAAACAAAATTAAATTAATTAATAATAAAACAGAAAAGAGCAACATGGCTAATTGCAAAGTGTAAACCCAAAAGTGAATCACTGTCTATGTTTAAGAAACTAAACATTCTGAAATTTACAGATCTAGTTTTTTTAGCAATGCTGTCATAATGTATAAGATTAGCTATAAACAGGTGCCAATAAACATAAAATCAATGGTTACAAGTGCTAGTGATGCGCACCATAATAATACCAGGCAATATAGCCAACACCATATTTTAAAATATAAAACTGAAATTAAAAGATCATTATTTAAAATTGTTGGTTCAAAGATATGGAATTGCCTTAAAACTAAAATTAAGCAACTCACAAATTCTGTAACTCACCAAATTCTTTTAAGCTAAAATTAAAGAAAAATATATTAGAAAATCACTGAAGTAGGTACATGACATTATTATACACTTCTAAATAAGTTGTGTGATCAAAATTTTAGGTTACAACATTGTAAAAGCAACTTGCTTCCATTGTTATATTTCAGTGTATTTTTTGGTAAGTTTATGCTTGTTTGTCTACACTTAAACAACTTATTTCTTCTTCTTCCACAGGACATATAGTCCTATGGCTGATGTAAATAACATTTATAAGGGAAAAGAGGGGGCACCTGGGTAGGGGGTGCCATGAGAGGGCATATGCTTCATACAAACATGTTGATGCCTGCTGGATGGAGTGTGGGGAATGCCCAAATGTAATATAGTTCTTGGCTTCTGCGCCTATTTGTGGTATTTGGGTTTATTGTATCCCCCATCCAATGTAAGATAATAAACTCCATATGTTTCACAGAATGATCTTTCTGACTAAAATGTCTGGAGACAGGAGTGGATTTATCAGTAGAGAATTTCTGGACACTTGAATGGTGTTCATACATTCTATTTCTGAATGGTCTCTTGGTTTCACCAATGTACTGGTGGCCACATTTTTTACAGTTAATGATGTAAATTAAATTGCTGAGTTCACAGGTAACTCTATGTTTGGGTGGTAAGTGTTTACATTTAAACACTTGGTTAGAATGAAAGCTAGTGATCTGGTCAACTTTCTTGATTCTAGGACAGTAGGTGCATTTACCTAATCTTGTGCAGACAGGTAAGTGTATTGATTTCTTAGTTTCAATACTGGGTGTGGGGGGGGGTACAAGATAGTGCTACTGGTGAGGATATCCCTGAGGTTAGGCAGGCGCCTGAAACCAATGAGTGGTTTGACATTAAAGATCTGAGTGAGTTCCTCAGAATTTTGGATTATGTTCCAATTGTCCCTAACCAGTGACCCAATAACAGGATTTCTGGGATTAAATTGAGTGACCATGAATGGCGCCTCATTGTTTTCTTTAGAGACAGTATTCAACAATTCATCCTGATTAAATTTTCTAGCCCTAAGATAATGCCTTTTGAGGCTTTGGAATGGGTACCCTCTATTCAAATAGAAGCCAGTGAGTTTTTTGGCGTTTGCCTCAAAGTCAATGTCCAGGGTACAGATCCTCCTGAGTCTTAGGTACTGACCATAGGGTCCTTTGGTGAGGACACTCTGGGGATGGGCTGAGCTGTGTTCCAGGTACAGATGAGTGTCTGTGGGTTTATTGAATAGGGTTGTGATAAGCCCTCTGTTGGAATCAAATTTAACAGTTGTGTCTAAGAAGTCAATGTGAGTGTAACTCATCTCATGGGTGAATTTGATAGTTGGGTGCAAGGAGTTCAAGTAATCAATGAAGTTTTTCAGTGATTCTTCTCCATGGGTCCACACCATGAAACAATCATCAATGAACCGTTTCCAGGTGAGTGGTTTCAATGGGAAACCTGCTAAAGCTTTGGTCTCAAATCGATCCATAAACAGATTAGCATAGTTAGGTGCAAGTGATGTGCCCATAGCTGTGCCTCCAGTTTGTAGGTAATGGTCCCCATTAAATGTAAAGCTCATACTGTGAAGTACTAATTTGAGTAGATCCAGAATAAATGATGCTATTGGGGTTTTGGTGGGGTCACTTCTTAATTTCTCAGCTACAGCCAGAATACCTTCATGGTTAGGTATATTGGTATAGAGAGAAGAGACATCCAAAGTGCATAATATCGCTCCTTCAGGGATGGGTCCCAAGTCTTTAATTTTCTTAATAAAGTCTTGGGTGTCTCTGATGTAAGACTTGGTATGGGGGACATATTTTTTAATATGTTCATCCACCAGTTTACTGATTCTGCTAGTGGGGTGATTTACCGAGCTGCAGATGGGTCTGCCTGGGACTCCCTTTTTATGAATTTTTGGTAGCATATAAAACCTAGCCTCAGTGCAATCTACTGGGTTTAAGTGGTCAAAGTTTTTATCTGAGATAAGACCTTTTTGTTTCATCAATGTAAGAGTTTTGGTAACATTGGTGGCTATCTCTTGAGTTGAGTCATGGCTCAATTTTGTATAAAATTGGGTGTCACTCAATTGTCTATATCCTTCTCTCAGGTAATCAGTGGTGTTCATGACTACCACTGCTGATCCTTTGTCAGCTTTCTGGATGACAATTTCAGGGTTATCTGAGAGTTCTTTAAGGCTTGACATTTGTTCCCGTGTCAGGTTAGGTTTCCTGGCATGTTTAATTTTGCTATTTAGAAGGCCAATTTTAAAAGATCTTTGGAAGATATCAAGGGATTGATGGACCCTTGATGGTTTCCATGTACTCTTGTTCACAAATTTGTTGTGTATATCATGATAAGGGTTAGTTTCTTCATCCATGTTTTCAGCCATGAAATTGATTAGATCAATTTCATTTTCTGATAAATGATCAAAATGTTGGTTGTCATTGTAAAAGTGAAATTTAAGGCACAGTCTTCTGTGAAATTCCTTAAAGTCAGTCCAAATTTTTGCCTTATTTGGTGGACCAGGTGTGGGGCAGAAGGTAAGTCCTTTTTGTAGGGCTTGTACTTGGCTTTCTGTTAAGGTGATGTCAGACAGATTAATCACTGTGTGACCTATGTGGCTGTCCATAGTTTTCCCTTTGGGGAGTATACCAGGTGGGGCAATTTTGGCCTCATCCTGAATGTGTTTCAGAATATCATTAAAGTTAGAAGTTGCCATCATGTTAATGTGGAACTTCAGAAATGGTGAGGGTATTTCTATTAAGGTGAGATATTCCTATCCGCTTTGAGCCTCTAATATATAGAGGCTCATCCGCTATGAGCCGTTTTTTAGAGGCTCAGCCGCTTTTAGCCAATATTAGGAGGCTAAAAAGGTTAAAGGTGGTTGACAAACAAAACCCTTGATGAGGTAAAGGTCCAGATAATAGCATATAATATTTCATATTTTATTAACATAATTATATACAGTATGCATAACTAAAATACACATAAAAATTGGAGATCATGGTAGAATAAATAGACTATTTGGATTTATTCTGGATGAGTCTAGAGAGTCCACTTAACAACATGGTGAGCTGTTTGTTTGGATTCTGTGGTCTTCTTCCCTGCTTGGCCTTCTTATTAGGCTTAGAAGTTTTCTTCTGCTGTTGAAGAGTGGGCTTCAGTTTTTTCTGAAGAGTAGCAGGAGCTGCTGACTGGAATTTGGTACTGAGGGAGTCCTTGATTTCTTTAAACTGAGCTTGATCTAGTATTGTTTCAAGTTCAGCCAGAGTCCCTTGGATTTCACCTTTAATACTTGAGTATTTACGGTTCATTTCTTCTGTCCAGAGCAAGGTCAGGTCTCTCTTGCATTTAGAAGTAAGGTCCACCCATTTCTGCTTGAATGATGCATCTGAGCTCTCAGGTGGGGAGCTTCTGAAGTTACACTGTGCTGGGAAGGAACCACTCTTCAGACTGCTTTTCACAGAGTGGAGGTTGGTTGCCAGGTTAAGTTTTTTCCTGTATAAGTTCTTAGCCCTGAGGTAAAGAGGCTTAGCAGCAGGAGGGTATTGTCCTCGGCTATCAGGAGATGTGGCTGGAGACATAACTCTTTTTCTCTTTGTGCCCTTTCCTCTGGTGGAGACCGGGTCTTTGAGTCTGTTGGCTACATCCTGCAGTAGAGAGGTAGTTTCACTGCTGACACTAGTGGTGGTGATTGGTGTTCCACTTGTAGGAGTGTTGAAAGCACTAGAATCCTTAACTTCCAGATTCTGAATGTTGGCAGACAAGGCTGTGTCACTTTCACTCATGTTTACCCAGCGAATAATAAGAATAATATAGCTGTGTGGAGTGACAAAAGCAGTTACCCAATTAACCTGCCTTATATTGACCAAGTGTTGTTTGGTAATATTTCAAAATTATTTTGTAATTTATCATCAGAGGCTGAAAATTTCATCCAATTTTGCCCATGAGGTGCAAAAATCTTATCCGCTATGAGCCGACGGATCTATCCGCTTTTGAGCGGATTGAGCCTCCTAAAAGAGGCTCAGGAGGATAAAATACTAAAATATGGTGTTTTTGGCATTATTTAAATTTTTAATTAAATAATGATCCCAAAATTAATTTTTTCTTTCTGTGGGATGTCTTATGGATGGATAAGAACACAAACATAAATAATTTAAAACGTTCATAAGTTCCAAATTATAATAAACTACTCATACTCAATTATGGTTTTAATGGTATGAATATTAAAGCCTTGTGTAGGCTTACAAAGCGCCTTAAAAGACAATTATGGTGAAGTTGGTCAACATTGTTAAGCTGGTTCAACCAATAATCTCCTGGTGTTGAGATCTGGTCAAAAAAGTGGTTGCCCAGTGAGATATTGATTGCACTCAAGAGGATTACCCCTATTTGCAGGTCCTTGAGTGTGGAGTTTGGCGTGAGCAGGGACTCAATTGCGTGTGCGTGATTGTACTGCAGGTATTGTTAGGAGATTTATGGTCTCAAAGTGCTGGGGTTTGATTGCACCAGCTTGTGAATGAGAACTTGGATGATTTTAATAAAATCACAGACTAAACAATAGGTTAGTGACCAATTAATACAAGATGTGTACATAAGTCTGTGATTTTATTAAAATCATCCAAGTTCTCATTCACAAGCTGGTGCAATCAAACCCCAGCACTTTGAGACCATAAATCTCCTAACAATACCTGCAGTACAATCACGCACACGCAATTGAGTCCCTGCTCACGCCAAACTCCACACTCAAGGACCTGCAAATAGGGGTAATCCTCTTGAGTGCAATCAATATCTCACTGGGCAACCACTTTTTTGACCAGATCTCAACACCAGGAGATTATTGGTTGAACCAGCTTAACAATGTTGACCAACTTCACCATAATTGTCTTTTAAGGCGCTTTGTAAGCCTACACAAGGCTTTAATATTCATACCATTAAAACCATAATTGAGTATGAGTAGTTTATTATAATTTGGAACTTATGAACGTTTTAAATTATTTATGTTTGTGTTCTTATCCATCCATAAGACATCCCACAGAAAGAAAAAATTAATTTTGGGATCATTATTTAATTAAAAATTTAAATAATGCCAAAAACACCATATTTTAGTATTTTATCCTCCTGAGCCTCTTTTAGGAGGCTCAATCCGCTCAAAAGCGGATAGATCCGTCGGCTCATAGCGGATAAGATTTTTGCACCTCATGGGCAAAATTGGATGAAATTTTCAGCCTCTGATGATAAATTACAAAATAATTTTGAAATATTACCAAACAACACTTGGTCAATATAAGGCAGGTTAATTGGGTAACTGCTTTTGTCACTCCACACAGCTATATTATTCTTATAAATAACATTTATATATATCCCGTATATATCCCCTATAGTATTGTCATTGGTTTACCTCCTAACATAATCAAGGTACATACCGTTCACCACTTTTCCCATTTATATACATAGAAACAGAAAACGGTAAAGCACCCACTTCCGTTTTACTGTTTTACTGTTTTGGAACAGTTAAAGGGTTAGATACTTTATTTTATTTTCTAGCAAATCAATAAGAAATGTGTAAAGCACCTTTTAGCAGTTAATATGCAGTAATAAAGCAACAATGAATATAAGGCCATTTGCCGTTTAATGCAATACCTTTTTACTCTTTTTCTATTTTTGCCCCATTTTGTCTTTGGAGGGGGGAGGGGAACTGAGCGGGAGGGAGGGGGGGGGGCAGCCACGTGCTGGAAAGACTTGTGGTTATACTTTAAAAGCTGATGACGTCACTCATGTGAGTGATGTCACAATACAGTCTGCCATTCATGCATGTTGAACTGGATTGGGTCTGTGAACATTTCAATGTAACTTTCATATAGTCATTTTATGTAATTTGTTTGTTTTAAAGAGACCTTATTTTATACAAATGTTGGTGGTTTTTAATTTTTTAGAGAATAAATACTTTTAAAATCAGAGGCATTCACTAACATACAAAGAAATAACATAAACCAAGCATTACTAATTATGAGGTAAAATACGATATTCATAAGATTTTGCATACATTTTATTGTAGTTTTAGTTTTTATTTTATTTAAGGAAATTACTTGCATATTTGATGAGACATATCATTATTTTGAATACCAGAGGAAAGTAAGGCAAACTTTAATTAATTTTGTTTTCTTTATGGATGTAGTTTAATATCACAAAATGAGGAGAGGTGTTGTTAAAATCACTTTCCAAAACTATAAAACTATGATAATTTTTGGAATATTTTTGAAAGATTAACACCTGTGAACAGCCTTAATATTTTGTTTGATATTTCCCCGACCCTTCCCGACTCTTGTCCCCCGACCTAGGCTCCGCCCCCTTGGTAACCGGCTTGTCTTACTGGGCGTTCACACTATGAAATGAACCCGGGTTGACACAGTTTGAACCGGATTGGAGACTAGTGTGAATGCTCACAATCCGGGTTGACAAGGGTAAATCTCAACCCCACTCAAGAGGTGGATTGAAGCAGATTGAAGCAGATTGGTTCTACCCCCTTTGTAGTGTGAACCCTCTCAGTCCGGGTTGACAAGGGTTGAGTGCACTAGTAATGTAAACAATTGACTTATTGCCTTGCAAAAATTGCTTAACTTATAATAATGTGTCAAAATATGTACCTTAATCCTTTGATGGCAAGAATTACTAATTGAAAGAAATACCACCCAAATTGATATTGTATGGTTTCTACATGAGTGCAATTTGGTGTAAAATGTATATTTATGAATATAACATAATTGAATAAGCTGGTATATCCATAACAATTGCAATTATAACTTGCCAAAAGTTTTGCAATCTTTAGCACAAAGAATTTGTGCTTGATATAAAATAGTTACTAAACAACTGAATCAATTATATTAGATATATAAGTTGTCTTTTGCAACTTAAGAACGTTTCATTTGCAGTCCATTCCCAACATGATGTGAGGTAAAAATATGATAAAAAATTGTGTCAAGAATGACAAAGAAACATAGCAAGTGATGATAGTTTTGAAGACAACAGATAGTGAACGTCCACATGTATGCTTCAAGTAATTGAGAAACCTTAAAAAGGGGTTTATTTTGTTACATAATAAACAAATTCTCGGCATATTTCACCAGGGCATTTTTTAAAGAAAAGTTGACAAACTATTTGGATCCAATCACAATATGTTATTTTTCACTGTGAAAACTCATAAGCAATTTTTGGGAAAAAAGAGGATCAAGTGTCAACCAATCAACAAATATAAAACTAGTTCACCATTAAATATTTGGATTCCATTATGTGACCAGAACTGCAGAAATTGGAGCATAAAAGGCAGCAACAAGATTTCAGAGTTTCTATTTTTCAACACAGAAGCATACCAGTGCAGGGATTGCAGTTAGTGAGACCAGCACTCTGTATCAATAGATCTCTGAAGATTAAGAGCTCTAGCCGACTTCTATTGTCTTCACAGCTAGTTCTTCTCAGAACTCTTTCAGACCTCTGTTAGTTTTGCTAACAATAGACCCCTGCTTGATCTCAGCATACACTTGTTATGTTCTTTTCAGAACATACAGCTCAAGTACTCTTCAACCAAATTTCAACACTAGCCCTCTCTTTCTACATAATCTTTACTAGTCACTCTCTCTTGTCCATCTTCTCAGTCCCATTTTTTTTTCATTTTCCTCACCCCACAGTATTGCAAGTTAAGTACTGCTCATTTGCAGTCCATTTCCAACATGAGGTGAGGTAAAAATATGGTTAAAAATTATGTCAAGAATGACAAAGAAACAGTGCACATATATGCTTTACTTAATCAAGAAGCCTGAAAAAGTGTTTTTATTTGGTTAAGTAAAAATAAAATTTATTTCAGGAAAGGAATCAACCAATCAACAAATCTAAAACTAGGTTCTAGTGAATATTTGGATCCCATCACGTGACTAACATGTCAAAATATATTTATTTTGTTATTTCAATCACAATTTCCACGTTTTTGCTTTGATATTCATAAAAAATATAATCAATGTATGTCTGCTTCAATTTATGAACGAACAAGTCATTTAAAATATAAAATTTTCATTAAAAATGTTATATCCTGTGGAAAAAAGCAAAGGAGAGATGTGCTTCAAGTAATCTCCCAAGTGACAATGAAAAGCTTACGATAATGAGTGATTTAACCCGCCGAAGGCGTGACATCAGCTGAGATGATGTCTTTTACCTGACTTGTTCTTACCTTATTTGAAGTCGCTTGGCTCCTTGGCTGAAGCGGTTGGAAGCAGGGCTGAGTCTGCTTGGGTCTTGTGACTGTGGTAGTCGGTCAGGGGGGTACAGGCTGTGTGGTTTCTCAGGTCGAGGCTGGTTGCTGTGGTCCCTCTGTGGGCTGTTTTATTCACCTGTAGATTGCAGGTTGGATGTTTGTTGGTGATCTGGATCTGAGGCTGTTACATCGTGTCCAGGATACCATCTAGGTGAGCTTGGAGCGAGGAGCCCTGATACCTGTTAAGGGCCTTGGCCCTGCAGGTGGACAGGTACTCCTGGATACTCGGTAGGTTGAGCCCTGCACGGAGTGTGCGAGTGGGAACTCTCCTAGGGTTCCAGGTGATGATCCTGAGGCATCTGTTCTGGATTTTTTCCAGGTCTTTGATGCTCTTCTTGTGGTCGTGGGTGAGGTGATACCCAGTCTCCAGTATGGGGCGAATCATGCTGAGGCAGAAAGTCCTCAGGCCCCTCTTGGGAACACCTTGGATGGTTAGGTGTCGTAGAGCTTCTGTTCTTGGGATGGCTTTTACCTTTATTTTCCTGATGTGGGCTGTCCTGGTCATCCTTCTGTCGAAGGTGGAGCCAAGGAGGGTGGCTTCATCTGTAGTCCTGATGTAGCTGTTCCTAATTTTCACTGGTAGATCGACAATTGTACGTTTGTTGTTGACCTGTACCAGCTGGGTTTTCTTGGGGTTCAGTTTAATGAACCAGGTTACGCACCAGTCCTCAAGGCTGTCGATCTGCCTTTGCAGATCCGCCCTGAGGTAGTTCTTGTTGCGATGGCTTGTGTAGATGGCTATGTCATCCGCATACTGTGTGCACTGGCATCGTGGACTCATGGGGATGTCATTCACATACAGAATGAAGAGTAGTGGACTCAGGATGCTGCCTTGAGGGGTCCCTGCCAGGAGGTGAACCTTGTCTGAGAGGTTAGTTCCTGTCTTCACTTGTATGGTCCTGTCCTTTAGGAATGACGCAACCATGCGTAGGAGGTCAGGCGGGATGCCTTGTTGGTGTAGTTTCTTGAGAAGGCCATTGTGCCAGACGGCATCAAAGGCTTTCTCAATGTCGATCAGCAGAAGTGCTGTGATCCTCTTGGTGTTCCTGGCCTTCATCAGGTACTGGTTGATGATGTGGATGTGCTCGTTGGCTTCCTTCTGGGGCTGGTATGCCCTTTGCCACTTGTTGATGAGGTCGTGGTCATCCGCGAATTCTTGGATTCTGGTGGCGATGACCTTCTCGAATAACTTCCCGAGGCAGTTTAGGAGACTGATAGGTCAGTAGCTTGTGGCTAAGTCCTTTGGCTTCTGTGGCTTGGGGATCATGCTCCCTATGGCGTGCTTCCACTGGATTGGGAAATACCCGCGTCGGAGGCAGAGGTTATAGATCCTCGAGATTGCTAGAAGTCCGTCTTCAGGCAGGTTCTTCAGGGCCATGTAGGGGATTGTGTCCTCCCCTGGGCTGGTGTTGTTTCGGCAACCTTTCAGCAGACTTGTGACCTCCACCAGTGTGATCGGCCTTGAGTATCCATCCGCCCCCGGTCTGGGGGGATCCAGGATGTCGAACAGGTGTTTGTTGTCATCCACCCACTGATCGACCTCGGCCTTGTGGTTGTGGTCAAAGTGGGTGTCCTGGTGTACCCTGTGTACCCCTGACAGGTGACGGGCGAAGACGTCGGCAGTGGCCTTGTCGGAGACGGTCTTTCGGTCTGTTGCCGGGTCTTTTAGCTGTGGCGGCTTCTGCTTCTTGGCGGGGTTGGTCAGCCTCTTCAGGTCCTTCCAGAAGGTGGGGTTCGTGCCAGGGTCTAGTGACTCGTACTTCTCCTGAACCTGATTGTGTCTCTCCTGGGCCAGCCGAGCCTTGATCTCCTTGATCAGTTGGCGGTGGGCCTGTCGGAGGGGCAGGTAGTCAGGGTGCTGCCTGATTTCCCATTGGAGTTCATGCTTCAGTTGAATCCTCTCTCTGAGTCCTGGGCTGATTCGTTGGAGTCCTAACCTGAACTTCCTGACTGGGCAACTCTCATGGAGGCTTGTGGCTATGGCAGTGGTTAGGGCACTGATGTGTGCATCCAGTTCCTCTGTCGGTGAGCCGTCTCCGGGTTTCGGTAGGGTTGAGATCTTTGCTGAGGTCAGTTCACGGAACTTTGTCCAGTCACACTCCTTGAGGCTCCTGATGGTCCATACTGGATGGTCCCTGACGCTGGTCCGGACTTTCAGCCGTACTGGGCAGTGGTAGGTCGTTTCACCAAAAATCTCCCAAGTGACAATGAAAAGCTTCTGCTTGTTGCTGCCTTTTATACTGCAATTTTGAGCTTCTGGGAAAGACCCTATTCTCATGAAGGTAATAAACTTGTTGTAGTTCTGGTCATGTGATAGGATCCAAATATTTACTGGTGACCTAGTTTTAGATTTGTTGATTGGTCGACACTTGATCCTCTTTTTTCCCAAAAATGGCTTATGGGTTTTCACAGTGAAAAAAAAAATCTTGTGATTCCATTCAAATAGTTTGTCAACTTTTTAAAAAAATGCCCTGCTGAAATATGCCAAGAATTTGTTTATTATGTAACAAAATAAACCTCTTTTCAAGGTTTTTCAATTACTTGAAGCATACCGTGGATCTTCACTATCCGTTAACTTCAAAACTATAATCACTTGCTATGTTTCTTTGTCATTCTTGACATAATTTTTAACCTTATTTTTACCTCACATCATGCTGGAAATGGACTGCAAATGAGCAGTACTTAAGTTACAAAAGACATCTGCTTAGATAGTATTTATAAATCTTACATTAATTATATACTGGCAGTAATTATGTACTGAAGTCACTTCTGTTTGATTCTCCTTGAATCGGCAACCTTAAAGTCATTCACAAGTAGTTATTGTTTAGATTTTAAGGCCATCTTGAAGTATACATCTTTCAAGGTCCAAATAGCATCTAAGAACTAATTATAACTAAAATTTATCAAATATATATTTTTTTAATTTTAGCCCTGCAAGTGGTAGCCTTAAAGTTGCTATAATAGACTTATTGCCTGGAATTTAAGGTCACCATAAAGTTGGAATACTCTCCATTCTTTGTGTCATCCATGTGCCCAATATTAATGAAATTCATCAAGCAGTTTTGAAACAATTCATTTATTTGACAACATAAACTCTTTAAAACCCCTCCACATGTGTAAATTGTGGGTCATGGCCTTCACTTCCTTCACTTAATAAGCTGTGGAGGCCAAAATATACCATAAACAGTCAAAGGGAAAAAGGCCGTTTTCTGTTTCAAACCCTGACCCTGATACAGTTTTTCTAATTATAAAGAGTCAATAGGAAAAGGGTAAGAATACAGTATTTCAAACCCTTAAAACAGTAAAACAGTAAAACGGAAGTGGGTGCTTTACCATTTTCTGTTTCTCTGTTTATAAATGGGTAAAGCAGTGAACGGTATGTACCTTGATTTAACATCAGCATGTTGGCCTTTTTTCTCATGGTTTTATAGATTTCTATTTATAGCTCCTTTATTATTTTTGTAAAACTTTTAGGGTTGTTAAGGGGGTTTATACTTTTAAAACCTAGCATCTTTACACTGTGTTAGACTAAAAATGACCCTTTAAAGATCCTATTTGGTTGGAGGTCAGAATGTCAAATAAATTTATAGGATATCATGGGCTGGGAATCTTATTGATGGTAACAATTTTAACTTTGACCTCTGCTTTAAGGTCAAAGTATTGTTTGCTTGATCAATTTATTATTGGTGCTAGTGGTTAGAAATTTCGACAAAAACCTTTAGTAAATCATTGGCTATAAATCTTTAGAAGAGTAGAATTTGGCATTTACCTCTTGCTTCCAGGTCAAACCAGATTTTACTGTCCCGGACTTGGCTTGGTGCAGGTATAAAGTACA
Source organism: Sabellastarte sp. h YS-2021 (assembly GCA_964017235.1). Taxonomy (NCBI): domain Eukaryota; kingdom Metazoa; phylum Annelida; class Polychaeta; order Sabellida; family Sabellidae; genus Sabellastarte; species Sabellastarte sp. h YS-2021. The sequence continues at coordinate 69,985,327 of OZ024938.1, forward strand.
GGACAGGACCAACAACCAGATTCTTCAAGATCCAAGTTAAGACTTACAAGGACCCCTAAAGAGCTACAGAGTTTATGACTTTCAAAGTTAGGATTTGAACACATAACCTTAGACATGGTACAACTATAGTGTACTCACTTTTTGGCTTGTAAACAGTCTAATTCAAGAACTTGAAAATCAAATGAAACTAAACAAAAATCAAAAACATTTACTTAGTCCCACTATATATGGTAAGAGTCACTCACTTCAGCATATGAATTCATTATGCAGTATTTTACCTTCATACTGGGGAATAAAGAGTGGGAAACCATCTGCATTTATTCCCCAAAAGCCATTTTCTTAGGCTAAGTTTTACAATTTCGTCTATGAAACACTGTCAATTTTTCGCAAATGATAGTTGGACCTTAATGACAGGATGTAATACATACCAGGTTGCCTGAATCCATCTCCCAACATGTCTCAGGTCTGACTATTTTTCAGCATGATCAAAAGTGAAAAATGTGTATGGCACGGCCTCTTATGGGCCTGCAGTGGCAGTTTGACCTTACCTTAAATCACTTTGGGTATTTCATGCATGGTTTCTAGGGTTCAAATCAATGGCAGTATTGAAAACACCAATCGAGTATTGGTTCCACTTTATTGAACCCACGTTTGGGGTTCTTCTTTCATATTACAAAAACAGTCAATGAGAATACATGTGAAAATTTAAACCCACCAACCCACTAGTGACACAAGTACAGATCTCATAAGTCTTTGCACCCCTTTGGCTTAACCTCCCTTATGGGTGTATTATGGTTATTTTTGTACCCAGGGCATTACCTTGATCCAGTTTTGAGAGTTCTCTGCAGATTGATATGAATCTGGGCATATCTTGGATAACCTTTCGTCCATTGAGATGGATCTCCTGAGACTGATCCACTCAGGGGAGGTCTCCTTAAGTGGTTTGATGTAGCTCTTTACGATTGTAATTAGGCGGGCGGCCCAGACCAACTCTGGTTACTCCCTCTCGGTTAGACCAAATTTCTTAAGGTGGAAATGATTTCTGAAATAGGTAGGTTTTAGGTCGACTTTTGAAACAGGAAAGATTTGGAGCAATGCAGATATCATGTGGAACATCATTCCATAACTTTGGGGCATCATATGAGAAACTGTTGTTGAAGTGGACCTTTGATTTATGGATGCAAGCACAATAATGAGGAACCTGGAGGAACAAATTTTTGGGGTCTTGTGACCCCATTAACTCCATCCACTCATGGGAGATCTCCTATATCTGGACTGATGTGACGCTTTCTGATCTTGGATCCCTTTTGGTTTGATCCCAACATAAATTGGCAATGCTTACTATTATGAACAACAAGTGACCAAGATTACTAACATACTAACAGGATGATAACTGAAGAACAATGAACTGTTATATATGTCATACCTTTTTATGGTAAATGTGGTTGTGACTACTATGGTATTATTTGCTGGGTATATATATTTATTTATGTTTTAGTGTTGGTGTTTTAAAATTTGTCACCACACATTTTAAAATCTTTCTTTTCAGGGCATTAAAGTGCATGTTTTAACTAATATGCAAAATAAATTTCTCACATGTGTTTTACTGGCTTTGTGTACATCATACCCAATAGCTACTGAATTACTGGGTTTGAATCTTCAATGAGTCTTATCTGAGCATGACCTTCAAGCTTGACCTTTAAACCAAGAGGCAAACTGTTAAGACAAGCTGTAAAGACAAACTGTCATGTTTTTGATGGTCATGATAAGCCGCAGTGACATCCTGAATGGATTGGAATGGTGTCCATACTCACAGCAACTTCGCTGATTCATTTTTAAGCGCGAGCTCGCGCTTCTACAGATCACCTTTTTTTTTTGTCTCCGGACTTTGATGAAATTTACCTCTGTACTCTGAATTTACCCCTTTTGCTCTCCAGTAGCTACAAGGAAGCATGTCCTTTTGATTTCTTCATATACATATGTCCTTCTGTCTCCACACTTTCATGACACGACAACACTGCAGTAGTTAAAAGGACACATGTCCTTTCAGGTTTTGCCCATACATACGTCCTTTTGTCTCTGAAGTTTCATGACCTTTACAACCCCTTGTGAATTCTGAAGTTACCTCTCTTGCTGTCCAATGCCTAAAAGGACACATGTCCTTTTGCATTATTTCTATACATATGTCCTTCTCGCATTTCATGAGTTGTGACACAGAGTGATGACTGTTTCTCTGCTCACTGAAGTTAAGGTGAAATAGGCTATGTTAGTACTTGGATGGGTGACCAGTTGCAATTTCTTTGTGTCACGAGACTTTTGTAAATTCTACTGCACTACTCATGTCTCTGATGGCTTTGCGCTCGCGCTGGGGGACCAAAACACCTTTTGGCCTTGTTTCAGTCCAGATTGGCAGTGCAGTTGGAAAGATCACTATATAAACTCTTAGTTGCTGCAATTACTCGTTATTTGTCACTGTAAAGATGCCAAAATCACTTTCTAGAGAAGATCAGATACCTTTTTGTTTGAGTTAAATATTTTATTTTCAGTCTTATTTGCAGACAAAGGACACATCAGGAACATTTGAATGCAGGACTAGGACCTGCTACGCAGCCACCACATGCATCACCACCACGCAACTACCCAGATAATGAAGAAACCACCAACCCCTGGGTTTTGCCATGATAACGTTGCAAGAAAGATAAAGGATGTCACAACAAATTCTTGATTGAGTCAATACAATCTGACATTACAGTCTACCTTAAGCTTGTCAGGATGCACCCTGCAGTTTTTAATCTCATTCAGTAGATAGATCTCTGTCTGAAGAAGGAAGCCACCAATTTCAGGCAGCCTTTAGAAGTGGTCTGAAAGCTCACCCTGACACTAGCTACAGGAAAAAAGATACATATCATTGGGGTTTCACTGACGGGTGGGATAAAAACTACCTCATTCCTATGAGTTCACCTCATTCTATCAGTGACAGGAGCACAGATGAACTAAAACATTTAAAATACAAAGAGTTTCAATCCTCAGATTTATCTTATTTCCACGGCATCATAAAATATGGTTGTGTTGGCCTGATTTCTGTTCTTTGTTCATTAATATTTATGCATCTATGAGTAAAAAAATGTGATGTTATGGAATCCCGTGGGGTTTCAAACAATATTTTAATAAAAATACTGCTTGAAGATCAAATGAAATTCCTGAACAAAACTTATTAATATTCATGAATGCACAGAAAAAATATGAGGTCATGGAATTTCACGGGGTTTCATAACAAGAGAGAGGTTTAACACAATGTTTTAAAGGCAAGTAACATTCATTTCAACAACAGATACGTTACGTTTGAGGTGGATGTAGTTATTGAATAAAATAGATAGGAGTGAGTGAACATAAGAAAGCCAACCTATACAAAACACTAAAAATCACCTGATACACATCTATTTCTATTAAAAGTTGTAATAACTATTTTTATGTGTATGACAAGTTTATCCGGCATTCACAAAGATTTTACCCAAATGTAAATATTTTTAACATTTGTAAAGTTCTGCATTTCATTCATAAGTATAGGACATATAAATTAAAACTGATGTTATTTACTTATACTTACTTATACTTGTTAGCTGTGACACTGATTTGGTGGATTAGAAACAAATAGTTCTACCGTTTGTTGTAGTTTGTCCATTTTTTCTATATTTTTTTCAACAGAAACTAGCTTTGTTTGCTGTGCTCCTGCAAATATCTCATGGCCAATCTAAGGGTTATATGAAAGTGTGTGCTCACAGAATTTGCTAAAATGAATTCCAGTTTAAGCAGATTTATCAGTAAAGAGAGTTCAAGCTTGAAATTTGTCATAAATATATCATGAAATCATATGTTTGAATTGTATAGAAGATAAAGATATATTAACAGATATACACTAGCACAGTAACACTGGATACAAGTATTTATTTTTTTATGTTTACAAATATAATAGCTTTAATGAAAACCCTCACCAAAAGATGAAGTCAAAATGTGTTGAGCACAATATTTTTATCAACCTGGCTAAGTCTATGGTTTAGTGATTATTGAATTTGTTTCTGGTGTTGCACCTTACAGTCTGCCTTGGAGTAGATTAAGCTCTCTAAAAGTATAGAATAAGTATAATAGGGTACATTTTTGTTCAAGCTACAACTTGTAAAGATATACAATGTGCAAAAACCTGTATCAGGCATATTGTTGAATTTGATCGCTTGAGAGGACAAAACTCACAATCTTGTCTCTCTGGCTGACATGTCTGTTCCTGTTTCTCAACCTATCCAAATCTGCAATCCTGACCATATTCATAGCCGGAGAGGTCATTTAAGACGTATTTTTCAAAATAATCATTGTTATCATACATTTTAAGCATTTTTTTCAGAACTTTAAAATTGATCATTTACGTGTGTTTATTATTATTATTATTTGGGGTTACTCGTTGCTTTCAACACTGTACAGGTCATATCATGATGGGTAGTTGAAAGGGCAGAGGAAACCAGTACATCCAATTTGCTAGGGTTCTGTACTGTAAACTACTGACCAACGGCAAGCAACTACCAGCTTTCCCAATTGAGGCCGTGACGGGGATCGAACCCAGCCTCAGAGGCGGGAGGCGAGAGAGTTACCACTCTGCCACCATGGCTCTCATTTGCTTGTGATTAATGATAACAGATTTGTTTGGTTGTATATTAATTATAACTTATCTTAATTTTACTACAATATCTATTGTGGCGCGACTGCTAATGTTGTTTACTTTCTTTTAAACATGTAGTATAATGATGTTTTATTTTTTGCAAATAAAGTATTAGTCACAGGAGTCCTCCAGTTACTGCAAAAGACTCGATGGTGCTTAGTGTTATGAATTATTTACACCAGCTGTAACAGACATGACTATTTCCATCCTTTTGGACACTCTACTTGTCTTTTACTTGGGACATATATAATGCGATAAACCAGTTTTGCTGCCATTTTCAAACAGCATTTTCCTACTCTCCATTATATTATAAATAGCTTTGGTGTTTACAATCTTCGTAAAAGTGGGACAGTGGGTATCCTGTTTCATTGATTTTCATTTTCTTCTGGTAGAATGAATCCCAATTGAAATAAAATTCCTATGATAATTATGTTTAAAAATGACACCACAATGTCAATATTTTATGTCTAGCTTAGTTTATTTAGCTCATAACAATGACTAGGCTTATATCTAGTGAATACTTTAGTGAGAGAAACAGAACTATTAATATTTGGTAGTTTGTTATTATGAAGTTGTAGAAAATCCGAATGTATTGTATATAAATTCTTAAAAAGATGCAGTTCTTTTGCTGCCATTCACAGGTTTTTGTAAAGGAAAACATGAAGATATTATTTAAGACTCCTGTTTGATCTTTGTATGCATTTCTCCTGAAATATTATCAAGAAATGAAGAAAAATGATACTGCACAGAATGTACCTAATGTTGGAGCAAGATAAAGCTTTTATATGTGGGAATTTGGACTGGTGTTACGGCGAGATGAAAGTAATATTGTCTAAGTAAACACAAAACAGTAAAGCTTTATTATGAGTGATTTATTTTCATGCAAAACAGTATAGAGTTTTGACCAGTGATTTATTTTCAAGTAAAATTAGTAAACAACTATGACTAGTTTTTTTTTCAAGCCAATATTAACGCATGGTGCATCATTCTCAGACAAAATCAGTAAAGATTATTAGCAGTGTTTTTTTACTGTGCTAGTAACAAATTTCAGAAACTCTTTTGAGACACAAGTGAAACATGGCTGAACTAGACTTGACTGGTCAGTTACTTACTGACAAAGAATTGTCAGATAAACTGGATGGTTTGTCTCAGGGAGTCACTTGTACAGTGGTGTCTTTAATGTGCAACATACTGGAACATTTACCAAATCTTAGAGAATACAGTTTGACAGTCTGGAAAGATTGAATGTCTCTTATAATAACATTGTAATTTTAGAACCAGAGAAGCTTCTCTGCAATATAAAAATGCTAGTTATATCTTGCAATCAGATCAGTGAGCTGGGTGATCTGAGTCAGTTTCAGAAACTTGAGCAGCTAATTGTTGGAAAAACAATATCTATTCCATTGATCCGCCAAAACTAGCAGTAGAATATAGAGGAGCTGTACATGAAGGAAAATCGTATTTACAAAGTTGGTGATCTCAGCAGGAACCAGAAGCTTGTCAGTCTGAATCTATTGAGGAACCAAATCACAGACATAGATTCATCAAATCTACCCCAAAATACTGAGGAATTAGATATGAGCAATAACCAACTTAGTCACGTGACAGATTTCAATGATCACAAGAAGCTCACCACACTAGATTTGACAGGAAATAACATCATGACAATAAATGGTGGAGAAGATCAACACTGAACAACCCATACAACCTGAAAGAGAAGTGCTTAAAAGTGGCCTGGAGTTTGTACAGGGTTACTTTAAGGACATGATCCCGTCAAAAAGAGGGAAGGATACCAGAAAATTGTATGTTTTACATGATAGTGATTTTATGTAAATTTTTATGGTGTTAATCAGTAATGAAGAAAGCCAGGAATAGTCTATGTCATGCTTCTTTTAGACAGCTTTCAACAGTGTACTACTTCATAATTTAAGATGTATTTGAAATGACATCCAAAATTATTCCTCTTTATAATTAAGCAATAAATAAAATCAATGGACATAATGGGAACATGATATTACAACATTCAGATAGATTACAGCAGACAACACAATCTAACACAAGTAGCAAAGACAGAGAGGTTTACTTAGAAACACAGATTTCATGTTTAAACAATTTTTCAAGAGTCTTTTTCATAACCAGGATTTTATGTCTAATGTTGTTAGATAAGTTGCTTGACATTCACATTGTTACTCCTGAATAATTGAGGGAGTTTGGGCCTCCACCTTGTGAGTGTGGACAGGGAAATAATCACAAGCATATTTAAATAAACATTTATTTGTGATGACAGATTTACCCTGAGGTGGCAGTCATACAATGTGAAGCTTCCACAAACACAGGAAAGTGTGCCATCTTCCCTGTATATTACCCACCCTCCAGTTCATGGGTCTAGATTTTCACAAGTTCTGATTCCTGAATACTCCCAGAGTTCTCCGTCAGTTGCAGAAACAAGGTCAGTAGCATGGCTTCACAGTTTTGTTCCAGAGATACGATTCATATGCACTAAATCGGTTTGACTTGATCTGGTACAATAGCAGGACCGTTAAGTTGAAGATTACTCTGAGGAAAAGCTTCAAAATCAAGGACATTAATGAAATGGGTATAGTTGTTTGAATGTGGAAATGTGTTGGTTAACAACTGTTCAAATTTTATGTATCATAGTTGGCAGTCCAGGGTTTTAATGTGAGTTTCCCCCTAGCTTTCCTATCATATTATCATTGGTGCATCAGGCTTTATCAGTGGTGATTAGATTGGACACCAATTCACCTTAACAAAGGGGAGTAGTGTCACCCACATTAGCCTTCTGCTTGAATAATTCTCGTAGAGTTCTTCTCTGTGATGTAAACAGGTGACCAGTCTACTTATCTATTGGAACTGCAATGCATTGTGGATCTGTTTGTCGTAAATCAGAAAATTCTATTACTTATTTTAAATACTTAACATATTTATATTTATTTAAATATGTTTTATGTAAGAGTTATTATGTAAGAGTTATTGGAAATTATATCATCAAATAATGTTGATGAAATAAGATAAATTTGATTGAGCGTTATATAGACTAAAATTACTTCATGAGTAATAATGCAGGACTTTCAATCTTTAAAGTAGTGCACAGTCTCTGAGAAAAATTTTGTAACTTTTTATATATTCGATAATATTGAGCAATACATATGAGACATTATACTAAAATTCACCTTATAATTTAAAAATGTTAAATTATCTTTTGCATTATTGAAGTATAAGAAGCCACAATCATGGCCGATACCAGACCATTTTCTGCAGAGAAAACCAAATTACAGAGATCTGATGTCAGAAGTTTCCCTTGGTGTTTAAACATTGCTATCAATCATTAAGAAGTACGTAACATGTAAGACCTTCAGTAGTAATGGTAAAACACACACACACACACACAAACACATTTTACAGTATTCCAAAATACCAATGGTCATTTTATAAGAAAACATACTTGTGTAAAACGGTACCCGAGTTTCAAGTTTTGCAAATCCAGTACTTAATTTTCTTAAAATGTAATCTTAGTCACTGTTGTAAAGTAAACAAAGATGTCATTCATGATTTTTCAGATCTTTCATTTATATATTACACAGGAGGTGAGGAAATAGAAATGTTTCAACAGATCGCTGATGATGTGTCCAAGAAGCCAGCACCTGAAACTCTGATGACTGACACTTGTCAACAAAATTTCCCATCAACTTCACCAGGTAATTCAGGGATTAACATTTTGTAATCTTCCTCACACAGTAAAACATGTGCTAAACATGTTAGAGTTTGATTTCATCTGCGTGTTTTTGTAAATTCAAAATAACTAATCGAGCAGCCATTTATTAAACTTTATTTCCCAGTGCTTTAAATCTGTATTTTTTTGGCATTTTGTGTAAGTAACTAAACCTTATATTTTCTTCAGTCCCAAACTGTTGTTTTATAGATTTGGTGACAGAACAAAATACCATATAAGCAGAAGTGAGGGATACAATACAGGTGAGAAACTTGGTGAAAACTAAAATTGTGAATTATTACTTTTTGATACACCAGTTCATGGAGATACTATTGTTTTAATAGGGGCATAGGGAGGGGAGGCAGACAAATAGTCTTCATTCTTACTTTTACATACAAATGCAAAATGAGTCATACTAAGACATATTAAAAGTAACCAGATTTGGCAACCCTACTAGGTCTTTGTATGTCATAGGGCTAGAAAGCAGTCTTACTTCCTTACAGCAGCAACTGTTGAGATGGGTGATCATACACTACCTTATTCGTATGACTTTCATTCAACCCCAGACCATTACTGGGACACTGATGCACCTTTACTTATCCTCTGAAAGATGGATATGGAGGAGAAATATCGAAACTAAACTTTTATATCCTATTATATCCATTGGTACTCCTTTCTATGGATGTGTTTCCACCCAGGCAAGGTTACTTTCAAAATAGGTGCCATTTTGAAAAACATGATCTACTATCAACTCATACAATTCATTAAGGTTAATTATAACCCTAATCCTGATAACTTATTAATTGGCAAAGTCATTACAACTAGTTAACGCTCAACGATAGGAGAGGGTTATTGTGATCAGTTTGTTTCTGTCCGTCTGTCTGTCCGTCTGTCTGTCTGTGCACCGTTTTGCCATAATAACTCAAAAACTATAACACCAATCGAGCTCAAATTTTGTGGGAAGGTATTTCATGGGGTACAGATGGAGTCTTCCAAATTTGCTGTAATTTGTGTGAAAATTAAAGCCAGGAGAGAGTTTTTCTTATTTTTAATTGGGCTTTTACAATGAAATCTGCTTTTCTTCCTCACGAACGTAAAAAATCAATGTTTTACTTTCTGATGATGTCATTACTCAGTGATGTCACAATGCAATTGTCATTGTGAGGTCACAAACCTAGCCTTCGATACCTGCTGTCTTTAAGCAAAAATATTTCTTCTCACTTTATGTCTTGAAATTGACATAAAGATAATAAAGAGGGAGGTGGTATATTTATCATTTTTATTAATTATTATTTCTGTTTTTATTTTCTCTTTTTTGTTTCAATTCCTTGACAGTCCATCACAAAAAATCACCATGCATGTTTTTCACCAAGAAATGACCTTTAAGCAATATTTTACCTACACCAGCAGTTTATGTTTTTGTGTGCTAATTGTTTGTCTATGTGTCCGGTTTTTTTTTGGGGGGGGGGGTTGTGTGTGTGTGTTTAGATTACTCCAGAACTAATGAACAGATCTTAATTAAAAATTGTGGGTAGGACATGACCGAAGGGATAAGTTACTAAAAGAAAAATCTGGATCTTATTTTGGATACAAAAAAATCATGAATTTCCATAGGTCCCCTTTCAATGTATTTTTAATGACTTTGGCTTTCTACTTTTATATTTCTATGAAGATTTCTTTACATATTTGTTTTTTTATTTCCCCCTTAAAATACTTTATATCACCTGAGAGACTGGTCACATGGAGTCGAGCGTTTTGCTCTCTCTTAGTGCATCTTGTCTTTTCTTGGGACAAGGTTCATTTTTTTCCCATTTCACATGAAGTAGATCAGTCATAACACATGAGGGAATACTCATGGCAGAAAGCTGAGTCACTACAAAATTGGTAGTGCACAGAGGGGTTGGATTTATGGGGTTAAAATATTAAACATCCTTTAATATCAATAAAATTTATTTCTACATATTCTTGTGGTTTCTCAAAATTTTGTTATTATATTTGAAATAAATTTCAAACCCATGAACACAAAGGTTAGAGTCAAGTGATTAAAGGTCAAACTGTATACCAGTTAGTTATTGACTCTTATCAAAAATGTGTTTTGTAAAGCATAGTTTTGTTCTTTGTTCCAGTCTGTTTCACCAATCAACAGGACAACACTCACGAACCATTGCTACTTGACTATTGCAAAGAAAACCCTTTCCTGTCTGGAGGTTATCAAGCTTTTCAACACTGTGCAGAGAGGTGTGATTAACAATGTTACTGATGAAATTATTTCTCATCGCTGTAAACAAATAATTAGAAAAAAAGTTGATGAAGATGCTTCAGCATTAATTAGAGAGGCAAGTGTGCATTTGACACCTTAATAAAACTTTAAAATAGCAACACAACATGCAGAAGCTCATCCGAAGCAAGTAAGAATTAGGAAATACACCTATTCATTTCAAGTAAAAGTTCCATTATTACATGTTAATTGTTAACTAACTTGTTCAGTACCTGTTATTTGGAAGAAACGTTATTTTGATATCAAGTTTAAGCCTATTTTAAGGGTCATATTTGCTAACTGCAGACCTTTATAGAATTGTACTTGCATTTATTTTATGGTTTTATTTTGAATGGTGTACATTGGAAGTTATAAGCTCTGGGAAAGAGAAAGTGTAACACAGAAGTAATGGCCAGCAAGAAAACAAAGTGAACAAATATATTGCTCTTTCGGGTAAACATTGCACAAAAAAGCTACAAATTAATATCTAAAGACAAAGTTGTTTTATTAAAAAGAAACTTTACTTGGAAAGAAAGTGTAATACCTCTCTAAATTACACTGATTCATAGAAAAGTTCAAGTCATTCAGAAAAAACAAGTCACTCAGTTCTCGATAGAGTTTGACAGAATTTGGGTCTAAATCACAAATTCAAAATTGTTTTTGAAATATTTGGTAATGTCCACATGCATAACTAAAAACAGTATTCACTAAATCTGATGATTATTCAGTTAAAAATAGGGACTCTTGCTCCAAGAAAACAATTGATATGTTTCTGTCATCACTTTGGTTCAATACGCTCCAGTAATGTTCAGGTGTTGATGAATTGAGGCATGTTACTGTCCTAAGTTACTACAGTAGTTTTTAGATATAATAAATTATAGCCTTCAATTCTGACACAATTTTAATATATTATTACATATTTGTCAGTCCATTTGGGTTAGTTCTTGCTACTTTATGCCTTTTCAAAATGTTGTAACCCTTTTAAGTAGCTTATTGCTGCCTGTTATTCCATTACCTCCAAACCGTGTATTATCGCCAACTTTATGAGAAATTACCGAGTCACTGTCAAACTTGCTATTTTACACCAAGTTTTGTGACTTTATTAGCATTTTATGTAGTTTATTACTGTCCTTTCACCTATTTCCTTCAAACCAGGAATTCTTGAGTCACTGCCAACCATTGTTGTATCATCCCTATTTTATTTGATCTTGCACAGTGTTATTCTATGTAGCAGCCGTTTCATTTGTGCTGTCATTTGGTTTTTGTGTTATATATTATTGTGGCTATGTGGGGACAGTTTAAAATTCTGAGGCTTATTGGGATGAATAGGGTGCCCATGAATCACCCAGGGGATGAAGATCAGAGTGTGAGCTCACTAGTTACATTATGGCGAGTCACTCCAATCACTTAGTTTGCTAGGTGTACATTACTCACTCTTGCCTGCTCTTCCGCCATTGCATTATTTAGTTTTTATGTTTCAATCTGTTCTTTTGGGTAAAAGTTGCAGACCAAAGTCACTTCTTAGTCCCCCCTGTGCCCTTTGTGTCCCTGGCCCAGTTAGGAAATACTCATGCAAAACTTTCTCAAAGGTTACTTGCACATGCCATTGTCAAGTGTCTTCCGTTGCTTTTATCTGGTGATATCATCCTTAATCTAGGCCTAATTAACTTTGGCTTGGTGAATTGGCTTTCTTTCAGGAATAGGGGTCCCTTGTTTGGTGGCACAATTGTTTCAAATAATCTTGATATTTTGGTCCTTGGACAAACTGACATTCAAAATTCTGATACTGACAGCCTACTGAAGTCTTTACCTGGCTTTCAAATCACTCATGGGACCTGGATGACTGGTTGTGGTGGTGCTGTGATTTTTCTTAATATGGAAGATTTACCTGCTAAGACTTTTGATGCACCAACATAAACCACCTTCAAAAACATTGTCACTCATTCAAAATCATTTGTGTAACTTGCCTGTGTCTATGGCACACCAGGTTCATGGCCCTCTGCCTTTCATGATGATTTCCTGTTTTGGTGTCATCTCTCACCCCTCCTTCATCATCTGTGGAGACTTAAATGTTCATATGAATACACATTGTATTGATCAAAGAAAAATTCTCAATCAACTAGATACCTCCAATCTTGCCCAAAATGTGAACAAATCTACTCCCTTGCATTGTCATATACTGGATCCGATACTCAGCTCAAGGAATTCCTCCTTTATCAGCAATGTGACAGTTTGATTTGGTCTCAGATAACGCATTAGTGAAATATTATCTGGATTTTTACATGCAAGCATCATAAAATCAACATGCAGAGCTTTTACCAGGATGATCAGTATATTAGTCACCTGGGCCATATGTTATACAGGCATGTAGCATTGATTTGTCTATGAGCTAAGAAAACGCCAGCTGGATGGCTGTCTGATGCATATCACAGAGTCAAATCTATCATGTGTCAATTTAAGGATAAGTCTCAGTTGAGCAGAAGTAGATTACACAGATTGCCCAGTACAATGCAAATCATAAATAGAGGCAAGGCTGAATATTATAGAACTGTCATTAGTGACAACAGCCATGACCAAAAAAAGCTATGGCATGCACTTCTACATGTCCTTGATAAGGCCCGGATGATTATCCCTCCTCATCAGTCCTTAGCAACTCAATTTGCTCCCGTCTTCACTCAAAAAAAGGATTCATGACATGTTCACACTTTTTTCCTCAACAGTTATACCACTCATGTCTATACCTCCTAGCCTATCTCACTTCAGTGAGGTCTGGAAGAAAAGTACTTCAAATCATTCAAAACTTCCCTAACAAATTATTGCCATAATCCAGTGCCAATTGGGTCAACCATTTCTGAATTGTGTGAGCTGCTGTTTCAAGTACCACAATGCTCAGTCCTTGGTTCTCTGCTATTCTCCTTATGCACCACTACTTTGAGTAAGGTTATTGCAGCACTCAGATGACATCCAGTTGTTTATTCATATGTCTCACAAAAATGCAGACCTGGCTTTTGACAAACTGAATTCATGTCTTCTAAATGTTTAAGAATGGATGTCAAAATGCTCAAATTAAACCATGACAAAACAGAATTTATCATCTTTGGATCTCATACTCAACTCAAGAAATTAGATCCCTACTTCCCAGTTCAGATATTTGGTAATATTATGATTCCAGCAGTTGTCAAAAATAACCTTGGGTCTGAATTGATGCTAATTTCTCCTTTGCTGATCATGTCTGCCATATTTATGAGAGATGTTTCATTCAAATGCATGATGTCAGGCGGGGAGGACAGTATTTGACTGATGAGGTTGCCATCCTGGCAGTTAATGCCTTGGTGAGTAGTCACCTTCATTACTGCAGCTCTCTCTTCAGGTGTCTGTCCAGTCTCAACATCAGCAAACTGCAGTGTATTCAAAACACACTTACTAGGGTTGTCACAAACTGTAACAAATAAACACAGGCATCTCGTATTCTCAAACGACCCCATTGGCTCCCAGTTGAATTTTGCTATATCATCAGATCTTCCATTCTAGTTTACAAGTTTCTTCACAGTCATCTATTCAGTTACTTTGGTTCTCTTTTGTCTACTTGTTGTGGAAGGTATAGTACAAGATACAACCATCCAGATAAAAAGTTTTGGATGTTTCTCAATTAGGTTAATTTGTTTTTACACCCCAAAAACACTTTGGCCACAGCTTTGCTTTTGATGCTCCCACGGTTTGGAATGATTTGCCTGATGAGGTCTGTTCTGCCCCATCTCACCCTGTTTCAGAAAAGGGTTAAAATTGTATCTCGTCAAAAAGGCATTCCCAACTTAACATAGACTATATTCAGCATCTCTGTGGTACTAGACTTACCATCAGCTATGGATTGATGATTTTTTAATTGGATTTTAGTGTTGTGCCTTAGAGTCTGCCTGGCAGAGATTAATCTCCATAAAAATTCAAAATAGAATAGAATATCTACTACCAGTTTTGAAGAATAATATTTGCTCGATAATAGCTCCAAGCCTTTATTCAGGATATAATTTTTGTCCCTTTTTATAGCCCAAATTCCAGTATTTTTTTCAATGTTGATTGTTTACCTGGATGTATAAAGTTTCACTTTCTGTTGCCAAAAATAATAAATAACTAAATCATTTTATGGTATACTAGGACAAAATCATCTTGTAATGCATTTCACCAGTTTTTATAACTTTTTTAAAGAACCTGAGAGACAGTCTGTAACCCGGAAAGATGGAAGAGTTTCTAGGTGCATTAAAAAAAGAACAGAGTATACATGCTGAAAACATTGAAGCAATTTCTGAAAAGGACAAAGCTGAGCATAAATGCCACCTTTGTAGTAAGCTCACACCTCTTGGTGCTCATTGGACAAAGGAACAGAAGGAAATCACTCATCTTATATTTAGTTAAATGATTAATTCATAAATTGCACTGTATTCAAAAGATGACACGATTTTTTTTCAACTTAACTATGTTACAATAATCCACTAATTGTACACAATTAAGATTATTGAGTGCAATAATTTGCATAGCTTGGATAGTTAATTTCATCCTTCACTTGTGTTATATTTTATACCAACATGAGATTATGCTTAGATAAAGGCAATTTAAAAATGTTTAATTTGTATCATATCAAGTGAAAGTGAAAATATTTTACATCCCAATCAATAGCCTTAGCCATACTGGAACAGTCTTTCAGCATTGTCACTTGTGAGAGTTGAACACAGATAGGTGAAGGTCTGTATCAGTTGCCCATTCCTAACCCAGACTCCAAGACAGTCAAATGATGAGGCAGCAATCCAATGCAGCCATCAGGTCAGTTTTCAAATTCAAGTCTCTGGTCAAGGTCAAGTTGCAAGGTCATGTAATGAAGCTGAGGCCTACAAGAAAGCATAATCCAGTGCATCCACTAACAAGACACAATAAAACACATGTTTGACATATTTTATTATATATATTAGTTAAAATATTTATATTGAATGTAAATCCTTTAAAATTTAACCCCAAGGGGAGAATTGTAAAAGCCCCTTTAAAGAACACCACTACCTTAGGCGATAACAAACCCAAAGGGTTAAACTAAATTCCCATACATTATATACATAATAGACATGGTAACACAGCCTTTCAACTGACATGTTAGATTAGTTAAAACAAACAGTTGGAGGTAAGGAAGCTTAAGTGAGGTGAAAGGTCAAAGGAAAGGTCAATGTAAGGTGAAGAAGGGACAGGACTTGTTTGGGATTTTATTTACACGTTAGTAGCAGTATATGTACAATATACAAGGGATTTAAAATATTTTTATGTAAAACATGAAAATTTTTAAAACCACCATACAATTAAAACAGGGGATATAAAACATCCCCAATACAAAGGTATACAGTAAACACAAATGATAACAAGCTAGTGTACATAATGTATGCAAGTGAAATGTATCTTGTTTCACAACACGAAATAGGTCATGTTGGTGCGAAAGGGTCAAATCGATGTGGAAAGGTCAAGTTGGTGCGAAAGTGTCAAGTTGGTGCGAAAGGGTCAAATCAGAAGGGGGAACCAGGGTCGGCCTGGCCCAGCCTATCCCAATTTTCTCAGAGGCCTACATCAATCCAGCAGGAGACCTCCCTTGTGTCGGGATCAGCACAAGGGGTCAGGGCCAAGGAGGGTGCTGTGACACTGGATTACATCCAGGAAAACCTTAGGTTACCAATCTAAGGGACCATCAGAATCACAGGATCCGTATCAGAACTCTAAGTGGATCAAGTTTAGAGCGTGATTGTCGAAGTCGGTCTGTCTAAGTAGATAGGGGGAGCCAGGGTCAGCCTGGTCCAGCCTGTTATCCAGGGATTAAAACCCCTGGTTCATGTACTGCCCTGTGGGCTAGAGGTTACTACGACCTTATTTACTCAGGCATGTGGGAATATCTTAAGATGTACTAGGGATAAGGGAGGTGGGATAAATACTTGTTGCTTGTTCAAATACTGGAATAAGAATGAGGGAAGCCAATTCAATTATAGCTAGTGATATGTAAGGGGTATTCTGATTGGGCGTTGCTAGTAAACAGGGGTTGCCATAATAGAGAGGGGAATAAGTTAAAGGATGGAATAAGGTACCTCCCAACTGAATTCGCAGGCCCCTGTCAGGCCTTGCTTGACACAGTTGGAGGTAAGGAAGGTTAAGTGAGGTGAAAGGTCAAAGGAAAGGTCAATGTAAGGTGAAGAAGGGACAGGACTTGTTTGGGATTTTATTTACACGTTAGTAGCAGTATATGTACAATATACAAGGGATTTAAAATATTTTTATGTAAAACATGAAAATTTTTAAAACCACCAAGCCAAACTAAAAGGAGGAGGGGATGAGAGAGGCAAAAGTGGATGGAATAATGGAGGCAGCTTGAGAGGCGTTCTGGAGGTAAGTCCATACAGCTGAACTACGCCACAGCCCATGGGCCATGATGTTCTGAAGAGGGATATTGTTGTCAAATGCAAATGTGGCCCCAGAACGCCTGAAAGTATGGAACCCATGACCGATAGGAGAGATATTGAGAATGGAAAGGACTTGTCTGAGGGAATCCCTCACATGAGTATCAATGATTTGTACATGTGGGGGAGCTTTGCAAGCAAACAAAGGAGCAGAAGGAGGGAGAGGCCTAGATTGGAGGAGAGTTCTCAATGCTCGGATTGGACATAGGAAGAAATTCTCGATTTGAGGAATTTGAATCATGTGACTAGTATTACCATCTTGGAGGGTCTTGGTCCACTTGACCAGAAGGTGGGCCCCAGGAGGGGCAAAAATCAAATCTTGTCTTAGGAAATGTTTATCCTTGGAGAACTGTCTGGCTGAGTGAGGAGCTATATTGGAGAGCCTGAAAAAAGCGTAGAAAGCTACCAGAAAAATTGCTCGGAATAGAGGAGGGTCAGACAGGAAGTCACATGCCCTTGAAATATCATACATTGTTCTTATGCAGAATATGCCCCTAGGCATGGGTCTAAATGGTGAGGTAATGGAGAGGCTCCTAATATATCTGTGAACCGCTGGGTGAGCTAGAGCCCCAGTGTCAAAATTGAAAAATGGAGCCATAGAGCAAATGGATGAGAAATAATTTTTAATGACCTTAGGGGATAATCCATTGGTAGCAAGAACTTCCATGAAGATGAGGAGGTTATAAGCCGAAATTTCAATGGGAAGGTTGTAGAACATAATAATTGATAAGAAAGTCTTGAAATGAGTCTTGTGGGCTTGGATGGTAGCTGGTCTGTATGCTGAGGCGACTCTATTCCAGGCAGATGTAAAGAGGCCCTGGGGATCCGGAAGTGAACCTGAAATTATATTTGAAGGTCCAGGTTAAAATAATGTATAGGGACATTATCCCACACAAATTCAGAGTTGAGGATATGAAGCATTTCTTGTGATATGCCCTTAGGTGAATGTATTCTTGATAATGCATCAGCTATGATGTTCTTGTGACCTTGAATGTGTTGGATTTGTAGGTCAATATCATAGGTCGCTGTAATGAACCATATATTTCTAGTACATGCATGGAGAATTGCATCCCTAGTCTTGCCTTAGTTGACCACTTGGACTACTGCCATGTTGTCGCAATGAAACCTGACTGTGGACTGTGCCCAATGACGTGCCCAAAGCCTAAGTGCTACTAAGATATTGAGCATTTCAAGGTGTGTTATATGAAGGTCAGTGTTAACAAAGGTTGGGATAGGGGCTGCATAGACCCTATTGGCCCAAGTTCCCCCCACTCCTGTAAGGCAAGCGTCTATGTGAAGGGATTGCATGTGCTTCGGCTCTGATTTAAATATTCTGGTGGAGCCAGCAAAGTGAGGAAGGAACCTGATGAACCACTGAATATCCAGAAAAAATTCCTCTGATAGTTTAATTTTTCTAGCATGTGGATTGCTTCTGAATAGGGAGAGTATTCTATTTATGAATATGCGGGCAGGTTTGATGCACTTATGAAGGTATACCAACTTTCCTAGAAGGGATTGAAACTGACGTCTGGTCAGTGAATCCTTGGTCATGACCTGACAACATTCATGGTAGATTTCCTGGAGCTTATTGGCTTCAATGGACAGAGAATTTTTATCTAGGTCAATGGTGATTCCCAAGCAGGTAAGGACCCTAGTAGGAGGAGATCGCTTATTATCATTCATGGGAAGGCCTAATTCAGTGAGAAGGGCAGAGAGTTTGTTAAAATGACGCCATGCGTCATTTTCTTTGGCGACAATGATATAGTCGTCAATGTAAGCAAAAATCTTGCAGTTGTCCTTGCCCATGATATGTACAATTGAGTCTGACGTCATCTGGAAGGCCGAGCTCCCATGGGTCCAGCCGAACGCGGCCGCTACGTCCAGATAATAGCCCCCCCCCATTTTAGGCCAAACTTGAAGGCGTCAGCCGGGTCGACGCGAAGATTTCTGAATGCCCTGGCAACGTCAATTTTTGCAATGAGAACCCGACCTTGGGTGGCTTTGATTTGGTCAACAATGTTGTCTATGGTGGGAAATGTGAGAGTGAACTCCAGGTCATCAAATCTGTCCCTGGTGACGGCGTCGTTCACTGACGCCCCCCTGGGGTATGACAGATCAAGGATAACATGCCTTTTATTGCCATCCTTAGGCCTTGTGAGGAGTGGGGAACAATGGAAATCGTCATAATCTACGGTTGGGAAGGGGCCCAGCATGGCTCCCAGTTGCACTTCTTTGGTCAAATATTGTTGTATGGCAGCAGGAAATTGCAATGCTGAATGGTGGTTTTTGACATCCGTATTGTGGAGCTTTGAAGGGTTGTTGATAGATAAGGGAAAACCATATGTGAGGTATTGCAATAATCTCTGGTCATGGTAGTCTTTCAGGTGATGACGCCATGCGTCGAGATTCAGATTGGATGGTACAGGAAATCTTGCAAACTTATAGTTTGGAAGTTTAGTACTTCTAATGGCCTTGGCCATGCATATGTAGTCCTCAAGTGTATATGTAGCTTTGAGTTCCCTGTCTGGACCACAAAATTGAAAGTCTGTAGACGTTTTGGCCAAGAACCCTTTAGTTTTTTGGGTGTCATTAAAGTCAGAAATGACGGCGTCAGAAAGTTCACTGAGATGCCTAGGAATGACGAACGGACGAGAGTGGACGCATGGACTCATAACATCCCTAACAGTATCAAACCCATCATCAGCAGTTGATGAAGTGGGTTCTTGTTGCTGTATAATCATGTCAATTTTATCTTGCATATACTCAGTATAGGATTTGAATCCTAACTTTCTACTGAGAATGTCTTTCTCATAGTCTCTATAGCATGATTTGGGATCCAAATCACTGTTTTGATATTCATAAAATGTAATAAACATTGCAAATGAGATTGTATGATACAAATAACCTACCCCAACATCACTGCATTCAGTTATGGTCACTGTATAATTTGCCAGATTTATATTCCAGTTGAAAAAGGTGTGGATGTTGTTTCCGTTGGAAATAAACACTATGTGGGTAACAGTATTGGTACCCGTGTTGTGATAGTATCTATTCATAAAGTTCACAGTACACCAATGTTTGCCATTTGAGTGCAGGGGGTTGACGTTTGTATTGATATTGTTACTGCAGTGATGGTGGGGTTCCATTTGCTCGACTCGCGAGGCATGTTGACAACGAGAGTTGACATGGGTTTCCAAATTAATAGAATATTTACTATCATTTATGATTTCCCATGACTGGAGAGCCTGTACTGGCTGAAACATAAGTTTATTTTCAAAACTACCAATATACTGGTTACCCTGACTTGGGTTATAATAATTTGCAAAACATGAAATACATACATTGCCATGAATATTTTTGACCAGATTATTAGACTGATTATTAACATTGTTAAAGTTCCCATCACCCTGATCATTGTTCAACACAGTCAAGTACTTTGTGCAAATGCAACAACGTTGCTTAACCTCATTATGGTTACACACAAGTTTATTTACAGTCTTTACCCTCCCCCCCTATGTCCATAGGTTCCATGCGGCTGTCCGGATCGGTTGGCAGTGAATCCAGTGGTCTAGGTCGTCCCTAGCTTGGAATTTTGTCTTTTTGTTTAATTTTAGTAAAGCATTTCTGTTCTGGATGGCCAGCTGTCCTTCCTTGCTTGTCACAGTATGAGCAGATGTGTTTGTACGTACCGTGGCTTGCCTCATGAGAGCACGACCCCTCATTGTAATATTTGCAAATTTTTCTGGGCTGTGTTGCAGTAGTGGATTGTGAGGTTGCCATTGAGATTTGAGAGGCACTAATTCTGTTCAGGGACCACTGGGTTGCATCCTGCCACCTCAGGTTGCCCTCCTCCAGGTCATGCATAGAAGTGGCCCAGGCACTCCTAACAGCGGTCCATGGCAACGAGGTAGCATCCTTCATAGCAAGGATAACCTGGAGGAGGGCATGCCTTGCTGTGACCTGATCTTTCATGTGAAAAATATTTGACAGTTGGCCCACTACCCATTGTGGCATGGTTAGCTCATCGTACACCACCCTTTTCCGCCCAGCAGGGGGGTGGTAGCCCTCATTGGGCCAACGAACCTCATGAGGTGTTTGGACAAAGTCAACAGAGTTATAACGCCCTGATTTTCGTGTATGCCTACCTTGGATAGCACTCCTAGCTTGTTCCTCATATGATCCCAGGAGTTGTGACACTGATTCAGAAATAGTGGGCATACGTCTAATAGTGTCCAGCTTCGGTATGACGCCATCTGACTGGAGAGTAGGGATTGCAGTAGTCGGATCTCCTCCCATGGATCTATGGCCGAAGCCCACCCTATCCTGCTGAGGATCTCCTCCCCTGGTAGCCGTGGATTGAACCCGCTCACCATATGCCTGGATGGGGTCGCTCGCGAGATGCTGATTTTCCTGCAAGCCAGCATGTAACGTGTGAAGGGCCGATGTGGCTTCAGTATGGCGCGATACGTGACGATTCTGAGGTGAAGAAAGCGTACTGCTACTGCCCTCATGACCACGCTGCCCCCTCTCTATCGCTTCCACCCTTTGAGAGAGTGCTTGATTAGATTCAGATATTTTGTTGAGCATAGATATGATAATGTCTGATGAGTCGGATAGAGAGCTTGGCTTTCGCTGGTGGGTAAGCTGGTGAACTGTACTTACACCATCTGTTGACGTCGGATCCGATTGCAAGTATGATCCGTTTAAGTCTGTGTTAGCCTGTTTCCTCACTCTTCTTGTTGAAATCCGTGCCCTAGCCAAGGCAGTAACTTTCTTTCTGCCTTCAGCAGGCGTTTTCTTTGATGCAGGCATCAGGTTTGACACAGTAGATCGGTTGTGAAATTTTTGAATAAAAACTAAAAACCCTAAGTTGTTTACCTTAAAATAAATACTTGTTGCTTGTTCAAATACTGGAATAAGAATGAGGGAAGCCAATTCAATTATAGCTAGTGATATGTAAGGGGTATTCTGATTGGGCGTTGCTAGTAAACAGGGGTTGCCATAATAGAGAGGGGAATAAGTTAAAGGATGGAATAAGGTACCTCCCAACTGAATTCGCAGGCCCCTGTCAGGCCTTGCTTGACACACTGTAACATATTAATTTTTTCCATTCAATAATTTTTATTTGCCTTTTTTTAACATCATGCAAGTACACACTGGGAGGTATGGGCAGCCAACCCCCTACCGGTCGCATGTGGAAGTGCAGCCACATATGGAGTATGGATATATGTACATAGCCATGTGCTTATGTATAACATTGTGTTATATATATGACTACTAGGAATATTTTGTATAGCAGGGCTGAAAATTATTAGTCTATTGTCTGTTAATTGTCTGCATCATTTCGTCCACATGGATTCTGGATCAGAAGTTTTACTTTCTGTCAATCCATTTCAAACCTAACTGCAGTGAAGTTTAAATTGGCAGCAAGTTTTTGGTCCATATATACAAATTCCACTTTTTTAGAAAGCCCAATAAATTAGGATTTTTGCTTGTCTTTGAGCATAGAAAAATATATTTTTTGTAATTAGGTATAAGATATTGTAAAAGGTGTAATTTGAATCAGTTTTAAATTGACCTAAAATTAAATAATAGAAATTAAGTTTATTCCCATGTTTAGCTTTTGCTGAACATAATTTCTTAGGTCATTCCAAGAAAAAAATAATTGGAGCAAATTCACAAAAATAGATACTCTATTGTTTCCTCTGACAAGTTGCAATATCCACATGTTGGGTTACCAAGTATTTTTGTTTTAAATTGATATTGTTGTGTGCCCAAATTTTAACTTTATTTGGCCATAATCTTCCCAAGAACTACTACCTTTAAGCTGGGAGCAGTAAAGACTCTTTGTGTATTTTTGCATGCAAACATTCTAGCTGTTTTGGAATGATTGGCTATGGGCAATATGCATCTTTTATGTTTGTGGATAGTTTTTCAACTTTCAGTTTTACCCTATGGTATTCTAGAAAATTAATCCTTATCTTACATTTTTGTCTAGAGTGATTTTTGGAAGAATTCCTTTACTATTCATGATGTCTGCTGCACAGAAAATTTTAGTCTTGTACCAATTTGGGAAGAAGAAAGATTCGGTGGCAATTTTGAAATAGTTCCAGAACAAAATCTGTAATAAAATCTTTTACTCCAAGATAATAAAATGTCTTTCCAGAATGGGTTTGTTACTTTGTTGTTTAATGTTTTATGCCATGAAGGGCCTAGTAATACTAACTTTTCTTGAGGAAGAACACTGTAATCTATTATTTGAGCCCATTGTACACCATCATTATTTTAAGTCTTTTAACCCATGTAGATTTTAATGCATAGATAAACTTTTCAGTGTCTATCATGTTATGGCCACCCTTTTGGAAAGATTTGGTCATTGTATGCCTATTTATCTTATCTGGTTTGTCATCCCATATGAAGCTGTAAAATAGATTATTAATAGTTTTAATTTTATCTGGGGTAGGTGTTGGGAGAGAAGTAAAGAGATGATTAAATTTTGGTAAAGGTAATGTTTTAATGGCAGTGATCTTCCCAAGAGGAGTCAAAATTGTTTTTTCCCTTTTATTAAGGAGCTCCTTAACTGATTCTATTGAATGTTTATAATTCATATCCTCCGTGCAGTTCAAGTCTACCAAGTAATTAATCCCCAAAAGATTGAAATCAGTATTGCCCCAAACCAGATTCTTCCCAGTATCAGGTTTTTCTTTGGCATGTTGGTTCTTTTCAATCCAGACTATTTGTGTTTTGTCAGTATTTTCTTTTAGTCCTGATACAGTTCCATAAATTCCAAGGTATTAAGTACTGCATGGAGAAAGACAGCCTGACCGTCCAAGATCAAAGTGGTGTCCTTGGCATCATGCGATATCTTTATTCCAGTATTATTAAAATTTATGCCTTTTATGTTTTATTTTGAATAATCATATAGCATAAAATTTGAGCACACATAATGAAAAGATACAGCGCAATTGGGTCTCCTTGTTGGCATCCCTGTTCTATATAAATAGACACTGAGAGGAAACCTGACTGGATTACATATGCTTTAGCATTTGTATTGAAAGTACCAATCCATCTTATGAAGCTTTCTTGAAAATTAAACAATTTTAAAGTTCTATACAAAAAGCTCCAAGATACTGAATTGAAGGCCTTTTCAAAATCGATAAGCATTAAAAGTCCTGGGATTTTGTTCTTTTCAGTTTCATGAAGAATATCATGAACAAGATGTGCACTTTCCCCAATATATCTTCCTGTTAAGAAGCCTGTTTAGGTATTTGATATTAAATAGTCCAATTGTGGTTTTAGTCTATTGGCAATGCTGACTGAATTTATTTTGTAAATTACTGATAATAGTGAAATAGGCTTCCAGTTTTTAATATATTTCTTGCTTTAGTGCCTTTTGGTATGCATGTTATTACTGCATATTTGAGGGTTTCAGACATTTCTCCCCTTTCATGTCCTTCTTTCAAAGCACACAGGACCACAAATTTTATTCTCTCCCAGAAAATCTTAAAAAATTCCACCGGGAAGCCATTGATACCTGTAGATTTACCATTTTTCATATTTTTATGGCATATGACATTTCTTCAGCAGTCAATTTTCCTTTGAGCTGTTTTGAAGTGTTATCATCTAGTTTGCTGATAATTTTATCTTCTATAATAGATGACATGGGAGTTACATCAATATTACGGGATTTGAAGAGGTTACTATAGTAGGTTTGAATTTCTTTCAGGATTTCTTTCTTTTTTTCAACATAATTTTTTTGTTCTAAGTAACATATATATTTTGATGGCTTTTCTCCATTTTTAAGCCAATTTGCCCTTGAATGCACTAATATTCCTTTAACTTTTTGATTGTGGAGAAATTCCAATTTCTCTTTTTTTCTGTTAGGGCCGTCAAGTTGTTATTTTCCTGCAATTCTATTTGTTCAATTTCACCAATTAATTTTTGTTCCTCATTAGTCTGTTCTTTTTAATCATGTCGAAAATGGTATTGTAGTCTGTCTCATTTTTAGAAGTAGAGTTTCGAGAAACAGACAATCCCCAATTGTTAAATGGATATTTTCAAAACTAATTTGATCCATTTTCTCAATATTATATACTTATGCTGCATATTTAACCATTTCATCTTTAATTGTTTTATTTATTAAGTGGTCTAAGTAGTCTTTATCTCTTAAAAGCAAGCAATTAAACTTCCATATCCCCTTACCTCTTTTGAGTTTGCTAAATTTGAGGATTAGCTCAATTGATGAGTGATTGGATCTGAATCCGGCACTAATATTGAACTTTGTTATTACATCTAGCAAAGTCCATGAGCCAATAAAGTAATCTAATCTGGCTTGTTTATTGGATTTTGTTTGCACCAAGTATAGGGTTTGTCTTTGGGTGGATGGCTCTGAAGAAATCTATCAAGTCACCGGTGTTCATGATATTAATTAGAACTAGGCGTGACTGTGAGTTATCTATGTGTTTATAATTACAAGCATCCATGTTTTCATTTAAGGTGAGATTTAGATCACTGCAAATGAGGGTGTAGTCCTGTGCTCCTTCTTGGATAAGTGTATAGAGCTCATGAAAAAAGCTGGTGAGTCTGAGTTTGGTGCATACACATTAAGTAGTCTAAATATCATATTATTTATGCTTATGTATAACATTAAGAGGTTCCCATTTTGGTCTTCATGGATTTTTTGCACCGAATATTCTATATTGGTATTTATTAAAATTGCAACTCCTCAGGAGTTTGTTCTATTTCAGTTGATAAAGCACTCTCTTTTCCATAGATTCTTTATATATTTTTCATCCTCATTATTCCAATGAGTATCTTGTAGGCAAAAGAAGGTCGGTTTTTTTTTTTGCTTTTTTTTGTACCTTAGGCCTAGGCAATTTGCCGACAACACCAGAAGATTGCTATGTGTTATCGGAACCAGATGATGCACTCCATACAGCACCAGTAATAACAGTTTAGACTGATAAATGTGCAGAAACTGCAAATAGACAATTTATTAATTGACAAAGAATATGGAATTTTCCTGAGGGAAAGTGCCGAACAGAAAACTTTTTAATGAAGCAGAAGAAACGAACACATAATAAATGCAAAATATATGCAACATACATGAACAAGCTGACATTAGTGGTGTTTGGACTTCAAAAGGTGGAAAAATAATGAATGTTTCTAAAATAATTAGGTATGGGTGGTAGTCAAGTATTAAAATATCAAAAATATCATGAATCACAAGGCAATAATTGGGAACATGAATTAGTACATACTAACACAGTAGTGGAAAAATGCACATTATAACACATAAACTGCATTAAACTTATGTGGTATACCAAATGTATCTTATATATTGAAATTTACGATACCAAATGGAACCTATATCACATATGTTCTATAACAGATGAAAGCATATTTCATTTATGCTGTACAAGAACACAAGTACAGAAAAGATTCTACAAAAGCAATAGTTGGGTACTTTAAAGTATTAATGAAGTGTCAATAAAACACATCACCATTGTTGAATCTGTCCCCAGAAGCAGTGATGGCATACTCTAATGGACGAAGAGGTAGCCACATGATTGTATGAAATAGTATGAGAAGTTTGGAGATGATGTAAATTAATAGATGCAGTGAATAGGCACATTTTAGCACAGTGGAAAAAATAAACATAACACAAATGTTTGGGACCCTGAACACGACAATATTAACAACAAAAACAAATGTTATAATCATTGCTGACACATGTACATGGTAGTACAGAATGGTAGTAACAAGATACAAATGTTAAATAGTACTATTAACATTGCAACATATAACAGATAGGTTGCACAGAAGCACTGTACAATCACAGATAGAATATATGTCCCATATTATTTTAGTGCCGAAAATCTAGATTGGTCATTTATTACCCGTACATAAAGTGGAACATTTGTTCCATAAGCTGTCTAGATATTTAATGACTAAGCAATAACTTATAGAACTTTTTTCAGCATAACTCTAAGATAATGAAATGAGAAATTATTTGCGTTTTATTACACAAGAACATCGATCACACAGGAAGGTAAGTTGTGTCACTAGTAATTTTAATGAGGGTATTTTAACATAGAGGAACAGCAAAAATACCATGTCCGATTTCCTTGATGAAATTATATAACGAAAGAAATTAGTGTTGCTAATAACTAAAGCAAGTTGTAACATTTTTGCCACATAAGAAAAACTCTAGGATAACAAAATGAAAAATATTTCTCTTTTGCTATAGAGGAATATTGGGTACACTAGAAGGTAAATGGTGTCAACAGTAATTTTAATGTGGATATTTAACTAAAAGAAACATCAAATATGGCAAATCTCATTTACAGTATTAATATAGTGATGATAACATATGAAGAACAATTTAGATTATTAATTTAGTATTGATAACATATACTGAACCTCACCAATTGTGGATGCTCTCCCCAGAAGCAGTGATGGCATACTTTAATAGACTCTAATGGTAGTACAGAATTGCAATAAACATGATACAAGCATTTAGCAGTATTATTAACAACTGCAGCATATAACACATAAGCTGCACAAAAACGCAGTAAAGTCACAGCTGCAATATATATCTCACATTATTTTAGTGACAAAAATCATTGGTTACACTAGAAGGTAACTGGTGTCAATAGTAATTTTAATATGGATATTTAACACAAAGATACATCAAAAATAGCATATCTGATTTTGAATATTAATGTAGTGATGATAACATAAGGAAGAACAATTTAGATTATTAATTTAGTATTGATAACATATACTGAACCTCACAAAAAATATTTTACATCCCAATCAATAGCCTCAGTCATACTAGGACAGTCTTTCAGCATTGTCACTTGTGAGAGTTGAACACACATAGGTGACAGTCTGTATCAGTTGCCCATTCCTAATCCAGACTCCAAGACAGTCAAATGATGAGGCAGCAATCCAATGCAGCCATCAGGTCAGTTTTCAAATTCAAGTCTCTGGTCAAGGTCAAGTTGCAAGGTCATGTAATGAAGCCGAGGCCTACTAGCAAGCATAATCCAGTGCATCCACGACCAAGACACAATAAAACACATGTTTGACATATTTTATTATACATGTTAAAATATTTGTATTGAATGTAAACCCTTTAAAATTTAAGTCCAAGAGGAGAATTTTAAAAAACCCTTTAAAAAACACCATCACATTGGGCGATAACAAAAGACCCCCAAAAAGGGTTAAACTAAATTCCCGTACATAATATACATGATAGACATGGTAACACAGCCTTTCAACTGTGTTAGATTAGTTAAAACAAACACAATGTGGTAACAACAGCCTTGGAATAACGTATTATGTTGGCTATACACAATCCATTGCCTGACTTCAGGTGGCATAACTATGAATATTTAAAACAGTACCCTTATACAACAGCAAAGTTCTCAAATTTTGAGCTTCCGGGGTAAAATTACTGAAGGGGGCAGGATCAACAGGAGCCAGTATGTCAAGTCTGTCAAATACTGTGCCAGAGGTGGGTTGGTGGGTACATAATTTTTAATCTCAAACTTTCATTGTGACTCTGCAAATTCAAATGACAATGTTGTACACCAACTGAAATCAGTTAGGGTGCCCCGAATTTTGATTGGTAGGTCAAAGGTCAGTGGAGTGTCAAGTAAATGACACCCACAAAATTAAGGTACCTAGCAACAGACACAGCAGGCACCTCCCTGCGCCCTGCTGTTTCAATATTAAAACAGTTTTAGCATTGAATTTCCTTTAGATATTTGTGTAGATTTTAAGGCAACATTATTTTTAAATTGTAACACAAAATAAACTAATAAACTATAAGAAAATTGTTACTTTGAAAAACATTTGCAAAGTTTATTACTAATTCTGTTTGCTTGTTCATTTGTTTGTTTGCAGCATATCTCAAAAGTCCTGCACGGGTGATCTGGTCAATATTCTTGATTCTTGAGCAATGCCTTACTACAATCATACACGAAAATTTGCAAAGTCTGTACTCAGCCCACCTCTGGGGGCTGTTGGTAAAATGACACATTTAAGTGACATCAAAACATACATTTTGTGAGGGTGAAAACCATGCAGAGTAGTCACTGGTGTTACTGTGTTTTAAATGTTTTGAATAGAAACATTTTTTTTTCCATATGACTAGTGTGATCTTTCCCAAATAATAAAACCAACTACATGTGTGATCAAGATAAGTGAATGAACTAGGAGAATTAACTGGAAAGAAAGAGTAGAAACATAACATGACAGTAGGAAATAGATAAGATATTATCCGTTCAAGTTGCTTTAGTTAGCATTTCTATTAAATTAATATGTAATTCATTGCCATCCAGTTTGGATCCTGAAACAATAGATAAAAGGTTTTAGACACACAGTTTTGGAAAGATGCACCTTTTTAGTTTTAAACTCAGATGGCAGTTTTTCCATAAAACAAGTTGTTCTGGAGAATGTCAAACCCCTCGGCTGTAGGTTATGCTGAAAATAAAAAAAAACAATTCTCATTTGTCATAAAGATTGTAATCACATTTACTTTGACCAGGACCAGACATGACCCCAATTTGATTAAAGTCCACAGTGCATGAAAAAAAAGTTTCTTTAAAAATGTTTGCCAGAGAGTAAGACAATCCCAGTAAAGAAAACCAGACATCAATCAGAGCACCCTCCACTGAGATACAGCCTCTCAAAGTGGCATATAAAATAACATCCCTGAAAACATGTGTGGAGGTGCTGTGATGACACAAAAGGTACACAGCAGTAAATTTGCCATGGTTTTTGTTATAAATGTATTGGGAAGAATTGGATCTAACTGAATTTGTAGCTGATTTAATTGCATTTGGAAGTGATTTTTTTATGCTTAATTTTAACTGAACAAGGATAATTTTGTTTGAAAAGTTTTTATAATTTTATATGATAATTAGCATTTATTCTTCAATATGAAAACTCTCAATCAGACTCCATCTAAAACTGTTATTGATAGAGTGTGAGGATTCTGTACAGATAACATTTTAAATATTAACCATAAGTAATGTAATTGTAGGAGCTGCTTGGGTTACAGTCATACATTTATTAATGTGTACCAGTCATTGTTAGTAAAGTGGGTTTTTTTTCTTTTGGCTTGGGTTGTAAAATGTTCAATGAAATTTTTTGAGTGTAGTCTTTAACTTGGTTATTTCTTGCATACAATGACCAAGAGGTCCTCAGTGGCCTAGTGGTTAGCAAGTTTGGCATCTAATCATAGGCTGTCACCTCTGTGGGTTCGAGTCCCACAAGTGGCAATGCTGAGGACCTGTCCCAATATGACCCTGGCTGTTGAACGGGACGTAAAACCCCAACTTTGACTTTGCATACAATGACCAAAGTACATTAAACTGTTTTATAATCAACAAAGTACTGGTACACTACTCTTCTCAATGACAAACAAGAATTTCATCAAAATTCATTCTTTCCTGTTGGAATAAAATTATGGAATACATTGGATGATTCTTTTAAAAGTGTAACTACATTATCTAGTACAGGTGATACACATTGGAACTTGATACACTCAAAAATGCGAATAAACTGTAGTCCTCTTAAAGAACATCTTGCACATACTTTACATGTTACAGAAAATTCAACTTGTGACTGTTGCTTTTCAGTAGAAAACAATTTTTATTTTCTTTTAGAATACAGACTACATACTCAAAATAGGCAGTCAATGTTTTTGAGTTTTACCGACAATAACCACTGATTTTCATTCAATGGAGATTATACCTTGACTTTTGATCAAAAAAGGTAGTTTTTGAGGCAGTACAAGAATTTTTTAAGGAATCAGGGTGGTTTTCACAGTTTTATATTAGTCACATGTCCACAACTTCATCATCATTATCATCTATTCATATTCTTTTGTAAATAGTTCTTCCTGCAAGAAGGCTTTGTTGATTTTGCCTAATTGCTTCAATCAAATATTGTTTATAAAAAAAATTTCATACTTTAAAAGTACTAACTTTCAGGTACAAATTTACATGAACATTGCAATCTGACCCATACACAGCTATTAAAAGTAGATATTATGAAAGACACACTGTTGTCAATAAAATGTCAGCATGTGCTTTAGATCTCCAGTGTATTAAACTCAAGCCCTCCAACCCCCTTAGTTATGGTATGTCTGATGTGAACCCCCACCTTACTTAAAGGCTGGATCCGCCCCTGAATTGTCACCGTCAGTTCTTAATGGTCAACTAGAACTAGTAATGAATGTTGATTTGTTCATAATAACTAATACATTGTAATATTGACTATTGAACTTTGGGCCTAACTGTTTCTGTTCTGATAATAAGGAGTTTGGATAATCAAGGGTGCCTTAAAATTTTATACAAGAACTGGGTGAAAAACTTGCTTATCAGTTTATTTAAAAACTGACACAATATCAGAAGCTGCATTGTTACACTAAAAGCTACACACTTGTTCACTACTTTGAACACAAGTTACAGTCAAACTGTAGTAGTAATTATTTTAAAAAAGGGCATTATTTGTGTGTGACCACACAATATTCCAAGTTCATTTGATAGAAGAGTCTTTGCACTAAGTGTAGGAAAAAAAATTTGTTTTGACTGAAGCTGACCCTTTCCAAGCCAGTTTATAAAACACTAATTTCACTTCATTTTACAGTGTTTTGTATTGGACACACAGAAATCAAAGTGGAAAATCTCCTTGTGTGACGTGGCACAGTTTCAGAGAAGGATCTGTTTTGTTTTTCCAACTGTCAGATTTAACTGGCTTTTAATGTGCTTTCTAGTGGGAGTTTGAAGATGGCACTTGGCAGGTGTGTTGTTACACACATAATCTGTACAATAATGCCAAAAAAATTTCATGCAGTGTGGTCTTTAACAGTTTTTCATTCCTGCATGTAGATTTTGCAGAAAAATCATAGAATCACTTAAAGAATCTCAATCATCTTAGAGGAAGAAAGGCACAAGTATACCCCTCATGGTAAGAGATTATCATTCATATCTTATGTATAGTGTTTGAGTTATTCTAATGGTACTTTGATCACACTTAATCTCTATCTAAAGACAGACTCTAGGAACATAATTAAAGAAAAGCAAAAACACATAATCATGTAGACAGAGACATGTCAGGGGTCAGCAGCATAGAGAAAGACTGGGCAAAAGACAGAAACTAGGGTGGATATTTGCAAAGAAATAGCTTTTCAACCTGTGCACATGGGAGTTTTGCACATGGGCGGGCAGCTAAAGAAACAGGCCTGATTATAATGTTATGGTCTGCATCTTTTTGAGGCAATGATAAGGTCCGCGATTGCCTTTTGGGTAAGCAGGTTTGGCATCTGATCACAGGTTGTCACCTCTGTGTGGGTTTGACTCCCACAAGTGGGGACCTGTCCTTATATGACCCTGGTTGTTGAACGGGATGTAAAATACTAACTGCCTTTTTAGGCAGGTAGGTTACAGAAACTAAAGTAAACATGAGGAGTTGTGTGCTTATACTTACTTGAAGCTATAACAGTGATGTAATTGTTACAGGTGAGTAATTTACAATTGTATGGGCTGTATTCAGTAACAATACAATATTCCTAACTTATATATTAGATCTAAGCATTCTTCATAATTGTAGCCCAGAATTCCTCCATGTCGGTTTCATGTATCGCGAATGAATATAATATATAATTTGAATTCAATCAACTAAATTACATTTTTGAGTGTGTTTATCAGGATATGTTTTACAAATTGTGTGTAAATATTTCTGAAACTATGTAGTCAATAAATATGCCATATCTCATGAGAAAGGTATTTTCCAAAGCTTCTTCTCAAGGGATAGTCAAGGGACAATCTAGGTCAGTAATCCAGAGAAGTGAGTGTGACTTGAGAGAAGAGTGCTAAGTTGGGAAGCTTCAGTTAAAAGTTGAGTCTTGAGATGTTTCCAAAAGGATGAAACTGAGGTACTGTTTCTTATGAGCAAGAATTCTGGTTGGTTGGCGCATCATGACTGGGGGGTTAAAAAAATTGTGTGTGATTTGTGAAAGGAATTCAGATTTGTTATAAAGCAACTCTTATTTTAGATTAGATGGTTGTGAAAAAAGATAAAAGAACCTGTTTATTAAAAGATCTTTTGAATAAATAATAAATGTAAAATAACCCTTCGAATTTATTTTGCCACTCGAAAATACAAACAACAAAAAGAAATAAATATGATCCTCGTTCTATGAATTCAAATAGTCTTTCTTTCTTTTTTTTACCTCAAATATAATTTGCAAATATTCATCAGTCAGATTATTATTCAATGAAATGTTTTTAAAATCACATACTTTCGAAAATCTATGTATCTGTCAAAATAACTTGTAATATACAGATATAAAATAGTAAAAGACGTCGTTAAATTTGAGGTTTATATTAGTGTATTGTCACTGTTTAAAGGGTATCTTAGCATTAAATACTAACTGGTTTCATATTACACCTCAGTTGTGCTATCATAACATATCACAGAAACCCTAACCAATTATAAACCTCAACGGATGCTGCAACTGGTCCTGGTGGAAAAGGGATAGAGAAATTGGCAAGAAATGCACATCCTCAAACATTGTCCTTACAACTTGCTAAGAACGGTAAAACTCCTTAATTTTGACATAAAAGTAATCTTTGGTTACGCGGGCGTACCAATTGGTGATCTTTTTCTGGCAGACTACTGTGTTCCATCTTATCAGAAAGGTTAGTAAGTTTGGCATCTAATCACAGGCTGTCACCTCTGTGTGGGTTCAACTCCCATAAGTTACTATGCCGAGGGCCTGTCCCAATATGGCCCTGGCTCATGAACCGGACCTAAAACACCAAGTTTGACCATTGCACAGAAGAGGGTACCAGATAAGTCATAATAATACCATAATGATAAGCACCAAAAAGATGATGAACTAAGCTACAAAGACAGATCAAAACTGAATTAAGATCAAACAGATTACCTCTTAATTCAGGTAGAAACCCTCAGCAGCCTAGTGGGAAAGAAGGTTTGCATCTAATCACAGCCTGTCAATTCTCTGTAGGTTCCACCCTACAAAAAACAACGAATAAGACGATACTCTGAACTACATAATTGGAAGGGTCAAGTGGACAAATTGTTGCTATAGAGGTTGTACCTTTCGACTTAAACATCACAAATTTATATGACTGGCTCACTTTTTAAGAGGGCTCAAGCTGAATACAAAACAGAACAGAAGATAGTTGGTAGACGAAGTAATCAATATTTTGACAGTTTAAGTTATAAAACTTTTGTTTTGTGCAGATGTCATCCGCTGTGTAAAACATGTCCAGGCAACAGGATTGTTTTGTACAATTGCATAAGTTCAAAATCATAACACACTTTAT
Organism: Sabellastarte sp. h YS-2021; assembly: GCA_964017235.1. NCBI lineage: Eukaryota > Metazoa > Annelida > Polychaeta > Sabellida > Sabellidae > Sabellastarte > Sabellastarte sp. h YS-2021. Next base: position 70,019,867 of record OZ024938.1, read on the forward strand.
TTTCAATGGTGACCTCAGTGGGTGGCCAGCTGACTAGTTTCATGCACTTTTGAGAGGTATCACTAGGTCTTAAAGTAATCAATTGTTGCATATCGCTAGTATCTCTATCAGGAGCAGTAGGAATAAGTCCCTAAAGATACTTGCAAAAATTCTACCTGAAAAATTGCTGCACTGGCTTCCAATCAAATACACCTCATTGTTTGTGCTGGGCCTGGCTTTCCAGGCTGTCTCAACCATAATGCAAACGTGAAATATTTTTTGCCATAATGCACACTTTATCAGAGGCCTTTCTAGTTTGGGAGACAGCCTGGAAATGTTTGCAGAGAAAGAGCTAGTTTTGTGTCTCTCTCCTCACTGAGGAGGGGAATGTTAGGGGCTGATTGGCAGCTCACTATCTGTCCAGAGTGGGATAGATCATGCTGTGTGGGGATGCTGTGCTGATGGACTATACAAGTATGTACAGGACTTGGACACATAAAATCTCCCTTTTATTCAGTGATTCCAGTTAACTTGACTCTAGTCTTATTTGTAGTTACCCCTGGATCAAACTTGATGTTTACAAAATACTTTATACTTTCTCTAAACTTTTTACCCTTACAAATTACTTTGTCAAGCTTAGTTTCAGTATCTTAAAAATGAAATTTAGAAAAACAGATATCCAAGGCAGCATTATATAAATACAGTTTAACCCCTTTTACCCAACCCCCTTGTGGGAGTAACAATTACTTCAGATAATTGAAGGGTAGGATAATAAAATTGCTAAAATAACAAGTTCAAATGGAGTTGAGTGAGTGCATTTGAGTTTGAATAACTGAAAATTCAGATAATGGACAGTCGGACGACAGAGATTCTATTTTACTTATGTATCTGGTGAAGATTGTTTTTGCTTTGCTCCAGCTGGAAGTGGAAAAAGTTTATCCTTTGCTTCAATTATTTGTGCATCTAAGATATGCTGGATGGACTAAAAATCTGGGGTATGGACATTTTGTACCTGGACAGTTTGTTCTGACATTTTGACATCTTGTTCACAAACCGACAAACAAACCCAGGAGAAAATATAACCTACTTGGTGCAGGTGTTAAAATGTATAATATTTGCTACATAACAATGATTCTGGTAAAAATATAGAGCAGAAGAAATCAATGTGTCATGGATGTAATACTCCAAATGCACCAAAAGCAACCAAAACATCCACATTAAAAGTATCCACATTAATTATTAGACTATCCATAAAATTAAATTTAGGCTTCATATTAGTAATATTATGATATTCTTGACATTAACCATCTGAGGAAGTCATGGGCCCCCCACACCCCAAAAATTGAATTTCTAAAGTTGGCACTCGAGTTCGCCAGCCCAATACAAATTCATTCTCTGGTATAAACTGAGTTTTCTGTGAAAATTTCAGCCTGATTGACCAACTTTAAGGGGTGTTTTGGGCTGATCTGGCATTTTACCTATCCCTCGCCAATGTCACTCCCTGAACCTGCACTTTGGGCTAGATATGCATTTAAAACTACTAAAATTCATTTCAGTGGCGACTCCTGTAGGAAACAATATGGTTTTCAGCCTTGAATCTACCTTAATTGAGAATATATCAGCATTTCCTGATACAGCCATCTGTGGCTGTATTTTCGCCTTCCTGCACCACATATGACACATAAGACACCACTGGTATATCAGATGTAATCCTAAAACCTATGCAATCAGATTTAGTGTGTGGCAAGTCATTTTTGGGCCAAATTTCAGACTTATAGACCAACATTTGGTACTGGTTTGGGCTGATTTACATCTATTTTGGCCTATTTTTACAACAATATTTGGGTGAAATATTTTCTGTTCAGAGATATAATACTCCAAATGCACCTAAAATATCCACATTAATGATTACAATATGCATTAAATAAAATTTGGGCTTCATATTGGTAATATTATGATATTCTTGACATTAACCATCTGAGGGGGTCATGGGCCCCCCCGCACCCCAAAAATTGAATTTCTAAAAGTGGCCCTCGAGTTCGCCAGCCCAATACAAATTCATTCTCTGGTATAAACTGAGTTTTCTGTGAAAATTTCAGCCTGATTGACGAACTTTAAGGGGTGTTTTGGGCTGATCTGGCATTTTACCTATCCCTCGCCAATGTCACTCCCTGAACCTGCACTTTGGACTAGATATGAATTTCTCAAAGAATAAACTATTAAAATTCATTTCAGTGGCGACTCCTGTAGGAAACAATATGGTTTTCAGCCTTGAATCTACCTTAATTTGGAATATATCAACATTTCCTGATACAGCCATCTGTGGCTGTATTTTCACCTTCCTGGACCACATATGACACATAAGACACCACTGGTATATCATATGTAATCCTGAAACCTATGCAATCAGATTTAGTGTGTGGCAAGTAATTTCTGGGCCAAATTTCAGACTTATAGACAAACATTTGGTACTGGTTTGGGCTGATTTACATCTATTTTTGCAACAATAAATGGGTGAAATATTTTCTGTTCAGAGATGTAATGTTCCAAATGCGCCTAAAATATCCACATTAATTATTAGAACATGCATAAAATTACATTTGGGCTTCATATTGGCAATATTATGATATTTTTGACATTAACCATCTGAGGAGGTCATGGGCGCCCCCACACCCCGAAAATTGAAATTCTAAAAGTGACCCTCGAGTGGGCCAGCCCAATACAAATTCATTCTCTGATATAAACTGGGTTTCCTGTGAAAATTTCAGCCTGATTGACCAACTTTAAGGGGTGCACTAGCGGCAATAGGATATCAAAAAGAAATCAAAAAGACACTGGGCAAGACATCAGAAACTGATGCTTATTTGAAATTCGAAATGACATCATATGTTAAATGTCAAATAGATCTTTAGTAGCCTAGTCTATTTGACATCTCCAAAAGCCATAAAAATGACATCTAGTAGCCGATATAAATTTGATAACAGCATAAGACATCAATATGATCACCCAATTTGGACTGATATCGTGTCTATATGACATCAGAAACTGACATCAATTTGATGTACTGATTTAAAAATCTGATTGACATCATTTCACAAGTGCTGAAACCAATTTTCAATAATAAAAATTTTGGTTAATAACATTTTGTTTTCACAGTTAATATCACATTACATTGCTTTAACTACCATTTATGTACACTTACGTGACACAGCTTTAAGGGATTTCCATGTACTATAAAGATTATTCCATGGGAGAAAATGATTAATATTCTGTGGCAACCAGTTCAAAAATTTATACCATTTGTAAAGATACAAATTATGGGTACAAAAGTTTGAATATTAGAAGCCCTTTTTCTGAACTTTTATCTTTATTTATTCAATCTTTGGCTTGGTTGCAAACACTAAAGTATACATTTGTTTACAAATCAACATATTACTTGTAAATTTTTGCTGTCGCACAGCATTTTAGTTACAATTTTAAACATAATTGTTTTGTCTGTACCAAAACTTAATTATTTTTGTCAAAGCAACATCACAGAGACTAGAGGCCAAGTTAGTTAGTAGGTTCAGCATCTAATCACAGGTTGTCACCTCTGCCTAGGTTTGCCCCTACTCATGTGAAAAAGCTGAGGGCCTGTCCTAATATGACCCTGGCTGGTGTACAGGATGTAAAATCCAACTTTGACTTAACACAGACTAGATAAATTATTCAGACTTAAATATCACTTAGACATCCATACGATGCATTTGTAATATTCCTAAAATGATATATAATTTTATAGAATACTGATGTTAATCTGATCTCAAATGATATGATGATACTCCACTTGAAATGTTTTAACAAAGTGACATCATATTAATATTACTAAAATGTCAGAAACAATGCCCGAGTAGAATATCAGGTCACATCATATTATTCGAACATCATATTTTCATCATTTGACATGACTACAAAAAGTCATGTTGGGATGGTGGCAATTTTATGTCATTGAATAGGATAATACAATCACATTAGGTCTGGTTATCATTTTGTCATCTAGTTGATATTGTAGGTATGTTATTGACATAAAGTCATGTCATGTCACATAAACTGGATGTCAGATTTGTGTCAGATGACGTGACCACCTTAAATCATGTCCGAGTGATAGTTACTTGATGTCATATACTAACATGACCAAAACATGATGTCAAGAATTGGACCTGTGCGTGCTGCATGTTTTGGGCTGATCTGGCATTTTACCTATCCCTCGCCAACTTCACTCCCTGAACCTGCACTTTGGGCTAGATATGCATTTCTCAAAGAACAAACTATTAAAATTCATTTCAGTAGCGACTCCTGTAGGAAACAATATGGTTTTCAGCATTGAATCTACCTTAATTTGGAATATATCAGCATTTCCTGATACAGCCATCTGTGGCTGTATTTTCGCCTTCCTGGACCACATATGACACATAAGACACCACTGGTATATCAGATGTAATCCTGAAACCTATGCAATCAGATTTAGTGTGGCAAGTAATTTCTGGGCCAAATTTCAGACTTATAGACAAACATTTGGTACTGGTTTGGGCTGATTTACATCTATTTTTGCCTATTTTTACAACAATAAATGGGTGAAATATTTTCTGTTCAGAGATGTAATGTTCCAAATGCGCCTAAAATATCCACATTAATTATTAGAACATGCATAAAATTACATTTGGGCTTCATATTGGCAATATTATGATATTTTTGACATTAACCATCTGAGGAGGTCATGGGCCCCCCCACACCCCGAAAATTGAAATTCTAAAAGTGACCCTCGAGTGGGCCAGCCCAATACAAATTCATTCTCTGATATAAACTGGGTTTCCTGTGAAAATTTCAGCCTGATTGACCAACTTTAAGGGGTTTTTTGGGCTGATCTGGCATTTTACCTATCCCTCGCCAAGTTCACTCCCTGAACCTGCACTTTGGGCTAGATATGCATTTCTCAAAGAACAATCTATTAAAATTCATTTCAGTAGCGACTCCTGTAGGAAACAATATGGTTTTCAGCCTTGAATCTACCTTAATTTGGAATATATCAGCATTTCCTGATACAGCCATCTGTGGCTGTATTTTCGCCTTCCTGGATCACATATGACACATAAGACACCACAGGCATATCAGATGTAATCCTGAAACCTATGCAATCAGATTTAGTGTGTGGCAAGTAATTTCTGGGCCAAATTTCAGACTTATAGACAAACATTTGGTACTGGTTTGGGTTGATTTACATCTATTTTTGCCTATTTTTACAACAATAAATGGGTGAAATATTTTCTGTTCAGAGATGTAATGTTCCAAATGCGCCTAAAATATCCACATTAATTATTAGAACATGCATAAAATTACATTTGGGCTTCATATTGGCAATATTATGATATTTTTGACATTAACCATCTGAGGAGGTCATGGGCCCCCCCACACCCCGAAAATTGAAATTCTAAAAGTGACCCTCGAGTGGGCCAGCCCAATACAGATTCATTCTCTGATATAAACTGGGTTTCCTGTGAAAATTTCAGCCTGATTGACCAACTTTAAGGGGTGTTTTGGGCTGATCTGGCATTTTACCTATCCCTCGCCAACTTCACTCCCTGAACCTGCACTTTGGGCTAGATATGCATTTCTCAAAGAACAAACTATTAAAATTCATTTCAGTGGCGACTCCTGTAGGAAACAATATGGTTTTCAGCCTTGAATCTACCTTAATTTGGAATATATCAGCATTTCCTGATACAGCCATCTGTGGCTGTATTTTCGCCTTCCTGGACCACATATGACACATAAGACACCACTGGTATATCAGATGTAATCCTGAAACCTATGCAATCAGATTTAGTGTGTGGCAAGTAATTTCTGGGCCAAGTTTCAGACTTATAGACAAACATTTGGTACTGGTTTGGGCTGATTTACATCTATTTTTGCCTATTTTTACAACAATAAATGGGTGAAATATTTTCTGTTCAGAGATGTAATGTTCCAAATGCGCCTAAAATATCCACATTAATTATTAGAACATGCATAAAATTACATTTGGGCTTCATATTGGCAATATTATGATATTTTTGACATTAACCATCTGAGGAGGTCATGGGCCCCCCCACACCCCGAAAATTGAAATTCTAAAAGTGACCCTCGAGTGGGCCAGCCCAATACAAATTCATTCTCTGATATAAACTGGGTTTCCTGTGAAAATTTCAGCCTGATTGACCAACTTTAAGGGGTGTTTTGGGCTGATCTGGCATTTTACCTATCCCTCGCCAAGTTCACTCCCTGAACCTGCACTTTGGGCTAGATATGCATTTCTCAAAGAACAATCTATTAAAATTCATTTCAGTAGCGACTCCTGTAGGAAACAATATGGTTTTCAGCCTTGAATCTACCTTAATTTGGAATATATCAGCATTTCCTGATACAGCCATCTGTGGCTGTATTTTCGCCTTCCTGGATCACATATGACACATAAGACACCACAGGCATATCAGATGTAATCCTGAAACCTATGCAATCAGATTTAGTGTGTGGCAAGTAATTTCTGGGCCAAATTTCAGACTTATAGACAAACATTTGGTACTGGTTTGGGTTGATTTACATCTATTTTTGCCTATTTTTACAACAATAAATGGGTGAAATATTTTCTGTTCAGAGATGTAATGTTCCAAATGCGCCTAAAATATCCACATTAATTATTAGAACATGCATAAAATTACATTTGGGCTTCATATTGGCAATATTATGATATTTTTGACGTTAACCATCTGAGGAGGTCATGGGCCCCCCCACACCCCGAAAATTGAAATTCTAAAAGTGACCCTCGAGTGGGCCAGCCCAATACAGATTCATTCTCTGATATAAACTGGGTTTCCTGTGAAAATTTCAGCCTGATTGACCAACTTTAAGGGGTGTTTTGGGCTGATCTGGCATTTTACCTATCCCTCGCCAACTTCACTCCCTGAACCTGCACTTTGGGCTAGATATGCATTTCTCAAAGAACAAACTATTAAAATTCATTTCAGTGGCGACTCCTGTAGGAAACAATATGGTTTTCAGCCTTGAATCTACCTTAATTTGGAATATATCAGCATTTCCTGATACAGCCATCTGTGGCTGTATTTTCGCCTTCCTGGACCACATATGACACATACGACACCACTGGTATATCAGATGTAATCCTGAAACCTATGCAATCAGATTTAGTGTGTGGCAAGTAATTTCTGGGCCAAGTTTCAGACTTATAGACAAACATTTGGTACTGGTTTGGGCTGATTTACATCTATTTTTGCCTATTTTTACAACAATAAATGGGTGAAATATTTTCTGTTCAGAGATGTAATGTTCCAAATGCGCCTAAAATATCCACATTAATTATTAGAACATGCATAAAATTACATTTGGGCTTCATATTGGCAATATTATGATATTTTTGACATTAACCATCTGAGGAGGTCATGGGCCCCCCCACACCCCGAAAATTGAAATTCTAAAAGTGACCCTCGATTGGGCCAGCCCAATACAAATTCATTCTCTGATATAAACTGGGTTTCCTGTGAAAATTTCAGCCTGATTGACCAACTTTAAGGGGTGTTTTGGGCTGATCTGGCATTTTACCTATCCCTCGCCAACTTCACTCCCTGAACCTGCACTTTGGGCTAGATATGCATTTCTCAAAGAACAAACTATTAAAATTCATTTCAGTGGCGACTCCTGTAGGAAAGAATATGGTTTTCAGCCTTGAATCTACCTTAATTTGGAATATATCAGCATTTCCTGATACAGCCATCTGTGGCTGTATTTTCGCCTTCCTGGACCACATATGACACATAAGACACCACTGGTATATCAGATGTAATCCTGAAACCTATGCAATCAGATTTAGTGTGCGGCAAGTAATTTCTGGGCCAAGTTTCAGACTTATAGACAAACATTTGGTACTGGTTTGGGCTGATTTACATCTATTTTTGCCTATTTTTACAACAATAAATGGGTGAAATATTTTCTGTTCAGAGATGTAATGTTCCAAATGCGCCTAAAATATCCATATTAATTATTAGAACATGCATAAAATTACATTTGGGCTTCATATTGGCAATATTATGATATTTTTGACATTAACCATCTGAGGAGGTCATGGGCGCCCCCACACCCCGAAAATTGAAATTCTAAAAGTGACCCTCGAGTGGGCCAGTCCAATACAAATTCATTCTCTGATATAAACTGGGTTTCCTGTGAAAATTTCAGCCTGATTGACCAACTTTAAGGGGTGTTTTGGGCTGATCTGGCATTTTACCTATCCCTCGCCAACTTCACTCCCTGAACCTGCACTTTGGGCTAGATATGCATTTCTCAAAGAACAAACTATTAAAATTCATTTCAGTGGCGACTCCTGTAGGAAACAATATGGTTTTCAGCCTTGAATCTACCTTAATTTGGAATATATCAGCATTTCCTGATACAGCCATCTGTGGCTGTATTTTCGCCTTCCTGGACCACATATGACACATAAGACACCACTGGTATATCAGATGTAATCCTGAAACCTATGCAATCAGATTTAGTGTGTGGCAAGTAATTTCTGGGCCAAATTTCAGACTTATAGACAAACATTTGGTACTGGTTTGGGCTGATTTACATCTATTTTTGCCTATTTTTACAACAATAAATGGGTGAAATATTTTCTGTTCAGAGATGTAGTGTTCCAAATGCGCCTAAAATATCCACATTAATTATTAGAACATGCATAAAATTACATTTGGGCTTCATATTGGCAATATTATGATATTTTTGACATTAACCATCTGAGGAGGTCATGGGCGCCCCCACACCCCGAAAATTGAAATTCTAAAAGTGACCCTCGAGTGGGCCAGCCCAATACAAATTCATTCTCTGATATAAACTGGGTTTCCTGTGAAAATTTCAGCCTGATTGACCAACTTTAAGGGGTGTTTTGGGCTGATCTAGCATTTTACCTATCCCTCGCCAACTTCACTCCCTGAACCTGCACTTTGGGCTAGATATGCATTTCTCAAAGAACAAACTATTAAAATTCATTTCAGTGGCGACTCCTGTAGGAAACAATATGGTTTTCAGCCTTGAATCTACCTTAATTTGGAATATATCAGCATTTCCTGATACAGCCATCTGTGGCTGTATTTTCACCTTCCTGGACCACATATGACACATAAGACACCACTGGTATATCAGATGTAATCCTGAAACCTATGCAATCAGATTTAGTGTGTGGCAAGTAATTTCTGGGCCAAATTTCAGACTTATAGACAAACATTTGGTACTGGTTTGGGCTGATTTACATCTATTTTTGCCTATTTTTACAACAATAAATGGGTGAAATATTTTCTGTTCAGAGATGTAATGTTCCAAATGCGCCTAAAATATCCACATTAATTATTAGAACATGCATAAAATTACATTTGGGCTTCATATTGGCAATATTATGATATTTTTGACATTTACCATCTGAGGAGGTCATGGGCGCCCCCAAACCCCGAAAATTGAAATTCTAAAAGTGACCCTCGAGTGGGCCAGCCCAATACAAATTCATTCTCTGATATAAACTGGGTTTCCTGTGAAAATTTCAGCCTGATTGACCAACTTTAAGGGGTGTTTTGGGCTGATCTGGCATTTTACCTATCCCTCGCCAACTTCACTCCCTGAACCTGCACTTTGGGCTAGATATGCATTTCTCAAAGAACAAACTATTAAAATTCATTTCAGTGGCGACTCCTGTAGGAAACAATATGGTTTTCAGCCTTGAATCTACCTTAATTTGGAATATATCAGCATTTCCTGATACAGCCATCTGTGGCTGTATTTTCGCCTTCCTGGACCACATATGACACATAAGACACCACTGGTATATCAGATGTAATCCTGAAACCTATGCAATCAGATTTAGTGTGTGGCAAGTAATTTCTGGGCCAAATTTCAGACTTATAGACAAACATTTGGTACTGGTTTGGGCTGATTTACATCTATTTTTGCCTATTTTTACAACAATAAATGGGTGAAATATTTTCTGTTCAGAGATGTAATGTTCCAAATGCGCCTAAAATATCCACATTAATTATTAGAACATGCATAAAATTACATTTGGGCTTCATATTGGCAATATTATGATATTTTTGACATTAACCATCTGAGGAGGTCATGGGCCCCCCCACACCCCGAAAATTGAAATTCTAAAAGTGACCCTCGAGTGGGCCAGCCCAATACAGATTCATTCTCTGATATAAACTGGGTTTCCTGTGAAAATTTCAGCCTGATTGACCAACTTTAAGGGGTGTTTTGGGCTGATCTGGCATTTTACCTATCCCTCGCCAACTTCACTCCCTGAACCTGCACTTTGGGCTAGATATGCATTTCTCAAAGAACAAACTATTAAAATTCATTTCAGTGGCGACTCCTGTAGGAAACAATATGGTTTTCAGCCTTGAATCTACCTTAATTTGGAATATATCAGCATTTCCTGATACAGCCATCTGTGGCTGTATTTTCGCCTTCCTGGACCACATATGACACATAAGACACCACTGGTATATCAGATGTAATCCTGAAACCTATGCAATCAGATTTAGTGTGTGGCAAGTAATTTCTGGGCCAAGTTTCAGACTTATAGACAAACATTTGGTACTGGTTTGGGCTGATTTACATCTATTTTTGCCTATTTTTACAACAATAAATGGGTGAAATATTTTCTGTTCAGAGATGTAATGTTCCAAATGCGCCTAAAATATCCACATTAATTATTAGAACATGCATAAAATTACATTTGGGCTTCATATTGGCAATATTATGATATTTTTGACATTAACCATCTGAGGAGGTCATGGGCCCCCCCACACCCCGAAAATTGAAATTCTAAAAGTGACCCTCGATTGGGCCAGCCCAATACAAATTCATTCTCTGATATAAACTGGGTTTCCTGTGAAAATTTCAGCCTGATTGACCAACTTTAAGGGGTGTTTTGGGCTGATCTGGCATTTTACCTATCCCTCGCCAACTTCACTCCCTGAACCTGCACTTTGGGCTAGATATGCATTTCTCAAAGAACAAACTATTAAAATTCATTTCAGTGGCGACTCCTGTAGGAAAGAATATGGTTTTCAGCCTTGAATCTACCTTAATTTGGAATATATCAGCATTTCCTGATACAGCCATCTGTGGCTGTATTTTCGCCTTCCTGGACCACATATGACACATAAGACACCACTGGTATATCAGATGTAATCCTGAAACCTATGCAATCAGATTTAGTGTGCGGCAAGTAATTTCTGGGCCAAGTTTCAGACTTATAGACAAACATTTGGTACTGGTTTGGGCTGATTTACATCTATTTTTGCCTATTTTTACAACAATAAATGGGTGAAATATTTTCTGTTCAGAGATGTAATGTTCCAAATGCGCCTAAAATATCCATATTAATTATTAGAACATGCATGAAATTACATTTGGGCTTCATATTGGCAACATTATGATATTTTTGACATTAACCATCTGAGGAGGTCATGGGCGCCCCCACACCCCGAAAATTGAAATTCTAAAAGTGACCCTCGAGTGGGCCAGTCCAATACAAATTCATTCTCTGATATAAACTGGGTTTCCTGTGAAAATTTCAGCCTGATTGACCAACTTTAAGGGGTGTTTTGGGCTGATCTGGCATTTTACCTATCCCTCGCCAACTTCACTCCCTGAACCTGCACTTTGGGCTAGATATGCATTTCTCAAAGAACAAACTATTAAAATTCATTTCAGTGGCGACTCCTGTAGGAAACAATATGGTTTTCAGCCTTGAATCTACCTTAATTTGGAATATATCAGCATTTCCTGATACAGCCATCTGTGGCTGTATTTTCGCCTTCCTGGACCACATATGACACATAAGACACCACTGGTATATCAGATGTAATCCTGAAACCTATGCAATCAGATTTAGTGTGTGGCAAGTAATTTCTGGGCCAAATTTCAGACTTATAGACAAACATTTGGTACTGGTTTGGGCTGATTTACATCTATTTTTGCCTATTTTTACAACAATAAATGGGTGAAATATTTTCTGTTCAGAGATGTAATGTTCCAAATGCGCCTAAAATATCCACATTAATTATTAGAACATGCATAAAATTACATTTGGGCTTCATATTGGCAATATTATGATATTTTTGACATTAACCATCTGAGGAGGTCATGGGCGCCCCCACACCCCGAAAATTGAAATTCTAAAAGTGACCCTCGAGTGGGCCAGCCCAATACAAATTCATTCTCTGATATAAACTGGGTTTCCTGTGAAAATTTCAGCCTGATTGACCAACTTTAAGGGGTGTTTTGGGCTGATCTAGCATTTTACCTATCCCTCGCCAACTTCACTCCCTGAACCTGCACTTTGGGCTAGATATGCATTTCTCAAAGAACAAACTATTAAAATTCATTTCAGTGGCGACTCCTGTAGGAAACAATATGGTTTTCAGCCTTGAATCTACCTTAATTTGGAATATATCAGCATTTCCTGATACAGCCATCTGTGGCTGTATTTTCACCTTCCTGGACCACATATGACACATAAGACACCACTGGTATATCAGATGTAATCCTGAAACCTATGCAATCAGATTTAGTGTGTGGCAAGTAATTTCTGGGCCAAATTTCAGACTTATAGAAAAACATTTGGTACTGGTTTGGGCTGATTTACATCTATTTTTGCCTATTTTTACAACAATAAATGGGTGAAATATTTTCTGTTCAGAGATGTAATGTTCCAAATGCGCCTAAAATATCCACATTAATTATTAGAACATGCATAAAATTACATTTGGGCTTCATATTGGCAATATTATGATATTTTTGACATTTACCATCTGAGGAGGTCATGGGCGCCCCCACACCCCGAAAATTGAAATTCTAAAAGTGACCCTCGAGTGGGCCAGCCCAATACAAATTCATTCTCTGATATAAACTGGGTTTCCTGTGAAAATTTCAGCCTGATTGACCAACTTTAAGGGGTGTTTTGGGCTGATCTGGCATTTTACCTATCCCTCGCCAACTTCACTCCCTGAACCTGCACTTTGGGCTAGATATGCATTTCTCAAAGAACAAACTATTAAAATTCATTTCAGTGGCGACTCCTGTAGGAAACAATATGGTTTTCAGCCTTGAATCTACCTTAATTTGGAATATATCAGCATTTCCTGATACAGCCATCTGTGGCTGTATTTTCGCCTTCCTGGACCACATATGACACATAAGACACCACTGGTATATCAGATGTAATCCTGAAACCTATGCAATCAGATTTAGTGTGTGGCAAGTAATTTCTGGGCCAAATTTCAGACTTATAGACAAACATTTGGTACTGGTTTGGGCTGATTTACATCTATTTTTGCCTATTTTTACAACAATAAATGGGTGAAATATTTTCTGTTCAGAGATGTAATGTTCCAAATGCGCCTAAAATATCCACATTAATTATTAGAACATGCATAAAATTACATTTGGGCTTCATATTGGCAATATTATGATATTTTTGACATTAACCATCTGAGGAGGTCATGGGCGCCCCCACACCCCGAAAATTGAAATTCTAAAAGTGACCCTCGAGTGGGCCAGCCCAATACAAATTCATTCTCTGATATAAACTGGGTTTCCTGTGAAAATTTCAGCCTGATTGACCAACTTTAAGAGGTGTTTTGGGCTGATCTGGCATTTTACCTATCCCTCGCCAACTTCACTCCCTGAACCTGCACTTTGGGCTAGATATGCATTTCTCAAAGAACAAACTATTAAAATTCATTTCAGTGGCGACTCCTGTAGGAAACAATATGGTTTTCAGCCTTGAATCTACCTTAATTTGGAATATATCAGCATTTCCTGATACAGCCATCTGTGGCTGTATTTTCACGTTCCTGGACCACATATGACACATAAGACACCACTGGTATATCAGATGTAATCCTGAAACCTATGCAATCAGATTTAGTGTGTGGCAAGTAATTTCTGGGCCAAATTTCAGACTTATAGACAAACATTTGGTACTGGTTTGGGCTGATTTACATCTATTTTTGCCTATTTTTACAACAATAAATGGGTGAAATATTTTCTGTTCAGAGATGTAATGTTCCAAATGCGCCTAAAATATCCACATTAATTATTAGAACATGCATAAAATTACATTTGGGCTTCATATTGGCAATATTATGATATTTTTGACATTAACCATCTGAGGAGGTCATGGGCGCCCCCACACCCCGAAAATTGAAATTCTAAAAGTGACCCTCGAGTGGGCCAGCCCAATACAAATTCATTCTCTGATATAAACTGGGTTTCCTGTGAAAATTTCAGCCTGATTGACCAACTTTAAGGGGTGTTTTGGGCTGATCTGGCATTTTACCTATCCCTCGCCAACTTCACTCCCTGAACCTGCACTTTGGGCTAGATATGCATTTCTCAAAGAACAAACTATTAAAATTCATTTCAGTGGCGACTCCTGTAGGAAACAATATGGTTTTCAGCCTTGAATCTACCTTAATTTGGAATATATCAGCATTTCCTGATACAGCCATCTGTGGCTGTATTTTCACCTTCCTGGACCACATATGACACATAAGACACCACTGGTATATCAGATGTAATCCTGAAACCTATGCAATGAGATTTAGTGTGTGGCAAGTAATTTCTGGGCCAAATTTCAGACTTATAGACAAACATTTGGTACTGGTTTGGGCTGATTTACATCTATTTTTGCCTATTTTTACAACAATAAATGGGTGAAATATTTTCTGTTCAGAGATGTAATGTTCCAAATGCGCCTAAAATATCCACATTAATTATTAGAACATGCATAAAATTACATTTGGGCTTCATATTGGCAATATTATGATATTTTTGACATTAACCATCTGAGGAGGTCATGGGCGCCCCCACACCCCGAAAATTGAAATTCTAAAAGTGACCCTCGAGTGGGCCAGCCCAATACAAATTCATTCTCTGATATAAACTGGGTTTCCTGTGAAAATTTCAGCCTGATTGACCAACTTTAAGGGGTGTTTTGGGCTGATCTGGCATTTTACCTATCCCTCGCCAACTTCACTCCCTGAACCTGCACTTTGGGCTAGATATGCATTTCTCAAAGAACAAACTATTAAAATTCATTTCAGTGGCGACTCCTGTAGGAAACAATATGGTTTTCAGCCTTGAATCTACCTTAATTTGAAATATATCAGCATTTCCTGATACAGCCAACTGTGGCTGTATTTTCGCCTTCCTGGACCACATATGACACATAAGACACCACTGGTATATCAGATGTAATCCTGAAACCTATGCAATCAGATTTAGTGTGTTGCAAGTAATTTCTGGGCCAAATTTCAGACTTATAGACAAACATTTGGTACTGGTTTGGGCTGATTTACATCTATTTTTGCCTATTTTTACAACAATAAATGGGTGAAATATTTTCTGTTCAGAGATGTAATGTTCCAAATGCGCCTAAAATATCCACATTAATTATTAGAACATGCATAAAATTACATTTGGGCTTCATATTGGCAATATTATGATATTTTTGACATTAACCATCTGAGGAGGTCATGGGCCCCCCCACACCCCGAAAATTGAAATTCTAAAAGTGACCCTCGAGTGGGCCAGCCCAATACAGATTCATTCTCTGATATAAACTGGGTTTCCTGTGAAAATTTCAGCCTGATTGACCAACTTTAAGGGGTGTTTTGGGCTGATCTGGCATTTTACCTATCCCTCGCCAACTTCACTCCCTGAACCTGCACTTTGGGCTAGATATGCATTTCTCAAAGAACAAACTATTAAAATTCATTTCAGTGGCGACTCCTGTAGGAAACAATATGGTTTTCAGCCTTGAATCTACCTTAATTTGGAATATATCAGCATTTCCTGATACAGCCATCTGTGGCTGTATTTTCGCCTTCCTGGACCACATATGACACATAAGACACCACTGGTATATCAGATGTAATCCTGAAACCTATGCAATCAGATTTAGTGTGTGGCAAGTAATTTCTGGGCCAAGTTTCAGACTTATAGACAAACATTTGTTACTGGTTTGGGCTGATTTACATCTATTTTTGCCTATTTTTACAACAATAAATGGGTGAAATATTTTCTGTTCAGAGATGTAATGTTCCAAATGCGCCTAAAATATCCACATTAATTATTAGAACATGCATAAAATTACATTTGGGCTTCATATTGGCAATATTATGATATTTTTGACATTAACCATCTGAGGAGGTCATGGGCGCCCCCACACCCCGAAAATTGAAATTCTAAAAGTGACCCTCGAGTGGGCCAGCCCAATACAAATTCATTCTCTGATATAAACTGGGTTTTCTGTGAAAATTTCAGCCTGATTGACCAACTTTAAGGGGTGTTTTGGGCTTATCTGGCATTTTACCTATCCCTCGCCAACTTCACTCCCTGAACCTGCACTTTGGGCTAGATATGCATTTCTCAAAGAACAAACTATTAAAATTCATTTCAGTGGCGACTCCTGTAGGAAACAATATGGTTTTCAGCCTTGAATCTACCTTAATTTGAAATATATCAGCATTTCCTGATACAGCCAACTGTGGCTGTATTTTCGCCTTCCTGGACCACATATGACACATAAGACACCACTGGTATATCAGATGTAATCCTGAAACCTATGCAATCAGATTTAGTGTGTTGCAAGTAATTTCTGGGCCAAATTTCAGACTTATAGACAAACATTTGGTACTGGTTTGGGCTGATTTACATCTATTTTTGCCTATTTTTACAACAATAAATGGGTGAAATATTTTCTGTTCAGAGATGTAATGTTCCAAATGCGCCTAAAATATCCACATTAATTATTAGAACATGCATAAAATTACATTTGGGCTTCATATTGGCAATATTATGATATTTTTGACATTAACCATCTGAGGAGGTCATGGGCCCCCCCACACCCCGAAAATTGAAATTCTAAAAGTGACCCTCGAGTGGGCCAGCCCAATACAGATTCATTCTCTGATATAAACTGGGTTTCCTGTGAAAATTTCAGCCTGATTGACCAACTTTAAGGGGTGTTTTGGGCTGATCTGGCATTTTACCTATCCCTCGCCAACTTCACTCCCTGAACCTGCACTTTGGGCTAGATATGCATTTCTCAAAGAACAAACTATTAAAATTCATTTCAGTGGCGACTCCTGTAGGAAACAATATGGTTTTCAGCCTTGAATCTACCTTAATTTGGAATATATCAGCATTTCCTGATACAGCCATCTGTGGCTGTATTTTCGCCTTCCTGGACCACATATGACACATAAGACACCACTGGTATATCAGATGTAATCCTGAAACCTATGCAATCAGATTTAGTGTGTTGCAAGTAATTTCTGGGCCAAATTTCAGACTTATAGACAAACATTTGGTACTGGTTTGGGCTGATTTACATCTATTTTTGCCTATTTTTACAACAATAAATGGGTGAAATATTTTCTGTTCAGAGATGTAATGTTCCAAATGCGCCTAAAATATCCACATTAATTATTAGAACATGCATAAAATTACATTTGGGCTTCATATTGGCAATATTATGATATTTTTGACATTAACCATCTGAGGAGGTCATGGGCCCCCCCACACCCCGAAAATTGAAATTCTAAAAGTGACCCTCGAGTGGGCCAGCCCAATACAGATTCATTCTCTGATATAAACTGGGTTTCCTGTGAAAATTTCAGCCTGATTGACCAACTTTAAGGGGTGTTTTGGGCTGATCTGGCATTTTACCTATCCCTCGCCAACTTCACTCCCTGAACCTGCACTTTGGGCTAGATATGCATTTCTCAAAGAACAAACTATTAAAATTCATTTCAGTGGCGACTCCTGTAGGAAACAATATGGTTTTCAGCCTTGAATCTACCTTAATTTGGAATATATCAGCATTTCCTGATACAGCCATCTGTGGCTGTATTTTCGCCTTCCTGGACCACATATGACACATAAGACACCACTGGTATATCAGATGTAATCCTGAAACCTATGCAATCAGATTTAGTGTGTGGCAAGTAATTTCTGGGCCAAGTTTCAGACTTATAGACAAACATTTGTTACTGGTTTGGGCTGATTTACATCTATTTTTGCCTATTTTTACAACAATAAATGGGTGAAATATTTTCTGTTCAGAGATGTAATGTTCCAAATGCGCCTAAAATATCCACATTAATTATTAGAACATGCATAAAATTACATTTGGGCTTCATATTGGCAATATTATGATATTTTTGACATTAACCATCTGAGGAGGTCATGGGCGCCCCCACACCCCGAAAATTGAAATTCTAAAAGTGACCCTCGAGTGGGCCAGCCCAATACAAATTCATTCTCTGATATAAACTGGGTTTTCTGTGAAAATTTCAGCCTGATTGACCAACTTTAAGGGGTGTTTTGGGCTTATCTGGCATTTTACCTATCCCTCGCCAACTTCACTCCCTGAACCTGCACTTTGGGCTAGATATGCATTTCTCAAAGAACAAACTATTAAAATTCATTTCAGTGGCGACTCCTGTAGGAAACAATATGGTTTTCAGCCTTGAATCTACCTTAATTTGAAATATATCAGCATTTCCTGATACAGCCAACTGTGGCTGTATTTTCGCCTTCCTGGACCACATATGACACATAAGACACCACTGGTATATCAGATGTAATCCTGAAACCTATGCAATCAGATTTAGTGTGTTGCAAGTAATTTCTGGGCCAAATTTCAGACTTATAGACAAACATTTGGTACTGGTTTGGGCTGATTTACATCTATTTTTGCCTATTTTTACAACAATAAATGGGTGAAATATTTTCTGTTCAGAGATGTAATGTTCCAAATGCGCCTAAAATATCCACATTAATTATTAGAACATGCATAAAATTACATTTGGGCTTCATATTGGCAATATTATGATATTTTTGACATTAACCATCTGAGGAGGTCATGGGCCCCCCCACACCCCGAAAATTGAAATTCTAAAAGTGACCCTCGAGTGGGCCAGCCCAATACAGATTCATTCTCTGATATAAACTGGGTTTCCTGTGAAAATTTCAGCCTGATTGACCAACTTTAAGGGGTGTTTTGGGCTGATCTGGCATTTTACCTATCCCTCGCCAACTTCACTCCCTGAACCTGCACTTTGGGCTAGATATGCATTTCTCAAAGAACAAACTATTAAAATTCATTTCAGTGGCGACTCCTGTAGGAAACAATATGGTTTTCAGCCTTGAATCTACCTTAATTTGGAATATATCAGCATTTCCTGATACAGCCATCTGTGGCTGTATTTTCGCCTTCCTGGACCACATATGACACATAAGACACCACTGGTATATCAGATGTAATCCTGAAACCTATGCAATCAGATTTAGTGTGTGGCAAGTAATTTCTGGGCCAAGTTTCAGACTTATAGACAAACATTTGTTACTGGTTTGGGCTGATTTACATCTATTTTTGCCTATTTTTACAACAATAAATGGGTGAAATATTTTCTGTTCAGAGATGTAATGTTCCAAATGCGCCTAAAATATCCACATTAATTATTAGAACATGCATAAAATTACATTTGGGCTTCATATTGGCAATATTATGATATTTTTGACATTAACCATCTGAGGAGGTCATGGGCGCCCCCACACCCCGAAAATTGAAATTCTAAAAGTGACCCTCGAGTGGGCCAGCCCAATACAAATTCATTCTCTGATATAAACTGGGTTTTCTGTGAAAATTTCAGCCTGATTGACCAACTTTAAGGGGTGTTTTGGGCTTATCTGGCATTTTACCTATCCCTCGCCAACTTCACTCCCTGAACCTGCACTTTGGGCTAGATATGCATTTCTCAAAGAACAAACTATTAAAATTCATTTCAGTGGCGACTCCTGTAGGAAACAATATGGTTTTCAGCCTTGAATCT
Organism: Sabellastarte sp. h YS-2021; assembly: GCA_964017235.1. Taxonomy (NCBI): domain Eukaryota; kingdom Metazoa; phylum Annelida; class Polychaeta; order Sabellida; family Sabellidae; genus Sabellastarte; species Sabellastarte sp. h YS-2021. Next base: position 70,039,831 of record OZ024938.1, read on the forward strand.
ACCTTAATTTGAAATATATCAGCATTTCCTGATACAGCCAACTGTGGCTGTATTTTCGCCTTCCTGGACCACATATGACACATAAGACACCACTGGTATATCAGATGTAATCCTGAAACCTATGCAATCAGATTTAGTGTGTTGCAAGTAATTTCTGGGCCAAATTTCAGACTTATAGACAAACATTTGGTACTGGTTTGGGCTGATTTACATCTATTTTTGCCTATTTTTACAACAATAAATGGGTGAAATATTTTCTGTTCAGAGATGTAATGTTCCAAATGCGCCTAAAATATCCACATTAATTATTAGAACATGCATAAAATTACATTTGGGCTTCATATTGGCAATATTATGATATTTTTGACATTAACCATCTGAGGAGGTCATGGGCCCCCCCACACCCCGAAAATTGAAATTCTAAAAGTGACCCTCGAGTGGGCCAGCCCAATACAGATTCATTCTCTGATATAAACTGGGTTTCCTGTGAAAATTTCAGCCTGATTGACCAACTTTAAGGGGTGTTTTGGGCTGATCTGGCATTTTACCTATCCCTCGCCAACTTCACTCCCTGAACCTGCACTTTGGGCTAGATATGCATTTCTCAAAGAACAAACTATTAAAATTCATTTCAGTGGCGACTCCTGTAGGAAACAATATGGTTTTCAGCCTTGAATCTACCTTAATTTGGAATATATCAGCATTTCCTGATACAGCCATCTGTGGCTGTATTTTCGCCTTCCTGGACCACATATGACACATAAGACACCACTGGTATATCAGATGTAATCCTGAAACCTATGCAATCAGATTTAGTGTGTGGCAAGTAATTTCTGGGCCAAGTTTCAGACTTATAGACAAACATTTGTTACTGGTTTGGGCTGATTTACATCTATTTTTGCCTATTTTTACAACAATAAATGGGTGAAATATTTTCTGTTCAGAGATGTAATGTTCCAAATGCGCCTAAAATATCCACATTAATTATTAGAACATGCATAAAATTACATTTGGGCTTCATATTGGCAATATTATGATATTTTTGACATTAACCATCTGAGGAGGTCATGGGCGCCCCCACACCCCGAAAATTGAAATTCTAAAAGTGACCCTCGAGTGGGCCAGCCCAATACAAATTCATTCTCTGATATAAACTGGGTTTTCTGTGAAAATTTCAGCCTGATTGACCAACTTTAAGGGGTGTTTTGGGCTTATCTGGCATTTTACCTATCCCTCGCCAACTTCACTCCCTGAACCTGCACTTTGGGCTAGATATGCATTTCTCAAAGAACAAACTATTAAAATTCATTTCAGTGGCGACTCCTGTAGGAAACAATATGGTTTTCAGCCTTGAATCTACCTTAATTTGAAATATATCAGCATTTCCTGATACAGCCAACTGTGGCTGTATTTTCGCCTTCCTGGACCACATATGACACATAAGACACCACTGGTATATCAGATGTAATCCTGAAACCTATGCAATCAGATTTAGTGTGTTGCAAGTAATTTCTGGGCCAAATTTCAGACTTATAGACAAACATTTGGTACTGGTTTGGGCTGATTTACATCTATTTTTGCCTATTTTTACAACAATAAATGGGTGAAATATTTTCTGTTCAGAGATGTAATGTTCCAAATGCGCCTAAAATATCCACATTAATTATTAGAACATGCATAAAATTACATTTGGGCTTCATATTGGCAATATTATGATATTTTTGACATTAACCATCTGAGGAGGTCATGGGCCCCCCCACACCCCGAAAATTGAAATTCTAAAAGTGACCCTCGAGTGGGCCAGCCCAATACAGATTCATTCTCTGATATAAACTGGGTTTCCTGTGAAAATTTCAGCCTGATTGACCAACTTTAAGGGGTGTTTTGGGCTGATCTGGCATTTTACCTATCCCTCGCCAACTTCACTCCCTGAACCTGCACTTTGGGCTAGATATGCATTTCTCAAAGAACAAACTATTAAAATTCATTTCAGTGGCGACTCCTGTAGGAAACAATATGGTTTTCAGCCTTGAATCTACCTTAATTTGGAATATATCAGCATTTCCTGATACAGCCATCTGTGGCTGTATTTTCGCCTTCCTGGACCACATATGACACATAAGACACCACTGGTATATCAGATGTAATCCTGAAACCTATGCAATCAGATTTAGTGTGTGGCAAGTAATTTCTGGGCCAAGTTTCAGACTTATAGACAAACATTTGTTACTGGTTTGGGCTGATTTACATCTATTTTTGCCTATTTTTACAACAATAAATGGGTGAAATATTTTCTGTTCAGAGATGTAATGTTCCAAATGCGCCTAAAATATCCACATTAATTATTAGAACATGCATAAAATTACATTTGGGCTTCATATTGGCAATATTATGATATTTTTGACATTAACCATCTGAGGAGGTCATGGGCGCCCCCACACCCCGAAAATTGAAATTCTAAAAGTGACCCTCGAGTGGGCCAGCCCAATACAAATTCATTCTCTGATATAAACTGGGTTTTCTGTGAAAATTTCAGCCTGATTGACCAACTTTAAGGGGTGTTTTGGGCTGATCTGGCATTTTACCTATCCCTCGCCAACTTCACTCCCTGAACCTGCACTTTGGGCTAGATATGCATTTCTCAAAGAACAAACTATTAAAATTCATTTCAGTGGCGACTCCTGTAGGAAACAATATGGTTTTCAGCCTTGAATCTACCTTAATTTGGAATATATCAGCATTTCCTGATACAGCCATCTGTGGCTGTATTTTCACCTTCCTGGACCACATATGACACATAAGACACCACTGGTATATCAGATGTAATCCTGAAACCTATGCAATCAGATTTAGTGTGTGGCAAGTAATTTCTGGGCCAAATTTCAGACTTATAGACAAACATTTGGTACTGGTTTGGGCTGATTTACATCTATTTTTGCCTATTTTTACAACAATAAATGGGTGAAATATTTTCTGTTCAGAGATGTAATGTTCCAAATGCGCCTAAAATATCCACATTAATTATTAGAACATGCATAAAATTACATTTGGGCTTCATATTGGCAATATTATGATATTTTTGACATTAACCATCTGAGGAGGTCATGGGCGCCCCCACACCCCGAAAATTGAAATTCTAAAAGTGACCCTCGAGTGGGCCAGCCCAATACAAATTCATTCTCTGATATAAACTGGGTTTCCTGTGAAAATTTCAGCCTGATTGACCAACTTTAAGGGGTGTTTTGGGCTGATCTGGCATTTTACCTATCCCTCGCCAACTTCACTCCCTGAACCTGCACTTTGGGCTAGATATGCATTTCTCAAAGAACAAACTATTAAAATTCATTTCAGTGGCGACTCCTGTAGGAAACAATATGGTTTTCAGCCTTGAATCTACCTTAATTTGAAATATATCAGCATTTCCTGATACAGCCAACTGTGGCTGTATTTTCGCCTTCCTGGACCACATATGACACATAAGACACCACTGGTATATCAGATGTAATCCTGAAACCTATGCAATCAGATTTAGTGTGTTGCAAGTAATTTCTGGGCCAAATTTCAGACTTATAGACAAACATTTGGTACTGGTTTGGGCTGATTTACATCTATTTTTGCCTATTTTTACAACAATAAATGGGTGAAATATTTTCTGTTCAGAGATGTAATGTTCCAAATGCGCCTAAAATATCCACATTAATTATTAGAACATGCATAAAATTACATTTGGGCTTCATATTGGCAATATTATGATATTTTTGACATTAACCATCTGAGGAGGTCATGGGCCCCCCCACACCCCGAAAATTGAAATTCTAAAAGTGACCCTCGAGTGGGCCAGCCCAATACAGATTCATTCTCTGATATAAACTGGGTTTCCTGTGAAAATTTCAGCCTGATTGACCAACTTTAAGGGGTGTTTTGGGCTGATCTGGCATTTTACCTATCCCTCGCCAACTTCACTCCCTGAACCTGCACTTTGGGCTAGATATGCATTTCTCAAAGAACAAACTATTAAAATTCATTTCAGTGGCGACTCCTGTAGGAAACAATATGGTTTTCAGCCTTGAATCTACCTTAATTTGGAATATATCAGCATTTCCTGATACAGCCATCTGTGGCTGTATTTTCGCCTTCCTGGACCACATATGACACATAAGACACCACTGGTATATCAGATGTAATCCTGAAACCTATGCAATCAGATTTAGTGTGTGGCAAGTAATTTCTGGGCCAAGTTTCAGACTTATAGACAAACATTTGTTACTGGTTTGGGCTGATTTACATCTATTTTTGCCTATTTTTACAACAATAAATGGGTGAAATATTTTCTGTTCAGAGATGTAATGTTCCAAATGCGCCTAAAATATCCACATTAATTATTAGAACATGCATAAAATTACATTTGGGCTTCATATTGGCAATATTATGATATTTTTGACATTAACCATCTGAGGAGGTCATGGGCGCCCCCACACCCCGAAAATTGAAATTCTAAAAGTGACCCTCGAGTGGGCCAGCCCAATACAAATTCATTCTCTGATATAAACTGGGTTTTCTGTGAAAATTTCGTCCTGATTGACCAACTTTAAGGGGTGTTTTGGGCTTATCTGGCATTTTACCTATCCCTCGCCAACTTCACTCCCTGAACCTGCACTTTGGGCTAGATATGCATTTCTCAAAGAACAAACTATTAAAATTCATTTCAGTGGCGACTCCTGTAGGAAACAATATGGTTTTCAGCCTTGAATCTACCTTAATTTGAAATATATCAGCATTTCCTGATACAGCCAACTGTGGCTGTATTTTCGCCTTCCTGGACCACATATGACACATAAGACACCACTGGTATATCAGATGTAATCCTGAAACCTATGCAATCAGATTTAGTGTGTTGCAAGTAATTTCTGGGCCAAATTTCAGACTTATAGACAAACATTTGGTACTGGTTTGGGCTGATTTACATCTATTTTTGCCTATTTTTACAACAATAAATGGGTGAAATATTTTCTGTTCAGAGATGTAATGTTCCAAATGCGCCTAAAATATCCACATTAATTATTAGAACATGCATAAAATTACATTTGGGCTTCATATTGGCAATATTATGATATTTTTGACATTAACCATCTGAGGAGGTCATGGGCCCCCCCACACCCCGAAAATTGAAATTCTAAAAGTGACCCTCGAGTGGGCCAGCCCAATACAGATTCATTCTCTGATATAAACTGGGTTTCCTGTGAAAATTTCAGCCTGATTGACCAACTTTAAGGGGTGTTTTGGGCTGATCTGGCATTTTACCTATCCCTCGCCAACTTCACTCCCTGAACCTGCACTTTGGGCTAGATATGCATTTCTCAAAGAACAAACTATTAAAATTCATTTCAGTGGCGACTCCTGTAGGAAACAATATGGTTTTCAGCCTTGAATCTACCTTAATTTGGAATATATCAGCATTTCCTGATACAGCCATCTGTGGCTGTATTTTCGCCTTCCTGGACCACATATGACACATAAGACACCACTGGTATATCAGATGTAATCCTGAAACCTATGCAATCAGATTTAGTGTGTGGCAAGTAATTTCTGGGCCAAGTTTCAGACTTATAGACAAACATTTGTTACTGGTTTGGGCTGATTTACATCTATTTTTGCCTATTTTTACAACAATAAATGGGTGAAATATTTTCTGTTCAGAGATGTAATGTTCCAAATGCGCCTAAAATATCCACATTAATTATTAGAACATGCATAAAATTACATTTGGGCTTCATATTGGCAATATTATGATATTTTTGACATTAACCATCTGAGGAGGTCATGGGCGCCCCCACACCCCGAAAATTGAAATTCTAAAAGTGACCCTCGAGTGGGCCAGCCCAATACAAATTCATTCTCTGATATAAACTGGGTTTTCTGTGAAAATTTCAGCCTGATTGACCAACTTTAAGGGGTGTTTTGGGCTTATCTGGCATTTTACCTATCCCTCGCCAACTTCACTCCCTGAACCTGCACTTTGGGCTAGATATGCATTTCTCAAAGAACAAACTATTAAAATTCATTTCAGTGGCGACTCCTGTAGGAAACAATATGGTTTTCAGCCTTGAATCTACCTTAATTTGAAATATATCAGCATTTCCTGATACAGCCAACTGTGGCTGTATTTTCGCCTTCCTGGACCACATATGACACATAAGACACCACTGGTATATCAGATGTAATCCTGAAACCTATGCAATCAGATTTAGTGTGTTGCAAGTAATTTCTGGGCCAAATTTCAGACTTATAGACAAACATTTGGTACTGGTTTGGGCTGATTTACATCTATTTTTGCCTATTTTTACAACAATAAATGGGTGAAATATTTTCTGTTCAGAGATGTAATGTTCCAAATGCGCCTAAAATATCCACATTAATTATTAGAACATGCATAAAATTACATTTGGGCTTCATATTGGCAATATTATGATATTTTTGACATTAACCATCTGAGGAGGTCATGGGCCCCCCCACACCCCGAAAATTGAAATTCTAAAAGTGACCCTCGAGTGGGCCAGCCCAATACAGATTCATTCTCTGATATAAACTGGGTTTCCTGTGAAAATTTCAGCCTGATTGACCAACTTTAAGGGGTGTTTTGGGCTTATCTGGCATTTTACCTATCCCTCGCCAACTTCACTCCCTGAACCTGCACTTTGGGCTAGATATGCATTTCTCAAAGAACAAACTATTAAAATTCATTTCAGTGGCGACTCCTGTAGGAAACAATATGGTTTTCAGCCTTGAATCTACCTTAATTTGGAATATATCAGCATTTCCTGATACAGCCATCTGTGGCTGTATTTTCGCCTTCCTGGACCACATATGACACATAAGACACCACTGGTATATCAGATGTAATCCTGAAACCTATGCAATCAGATTTAGTGTGTGGCAAGTAATTTCTGGGCCAAGTTTCAGACTTATAGACAAACATTTGTTACTGGTTTGGGCTGATTTACATCTATTTTTGCCTATTTTTACAACAATAAATGGGTGAAATATTTTCTGTTCAGAGATGTAATGTTCCAAATGCGCCTAAAATATCCACATTAATTATTAGAACATGCATAAAATTACATTTGGGCTTCATATTGGCAATATTATGATATTTTTGACATTAACCATCTGAGGAGGTCATGGGCGCCCCCACACCCCGAAAATTGAAATTCTAAAAGTGACCCTCGAGTGGGCCAGCCCAATACAAATTCATTCTCTGATATAAACTGGGTTTTCTGTGAAAATTTCAGCCTGATTGACCAACTTTAAGGGGTGTTTTGGGCTTATCTGGCATTTTACCTATCCCTCGCCAACTTCACTCCCTGAACCTGCACTTTGGGCTAGATATGCATTTCTCAAAGAACAAACTATTAAAATTCATTTCAGTGGCGACTCCTGTAGGAAACAATATGGTTTTCAGCCTTGAATCTACCTTAATTTGAAATATATCAGCATTTCCTGATACAGCCAACTGTGGCTGTATTTTCGCCTTCCTGGACCACATATGACACATAAGACACCACTGGTATATCAGATGTAATCCTGAAACCTATGCAATCAGATTTAGTGTGTTGCAAGTAATTTCTGGGCCAAATTTCAGACTTATAGACAAACATTTGGTACTGGTTTGGGCTGATTTACATCTATTTTTGCCTATTTTTACAACAATAAATGGGTGAAATATTTTCTGTTCAGAGATGTAATGTTCCAAATGCGCCTAAAATATCCACATTAATTATTAGAACATGCATAAAATTACATTTGGGCTTCATATTGGCAATATTATGATATTTTTGACATTAACCATCTGAGGAGGTCATGGGCCCCCCCACACCCCGAAAATTGAAATTCTAAAAGTGACCCTCGAGTGGGCCAGCCCAATACAGATTCATTCTCTGATATAAACTGGGTTTCTGTGAAAATTTCAGCCTGATTGACCAACTTTAAGGGGTGTTTTGGGCTGATCTGGCATTTTACCTATCCCTCGCCAACTTCACTCCCTGAACCTGCACTTTGGGCTAGATATGCATTTCTCAAAGAACAAACTATTAAAATTCATTTCAGTGGCGACTCCTGTAGGAAACAATATGGTTTTCAGCCTTGAATCTACCTTAATTTGGAATATATCAGCATTTCCTGATACAGCCATCTGTGGCTGTATTTTCGCCTTCCTGGACCAAATATGACACATAAGACACCACTGGTATATCAGATGTAATCCTGAAACCTATGCAATCAGATTTAGTGTGTGGCAAGTAATTTCTGGGCCAAGTTTCAGACTTATAGACAAACATTTGGTACTGGTTTGGGCTGATTTACATCTATTTTTGCCTATTTTTACAACAATAAATGGGTGAAATATTTTCTGTTCAGAGATGTAATGTTCCAAATGCGCCTAAAATATCCACATTAATTATTAGAACATGCATAAAATTACATTTGGGCTTCATATTGGCAATATTATGATATTTTTGACATTAACCATCTGAGGAGGTCATGGGCCCCCCCACACCCCGAAAATTGAAATTCTAAAAGTGACCCTCGAGTGGGCCAGCCCAATACAAATTCATTCTCTGATATAAATTGGGTTTCCTGTGAAAATTTCAGCCTGATTGACCAACTTTAAGGGGTGTTTTGGGCTGATCTGGCATTTTACCTATCCCTCGCCAACTTCACTCCCTGAACCTGCACTTTGGGCTAGATATGCATTTCTCAAAGAACAAACTATTAAAATTCATTTCAGTGGCGACTCCTGTAGGAAACAATATGGTTTTCAACCTTGAATCTACCTTAATTTGGAATATATCAGCATTTCCTGATACAGCCATCTGTGGCTGTATTTTCGCCTTCCTGGACCACATATGACACATAAGACACCACTGGTATATCAGATGTAATCCTGAAACCTATGCAATCAGATTTAGTGTGTGGCAAGTAATTTCTGGGCCAAGTTTCAGACTTATAGACAAACATTTGTTACTGGTTTGGACTGATTTACATCTATTTTTGCCTATTTTTACAACAATAAATGGGTGAAATATTTTCTGTTCAGAGATGTAATGTTCCAAATGCGCCTAAAATATCCACATTAATTATTAGAACATGCATAAAATTACATTTGGGCTTCATATTGGCAATATTATGATATTTTTGACATTAACCATCTGAGGAGGTCATGGGCGCCCCCACACCCCGAAAATTGAAATTCTAAAAGTGACCCTCGAGTGGGCCAGCCCAATACAAATTCATTCTCTGATATAAACTGGGTTTCCTGTGAAAATTTCAGCCTGATTGACCAACTTGAAGGGGTGTTTTGGGCTGATCTGGCATTTTACCTATCCCTCGCCAACTTCACTCCCTGAACCTGCACTTTGGGCTAGATATGCATTTCTCAAAGAACAAACTATTAAAATTCATTTCAGTGGCGACTCCTGTAGGAAACAATATGGTTTTCAGCCTTGAATCTACCTTAATTTGGAATATATCAGCATTTCCTGATACAGCCATCTGTGGCTGTATTTTCGCCTTCCTGGACCACATATGACACATAAGACACCACTGGTATATCAGATGTAATCCTGAAACCTATGCAATCAGATTTAGTGTGTGGCAAGTAATTTCTGGGCCAAGTTTCAGACTTATAGACAAACATTTGGTACTGGTTTGGGCTGATTTACATCTATTTTTGCCTATTTTTACAACAATAAATGGGTGAAATATTTTCTGTTCAGAGATGTAATGTTCCAAATGCGCCTAAAATATCCACATTAATTATTAGAACATGCATAAAATTACATTTGGGCTTCATATTGGCAATATTATGATATTTTTGACATTAACCATCTGAGGAGGTCATGGGCGCCCCCACACCCCGAAAATTGAAATTCTAAAAGTGACCCTCGAGTGGGCCAGCCCAATACAAATTCATTCTCTGATATAAACTGGGTTTTCTGTGAAAATTTCAGCCTGATTGACCAACTTTAAGGGGTGTTTTGGGCTTATCTGGCATTTTACCTATCCCTCGCCAACTTCACTCCCTGAACCTGCACTTTGGGCTAGATATGCATTTCTCAAAGAACAAACTATTAAAATTCATTTCAGTGGCGACTCCTGTAGGAAACAATATGGTTTTCAGCCTTGAATCTACCTTAATTTGAAATATATCAGCATTTCCTGATACAGCCAACTGTGGCTGTATTTTCGCCTTCCTGGACCACATATGACACATAAGACACCACTGGTATATCAGATGTAATCCTGAAACCTATGCAATCAGATTTAGTGTGTTGCAAGTAATTTCTGGGCCAAATTTCAGACTTATAGACAAACATTTGGTACTGGTTTGGGCTGATTTACATCTATTTTTGCCTATTTTTACAACAATAAATGGGTGAAATATTTTCTGTTCAGAGATGTAATGTTCCAAATGCGCCTAAAATATCCACATTAATTATTAGAACATGCATAAAATTACATTTGGGCTTCATATTGGCAATATTATGATATTTTTGACATTAACCATCTGAGGAGGTCATGGGCGCCCCCACACCCCGAAAATTGAAATTCTAAAAGTGACCCTCGAGTGGGCCAGCCCAATACAAATTCATTCTCTGATATAAACTGGGTTTCCTGTGAAAATTTCAGCCTGATTGACCAACTTTAAGGGGTGTTTTGGGCTGATCTGGCATTTTACCTATCCCTCGCCAACTTCACTCCCTGAACCTGCACTTTGGGCTAGATATGCATTTCTCAAAGAACAAACTATTAAAATTCATTTCAGTGGCGACTCCTGTAGGAAACAATATGGTTTTCAGCCTTGAATCTACCTTAATTTGGAATATATCAGCATTTCCTGATACAGCCATCTGTGGCTGTATTTTCGCCTTCCTGGACCACATATGACACATAAGACACCACTGGTATATCAGATGTAATCCTGAAACCTATGCAATCAGATTTAGTGTGTGGCAAGTAATTTCTGGGCCAAGTTTCAGACTTATAGACAAACATTTGGTACTGGTTTGGGCTGATTTACATCTATTTTTGCCTATTTTTACAACAATAAATGGGTGAAATATTTTCTGTTCAGAGATGTAATGTTCCAAATGCGCCTAAAATATCCACATTAATTATTAGAACATGCATAAAATTACATTTGGGCTTCATATTGGCAATATTATGATATTTTTGACATTAACCATCTGAGGAGGTCATGGGCCCCCCCACACCCCGAAAATTGAAATTCTAAAAGTGACCCTCGAGTGGGCCAGCCCAATACAAATTCATTCTCTGATATAAACTGGGTTTCCTGTGAAAATTTCAGCCTGATTGACCAACTTTAAGGGGTGTTTTGGGCTGATCTGGCATTTTACCTATCCCTCGCCAACTTCACTCCCTGAACCTGCACTTTGGGCTAGATATGCATTTCTCAAAGAACAAACTATTAAAATTCATTTCAGTGGCGACTCCTGTAGGAAACAATATGGTTTTCAACCTTGAATCTACCTTAATTTGGAATATATCAGCATTTCCTGATACAGCCATCTGTGGCTGTATTTTCGCCTTCCTGGACCACATATGACACATAAGACACCACTGGTATATCAGATGTAATCCTGAAACCTATGCAATCAGATTTAGTGTGTGGCAAGTAATTTCTGGGCCAAATTTCAGACTTATAGACAAACATTTGGTACTGGTTTGGGCTGATTTACATCTATTTTTGTCTATTTTTACAACAATAAATGGGTGAAATATTTTCTGTTCAGAGATGTAATGTTCCAAATGCGCCTAAAATATCCACATTAATTATTAGAACATGCATAAAATTACATTTGGGCTTCATATTGGCAATATTATGATATTTTTGACATTAACCATCTGAGGAGGTCATGGGCGCCCCCACACCCCGAAAATTGAAATTCTAAAAGTGACCCTCGAGTGGGCCAGCCCAATACAAATTCATTCTCTGATATAAACTGGGTTTCCTGTGAAAATTTCAGCCTGATTGACCAACTTTAAGGGGTGTTTTGGGCTGATCTGGCATTTTACCTATCCCTCGCCAACTTCACTCCCTGAACCTGCACTTTGGGCTAGATATGCATTTCTCAAAGAACAAACTATTAAAATTCATTTCAGTGGCGACTCCTGTAGGAAACAATATGGTTTTCAGCCTTGAATCTACCTTAATTTGGAATATATCAGCATTTCCTGATACAGCCATCTGTGGCTGTATTTTCGCCTTCCTGGACCACATATGACACATAAGACACCACTGGTATATCAGATGTAATCCTGAAACCTATGCAATCAGATTTAGTGTGTGGCAAGTAATTTCTGGGCCAAGTTTCAGACTTATAGACAAACATTTGGTACTGGTTTGGGCTGATTTACATCTATTTTTGCCTATTTTTACAACAATAAATGGGTGAAATATTTTCTGTTCAGAGATGTAATGTTCCAAATGCGCCTAAAATATCCACATTAATTATTAGAACATGCATAAAATTACATTTGGGCTTCATATTGGCAATATTATGATATTTTTGACATTAACCATCTGAGGAGGTCATGGGCCCCCCCACACCCCGAAAATTGAAATTCTAAAAGTGACCCTCGAGTGGGCCAGCCCAATACAAATTCATTCTCTGATATAAACTGGGTTTCCTGTGAAAATTTCAGCCTGATTGACCAACTTTAAGGGGTGTTTTGGGCTGATCTGGCATTTTACCTATCCCTCGCCAACTTCACTCCCTGAACCTGCACTTTGGGCTAGATATGCATTTCTCAAAGAACAAACTATTAAAATTCATTTCAGTGGCGACTCCTGTAGGAAACAATATGGTTTTCAACCTTGAATCTACCTTAATTTGGAATATATCAGCATTTCCTGATACAGCCATCTGTGGCTGTATTTTCGCCTTCCTGGACCACATATGACACATAAGACACCACTGGTATATCAGATGTAATCCTGAAACCTATGCAATCAGATTTAGTGTGTGGCAAGTAATTTCTGGGCCAAATTTCAGACTTATAGACAAACATTTGGTACTGGTTTGGGCTGATTTACATCTATTTTTGTCTATTTTTACAACAATAAATGGGTGAAATATTTTCTGTTCAGAGATGTAATGTTCCAAATGCGCCTAAAATATCCACATTAATTATTAGAACATGCATAAAATTACATTTGGGCTTCATATTGGCAATATTATGATATTTTTGACATTAACCATCTGAGGAGGTCATGGGCCCCCCACACCCCGAAAATTGAAATTCTAAAAGTGACCCTCGAGTGGGCCAGCCCAATACAAATTCATTCTCTGATATAAACTGGGTTTCCTGTGAAAATTTCAGCCTGATTGACCAACTTTAAGGGGTGCACTAGCGGCAATAGGATATCAAAAAGAAATCAAAAAGACACTGGGCAAGACATCAGAAACTGATGCTTATTTGAAATTCGAAATGACATCATATGTTAAATGTCAAATAGATCTTTAGTAGCCTAGTCTATTTGACATCTCCAAAAGCCATAAAAATGACATCTAGTAGCCGATATAAATTTGATAACAGCATAAGACATCAATATGATCACCCAATTTGGACTGATATCGTGTCTATATGACATCAGAAACTGACATCAATTTGATGTACTGATTTAAAAATCTGATTGACATCATTTCACAAGTGCTGAAACCAATTTTCAATAATAAAAATTTTGGTTAATAACATTTTGTTTTCACAGTTAATATCACATTACATTGCTTTAACTACCATTTATGTACACTTACGTGACACAGCTTTAAGGGATTTCCATGTACTATAAAGATTATTCCATGGGAGAAAATGATTAATATTCTGTGGCAACCAGTTCAAAAATTTATACCATTTGTAAAGATACAAATTATGGGTACAAAAGTTTGAATATTAGAAGCCCTTTTTCTGAACTTTTATCTTTATTTATTCAATCTTTGGCTTGGTTGCAAACACTAAAGTATACATTTGTTTACAAATCAACATATTACTTGTAAATTTTTGCTGTCGCACAGCATTTTAGTTACAATTTTAAACATAATTGTTTTGTCTGTACCAAAACTTAATTATTTTTGTCAAAGCAACATCACAGAGACTAGAGGCCAAGTTAGTTAGTAGGTTCAGCATCTAATCACAGGTTGTCACCTCTGCCTAGGTTTGCCCCTACTCATGTGAAAAAGCTGAGGGCCTGTCCTAATATGACCCTGGCTGGTGTACAGGATGTAAAATCCAACTTTGACTTAACACAGACTAGATAAATTATTCAGACTTAAATATCACTTAGACATCCATACGATGCATTTGTAATATTCCTAAAATGATATATAATTTTATAGAATACTGATGTTAATCTGATCTCAAATGATATGATGATACTCCACTTGAAATGTTTTAACAAAGTGACATCATATTAATATTACTAAAATGTCAGAAACAATGCCCGAGTAGAATATCAGGTCACATCATATTATTCGAACATCATATTTTCATCATTTGACATGACTACAAAAAGTCATGTTGGGATGGTGGCAATTTTATGTCATTGAATAGGATAATACAATCACATTAGGTCTGGTTATCATTTTGTCATCTAGTTGATATTGTAGGTATGTTATTGACATAAAGTCATGTCATGTCACATAAACTGGATGTCAGATTTGTGTCAGATGACGTGACCACCTTAAATCATGTCCGAGTGATAGTTACTTGATGTCATATACTAACATGACCAAAACATGATGTCAAGAATTGGACCTGTGCGTGCTGCATGTTTTGGGCTGATCTGGCATTTTACCTATCCCTCGCCAACTTCACTCCCTGAACCTGCACTTTGGGCTAGATATGCATTTCTCAAAGAACAAACTATTAAAATTCATTTCAGTAGCGACTCCTGTAGGAAACAATATGGTTTTCAGCATTGAATCTACCTTAATTTGGAATATATCAGCATTTCCTGATACAGCCATCTGTGGCTGTATTTTCGCCTTCCTGGACCACATATGACACATAAGACACCACTGGTATATCAGATGTAATCCTGAAACCTATGCAATCAGATTTAGTGTGGCAAGTAATTTCTGGGCCAAATTTCAGACTTATAGACAAACATTTGGTACTGGTTTGGGCTGATTTACATCTATTTTTGCCTATTTTTACAACAATAAATGGGTGAAATATTTTCTGTTCAGAGATGTAATGTTCCAAATGCGCCTAAAATATCCACATTAATTATTAGAACATGCATAAAATTACATTTGGGCTTCATATTGGCAATATTATGATATTTTTGACATTAACCATCTGAGGAGGTCATGGGCCCCCCCACACCCCGAAAATTGAAATTCTAAAAGTGACCCTCGAGTGGGCCAGCCCAATACAAATTCATTCTCTGATATAAACTGGGTTTCCTGTGAAAATTTCAGCCTGATTGACCAACTTTAAGGGGTGTTTTGGGCTGATCTGGCATTTTACCTATCCCTCGCCAAGTTCACTCCCTGAACCTGCACTTTGGGCTAGATATGCATTTCTCAAAGAACAATCTATTAAAATTCATTTCAGTAGCGACTCCTGTAGGAAACAATATGGTTTTCAGCCTTGAATCTACCTTAATTTGGAATATATCAGCATTTCCTGATACAGCCATCTGTGGCTGTATTTTCGCCTTCCTGGATCACATATGACACATAAGACACCACAGGCATATCAGATGTAATCCTGAAACCTATGCAATCAGATTTAGTGTGTGGCAAGTAATTTCTGGGCCAAATTTCAGACTTATAGACAAACATTTGGTACTGGTTTGGGTTGATTTACATCTATTTTTGCCTATTTTTACAACAATAAATGGGTGAAATATTTTCTGTTCAGAGATGTAATGTTCCAAATGCGCCTAAAATATCCACATTAATTATTAGAACATGCATAAAATTACATTTGGGCTTCATATTGGCAATATTATGATATTTTTGACATTAACCATCTGAGGAGGTCATGGGCCCCCCCACACCCCGAAAATTGAAATTCTAAAAGTGACCCTCGAGTGGGCCAGCCCAATACAGATTCATTCTCTGATATAAACTGGGTTTCCTGTGAAAATTTCAGCCTGATTGACCAACTTTAAGGGGTGTTTTGGGCTGATCTGGCATTTTACCTATCCCTCGCCAACTTCACTCCCTGAACCTGCACTTTGGGCTAGATATGCATTTCTCAAAGAACAAACTATTAAAATTCATTTCAGTGGCGACTCCTGTAGGAAACAATATGGTTTTCAGCCTTGAATCTACCTTAATTTGGAATATATCAGCATTTCCTGATACAGCCATCTGTGGCTGTATTTTCGCCTTCCTGGACCACATATGACACATAAGACACCACTGGTATATCAGATGTAATCCTGAAACCTATGCAATCAGATTTAGTGTGTGGCAAGTAATTTCTGGGCCAAGTTTCAGACTTATAGACAAACATTTGGTACTGGTTTGGGCTGATTTACATCTATTTTTGCCTATTTTTACAACAATAAATGGGTGAAATATTTTCTGTTCAGAGATGTAATGTTCCAAATGCGCCTAAAATATCCACATTAATTATTAGAACATGCATAAAATTACATTTGGGCTTCATATTGGCAATATTATGATATTTTTGACATTAACCATCTGAGGAGGTCATGGGCCCCCCCACACCCCGAAAATTGAAATTCTAAAAGTGACCCTCGAGTGGGCCAGCCCAATACAAATTCATTCTCTGATATAAACTGGGTTTCCTGTGAAAATTTCAGCCTGATTGACCAACTTTAAGGGGTGTTTTGGGCTGATCTGGCATTTTACCTATCCCTCGCCAAGTTCACTCCCTGAACCTGCACTTTGGGCTAGATATGCATTTCTCAAAGAACAATCTATTAAAATTCATTTCAGTAGCGACTCCTGTAGGAAACAATATGGTTTTCAGCCTTGAATCTACCTTAATTTGGAATATATCAGCATTTCCTGATACAGCCATCTGTGGCTGTATTTTCGCCTTCCTGGATCACATATGACACATAAGACACCACAGGCATATCAGATGTAATCCTGAAACCTATGCAATCAGATTTAGTGTGTGGCAAGTAATTTCTGGGCCAAATTTCAGACTTATAGACAAACATTTGGTACTGGTTTGGGTTGATTTACATCTATTTTTGCCTATTTTTACAACAATAAATGGGTGAAATATTTTCTGTTCAGAGATGTAATGTTCCAAATGCGCCTAAAATATCCACATTAATTATTAGAACATGCATAAAATTACATTTGGGCTTCATATTGGCAATATTATGATATTTTTGACGTTAACCATCTGAGGAGGTCATGGGCCCCCCCACACCCCGAAAATTGAAATTCTAAAAGTGACCCTCGAGTGGGCCAGCCCAATACAGATTCATTCTCTGATATAAACTGGGTTTCCTGTGAAAATTTCAGCCTGATTGACCAACTTTAAGGGGTGTTTTGGGCTGATCTGGCATTTTACCTATCCCTCGCCAACTTCACTCCCTGAACCTGCACTTTGGGCTAGATATGCATTTCTCAAAGAACAAACTATTAAAATTCATTTCAGTGGCGACTCCTGTAGGAAACAATATGGTTTTCAGCCTTGAATCTACCTTAATTTGGAATATATCAGCATTTCCTGATACAGCCATCTGTGGCTGTATTTTCGCCTTCCTGGACCACATATGACACATAAGACACCACTGGTATATCAGATGTAATCCTGAAACCTATGCAATCAGATTTAGTGTGCGGCAAGTAATTTCTGGGCCAAGTTTCAGACTTATAGACAAACATTTGGTACTGGTTTGGGCTGATTTACATCTATTTTTGCCTATTTTTACAACAATAAATGGGTGAAATATTTTCTGTTCAGAGATGTAATGTTCCAAATGCGCCTAAAATATCCATATTAATTATTAGAACATGCATAAAATTACATTTGGGCTTCATATTGGCAATATTATGATATTTTTGACATTAACCATCTGAGGAGGTCATGGGCGCCCCCACACCCCGAAAATTGAAATTCTAAAAGTGACCCTCGAGTGGGCCAGTCCAATACAAATTCATTCTCTGATATAAACTGGGTTTCCTGTGAAAATTTCAGCCTGATTGACCAACTTTAAGGGGTGTTTTGGGCTGATCTGGCATTTTACCTATCCCTCGCCAACTTCACTCCCTGAACCTGCACTTTGGGCTAGATATGCATTTCTCAAAGAACAAACTATTAAAATTCATTTCAGTGGCGACTCCTGTAGGAAACAATATGGTTTTCAGCCTTGAATCTACCTTAATTTGGAATATATCAGCATTTCCTGATACAGCCATCTGTGGCTGTATTTTCGCCTTCCTGGACCACATATGACACATAAGACACCACTGGTATATCAGATGTAATCCTGAAACCTATGCAATCAGATTTAGTGTGTGGCAAGTAATTTCTGGGCCAAATTTCAGACTTATAGACAAACATTTGGTACTGGTTTGGGCTGATTTACATCTATTTTTGCCTATTTTTACAACAATAAATGGGTGAAATATTTTCTGTTCAGAGATGTAGTGTTCCAAATGCGCCTAAAATATCCACATTAATTATTAGAACATGCATAAAATTACATTTGGGCTTCATATTGGCAATATTATGATATTTTTGACATTAACCATCTGAGGAGGTCATGGGCGCCCCCACACCCCGAAAATTGAAATTCTAAAAGTGACCCTCGAGTGGGCCAGCCCAATACAAATTCATTCTCTGATATAAACTGGGTTTCCTGTGAAAATTTCAGCCTGATTGACCAACTTTAAGGGGTGTTTTGGGCTGATCTAGCATTTTACCTATCCCTCGCCAACTTCACTCCCTGAACCTGCACTTTGGGCTAGATATGCATTTCTCAAAGAACAAACTATTAAAATTCATTTCAGTGGCGACTCCTGTAGGAAACAATATGGTTTTCAGCCTTGAATCTACCTTAATTTGGAATATATCAGCATTTCCTGATACAGCCATCTGTGGCTGTATTTTCACCTTCCTGGACCACATATGACACATAAGACACCACTGGTATATCAGATGTAATCCTGAAACCTATGCAATCAGATTTAGTGTGTGGCAAGTAATTTCTGGGCCAAATTTCAGACTTATAGACAAACATTTGGTACTGGTTTGGGCTGATTTACATCTATTTTTGCCTATTTTTACAACAATAAATGGGTGAAATATTTTCTGTTCAGAGATGTAATGTTCCAAATGCGCCTAAAATATCCACATTAATTATTAGAACATGCATAAAATTACATTTGGGCTTCATATTGGCAATATTATGATATTTTTGACATTTACCATCTGAGGAGGTCATGGGCGCCCCCAAACCCCGAAAATTGAAATTCTAAAAGTGACCCTCGAGTGGGCCAGCCCAATACAAATTCATTCTCTGATATAAACTGGGTTTCCTGTGAAAATTTCAGCCTGATTGACCAACTTTAAGGGGTGTTTTGGGCTGATCTGGCATTTTACCTATCCCTCGCCAACTTCACTCCCTGAACCTGCACTTTGGGCTAGATATGCATTTCTCAAAGAACAAACTATTAAAATTCATTTCAGTGGCGACTCCTGTAGGAAACAATATGGTTTTCAGCCTTGAATCTACCTTAATTTGGAATATATCAGCATTTCCTGATACAGCCATCTGTGGCTGTATTTTCGCCTTCCTGGACCACATATGACACATAAGACACCACTGGTATATCAGATGTAATCCTGAAACCTATGCAATCAGATTTAGTGTGTGGCAAGTAATTTCTGGGCCAAATTTCAGACTTATAGACAAACATTTGGTACTGGTTTGGGCTGATTTACATCTATTTTTGCCTATTTTTACAACAATAAATGGGTGAAATATTTTCTGTTCAGAGATGTAATGTTCCAAATGCGCCTAAAATATCCACATTAATTATTAGAACATGCATAAAATTACATTTGGGCTTCATATTGGCAATATTATGATATTTTTGACATTAACCATCTGAGGAGGTCATGGGCCCCCCCACACCCCGAAAATTGAAATTCTAAAAGTGACCCTCGAGTGGGCCAGCCCAATACAGATTCATTCTCTGATATAAACTGGGTTTCCTGTGAAAATTTCAGCCTGATTGACCAACTTTAAGGGGTGTTTTGGGCTGATCTGGCATTTTACCTATCCCTCGCCAACTTCACTCCCTGAACCTGCACTTTGGGCTAGATATGCATTTCTCAAAGAACAAACTATTAAAATTCATTTCAGTGGCGACTCCTGTAGGAAACAATATGGTTTTCAGCCTTGAATCTACCTTAATTTGGAATATATCAGCATTTCCTGATACAGCCATCTGTGGCTGTATTTTCGCCTTCCTGGACCACATATGACACATAAGACACCACTGGTATATCAGATGTAATCCTGAAACCTATGCAATCAGATTTAGTGTGTGGCAAGTAATTTCTGGGCCAAGTTTCAGACTTATAGACAAATATTTGGTACTGGTTTGGGCTGATTTACATCTATTTTTGCCTATTTTTACAACAATAAATGGGTGAAATATTTTCTGTTCAGAGATGTAATGTTCCAAATGCGCCTAAAATATCCACATTAATTATTAGAACATGCATAAAATTACATTTGGGCTTCATATTGGCAATATTATGATATTTTTGACATTAACCATCTGAGGAGGTCATGGGCCCCCCCACACCCCGAAAATTGAAATTCTAAAAGTGACCCTCGATTGGGCCAGCCCAATACAAATTCATTCTCTGATATAAACTGGGTTTCCTGTGAAAATTTCAGCCTGATTGACCAACTTTAAGGGGTGTTTTGGGCTGATCTGGCATTTTACCTATCCCTCGCCAACTTCACTCCCTGAACCTGCACTTTGGGCTAGATATGCATTTCTCAAAGAACAAACTATTAAAATTCATTTCAGTGGCGACTCCTGTAGGAAAGAATATGGTTTTCAGCCTTGAATCTACCTTAATTTGGAATATATCAGCATTTCCTGATACAGCCATCTGTGGCTGTATTTTCGCCTTCCTGGACCACATATGACACATAAGACACCACTGGTATATCAGATGTAATCCTGAAACCTATGCAATCAGATTTAGTGTGCGGCAAGTAATTTCTGGGCCAAGTTTCAGACTTATAGACAAACATTTGGTACTGGTTTGGGCTGATTTACATCTATTTTTGCCTATTTTTACAACAATAAATGGGTGAAATATTTTCTGTTCAGAGATGTAATGTTCCAAATGCGCCTAAAATATCCATATTAATTATTAGAACATGCATAAAATTACATTTGGGCTTCATATTGGCAATATTATGATATTTTTGACATTAACCATCTGAGGAGGTCATGGGCGCCCCCACACCCCGAAAATTGAAATTCTAAAAGTGACCCTCGAGTGGGCCAGTCCAATACAAATTCATTCTCTGATATAAACTGGGTTTCCTGTGAAAATTTCAGCCTGATTGACCAACTTTAAGGGGTGTTTTGGGCTGATCTGGCATTTTACCTATCCCTCGCCAACTTCACTCCCTGAACCTGCACTTTGGGCTAGATATGCATTTCTCAAAGAACAAACTATTAAAATTCATTTCAGTGGCGACTCCTGTAGGAAACAATATGGTTTTCAGCCTTGAATCTACCTTAATTTGGAATATATCAGCATTTCCTGATACAGCCATCTGTGGCTGTATTTTCGCCTTCCTGGACCACATATGACACATAAGACACCACTGGTATATCAGATGTAATCCTGAAACCTATGCAATCAGATTTAGTGTGTGGCAAGTAATTTCTGGGCCAAATTTCAGACTTATAGACAAACATTTGGTACTGGTTTGGGCTGATTTACATCTATTTTTGCCTATTTTTACAACAATAAATGGGTGAAATATTTTCTGTTCAGAGATGTAATGTTCCAAATGCGCCTAAAATATCCACATTAATTATTAGAACATGCATAAAATTACATTTGGGCTTCATATTGGCAATATTATGATATTTTTGACATTAACCATCTGAGGAGGTCATGGGCGCCCCCACACCCCGAAAATTGAAATTCTAAAAGTGACCCTCGAGTGGGCCAGCCCAATACAAATTCATTCTCTGATATAAACTGGGTTTCCTGTGAAAATTTCAGCCTGATTGACCAACTTTAAGGGGTGTTTTGGGCTGATCTAGCATTTTACCTATCCCTCGCCAACTTCACTCCCTGAACCTGCACTTTGGGCTAGATATGCATTTCTCAAAGAACAAACTATTAAAATTCATTTCAGTGGCGACTCCTGTAGGAAACAATATGGTTTTCAGCCTTGAATCTACCTTAATTTGGAATATATCAGCATTTCCTGATACAGCCATCTGTGGCTGTATTTTCACCTTCCTGGACCACATATGACACATAAGACACCACTGGTATATCAGATGTAATCCTGAAACCTATGCAATCAGATTTAGTGTGTGGCAAGTAATTTCTGGGCCAAATTTCAGACTTATAGACAAACATTTGGTACTGGTTTGGGCTGATTTACATCTATTTTTGCCTATTTTTACAACAATAAATGGGTGAAATATTTTCTGTTCAGAGATGTAATGTTCCAAATGCGCCTAAAATATCCACATTAATTATTAGAACATGCATAAAATTACATTTGGGCTTCATATTGGCAATATTATGATATTTTTGACATTTACCATCTGAGGAGGTCATGGGCGCCCCCACACCCCGAAAATTGAAATTCTAAAAGTGACCCTCGAGTGGGCCAGCCCAATACAAATTCATTCTCTGATATAAACTGGGTTTCCTGTGAAAATTTCAGCCTGATTGACCAACTTTAAGGGGTGTTTTGGGCTGATCTGGCATTTTACCTATCCCTCGCCAACTTCACTCCCTGAACCTGCACTTTGGGCTAGATATGCATTTCTCAAAGAACAAACTATTAAAATTCATTTCAGTGGCGACTCCTGTAGGAAACAATATGGTTTTCAGCCTTGAATCTACCTTAATTTGGAATATATCAGCATTTCCTGATACAGCCATCTGTGGCTGTATTTTCGCCTTCCTGGACCACATATGACACATAAGACACCACTGGTATATCAGATGTAATCCTGAAACCTATGCAATCAGATTTAGTGTGTGGCAAGTAATTTCTGGGCCAAATTTCAGACTTATAGACAAACATTTGGTACTGGTTTGGGCTGATTTACATCTATTTTTGCCTATTTTTACAACAATAAATGGGTGAAATATTTTCTGTTCAGAGATGTAATGTTCCAAATGCGCCTAAAATATCCACATTAATTATTAGAACATGCATAAAATTACATTTGGGCTTCATATTGGCAATATTATGATATTTTTGACATTAACCATCTGAGGAGGTCATGGGCGCCCCCACACCCCGAAAATTGAAATTCTAAAAGTGACCCTCGAGTGGGCCAGCCCAATACAAATTCATTCTCTGATATAAACTGGGTTTCCTGTGAAAATTTCAGCCTGATTGACCAACTTTAAGAGGTGTTTTGGGCTGATTTGGCATTTTACCTATCCCTCGCCAACTTCACTCCCTGAACCTGCACTTTGGGCTAGATATGCATTTCTCAAAGAACAAACTATTAAAATTCATTTCAGTGGCGACTCCTGTAGGAAACAATATGGTTTTCAGCCTTGAATCTACCTTAATTTGGAATATATCAGCATTTCCTGATACAGCCATCTGTGGCTGTATTTTCACGTTCCTGGACCACATATGACACATAAGACACCACTGGTATATCAGATGTAATCCTGAAACCTATGCAATCAGATTTAGTGTGTGGCAAGTAATTTCTGGGCCAAATTTCAGACTTATAGACAAACATTTGGTACTGGTTTGGGCTGATTTACATCTATTTTTGCCTATTTTTACAACAATAAATGGGTGAAATATTTTCTGTTCAGAGATGTAATGTTCCAAATGCGCCTAAAATATCCACATTAATTATTAGAACATGCATAAAATTACATTTGGGCTTCATATTGGCAATATTATGATATTTTTGACATTAACCATCTGAGGAGGTCATGGGCGCCCCCACACCCCGAAAATTGAAATTCTAAAAGTGACCCTCGAGTGGGCCAGCCCAATACAAATTCATTCTCTGATATAAACTGGGTTTCCTGTGAAAATTTCAGCCTGATTGACCAACTTTAAGGGGTGTTTTGGGCTGATCTGGCATTTTACCTATCCCTCGCCAACTTCACTCCCTGAACCTGCACTTTGGGCTAGATATGCATTTCTCAAAGAACAAACTATTAAAATTCATTTCAGTGGCGACTCCTGTAGGAAACAATATGGTTTTCAGCCTTGAATCTACCTTAATTTGGAATATATCAGCATTTCCTGATACAGCCATCTGTGGCTGTATTTTCACCTTCCTGGACCACATATGACACATAAGACACCACTGGTATATCAGATGTAATCCTGAAACCTATGCAATCAGATTTAGTGTGTGGCAAGTAATTTCTGGGCCAAATTTCAGACTTATAGACAAACATTTGGTACTGGTTTGGGCTGATTTACATCTATTTTTGCCTATTTTTACAACAATAAATGGGTGAAATATTTTCTGTTCAGAGATGTAATGTTCCAAATGCGCCTAAAATATCCACATTAATTATTAGAACATGCATAAAATTACATTTGGGCTTCATATTGGCAATATTATGATATTTTTGACATTAACCATCTGAGGAGGTCATGGGCGCCCCCACACCCCGAAAATTGAAATTCTAAAAGTGACCCTCGAGTGGGCCAGCCCAATACAAATTCATTCTCTGATATAAACTGGGTTTCCTGTGAAAATTTCAGCCTGATTGACCAACTTTAAGGGGTGTTTTGGGCTGATCTGGCATTTTACCTATCCCTCGCCAACTTCACTCCCTGAACCTGCACTTTGGGCTAGATATGCATTTCTCAAAGAACAAACTATTAAAATTCATTTCAGTGGCGACTCCTGTAGGAAACAATATGGTTTTCAGCCTTGAATCTACCTTAATTTGGAATATATCAGCATTTCCTGATACAGCCATCTGTGGCTGTATTTTCGCCTTCCTGGACCACATATGACACATAAGACACCACTGGTATATCAGATGTAATCCTGAAACCTATGCAATCAGATTTAGTGTGTGGCAAGTAATTTCTGGGCCAAGTTTCAGACTTATAGACAAACATTTGGTACTGGTTTGGGCTGATTTACATCTATTTTTGCCTATTTTTACAACAATAAATGGGTGAAATATTTTCTGTTCAGAGATGTAATGTTCCAAATGCGCCTAAAATATCCACATTAATTATTAGAACATGCATAAAATTACATTTGGGCTTCATATTGGCAATATTATGATATTTTTGACATTAACCATCTGAGGAGGTCATGGGCGCCCCCACACCCCGAAAATTGAAATTCTAAAAGTGACCCTCGAGTGGGCCAGCCCAATACAAATTCATTCTCTGATATAAACTGGGTTTTCTGTGAAAATTTCAGCCTGATTGACCAACTTTAAGGGGTGTTTTGGGCTTATCTGGCATTTTACCTATCCCTCGCCAACTTCACTCCCTGAACCTGCACTTTGGGCTAGATATGCATTTCTCAAAGAACAAACTATTAAAATTCATTTCAGTGGCGACTCCTGTAGGAAACAATATGGTTTTCAGCCTTGAATCTACCTTAATTTGAAATATATCAGCATTTCCTGATACAGCCAACTGTGGCTGTATTTTCGCCTTCCTGGACCACATATGACACATAAGACACCACTGGTATATCAGATGTAATCCTGAAACCTATGCAATCAGATTTAGTGTGTTGCAAGTAATTTCTGGGCCAAATTTCAGACTTATAGACAAACATTTGGTACTGGTTTGGGCTGATTTACATCTATTTTTGCCTATTTTTACAACAATAAATGGGTGAAATATTTTCTGTTCAGAGATGTAATGTTCCAAATGCGCCTAAAATATCCACATTAATTATTAGAACATGCATAAAATTACATTTGGGCTTCATATTGGCAATATTATGATATTTTTGACATTAACCATCTGAGGAGGTCATGGGCCCCCCCACACCCCGAAAATTGAAATTCTAAAAGTGACCCTCGAGTGGGCCAGCCCAATACAGATTCATTCTCTGATATAAACTGGGTTTCCTGTGAAAATTTCAGCCTGATTGACCAACTTTAAGGGGTGTTTTGGGCTGATCTGGCATTTTACCTATCCCTCGCCAACTTCACTCCCTGAACCTGCACTTTGGGCTAGATATGCATTTCTCAAAGAACAAACTATTAAAATTCATTTCAGTGGCGACTCCTGTAGGAAACAATATGGTTTTCAGCCTTGAATCTACCTTAATTTGGAATATATCAGCATTTCCTGATACAGCCATCTGTGGCTGTATTTTCGCCTTCCTGGACCACATATGACACATAAGACACCACTGGTATATCAGATGTAATCCTGAAACCTATGCAATCAGATTTAGTGTGTGGCAAGTAATTTCTGGGCCAAGTTTCAGACTTATAGACAAACATTTGTTACTGGTTTGGGCTGATTTACATCTATTTTTGCCTATTTTTACAACAATAAATGGGTGAAATATTTTCTGTTCAGAGATGTAATGTTCCAAATGCGCCTAAAATATCCACATTAATTATTAGAACATGCATAAAATTACATTTGGGCTTCATATTGGCAATATTATGATATTTTTGACATTAACCATCTGAGGAGGTCATGGGCGCCCCCACACCCCGAAAATTGAAATTCTAAAAGTGACCCTCGAGTGGGCCAGCCCAATACAAATTCATTCTCTGATATAAACTGGGTTTTCTGTGAAAATTTCAGCCTGATTGACCAACTTTAAGGGGTGTTTTGGGCTTATCTGGCATTTTACCTATCCCTCGCCAACTTCACTCCCTGAACCTGCACTTTGGGCTAGATATGCATTTCTCAAAGAACAAACTATTAAAATTCATTTCAGTGGCGACTCCTGTAGGAAACAATATGGTTTTCAGCCTTGAATCTACCTTAATTTGAAATATATCAGCATTTCCTGATACAGCCAACTGTGGCTGTATTTTCGCCTTCCTGGACCACATATGACACATAAGACACCACTGGTATATCAGATGTAATCCTGAAACCTATGCAATCAGATTTAGTGTGTTGCAAGTAATTTCTGGGCCAAATTTCAGACTTATAGACAAACATTTGGTACTGGTTTGGGCTGATTTACATCTATTTTTGCCTATTTTTACAACAATAAATGGGTGAAATATTTTCTGTTCAGAGATGTAATGTTCCAAATGCGCCTAAAATATCCACATTAATTATTAGAACATGCATAAAATTACATTTGGGCTTCATATTGGCAATATTATGATATTTTTGACATTAACCATCTGAGGAGGTCATGGGCGCCCCCACACCCCGAAAATTGAAATTCTAAAAGTGACCCTCGAGTGGGCCAGCCCAATACAAATTCATTCTCTGATATAAACTGGGTTTTCTGTGAAAATTTCAGCCTGATTGACCAACTTTAAGGGGTGTTTTGGGCTTATCTGGCATTTTACCTATCCCTCGCCAACTTCACTCCCTGAACCTGCACTTTGGGCTAGATATGCATTTCTCAAAGAACAAACTATTAAAATTCATTTCAGTGGCGACTCCTGTAGGAAACAATATGGTTTTCAGCCTTGAATCTACCTTAATTTGAAATATATCAGCATTTCCTGATACAGCCAACTGTGGCTGTATTTTCGCCTTCCTGGACCACATATGACACATAAGACACCACTGGTATATCAGATGTAATCCTGAAACCTATGCAATCAGATTTAGTGTGTTGCAAGTAATTTCTGGGCCAAATTTCAGACTTATAGACAAACATTTGGTACTGGTTTGGGCTGATTTACATCTATTTTTGCCTATTTTTACAACAATAAATGGGTGAAATATTTTCTGTTCAGAGATGTAATGTTCCAAATGCGCCTAAAATATCCACATTAATTATTAGAACATGCATAAAATTACATTTGGGCTTCATATTGGCAATATTATGATATTTTTGACATTAACCATCTGAGGAGGTCATGGGCCCCCCCACACCCCGAAAATTGAAATTCTAAAAGTGACCCTCGAGTGGGCCAGCCCAATACAGATTCATTCTCTGATATAAACTGGGTTTCCTGTGAAAATTTCAGCCTGATTGACCAACTTTAAGGGGTGTTTTGGGCTTATCTGGCATTTTACCTATCCCTCGCCAACTTCACTCCCTGAACCTGCACTTTGGGCTAGATATGCATTTCTCAAAGAACAAACTATTAAAATTCATTTCAGTGGCGACTCCTGTAGGAAACAATATGGTTTTCAGCCTTGAATCTACCTTAATTTGGAATATATCAGCATTTCCTGATACAGCCATCTGTGGCTGTATTTTCGCCTTCCTGGACCACATATGACACATAAGACACCACTGGTATATCAGATGTAATCCTGAAACCTATGCAATCAGATTTAGTGTGTGGCAAGTAATTTCTGGGCCAAGTTTCAGACTTATAGACAAACATTTGTTACTGGTTTGGGCTGATTTACATCTATTTTTGCCTATTTTTACAACAATAAATGGGTGAAATATTTTCTGTTCAGAGATGTAATGTTCCAAATGCGCCTAAAATATCCACATTAATTATTAGAACATGCATAAAATTACATTTGGGCTTCATATTGGCAATATTATGATATTTTTGACATTAACCATCTGAGGAGGTCATGGGCGCCCCCACACCCCGAAAATTGAAATTCTAAAAGTGACCCTCGAGTGGGCCAGCCCAATACAAATTCATTCTCTGATATAAACTGGGTTTTCTGTGAAAATTTCAGCCTGATTGACCAACTTTAAGGGGTGTTTTGGGCTTATCTGGCATTTTACCTATCCCTCGCCAACTTCACTCCCTGAACCTGCACTTTGGGCTAGATATGCATTTCTCAAAGAACAAACTATTAAAATTCATTTCAGTGGCGACTCCTGTAGGAAACAATATGGTTTTCAGCCTTGAATCTACCTTAATTTGAAATATATCAGCATTTCCTGATACAGCCAACTGTGGCTGTATTTTCGCCTTCCTGGACCACATATGACACATAAGACACCACTGGTATATCAGATGTAATCCTGAAACCTATGCAATCAGATTTAGTGTGTTGCAAGTAATTTCTGGGCCAAATTTCAGACTTATAGACAAACATTTGGTACTGGTTTGGGCTGATTTACATCTATTTTTGCCTATTTTTACAACAATAAATGGGTGAAATATTTTCTGTTCAGAGATGTAATGTTCCAAATGCGCCTAAAATATCCACATTAATTATTAGAACATGCATAAAATTACATTTGGGCTTCATATTGGCAATATTATGATATTTTTGACATTAACCATCTGAGGAGGTCATGGGCCCCCCCACACCCCGAAAATTGAAATTCTAAAAGTGACCCTCGAGTGGGCCAGCCCAATACAGATTCATTCTCTGATATAAACTGGGTTTCTGTGAAAATTTCAGCCTGATTGACCAACTTTAAGGGGTGTTTTGGGCTGATCTGGCATTTTACCTATCCCTCGCCAACTTCACTCCCTGAACCTGCACTTTGGGCTAGATATGCATTTCTCAAAGAACAAACTATTAAAATTCATTTCAGTGGCGACTCCTGTAGGAAACAATATGGTTTTCAGCCTTGAATCTACCTTAATTTGGAATATATCAGCATTTCCTGATACAGCCATCTGTGGCTGTATTTTCGCCTTCCTGGACCAAATATGACACATAAGACACCACTGGTATATCAGATGTAATCCTGAAACCTATGCAATCAGATTTAGTGTGTGGCAAGTAATTTCTGGGCCAAGTTTCAGACTTATAGACAAACATTTGGTACTGGTTTGGGCTGATTTACATCTATTTTTGCCTATTTTTACAACAATAAATGGGTGAAATATTTTCTGTTCAGAGATGTAATGTTCCAAATGCGCCTAAAATATCCACATTAATTATTAGAACATGCATAAAATTACATTTGGGCTTCATATTGGCAATATTATGATATTTTTGACATTAACCATCTGAGGAGGTCATGGGCGCCCCCACACCCCGAAAATTGAAATTCTAAAAGTGACCCTCGAGTGGGCCAGCCCAATACAAATTCATTCTCTGATATAAATTGGGTTTCCTGTGAAAATTTCAGCCTGATTGACCAACTTTAAGGGGTGTTTTGGGCTGATCTGGCATTTTACCTATCCCTCGCCAACTTCACTCCCTGAACCTGCACTTTGGGCTAGATATGCATTTCTCAAAGAACAAACTATTAAAATTCATTTCAGTGGCGACTCCTGTAGGAAACAATATGGTTTTCAACCTTGAATCTACCTTAATTTGGAATATATCAGCATTTCCTGATACAGCCATCTGTGGCTGTATTTTCGCCTTCCTGGACCACATATGACACATAAGACACCACTGGTATATCAGATGTAATCCTGAAACCTATGCAATCAGATTTAGTGTGTGGCAAGTAATTTCTGGGCCAAGTTTCAGACTTATAGACAAACATTTGTTACTGGTTTGGACTGATTTACATCTATTTTTGCCTATTTTTACAACAATAAATGGGTGAAATATTTTCTGTTCAGAGATGTAATGTTCCAAATGCGCCTAAAATATCCACATTAATTATTAGAACATGCATAAAATTACATTTGGGCTTCATATTGGCAATATTATGATATTTTTGACATTAACCATCTGAGGAGGTCATGGGCGCCCCCACACCCCGAAAATTGAAATTCTAAAAGTGACCCTCGAGTGGGCCAGCCCAATACAAATTCATTCTCTGATATAAACTGGGTTTCCTGTGAAAATTTCAGCCTGATTGACCAACTTGAAGGGGTGTTTTGGGCTGATCTGGCATTTTACCTATCCCTCGCCAACTTCACTCCCTGAACCTGCACTTTGGGCTAGATATGCATTTCTCAAAGAACAAACTATTAAAATTCATTTCAGTGGCGACTCCTGTAGGAAACAATATGGTTTTCAGCCTTGAATCTACCTTAATTTGGAATATATCAGCATTTCCTGATACAGCCATCTGTGGCTGTATTTTCGCCTTCCTGGACCACATATGACACATAAGACACCACTGGTATATCAGATGTAATCCTGAAACCTATGCAATCAGATTTAGTGTGTGGCAAGTAATTTCTGGGCCAAGTTTCAGACTTATAGACAAACATTTGGTACTGGTTTGGGCTGATTTACATCTATTTTTGCCTATTTTTACAACAATAAATGGGTGAAATATTTTCTGTTCAGAGATGTAATGTTCCAAATGCGCCTAAAATATCCACATTAATTATTAGAACATGCATAAAATTACATTTGGGCTTCATATTGGCAATATTATGATATTTTTGACATTAACCATCTGAGGAGGTCATGGGCGCCCCCACACCCCGAAAATTGAAATTCTAAAAGTGACCCTCGAGTGGGCCAGCCCAATACAAATTCATTCTCTGATATAAACTGGGTTTTCTGTGAAAATTTCAGCCTGATTGACCAACTTTAAGGGGTGTTTTGGGCTTATCTGGCATTTTACCTATCCCTCGCCAACTTCACTCCCTGAACCTGCACTTTGGGCTAGATATGCATTTCTCAAAGAACAAACTATTAAAATTCATTTCAGTGGCGACTCCTGTAGGAAACAATATGGTTTTCAGCCTTGAATCTACCTTAATTTGAAATATATCAGCATTTCCTGATACAGCCAACTGTGGCTGTATTTTCGCCTTCCTGGACCACATATGACACATAAGACACCACTGGTATATCAGATGTAATCCTGAAACCTATGCAATCAGATTTAGTGTGTTGCAAGTAATTTCTGGGCCAAATTTCAGACTTATAGACAAACATTTGGTACTGGTTTGGGCTGATTTACATCTATTTTTGCCTATTTTTACAACAATAAATGGGTGAAATATTTTCTGTTCAGAGATGTAATGTTCCAAATGCGCCTAAAATATCCACATTAATTATTAGAACATGCATAAAATTACATTTGGGCTTCATATTGGCAATATTATGATATTTTTGACATTAACCATCTGAGGAGGTCATGGGCGCCCCCACACCCCGAAAATTGAAATTCTAAAAGTGACCCTCGAGTGGGCCAGCCCAATACAAATTCATTCTCTGATATAAACTGGGTTTCCTGTGAAAATTTCAGCCTGATTGACCAACTTTAAGGGGTGTTTTGGGCTGATCTGGCATTTTACCTATCCCTCGCCAACTTCACTCCCTGAACCTGCACTTTGGGCTAGATATGCATTTCTCAAAGAACAAACTATTAAAATTCATTTCAGTGGCGACTCCTGTAGGAAACAATATGGTTTTCAGCCTTGAATCTACCTTAATTTGGAATATATCAGCATTTCCTGATACAGCCATCTGTGGCTGTATTTTCGCCTTCCTGGACCACATATGACACATAAGACACCACTGGTATATCAGATGTAATCCTGAAACCTATGCAATCAGATTTAGTGTGTGGCAAGTAATTTCTGGGCCAAGTTTCAGACTTATAGACAAACATTTGGTACTGGTTTGGGCTGATTTACATCTATTTTTGCCTATTTTTACAACAATAAATGGGTGAAATATTTTCTGTTCAGAGATGTAATGTTCCAAATGCGCCTAAAATATCCACATTAATTATTAGAACATGCATAAAATTACATTTGGGCTTCATATTGGCAATATTATGATATTTTTGACATTAACCATCTGAGGAGGTCATGGGCCCCCCCACACCCCGAAAATTGAAATTCTAAAAGTGACCCTCGAGTGGGCCAGCCCAATACAAATTCATTCTCTGATATAAACTGGGTTTCCTGTGAAAATTTCAGCCTGATTGACCAACTTTAAGGGGTGTTTTGGGCTGATCTGGCATTTTACCTATCCCTCGCCAACTTCACTCCCTGAACCTGCACTTTGGGCTAGATATGCATTTCTCAAAGAACAAACTATTAAAATTCATTTCAGTGGCGACTCCTGTAGGAAACAATATGGTTTTCAACCTTGAATCTACCTTAATTTGGAATATATCAGCATTTCCTGATACAGCCATCTGTGGCTGTATTTTCGCCTTCCTGGACCACATATGACACATAAGACACCACTGGTATATCAGATGTAATCCTGAAACCTATGCAATCAGATTTAGTGTGTGGCAAGTAATTTCTGGGCCAAATTTCAGACTTATAGACAAACATTTGGTACTGGTTTGGGCTGATTTACATCTATTTTTGCCTATTTTTACAACAATAAATGGGTGAAATATTTTCTGTTCAGAGATGTAATGTTCCAAATGCGCCTAAAATATCCACATTAATTATTAGAACATGCATAAAATTACATTTGGGCTTCATATTGGCAATATTATGATATTTTTGACATTAACCATCTGAGGAGGTCATGGGCGCCCCCACACCCCGAAAATTGAAATTCTAAAAGTGACCCTCGAGTGGGCCAGCCCAATACAAATTCATTCTCTGATATAAACTGGGTTTCCTGTGAAAATTTCAGCCTGATTGACCAACTTTAAGGGGTGTTTTGGGCTGATCTGGCATTTTACCTATCCCTCGCCAACTTCACTCCCTGAACCTGCACTTTGGGCTAGATATGCATTTCTCAAAGAACAAACTATTAAAATTCATTTCAGTGGCGACTCCTGTAGGAAACAATATGGTTTTCAGCCTTGAATCTACCTTAATTTGGAATATATCAGCATTTCCTGATACAGCCATCTGTGGCTGTATTTTCGCCTTCCTGGACCACATATGACACATAAGACACCACTGGTATATCAGATGTAATCCTGAAACCTATGCAATCAGATTTAGTGTGTGGCAAGTAATTTCTGGGCCAAGTTTCAGACTTATAGACAAACATTTGGTACTGGTTTGGGCTGATTTACATCTATTTTTGCCTATTTTTACAACAATAAATGGGTGAAATATTTTCTGTTCAGAGATGTAATGTTCCAAATGCGCCTAAAATATCCACATTAATTATTAGAACATGCATAAAATTACATTTGGGCTTCATATTGGCAATATTATGATATTTTTGACATTAACCATCTGAGGAGGTCATGGGCCCCCCCACACCCCGAAAATTGAAATTCTAAAAGTGACCCTCGAGTGGGCCAGCCCAATACAGATTCATTCTCTGATATAAACTGGGTTTCTGTGAAAATTTCAGCCTGATTGACCAACTTTAAGGGGTGTTTTGGGCTGATCTGGCATTTTACCTATCCCTCGCCAACTTCACTCCCTGAACCTGCACTTTGGGCTAGATATGCATTTCTCAAAGAACAAACTATTAAAATTCATTTCAGTGGCGACTCCTGTAGGAAACAATATGGTTTTCAGCCTTGAATCTACCTTAATTTGGAATATATCAGCATTTCCTGATACAGCCATCTGTGGCTGTATTTTCGCCTTCCTGGACCAAATATGACACATAAGACACCACTGGTATATCAGATGTAATCCTGAAACCTATGCAATCAGATTTAGTGTGTGGCAAGTAATTTCTGGGCCAAGTTTCAGACTTATAGACAAACATTTGGTACTGGTTTGGGCTGATTTACATCTATTTTTGCCTATTTTTACAACAATAAATGGGTGAAATATTTTCTGTTCAGAGATGTAATGTTCCAAATGCGCCTAAAATATCCACATTAATTATTAGAACATGCATAAAATTACATTTGGGCTTCATATTGGCAATATTATGATATTTTTGACATTAACCATCTGAGGAGGTCATGGGCCCCCCCACACCCCGAAAATTGAAATTCTAAAAGTGACCCTCGAGTGGGCCAGCCCAATACAAATTCATTCTCTGATATAAATTGGGTTTCCTGTGAAAATTTCAGCCTGATTGACCAACTTTAAGGGGTGTTTTGGGCTGATCTGGCATTTTACCTATCCCTCGCCAACTTCACTCCCTGAACCTGCACTTTGGGCTAGATATGCATTTCTCAAAGAACAAACTATTAAAATTCATTTCAGTGGCGACTCCTGTAGGAAACAATATGGTTTTCAACCTTGAATCTACCTTAATTTGGAATATATCAGCATTTCCTGATACAGCCATCTGTGGCTGTATTTTCGCCTTCCTGGACCACATATGACACATAAGACACCACTGGTATATCAGATGTAATCCTGAAACCTATGCAATCAGATTTAGTGTGTGGCAAGTAATTTCTGGGCCAAGTTTCAGACTTATAGACAAACATTTGTTACTGGTTTGGACTGATTTACATCTATTTTTGCCTATTTTTACAACAATAAATGGGTGAAATATTTTCTGTTCAGAGATGTAATGTTCCAAATGCGCCTAAAATATCCACATTAATTATTAGAACATGCATAAAATTACATTTGGGCTTCATATTGGCAATATTATGATATTTTTGACATTAACCATCTGAGGAGGTCATGGGCGCCCCCACACCCCGAAAATTGAAATTCTAAAAGTGACCCTCGAGTGGGCCAGCCCAATACAAATTCATTCTCTGATATAAACTGGGTTTCCTGTGAAAATTTCAGCCTGATTGACCAACTTGAAGGGGTGTTTTGGGCTGATCTGGCATTTTACCTATCCCTCGCCAACTTCACTCCCTGAACCTGCACTTTGGGCTAGATATGCATTTCTCAAAGAACAAACTATTAAAATTCATTTCAGTGGCGACTCCTGTAGGAAACAATATGGTTTTCAGCCTTGAATCTACCTTAATTTGGAATATATCAGCATTTCCTGATACAGCCATCTGTGGCTGTATTTTCACCTTCCTGGACCACATATGACACATAAGACACCACTGGTATATCAGATGTAATCCTGAAACCTATGCAATCAGATTTAGTGTGTGGCAAGTAATTTCTGGGCCAAGTTTCAGACTTATAGACAAACATTTGGTACTGGTTTGGGCTGATTTACATCTATTTTTGCCTATTTTTACAACAATAAATGGGTGAAATATTTTCTGTTCAGAGATGTAATGTTCCAAATGCGCCTAAAATATCCACATTAATTATTAGAACATGCATAAAATTACATTTGGGCTTCATATTGGCAATATTATGATATTTTTGACATTAACCATCTGAGGAGGTCATGGGCGCCCCCACACCCCGAAAATTGAAATTCTAAAAGTGACCCTCGAGTGGGCCAGCCCAATACAAATTCATTCTCTGATATAAACTGGGTTTTCTGTGAAAATTTCAGCCTGATTGACCAACTTTAAGGGGTGTTTTGGGCTTATCTGGCATTTTACCTATCCCTCGCCAACTTCACTCCCTGAACCTGCACTTTGGGCTAGATATGCATTTCTCAAAGAACAAACTATTAAAATTCATTTCAGTGGCGACTCCTGTAGGAAACAATATGGTTTTCAGCCTTGAATCTACCTTAATTTGAAATATATCAGCATTTCCTGATACAGCCAACTGTGGCTGTATTTTCGCCTTCCTGGACCACATATGACACATAAGACACCACTGGTATATCAGATGTAATCCTGAAGCCTATGCAATCAGATTTAGTGTGTTGCAAGTAATTTCTGGGCCAAATTTCAGACTTATAGACAAACATTTGGTACTGGTTTGGGCTGATTTACATCTATTTTTGCCTATTTTTACAACAATAAATGGGTGAAATATTTTCTGTTCAGAGATGTAATGTTCCAAATGCGCCTAAAATATCCACATTAATTATTAGAACATGCATAAAATTACATTTGGGCTTCATATTGGCAATATTATGATATTTTTGACATTAACCATCTGAGGAGGTCATGGGCGCCCCCACACCCCGAAAATTGAAATTCTAAAAGTGACCCTCGAGTGGGCCAGCCCAATACAAATTCATTCTCTGATATAAACTGGGTTTCCTGTGAAAAT
Organism: Sabellastarte sp. h YS-2021; assembly: GCA_964017235.1. Lineage (NCBI taxonomy): Eukaryota > Metazoa > Annelida > Polychaeta > Sabellida > Sabellidae > Sabellastarte > Sabellastarte sp. h YS-2021. Next base: position 70,077,049 of record OZ024938.1, read on the forward strand.
TTCAGCCTGATTGACCAACTTTAAGGGGTGTTTTGGGCTGATCTGGCATTTTACCTATCCCTCGCCAACTTCACTCCCTGAACCTGCACTTTGGGCTAGATATGCATTTCTCAAAGAACAAACTATTAAAATTCATTTCAGTGGCGACTCCTGTAGGAAACAATATGGTTTTCAGCCTTGAATCTACCTTAATTTGGAATATATCAGCATTTCCTGATACAGCCATCTGTGGCTGTATTTTCGCCTTCCTGGACCACATATGACACATAAGACACCACTGGTATATCAGATGTAATCCTGAAACCTATGCAATCAGATTTAGTGTGTGGCAAGTAATTTCTGGGCCAAGTTTCAGACTTATAGACAAACATTTGGTACTGGTTTGGGCTGATTTACATCTATTTTTGCCTATTTTTACAACAATAAATGGGTGAAATATTTTCTGTTCAGAGATGTAATGTTCCAAATGCGCCTAAAATATCCACATTAATTATTAGAACATGCATAAAATTACATTTGGGCTTCATATTGGCAATATTATGATATTTTTGACATTAACCATCTGAGGAGGTCATGGGCCCCCCCACACCCCGAAAATTGAAATTCTAAAAGTGACCCTCGAGTGGGCCAGCCCAATACAAATTCATTCTCTGATATAAACTGGGTTTCCTGTGAAAATTTCAGCCTGATTGACCAACTTTAAGGGGTGTTTTGGGCTGATCTGGCATTTTACCTATCCCTCGCCAACTTCACTCCCTGAACCTGCACTTTGGGCTAGATATGCATTTCTCAAAGAACAAACTATTAAAATTCATTTCAGTGGCGACTCCTGTAGGAAACAATATGGTTTTCAACCTTGAATCTACCTTAATTTGGAATATATCAGCATTTCCTGATACAGCCATCTGTGGCTGTATTTTCGCCTTCCTGGACCACATATGACACATAAGACACCACTGGTATATCAGATGTAATCCTGAAACCTATGCAATCAGATTTAGTGTGTGGCAAGTAATTTCTGGGCCAAATTTCAGACTTATAGACAAACATTTGGTACTGGTTTGGGCTGATTTACATCTATTTTTGCCTATTTTTACAACAATAAATGGGTGAAATATTTTCTGTTCAGAGATGTAATGTTCCAAATGCGCCTAAAATATCCACATTAATTATTAGAACATGCATAAAATTACATTTGGGCTTCATATTGGCAATATTATGATATTTTTGACATTAACCATCTGAGGAGGTCATGGGCGCCCCCACACCCCGAAAATTGAAATTCTAAAAGTGACCCTCGAGTGGGCCAGCCCAATACAAATTCATTCTCTGATATAAACTGGGTTTCCTGTGAAAATTTCAGCCTGATTGACCAACTTTAAGGGGTGTTTTGGGCTGATCTGGCATTTTACCTATCCCTCGCCAACTTCACTCCCTGAACCTGCACTTTGGGCTAGATATGCATTTCTCAAAGAACAAACTATTAAAATTCATTTCAGTGGCGACTCCTGTAGGAAACAATATGGTTTTCAGCCTTGAATCTACCTTAATTTGGAATATATCAGCATTTCCTGATACAGCCATCTGTGGCTGTATTTTCGCCTTCCTGGACCACATATGACACATAAGACACCACTGGTATATCAGATGTAATCCTGAAACCTATGCAATCAGATTTAGTGTGTGGCAAGTAATTTCTGGGCCAAGTTTCAGACTTATAGACAAACATTTGGTACTGGTTTGGGCTGATTTACATCTATTTTTGCCTATTTTTACAACAATAAATGGGTGAAATATTTTCTGTTCAGAGATGTAATGTTCCAAATGCGCCTAAAATATCCACATTAATTATTAGAACATGCATAAAATTACATTTGGGCTTCATATTGGCAATATTATGATATTTTTGACATTAACCATCTGAGGAGGTCATGGGCCCCCCCACACCCCGAAAATTGAAATTCTAAAAGTGACCCTCGAGTGGGCCAGCCCAATACAAATTCATTCTCTGATATAAACTGGGTTTCCTGTGAAAATTTCAGCCTGATTGACCAACTTTAAGGGGTGTTTTGGGCTGATCTGGCATTTTACCTATCCCTCGCCAACTTCACTCCCTGAACCTGCACTTTGGGCTAGATATGCATTTCTCAAAGAACAAACTATTAAAATTCATTTCAGTGGCGACTCCTGTAGGAAACAATATGGTTTTCAACCTTGAATCTACCTTAATTTGGAATATATCAGCATTTCCTGATACAGCCATCTGTGGCTGTATTTTCGCCTTCCTGGACCACATATGACACATAAGACACCACTGGTATATCAGATGTAATCCTGAAACCTATGCAATCAGATTTAGTGTGTGGCAAGTAATTTCTGGGCCAAGTTTCAGACTTATAGACAAACATTTGTTACTGGTTTGGGCTGATTTACATCTATTTTTGCCTATTTTTACAACAATAAATGGGTGAAATATTTTCTGTTCAGAGATGTAATGTTCCAAATGCGCCTAAAATATCCACATTAATTATTAGAACATGCATAAAATTACATTTGGGCTTCATATTGGCAATATTATGATATTTTTGACATTAACCATCTGAGGAGGTCATGGGCGCCCCCACACCCCGAAAATTGAAATTCTAAAAGTGACCCTCGAGTGGGCCAGCCCAATACAAATTCATTCTCTGATATAAACTGGGTTTCCTGTGAAAATTTCAGCCTGATTGACCAACTTGAAGGGGTGTTTTGGGCTGATCTGGCATTTTACCTATCCCTCGCCAACTTCACTCCCTGAACCTGCACTTTGGGCTAGATATGCATTTCTCAAAGAACAAACTATTAAAATTCATTTCAGTGGCGACTCCTGTAGGAAACAATATGGTTTTCAGCCTTGAATCTACCTTAATTTGGAATATATCAGCATTTCCTGATACAGCCATCTGTGGCTGTATTTTCGCCTTCCTGGACCACATATGACACATAAGACACCACTGGTATATCAGATGTAATCCTGAAACCTATGCAATCAGATTTAGTGTGTGGCAAGTAATTTCTGGGCCAAGTTTCAGACTTATAGACAAACATTTGGTACTGGTTTGGGCTGATTTACATCTATTTTTGCCTATTTTTACAACAATAAATGGGTGAAATATTTTCTGTTCAGAGATGTAATGTTCCAAATGCGCCTAAAATATCCACATTAATTATTAGAACATGCATAAAATTACATTTGGGCTTCATATTGGCAATATTATGATATTTTTGACATTAACCATCTGAGGAGGTCATGGGCGCCCCCACACCCCGAAAATTGAAATTCTAAAAGTGACCCTCGAGTGGGCCAGCCCAATACAAATTCATTCTCTGATATAAACTGGGTTTTCTGTGAAAATTTCAGCCTGATTGACCAACTTTAAGGGGTGTTTTGGGCTTATCTGGCATTTTACCTATCCCTCGCCAACTTCACTCCCTGAACCTGCACTTTGGGCTAGATATGCATTTCTCAAAGAACAAACTATTAAAATTCATTTCAGTGGCGACTCCTGTAGGAAACAATATGGTTTTCAGCCTTGAATCTACCTTAATTTGAAATATATCAGCATTTCCTGATACAGCCAACTGTGGCTGTATTTTCGCCTTCCTGGACCACATATGACACATAAGACACCACTGGTATATCAGATGTAATCCTGAAACCTATGCAATCAGATTTAGTGTGTTGCAAGTAATTTCTGGGCCAAATTTCAGACTTATAGACAAACATTTGGTACTGGTTTGGGCTGATTTACATCTATTTTTGCCTATTTTTACAACAATAAATGGGTGAAATATTTTCTGTTCAGAGATGTAATGTTCCAAATGCGCCTAAAATATCCACATTAATTATTAGAACATGCATAAAATTACATTTGGGCTTCATATTGGCAATATTATGATATTTTTGACATTAACCATCTGAGGAGGTCATGGGCGCCCCCACACCCCGAAAATTGAAATTCTAAAAGTGACCCTCGAGTGGGCCAGCCCAATACAAATTCATTCTCTGATATAAACTGGGTTTCCTGTGAAAATTTCAGCCTGATTGACCAACTTTAAGGGGTGTTTTGGGCTTATCTGGCATTTTACCTATCCCTCGCCAACTTCACTCCCTGAACCTGCACTTTGGGCTAGATATGCATTTCTCAAAGAACAAACTATTAAAATTCATTTCAGTGGCGACTCCTGTAGGAAACAATATGGTTTTCAGCCTTGAATCTACCTTAATTTGAAATATATCAGCATTTCCTGATACAGCCAACTGTGGCTGTATTTTCGCCTTCCTGGACCACATATGACACATAAGACACCACTGGTATATCAGATGTAATCCTGAAACCTATGCAATCAGATTTAGTGTGTTGCAAGTAATTTCTGGGCCAAATTTCAGACTTATAGACAAACATTTGGTACTGGTTTGGGCTGATTTACATCTATTTTTGCCTATTTTTACAACAATAAATGGGTGAAATATTTTCTGTTCAGAGATGTAATGTTCCAAATGCGCCTAAAATATCCACATTAATTATTAGAACTGCATAAAATTACATTTGGGCTTCATATTGGCAATATTATGATATTTTTGACATTAACCATCTGAGGAGGTCATGGGCGCCCCCACACCCCGAAAATTGAAATTCTAAAAGTGACCCTCGAGTGGGCCAGCCCAATACAAATTCATTCTCTGATATAAACTGGGTTTCCTGTGAAAATTTCAGCCTGATTGACCAACTTTAAGGGGTGTTTTGGGCTGATCTGGCATTTTACCTATCCCTCGCCAACTTCACTCCCTGAACCTGCACTTTGGGCTAGATATGCATTTCTCAAAGAACAAACTATTAAAATTCATTTCAGTGGCGACTCCTGTAGGAAACAATATGGTTTTCAGCCTTGAATCTACCTTAATTTGGAATATATCAGCATTTCCTGATACAGCCATCTGTGGCTGTATTTTCGCCTTCCTGGACCACATATGACACATAAGACACCACTGGTATATCAGATGTAATCCTGAAACCTATGCAATCAGATTTAGTGTGTGGCAAGTAATTTCTGGGCCAAGTTTCAGACTTATAGACAAACATTTGGTACTGGTTTGGGCTGATTTACATCTATTTTTGCCTATTTTTACAACAATAAATGGGTGAAATATTTTCTGTTCAGAGATGTAATGTTCCAAATGCGCCTAAAATATCCACATTAATTATTAGAACATGCATAAAATTACATTTGGGCTTCATATTGGCAATATTATGATATTTTTGACATTAACCATCTGAGGAGGTCATGGGCCCCCCCACACCCCGAAAATTGAAATTCTAAAAGTGACCCTCGAGTGGGCCAGCCCAATACAAATTCATTCTCTGATATAAACTGGGTTTCCTGTGAAAATTTCAGCCTGATTGACCAACTTTAAGGGGTGTTTTGGGCTGATCTGGCATTTTACCTATCCCTCGCCAACTTCACTCCCTGAACCTGCACTTTGGGCTAGATATGCATTTCTCAAAGAACAAACTATTAAAATTCATTTCAGTGGCGACTCCTGTAGGAAACAATATGGTTTTCAACCTTGAATCTACCTTAATTTGGAATATATCAGCATTTCCTGATACAGCCATCTGTGGCTGTATTTTCGCCTTCCTGGACCACATATGACACAAAAGATACCACTGGTATATCAGATGTAATCCTGAAACCTATGCAATCAGATTTAGTGTGTGGCAAGTAATTTCTGGGCCAAGTTTCAGACTTATAGACAAACATTTGGTACTGGTTTGGGCTGATTTACATCTATTTTTGCCTATTTTTACAACAATAAATGGGTGAAATATTTTCTGTTCAGAGATGTAATGTTCCAAATGCGCCTAAAATATCCACATTAATTTTTAGAACATGCATAAAATTACATTTGGGCTTCATATTGGCAATATTATGATATTTTTGACATTAACCATCTGAGGAGGTCATGGGCGCCCCCACACCCCGAAAATTGAAATTCTAAAAGTGACCCTCGAGTGGGCCAGCCCAATACAAATTCATTCTCTGATATAAACTGGGTTTCCTGTGAAAATTTCAGCCTGATTGACCAACTTTAAGGGGTGTTTTGGGCTTATCTGGCATTTTACCTATCCCTCGCCAACTTCACTCCCTGAACCTGCACTTTGGGCTAGATATGCATTTCTCAAAGAACAAACTATTAAAATTCATTTCAGTGGCGACTCCTGTAGGAAACAATATGGTTTTCAGCCTTGAATCTACCTTAATTTGAAATATATCAGCATTTCCTGATACAGCCAACTGTGGCTGTATTTTCGCCTTCCTGGACCACATATGACACATAAGACACCACTGGTATATCAGATGTAATCCTGAAACCTATGCAATCAGATTTAGTGTGTTGCAAGTAATTTCTGGGCCAAATTTCAGACTTATAGACAAACATTTGGTACTGGTTTGGGCTGATTTACATCTATTTTTGCCTATTTTTACAACAATAAATGGGTGAAATATTTTCTGTTCAGAGATGTAATGTTCCAAATGCGCCTAAAATATCCACATTAATTATTAGAACTGCATAAAATTACATTTGGGCTTCATATTGGCAATATTATGATATTTTTGACATTAACCATCTGAGGAGGTCATGGGCGCCCCCACACCCCGAAAATTGAAATTCTAAAAGTGACCCTCGAGTGGGCCAGCCCAATACAAATTCATTCTCTGATATAAACTGGGTTTCCTGTGAAAATTTCAGCCTGATTGACCAACTTTAAGGGGTGTTTTGGGCTGATCTGGCATTTTACCTATCCCTCGCCAACTTCACTCCCTGAACCTGCACTTTGGGCTAGATATGCATTTCTCAAAGAACAAACTATTAAAATTCATTTCAGTGGCGACTCCTGTAGGAAACAATATGGTTTTCAGCCTTGAATCTACCTTAATTTGGAATATATCAGCATTTCCTGATACAGCCATCTGTGGCTGTATTTTCGCCTTCCTGGACCACATATGACACATAAGACACCACTGGTATATCAGATGTAATCCTGAAACCTATGCAATCAGATTTAGTGTGTGGCAAGTAATTTCTGGGCCAAGTTTCAGACTTATAGACAAACATTTGGTACTGGTTTGGGCTGATTTACATCTATTTTTGCCTATTTTTACAACAATAAATGGGTGAAATATTTTCTGTTCAGAGATGTAATGTTCCAAATGCGCCTAAAATATCCACATTAATTATTAGAACATGCATAAAATTACATTTGGGCTTCATATTGGCAATATTATGATATTTTTGACATTAACCATCTGAGGAGGTCATGGGCCCCCCCACACCCCGAAAATTGAAATTCTAAAAGTGACCCTCGAGTGGGCCAGCCCAATACAAATTCATTCTCTGATATAAACTGGGTTTCCTGTGAAAATTTCAGCCTGATTGACCAACTTTAAGGGGTGTTTTGGGCTGATCTGGCATTTTACCTATCCCTCGCCAACTTCACTCCCTGAACCTGCACTTTGGGCTAGATATGCATTTCTCAAAGAACAAACTATTAAAATTCATTTCAGTGGCGACTCCTGTAGGAAACAATATGGTTTTCAACCTTGAATCTACCTTAATTTGGAATATATCAGCATTTCCTGATACAGCCATCTGTGGCTGTATTTTCGCCTTCCTGGACCACATATGACACAAAAGATACCACTGGTATATCAGATGTAATCCTGAAACCTATGCAATCAGATTTAGTGTGTGGCAAGTAATTTCTGGGCCAAGTTTCAGACTTATAGACAAACATTTGGTACTGGTTTGGGCTGATTTACATCTATTTTTGCCTATTTTTACAACAATAAATGGGTGAAATATTTTCTGTTCAGAGATGTAATGTTCCAAATGCGCCTAAAATATCCACATTAATTTTTAGAACATGCATAAAATTACATTTGGGCTTCATATTGGCAATATTATGATATTTTTGACATTAACCATCTGAGGAGGTCATGGGCGCCCCCACACCCCGAAAATTGAAATTCTAAAAGTGACCCTCGAGTGGGCCAGCCCAATACAAATTCATTCTCTGATATAAACTGGGTTTCCTGTGAAAATTTCAGCCTGATTGACCAACTTTAAGGGGTGTTTTGGGCTTATCTGGCATTTTACCTATCCCTCGCCAACTTCACTCCCTGAACCTGCACTTTGGGCTAGATATGCATTTCTCAAAGAACAAACTATTAAAATTCATTTCAGTGGAGACTCCTGTAGGAAACAATATGGTTTTCAGCCTTGAATCTACCTTAATTTGGAATATATCAGCATTTCCTGATACAGCCAACTGTGGCTGTATTTTCGCCTTCCTGGACCACATATGACACATAAGACACCACTGGTATATCAGATGTAATCCTGAAACCTATGCAATCAGATTTAGTGTGTTGCAAGTAATTTCTGGGCCAAATTTCAGACTTATAGACAAACATTTGGTACTGGTTTGGGCTGATTTACATCTATTTTTGCCTATTTTTACAACAATAAATGGGTGAAATATTTTCTGTTCAGAGTTGTAATGTTCCAAATGCGCCTAAAATATCCACATTAATTATTAGAACATGCATAAAATTACATTTGGGCTTCATATTGGCAATATTATGATATTTTTGACATTAACCATCTGAGGAGGTCATGGGCCCCCCCACACCCCGAAAATTGAAATTCTAAAAGTGACCCTCGAGTGGGCCAGCCCAATACAGATTCATTCTCTGATATAAACTGGGTTTCCTGTGAAAATTTCGGCCTGATTGACCAACTTTAAGGGGTGTTTTGGGCTGATCTGGCATTTTACCTATCCCTCGCCAACTTCACTCCCTGAACCTGCACTTTGGGCTAGATATGCATTTCTCAAAGAACAAACTATTAAAATTCATTTCAGTGGCGACTCCTGTAGGAAACAATATGGTTTTCAGCCTTGAATCTACCTTAATTTGGAATATATCAGCATTTCCTGATACAGCCATCTGTGGCTGTATTTTCGCCTTCCTGGACCACATATGACACATAAGACACCACTGGTATATCAGATGTAATCCTGAAACCTATGCAATCAGATTTAGTGTGTGGCAAGTAATTTCTGGGCCAAGTTTCAGACTTATAGACAAACATTTGGTACTGGTTTGGGCTGATTTACATCTATTTTTGCCTATTTTTACAACAATAAATGGGTGAAATATTTTCTGTTCAGAGATGTAATGTTCCAAATGCGCCTAAAATATCCACATTAATTATTAGAACATGCATAAAATTACATTTGGGCTTCATATTGGCAATATTATGATATTTTTGACATTAACAATCTGAGGAGGTCATGCCCCCCCCCTCCCTTCACACCCCGAAAATTGAAATTCTAAAAGTGACCCTCGAGTGGGCCAGCCCAATACAAATTCATTCTCTGATATAAACTGGGTTTCCTGTGAAAATTTCAGCCTGATTGACCAACTTTAAGGGGTGTTTTGGGCTGATCTGGCATTTTACCTATCCCTCGCCAACTTCACTCCCTGAACCTGCACTTTGGGCTAGATATGCATTTCTCAAAGAACAAACTATTAAAATTCATTTCAGTGGCGACTCCTGTAGGAAACAATATGGTTTTCAGCCTTGAATCTACCTTAATTTGGAATATATCAGCATTTCCTGATACAGCCATCTGTGGCTGTATTTTCGCCTTCCTGGACCACATATGACACATAAGACACCACTGGTATATCAGATGTAATCCTGAAACCTATGCAATCAGATTTAGTGTGTGGCAAGTAATTTCTGGGCCAAGTTTCAGACTTATAGACAAACATTTGGTACTTATTTGGGCTGATTTACATCTATTTTTGCCTATTTTTACAACAATAAATGGGTGAAATATTTTCTGTTCAGAGATGTAATGTTCCAAATGCGCCTAAAATATCCACATTAATTATTAGAACATGCATAAAATTACATTTGGGCTTCATATTGGCAATATTATGATATTTTTGACATTAACCATCTGAGGAGGTCATGGGCCCCCCCACACCCCGAAAATTGAAATTCTAAAAGTGACCCTCGAGTGGGCCAGCCCAATACAGATTCATTCTCTGATATAAACTGGGTTTCCTGTGAAAATTTCGGCCTGATTGACCAACTTTAAGGGGTGTTTTGGGCTGATCTGGCATTTTACCTATCCCTCGCCAACTTCACTCCCTGAACCTGCACTTTGGGCTAGATATGCATTTCTCAAAGAACAAACTATTAAAATTCATTTCAGTGGCGACTCCTGTAGGAAACAATATGGTTTTCAGCCTTGAATCTACCTTAATTTGGAATATATCAGCATTTCCTGATACAGCCATCTGTGGCTGTATTTTCGCCTTCCTGGACCACATATGACACATAAGACACCACTGGTATATCAGATGTAATCCTGAAACCTATGCAATCAGATTTAGTGTGTGGCAAGTAATTTCTGGGCCAAGTTTCAGACTTATAGACAAACATTTGGTACTGGTTTGGGCTGATTTACATCTATTTTTGCCTATTTTTACAACAATAAATGGGTGAAATATTTTCTGTTCAGAGATGTAATGTTCCAAATGCGCCTAAAATATCCACATTAATTATTAGAACATGCATAAAATTACATTTGGGCTTCATATTGGCAATATTATGATATTTTTGACATTAACAATCTGAGGAGGTCATGCCCCCCCCCTCCCTTCACACCCCGAAAATTGAAATTCTAAAAGTGACCCTCGAGTGGGCCAGCCCAATACAAATTCATTCTCTGATATAAACTGGGTTTCCTGTGAAAATTTCAGCCTGATTGACCAACTTTAAGGGGTGTTTTGGGCTGATCTGGCATTTTACCTATCCCTCGCCAACTTCACTCCCTGAACCTGCACTTTGGGCTAGATATGCATTTCTCAAAGAACAAACTATTAAAATTCATTTCAGTGGCGACTCCTGTAGGAAACAATATGGTTTTCAGCCTTGAATCTACCTTAATTTGGAATATATCAGCATTTCCTGATACAGCCATCTGTGGCTGTATTTTCGCCTTCCTGGACCACATATGACACATAAGACACCACTGGTATATCAGATGTAATCCTGAAACCTATGCAATCAGATTTAGTGTGTGGCAAGTAATTTCTGGGCCAAGTTTCAGACTTATAGACAAACATTTGGTACTTATTTGGGCTGATTTACATCTATTTTTGCCTATTTTTACAACAATAAATGGGTGAAATATTTTCTGTTCAGAGATGTAATGTTCCAAATGCGCCTAAAATATCCACATTAATTATTAGAACATGCATAAAATTACATTTGGGCTTCATATTGGCAATATTATGATATTTTTGACATTAACCATCTGAGGAGGTCATGGGCGCCCCCACACCCCGAAAATTGAAATTCTAAAAGTGACCCTCGAGTGGGCCAGCCCAATACAAATTCATTCTCTGATATAAACTGGGTTTCCTGTGAAAATTTCAGCCTGATTGACCAACTTTAAGGGGTGTTTTGGGCTTATCTGGCATTTTACCTATCCCTCGCCAACTTCACTCCCTGAACCTGCACTTTGGGCTAGATATGCATTTCTCAAAGAACAAACTATTAAAATTCATTTCAGTGGCGACTCCTGTAGGAAACAATATGGTTTTCAGCCTTGAATCTACCTTAATTTGAAATATATCAGCATTTCCTGATACAGCCAACTGTGGCTGTATTTTCGCCTTCCTGGACCACATATGACACATAAGACACCACTGGTATATCAGATGTAATCCTGAAACCTATGCAATCAGATTTAGTGTGTTGCAAGTAATTTCTGGGCCAAATTTCAGACTTATAGACAAACATTTGGTACTGGTTTGGGCTGATTTACATCTATTTTTGCCTATTTTTACAACAATAAATGGGTGAAATATTTTCTGTTCAGAGATGTAATGTTCCAAATGCGCCTAAAATATCCACATTAATTATTAGAACATGCATAAAATTACATTTGGGCTTCATATTGGCAATATTATGATATTTTTGACATTAACCATCTGAGGAGGTCATGGGCCCCCCCACACCCCGAAAATTGAAATTCTAAAAGTGACCCTCGAGTGGGCCAGCCCAATACAGGTTCATTCTCTGATATAAACTGGGTTTCCTGTGAAAATTTCAGCCTGATTGACCAACTTTAAGGGGTGTTTTGGGCTGATCTGGCATTTTACCTATCCCTCGCCAACTTCACTCCCTGAACCTGCACTTTGGGCTAGATATGCATTTCTCAAAGAACAAACTATTAAAATTCATTTCAGTGGCGACTCCTGTAGGAAACAATTTGGAGGAACCACTACCTTAATTTGGAATATATCAGCATTTCCTGATACAGCCATCTGTGGCTGTATTTTCGCCTTCCTGGACCACATATGACACATAAGACACCACTGGTATATCAGATGTAATCCTGAAACCTATGCAATCAGATTTAGTGTGTGGCAAGTAATTTATGGGCCAAGTTTCAGACTTATAGACAAACATTTGGTACTGGTTTGGGCTGATTTACATCTATTTTTGCCTATTTTTACAACAATAAATGGGTGAAATATTTTCTGTTCAGAGATGTAATGTTCCAAATGCGCCTAAAATATCCACATTAATTATTAGAACATGCATAAAATTACATTTGGGCTTCATATTGGCAATATTATGATATTTTTGACATTAACCATCTGAGGAGGTCATGGGCCCCCCCACACCCCGAAAATTGAAATTCTAAAAGTGACCCTCGAGTGGGCCAGCCCAATACAAATTCATTCTCTGATATAAACTGGGTTTCCTGTGAAAATTTCAGCCTGATTGACCAACTTTAAGGGGTGTTTTGGGCTGATCTGGCATTTTACCTATCCCTCGCCAACTTCACTCCCTGAACCTGCACTTTGGGCTAGATATGCATTTCTCAAAGAACAAACTATTAAAATTCATTTCAGTGGCGACTCCTGTAGGAAACAATATGGTTTTCAGCCTTGAATCTACCTTAATTTGGAATATATCAGCATTTCCTGATACAGCCATCTGTGGCTGTATTTTCGCCTTCCTGGACCACATATGACACATAAGACACCACTGGTATATCAGATGTAATCCTGAAACCTATGCAATCAGATTTAGTGTGTGGCAAGTAATTTCTGGGCCAAGTTTCAGACTTATAGACAAACATTTGGTACTGGTTTGGGCTGATTTACATCTATTTTTGCCTATTTTTACAACAATAAATGGGTGAAATATTTTCTGTTCAGAGATGTAATGTTCCAAATGCGCCTAAAATATCCACATTAATTATTAGAACATGCATAAAATTACATTTGGGCTTCATATTGGCAATATTATGATATTTTTGACATTAACCATCTGAGGAGGTCATGGGCGCCCCCACACCCCGAAAATTGAAATTCTAAAAGTGACCCTCGAGTGGGCCAGCCCAATACAAATTCATTCTCTGATATAAACTGGGTTTCCTGTGAAAATTTCAGCCTGATTGACCAACTTTAAGGGGTGTTTTGGGCTTATCTGGCATTTTACCTATCCCTCGCCAACTTCACTCCCTGAACCTGCACTTTGGGCTAGATATGCATTTCTCAAAGAACAAACTATTAAAATTCATTTCAGTGGCGACTCCTGTAGGAAACAATATGGTTTTCAGCCTTGAATCTACCTTAATTTGAAATATATCAGCATTTCCTGATACAGCCAACTGTGGCTGTATTTTCGCCTTCCTGGACCACATATGACACATAAGACACCACTGGTATATCAGATGTAATCCTGAAACCTATGCAATCAGATTTAGTGTGTTGCAAGTAATTTCTGGGCCAAATTTCAGACTTATAGACAAACATTTGGTACTGGTTTGGGCTGATTTACATCTATTTTTGCCTATTTTTACAACAATAAATGGGTGAAATATTTTCTGTTCACAGATGTAATGTTCCAAATGCGCCTAAAATATCCACATTAATTATTAGAACATGCATAAAATTACATTTGGGCTTCATATTGGCAATATTATGATATTTTTGACATTAACCATCTGAGGAGGTCATGGGCCCCCCCACACCCTGAAAATTGAAATTCTAAAAGTGACCCTCGAGTGGGCCAGCCCAATACAGATTCATTTTCTGATATAAACTGGGTTTCCTGTGAAAATTTCAGCCTGATTGACCAACTTTAAGGGGTGTTTTGGGCTGATCTGGCATTTTACCTATCCCTCGCCAACTTCACTCCCTGAACCTGCACTTTGGGCTAGATATGCATTTCTCAAAGAACAAACTATTAAAATTCATTTCAGTGGCGACTCCTGTAGGAAACAATATGGTTTTCAGCCTTGAATCTACCTTAATTTGGAATATATCAGCATTTCCTGATACAGCCATCTGTGGCTGTATTTTCGCCTTCCTGGACCACATATGACACATAAGACACCACTGGTATATCAGATGTAATCCTGAAACCTATGCAATCAGATTTAGTGTGTGGCAAGTAATTTCTGGGCCAAGTTTCAGACTTATAGACAAACATTTGGTACTGATTTGGGCTGATTTACATCTATTTTTGCCTATTTTTACAACAATAAATGGGTGAAATATTTTCTGTTCAGAGATGTAATGTTCCAAATGCGCCTAAAATATCCACATTAATTATTAGAACATGCATAAAATTACATTTGGGCTTCATATTGGCAATATTATGATATTTTTGACATTAACCATCTGAGGAGGTCATGGGCCCCCCCACACCCCGAAAATTGAAATTCTAAAAGTGACCCTCGAGTGGGCCAGCCCAATACAAATTCATTCTCTGATATAAACTGGGTTTCCTGTGAAAATTTCAGCCTGATTGACCAACTTTAAGGGGTGTTTTGGGCTGATCTGGCATTTTACCTATCCCTCGCCAACTTCACTCCCTGAACCTGCACTTTGGGCTAGATATGCATTTCTTAAAGAACAAACTATTAAAATTCATTTCAGTGGCGACTCCTGTAGGAAACAATATGGTTTTCAGCCTTGAATCTACCTTAATTTGGAATATATCAGCATTTCCTGATACAGCCATCTGTGGCTGTATTTTCGCCTTCCTGGACCACATATGACACATAAGACACCACTGGTATATCAGATGTAATCCTGAAACCTATGCAATCAGATTTAGTGTGTGGCAAGTAATTTCTGGGCCAAGTTTCAGACTTATAGACAAACATTTGGTACTGGTTTGGGCTGATTTACATCTATTTTTGCCTATTTTTACAACAATAAATGGGTGAAATATTTTCTGTTCAGAGATGTAATGTTCCAAATGCGCCTAAAATATCCACATTAATTATTAGAACATGCATAAAATTACATTTGGGCTTCATATTGGCAATATTATGATATTTTTGACATTAACCATCTGAGGAGGTCATGGGCCCCCCCACACCCCGAAAATTGAAATTCTAAAAGTGACCCTCGAGTGGGCCAGCCCAATACAAATTCATTCTCTGATATAAACTGGGTTTCCTGTGAAAATTTCAGCCTGATTGACCAACTTTAAGGGGTGTTTTGGGCTGATCTGGCATTTTACCTATCCCTCGCCAACTTCACTCCCTGAACCTGCACTTTGGGCTAGATATGCATTTCTCAAAGAACAAACTATTAAAATTCATTTCAGTGGCGACTCCTGTAGGAAACAATATGGTTTTCAGCCTTGAATCTACCTTAATTTGGAATATATCAGCATTTCCTGATACAGTCATCTGTGGCTGTATTTTCGCCTTCCTGGACCACATATGACACATAAGACACCACTGGTATATCAGATGTAATCCTGAAACCTATGCAATCAGATTTAGTGTGTGGCAAGTAATTTCTGGGCCAAGTTTCAGACTTATAGACAAACATTTGTTACTGGTTTGGGCTGATTTACATCTATTTTTGCCTATTTTTACAACAATAAATGGGTGAAATATTTTCTGTTCAGAGATGTAATGTTCCAAATGCGCCTAAAATATCCACATTAATTATTAGAACATGCATAAAATTACATTTGGGCTTCATATTGGCAATATTATGATATTTTTGACATTAACCATCTGAGGAGGTCATGGGCGCCCCCACACCCCGAAAATTGAAATTCTAAAAGTGACCCTCGAGTGGGCCAGCCCAATACAAATTCATTCTCTGATATAAACTGGGTTTCCTGTGAAAATTTCAGCCTGATTGACCAACTTTAAGGGGTGTTTTGGGCTGATCTGGCATTTTACCTATCCCTCGCCAACTTCACTCCCTGAACCTGCACTTTGGGCTAGATATGCATTTCTCAAAGAACAAACTATTAAAATTCATTTCAGTGGCGACTCCTGTAGGAAACAATATGGTTTTCAGCCTTGAATCTACCTTAATTTGGAATATATCAGCATTTCCTGATACAGCCATCTGTGGCTGTATTTTCGCCTTCCTGGACCACATATGACACATAAGACACCACTGGTATATCAGATGTAATCCTGAAACCTATGCAATCAGATTTAGTGTGTGGCAAGTAATTTCTGGGCCAAGTTTCAGACTTATAGACAAACATTTGTTACTGGTTTGGGCTGATTTACATCTATTTTTGCCTATTTTTACAACAATAAATGGGTGAAATATTTTCTGTTCAGAGATGTAATGTTCCAAATGCGCCTAAAATATCCACATTAATTATTAGAACATGCATAAAATTACATTTGGGCTTCATATTGGCAATATTATGATATTTTTGACATTAACCATCTGAGGAGGTCATGGGCGCCCCCACACCCCGAAAATTGAAATTCTAAAAGTGACCCTCGAGTGGGCCAGCCCAATACAAATTCATTCTCTGATATAAACTGGGTTTCCTGTGAAAATTTCAGCCTGATTGACCAACTTTAAGGGGTGTTTTGGGCTTATCTGGCATTTTACCTATCCCTCGCCAACTTCACTCCCTGAACCTGCACTTTGGGCTAGATATGCATTTCTCAAAGAACAAACTATTAAAATTCATTTCAGTGGCGACTCCTGTAGGAAACAATATGGTTTTCAGCCTTGAATCTACCTTAATTTGGAATATATCAGCATTTCCTGATACAGCCATCTGTGGCTGTATTTTCGCCTTCCTGGACCACATATGACACATAAGACACCACTGGTATATCAGATGTAATCCTGAAACCTATGCAATCAGATTTAGTGTGTGGCAAGTAATTTCTGGGCCAAGTTTCAGACTTATAGACAAACATTTGGTACTGATTTGGGCTGATTTACATCTATTTTTGCCTATTTTTACAACAATAAATGGGTGAAATATTTTCTGTTCAGAGATGTAATGTTCCAAATGCGCCTAAAATATCCACATTAATTATTAGAACATGCATAAAATTACATTTGGGCTTCATATTGGCAATATTATGATATTTTTGACATTAACCATCTGAGGAGGTCATGGGCCCCCCCACACCCCGAAAATTGAAATTCTAAAAGTGACCCTCGAGTGGGCCAGCCCAATACAAATTCATTCTCTGATATAAACTGGGTTTCCTGTGAAAATTTCAGCCTGATTGACCAACTTTAAGGGGTGTTTTGGGCTGATCTGGCATTTTACCTATCCCTCGCCAACTTCACTCCCTGAACCTGCACTTTGGGCTAGATATGCATTTCTTAAAGAACAAACTATTAAAATTCATTTCAGTGGCGACTCCTGTAGGAAACAATATGGTTTTCAGCCTTGAATCTACCTTAATTTGGAATATATCAGCATTTCCTGATACAGCCATCTGTGGCTGTATTTTCGCCTTCCTGGACCACATATGACACATAAGACACCACTGGTATATCAGATGTAATCCTGAAACCTATGCAATCAGATTTAGTGTGTGGCAAGTAATTTCTGGGCCAAGTTTCAGACTTATAGACAAACATTTGGTACTGGTTTGGGCTGATTTACATCTATTTTTGCCTATTTTTACAACAATAAATGGGTGAAATATTTTCTGTTCAGAGATGTAATGTTCCAAATGCGCCTAAAATATCCACATTAATTATTAGAACATGCATAAAATTACATTTGGGCTTCATATTGGCAATATTATGATATTTTTGACATTAACCATCTGAGGAGGTCATGGGCCCCCCCACACCCCGAAAATTGAAATTCTAAAAGTGACCCTCGAGTGGGCCAGCCCAATACAAATTCATTCTCTGATATAAACTGGGTTTCCTGTGAAAATTTCAGCCTGATTGACCAACTTTAAGGGGTGTTTTGGGCTGATCTGGCATTTTACCTATCCCTCGCCAACTTCACTCCCTGAACCTGCACTTTGGGCTAGATATGCATTTCTCAAAGAACAAACTATTAAAATTCATTTCAGTGGCGACTCCTGTAGGAAACAATATGGTTTTCAGCCTTGAATCTACCTTAATTTGGAATATATCAGCATTTCCTGATACAGTCATCTGTGGCTGTATTTTCGCCTTCCTGGACCACATATGACACATAAGACACCACTGGTATATCAGATGTAATCCTGAAACCTATGCAATCAGATTTAGTGTGTGGCAAGTAATTTCTGGGCCAAGTTTCAGACTTATAGACAAACATTTGTTACTGGTTTGGGCTGATTTACATCTATTTTTGCCTATTTTTACAACAATAAATGGGTGAAATATTTTCTGTTCAGAGATGTAATGTTCCAAATGCGCCTAAAATATCCACATTAATTATTAGAACATGCATAAAATTACATTTGGGCTTCATATTGGCAATATTATGATATTTTTGACATTAACCATCTGAGGAGGTCATGGGCGCCCCCACACCCCGAAAATTGAAATTCTAAAAGTGACCCTCGAGTGGGCCAGCCCAATACAAATTCATTCTCTGATATAAACTGGGTTTCCTGTGAAAATTTCAGCCTGATTGACCAACTTTAAGGGGTGTTTTGGGCTGATCTGGCATTTTACCTATCCCTCGCCAACTTCACTCCCTGAACCTGCACTTTGGGCTAGATATGCATTTCTCAAAGAACAAACTATTAAAATTCATTTCAGTGGCGACTCCTGTAGGAAACAATATGGTTTTCAGCCTTGAATCTACCTTAATTTGGAATATATCAGCATTTCCTGATACAGCCATCTGTGGCTGTATTTTCGCCTTCCTGGACCACATATGACACATAAGACACCACTGGTATATCAGATGTAATCCTGAAACCTATGCAATCAGATTTAGTGTGTGGCAAGTAATTTCTGGGCCAAGTTTCAGACTTATAGACAAACATTTGTTACTGGTTTGGGCTGATTTACATCTATTTTTGCCTATTTTTACAACAATAAATGGGTGAAATATTTTCTGTTCAGAGATGTAATGTTCCAAATGCGCCTAAAATATCCACATTAATTATTAGAACATGCATAAAATTACATTTGGGCTTCATATTGGCAATATTATGATATTTTTGACATTAACCATCTGAGGAGGTCATGGGCGCCCCCACACCCCGAAAATTGAAATTCTAAAAGTGACCCTCGAGTGGGCCAGCCCAATACAAATTCATTCTCTGATATAAACTGGGTTTCCTGTGAAAATTTCAGCCTGATTGACCAACTTTAAGGGGTGTTTTGGGCTTATCTGGCATTTTACCTATCCCTCGCCAACTTCACTCCCTGAACCTGCACTTTGGGCTAGATATGCATTTCTCAAAGAACAAACTATTAAAATTCATTTCAGTGGCGACTCCTGTAGGAAACAATATGGTTTTCAGCCTTGAATCTACCTTAATTTGAAATATATCAGCATTTCCTGATACAGCCAACTGTGGCTGTATTTTCGCCTTCCTGGACCACATATGACACATAAGACACCACTGGTATATCAGATGTAATCCTGAAACCTATGCAATCAGATTTAGTGTGTTGCAAGTAATTTCTGGGCCAAATTTCAGACTTATAGACAAACATTTGGTACTGGTTTGGGCTGATTTACATCTATTTTTGCCTATTTTTACAACAATAAATGGGTGAAATATTTTCTGTTCACAGATGTAATGTTCCAAATGCGCCTAAAATATCCACATTAATTATTAGAACATGCATAAAATTACATTTGGGCTTCATATTGGCAATATTATGATATTTTTGACATTAACCATCTGAGGAGGTCATGGGCCCCCCCACACCCCGAAAATTGAAATTCTAAAAGTGACCCTCGAGTGGGCCAGCCCAATACAAATTCATTCTCTGATATAAACTGGGTTTCCTGTGAAAATTTCAGCCTGATTGACCAACTTTAAGGGGTGTTTTGGGCTGATCTGGCATTTTACCTATCCCTCGCCAACTTCACTCCCTGAACCTGCACTTTGGGCTAGATATGCATTTCTCAAAGAACAAACTATTAAAATTCATTTCAGTGGCGACTCCTGTAGGAAACAATATGGTTTTCAGCCTTGAATCTACCTTAATTTGGAATATATCAGCATTTCCTGATGCAGCCATCTGTGGCTGTATTTTCGCCTTCCTGGACCACATATGACACATAAGACACCACTGGTATATCAGATGTAATCCTGAAACCTATGCAATCAGATTTAGTGTGTGGCAAGTAATTTCTGGGCCAAGTTTCAGACTTATAGACAAACATTTGGTACTGGTTTGGGCTGATTTACATCTATTTTTGCCTATTTTTACAACAATAAATGGGTGAAATATTTTCTGTTCAGAGATGTAATGTTCCAAATGCGCCTAAAATATCCACATTAATTATTAGAACATGCATAAAATTACATTTGGGCTTCATATTGGCAATATTATGATATTTTTGACATTAACCATCTGAGGAGGTCATGGGCGCCCCCACACCCCGAAAATTGAAATTCTAAAAGTGACCCTCGAGTGGGCCAGCCCAATACAGATTCATTCTCTGATATAAACTGGGTTTCCTGTGAAAATTTCAGCCTGATTGACCAACTTTAAGGGGTGTTTTGGACTTATCTGGCATTTTACCTATCCCTCGCCAACTTCACTCCCTGAACCTGCACTTTGGGCTAGATATGCATTTCTCAAAGAACAAACTATTAAAATTCATTTCAGTGGCGACTCCTGTAGGAAACAATATGGTTTTCAGCCTTGAATCTACCTTAATTTGAAATATATCAGCATTTCCTGATACAGCCAACTGTGGCTGTATTTTCGCCTTCCTGGACCACATATGACACATAAGACACCACTGGTATATCAGATGTAATCCTGAAACCTATGCAATCAGATTTAGTGTGTTGCAAGTAATTTCTGGGCCAAATTTCAGACTTATAGACAAACATTTGGTACTGGTTTGGGCTGATTTACATCTATTTTTGCCTATTTTTACAACAATAAATGGGTGAAATATTTTCTGTTCACAGATGTAATGTTCCAAATGCGCCTAAAATATCCACATTAATTATTAGAACATGCATAAAATTACATTTGGGCTTCATATTGGCAATATTATGATATTTTTGACATTAACCATCTGAGGAGGTCATGGGCCCCCCCACACCCTGAAAATTGAAATTCTAAAAGTGACCCTCGAGTGGGCCAGCCCAATACAGATTCATTTTCTGATATAAACTGGGTTTCCTGTGAAAATTTCAGCCTGATTGACCAACTTTAAGGGGTGTTTTGGGCTGATCTGGCATTTTACCTATCCCTCGCCAACTTCACTCCCTGAACCTGCACTTTGGGCTAGATATGCATTTCTCAAAGAACAAACTATTAAAATTCATTTCAGTGGCGACTCCTGTAGGAAACAATATGGTTTTCAGCCTTGAATCTACCTTAATTTGGAATATATCAGCATTTCCTGATACAGCCATCTGTGGCTGTATTTTCGCCTTCCTGGACCACATATGACACATAAGACACCACTGGTATATCAGATGTAATCCTGAAACCTATGCAATCAGATTTAGTGTGTGGCAAGTAATTTCTGGGCCAAGTTTCAGACTTATAGACAAACATTTGGTACTGGTTTGGGCTGATTTACATCTATTTTTGCCTATTTTTACAACAATAAATGGGTGAAATATTTTCTGTTCACAGATGTAATGTTCCAAATGCGCCTAAAATATCCACATTAATTATTAGAACATGCATAAAATTACATTTGGGCTTCATATTGGCAATATTATGATATTTTTGACATTAACCATCTGAGGAGGTCATGGGCCCCCCCACACCCCGAAAATTGAAATTCTAAAAGTGACCCTCGAGTGGGCCAGCCCAATACAAATTCATTCTCTGATATAAACTGGGTTTCCTGTGAAAATTTCAGCCTGATTGACCAACTTTAAGGGGTGTTTTGGGCTGATCTGGCATTTTACCTATCCCTCGCCAACTTCACTCCCTGAACCTGCACTTTGGGCTAGATATGCATTTCTCAAAGAACAAACTATTAAAATTCATTTCAGTGGCGACTCCTGTAGGAAACAATATGGTTTTCAGCCTTGAATCTACCTTAATTTGGAATATATCAGCATTTCCTGATGCAGCCATCTGTGGCTGTATTTTCGCCTTCCTGGACCACATATGACACATAAGACACCACTGGTATATCAGATGTAATCCTGAAACCTATGCAATCAGATTTAGTGTGTGGCAAGTAATTTCTGGGCCAAGTTTCAGACTTATAGACAAACATTTGGTACTGGTTTGGGCTGATTTACATCTATTTTTGCCTATTTTTACAACAATAAATGGGTGAAATATTTTCTGTTCAGAGATGTAATGTTCCAAATGCGCCTAAAATATCCACATTAATTATTAGAACATGCATAAAATTACATTTGGGCTTCATATTGGCAATATTATGATATTTTTGACATTAACCATCTGAGGAGGTCATGGGCCCCCCCACACCCCGAAAATTGAAATTCTAAAAGTGACCCTCGAGTGGGCCAGCCCAATACAAATTCATTCTCTGATATAAACTGGGTTTCCTGTGAAAATTTCAGCCTGATTGACCAACTTTAAGGGGTGTTTTGGGCTGATCTGGCATTTTACCTATCCCTC
Organism: Sabellastarte sp. h YS-2021; assembly: GCA_964017235.1. Classification (NCBI taxonomy): domain Eukaryota; kingdom Metazoa; phylum Annelida; class Polychaeta; order Sabellida; family Sabellidae; genus Sabellastarte; species Sabellastarte sp. h YS-2021. The sequence goes on from OZ024938.1 coordinate 70,100,203, forward strand.
GCCAACTTCACTCCCTGAACCTGCACTTTGGGCTAGATAGACCACATTTACCACATTGCACCGCGGAGACGTCTTTTTTTGTAAATAACAAAAGAAACCCTGTTTGGTACATAAGTCTAGGCGAATATAAGAAGCTTTTAATATATATTGCAAGGAAACTAAATAATATCCACAATATGTGTAATCTGTGTTCCTATTACCAATGCTGTAGCTTGTATTTGCATGTTTATTCATAGTACGGGTATTATCGCCCATTTAGCGGGAATTATCGGCCCAGATTTATTGTGAGTTATTCCTATTTTACTGATATTTTAGTCCATTGTTGTTTTTCACTGTAGTGGCTGTCAATATCACCTGAATATCATAGTCATTCTCCAGTTTCTGGTCATTCCAATTGTTGTTTTTTCACTGTTGTGAAATATCTACTGAATACAATTGACTATTTTGTTAGTCACTCCAATACTTTCCTTAAGCTTAAGGCCATCCCCTCTTCGATTCACTTTAGGGAAATTGTTTATTCTAGAGGCTCAGTGAGGAGTGTAGGGTGCCCGTGAGTCGCCCACGGGACGGAATTTAGAGTGGACAGACTGTGTCACATAGTAACTAACTAATTAGAATTAGGGCATACTGGTGTTACTCCTCACGGTCCTGTTCTTAGTTTAGGGAACTGGAGTGCAATGAGTACCATCCGCTGGTTGTTCCTCTTACTGTTGTTTTGGAGAAAGTCAGTAAGCAGTGATCCTAATGTGTTTATTCCGTTGTCTGCTCATGGTCTTACGTCATTACCACGCCCCTACAGACTCCACAGCTATGTCCTGAATACACATCTTTTCCCTTGTGTGGCTAAGCGTCAGGGCCTTGCGACCTTATTGTTGCTTTGTGGTGACATCTCCCTTAATCCTGGACCAATCTCGTTTGGGGTGGTAAATTGCCGATCTGTAAGAAACAAGGGACCCTGCATCGATGATACTGTAACAGTACATTCTGTCGACATTCTTGCTGTCACTGAAACACATATTCGCCAGGAGGAAACGGACAGCCTTCTACATTCCATCACCCCGACAGGCTTCAAATTCTGCCACAAACCCCGTATTCATGGCCGTGGTGGTGGTGTCGGATTTTTTATCAACAAAGCTATACAGTTTAGATCTGTGGACACACCTACTTTCAGTTCCTTTGAAAATGTTAGCATTGCAATTGGGTCGGCGGCTCAACAGCTTGTGTTGACTTGTGTTTATCGTCCACCTGGCTCATGCTCTGAAAGTTTCCTGGACCAATTTCTCAATCTTTTAGAATATTTATCCTCTGTTTCTCCCTCTTTCCTAATTTGTGGGGATTTCAATATTCATGTGGATACTTCTTCAAATGATAGTATCAAATTCCAGAACTGTTTAGAATCATGCAATATAACACAAAATGTTCAAACGGCTACCCATCTACATGGTCATATCCTAGACCTTGTTCTTACTCCTACTGATGCCAGTGTCATCTCTAATGTACGAGTTGCTGAATTTATTTCTGATCATGCTCTTGTCCTTGCTCAGCTTGACTCAGTTAATCCTCCTTCACATAAGGCAAAAGTTGTCACTTTCAGGAGGTATCATAAAATTGACATGGACAGTTTCCGTAAGGATTTGGGAAATAGCGCATTCGTAAAATGCCCTGGTGATACAGTCAGTGGTTTGTGTGAACAATACTTAGATGATTTGAGCAAATTGCTCAACAAGCATGCACCATTGGTTACTCGCACTTTTACTAAGCAAGCTACTGGTTGGCTATCTGACACCTACAGGCTGGCAAAAACCATCAGGCGACAGCTGGAACGAATCTGGCGTAAAGATAAATCTGCCTATAATCGAGCTAGACTTCGAAGACAGATTGGCCGCTGCAATTCACTGGTCAACAAAGATAAGGCAAATTACTTCAGAAACCTGGTCAAAGAAAATACCAATGACTCCAAGAAGCTATGGCAGGTCTTGCGTTCCGCACTGCACTCTAGTCCTGAAGCAGTACTCCCTTCTCATGAATCTAAGAAAGGTCTTGCTGACCGGTTTGTCACTTTCTTCAGTGACAAAATAGATAAAATCAGAAACTTATTTTCCTCTAGTGACTCATTCACTCTGCCTCCTCCACCTGATGTACCCAATTTCAGCTGCTTTAAACAAGTTTCTCAAGAGGAAATTAGAAAAATTATCATGAAGTCACCCACTAAATCTTGTTTGTTAGACCCATGGCCTACATTTCTTGTTAAGGAATGTATTGATATTTTACTGCCCTCTATCACCAGGCTTGTTAACTGCTCGTTGTCAGAAGGTGTTGTACCTGATGAATTCAAGAAGGCTATTGTAACCCCATTGATTAAAAAGTCATCACTACCACCCAATGACTTAAAAAACTACAGACCTGTTTCTGGGTTGGGCTTCATATCCAAACTGGTTGAACGTGTTGTTGCTTCTCAGTTGAATGACCATGTTAGTTTGAACGGACTGGAGAATGTCAGGCAATCTGCCTACAAACTAGGTCACTCAACTGAATCTGCATTGCTTTCAATTAAGAATGATGTTCATTTGGCTTTTGCTAAAGGTGAGGCTACTGCTGTCGTTCTCTTGGATCAATCAGCAGCGTTTGATACTATTGATCATGATACGCTACTTAATTCTCTTAGCTCCTGGTTTGGTGTGAGCGGGGTTGTCCTCGATTGGTTTAAGTCTTATCTCTCAGACCGTGTTCAGTGCATTAAGATTGGGTCAATTTTATCTGATGCCAAAAAGTTATTGTATGGTGTGCCTCAAGGCTCTGTCCTGGGGCCAATCCTTTTTTCACTCTATACTACTCCACTGAGTAAAGTCATACAGAATCATCCTGGTATTAGTTTCCAGTTCTACGCTGATGACACACAATTGTATGTACACCTCACACATAAAAATGTTGCCTCGGCCCTTGATAAGCTGTCACACTGCCTTGAAGACGTAAAGAGATGGCTCTCTACAAATAAGCTCAAGCTAAATCCAGATAAGACCGAATTCATTGTGTTTGGCTCAAAGTCTCAGCGCGAAAAACTTAATCAGTCCTTCCCGGTCAACATACTTGGTAATCTCATATCACCAACAGATGCAGTTAGGAACCTTGGTGTCTGGTTTGATTCTGATTTCTCATTCTCTTGCCATGTTAGGAAGGTCTGCAAGGCTTGTTTTGCTCATGTCCGGGATCTTAAGCGACTCCGAGGACATCTGACACATGAAGCTACTCTTATGGCTGCCAATGCTCTGGTCGGAAGTCGACTAGATTACTGTAACTCTCTGTTCAGAGGTCTCTCAGCTCTAGATCTGCGCAAACTTCAATGTGTTCAAAATAGCCTGGCCAGAATTGTTGCCAACACCACCAAGTACTCACACATCACTCCAGTTAGAAAAGCACTACATTGGTTGCCAATTAAGTACCGTTCTATCTTTAAGACTGCCATGTTGGTATATAAGTTCCTACACAGTGGTAACCCCAAATACTTTGAACCCTTCCTCATTCCCAGACATAGTGCATATAACACTCGTCGAAGTCAATCTGATGGCATATTTCTTGAGGTTCCCCACTTTGGTTCAATTTTCAAGTCTCGAAAACATTTTGGACTCAGTTTTGCGTATGACGCACCTATGATTTGGAATGACCTTCCTGATGAGGTCCGCTCTGCAAACTCACTTGCCTCTTTCAGGTCAAAGTTGAAGTCATACCTCTTTGGAAAAGCATACCCACCCTAAATTTCCAATCTCCTTTCTGCTTTCTCCGCGGTGCTGACCCCTGCAATGTCTCTGGTTTTTGAATATTGAACAATGTTTTTGTGTGATGCGCCTTAGAGTCTGTCTTTTGACAGAGATTAAGCGCTATAAAAGTGCTATTAGAATTAGAATTAGAATATGCATTTCTCAAAGAACAAACTATTAAAATTCATTTCAGTGGCGACTCCTGTAGGAAACAATATGGTTTTCAGCCTTGAATCTACCTTAATTTGGAATATATCAGCATTTCCTGATACAGCCATCTGTGGCTGTATTTTCGCCTTCCTGGACCACATATGACACATAAGACACCACTGGTATATCAGATGTAATCCTGAAACCTATGCAATCAGATTTAGTGTGTGGCAAGTAATTTCTGGGCCAAGTTTCAGACTTATAGACAAACATTTGGTACTGGTTTGGGCTGATTTACATCTATTTTTGCCTATTTTTACAACAATAAATGGGTGAAATATTTTCTGTTCAGAGATGTAATGTTCCAAATGCGCCTAAAATATCCACATTAATTATTAGAACATGCATAAAATTACATTTGGGCTTCATATTGGCAATATTATGATATTTTTGACATTAACCATCTGAGGAGGTCATGGGCGCCCCCACACCCCGAAAATTGAAATTCTAAAAGTGACCCTCGAGTGGGCCAGCCCAATACAAATTCATTCTCTGATATAAACTGGGTTTCCTGTGAAAATTTCAGCCTGATTGACCAACTTTAAGGGGTGTTTTGGGCTTATCTGGCATTTTACCTATCCCTCGCCAACTTCACTCCCTGAACCTGCACTTTGGGCTAGATATGCATTTCTCAAAGAACAAACTATTAAAATTCATTTCAGTGGCGACTCCTGTAGGAAACAATATGGTTTTCAGCCTTGAATCTACCTTAATTTGAAATATATCAGCATTTCCTGATACAGCCAACTGTGGCTGTATTTTCGCCTTCCTGGACCACATATGACACATAAGACACCACTGGTATATCAGATGTAATCCTGAAACCTATGCAATCAGATTTAGTGTGTTGCAAGTAATTTCTGGGCCAAATTTCAGACTTATAGACAAACATTTGGTACTGGTTTGGGCTGATTTACATCTATTTTTGCCTATTTTTACAACAATAAATGGGTGAAATATTTTCTGTTCACAGATGTAATGTTCCAAATGCGCCTAAAATATCCACATTAATTATTAGAACATGCATAAAATTACATTTGGGCTTCATATTGGCAATATTATGATATTTTTGACATTAACCATCTGAGGAGGTCATGGGCCCCCCCACACCCTGAAAATTGAAATTCTAAAAGTGACCCTCGAGTGGGCCAGCCCAATACAGATTCATTTTCTGATATAAACTGGGTTTCCTGTGAAAATTTCAGCCTGATTGACCAACTTTAAGGGGTGTTTTGGGCTGATCTGGCATTTTACCTATCCCTCGCCAACTTCACTCCCTGAACCTGCACTTTGGGCTAGATATGCATTTCTCAAAGAACAAACTATTAAAATTCATTTCAGTGGCGACTCCTGTAGGAAACAATATGGTTTTCAGCCTTGAATCTACCTTAATTTGGAATATATCAGCATTTCCTGATACAGCCATCTGTGGCTGTATTTTCGCCTTCCTGGACCACATATGACACATAAGACACCACTGGTATATCAGATGTAATCCTGAAACCTATGCAATCAGATTTAGTGTGTGGCAAGTAATTTCTGGGCCAAGTTTCAGACTTATAGACAAACATTTGGTACTGGTTTGGGCTGATTTACATCTATTTTTGCCTATTTTTACAACAATAAATGGGTGAAATATTTTCTGTTCACAGATGTAATGTTCCAAATGCGCCTAAAATATCCACATTAATTATTAGAACATGCATAAAATTACATTTGGGCTTCATATTGGCAATATTATGATATTTTTGACATTAACCATCTGAGGAGGTCATGGGCCCCCCCCACACCCCGAAAATTGAAATTCTAAAAGTGACCCTCGAGTGGGCCAGCCCAATACAAATTCATTCTCTGATATAAACTGGGTTTCCTGTGAAAATTTCAGCCTGATTGACCAACTTTAAGGGGTGTTTTGGGCTGATCTGGCATTTTACCTATCCCTCGCCAACTTCACTCCCTGAACCTGCACTTTGGGCTAGATATGCATTTCTCAAAGAACAAACTATTAAAATTCATTTCAGTGGCGACTCCTGTAGGAAACAATATGGTTTTCAGCCTTGAATCTACCTTAATTTGGAATATATCAGCATTTCCTGATGCAGCCATCTGTGGCTGTATTTTCGCCTTCCTGGACCACATATGACACATAAGACACCACTGGTATATCAGATGTAATCCTGAAACCTATGCAATCAGATTTAGTGTGTGGCAAGTAATTTCTGGGCCAAGTTTCAGACTTATAGACAAACATTTGGTACTGGTTTGGGCTGATTTACATCTATTTTTGCCTATTTTTACAACAATAAATGGGTGAAATATTTTCTGTTCAGAGATGTAATGTTCCAAATGCGCCTAAAATATCCACATTAATTATTAGAACATGCATAAAATTACATTTGGGCTTCATATTGGCAATATTATGATATTTTTGACATTAACCATCTGAGGAGGTCATGGGCCCCCCCACACCCCGAAAATTGAAATTCTAAAAGTGACCCTCGAGTGGGCCAGCCCAATACAAATTCATTCTCTGATATAAACTGGGTTTCCTGTGAAAATTTCAGCCTGATTGACCAACTTTAAGGGGTGTTTTGGGCTGATCTGGCATTTTACCTATCCCTCGCCAACTTCACTCCCTGAACCTGCACTTTGGGCTAGATATGCATTTCTCAAAGAACAAACTATTAAAATTCATTTCAGTGGCGACTCCTGTAGGAAACAATATGGTTTTCAGCCTTGAATCTATCTTAATTTGGAATATATCAGCATTTCCTGATACAGCCATCTGTGGCTGTATTTTCGCCTTCCTGGACCACATATGACACATAAGACACCACTGGTATATCAGATGTAATCCTGAAACCTATGCAATCAGATTTAGTGTGTGGCAAGTAATTTCTGGGCCAAGTTTCAGACTTATAGACAAACATTTGGTACTGGTTTGGGCTGATTTACATCTATTTTTGCCTATTTTTACAACAATAAATGGGTGAAATATTTTCTGTTCACAGATGTAATGTTCCAAATGCGCCTAAAATATCCACATTAATTATTAGAACATGCATAAAATTACATTTGGGCTTCATATTGGCAATATTATGATATTTTTGACATTAACCATCTGAGGAGGTCATGGGCCCCCCCACACCCCGAAAATTGAAATTCTAAAAGTGACCCTCGAGTGGGCCAGCCCAATACAAATTCATTCTCTGATATAAACTGGGTTTCCTGTGAAAATTTCAGCCTGATTGACCAACTTTAAGGGGTGTTTTGGGCTGATCTGGCATTTTACCTATCCCTCGCCAACTTCACTCCCTGAACCTGCACTTTGGGCTAGATATGCATTTCTCAAAGAACAAACTATTAAAATTCATTTCAGTGGCGACTGCTGTAGGAAACAATATGGTTTTCAGCCTTGAATCTACCTTAATTTGGAATATATCAGCATTTCCTGATACAGCCATCTGTGGCTGTATTTTCGCCTTCCTGGACCACATATGACACATAAGACACCACTGGTATATCAGATGTAATCCTGAAACCTATGCAATCAGATTTAGTGTGTGGCAAGTAATTTCTGGGCCAAGTTTCAGACTTATAGACAAACATTTGTTACTGGTTTGGGCTGATTTACATCTATTTTTGCCTATTTTTACAACAATAAATGGGTGAAATATTTTCTGTTCAGAGATGTAATGTTCCAAATGCGCCTAAAATATCCACATTAATTATTAGAACATGCATAAAATTACATTTGGGCTTCATATTGGCAATATTATGATATTTTTGACATTAACCATCTGAGGAGGTCATGGGCGCCCCCACACCCCGAAAATTGAAATTCTAAAAGTGACCCTCGAGTGGGCCAGCCCAATACAAATTCATTCTCTGATATAAACTGGGTTTCCTGTGAAAATTTCAGCCTGATTGACCAACTTTAAGGGGTGTTTTGGGCTTATCTGGCATTTTACCTATCCCTCGCCAACTTCACTCCCTGAACCTGCACTTTGGGCTAGATATGCATTTCTCAAAGAACAAACTATTAAAATTCATTTCAGTGGCGACTCCTGTAGGAAACAATATGGTTTTCAGCCTTGAATCTACCTTAATTTGAAATATATCAGCATTTCCTGATACAGCCAACTGTGGCTGTATTTTCGCCTTCCTGGACCACATATGACACATAAGACACCACTGGTATATCAGATGTAATCCTGAAACCTATGCAATCAGATTTAGTGTGTTGCAAGTAATTTCTGGGCCAAGTTTCAGACTTATAGACAAACATTTGGTACTGGTTTGGGCTGATTTACATCTATTTTTGCCTATTTTTACAACAATAAATGGGTGAAATATTTTCTGTTCAGAGATGTAATGTTCCAAATGCGCCTAAAATATCCACATTAATTATTAGAACATGCATAAAATTACATTTGGGCTTCATATTGGCAATATTATGATATTTTTGACATTAACCATCTGAGGAGGTCATGGGCCCCCCCACACCCCGAAAATTGAAATTCTAAAAGTGACCCTCGAGTGGGCCAGCCCAATACAAATTCATTCTCTGATATAAACTGGGTTTCCTGTGAAAATTTCAGCCTGATTGACCAACTTTAAGGGGTGTTTTGGGCTGATCTGGCATTTTACCTATCCCTCGCCAACTTCACTCCCTGAACCTGCACTTTGGGCTAGATATGCATTTCTCAAAGAACAAACTATTAAAATTCATTTCAGTGGCGACTCCTGTAGGAAACAATATGGTTTTCAGCCTTGAATCTACCTTAATTTGGAATATATCAGCATTTCCTGATGCAGCCATCTGTGGCTGTATTTTCGCCTTCCTGGACCACATATGACACATAAGACACCACTGGTATATCAGATGTAATCCTGAAACCTATGCAATCAGATTTAGTGTGTGGCAAGTAATTTCTGGGCCAAGTTTCAGACTTATAGACAAACATTTGGTACTGGTTTGGGCTGATTTACATCTATTTTTGCCTATTTTTACAACAATAAATGGGTGAAATATTTTCTGTTCAGAGATGTAATGTTCCAAATGCGCCTAAAATATCCACATTAATTATTAGAACATGCATAAAATTACATTTGGGCTTCATATTGGCAATATTATGATATTTTTGACATTAACCATCTGAGGAGGTCATGGGCGCCCCCACACCCCGAAAATTGAAATTCTAAAAGTGACCCTCGAGTGGGCCAGCCCAATACAAATTCATTCTCTGATATAAACTGGGTTTCCTGTGAAAATTTCAGCCTGATTGACCAACTTTAAGGGGTGTTTTGGGCTTATCTGGCATTTTACCTATCCCTCGCCAACTTCACTCCCTGAACCTGCACTTTGGGCTAGATATGCATTTCTCAAAGAACAAACTATTAAAATTCATTTCAGTGGCGACTCCTGTAGGAAACAATATGGTTTTCAGCCTTGAATCTACCTTAATTTGAAATATATCAGCATTTCCTGATACAGCCAACTGTGGCTGTATTTTCGCCTTCCTGGACCACATATGACACATAAGACACCACTGGTATATCAGATGTAATCCTGAAACCTATGCAATCAGATTTAGTGTGTTGCAAGTAATTTCTGGGCCAAATTTCAGACTTATAGACAAACATTTGGTACTGGTTTGGGCTGATTTACATCTATTTTTGCCTATTTTTACAACAATAAATGGGTGAAATATTTTCTGTTCACAGATGTAATGTTCCAAATGCGCCTAAAATATCCACATTAATTATTAGAACATGCATAAAATTACATTTGGGCTTCATATTGGCAATATTATGATATTTTTGACATTAACCATCTGAGGAGGTCATGGGCCCCCCCACACCCCGAAAATTGAAATTCTAAAAGTGACCCTCGAGTGGGCCAGCCCAATACAAATTCATTCTCTGATATAAACTGGGTTTCCTGTGAAAATTTCAGCCTGATTGACCAACTTTAAGGGGTGTTTTGGGCTGATCTGGCATTTTACCTATCCCTCGCCAACTTCACTCCCTGAACCTGCACTTTGGGCTAGATATGCATTTCTCAAAGAACAAACTATTAAAATTCATTTCAGTGGCGACTCCTGTAGGAAACAATATGGTTTTCAGCCTTGAATCTACCTTAATTTGGAATATATCAGCATTTCCTGATACAGCCATCTGTGGCTGTATTTTCGCCTTCCTGGACCACATATGACACATAAGACACCACTGGTATATCAGATGTAATCCTGAAACCTATGCAATCAGATTTAGTGTGTGGCAAGTAATTTCTGGGCCAAGTTTCAGACTTATAGACAAACATTTGTTACTGGTTTGGGCTGATTTACATCTATTTTTGCCTATTTTTACAACAATAAATGGGTGAAATATTTTCTGTTCAGAGATGTAATGTTCCAAATGCGCCTAAAATATCCACATTAATTATTAGAACATGCATAAAATTACATTTGGGCTTCATATTGGCAATATTATGATATTTTTGACATTAACCATCTGAGGAGGTCATGGGCGCCCCCACACCCCGAAAATTGAAATTCTAAAAGTGACCCTCGAGTGGGCCAGCCCAATACAAATTCATTCTCTGATATAAACTGGGTTTCCTGTGAAAATTTCAGCCTGATTGACCAACTTTAAGGGGTGTTTTGGGCTTATCTGGCATTTTACCTATCCCTCGCCAACTTCACTCCCTGAACCTGCACTTTGGGCTAGATATGCATTTCTCAAAGAACAAACTATTAAAATTCATTTCAGTGGCGACTCCTGTAGGAAACAATATGGTTTTCAGCCTTGAATCTACCTTAATTTGAAATATATCAGCATTTCCTGATACAGCCAACTGTGGCTGTATTTTCGCCTTCCTGGACCACATATGACACATAAGACACCACTGGTATATCAGATGTAATCCTGAAACCTATGCAATCAGATTTAGTGTGTTGCAAGTAATTTCTGGGCCAAATTTCAGACTTATAGACAAACATTTGGTACTGGTTTGGGCTGATTTACATCTATTTTTGCCTATTTTTACAACAATAAATGGGTGAAATATTTTCTGTTCACAGATGTAATGTTCCAAATGCGCCTAAAATATCCACATTAATTATTAGAACATGCATAAAATTACATTTGGGCTTCATATTGGCAATATTATGATATTTTTGACATTAACCATCTGAGGAGGTCATGGGCCCCCCCACACCCCGAAAATTGAAATTCTAAAAGTGACCCTCGAGTGGGCCAGCCCAATACAAATTCATTCTCTGATATAAACTGGGTTTCCTGTGAAAATTTCAGCCTGATTGACCAACTTTAAGGGGTGTTTTGGGCTGATCTGGCATTTTACCTATCCCTCGCCAACTTCACTCCCTGAACCTGCACTTTGGGCTAGATATGCATTTCTCAAAGAACAAACTATTAAAATTCATTTCAGTGGCGACTCCTGTAGGAAACAATATGGTTTTCAGCCTTGAATCTACCTTAATTTGAAATATATCAGCATTTCCTGATACAGCCAACTGTGGCTGTATTTTCGCCTTCCTGGACCACATATGACACATAAGACACCACTGGTATATCAGATGTAATCCTGAAACCTATGCAATCAGATTTAGTGTGTTGCAAGTAATTTCTGGGCCAAATTTCAGACTTATAGACAAACATTTGGTACTGGTTTGGGCTGATTTACATCTATTTTTGCCTATTTTTACAACAATAAATGGGTGAAATATTTTCTGTTCAGAGATGTAATGTTCCAAATGCGCCTAAAATATCCACATTAATTATTAGAACATGCATAAAATTACATTTGGGCTTCATATTGGCAATATTATGATATTTTTGACATTAACCATCTGAGGAGGTCATGGGCCCCCCCACACCCCGAAAATTGAAATTCTAAAAGTGACCCTCGAGTGGGCCAGCCCAATACAGATTCATTTTCTGATATAAACTGGGTTTCCTGTGAAAATTTCAGCCTGATTGACCAACTTTAAGGGGTGTTTTGGGCTGATCTGGCATTTTACCTATCCCTCGCCAACTTCACTCCCTGAACCTGCACTTTGGGCTAGATATGCATTTCTCAAAGAACAAACTATTAAAATTCATTTCAGTGGCGACTCCTGTAGGAAACAATATGGTTTTCAGCCTTGAATCTACCTTAATTTGGAATATATCAGCATTTCCTGATACAGCCATCTGTGGCTGTATTTTCGCCTTCCTGGACCACATATGACACATAAGACACCACTGGTATATCAGATGTAATCCTGAAACCTATGCAATCAGATTTAGTGTGTGGCAAGTAATTTCTGGGCCAAGTTTCAGACTTATAGACAAACATTTGGTACTGGTTTGGGCTGATTTACATCTATTTTTGCCTATTTTTACAACAATAAATGGGTGAAATATTTTCTGTTCAGAGATGTAATGTTCCAAATGCGCCTAAAATATCCACATTAATTATTAGAACATGCATAAAATTACATTTGGGCTTCATATTGGCAATATTATGATATTTTTGACATTAACCATCTGAGGAGGTCATGGGCCCCCCCACACCCCGAAAATTGAAATTCTAAAAGTGACCCTCGAGTGGGCCAGCCCAATACAAATTCATTCTCTGATATAAACTGGGTTTCCTGTGAAAATTTCAGCCTGATTGACCAACTTTAAGGGGTGTTTTGGGCTGATCTGGCATTTTACCTATCCCTCGCCAACTTCACTCCCTGAACCTGCACTTTGGGCTAGATATGCATTTCTCAAAGAACAAACTATTAAAATTCATTTCAGTGGCGACTCCTGTAGGAAACAATATGGTTTTCAGCCTTGAATCTACCTTAATTTGGAATATATCAGCATTTCCTGATACAGCCATCTGTGGCTGTATTTTCGCCTTCCTGGACCACATATGACACATAAGACACCACTGGTATATCAGATGTAATCCTGAAACCTATGCAATCAGATTTAGTGTGTGGCAAGTAATTTCTGGGCCAAGTTTCAGACTTATAGACAAACATTTGGTACTGGTTTGGGCTGATTTACATCTATTTTTGCCTATTTTTACAACAATAAATGGGTGAAATATTTTCTGTTCAGAGATGTAATGTTCCAAATGCGCCTAAAATATCCACATTAATTATTAGAACATGCATAAAATTACATTTGGGCTTCATATTGGCAATATTATGATATTTTTGACATTAACCATCTGAGGAGGTCATGGGCGCCCCCACACCCCGAAAATTGAAATTCTAAAAGTGACCCTCGAGTGGGCCAGCCCAATACAAATTCATTCTCTGATATAAACTGGGTTTCCTGTGAAAATTTCAGCCTGATTGACCAACTTTAAGGGGTGTTTTGGGCTTATCTGGCATTTTACCTATCCCTCGCCAACTTCACTCCCTGAACCTGCACTTTGGGCTAGATATGCATTTCTCAAAGAACAAACTATTAAAATTCATTTCAGTGGCGACTCCTGTAGGAAACAATATGGTTTTCAGCCTTGAATCTACCTTAATTTGAAATATATCAGCATTTCCTGATACAGCCAACTGTGGCTGTATTTTCGCCTTCCTGGACCACATATGACACATAGGACACCACTGGTATATCAGATGTAATCCTGAAACCTATGCAATCAGATTTAGTGTGTTGCAAGTAATTTCTGGGCCAAATTTCAGACTTATAGACAAACATTTGGTACTGGTTTGGGCTGATTTACATCTATTTTTGCCTATTTTTACAACAATAAATGGGTGAAATATTTTCTGTTCACAGATGTAATGTTCCAAATGCGCCTAAAATATCCACATTAATTATTAGAACATGCATAAAATTACATTTGGGCTTCATATTGGCAATATTATGATATTTTTGACATTAACCATCTGAGGAGGTCATGGGCCCCCCCACACCCCGAAAATTGAAATTCTAAAAGTGACCCTCGAGTGGGCCAGCCCAATACAGATTCATTTTCTGATATAAACTGGGTTTCCTGTGAAAATTTCAGCCTGATTGACCAACTTTAAGGGGTGTTTTGGGCTGATCTGGCATTTTACCTATCCCTCGCCAACTTCACTCCCTGAACCTGCACTTTGGGCTAGATATGCATTTCTCAAAGAACAAACTATTAAAATTCATTTCAGTGGCGACTCCTGTAGGAAACAATATGGTTTTCAGCCTTGAATCTACCTTAATTTGGAATATATCAGCATTTCCTGATACAGCCATCTGTGGCTGTATTTTCGCCTTCCTGGACCACATATGACACATAAGACACCACTGGTATATCAGATGTAATCCTGAAACCTATGCAATCAGATTTAGTGTGTGGCAAGTAATTTCTGGGCCAAGTTTCAGACTTATAGACAAACATTTGGTACTGGTTTGGGCTGATTTACATCTATTTTTGCCTATTTTTACAACAATAAATGGGTGAAATATTTTCTGTTCAGAGATGTAATGTTCCAAATGCGCCTAAAACATCCACATTAATTATTAGAACATGCATAAAATTACATTTGGGCTTCATATTGGCAATATTATGATATTTTTGACATTAACCATCTGAGGAGGTCATGGGCCCCCCCACACCCCGAAATTGAAATTCTAAAAGTGACCCTCGAGTGGGCCAGCCCAATACAAATTCATTCTCTGATATAAACTGGGTTTCCTGTGAAAATTTCAGCCTGATTGACCAACTTTAAGGGGTGTTTTGGGCTGATCTGGCATTTTACCTATCCCTCGCCAACTTCACTCCCTGAACCTGCACTTTGGGCTAGATATGCATTTCTCAAAGAACAAACTATTAAAATTCATTTCAGTGGCGACTCCTGTAGGAAACAATATGGTTTTCAGCCTTGAATCTACCTTAATTTGGAATATATCAGCATTTCCTGATACAGCCATCTGTGGCTGTATTTTCGCCTTCCTGGACCACATATGACACATAAGACACCACTGGTATATCAGATGTAATCCTGAAACCTATGCAATCAGATTTAGTGTGTGGCAAGTAATTTCTGGGCCAAGTTTCAGACTTATAGACAAACATTTGGTACTGGTTTGGGCTGATTTACATCTATTTTTGCCTATTTTTACAACAATAAATGGGTGAAATATTTTCTGTTCAGAGATGTAATGTTCCAAATGCGCCTAAAACATCCACATTAATTATTAGAACATGCATAAAATTACATTTGGGCTTCATATTGGCAATATTATGATATTTTTGACATTAACCATCTGAGGAGGTCATGGGCCCCCCCACACCCCGAAATTGAAATTCTAAAAGTGACCCTCGAGTGGGCCAGCCCAATACAAATTCATTCTCTGATATAAACTGGGTTTCCTGTGAAAATTTCAGCCTGATTGACCAACTTTAAGGGGTGTTTTGGGCTGATCTGGCATTTTACCTATCCCTCGCCAACTTCACTCCCTGAACCTGCACTTTGGGCTAGATATGCATTTCTCAAAGAACAAACTATTAAAATTCATTTCAGTGGCGACTCCTGTAGGAAACAATATGGTTTTCAGCCTTGAATCTACCTTAATTTGGAATATATCAGCATTTCCTGATACAGCCATCTGTGGCTGTATTTTCGCCTTCCTGGACCACATATGACACATAAGACACCACTGGTATATCAGATGTAATCCTGAAACCTATGCAATCAGATTTACGGTGTTGCAAGTAATTTCTGGGCCAAATTTCAGACTTATAGACAAACATTTGGTACTGGTTTGGGCTGATTTACATCTATTTTTGCCTATTTTTACAACAATAAATGGGTGAAATATTTTCTGTTCAGAGATGTAATGTTCCAAATGCGCCTAAAATATCCACATTAATTATTAGAACATGCATAAAATTACATTTGGGCTTCATATTGGCAATATTATGATATTTTTGACATTAACCATCTGAGGAGGTCATGGGCCCCCCCACACCCCGAAAATTGAAATTCTAAAAGTGACCCTCGAGTGGGCCAGCCCAATACAGATTCATTCTCTGATATAAACTGGGTTTCCTGTGAAAATTTCAGCCTGATTGACCAACTTTAAGGGGTGTTTTGGGCTGATCTGGCATTTTACCTATCCCTCGCCAACTTCACTCCCTGAACCTGCACTTTGGGCTAGATATGCATTTCTCAAAGAACAAACTATTAAAATTCATTTCAGTGGCGACTCCTGTAGGAAACAATATGGTTTTCAGCCTTGAATCTACCTTAATTTGGAATATATCAGCATTTCCTGATACAGCCATCTGTGGCTGTATTTTCGCCTTCCTGGACCACATATGACACATAAGACACCACTGGTATATCAGATGTAATCCTGAAACCTATGCAATCAGATTTAGTGTGTGGCAAGTAATTTCTGGGCCAAGTTTCAGACTTATAGACAAACATTTGGTACTGGTTTGGGCTGATTTACATCTATTTTTGCCTATTTTTACAACAATAAATGGGTGAAATATTTTCTGTTCAGAGATGTAATGTTCCAAATGCGCCTAAAATATCCACATTAATTATTAGAACATGCATAAAATTACATTTGGGCTTCATATTGGCAATATTATGATATTTTTGACATTAACCATCTGAGGAGGTCATGGGCCCCCCCACACCCCGAAAATTGAAATTCTAAAAGTGACCCTCGAGTGGGCCAGCCCAATACAGATTCATTCTCTGATATAAACTGGGTTTCCTGTGAAAATTTCAGCCTGATTGACCAACTTTAAGGGGTGTTTTGGGCTGATCTGGCATTTTACCTATCCCTCGCCAACTTCACTCCCTGAACCTGCACTTTGGGCTAGATATGCATTTCTCAAAGAACAAACTATTAAAATTCATTTCAGTGGCGACTCCTGTAGGAAACAATATGGTTTTCAGCCTTGAATCTACCTTAATTTGGAATATATCAGCATTTCCTGATACAGCCATCTGTGGCTGTATTTTCGCCTTCCTGGACCACATATGACACATAAGACACCACTGGTATATCAGATGTAATCCTGAAACCTATGCAATCAGATTTAGTGTGTGGCAAGTAATTTCTGGGCCAAGTTTCAGACTTATAGACAAACATTTGGTACTGGTTTGGGCTGATTTACATCTATTTTTGCCTATTTTTACAACAATAAATGGGTGAAATATTTTCTGTTCAGAGATGTAATGTTCCAAATGCGCCTAAAATATCCACATTAATTATTAGAACATGCATAAAATTACATTTGGGCTTCATATTGGCAATATTATGATATTTTTGACATTAACCATCTGAGGAGGTCATGGCCCCCCCCCCCACACCCCGAAAATTGAAATTCTTAAAGTGACCCTCGAGTGGGCCAGCCCAATACAAATTCATTCTCTGATATAAACTGGGTTTCCTGTGAAACTTTCAGCCTGATTGACCAACTTTAAGGGGTGTTTTGGGCTGATCTGGCATTTTACCTATCCCTCGCCAACTTCACTCCCTGAACCTGCACTTTGGGCTAGATATGCATTTCTCAAAGAACAAACTATTAAAATTCATTTCAGTGGCGACTCCTGTAGGAAACAATATGGTTTTCAGCCTTGAATCTACCTTAATTTGGAATATATCAGCATTTCCTGATACAGCCAACTGTGGCTGTATTTTCGCCTTCCTGGACCACATATGACACATAAGACACCACTGGTATATCAGATGTAATCCTGAAACCTATGCAATCAGATTTAGTGTGTTGCAAGTAATTTCTGGGCCAAGTTTCAGACTTATAGACAAACATTTGGTACTGGTTTGGGCTGATTTACATCTATTTTTGCCTATTTTTACAACAATAAATGGGTGAAATATTTTCTGTTCAGAGATGTAATGTTCCAAATGCGCCTAAAATATCCACATTAATTATTAGAACATGCATAAAATTACATTTGGGCTTCATATTGGCAATATTATAATATTTTTGACATTAACCATCTGAGGAGGTCATGGGCCCCCCCACACCCCGAAAATTGAAATTCTAAAAGTGACCCTCGAGTGGGCCAGCCCAATACAGATTCATTCTCTGATATAAACTGGGTTTCCTGTGAAAATTTCAGCCTGATTGACCAACTTTAAGGGGTGTTTTGGGCTGATCTGGCATTTTACCTATCCCTCGCCAACTTCACTCCCTGAACCTGCCCTTTGGGCTAGATATGCATTTCTCAAAGAACAAACTATTAAAATTCATTTCAGTGGCGACTCCTGTAGGAAACAATATGGTTTTCAGCCTTGAATCTACCTTAATTTGGAATATATCAGCATTTCCTGATACAGCCAACTGTGGCTGTATTTTCGCCTTCCTGGACCACATATGACACATAAGACACCACTGGTATATCAGATGTAATCCTGAAACCTATGCAATCAGATTTAGTGTGTTGCAAGTAATTTCTGGGCCAAATTTCAGACTTATAGACAAACATTTGGTACTGGTTTGGGCTGATTTACATCTATTTTTGTCTATTTTTTCAACAATAAATGGGTGAAATATTTTCTGTTCAGAGATGTAATGTTCCAAATGCGCCTAAAATATCCACATTAATTATTAGAACATGCATAAAATTACATTTGGGCTTCATATTGGCAATATTATGATATTTTTGACATTAACCATCTGAGGAGGTCATGCCCCCCCCCCCCCCCCCCCACACCCCGAAAATTGAAATTCTAAAAGTGACCCTCGAGTGTGCCAGCCCAATACAGATTCATTCTCTGATATAAACTGGGTTTCCTGTGAAAATTTCAGCCTGATTGACCAACTTTAAGGGGTGTTTTGGGCTGATCTGGCATTTTACCTATCCCTCGCCAACTTCACTCCCTGAACCTGCCCTTTGGGCTAGATATGCATTTCTCAAAGAACAAACTATTAAAATTCATTTCAGTGGCGACTCCTGTAGGAAACAATATGGTTTTCAGCCTTGAATCTACCTTAATTTGGAATATATCAGCATTTCCTGATACAGCCAACTGTGGCTGTATTTTCGCCTTCCTGGACCACATATGACACAAAAGACACCACTGGTATATCAGATGTAATCCTGAAACCTATGCAATCAGATTTAGTGTGTTGCAAGTAATTTCTGGGCCAAATTTCAGACTTATAGACAAACATTTGGTACTGGTTTGGGCTGATTTACATCTATTTTTGTCTATTTTTACAACAATAAATGGGTGAAATATTTTCTGTTCAGAGATGTAATGTTCCAAATGCGCCTAAAATATCCACATTAATTATTAGAACATGCATAAAATTACATTTGGGCTTCATATTGGCAATATTATGATATTTTTGACATTAACCATCTGAGGAGGTCATGGCCCCCCACACCCCAAAAATTGAACTTCTAAAAGTGACCCTCGAGTGGGCCAGCCCAATACAGATTCATTCTCTGATATAAACTGGGTTTCCTGTGAAAATTTCAGCCTGATTGACCAACTTTAAGGGGTGTTTTGGGCTGATCTGGCATTTTACCTATCCCTCGCCAACTTCACTCCCTGAACCTGCACTTTGGGCTAGATATGCATTTCTCAAAGAACAAACTATTAAAATTCATTTCAGTGGCGACTCCTGTAGGACACAATATGGTTTTCAGCCTTGAATCTACCTTAATTTGGAATATATCAGCATTTCCTGATACAGCCAACTGTGGCTGTATTTTCGCCTTCCTGGACCACATATGACACATAAGACACCACTGGTATATCAGATGTAATCCTGAAACCTATGCAATCAGATTTAGTGTGTTGCAAGTAATTTCTGGGCCAAGTTTCAGACTTATAGACAAACATTTGGTACTGGTTTGGGCTGATTTACATCTATTTTTGCCTATTTTTACAACAATAAATGGGTGAAATATTTTCTGTTCAGAGATGTAATGTTCCAAATGCGCCTAAAATATCCACATTAATTATTAGAACATGCATAAAATTACATTTGGGCTTCATATTGGCAATATTATGATATTTTTGACATTAACCATCTGAGGAGGTCATGGGCCCCCCCACACCCCGAAAATTGAAATTCTAAAAGTGACCCTCGAGTGGGCCAGCCCAATACAAATTCATTCTCTGATATAAACTGGGTTTCCTGTGAAAATTTCAGCCTGATTGACCAACTTTAAGGTGTGTTTTGGGCTGATCTGGCATTTTACCTATCCCTCGCCAACTTCACTCCCTGAACCTGCACTTTGGGCTAGATATGCATTTCTCAAAGAACAAACTATTAAAATTCATTTCAGTGGCGACTCCTGTAGGAAACAATATGGTTTTCAGCCTTGAATCTACCTTAATTTGGAATATATCAGCATTTCCTGATACAGCCATCTGTGGCTGTATTTTCGCCTTCCTGGACCACATATGACACATAAGACACCACTGGTATATCAGATGTAATCCTGAAACCTATGCAATCAGATTTAGTGTGTGGCAAGTAATTTCTGGACCAAGTTTCAGACTTATAGACAAACATTTGGTACTGGTTTGGGCTGATTTACATCTATTTTTGCCTATTTTTACAACAATAAATGGGTGAAATATTTTCTGTTCAGAGATGTAATGTTCCAAATGCGCCTAAAATATCCACATTAATTATTAGAACATGCATAAAATTACATTTGGGCTTCATATTGGCAATATTATGATATTTTTGACATTAACCATCTGAGGAGGTCATGGGCCCCCCCACACCCCGAAAATTGAAATTCTAAAAGTGACCCTCGAGTGGGCCAGCCCAATACAAATTCATTCTCTGATATAAACTGGGTTTCCTGTGAAAATTTCAGCCTGATTGACCAACTTTAAGGGGTGTTTTGGGCTGATCTGGCATTTTACCTATCCCTCGCCAACTTCACTCCCTGAACCTGCACTTTGGGCTAGATATGCATTTCTCAAAGAACAAACTATTAAAATTCATTTCAGTGGCGACTCCTGTAGGAAACAATATGGTTTTCAGCCTTGAATCTACCTTAATTTGGAATATATCAGCATTTCCTGATACAGCCATCTGTGGCTGTATTTTCGCCTTCCTGGACCACATATGACACATAAGACACCACTGGTATATCAGATGTAATCCTGAAACCTATGCAATCAGATTTAGTGTGTGGCAAGTAATTTCTGGGCCAAGTTTCAGACTTATAGACAAACATTTGGTACTGGTTTGGGCTGATTTACATCTATTTTTGCCTATTTTTACAACAATAAATGGGTGAAATATTTTCTGTTCAGAGATGTAATGTTCCAAATGCGCCTAAAATATCCACATTAATTATTAGAACATGCATAAAATTACATTTGGGCTTCATATTGGCAATATTATGATATTTTTGACATTAACCATCTGAGGAGGTCATGGGCGCCCCCACACCCCGAAAATTGAAATTCTAAAAGTGACCCTCGAGTGGGCCAGCCCAATACAAATTCATTCTCTGATATAAACTGGGTTTCCTGTGAAAATTTCAGCCTGATTGACCAACTTTAAGGGGTGTTTTGGGCTTATCTGGCATTTTACCTATCCCTCGCCAACTTCACTCCCTGAACCTGCACTTTGGGCTAGATATGCATTTCTCAAAGAACAAACTATTAAAATTCATTTCAGTGGCGACTCCTGTAGGAAACAATATGGTTTTCAGCCTTGAATCTACCTTAATTTGGAATATATCAGCATTTCCTGATACAGCCAACTGTGGCTGTATTTTCGCCTTCCTGGACCACATATGACACATAAGACACCACTGGTATATCAGATGTAATCCTGAAACCTATGCAATCAGATTTAGTGTGTTGCAAGTAATTTCTGGGCCAAATTTCAGACTTATAGACAAACATTTGGTACTGGTTTGGGCTGATTTACATCTATTTTTGCCTATTTTTACAACAATAAATGGGTGAAATATTTTCTGTTCAGAGATGTAATGTTCCAAATGCGCCTAAACTATCCACATTAATTATTAGAACATGCATAAAATTACATTTGGGCTTCATATTGGCAATATTAAGATATTTTTGACATTAACCATCTGAGGAGGTCATGGGCCCCCCCACACCCCGAAAATTGAAATTCTAAAAGTGACCCTCGAGTGGGCCAGCCCAATACAGATTCATTCTCTGATATAAACTGGGTTTCCTGTGAAAATTTCAGCCTGATTGACCAACTTTAAGGGGTGTTTTGGGCTGATCTGGCATTTTACCTATCCCTCGCCAACTTCACTCCCTGAACCTGCACTTTGGGCTAGATATGCATTTCTCAAAGAACAAACTATTAAAATTCATTTCAGTGGCGACTCCTGTAGGAAACAATATGGTTTTCAGCCTTGAATCTACCTTAATTTGGAATATATCAGCATTTCCTGATACAGCCATCTGTGGCTGTATTTTCGCCTTCCTGGACCACATATGACACATAAGACACCACTGGTATATCAGATGTAATCCTGAAACCTATGCAATCAGATTTAGTGTGTGGCAAGTAATTTCTGGGCCAAGTTTCAGACTTATAGACAAACATTTGGTACTGGTTTGGGCTGATTTACATCTATTTTTGCCTATTTTTACAACAATAAATGGGTGAAATATTTTCTGTTCAGAGATGTAATGTTCCAAATGCGCCTAAAATATCCACATTAATTATTAGAACATGCATAAAATTACATTTGGGCTTCATATTGGCAATATTATGATATTTTTGACATTAACCATCTGAGGAGGTCATGGGCGCCCCCACACCCCGAAAATTGAAATTCTAAAAGTGACCCTCGAGTGGGCCAGCCCAATACAAATTCATTATCTGATATAAACTGGGTTTCCTGTGAAAATTTCAGCCTGATTGACCAACTTTAAGGGGTGTTTTGGGCTTATCTGGCATTTTACCTATCCCTCGCCAACTTCACTCCCTGAACCTGCACTTTGGGCTAGATATGCATTTCTCAAAGAACAAACTATTAAAATTCATTTCAGTGGCGACTCCTGTAGGAAACAATATGGTTTTCAGCCTTGAATCTACCTTAATTTGAAATATATCAGCATTTCCTGATACAGCCAACTGTGGCTGTATTTTCGCCTTCCTGGACCACATATGACACATAAGACACCACTGGTATATCAGATGTAATCCTGAAACCTATGCAATCAGATTTAGTGTGTTGCAAGTAATTTCTGGGCCAAATTTCAGACTTATAGACAAACATTTGGTACTGGTTTGGGCTGATTTACATCTATTTTTGCCTATTTTTACAACAATAAATGGGTGAAATATTTTCTGTTCAGAGATGTAATGTTCCAAATGCGCCTAAACTATCCACATTAATTATTAGAACATGCATAAAATTACATTTGGGCTTCATATTGGCAATATTATGATATTTTTGACATTAACCATCTGAGGAGGTCATGGGCCCCCCCACACCCCGAAAATTGAAATTCTAAAAGTGACCCTCGAGTGGGCCAGCCCAATACAGATTCATTCTCTGATATAAACTGGGTTTCCTGTGAAAATTTCAGCCTGATTGACCAACTTTAAGGGGTGTTTTGGGCTGATCTGGCATTTTACCTATCCCTCGCCAACTTCACTCCCTGAACCTGCACTTTGGGCTAGATATGCATTTCTCAAAGAACAAACTATTAAAATTCATTTCAGTGGCGACTCCTGTAGGAAACAATATGGTTTTCAGCCTTGAATCTACCTTAATTTGGAATATATCAGCATTTCCTGATACAGCCATCTGTGGCTGTATTTTCGCCTTCCTGGACCACATATGACACATAAGACACCACTGGTATATCAGATGTAATCCTGAAACCTATGCAATCAGATTTAGTGTGTGGCAAGTAATTTCTGGGCCAAGTTTCAGACTTATAGACAAACATTTGGTACTGGTTTGGGCTGATTTACATCTATTTTTGCCTATTTTTACAACAATAAATGGGTGAAATATTTTCTGTTCAGAGATGTAATGTTCCAAATGCGCCTAAAATATCCACATTAATTATTAGAACATGCATAAAATTACATTTGGGCTTCATATTGGCAATATTATGATATTTTTGACATTAACCATCTGAGGAGGTCATGGGCGCCCCCACACCCCGAAAATTGAAATTCTAAAAGTGACCCTCGAGTGGGCCAGCCCAATACAAATTCATTCTCTGATATAAACTGGGTTTCCTGTGAAAATTTCAGCCTGATTGACCAACTTTAAGGGGTGTTTTGGGCTTATCTGGCATTTTACCTATCCCTCGCCAACTTCACTCCCTGAACCTGCACTTTGGGCTAGATATGCATTTCTCAAAGAACAAACTATTAAAATTCATTTCAGTGGCGACTCCTGTAGGAAACAATATGGTTTTCAGCCTTGAATCTACCTTAATTTGAAATATATCAGCATTTCCTGATACAGCCAACTGTGGCTGTATTTTCGCCTTCCTGGACCACATATGACACATAAGACACCACTGGTATATCAGATGTAATCCTGAAACCTGTGCAATCAGATTTAGTGTGTTGCAAGTAATTTCTGGGCCAAATTTCAGACTTATAGACAAACATTTGGTACTGGTTTGGGCTGATTTACATCTATTTTTGCCTATTTTTACAACAATAAATGGGTGAAATATTTTCTGTTCAGAGATGTAATGTTCCAAATGCGCCTAAAATATCCACATTAATTATTAGAACATGCATAAAATTACATTTGGGCTTCATATTGGCAATATTATGATATTTTTGACATTAACCATCTGAGGAGGTCATGGGCCCCCCCACACCCCGAAAATTGAAATTCTAAAAGTGACCCTCGAGTGGGCCAGCCCAATACAGATTCATTCTCTGATATAAACTGGGTTTCCTGTGAAAATTTCAGCCTGATTGACCAACTTTAAGGGGTGTTTTGGGCTGATCTGGCATTTTACCTATCCCTCGCCAACTTCACTCCCTGAACCTGCACTTTGGGCTAGATATGCATTTCTCAAAGAACAAACTATTAAAATTCATTTCAGTGGCGACTCCTGTAGGAAACAATATGGTTTTCAGCCTTGAATCTACCTTAATTTGAAATATATCAGCATTTCCTGATACAGCCAACTGTGGCTGTATTTTCGCCTTCCTGGACCACATATGACACATAAGACACCACTGGTATATCAGATGTAATCCTGAAACCTATGCAATCAGATTTAGTGTGTTGCAAGTAATTTCTGGGCCAAATTTCAGACTTATAGACAAACATTTGGTACTGGTTTGGGCTGATTTACATCTATTTTTGCCTATTTTTACAACAATAAATGGGTGAAATATTTTCTGTTCAGAGATGTAATGTTCCAAATGCGCCTAAACTATCCACATTAATTATTAGAACATGCATAAAATTACATTTGGGCTTCATATTGGCAATATTATGATATTTTTGACATTAACCATCTGAGGAGGTCATGGGCCCCCCCACACCCCGAAAATTGAAATTCTAAAAGTGACCCTCGAGTGGGCCAGCCCAATACAGATTCATTCTCTGATATAAACTGGGTTTCCTGTGAAAATTTCAGCCTGATTGACCAACTTTAAGGGGTGTTTTGGGCTGATCTGGCATTTTACCTATCCCTCGCCAACTTCACTCCCTGAACCTGCACTTTGGGCTAGATATGCATTTCTCAAAGAACAAACTATTAAAATTCATTTCAGTGGCGACTCCTGTAGGAAACAATATGGTTTTCAGCCTTGAATCTACCTTAATTTGGAATATATCAGCATTTCCTGATACAGCCATCTGTGGCTGTATTTTCGCCTTCCTGGACCACATATGACACATAAGACACCACTGGTATATCAGATGTAATCCTGAAACCTATGCAATCAGATTTAGTGTGTGGCAAGTAATTTCTGGGCCAAGTTTCAGACTTATAGACAAACATTTGGTACTGGTTTGGGCTGATTTACATCTATTTTTGCCTATTTTTACAACAATAAATGGGTGAAATATTTTCTGTTCAGAGATGTAATGTTCCAAATGCGCCTAAAATATCCACATTAATTATTAGAACATGCATAAAATTACATTTGGGCTTCATATTGGCAATATTATGATATTTTTGACATTAACCATCTGAGGAGGTCATGGGCGCCCCCACACCCCGAAAATTGAAATTCTAAAAGTGACCCTCGAGTGGGCCAGCCCAATACAAATTCATTCTCTGATATAAACTGGGTTTCCTGTGAAAATTTCAGCCTGATTGACCAACTTTAAGGGGTGTTTTGGGCTTATCTGGCATTTTACCTATCCCTCGCCAACTTCACTCCCTGAACCTGCACTTTGGGCTAGATATGCATTTCTCAAAGAACAAACTATTAAAATTCATTTCAGTGGCGACTCCTGTAGGAAACAATATGGTTTTCAGCCTTGAATCTACCTTAATTTGAAATATATCAGCATTTCCTGATACAGCCAACTGTGGCTGTATTTTCGCCTTCCTGGACCACATATGACACATAAGACACCACTGGTATATCAGATGTAATCCTGAAACCTATGCAATCAGATTTAGTGTGTTGCAAGTAATTTCTGGGCCAAATTTCAGACTTATAGACAAACATTTGGTACTGGTTTGGGCTGATTTACATCTATTTTTGCCTATTTTTACAACAATAAATGGGTGAAATATTTTCTGTTCAGAGATGTAATGTTCCAAATGCGCCTAAACTATCCACATTAATTATTAGAACATGCATAAAATTACATTTGGGCTTTATATTGGCAATATTATGATATTTTTGACATTAACCATCTGAGGAGGTCATGGGCCCCCCCACACCCCGAAAATTGAAATTCTAAAAGTGACCCTCGAGTGGGCCAGCCCAATACAGATTCATTCTCTGATATAAACTGGGTTTCCTGTGAAAATTTCAGCCTGATTGACCAACTTTAAGGGGTGTTTTGGGCTGATCTGGCATTTTACCTATCCCTCGCCAACTTCACTCCCTGAACCTGCACTTTGGGCTAGATATGCATTTCTCAAAGAACAAACTATTAAAATTCATTTCAGTGGCGACTCCTGTAGGAAACAATATGGTTTTCAGCCTTGAATCTACCTTAATTTGGAATATATCAGCATTTCCTGATACAGCCATCTGTGGCTGTATTTTCGCCTTCCTGGACCACATATGACACATAAGACACCACTGGTATATCAGATGTAATCCTGAAACCTATGCAATCAGATTTAGTGTGTGGCAAGTAATTTCTGGGCCAAGTTTCAGACTTATAGACAAACATTTGGTACTGGTTTGGGCTGATTTACATCTATTTTTGCCTATTTTTACAACAATAAATGGGTGAAATATTTTCTGTTCAGAGATGTAATGTTCCAAATGCGCCTAAAATATCCACATTAATTATTAGAACATGCATAAAATTACATTTGGGCTTCATATTGGCAATATTATGATATTTTTGACATTAACCATCTGAGGAGGTCATGGGCGCCCCCACACCCCGAAAATTGAAATTCTAAAAGTGACCCTCGAGTGGGCCAGCCCAATACAGATTCATTCTCTGATATAAACTGGGTTTCCTGTGAAAATTTCAGCCTGATTGACCAACTTTAAGGGGTGTTTTGGGCTGATCTGGCATTTTACCTATCCCTCGCCAACTTCACTCCCTGAACCTGCACTTTGGGCTAGATATGCATTTCTCAAAGAACAAACTATTAAAATTCATTTCAGTGGCGACTCCTGTAGGAAACAATATGGTTTTCAGCCTTGAATCTACCTTAATTTGGAATATATCAGCATTTCCTGATACAGCCATCTGTGGCTGTATTTTCGCCTTCCTGGACCACATATGACACATAAGACACCACTGGTATATCAGATGTAATCCTGAAACCTATGCAATCAGATTTAGTGTGTGGCAAGTAATTTCTAGGCCAAGTTTCAGACGTATAGACAAACATTTGGTACTGGTTTGGGCTGATTTACATCTATTTTTGCCTATTTTTACAACAATAAATGGGTGAAATATTTTCTGTTCAGAGATGTAATGTTCCAAATGCGCCTAAAATATCCACATTAATTATTAGAACATGCATAAAATTACATTTGGGCTTCATATTGGCAATATTATGATATTTTTGACATTAACCATCTGAGGAGGTCATGGGCCCCCCCACACCCCGAAAATTGAAATTCTAAAAGTGACCCTCGAGTGGGCCAGCCCAATACAAATTCATTCTCTGATATAAACTGGGTTTCCTGTGAAAATTTCAGCCTGATTCACCAACTTTAAGGGGTGTTTTGGGCTGATCTGGCATTTTACCTATCCCTCGCCAACTTCACTCCCTGAACCTGCACTTTGGGCTAGATATGCATTTCTCAAAGAACAAACTATTAAAATTCATTTCAGTGGCGACTCCTGTAGGAAACAATATGGTTTTCAGCCTTGAATCTACCTTAATTTGGAATATATCAGCATTTCCTGATACAGCCAACTGTGGCTGTATTTTCGCCTTCCTGGACCACATATGACACATAAGACACCACTGGTATATCAGATGTAATCCTGAAACCTATGCAATCAGATTTAGTGTGCTGCAAGTAATTTCTGGGCCAAGTTTCAGACTTATAGACAAACATTTGGTACTGGTTTGGGCTGATTTACATCTATTTTTGCCTATTTTTACAACAATAAATGGGTGAAATATTTTCTGTTCAGAGATGTAATGTTCCAAATGCGCCTAAAATATCCACATTAATTATTAGAACATGCATAAAATTACATTTGGGCTTCATATTGGCAATATTATGATATTTTTGACATTAACCATCTGAGGAGGTCATGGGCCCCCCCACACCCCGAAAATTGAAATTCTAAAAGTGACCCTCGAGTGGGCCAGCCCAATACAGATTCATTCTCTGATATAAACTGGGTTTCCTGTGAAAATTTCAGCCTGATTGACCAACTTTAAGGGGTGTTTTGGGCTGATCTGGCATTTTACCTATCCCTCGCCAACTTCACTCCCTGAACCTGCCCTTTGGGCTAGATATGCATTTCTCAAAGAACAAACTATTAAAATTCATTTCAGTGGCGACTCCTGTAGGAAACAATATGGTTTTCAGCATTGAATCTACCTTAATTTGGAATATATCAGCATTTCCTGATACAGCCATCTGTGGCTGTATTTTCGCCTTCCTGGACCACATATGACACATAAGACACCACTGGTATATCAGATGTAATCCTGAAACCTATGCAATCAGATTTAGTGTGTTGCAAGTAATTTCTGGGCCAAATTTCAGACTTATAGACAAACATTTGGTACTGGTTTGGGCTGATTTACATCTATTTTTGCCTATTTTTACAACAATAAATGGGTGAAATATTTTCTGTTCAGAGATGTAATGTTCCAAATGCGCCTAAAATATCCACATTAATTATTAGAACATGCATAAAATTACATTTGGGCTTCATATTGGCAATATTATGATATTTTTGACATTAACCATCTGAGGAGGTCATGGGCCCCCCCACACCCCGAAAATTGAAATTCTAAAAGTGACCCTCGAGTGGGCCAGCCCAATACAGATTCATTCTCTGATATAAACTGGGTTTCCTGTGAAAATTTCAGCCTGATTGACCAACTTTAAGGGGTGTTTTGGGCTGATCTGGCATTTTACCTATCCCTCGCCAACTTCACTCCCTGAACCTGCCCTTTGGGCTAGATATGCATTTCTCAAAGAACAAACTATTAAAATTCATTTCAGTGGCGACTCCTGTAGGAAACAATATGGTTTTCAGCCTTGAATCTACCTTAATTTGGAATATATCAGCATTTCCTGATACAGCCATCTGTGGCTGTATTTTCGCCTTCCTGGACCACATATGACACATAAGACACCACTGGTATATCAGATGTAATCCTGAAACCTATGCAATCAGATTTAGTGTGTTACAAGTAATTTCTGGGCCAAATTTCAGACTTATAGACAAACATTTGGTACTGGTTTGGGCTGATTTACATCTATTTTTGCCTATTTTTACAACAATAAATGGGTGAAATATTTTCTGTTCAGAGATGTAATGTTCCAAATGCGCCTAAAATATCCACATTAATTATTAGAACATGCATAAAATTACATTTGGGCTTCATATTGGCAATATTATGATATTTTTGACATTAACCATCTGAGGAGGTCATGGGCGCCCCCCCCACACCCCGAAAATTGAAATTCTAAAAGTGACCCTCGAGTGGGCCAGCCCAATACAGATTCATTCTCTGATATAAACTGGGTTTCCTGTGAAAATTTCAGCCTGATTGACCAACTTTAAGGGGTGTTTTGGGCTGATCTGGCATTTTACCTATCCCTCGCCAACTTCACTCCCTGAACCTGCCCTTTGGGCTAGATATGCATTTCTCAAAGAACAAACTATTAAAATTCATTTCAGTGGCGACTCCTGTAGGAAACAATATGGTTTTCAGCCTTGAATCTACCTTAATTTGGAATATATCAGCATTTCCTGATACAGCCATCTGTGGCTGTATTTTCGCCTTCCTGGACCACATATGACACATAAGACACCACTGGTATATCAGATGTAATCCTGAAACCTATGCAATCAGATTTAGTGTGTTGCAAGTAATTTCTGGGCCAAATTTCAGACTTATAGACAAACATTTGGTACTGGTTTGGGCTGATTTACATCTATTTTTGCCTATTTTTACAACAATAAATGGGTGAAATATTTTCTGTTCAGAGATGTAATGTTCCAAATGCGCCTAAAATATCCACATTAATTATTAGAACATGCATAAAATTACATTTGGGCTTCATATTGGCAATATTATGATATTTTTGACATTAACCATCTGAGGAGGTCATGGCCTCCCCCACACCCCGAAAATTGAAATTCTAAAAGTGACCCTCGAGTGGGCCAGCCCAATACAAATTCATTCTCTGATATAAACTGGGTTTCCTGTGAAAATTTCAGCCTGATTGACCAACTTTAAGGGGTGTTTTGGGCTTATCTGGCATTTTACCTATCCCTCGCCAACTTCACTCCCTGAACCTGCACTTTGGGCTAGATATGCATTTCTCAAAGAACAAACTATTAAAATTCATTTCAGTGGCGACTCCTGTAGGAAACAATATGGTTTTCAGCCTTGAATCTACCTTAATTTGAAATATATCAGCATTTCCTGATACAGCCAACTGTGGCTGTATTTTCGCCTTCCTGGACCACATATGACACATAAGACACCACTGGTATATCAGATGTAATCCTGAAACCTATGCAATCAGATTTAGTGTGTTGCAAGTAATTTCTGGGCCAAATTTCAGACTTATAGACAAACATTTGGTACTGGTTTGGGCTGATTTACATCTATTTTTGCCTATTTTTACAACAATAAATGGGTGAAATATTTTCTGTTCAGAGATGTAATGTTCCAAATGCGCCTAAACTATCCACATTAATTATTAGAACATGCATAAAATTACATTTGGGCTTCATATTGGCAATATTATGATATTTTTGACATTAACCATCTGAGGAGGTCATGGGCCCCCCCACACCCCGAAAATTGAAATTCTAAAAGTGACCCTCGAGTGGGCCAGCCCAATACAGATTCATTCTCTGATATAAACTGGGTTTCCTGTGAAAATTTCAGCCTGATTGACCAACTTTAAGGGGTGTTTTGGGCTGATCTGGCATTTTACCTATCCCTCGCCAACTTCACTCCCTGAACCTGCACTTTGGGCTAGATATGCATTTCTCAAAGAACAAACTATTAAAATTCATTTCAGTGGCGACTCCTGTAGGAAACAATATGGTTTTCAGCCTTGAATCTACCTTAATTTGGAATATATCAGCATTTCCTGATACAGCCATCTGTGGCTGTATTTTCGCCTTCCTGGACCACATATGACACATAAGACACCACTGGTATATCAGATGTAATCCTGAAACCTATGCAATCAGATTTAGTGTGTGGCAAGTAATTTCTGGGCCAAGTTTCAGACTTATAGACAAACATTTGGTACTGGTTTGGGCTGATTTACATCTATTTTTGCCTATTTTTACAACAATAAATGGGTGAAATATTTTCTGTTCAGAGATGTAATGTTCCAAATGCGCCTAAAATATCCACATTAATTATTAGAACATGCATAAAATTACATTTGGGCTTCATATTGGCAATATTATGATATTTTTGACATTAACCATCTGAGGAGGTCATGGGCGCCCCCACACCCCGAAAATTGAAATTCTAAAAGTGACCCTCGAGTGGGCCAGCCCAATACAAATTCATTCTCTGATATAAACTGGGTTTCCTGTGAAAATTTCAGCCTGATTGACCAACTTTAAGGGGTGTTTTGGGCTTATCTGGCATTTTACCTATCCCTCGCCAACTTCACTCCCTGAACCTGCACTTTGGGCTAGATATGCATTTCTCAAAGAACAAACTATTAAAATTCATTTCAGTGGCGACTCCTGTAGGAAACAATATGGTTTTCAGCCTTGAATCTACCTTAATTTGAAATATATCAGCATTTCCTGATACAGCCAACTGTGGCTGTATTTTCGCCTTCCTGGACCACATATGACACATAAGACACCACTGGTATATCAGATGTAATCCTGAAACCTATGCAATCAGATTTAGTGTGTTGCAAGTAATTTCTGGGCCAAATTTCAGACTTATAGACAAACATTTGGTACTGGTTTGGGCTGATTTACATCTATTTTTGCCTATTTTTACAACAATAAATGGGTGAAATATTTTCTGTTCAGAGATGTAATGTTCCAAATGCGCCTAAACTATCCACATTAATTATTAGAACATGCATAAAATTACATTTGGGCTTCATATTGGCAATATTATGATATTTTTGACATTAACCATCTGAGGAGGTCATGGGCCCCCCCACACCCCGAAAATTGAAATTCTAAAAGTGACCCTCGAGTGGGCCAGCCCAATACAGATTCATTCTCTGATATAAACTGGGTTTCCTGTGAAAATTTCAGCCTGATTGACCAACTTTAAGGGGTGTTTTGGGCTGATCTGGCATTTTACCTATCCCTCGCCAACTTCACTCCCTGAACCTGCACTTTGGGCTAGATATGCATTTCTCAAAGAACAAACTATTAAAATTCATTTCAGTGGCGACTCCTGTAGGAAACAATATGGTTTTCAGCCTTGAATCTACCTTAATTTGGAATATATCAGCATTTCCTGATACAGCCATCTGTGGCTGTATTTTCGCCTTCCTGGACCACATATGACACATAAGACACCACTGGTATATCAGATGTAATCCTGAAACCTATGCAATCAGATTTAGTGTGTGGCAAGTAATTTCTGGGCCAAGTTTCAGACTTATAGACAAACATTTGGTACTGGTTTGGGCTGATTTACATCTATTTTTGCCTATTTTTACAACAATAAATGGGTGAAATATTTTCTGTTCAGAGATGTAATGTTCCAAATGCGCCTAAAATATCCACATTAATTATTAGAACATGCATAAAATTACATTTGGGCTTCATATTGGCAATATTATGATATTTTTGACATTAACCATCTGAGGAGGTCATGGGCGCCCCCACACCCCGAAAATTGAAATTCTAAAAGTGACCCTCGAGTGGGCCAGCCCAATACAAATTCATTCTCTGATATAAACTGGGTTTCCTGTGAAAATTTCAGCCTGATTGACCAACTTTAAGGGGTGTTTTGGGCTTATCTGGCATTTTACCTATCCCTCGCCAACTTCACTCCCTGAACCTGCACTTTGGGCTAGATATGCATTTCTCAAAGAACAAACTATTAAAATTCATTTCAGTGGCGACTCCTGTAGGAAACAATATGGTTTTCAGCCTTGAATCTACCTTAATTTGAAATATATCAGCATTTCCTGATACAGCCAACTGTGGCTGTATTTTCGCCTTCCTGGACCACATATGACACATAAGACACCACTGGTATATCAGATGTAATCCTGAAACCTATGCAATCAGATTTAGTGTGTTGCAAGTAATTTCTGGGCCAAATTTCAGACTTATAGACAAACATTTGGTACTGGTTTGGGCTGATTTACATCTATTTTTGCCTATTTTTACAACAATAAATGGGTGAAATATTTTCTGTTCAGAGATGTAATGTTCCAAATGCGCCTAAAATATCCACATTAATTATTAGAACATGCATAAAATTACATTTGGGCTTCATATTGGCAATATTATGATATTTTTGACATTAACCATCTGAGGAGGTCATGGGCCCCCCCACACCCCGAAAATTGAAATTCTAAAAGTGACCCTCGAGTGGGCCAGCCCAATACAGATTCATTCTCTGATATAAACTGGGTTTCCTGTGAAAATTTCAGCCTGATTGACCAACTTTAAGGGGTGTTTTGGGCTGATCTGGCATTTTACCTATCCCTCGCCAACTTCACTCCCTGAACCTGCACTTTGGGCTAGATATGCATTTCTCAAAGAACAAACTATTAAAATTCATTTCAGTGGCGACTCCTGTAGGAAACAATATGGTTTTCAGCCTTGAATCTACCTTAATTTGAAATATATCAGCATTTCCTGATACAGCCAACTGTGGCTGTATTTTCGCCTTCCTGGACCACATATGACACATAAGACACCACTGGTATATCAGATGTAATCCTGAAACCTATGCAATCAGATTTAGTGTGTTGCAAGTAATTTCTGGGCCAAATTTCAGACTTATAGACAAACATTTGGTACTGGTTTGGGCTGATTTACATCTATTTTTGCCTATTTTTACAACAATAAATGGGTGAAATATTTTCTGTTCAGAGATGTAATGTTCCAAATGCGCCTAAACTATCCACATTAATTATTAGAACATGCATAAAATTACATTTGGGCTTCATATTGGCAATATTATGATATTTTTGACATTAACCATCTGAGGAGGTCATGGGCCCCCCCACACCCCGAAAATTGAAATTCTAAAAGTGACCCTCGAGTGGGCCAGCCCAATACAGATTCATTCTCTGATATAAACTGGGTTTCCTGTGAAAATTTCAGCCTGATTGACCAACTTTAAGGGGTGTTTTGGGCTGATCTGGCATTTTACCTATCCCTCGCCAACTTCACTCCCTGAACCTGCACTTTGGGCTAGATATGCATTTCTCAAAGAACAAACTATTAAAATTCATTTCAGTGGCGACTCCTGTAGGAAACAATATGGTTTTCAGCCTTGAATCTACCTTAATTTGGAATATATCAGCATTTCCTGATACAGCCATCTGTGGCTGTATTTTCGCCTTCCTGGACCACATATGACACATAAGACACCACTGGTATATCAGATGTAATCCTGAAACCTATGCAATCAGATTTAGTGTGTGGCAAGTAATTTCTGGGCCAAGTTTCAGACTTATAGACAAACATTTGGTACTGGTTTGGGCTGATTTACATCTATTTTTGCCTATTTTTACAACAATAAATGGGTGAAATATTTTCTGTTCAGAGATGTAATGTTCCAAATGCGCCTAAAATATCCACATTAATTATTAGAACATGCATAAAATTACATTTGGGCTTCATATTGGCAATATTATGATATTTTTGACATTAACCATCTGAGGAGGTCATGGGCGCCCCACACCCCGAAAATTGAAATTCTAAAAGTGACCCTCGAGTGGGCCAGCCCAATACAAATTCATTCTCTGATATAAACTGGGTTTCCTGTGAAAATTTCAGCCTGATTGACCAACTTTAAGGGGTGTTTTGGGCTTATCTGGCATTTTACCTATCCCTCGCCAACTTCACTCCCTGAACCTGCACTTTGGGCTAGATATGCATTTCTCAAAGAACAAACTATTAAAATTCATTTCAGTGGCGACTCCTGTAGGAAACAATATGGTTTTCAGCCTTGAATCTACCTTAATTTGAAATATATCAGCATTTCCTGATACAGCCAACTGTGGCTGTATTTTCGCCTTCCTGGACCACATATGACACATAAGACACCACTGGTATATCAGATGTAATCCTGAAACCTATGCAATCAGATTTAGTGTGTTGCAAGTAATTTCTGGGCCAAATTTCAGACTTATAGACAAACATTTGGTACTGGTTTGGGCTGATTTACATCTATTTTTGCCTATTTTTACAACAATAAATGGGTGAAATATTTTCTGTTCAGAGATGTAATGTTCCAAATGCGCCTAAACTATCCACATTAATTATTAGAACATGCATAAAATTACATTTGGGCTTCATATTGGCAATATTATGATATTTTTGACATTAACCATCTGAGGAGGTCATGGGCCCCCCCACACCCCGAAAATTGAAATTCTAAAAGTGACCCTCGAGTGGGCCAGCCCAATACAGATTCATTCTCTGATATAAACTGGGTTTCCTGTGAAAATTTCAGCCTGATTGACCAACTTTAAGGGGTGTTTTGGGCTGATCTGGCATTTTACCTATCCCTCGCCAACTTCACTCCCTGAACCTGCACTTTGGGCTAGATATGCATTTCTCAAAGAACAAACTATTAAAATTCATTTCAGTGGCGACTCCTGTAGGAAACAATATGGTTTTCAGCCTTGAATCTACCTTAATTTGGAATATATCAGCATTTCCTGATACAGCCATCTGTGGCTGTATTTTCGCCTTCCTGGACCACATATGACACATAAGACACCACTGGTATATCAGATGTAATCCTGAAACCTATGCAATCAGATTCAGTGTGTGGCAAGTAATTTCTGGGCCAAGTTTCAGACTTATAGACAAACATTTGGTACTGGTTTGGGCTGATTTACATCTATTTTTGCCTATTTTTACAACAATAAATGGGTGAAATATTTTCTGTTCAGAGATGTAATGTTCCAAATGCGCCTAAAATATCCACATTAATTATTAGAACATGCATAAAATTACATTTGGGCTTCATATTGGCAATATTATGATATTTTTGACATTAACCATCTGAGGAGGTCATGGGCGCCCCCACACCCCGAAAATTGAAATTCTAAAAGTGACCCTCGAGTGGGCCAGCCCAATACAGATTCATTCTCTGATATAAACTGGGTTTCCTGTGAAAATTTCAGCCTGATTGACCAACTTTAAGGGGTGTTTTGGGCTGATCTGGCATTTTACCTATCCCTCGCCAACTTCACTCCCTGAACCTGCACTTTGGGCTAGATATGCATTTCTCAAAGAACAAACTATTAAAATTCATTTCAGTGGCGACTCCTGTAGGAAACAATATGGTTTTCAGCCTTGAATCTACCTTAATTTGGAATATATCAGCATTTCCTGATACAGCCATCTGTGGCTGTATTTTCGCCTTCCTGGACCACATATGACACATAAGACACCACTGGTATATCAGATGTAATCCTGAAACCTATGCAATCAGATTTAGTGTGTGGCAAGTAATTTCTAGGCCAAGTTTCAGACTTATAGACAAACATTTGGTACTGGTTTGGGCTGATTTACATCTATTTTTGCCTATTTTTACAACAATAAATGGGTGAAATATTTTCTGTTCAGAGATGTAATGTTCCAAATGCGCCTAAAATATCCACATTAATTATTAGAACATGCATAAAATTACATTTGGGCTTCATATTGGCAATATTATGATATTTTTGACATTAACCATCTGAGGAGGTCATGGGCCCCCCCACACCCCGAAAATTGAAATTCTAAAAGTGACCCTCGAGTGGGCCAGCCCAATACAAATTCATTCTCTGATATAAACTGGGTTTCCTGTGAAAATTTCAGCCTGATTCACCAACTTTAAGGGGTGTTTTGGGCTGATCTGGCATTTTACCTATCCCTCGCCAACTTCACTCCCTGAACCTGCACTTTGGGCTAGATATGCATTTCTCAAAGAACAAACTATTAAAATTCATTTCAGTGGCGACTCCTGTAGGAAACAATATGGTTTTCAGCCTTGAATCTACCTTAATTTGGAATATATCAGCATTTCCTGATACAGCCAACTGTGGCTGTATTTTCGCCTTCCTGGACCACATATGACACATAAGACACCACTGGTATATCAGATGTAATCCTGAAACCTATGCAATCAGATTTAGTGTGTTGCAAGTAATTTCTGGGCCAAGTTTCAGACTTATAGACAAACATTTGGTACTGGTTTGGGCTGATTTACATCTATTTTTGCCTATTTTTACAACAATAAATGGGTGAAATATTTTCTGTTCAGAGATGTAATGTTCCAAATGCGCCTAAAATATCCACATTAATTATTAGAACATGCATAAAATTACATTTGGGCTTCATATTGGCAATATTATGATATTTTTGACATTAACCATCTGAGGAGGTCATGGGCCCCCCCACACCCCGAAAATTGAAATTCTAAAAGTGACCCTCGAGTGGGCCAGCCCAATACAGATTCATTCTCTGATATAAACTGGGTTTCCTGTGAAAATTTCAGCCTGATTGACCAACTTTAAGGGGTGTTTTGGGCTGATCTGGCATTTTACCTATCCCTCGCCAACTTCACTCCCTGAACCTGCCCTTTGGGCTAGATATGCATTTCTCAAAGAACAAACTATTAAAATTCATTTCAGTGGCGACTCCTGTAGGAAACAATATGGTTTTCAGCCTTGAATCTACCTTAATTTGGAATATATCAGCATTTCCTGATACAGCCATCTGTGGCTGTATTTTCGCCTTCCTGGACCACATATGACACATAAGACACCACTGGTATATCAGATGTAATCCTGAAACCTATGCAATCAGATTTAGTGTGTTGCAAGTAATTTCTGGGCCAAATTTCAGACTTATAGACAAACATTTGGTACTGGTTTGGGCTGATTTACATCTATTTTTGCCTATTTTTACAACAATAAATGGGTGAAATATTTTCTGTTCAGAGATGTAATGTTCCAAATGCGCCTAAAATATCCACATTAATTATTAGAACATGCATAAAATTACATTTCGGCTTC
The DNA here is from genome assembly GCA_964017235.1 of Sabellastarte sp. h YS-2021. Classification (NCBI taxonomy): domain Eukaryota; kingdom Metazoa; phylum Annelida; class Polychaeta; order Sabellida; family Sabellidae; genus Sabellastarte; species Sabellastarte sp. h YS-2021. The sequence continues at coordinate 70,139,176 of OZ024938.1, forward strand.
ATATTGGCAATATTATGATATTTTTGACATTAACCATCTGAGGAGGTCATGGCCCCCCCCACACCCCGAAAATTGAAATTCTAAAAGTGACCCTCGAGTGGGCCAGCCCAATACAAATTCATTCTCTGATATAAACTGGGTTTCCTGTGAAAATTTCAGCCTGATTGACCAACTTTAAGGGGTGTTTTGGGCTGATCTGGCATTTTACCTATCCCTCGCCAACTTCACTCCCTGAACCTGCACTTTGGGCTAGATATGCATTTCTCAAAGAACAAACTATTAAAATTCATTTTAGTGGCGACTCCTGTAGGAAACAATATGGTTTTCAGCCTTGAATCTACCTTAATTTGGAATATATCAGCATTTCCTGATACAGCCAATTGTGGCTGTATTTTCGCCTTCCTGGATCACATATAACACATAAGACACCACTGGTATATCAGATGTAATCCTGAAACCTATGCAATCAGATTTAGTGTGTTGCAAGTAATTTCTGGGCCAAGTTTCAGACTTATAGACAAACATTTGGTACTGGTTTGGGCTGATTTACATCTATTTTTGCCTATTTTTACAACAATAAATGGGTGAAATATTTTCTGTTCAGAGATGTAATGTTCCAAATGCGCCTAAAATATCCACATTAATTATTAGAACATGCATAAAATTACATTTGGGCTTCATATTGGCAATATTATGATATTTTTGACATTAACCATCTGAGGAGGTTATGGGCCCCCCCACACCCCGAAAATTGAAATTCTAAAAGTGACCCTCGAGTGGGCCAGCCCAATACAGATTCATTCTCTGATATAAACTGGGTTTCCTGTGAAAATTTCAGCCTGATTGACCAACTTTAAGGGGTGTTTTGGGCTGATCTGGCATTTTACCTATCCCTCGCCAACTTCACTCCCTGAACCTGCCCTTTGGGCTAGATATGCATTTCTCAAAGAACAAACTATTAAAATTCATTTCAGTGGCGACTCCTGTAGGAAACAATATGGTTTTCAGCCTTGAATCTACCTTAATTTGAAATATATCAGCATTTCCTGATACAGCCAACTGTGGCTGTATTTTCGCCTTCCTGGACCACATATGACACATAAGACACCACTGGTATATCAGATGTAATCCTGAAACCTATGCAATCAGATTTAGTGTGTTGCAAGTAATTTCTGGGCCAAATTTCAGACTTATAGACAAACATTTGGTACTGGTTTGGGCTGATTTACATCTATTTTTGCCTATTTTTACAACAATAAATGGGTGAAATATTTTCTGTTCAGAGATGTAATGTTCCAAATGCGCCTAAAATATCCACATTAATTATTAGAACATGCATAAAATTACATTTGGGCTTCATATTGGCAATATTATGATATTTTTGACATTAACCATCTGAGGAGGTCATGGGCCCCCCCACACCCCGAAAATTGAAATTCTAAAAGTGACCCTCGAGTGGGCCAGCCCAATACAGATTCATTCTCTGATATAAACTGGGTTTCCTGTGAAAATTTCAGCCTGATTGACCAACTTTAAGGGGTGTTTTGGGCTGATCTGGCATTTTACCTATCCCTCGCCAACTTCACTCCCTGAACCTGCACTTTGGGCTAGATATGCATTTCTCAAAGAACAAACTATTAAAATTCATTTCAGTGGCGACTCCTGTAGGAAACAATATGGTTTTCAGCCTTGAATCTACCTTAATTTGGAATATATCAGCATTTCCTGATACAGCCATCTGTGGCTGTATTTTCGCCTTCCTGGACCACATATGACACATAAGACACCACTGGTATATCAGATGTAATCCTGAAACCTATGCAATCAGATTTAGTGTGTGGCAAGTAATTTCTGGGCCAAGTTTCAGACTTATAGACAAACATTTGGTACTGGTTTGGGCTGATTTACATCTATTTTTGCCTATTTTTACAACAATAAATGGGTGAAATATTTTCTGTTCAGAGATGTAATGTTCCAAATGCGCCTAAAATATCCACATTAATTATTAGAACATGCATAAAATTACATTTGGGCTTCATATTGGCAATATTATGATATTTTTGACATTAACCATCTGAGGAGGTCATGGGCGCCCCCACACCCCGAAAATTGAAATTCTAAAAGTGACCCTCGAGTGGGCCAGCCCAATACAAATTCATTCTCTGATATAAACTGGGTTTCCTGTGAAAATTTCAGCCTGATTGACCAACTTTAAGGGGTGTTTTGGGCTTATCTGGCATTTTACCTATCCCTCGCCAACTTCACTCCCTGAACCTGCACTTTGGGCTAGATATGCATTTCTCAAAGAACAAACTATTAAAATTCATTTCAGTGGCGACTCCTGTAGGAAACAATATGGTTTTCAGCCTTGAATCTACCTTAATTTGAAATATATCAGCATTTCCTGATACAGCCAACTGTGGCTGTATTTTCGCCTTCCTGGACCACATATGACACATAAGACACCACTGGTATATCAGATGTAATCCTGAAACCTATGCAATCAGATTTAGTGTGTTGCAAGTAATTTCTGGGCCAAATTTCAGACTTATAGACAAACATTTGGTACTGGTTTGGGCTGATTTACATCTATTTTTGCCTATTTTTACAACAATAAATGGGTGAAATATTTTCTGTTCAGAGATGTAATGTTCCAAATGCGCCTAAACTATCCACATTAATTATTAGAACATGCATAAAATTACATTTGGGCTTCATATTGGCAATATTATGATATTTTTGACATTAACCATCTGAGGAGGTCATGGGCCCCCCCACACCCCGAAAATTGAAATTCTAAAAGTGACCCTCGAGTGGGCCAGCCCAATACAGATTCATTCTCTGATATAAACTGGGTTTCCTGTGAAAATTTCAGCCTGATTGACCAACTTTAAGGGGTGTTTTGGGCTGATCTGGCATTTTACCTATCCCTCGCCAACTTCACTCCCTGAACCTGCACTTTGGGCTAGATATGCATTTCTCAAAGAACAAACTATTAAAATTCATTTCAGTGGCGACTCCTGTAGGAAACAATATGGTTTTCAGCCTTGAATCTACCTTAATTTGGAATATATCAGCATTTCCTGATACAGCCATCTGTGGCTGTATTTTCGCCTTCCTGGACCACATATGACACATAAGACACCACTGGTATATCAGATGTAATCCTGAAACCTATGCAATCAGATTTAGTGTGTGGTAAGTAATTTCTGGGCCAAGTTTCAGACTTATAGACAAACATTTGGTACTGGTTTGGGCTGATTTACATCTATTTTTGCCTATTTTTACAACAATAAATGGGTGAAATATTTTCTGTTCAGAGATGTAATGTTCCAAATGCGCCTAAAATATCCACATTAATTATTAGAACATGCATAAAATTACATTTGGGCTTCATATTGGCAATATTATGATATTTTTGACATTAACCATCTGAGGAGGTCATGGGCGCCCCCACACCCCGAAAATTGAAATTCTAAAAGTGACCCTCGAGTGGGCCAGCCCAATACAAATTCATTCTCTGATATAAACTGGGTTTCCTGTGAAAATTTCAGCCTGATTGACCAACTTTAAGGGGTGTTTTGGGCTTATCTGGCATTTTACCTATCCCTCGCCAACTTCACTCCCTGAACCTGCACTTTGGGCTAGATATGCATTTCTCAAAGAACAAACTATTAAAATTCATTTCAGTGGCGACTCCTGTAGGAAACAATATGGTTTTCAGCCTTGAATCTACCTTAATTTGAAATATATCAGCATTTCCTGATACAGCCAACTGTGGCTGTATTTTCGCCTTCCTGGACCACATATGACACATAAGACACCACTGGTATATCAGATGTAATCCTGAAACCTATGCAATCAGATTTAGTGTGTTGCAAGTAATTTCTGGGCCAAATTTCAGACTTATAGACAAACATTTGGTACTGGTTTGGGCTGATTTACATCTATTTTTGCCTATTTTTACAACAATAAATGGGTGAAATATTTTCTGTTCAGAGATGTAATGTTCCAAATGCGCCTAAAATATCCACATTAATTATTAGAACATGCATAAAATTACATTTGGGCTTCATATTGGCAATATTATGATATTTTTGACATTAACCATCTGAGGAGGTCATGGGCCCCCCCACACCCCGAAAATTGAAATTCTAAAAGTGACCCTCGAGTGGGCCAGCCCAATACAGATTCATTCTCTGATATAAACTGGGTTTCCTGTGAAAATTTCAGCCTGATTGACCAACTTTAAGGGGTGTTTTGGGCTGATCTAGCATTTTACCTATCCCTCGCCAACTTCACTCCCTGAACCTGCACTTTGGGATAGATATGCATTTCTCAAAGAACAAACTATTAAAATTCATTTCAGTGGCGACTCCTGTAGGAAACAATATGGTTTTCAGCCTTGAATCTACCTTAATTTGGAATATATCAGCATTTCCTGATACAGCCATCTGTGGCTGTATTTTCGCCTTCCTGGACCACATATGACACATAAGACACCACTGGTATATCAGATGTAATCCTGAAACCTATGCAATCAGATTTAGTGTGTGGCAAGTAATTTCTAGGCCAAGTTTCAGACTTATAGACAAACATTTGGTACTGGTTTGGGCTGATTTACATCTATTTTTGCCTATTTTTACAACAATAAATGGGTGAAATATTTTCTGTTCAGAGATGTAATGTTCCAAATGCGCCTAAAATATCCACATTAATTATTAGAACATGCATAAAATTACATTTGGGCTTCATATTGGCAATATTATGATATTTTTGACATTAACCATCTGAGGAGGTCATGGGCCCCCCCACACCCCGAAAATTGAAATTCTAAAAGTGACCCTCGAGTGGGCCAGCCCAATACAAATTCATTCTCTGATATAAACTGGGTTTCCTGTGAAAATTTCAGCCTGATTCACCAACTTTAAGGGGTGTTTTGGGCTGATCTGGCATTTTACCTATCCCTCGCCAACTTCACTCCCTGAACCTGCACTTTGGGCTAGATATGCATTTCTCAAAGAACAAACTATTAAAATTCATTTCAGTGGCGACTCCTGTAGGAAACAATATGGTTTTCAGCCTTGAATCTACCTTAATTTGGAATATATCAGCATTTCCTGATACAGCCAACTGTGGCTGTATTTTCGCCTTCCTGGACCACATATGACACATAAGACACCACTGGTATATCAGATGTAATCCTGAAACCTATGCAATCAGATTTAGTGTGTGGCAAGTAATTTCTAGGCCAAGTTTCAGACTTATAGACAAACATTTGGTACTGGTTTGGGCTGATTTACATCTATTTTTGCCTATTTTTACAACAATAAATGGGTGAAATATTTTTTGTTCAGAGATGTAATGTTCCAAATGCGCCTAAAATATCCACATTAATTATTAGAACATGCATAAAATTACATTTGGGCTTCATATTGGCAATATTATGATATTTTTGACATTAACCATCTGAGGAGGTCATGGGCCCCCCCACACCCCGAAAATTGAAATTCTAAAAGTGACCCTCGAGTGGGCCAGCCCAATACAAATTCATTCTCTGATATAAACTGGGTTTCCTGTGAAAATTTCAGCCTGATTCACCAACTTTAAGGGGTGTTTTGGGCTGATCTGGCATTTTACCTATCCCTCGCCAACTTCACTCCCTGAACCTGCACTTTGGGCTAGATATGCATTTCTCAAAGAACAAACTATTAAAATTCATTTCAGTGGCGACTCCTGTAGGAAACAATATGGTTTTCAGCCTTGAATCTACCTTAATTTGGAATATATCAGCATTTCCTGATACAGCCAACTGTGGCTGTATTTTCGCCTTCCTGGACCACATATGACACATAAGACACCACTGGTATATCAGATGTAATCCTGAAACCTATGCAATCAGATTTAGTGTGTTGCAAGTAATTTCTGGGCCAAGTTTCAGACTTATAGACAAACATTTGGTACTGGTTTGGGCTGATTTACATCTATTTTTGCCTATTTTTACAACAATAAATGGGTGAAATATTTTCTGTTCAGAGATGTAATGTTCCAAATGCGCCTAAAATATCCACATTAATTATTAGAACATGCATAAAATTACATTTGGGCTTCATATTGGCAATATTATGATATTTTTGACATTAACCATCTGAGGAGGTCATGGGCCCCCCCACACCCCGAAAATTGAAATTCTAAAAGTGACCCTCGAGTGGGCCAGCCCAATACAGATTCATTCTCTGATATAAACTGGCTTTCCTGTGAAAATTTCAGCCTGATTGACCAACTTTAAGGGGTGTTTTGGGCTGATCTGGCATTTTACCTATCCCTCGCCAACTTCACTCCCTGAACCTGCCCTTTGGGCTAGATATGCATTTCTCAAAGAACAAACTATTAAAATTCATTTCAGTGGCGACTCCTGTAGGAAACAATATGGTTTTCAGCCTTGAATCTACCTTAATTTGGAATATATCAGCATTTCCTGATACAGCCATCTGTGGCTGTATTTTCGCCTTCCTGGACCACATATGACACATAAGACACCACTGGTATATCAGATGTAATCCTGAAACCTATGCAATCAGATTTAGTGTGTTGCAAGTAATTTCTGGGCCAAATTTCAGACTTATAGACAAACATTTGGTACTGGTTTGGGCTGATTTACATCTATTTTTGCCTATTTTTACAACAATAAATGGGTGAAATATTTTCTGTTCAGAGATGTAATGTTCCAAATGCGCCTAAAATATCCACATTAATTATTAGAACATGCATAAAATTACATTTGGGCTTCATATTGGCAATATTATGATATTTTTGACATTAACCATCTGAGGAGGTCATGGGCCCCCCCACACCCCGAAAATTGAAATTCTAAAAGTGACCCTCGAGTGGGCCAGCCCAATACAGATTGATTCTCTGATATAAACTGGGTTTCCTGTGAAAATTTCAGCCTGATTGACCAACTTTAAGGGGTGTTTTGGGCTGATCTGGCATTTTACCTATCCCTCGCCAACTTCACTCCCTGAACCTGCCCTTTGGGCTAGATATGCATTTCTCAAAGAACAAACTATTAAAATTCATTTCAGTGGCGACTCCTGTAGGAAACAATATGGTTTTCAGCCTTGAATCTACCTTAATTTGGAATATATCAGCATTTCCTGATACAGCCATCTGTGGCTGTATTTTCGCCTTCCTGGACCACATATGACACATAAGACACCACTGGTATATCAGATGTAATCCTGAAACCTATGCAATCAGATTTAGTGTGTTACAAGTAATTTCTGGGCCAAATTTCAGACTTATAGACAAACATTTGGTACTGGTTTGGGCTGATTTACATCTATTTTTGCCTATTTTTACAACAATAAATGGGTGAAATATTTTCTGTTCGGAGATGTAATGTTCCAAATGCGCCTAAAATATCCACATTAATTATTAGAACATGCATAAAATTACATTTGGGCTTCATATTGGCAATATTATGATATTTTTGACATTAACCATCTGAGGAGGTCATGGGCCCCCCCACACCCCGAAAATTGAAATTCTAAAAGTGACCCTCGAGTGGGCCAGCCCAATACAGATTCATTCTCTGATATAAACTGGGTTTCCTGTGAAAATTTCAGCCTGATTGACCAACTTTAAGGGGTGTTTTGGGCTGATCTGGCATTTTACCTATCCCTCGCCAACTTCACTCCCTGAACCTGCCCTTTGGGCTAGATATGCATTTCTCAAAGAACAAACTATTAAAATTCATTTCAGTGGCGACTCCTGTAGGAAACAATATGGTTTTCAGCCTTGAATCTACCTTAATTTGGAATATATCAGCATTTCCTGATACAGCCATCTGTGGCTGTATTTTCGCCTTCCTGGACCACATATGACACATAAGACACCACTGGTATATCAGATGTAATCCTGAAACCTATGCAATCAGATTTAGTGTGTTGCAAGTAATTTCTGGGCCAAATTTCAGACTTATAGACAAACATTTGGTACTGGTTTGGGCTGATTTACATCTATTTTTGCCTATTTTTACAACAATAAATGGGTGAAATATTTTCTGTTCAGAGATGTAATGTTCCAAATGCGCCTAAAATATCCACATTAATTATTAGAACATGCATAAAATTACATTTCGGCTTCATATTGGCAATATTATGATATTTTTGACATTAACCATCTGAGGAGGTCATGGCCCCCCCCACACCCCGAAAATTGAAATTCTAAAAGTGACCCTCGAGTGGGCCAGCCCAATACAAATTCATTCTCTGATATAAACTGGGTTTCCTGTGAAAATTTCAGCCTGATTGACCAACTTTAAGGGGTGTTTTGGGCTGATCTGGCATTTTACCTATCCCTCGCCAACTTCACTCCCTGAACCTGCACTTTGGGCTAGATATGCATTTCTCAAAGAACAAACTATTAAAATTCATTTTAGTGGCGACTCCTGTAGGAAACAATATGGTTTTCAGCCTTGAATCTACCTTAATTTGGAATATATCAGCATTTCCTGATACAGCCAATTGTGGCTGTATTTTCGCCTTCCTGGATCACATATGACACATAAGACACCACTGGTATATCAGATGTAATCCTGAAACCTATGCAATCAGATTTAGTGTGTTGCAAGTAATTTCTGGGCCAAGTTTCAGACTTATAGACAAACATTTGGTACTGGTTTGGGCTGATTTACATCTATTTTTGCCTATTTTTACAACAATAAATGGGTGAAATATTTTCTGTTCAGAGATGTAATGTTCCAAATGCGCCTAAAATATCCACATTAATTATTAGAACATGCATAAAATTACATTTGGGCTTCATATTGGCAATATTATGATATTTTTGACATTAACCATCTGAGGAGGTCATGGGCCCCCCCACACCCCGAAAATTGAAATTCTAAAAGTGACCCTCGAGTGGGCCAGCCCAATACAGATTCATTCTCTGATATAAACTGGGTTTCCTGTGAAAATTTCAGCCTGATTGACCAACTTTAAGGGGTGTTTTGGGCTGATCTGGCATTTTACCTATCCCTCGCCAACTTCACTCCCTGAACCTGCCCTTTGGGCTAGATATGCATTTCTCAAAGAACAAACTATTAAAATTAATTTCAGTGGCGACTCCTGTAGGAAACAATATGGTTTTCAGCCTTGAATCTACCTTAATTTGGAATATATCAGCATTTCCTGATACAGCCATCTGTGGCTGTATTTTCGCCTTCCTGGACCACATATGACACATAAGACACCACTGGTATATCAGATGTAATCCTGAAACCTATGCAATCAGATTTAGTGTGTTGCAAGTAATTTCTGGGCCAAATTTCAGACTTATAGACAAACATTTGGTATTGGTTTGGGCTGATTTACATCTATTTTTGCCTATTTTTACAACAATAAATGGGTGAAATATTTTCTGTTCAGAGATGTAATGTTCCAAATGCGCCTAAAATATCCACATTAATTATTAGAACATGCATAAAATTACATTTGGGCTTCATATTGGCAATATTATGATATTTTTGACATTAACCATCTGAGGAGGTCATGGCCCCCCCCACACCCCGAAAATTGAAATTCTAAAAGTGACCCTCGAGTGGGCCAGCCCAATACAGATTCATTCTCTGATATAAACTGGGTTTCCTGTGAAAATTTCAGCCTGATTGACCAACTTTAAGGGGTGTTTTGGGCTGATCTGGCATTTTACCTATCCCTCGCCAACTTCACTCCCTGAACCTGCCCTTTGGGCTAGATATGCATTTCTCAAAGAACAAACTATTAAAATTCATTTCAGTGGCGACTCCTGTAGGAAACAATATGGTTTTCAGCCTTGAATCTACCTTAATTTGGAATATATCAGCATTTCCTGATACAGCCATCTGTGGCTGTATTTTCGCCTTCCTGGACCACATATGACACATAAGACACCACTGGTATATCAGATGTAATCCTGAAACCTATGCAATCAGATTTAGTGTGTTGCAAGTAATTTCTGGGCCAAATTTCAGACTTATAGACAAACATTTGGTACTGGTTTGGGCTGATTTACATCTATTTTTGTCTATTTTTACAACAATAAATGGGTGAAATATTTTCTGTTCAGAGATGTAATGTTCCAAATGCGCCTAAAATATCCACATTAATTATTAGAACATGCATAAAATTACATTTGGGCTTCATATTGGCAATATTATGATATTTTTGACATTAACCATCTGAGGAGGTCATGGGCCCCCCCACACCCCGAAAATTGAAATTCTAAAAGTGACCCTCGAGTGGGCCAGCCCAATACAGATTCATTCTCTGATATAAACTGGGTTTCCTGTGAAAATTTCAGCCTGATTGACCAACTTTAAGGGGTGTTTTGGGCTGATCTGGCATTTTACCTATCCCTCGCCAACTTCACTCCCTGAACCTGCACTTTGGGCTAGATATGCATTTCTCAAAGAACAAACTATTAAAATTCATTTCAGTGGCGACTACTGTAGGAAACAATATGGTTTTCAGCCTTGAATCTACCTTAATTTGGAATATATCAGCATTTCCTGATACAGCCATCTGTGGCTGTATTTTCGCCTTCCTGGACCACATATGACACATAAGACACCACTGGTATATCAGATGTAATCCTGAAACCTATGCAATCAGATTTAGTGTGTTGCAAGTAATTTCTGGGCCAAATTTCAGACTTATAGACAAACATTTGGTACTGGTTTGGGCTGATTTACATCTATTTTTGTCTATTTTTACAACAATAAATGGGTGAAATATTTTCTGTTCAGAGATGTAATGTTCCAAATGCGCCTAAAATATCCACATTAATTATTAGAACATGCATAAAATTACATTTGGGCTTCATATTGGCAATATTATGATATTTTTGACATTAACCATCTGAGGAGGTCATGGGCCCCCCCACACCCCGAAAATTGAAATTCTAAAAGTGACCCTCGAGTGGGCCAGCCCAATACAGATTCATTCTATGATATAAACTGGGTTTCCTGTGACAATTTCAGCCTGATTGACCAACTTTAAGGGGTGTTTTGGGCTGATCTGGCATTTTACCTATCCCTCGCCAACTTCACTCCCTGAACCTGCACTTTGGGCTAGATATGCATTTCTCAAAGAACAAACTATTAAAATTCATTTCAGTGGCGACTACTGTAGGAAACAATATGGTTTTCAGCCTTGAATCTACCTTAATTTGGAATATATCAGCATTTCCTGATACAGCCATCTGTGGCTGTATTTTCGCCTTCCTGGACCACATATGACACATAAGACACCACTGGTATATCAGATGTAATCCTGAAACCTATGCAATCAGATTTAGTGTGTGGCAAGTAATTTCTGGGCCAAGTTTCAGACTTATAGACAAACATTTGGTACTGGTTTGGGCTGATTTACATCTATTTTTGCCTATTTTTACAACAATAAATGGGTGAAATATTTTCTGTTCAGAGATGTAATGTTCCAAATGCGCCTAAAATATCCACATTAATTATTAGAACATGCATAAAATTACATTTGGGCTTCATATTGGCAATATTATGATATTTTTGACATTAACCATCTGAGGAGGTCATGGCCCCCCCCCCCACACCCCGAAAATTGAACTTCTAAAAGTGACCCTCGAGTGGGCCAGCCCAATATAGATTCATTCTCTGATATAAACTGGGTTTCCTGTGAAAATTTCAGCCTGATTGACCAACTTTAAGGGGTGTTTTGGGCTGATCTGGCATTTTACCTATCCCTCGCCAACTTCACTCCCTGAACCTGCACTTTGGGCTAGATATGCATTTCTCAAAGAACAAACTATTAAAATTCATTTCAGTGGCGACTCCTGTAGGAAACAATATGGTTTTCAGCCTTGAATCTACCTTAATTTGGAATATATCAGCATTTCCTGATAAAGCCAACTGTGGCTGTATTTTCGCCTTCCTGGACCACATATGACACATAAGACACCACTGGTATATCAGATGTAATCCTGAAACCTATGCAATCAGATTTAGTGTGTGGCAAGTAATTTCTGGGCCAAGTTTCAGACTTATAGACAAACATTTGGTACTGGTTTGGGCTGATTTACATCTATTTTTGCCTATTTTTACAACAATAAATGGGTGAAATATTTTCTGTTCAGAGATGTAATGTTCCAAATGCGCCTAAAATATCCACATTAATTATTAGAACATGCATAAAATTACATTTGGGCTTCATATTGGCAATATTATGATATTTTTGACATTAACCATCTGAGGAGGTCATGGCCCCCCCCCCCCACACCCCGAAAATTTAACTTCTAAAAGTGACCCTCGAGTGGGCCAGCCCAATATAGATTCATTCTCTGATATAAACTGGGTTTCCTGTGAAAATTTCAGCCTGATTGACCAACTTTAAGGGGTGTTTTGGGCTGATCTGGCATTTTACCTATCCCTCGCCAACTTCACTCCCTGAACCTGCACTTTGGGCTAGATATGCATTTCTCAAAGAACAAACTATTAAAATTCATTTCAGTGGCGACTCCTGTAGGAAACAATATGGTTTTCAGCCTTGAATCTACCTTAATTTGGAATATATCAGCATTTCCTGATACAGCCAACTGTGGCTGTATTTTCGCCTTCCTGGACCACATATGACACATAAGACACCACTGGTATATCAGATGTAATCTTGAAACCTATGCAATCAGATTTAGTGTGTTGCAAGTAATTTCTGGGCCAAGTTTCAGACTTATAGACAAACATTTGGTACTGGTTTGGGCTGTTTTACATCTATTTTTGCCTATTTTTACAACAATAAATGGGTGAAATATTTTCTGTTCAGAGATGTAATGTTCCAAATGCGCCTAAAATATCCACATTAATTATTAGAACATGCATAAAATTACATTTGGGCTTCATATTGGCAATATTATGATATTTTTGACATTAACCATCTGAGGAGGTTATGGGCCCCCCCCACACCCCGAAAATTGAAATTCTAAAAGTGACCCTCGAGTGGGCCAGCCCAATACAGATTCATTCTCTGATATAAACTGGGTTTCCTGTGAAAATTTCAGCCTGATTGACCAACTTTAAGGGGTGTTTTGGGCTGATCTGGCATTTTACCTATCCCTCGCCAACTTCACTCCCTGAACCTGCACTTTGGGCTAGATATGCATTTCTCAAAGAACAAACTATTAAAATTCATTTCAGTGGCGACTCCTGTAGGAAACAATATGGTTTTCAGCCTTGAATCTACCTTAATTTGGAATATATCAGCATTTCCTGATACAGCCAACTGTGGCTGTATTTTCGCCTTCCTGGACCACATATGACACATAAGACACCACTGGTATATCAGATGTAATCCTGAAACCTATGCAATCAGATTTAGTGTGTTGCAAGTAATTTCTGGGCCAAATTTCAGACTTATAGACAAACATTTGGTACTGGTTTGGGCTGATTTACATCTATTTTTGTCTATTTTTACAACAATAAATGGGTGAAATATTTTCTGTTCAGAGATGTAATGTTCCAAATGCGCCTAAAATATCCACATTAATTATTAGAACATGCATAAAATTACATTTGGGCTTCATATTGGCAATATTATGATATTTTTGACATTAACCATCTGAGGAGGTCATGGGCCCCCCCACACCCCGAAAATTGAAATTCTAAAAGTGACCCTCGAGTGGGCCAGCCCAATACAGATTCATTCTCTGATATAAACTGGGTTTCCTGTGAAAATTTCAGCCTGATTGACCAACTTTAAGGGGTGTTTTGGGCTGATCTGGCATTTTACCTATCCCTCGCCAACTTCACTCCCTGAACCTGCACTTTGGGCTAGATATGCATTTCTCAAAGAACAAACTATTAAAATTCATTTCAGTGGCGACTACTGTAGGAAACAATATGGTTTTCAGCCTTGAATCTACCTTAATTTGGAATATATCAGCATTTCCTGATACAGCCATCTGTGGCTGTATTTTCGCCTTCCTGGACCACATATGACACATAAGACACCACTGGTATATCAGATGTAATCCTGAAACCTATGCAATCAGATTTAGTGTGTGGCAAGTAATTTCTGGGCCAAGTTTCAGACTTATAGACAAACATTTGGTACTGGTTTGGGCTGATTTACATCTATTTTTGCCTATTTTTACAACAATAAATGGGTGAAATATTTTCTGTTCAGAGATGTAATGTTCCAAATGCGCCTAAAATATCCACATTAATTATTAGAACATGCATAAAATTACATTTGGGCTTCATATTGGCAATATTATGATATTTTTGACATTAACCATCTGAGGAGGTCATGGGCCCCCCCACACCCCGAAAATTGAAATTCTAAAAGTGACCCTCGAGTGGGCCAGCCCAATACAGATTCATTCTCTGATATAAACTGGGTTTCCTGTGAAAATTTCAGCCTGATTGACCAACTTTAAGGGGTGTTTTGGGCTGATCTGGCATTTTACCTATCCCTCGCCAACTTCACTCCCTGAACCTGCACTTTGGGCTAGATATGCATTTCTCAAAGAACAAACTATTAAAATTCATTTCAGTGGCGACTCCTGTAGGAAACAATATGGTTTTCAGCCTTGAATCTACCTTAATTTGGAATATATCAGCATTTCCTGATACAGCCAACTGTGGCTGTATTTTCGCCTTCCTGGACCACATATGACACATAAGACACCACTGGTATATCAGATGTAATCCTGAAACCTATGCAATCAGATTTAGTGTGTGGCAAGTAATTTCTGGGCCAAATTTCAGACTTATAGACAAACATTTGGTACTGGTTTGGGCTGATTTACATCTATTTTTGCCTATTTTTACAACAATAAATGGGTGAAATATTTTCTGTTCGGAGATGTAATGTTCCAAATGCGCCTAAAATATCCACATTAATTATTAGAACATGCATAAAATTACATTTGGGCTTCATATTGGCAATATTATGATATTTTTGACATTAACCATCTGAGGGGGTCATGGGCCCCCCCACACCCCGAAAATTGAAATTCTAAAAGTGACCCTCGAGTGGGCCAGCCCAATACAGATTCATTCTCTGATATAAACTGGGTTTCCTGTGAAAATTTCAGCCTGATTGACCAACTTTAAGGGGTGTTTTGGGCTGATCTGGCATTTTACCTATCCCTCGCCAACTTCACTCCCTGAACCTGCACTTTGGGCTAGATATGCATTTCTCAAAGAACAAACTATTAAAATTCATTTCAGTGGCGACTCCTGTAGGAAACAATATGGTTTTCAGCCTTGAATCTACCTTAATTTGGAATATATCAGCATTTCCTGATACAGCCAACTGTGGCTGTATTTTCGCCTTCCTGGACCACATATGACACATAAGACACCACTGGTATATCAGATGTAATCCTGAAACCTATGCAATCAGATTTAGTGTGTGGCAAGTAATTTCTGGGCCAAATTTCAGACTTATAGACAAACATTTGGTACTGGTTTGGGCTGATTTACATCTATTTTTGCCTATTTTTACAACAATAAATGGGTGAAATATTTTCTGTTCAGAGATGTAATGTTCCAAATGCGCCTAAAATATCCACATTAATTATTAGAACATGCATAAAATTACATTTGGGCTTCATATTGGCAATATTATGATATTTTTGACATTAACCATCTGAGGAGGTTATGGGCCCCCCCCACACCCCGAAAATTGAAATTCTAAAAGTGACCCTCGAGTGGGCCAGCCCAATACAGATTCATTCTCTGATATAAACTGGGTTTCCTGTGAAAATTTCAGCCTGATTGACCAACTTTAAGGGGTGTTTTGGGCTGATCTGGCATTTTACCTATCCCTCGCCAACTTCACTCCCTGAACCTGCACTTTGGGCTAGATATGCATTTCTCAAAGAACAAACTATTAAAATTCATTTCAGTGGCGACTCCTGTAGGAAACAATATGGTTTTCAGCCTTGAATCTACCTTAATTTGGAATATATCAGCATTTCCTGATACAGCCAACTGTGGCTGTATTTTCGCCTTCCTGGACCACATATGACACATAAGACACCACTGGTATATCAGATGTAATCCTGAAACCTATGCAATCAGATTTAGTGTGTTGCAAGTAATTTCTGGGCCAAATTTCAGACTTATAGACAAACATTTGGTACTGGTTTGGGCTGATTTACATCTATTTTTGTCTATTTTTACAACAATAAATGGGTGAAATATTTTCTGTTCAGAGATGTAATGTTCCAAATGCGCCTAAAATATCCACATTAATTATTAGAACATGCATAAAATTACATTTGGGCTTCATATTGGCAATATTATGATATTTTTGACATTAACCATCTGAGGAGGTCATGGGCCCCCCCACACCCCGAAAATTGAAATTCTAAAAGTGACCCTCGAGTGGGCCAGCCCAATACAGATTCATTCTCTGATATAAACTGGGTTTCCTGTGAAAATTTCAGCCTGATTGACCAACTTTAAGGGGTGTTTTGGGCTGATCTGGCATTTTACCTATCCCTCGCCAACTTCACTCCCTGAACCTGCACTTTGGGCTAGATATGCATTTCTCAAAGAACAAACTATTAAAATTCATTTCAGTGGCGACTACTGTAGGAAACAATATGGTTTTCAGCCTTGAATCTACCTTAATTTGGAATATATCAGCATTTCCTGATACAGCCATCTGTGGCTGTATTTTCGCCTTCCTGGACCACATATGACACATAAGACACCACTGGTATATCAGATGTAATCCTGAAACCTATGCAATCAGATTTAGTGTGTGGCAAGTAATTTCTGGGCCAAGTTTCAGACTTATAGACAAACATTTGGTACTGGTTTGGGCTGATTTACATCTATTTTTGCCTATTTTTACAACAATAAATGGGTGAAATATTTTCTGTTCAGAGATGTAATGTTCCAAATGCGCCTAAAATATCCACATTAATTATTAGAACATGCATAAAATTACATTTGGGCTTCATATTGGCAATATTATGATATTTTTGACATTAACCATCTGAGGAGGTTATGCCCCCCCCCCCCCCCCCCCACACCCCGAAAATTGAAATTCTAAAAGTGACCCTCGAGTGGGCCAGCCCAATACAGATTCATTCTCTGATATAAACTGGGTTTCCTGTGAAAATTTCAGCCTGATTGACCAACTTTAAGGGGTGTTTTGGGCTGATCTGGCGTTTTACCTATCCCTCGCCAACTTCACTCCCTGAACCTGCACTTTGGGCTAGATATGCATTTCTCAAAGAACAAACTATTAAAATTCATTTCAGTGGCGACTCCTGTAGGAAACAATATGGTTTTCAGCCTTGAATCTACCTTAATTTGGAATATATCAGCATTTCCTGATACAGCCAACTGTGGCTGTATTTTCGCCTTCCTGGACCACATATGACACATAAGACACCACTGGTATATCAGATGTAATCCTGAAACCTATGCAATCAGATTTAGTGTGTGGCAAGTAATTTCTGGGCCAAATTTCAGACTTATAGACAAACATTTGGTACTGGTTTGGGCTGATTTACATCTATTTTTGCCTATTTTTACAACAATAAATGGGTGAAATATTTTCTGTTCAGAGATGTAATGTTCCAAATGCGCCTAAAATATCCACATTAATTATTAGAACATGCATAAAATTACATTTGGGCTTCATATTGGCAATATTATGATATTTTTGACATTAACCATCTGAGGAGGTCATGGCCCCCCCCCCCACACCCCGAAAATTGAACTTCTAAAAGTGACCCTCGAGTGGGCCAGCTCAATATAGATTCATTCTCTGATATAAACTGGGTTTCCTGTGAAAATTTCAGCCTGATTGACCAACTTTAAGGGGTGTTTTGGGCTGATCTGGCATTTTACCTATCCCTCGCCAACTTCACTCCCTGAACCTGCACTTTGGGCTAGATATGCATTTCTCAAAGAACAAACTATTAAAATTCATTTCAGTGGCGACTCCTGTAGGAAACAATATGGTTTTCAGCCTTGAATCTACCTTAATTTGGAATATATCAGCATTTCCTGATACAGCCAACTGTGGCTGTATTTTCGCCTTCCTGGACCACATATGACACATAAGACACCACTGGTATATCAGATGTAATCTTGAAACCTATGCAATCAGATTTAGTGTGTTGCAAGTAATTTCTGGGCCAAGTTTCAGACTTATAGACAAACATTTGGTACTGGTTTGGGCTGATTTACATCTATTTTTGCCTATTTTTACAACAATAAATGGGTGAAATATTTTCTGTTCAGAGATGTAATGTTCCAAATGCGCCTAAAATATCCACATTAATTATTAGAACATGCATAAAATTACATTTGGGCTTCATATTGGCAATATTATGATATTTTTGACATTAACCATCTGAGGAGGTTATGGGCCCCCCCCACACCCCGAAAATTGAAATTCTAAAAGTGACCCTCGAGTGGGCCAGCCCAATACAGATTCATTCTCTGATATAAACTGGGTTTCCTGTGAAAATTTCAGCCTGATTGACCAACTTTAAGGGGTGTTTTGGGCTGATCTGGCATTTTACCTATCCCTCGCCAACTTCACTCCCTGAACCTGCACTTTGGGCTAGATATGCATTTCTCAAAGAACAAACTATTAAAATTCATTTCAGTGGCGACTCCTGTAGGAAACAATATGGTTTTCAGCCTTGAATCTACCTTAATTTGGAATATATCAGCATTTCCTGATACAGCCAACTGTGGCTGTATTTTCGCCTTCCTGGACCACATATGACACATAAGACACCACTGGTATATCAGATGTAATCCTGAAACCTATGCAATCAGATTTAGTGTGTTGCAAGTAATTTCTGGGCCAAATTTCAGACTTATAGACAAACATTTGGTACTGGTTTGGGCTGATTTACATCTATTTTTGTCTATTTTTACAACAATAAATGGGTGAAATATTTTCTGTTCAGAGATGTAATGTTCCAAATGCGCCTAAAATATCCACATTAATTATTAGAACATGCATAAAATTACATTTGGGCTTCATATTGGCAATATTATGATATTTTTGACATTAACCATCTGAGGAGGTCATGGGCCCCCCCACACCCCGAAAATTGAAATTCTAAAAGTGACCCTCGAGTGGGCCAGCCCAATACAGATTCATTCTCTGATATAAACTGGGTTTCCTGTGAAAATTTCAGCCTGATTGACCAACTTTAAGGGGTGTTTTGGGCTGATCTGGCATTTTACCTATCCCTCGCCAACTTCACTCCCTGAACCTGCACTTTGGGCTAGATATGCATTTCTCAAAGAACAAACTATTAAAATTCATTTCAGTGGCGACTACTGTAGGAAACAATATGGTTTTCAGCCTTGAATCTACCTTAATTTGGAATATATCAGCATTTCCTGATACAGCCATCTGTGGCTGTATTTTCGCCTTCCTGGACCACATATGACACATAAGACACCACTGGTATATCAGATGTAATCCTGAAACCTATGCAATCAGATTTAGTGTGTGGCAAGTAATTTCTGGGCCAAGTTTCAGACTTATAGACAAACATTTGGTACTGGTTTGGGCTGATTTACATCTATTTTTGCCTATTTTTACAACAATAAATGGGTGAAATATTTTCTGTTCAGAGATGTAATGTTCCAAATGCGCCTAAAATATCCACATTAATTATTAGAACATGCATAAAATTACATTTGGGCTTCATATTGGCAATATTATGATATTTTTGACATTAACCATCTGAGGAGGTTATGCCCCCCCCCCCCCCCCCCCACACCCCGAAAATTGAAATTCTAAAAGTGACCCTCGAGTGGGCCAGCCCAATACAGATTCATTCTCTGATATAAACTGGGTTTCCTGTGAAAATTTCAGCCTGATTGACCAACTTTAAGGGGTGTTTTGGGCTGATCTGGCGTTTTACCTATCCCTCGCCAACTTCACTCCCTGAACCTGCACTTTGGGCTAGATATGCATTTCTCAAAGAACAAACTATTAAAATTCATTTCAGTGGCGACTCCTGTAGGAAACAATATGGTTTTCAGCCTTGAATCTACCTTAATTTGGAATATATCAGCATTTCCTGATACAGCCAACTGTGGCTGTATTTTCGCCTTCCTGGACCACATATGACACATAAGACACCACTGGTATATCAGATGTAATCCTGAAACCTATGCAATCAGATTTAGTGTGTGGCAAGTAATTTCTGGGCCAAATTTCAGACTTATAGACAAACATTTGGTACTGGTTTGGGCTGATTTACATCTATTTTTGCCTATTTTTACAACAATAAATGGGTGAAATATTTTCTGTTCAGAGATGTAATGTTCCAAATGCGCCTAAAATATCCACATTAATTATTAGAACATGCATAAAATTACATTTGGGCTTCATATTGGCAATATTATGATATTTTTGACATTAACCATCTGAGGAGGTCATGGCCCCCCCCACACCCCGAAAATTGAAATTCTAAAAGTGACCCTCGAGTGGGCCAGCCCAATACAAATTCATTCTCTGATATAAACTGGGTTTCCTGTGAAAATTTCAGCCTGATTGACCAACTTTAAGGGGTGTTTTGGGCTGATCTGGCATTTTACCTATCCCTCGCCAACTTCACTCCCTGAACCTGCACTTTGGGCTAGATATGCATTTCTCAAAGAACAAACTATTAAAATTCATTTCAGTGGCGACTACTGTAGGAAACAATATGGTTTTCAGCCTTGAATCTACCTTAATTTGGAATATATCAGCATTTCCTGATACAGCCATCTGTGGCTATATTTTCGCCTTCCTGGACCACATATGACACATAAGACACCACTGGTATATCAGATGTAATCCTGAAACCTATGCAATCAGATTTAGTGTGTGGCAAGTAATTTCTGGGCCAAGTTTCAGACTTATAGACAAACATTTGGTACTGGTTTGGGCTGATTTACATCTATTTTTGCCTATTTTTACAACAATAAATGGGTGAAATATTTTCTGTTCAGAGATGTAATGTTCCAAATGCGCCTAAAATATCCACATTAATTATTAGAACATGCATAAAATTACATTTGGGCTTCATATTGGCAATATTATGATATTTTTGACATTAACCATCTGAGGAGGTCATGGGCCCCCCCACACCCCGAAAATTGAAATTCTAAAAGTGACCCTCGAGTGGGCCAGCCCAATACAGATTCATTCTCTGATATAAACTGGGTTTCCTGTGAAAATTTCAGCCTGATTGACCAACTTTAAGGGGTGTTTTGGGCTGATCTGGCATTTTACCTATCCCTCGCCAACTTCACTCCCTGAACCTGCACTTTGGGCTAGATATGCATTTCTCAAAGAACAAACTATTAAAATTCATTTCAGTGGCGACTCCTGTAGGAAACAATATGGTTTTCAGCCTTGAATCTACCTTAATTTGGAATATATCAGCATTTCCTGATACAGCCAACTGTGGCTGTATTTTCGCCTTCCTGGACCACATATGACACATAAGACACCACTGGTATATCAGATGTAATCGTGAAACCTATGCAATCAGATTTAGTGTGTTGCAAGTAATTTCTGGGCCAAGTTTCAGACTTATAGACAAACATTTGGTACTGGTTTGGGCTGATTTACATCTATTTTTGCCTATTTTTACAACAATAAATGGGTGAAATATTTTCTGTTCAGAGATGTAATGTTCCAAATGCGCCTAAAATATCCACATTAATTATTAGAACATGCATAAAATTACATTTGGGCTTCATATTGGCAATATTATGATATTTTTGACATTAACCATCTGAGGAGGTTATGGGCCCCCCCCACACCCCGAAAATTGAAATTCTAAAAGTGACCCTCGAGTGGGC
This sequence comes from Sabellastarte sp. h YS-2021, assembly GCA_964017235.1. Taxonomy (NCBI): domain Eukaryota; kingdom Metazoa; phylum Annelida; class Polychaeta; order Sabellida; family Sabellidae; genus Sabellastarte; species Sabellastarte sp. h YS-2021. The sequence goes on from OZ024938.1 coordinate 70,161,041, forward strand.
CAGCCCAATACAGATTCATTCTCTGATATAAACTGGGTTTCCTGTGAAAATTTCAGCCTGATTGACCAACTTTAAGGGGTGTTTTGGGCTGATCTGGCATTTTACCTATCCCTCGCCAACTTCACTCCCTGAACCTGCACTTTGGGCTAGATATGCATTTCTCAAAGAACAAACTATTAAAATTCATTTCAGTGGCGACTCCTGTAGGAAACAATATGGTTTTCAGCCTTGAATCTACCTTAATTTGGAATATATCAGCATTTCCTGATACAGCCAACTGTGGCTGTATTTTCGCCTTCCTGGACCACATATGACACATAAGACACCACTGGTATATCAGATGTAATCCTGAAACCTATGCAATCAGATTTAGTGTGTGGCAAGTAATTTCTGGGCCAAATTTCAGACTTATAGACAAACATTTGGTACTGGTTTGGGCTGATTTACATCTATTTTTGCCTATTTTTACAACAATAAATGGGTGAAATATTTTCTGTTCGGAGATGTAATGTTCCAAATGCGCCTAAAATATCCACATTAATTATTAGAACATGCATAAAATTACATTTGGGCTTCATATTGGCAATATTATGATATTTTTGACATTAACCATCTGACGAGGTTATGGGCCCCCCCACACCCCGAAAATTGAAATTCTAAAAGTGACCCTCGAGTGGGCCAGCCCAATACAAACTCATTCTCTGATATAAACTGGGTTTCCTGTGAAAATTTCAGCCTGATTGACCAACTTTAAGGGGTGTTTTGGGCTGATCTGGCATTTTACCTATCCCTCGCCAACTTCACTCCCTGAACCTGCACTTTGGGCTAGATATGCATTTCTCAAAGAACAAACTATTAAAATTCATTTCAGTGGCGACTCCTGTAGGAAACAATATGGTTTTCAGCCTTGAATCTACCTTAATTTGGAATATATCAGCATTTCCTGATACAGCCAACTGTGGCTGTATTTTCGCCTTCCTGGACCACATATGACACATAAGACACCACTGGTATATCAGATGTAATCCTGAAACCTATGCAATCAGATTTAGTGTGTTGCAAGTAATTTCTGGGCCAAGTTTCAGACTTATAGACAAACATTTGGTACTGGTTTGGGCTGATTTACATCTATTTTTGCCTATTTTTACAACAATAAATGGGTGAAATATTTTCTGTTCAGAGATGTAATGTTCCAAATGCGCCTAAAATATCCACATTAATTATTAGAACATGCATAAAATTACATTTGGGCTTCATATTGGCAATATTATGATATTTTTGACATTAACCATCTGAGGAGGTTATGGGCCCCCCCCACACCCCGAAAATTGAAATTCTAAAAGTGACCCTCGAGTGGGCCAGCCCAATACAGATTCATTCTCTGATATAAACTGGGTTTCCTGTGAAAATTTCAGCCTGATTGACCAACTTTAAGGGGTGTTTTGGGCTGATCTGGCATTTTACCTATCCCTCGCCAACTTCACTCCCTGAACCTGCACTTTGGGCTAGATATGCATTTCTCAAAGAACAAACTATTAAAATTCATTTCAGTGGCGACTCCTGTAGGAAACAATATGGTTTTCAGCCTTGAATCTACCTTAATTTGGAATATATCAGCATTTCCTGATACAGCCAACTGTGGCTGTATTTTCGCCTTCCTGGACCACATATGACACATAAGACACCACTGGTATATCAGATGTAATCCTGAAACCTATGCAATCAGATTTAGTGTGTGGCAAGTAATTTCTGGGCCAAATTTCAGACTTATAGACAAACATTTGGTACTGGTTTGGGCTGATTTACATCTATTTTTGCCTATTTTTACAACAATAAATGGGTGAAATATTTTCTGTTCGGAGATGTAATGTTCCAAATGCGCCTAAAATATCCACATTAATTATTAGAACATGCATAAAATTACATTTGGGCTTCATATTGGCAATATTATGATATTTTTGACATTAACCATCTGACGAGGTTATGGGCCCCCCCACACCCCGAAAATTGAAATTCTAAAAGTGACCCTCGAGTGGGCCAGCCCAATACAAATTCATTCTCTGATATAAACTGGGTTTCCTGTGAAAATTTCAGCCTGATTGACCAACTTTAAGGGGTGTTTTGGGCTGATCTGGCATTTTACCTATCCCTCGCCAACTTCACTCCCTGAACCTGCACTTTGGGCTAGATATGCATTTCTCAAAGAACAAACTATTAAAATTCATTTCAGTGGCGACTCCTGTAGGAAACAATATGGTTTTCAGCCTTGAATCTACCTTAATTTGGAATATATCAGCATTTCCTGATACAGCCAACTGTGGCTGTATTTTCGCCTTCCTGGACCACATATGACACATAAGACACCACTGGTATATCAGATGTAATCCTGAAACCTATGCAATCAGATTTAGTGTGTTGCAAGTAATTTCTAGGCCAAATTTCAGACTTATAGACAAACATTTGGTACTGGTTTGGGCTGATTTACATCTATTTTTGTCTATTTTTACAACAATAAATGGGTGAAATATTTTCTGTTCAGAGATGTAATGTTCCAAATGCGCCTAAAATATCCACATTAATTATTAGAACATGCATAAAATTACATTTGGGCTTCATATTGGCAATATTATGATATTTTTGACATTAACCATCTGAGGAGGTCATGGGCCCCCCCACACCCCGAAAATTGAAATTCTAAAAGTGACCCTCGAGTGGGCCAGCCCAATACAAATTCATTCTCTGATATAAACTGGGTTTCCTGTGAAAATTTCAGCCTGATTGACCAACTTTAAGGGGTGTTTTGGGCTGATCTGGCATTTTACCTATCCCTCGCCAACTTCACTCCCTGAACCTGCACTTTGGGCTAGATATGCATTTCTCAAAGAACAAACTATTAAAATTCATTTCAGTGGCGACTCCTGTAGGAAACAATATGGTTTTCAGCCTTGAATCTACCTTAATTTGGAATATATCAGCATTTCCTGATACAGCCAACTGTGGCTGTATTTTCGCCTTCCTGGACCACATATGACACATAAGACACCACTGGTATATCAGATGTAATCCTGAAACCTATGCAATCAGATTTAGTGTGTGGCAAGTAATTTCTGGGCCAAATTTCAGACTTATAGACAAACATTTGGTACTGGTTTGGGCTGATTTACATCTATTTTTGCCTATTTTTACAACAATAAATGGGTGAAATATTTTCTGTTCGGAGATGTAATGTTCCAAATGCGCCTAAAATATCCACATTAATTATTAGAACATGCATAAAATTACATTTGGGCTTCATATTGGCAATATTATGATATTTTTGACAGTAACCATCTGACGAGGTTATGGGCCCCCCCACACCCCGAAAATTGAAATTCTAAAAGTGACCCTCGAGTGGGCCAGCCCAATACAAATTCATTCTCTGATATAAACTGGGTTTCCTGTGAAAATTTCAGCCTGATTGACCAACTTTAAGGGGTGTTTTGGGCTGATCTGGCATTTTACCTATCCCTCGCCAACTTCACTCCCTGAACCTGCACTTTGGGCTAGATATGCATTTCTCAAAGAACAAACTATTAAAATTCATTTCAGTGGCGACTCCTGTAGGAAACAATATGGTTTTCAGCCTTGAATCTACCTTAATTTGGAATATATCAGCATTTCCTGATACAGCCAACTGTGGCTGTATTTTCGCCTTCCTGGAACACATATGACACATAAGACACCACTGGTATATCAGATGTAATCCTGAAACCTATGCAATCAGATTTAGTGTGTTGCAAGTAATTTCTAGGCCAAATTTCAGACTTATAGACAAACATTTGGTACTGGTTTGGGCTGATTTACATCTATTTTTGTCTATTTTTACAACAATAAATGGGTGAAATATTTTCTGTTCAGAGATGTAATGTTCCAAATGCGCCTAAAATATCCACATTAATTATTAGAACATGCATAAAATTACATTTGGGCTTCATATTGGCAATATTATGATATTTTTGACATTAACCATCTGAGGAGGTCATGGGCCCCCCCACACCCCGAAAATTGAAATTCTAAAAGTGACCCTCGAGTGGGCCAGCCCAATACAAATTCATTCTCTGATATAAACTGGGTTTCCTGTGAAAATTTCAGCCTGATTGACCAACTTTAAGTGGTGTTTTGGGCTGATCTGGCATTTTACCTATCCCTCGCCAACTTCACTCCCTGAACCTGCACTTTGGGCTAGATATGCATTTCTCAAAGAACAAACTATTAAAATTCATTTCAGTGGCGACTCCTGTAGGAAACAATATGGTTTTCAGCCTTGAATCTACCTTAATTGAGAATATATCAGCATTTTCTGATACAGCCAACTGTGGCTGTATTTTCGCCTTCCTGGACCACATATGACACATAAGACACCACTGGTATATCAGATGTAATCGTGAAACCTATGCAATCAGATTTAGTGTGTTGCAAGTAATTTCTGGGCCAAGTTTCAGACTTATAGACAAACATTTGGTACTGGTTTGGGCTGATTTACATCTATTTTTGCCTATTTTTACAACAATAAATGGGTGAAATATTTTCTGTTCAGAGATGTAATGTTCCAAATGCGCCTAAAATATCCACATTAATTATTAGAACATGCATAAAATTACATTTGGGCTTCATATTGGCAATATTATGATATTTTTGACATTAACCATCTGAGGAGGTTATGGGCCCCCCCCACACCCCGAAAATTGAAATTCTAAAAGTGACCCTCGAGTGGGCCAGCCCAATACAGATTCATTCTCTGATATAAACTGGGTTTCCTGTGAAAATTTCAGCCTGATTGACCAACTTTAAGGGGTGTTTTGGGCTGATCTGGCATTTTACCTATCCCTCGCCAACTTCACTCCCTGAACCTGCACTTTGGGCTAGATATGCATTTCTCAAAGAACAAACTATTAAAATTCATTTCAGTGGCGACTCCTGTAGGAAACAATATGGTTTTCAGCCTTGAATCTACCTTAATTTGGAATATATCAGCATTTCCTGATACAGCCAACTGTGGCTGTATTTTCGCCTTCCTGGACCACATATGACACATAAGACACCACTGGTATATCAGATGTAATCCTGAAACCTATGCAATCAGATTTAGTGTGTGGCAAGTAATTTCTGGGCCAAATTTCAGACTTATAGACAAACATTTGGTACTGGTTTGGGCTGATTTACATCTATTTTTGCCTATTTTTACAACAATAAATGGGTGAAATATTTTCTGTTCGGAGATGTAATGTTCCAAATGCGCCTAAAATATCCACATTAATTATTAGAACATGCATAAAATTACATTTGGGCTTCATATTGGCAATATTATGATATTTTTGACATTAACCATCTGACGAGGTTATGGGCCCCCCCACACCCCGAAAATTGAAATTCTAAAAGTGACCCTCGAGTGGGCCAGCCCAATACAAATTCATTCTCTGATATAAACTGGGTTTCCTGTGAAAATTTCAGCCTGATTGACCAACTTTAAGGGGTGTTTTGGGCTGATCTGGCATTTTACCTATCCCTCGCCAACTTCACTCCCTGAACCTGCACTTTGGGCTAGATATGCATTTCTCAAAGAACAAACTATTAAAATTCATTTCAGTGGCGACTCCTGTAGGAAACAATATGGTTTTCAGCCTTGAATCTACCTTAATTTGGAATATATCAGCATTTCCTGATACAGCCAACTGTGGCTGTATTTTCGCCTTCCTGGACCACATATGACACATAAGACACCACTGGTATATCAGATGTAATCCTGAAACCTATGCAATCAGATTTAGTGTGTTGCAAGTAATTTCTAGGCCAAATTTCAGACTTATAGACAAACATTTGGTACTGGTTTGGGCTGATTTACATCTATTTTTGTCTATTTTTACAACAATAAATGGGTGAAATATTTTCTGTTCAGAGATGTAATGTTCCAAATGCGCCTAAAATATCCACATTAATTATTAGAACATGCATAAAATTACATTTGGGCTTCATATTGGCAATATTATGATATTTTTGACATTAACCATCTGAGGAGGTCATGGGCCCCCCCACACCCCGAAAATTGAAATTCTAAAAGTGACCCTCGAGTGGGCCAGCCCAATACAAATTCATTCTCTGATATAAACTGGGTTTCCTGTGAAAATTTCAGCCTGATTGACCAACTTTAAGTGGTGTTTTGGGCTGATCTGGCATTTTACCTATCCCTCGCCAACTTCACTCCCTGAACCTGCACTTTGGGCTAGATATGCATTTCTCAAAGAACAAACTATTAAAATTCATTTCAGTGGCGACTCCTGTAGGAAACAATATGGTTTTCAGCCTTGAATCTACCTTAATTGAGAATATATCAGCATTTCCTGATACAGCCAACTGTGGCTGTATTTTCGCCTTCCTGGACCACATATGACACATAAGACACCACTGGTATATCAGATGTAATCGTGAAACCTATGCAATCAGATTTAGTGTGTTGCAAGTAATTTCTGGGCCAAGTTTCAGACTTATAGACAAACATTTGGTACTGGTTTGGGCTGATTTACATCTATTTTTGCCTATTTTTACAACAATAAATGGGTGAAATATTTTCTGTTCAGAGATGTAATGTTCCAAATGCGCCTAAAATATCCACATTAATTATTAGAACATGCATAAAATTACATTTGGGCTTCATATTGGCAATATTATGATATTTTTGACATTAACCATCTGAGGAGGTTATGGGCCCCCCCCACACCCCGAAAATTGAAATTCTAAAAGTGACCCTCGAGTGGGCCAGCCCAATACAGATTCATTCTCTGATATAAACTGGGTTTCCTGTGAAAATTTCAGCCTGATTGACCAACTTTAAGGGGTGTTTTGGGCTGATCTGGCATTTTACCTATCCCTCGCCAACTTCACTCCCTGAACCTGCACTTTGGGCTAGATATGCATTTCTCAAAGAACAAACTATTAAAATTCATTTCAGTGGCGACTCCTGTAGGAAACAATATGGTTTTCAGCCTTGAATCTACCTTAATTTGGAATATATCAGCATTTCCTGATACAGCCAACTGTGGCTGTATTTTCGCCTTCCTGGACCACATATGACACATAAGACACCACTGGTATATCAGATGTAATCCTGAAACCTATGCAATCAGATTTAGTGTGTTGCAAGTAATTTCTGGGCCAAATTTCAGACTTATAGACAAACATTTGGTACTGGTTTGGGCTGATTTACATCTATTTTTGTCTATTTTTACAACAATAAATGGGTGAAATATTTTCTGTTCAGAGATGTAATGTTCCAAATGCGCCTAAAATATCCACATTAATTATTAGAACATGCATAAAATTACATTTGGGCTTCATATTGGCAATATTATGATATTTTTGACATTAACCATCTGAGGAGGTCATGGGCCCCCCCACACCCCGAAAATTGAAATTCTAAAAGTGACCCTCGAGTGGGCCAGCCCAATACAGATTCATTCTCTGATATAAACTGGGTTTCCTGTGAAAATTTCAGCCTGATTGACCAACTTTAAGGGGTGTTTTGGGCTGATCTGGCATTTTACCTATCCCTCGCCAACTTCACTCCCTGAACCTGCACTTTGGGCTAGATATGCATTTCTCAAAGAACAAACTATTAAAATTCATTTCAGTGGCGACTACTGTAGGAAACAATATGGTTTTCAGCCTTGAATCTACCTTAATTTGGAATATATCAGCATTTCCTGATACAGCCATCTGTGGCTGTATTTTCGCCTTCCTGGACCACATATGACACATAAGACACCACTGGTATATCAGATGTAATCCTGAAACCTATGCAATCAGATTTAGTGTGTGGCAAGTAATTTCTGGGCCAAGTTTCAGACTTATAGACAAACATTTGGTACTGGTTTGGGCTGATTTACATCTATTTTTGCCTATTTTTACAACAATAAATGGGTGAAATATTTTCTGTTCAGAGATGTAATGTTCCAAATGCGCCTAAAATATCCACATTAATTATTAGAACATGCATAAAATTACATTTGGGCTTCATATTGGCAATATTATGATATTTTTGACATTAACCATCTGAGGAGGTTATGCCCCCCCCCCCCCCCCCCACACCCCGAAAATTGAAATTCTAAAAGTGACCCTCGAGTGGGCCAGCCCAATACAGATTCATTCTCTGATATAAACTGGGTTTCCTGTGAAAATTTCAGCCTGATTGACCAACTTTAAGGGGTGTTTTGGGCTGATCTGGCATTTTACCTATCCCTCGCCAACTTCACTCCCTGAACCTGCACTTTGGGCTAGATATGCATTTCTCAAAGAACAAACTATTAAAATTCATTTCAGTGGCGACTACTGTAGGAAACAATATGGTTTTCAGCCTTGAATCTACCTTAATTTGGAATATATCAGCATTTCCTGATACAGCCATCTGTGGCTGTATTTTCGCCTTCCTGGACCACATATGACACATAAGACACCACTGGTATATCAGATGTAATCCTGAAACCTATGCAATCAGATTTAGTGTGTGGCAAGTAATTTCTGGGCCAAGTTTCAGACTTATAGACAAACATTTGGTACTGGTTTGGGCTGATTTACATCTATTTTTGCCTATTTTTACAACAATAAATGGGTGAAATATTTTCTGTTCAGAGATGTAATGTTCCAAATGCGCCTAAAATATCCACATTAATTATTAGAACATGCATAAAATTACATTTGGGCTTCATATTGGCAATATTATGATATTTTTGACATTAACCATCTGAGGAGGTCATGGGCCCCCCCACACCCCGAAAATTGAAATTCTAAAAGTGACCCTCGAGTGGGCCAGCCCAATACAGATTCATTCTCTGATATAAACTGGGTTTCCTGTGAAAATTTCAGCCTGATTGACCAACTTTAAGGGGTGTTTTGGGCTGATCTGGCATTTTACCTATCCCTCGCCAACTTCACTCCCTGAACCTGCACTTTGGGCTAGATATGCATTTCTCAAAGAACAAACTATTAAAATTCATTTCAGTGGCGACTCCTGTAGGAAACAATATGGTTTTCAGCCTTGAATCTACCTTAATTTGGAATATATCAGCATTTCCTGATACAGCCATCTGTGGCTGTATTTTCGCCTTCCTGGACCACATATGACACATAAGACACCACTGGTATATCAGATGTAATCCTGAAACCTATGCAATCAGATTTAGTGTGTGGCAAGTAATTTCTGGGCCAAGTTTCAGACTTATAGACAAACATTTGGTACTGGTTTGGGCTGATTTACATCTATTTTTGCCTATTTTTACAACAATAAATGGGTGAAATATTTTCTGTTCAGAGATGTAATGTTCCAAATGCGCCTAAAATATCCACATTAATTATTAGAACATGCATAAAATTACATTTGGGCTTCATATTGGCAATATTATGATATTTTTGACATTAACCATCTGAGGAGGTTATGCCCCCCCCACCCCCCCACACCCCGAAAATTGAAATTCTAAAAGTGACCCTCGAGTGGGCCAGCCCAATACAGATTCATTCTCTGATATAAACTGGGTTTCCTGTGAAAATTTCAGCCTGATTGACCAACTTTAAGGGGTGTTTTGGGCTGATCTGGCATTTTACCTATCCCTCGCCAACTTCACTCCCTGAACCTGCACTTTGGGCTAGATATGCATTTCTCAAAGAACAAACTATTAAAATTCATTTCAGTGGCGACTACTGTAGGAAACAATATGGTTTTCAGCCTTGAATCTACCTTAATTTGGAATATATCAGCATTTCCTGATACAGCCATCTGTGGCTGTATTTTCGCCTTCCTGGACCACATATGACACATAAGACACCACTGGTATATCAGATGTAATCCTGAAACCTATGCAATCAGATTTAGTGTGTGGCAAGTAATTTCTGGGCCAAGTTTCAGACTTATAGACAAACATTTGGTACTGGTTTGGGCTGATTTACATCTATTTTTGCCTATTTTTACAACAATAAATGGGTGAAATATTTTCTGTTCAGAGATGTAATGTTCCAAATGCGCCTAAAATATCCACATTAATTATTAGAACATGCATAAAATTACATTTGGGCTTCATATTGGCAATATTATGATATTTTTGACATTAACCATCTGAGGAGGTCATGGGCCCCCCCACACCCCGAAAATTGAAATTCTAAAAGTGACCCTCGAGTGGGCCAGCCCAATACAGATTCATTCTCTGATATAAACTGGGTTTCCTGTGAAAATTTCAGCCTGATTGACCAACTTTAAGGGGTGTTTTGGGCTGATCTGGCATTTTACCTATCCCTCGCCAACTTCACTCCCTGAACCTGCACTTTGGGCTAGATATGCATTTCTCAAAGAACAAACTATTAAAATTCATTTCAGTGGCGACTCCTGTAGGAAACAATATGGTTTTCAGCCTTGAATCTACCTTAATTTGGAATATATCAGCATTTCCTGATACAGCCAACTGTGGCTGTATTTTCGCCTTCCTGGACCACATATGACACATAAGACACCACTGGTATATCAGATGTAATCCTGAAACCTATGCAATCAGATTTAGTGTGTGGCAAGTAATTTCTGGGCCAAATTTCAGACTTATAGACAAACATTTGGTACTGGTTTGGGCTGATTTACATCTATTTTTGCCTATTTTTACAACAATAAATGGGTGAAATATTTTCTGTTCGGAGATGTAATGTTCCAAATGCGCCTAAAATATCCACATTAATTATTAGAACATGCATAAAATTACATTTGGGCTTCATATTGGCAATATTATGATATTTTTGACATTAACCATCTGAGGGGGTCATGGGCCCCCCCACACCCCGAAAATTGAAATTCTAAAAGTGACCCTCGAGTGGGCCAGCCCAATACAGATTCATTCTCTGATATAAACTGGGTTTCCTGTGAAAATTTCAGCCTGATTGACCAACTTTAAGGGGTGTTTTGGGCTGATCTGGCATTTTACCTATCCCTCGCCAACTTCACTCCCTGAACCTGCACTTTGGGCTAGATATGCATTTCTCAAAGAACAAACTATTAAAATTCATTTCAGTGGCGACTCCTGTAGGAAACAATATGGTTTTCAGCCTTGAATCTACCTTAATTTGGAATATATCAGCATTTCCTGATACAGCCATCTGTGGCTGTATTTTCGCCTTCCTGGACCACATATGACACATAAGACACCACTGGTATATCAGATGTAATCCTGAAACCTATGCAATCAGATTTAGTGTGTGGCAAGTAATTTCTGGGCCAAGTTTCAGACTTATAGACAAACATTTGGTACTGGTTTGGGCTGATTTACATCTATTTTTGCCTATTTTTACAACAATAAATGGGTGAAATATTTTCTGTTCAGAGATGTAATGTTCCAAATGCGCCTAAAATATCCACATTAATTATTAGAACATGCATAAAATTACATTTGGGCTTCATATTGGCAATATTATGATATTTTTGACATTAACCATCTGAGGAGGTTATGCCCCCCCCACCCCCCCACACCCCGAAAATTGAAATTCTAAAAGTGACCCTCGAGTGGGCCAGCCCAATACAGATTCATTCTCTGATATAAACTGGGTTTCCTGTGAAAATTTCAGCCTGATTGACCAACTTTAAGGGGTGTTTTGGGCTGATCTGGCATTTTACCTATCCCTCGCCAACTTCACTCCCTGAACCTGCACTTTGGGCTAGATATGCATTTCTCAAAGAACAAACTATTAAAATTCATTTCAGTGGCGACTCCTGTAGGAAACAATATGGTTTTCAGCCTTGAATCTACCTTAATTTGGAATATATCAGCATTTCCTGATACAGCCAACTGTGGCTGTATTTTCGCCTTCCTGGACCACATATGACACATAAGACACCACTGGTATATCAGATGTAATCCTGAAACCTATGCAATCAGATTTAGTGTGTGGCAAGTAATTTCTGGGCCAAATTTCAGACTTATAGACAAACATTTGGTACTGGTTTGGGCTGATTTACATCTATTTTTGCCTATTTTTACAACAATAAATGGGTGAAATATTTTCTGTTCAGAGATGTAATGTTCCAAATGCGCCTAAAATATCCACATTAATTATTAGAACATGCATAAAATTACATTTGGGCTTCATATTGGCAATATTATGATATTTTTGACATTAACCATCTGAGGAGGTCATGCCTCCCCCCCACACCCCGAAAATTGAAATTCTAAAAGTGACCCTCGAGTGGGCCAGCCCAATACAAATTCATTCTCTGATATAAACTGGGTTTCCTGTGAAAATTTCAGCCTGATTGACCAACTTTAAGGGGTGTTTTGGGCTGATCTGGCATTTTACCTATCCCTCGCCAACTTCACTCCCTGAACCTGCACTTTGGGCTAGATATGCATTTCTCAAAGAACAAACTATTAAAATTCATTTCAGTGGCGACTACTGTAGGAAACAATATGGTTTTCAGCCTTGAATCTACCTTAATTTGGAATATATCAGCATTTCCTGATACAGCCATCTGTGGCTGTATTTTCGCCTTCCTGGACCACATATGACACATAAGACACCACTGGTATATCAGATGTAATCCTGAAACCTATGCAATCAGATTTAGTGTGTGGCAAGTAATTTCTGGGCCAAGTTTCAGACTTATAGACAAACATTTGGTACTGGTTTGGGCTGATTTACATCTATTTTTGCCTATTTTTACAACAATAAATGGGTGAAATATTTTCTGTTCAGAGATGTAATGTTCCAAATGCGCCTAAAATATCCACATTAATTATTAGAACATGCATAAAATTACATTTGGGCTTCATATTGGCAATATTATGATATTTTTGACATTAACCATCTGAGGAGGTCATGGGCCCCCCCACACCCCGAAAATTGAAATTCTAAAAGTGACCCTCGAGTGGGCCAGCCCAATACAGATTCATTCTCTGATATAAACTGGGTTTCCTGTGAAAATTTCAGCCTGATTGACCAACTTTAAGGGGTGTTTTGGGCTGATCTGGCATTTTACCTATCCCTCGCCAACTTCACTCCCTGAACCTGCACTTTGGGCTAGATATGCATTTCTCAAAGAACAAACTATTAAAATTCATTTCAGTGGCGACTCCTGTAGGAAACAATATGGTTTTCAGCCTTGAATCTACCTTAATTTGGAATATATCAGCATTTCCTGATAAAGCCAACTGTGGCTGTATTTTCGCCTTCCTGGACCACATATGACACATAAGACACCACTGGTATATCAGATGTAATCCTGAAACCTATGCAATCAGATTTAGTGTGTGTCAAGTAATTTCTGGGCCAAATTTCAGACTTATAGACAAACATTTGGTACTGGTTTGGGCTGATTTACATCTATTTTTGCCTATTTTTACAACAATAAATGGGTGAAATATTTTCTGTTCGGAGATGTAATGTTCCAAATGCGCCTAAAATATCCACATTAATTATTAGAACATGCATAAAATTACATTTGGGCTTCATATTGGCAATATTATGATATTTTTGACATTAACCATCTGAGGGGGTCATGGGCCCCCCCACACCCCGAAAATTGAAATTCTAAAAGTGACCCTCGAGTGGGCCAGCCCAATACAGATTCATTCTCTGATATAAACTGGGTTTCCTGTGAAAATTTCAGCCTGATTGACCAACTTTAAGGGGTGTTTTGGGCTGATCTGGCATTTTACCTATCCCTCGCCAACTTCACTCCCTGAACCTGCACTTTGGGCTAGATATGCATTTCTCAAAGAACAAACTATTAAAATTCATTTCAGTGGCGACTCCTGTAGGAAACAATATGGTTTTCAGCCTTGAATCTACCTTAATTTGGAATATATCAGCATTTCCTGATACAGCCATCTGTGGCTGTATTTTCGCCTTCCTGGACCACATATGACACATAAGACACCACTGGTATATCAGATGTAATCCTGAAACCTATGCAATCAGATTTAGTGTGTGTCAAGTAATTTCTGGGCCAAATTTCAGACTTATAGACAAACATTTGGTACTGGTTTGGGCTGATTTACATCTATTTTTGCCTATTTTTACAACAATAAATGGGTGAAATATTTTCTGTTCGGAGATGTAATGTTCCAAATGCGCCTAAAATATCCACATTAATTATTAGAACATGCATAAAATTACATTTGGGCTTCATATTGGCAATATTATGATATTTTTGACATTAACCATCTGAGGGGGTCATGGGCCCCCCCACACCCCGAAAATTGAAATTCTAAAAGTGACCCTCGAGTGGGCCAGCCCAATACAGATTCATTCTCTGATATAAACTGGGTTTCCTGTGAAAATTTCAGCCTGATTGACCAACTTTAAGGGGTGTTTTGGGCTGATCTGGCATTTTACCTATCCCTCGCCAACTTCACTCCCTGAACCTGCACTTTGGGCTAGATATGCATTTCTCAAAGAACAAACTATTAAAATTCATTTCAGTGGCGACTCCTGTAGGAAACAATATGGTTTTCAGCCTTGAATCTACCTTAATTTGGAATATATCAGCATTTCCTGATACAGCCATCTGTGGCTGTATTTTCGCCTTCCTGGACCACATATGACACATAAGACACCACTGGTATATCAGATGTAATCCTGAAACCTATGCAATCAGATTTAGTGTGTGGCAAGTAATTTCTGGGCCAAATTTCAGACTTATAGACAAACATTTGGTACTGGTTTGGGCTGATTTACATCTATTTTTGCCTATTTTTACAACAATAAATGGATGAAATATTTTCTGTTCGGAGATGTAATGTTCCAAATGCGCCTAAAATATCCACATTAATTATTAGAACATGCATAAAATTACATTTGGGCTTCATATTGGCAATATTATGATATTTTTGACATTAACCATCTGACGAGGTTATGGGCCCCCCCACACCCCGAAAATTGAAATTCTAAAAGTGACCCTCGAGTGGGCCAGCCCAATACAAATTCATTCTCTGATATAAACTGGGTTTCCTGTGAAAATTTCAGCCTGATTGACCAACTTTAAGGGGTGTTTTGGGCTGATCTGGCATTTTACCTATCCCTCGCCAACTTCACTCCCTGAACCTGCACTTTGGGCTAGATATGCATTTCTCAAAGAACAAACTATTAAAATTCATTTCAGTGGCGACTCCTGTAGGAAACAATATGGTTTTCAGCCTTGAATCTACCTTAATTTGGAATATATCAGCATTTCCTGATACAGCCAACTGTGGCTGTATTTTCGCCTTCCTGGACCACATATGACACATAAGACACCACTGGTATATCAGATGTAATCCTGAAACCTATGCAATCAGATTTAGTGTGTTGCAAGTAATTTCTAGGCCAAATTTCAGACTTATAGACAAACATTTGGTACTGGTTTGGGCTGATTTACATCTATTTTTGTCTATTTTTACAACAATAAATGGGTGAAATATTTTCTGTTCAGAGATGTAATGTTCCAAATGCGCCTAAAATATCCACATTAATTATTAGAACATGCATAAAATTACATTTGGGCTTCATATTGGCAATATTATGATATTTTTGACATTAACCATCTGAGGAGGTCATGGGCCCCCCCACACCCCGAAAATTGAAATTCTAAAAGTGACCCTCGAGTGGGCCAGCCCAATACAAATTCATTCTCTGATATAAACTGGGTTTCCTGTGAAAATTTCAGCCTGATTGACCAACTTTAAGGGGTGTTTTGGGCTGATCTGGCATTTTACCTATCCCTCGCCAACTTCACTCCCTGAACCTGCACTTTGGGCTAGATATGCATTTCTCAAAGAACAAACTATTAAAATTCATTTCAGTGGCGACTCCTGTAGGAAACAATATGGTTTTCAGCCTTGAATCTACCTTAATTTGGAATATATCAGCATTTCCTGATACAGCCAACTGTGGCTGTATTTTCGCCTTCCTGGACCACATATGACACATAAGACACCACTGGTATATCAGATGTAATCCTGAAACCTATGCAATCAGATTTAGTGTGTGGCAAGTAATTTCTGGGCCAAATTTCAGACTTATAGACAAACATTTGGTACTGGTTTGGGCTGATTTACATCTATTTTTGCCTATTTTTACAACAATAAATGGGTGAAATATTTTCTGTTCGGAGATGTAATGTTCCAAATGCGCCTAAAATATCCACATTAATTATTAGAACATGCATAAAATTACATTTGGGCTTCATATTGGCAATATTATGATATTTTTGACATTAACCATCTGACGAGGTTATGGGCCCCCCCACACCCCGAAAATTGAAATTCTAAAAGTGACCCTCGAGTGGGCCAGCCCAATACAAATTCATTCTCTGATATAAACTGGGTTTCCTGTGAAAATTTCAGCCTGATTGACCAACTTTAAGGGGTGTTTTGGGCTGATCTGGCATTTTACCTATCCCTCGCCAACTTCACTCCCTGAACCTGCACTTTCGGCTAGATATGCATTTCTCAAAGAACAAACTATTAAAATTCATTTCAGTGGCGACTCCTGTAGGAAACAATATGGTTTTCAGCCTTGAATCTACCTTAATTTGGAATATATCAGCATTTCCTGATACAGCCAACTGTGGCTGTATTTTCGCCTTCCTGGACCACATATGACACATAAGACACCACTGGTATATCAGATGTAATCCTGAAACCTATGCAATCAGATTTAGTGTGTTGCAAGTAATTTCTAGGCCAAATTTCAGACTTATAGACAAACATTTGGTACTGGTTTGGGCTGATTTACATCTATTTTTGTCTATTTTTACAACAATAAATGGGTGAAATATTTTCTGTTCAGAGATGTAATGTTCCAAATGCGCCTAAAATATCCACATTAATTATTAGAACATGCATAAAATTACATTTGGGCTTCATATTGGCAATATTATGATATTTTTGACATTAACCATCTGAGGAGGTCATGGGCCCCCCACACCCCGAAAATTGAAATTCTAAAAGTGACCCTCGAGTGGGCCAGCCCAATACAAATTCATTCTCTGATATAAACTGGGTTTCCTGTGAAAATTTCAGCCTGATTGACCAACTTTAAGGGGTGTTTTGGGCTGATCTGGCATTTTACCTATCCCTCGCCAACTTCACTCCCTGAACCTGCACTTTGGGCTAGATATGCATTTCTCAAAGAACAAACTATTAAAATTCATTTCAGTGGCGACTCCTGTAGGAAACAATATGGTTTTCAGCCTTGAATCTACCTTAATTTGGAATATATCAGCATTTCCTGATACAGCCAACTGTGGCTGTATTTTCGACTTCCTGGACCACATATGACACATAAGACACCACTGGTATATCAGATGTAATCCTGAAACCTATGCAATCAGATTTAGTGTGTGGCAAGTAATTTCTGGGCCAAGTTTCAGACTTATAGACAAACATTTGGTACTGGTTTGGGCTGATTTACATCTATTTTTGCCTATTTTTACAACAATAAATGGGTGAAATATTTTCTGTTCAGAGATGTAATGTTCCAAATGCGCCTAAAATATCCACATTAATTATTAGAACATGCATAAAATTACATTTGGGCTTCATATTGGCAATATTATGATATTTTTGACATTAACCATCTGAGGAGGTCATGGGCCACCCCACACCCCGAAAATTGAAATTCTAAAAGTGACCCTCGAGTGGGCCAGCCCAATACAAATTCATTCTCTGATATAAACTGGGTTTCCTGTGAAAATTTCAGCCTGATTGACCAACTTTAAGGGGTGTTTTGGGCTGATCTGGCATTTTACCTATCCCTCGCCAACTTCACTCCCTGAACCTGCACTTTGGGCTAGATATGCATTTCTCAAAGAACAAACTATTAAAATTCATTTCAGTGGCGACTCCTGTAGGAAACAATATGGTTTTCAGCTTTGAATCTACCTTAATTTGAAATATATCAGCATTTCCTGATACAGCCATCTGTGGCTGTATTTTCGCCTTCCTGGACCACATATGACACATAAGACACCACTGGTATATCAGATGTAATCCTGAAACCTATGCAATCAGATTTAGTGTGTGGCAAGTAATTTCTGGGCCAAATTTCAGACTTATAGACAAACATTTGGTACTGGTTTGGGCTGATTTACATCTATTTTTGCCTATTTTTACAACAATAAATGGGTGAAATATTTTCTGTTCAGAGATGTAATGTTCCAAATGCGCCTAAAATATCCACATTAATTATTAGAACATGCATAAAATTACATTTGGGCTTCATATTGGCAATATTATGATATTTTTGACATTAACCATCTGAGGAGGTCATGGGCCCCCCCACACCCCGAAAATTGAAATTCTAAAAGTGACCCTCGAGTGGGCCAGCCCAATACAAATTCATTCTCTGATATAAACTGGGTTTCCTGTGAAAATTTCAGCCTGATTGACCAACTTTAAGGGGTGTTTTGGGCTGATCTGGCATTTTACCTATCCCTCGCCAACTTCACTCCCTGAACCTGCACTTTGGGCTAGATATGCATTTCTCAAAGAACAAACTATTAAAATTCATTTCAGTGGCGACTACTGTAGGAAACAATATGGTTTTCAGCTTTGAATCTACCTTAATTTGAAATATATCAGCATTTCCTGATACAGCCATCTGTGGCTGTATTTTCGCCTTCCTGGACCACATATGACACATAAGACACCACTGGTATATCAGATGTAATCCTGAAACCTATGCAATCAGATTTAGTGTGTGGCAAGTAATTTCTGGGCCAAATTTCAGACTTATAGACAAACATTTGGTACTGGTTTGGGCTGATTTACATCTATTTTTGCCTATTTTTACAACAATAAATGGGTGAAATATTTTCTGTTCAGAGATGTAATGTTCCAAATGCGCCTAAAATATCCACATTAATTATTAGAACATGCATAAAATTACATTTGGGCTTCATATTGGCAATATTATGATATTTTTGACATTAACCATCTGAGGAGGTCATGGGCCCCCCCCACACCCCGAAAATTGAAATTCTAAAAGTGACCCTCGAGTGGGCCAGCCCAATACAAATTCATTCTCTGATATAAACTGGGTTTCCTGTGAAAATTTCAGCCTGATTGACCAACTTTAAGGGGTGTTTTGGGCTGATCTGGCATTTTACCTATCCCTCGCCAACTTCACTCCCTGAACCTGCACTTTGGGCTAGATATGCATTTCTCAAAGAACAAACTATTAAAATTCATTTCAGTGGCGACTCCTGTAGGAAACAATATGGTTTTCAGCTTTGAATCTACCTTAATTTGAAATATATCAGCATTTCCTGATACAGCCATCTGTGGCTGTATTTTCGCCTTCCTGGACCACATATGACACATAAGACACCACTGGTATATCAGATGTAATCCTGAAACCTATGCAATCAGATTTAGTGTGTGGCAAGTAATTTCTGGGCCAAATTTCAGACTTATAGACAAATATTTGGTACTGGTTTGGGCTGATTTACATCTATTTTTGCCTATTTTTACAACAATAAATGGGTGAAATATTTTCTGTTCAGAGATGTAATGTTCCAAATGCGCCTAAAATATCCACATTAATTATTAGAACATGCATAAAATTACATTTGGGCTTCATATTGGCAATATTATGATATTTTTGACATTAACCATCTGAGGAGGTCATGGGCCCCCCCACACCCCGAAAATTGAAATTCTAAAAGTGACCCTCGAGTGGGCCAGCCCAATACAAATTCATTCTCTGATATAAACTGGGTTTCCTGTGAAAATTTCAGCCTGATTGACCAACTTTAAGGGGTGTTTTGGGCTGATCTGGCATTTTACCTATCCCTCGCCAACTTCACTCCCTGAACCTGCACTTTGGGCTAGATATGCATTTCTCAAAGAACAAACTATTAAAATTCATTTCAGTGGCGACTCCTGTAGGAAATAATATGGTTTTCAGCCTTGAATCTACCTTAATTTGGAATATATCAGCATTTCCTGATACAGCCAACTGTGGCTGTATTTTTGCCTTCCTGGACCACATATGACACATAAGACACCACTGGTATATCAGATGTAATCCTGAAACCTATGCAATCAGATTTAGTGTGTGGCAAGTAATTTCTGGGCCAAATTTCAGACTTATAGACAAACATTTGGTACTGGTTTGGGCTGATTTACATCTATTTTTGCCTATTTTTACAACAATAAATGGGTGAAATATTTTCTGTTCAGAGATGTAATGTTCCAAATGCGCCTAAAATATCCACATTAATTATTAGAACATGCATAAAATTACATTTGGGCTTCATATTGGCAATATTATGATATTTTTGACATTAACCATCTGAGGAGGTCATGGGCCCCCCCACACCCCGAAAATTGAAATTCTAAAAGTGACCCTCGAGTGGGCCAGCCCAATACAAATTCATTCTCTGATATAAACTGGGTTTCCTGTGAAAATTTCAGCCTGATTGACCAACTTTAAGGGGTGTTTTGGGCTGATCTGGCATTTTACCTATCCCTCGCCAACTTCACTCCCTGAACCTGCACTTTGGGCTAGATATGCATTTCTCAAAGAACAAACTATTAAAATTCATTTCAGTGGCGACTCCTGTAGGAAACAATATGGTTTTCAGCTTTGAATCTACCTTAATTTGAAATATATCAGCATTTCCTGATACAGCCATCTGTGGCTGTATTTTCGCCTTCCTGGACCACATATGACACATAAGACACCACTGGTATATCAGATGTAATCCTGAAACCTATGCAATCAGATTTAGTGTGTGGCAAGTAATTTCTGGGCCAAATTTCAGACTTATAGACAAACATTTGGTACTGGTTTGGGCTGATTTACATCTATTTTTGCCTATTTTTACAACAATAAATGGGTGAAATATTTTCTGTTCAGAGATGTAATGTTCCAAATGCGCCTAAAATATCCACATTAATTATTAGAACATGCATAAAATTACATTTGGGCTTCATATTGGCAATATTATGATATTTTTGACATTAACCATCTGAGGAGGTCATGGGCCCCCCCACACCCCGAAAATTGAAATTCTAAAAGTGACCCTCGAGTGGGCCAGCCCAATACAAATTCATTCTCTGATATAAACTGGGTTTCCTGTGAAAATTTCAGCCTGATTGACCAACTTTAAGGGGTGTTTTGGGCTGATCTGGCATTTTACCTATCCCTCGCCAACTTCACTCCCTGAACCTGCACTTTGGGCTAGATATGCATTTCTCAAAGAACAAACTATTAAAATTCATTTCAGTGGCGACTCCTGTAGGAAACAATATGGTTTTCAGCCTTGAATCTACCTTAATTTGAAATATATCAGCATTTCCTGATACAGCCATCTGTGGCTGTATTTTCGCCTTCCTGGACCACATATGACACATAAGACACCACTGGTATATCAGATGTAATCCTGAAACCTATGCAATCAGATTTAGTGTGTGGCAAGTAATTTCTGGGCCAAATTTCAGACTTATAGACAAATATTTGGTACTGGTTTGGGCTGATTTACATCTATTTTTGCCTATTTTTACAACAATAAATGGGTGAAATATTTTCTGTTCAGAGATGTAATGTTCCAAATGCGCCTAAAATATCCACATTAATTATTAGAACATGCATAAAATTACATTTGGGCTTCATATTGGCAATATTATGATATTTTTGACATTAACCATCTGAGGAGGTCATGGGCCCCCCCACACCCCGAAAATTGAAATTCTAAAAGTGACCCTCGAGTGGGCCAGCCCAATACAAATTCATTCTCTGATATAAACTGGGTTTCCTGTGAAAATTTCAGCCTGATTGACCAACTTTAAGGGGTGTTTTGGGCTGATCTGGCATTTTACCTATCCCTCGCCAACTTCACTCCCTGAACCTGCACTTTGGGCTAGATATGCATTTCTCAAAGAACAAACTATTAAAATTCATTTCAGTGGCGACTCCTGTAGGAAACAATATGGTTTTCAGCCTTGAATCTACCTTAATTTGGAATATATCAGCATTTCCTGATACAGCCAACTGTGGCTGTATTTTCGCCTTCCTGGACCACATATGACACATAAGACACCACTGGTATATCAGATGTAATCCTGAAACCTATGCAATCAGATTTAGTGTGTTGCAAGTAATTTCTAGGCCAAATTTCAGACTTATAGACAAACATTTGGTACTGGTTTGGGCTGATTTACATCTATTTTTGTCTATTTTTACAACAATAAATGGGTGAAATATTTTCTGTTCAGAGATGTAATGTTCCAAATGCGCCTAAAATATCCACATTAATTATTAGAACATGCATAAAATTACATTTGGGCTTCATATTGGCAATATTATGATATTTTTGACATTAACCATCTGAGGAGGTCATGGGCCCCCCCACACCCCGAAAATTGAAATTCTAAACGTGACCCTCGAGTGGGCCAGCCCAATACAAATTCATTCTCTGATATAAACTGGGTTTCCTGTGAAAATTTCAGCCTGATTGACCAACTTTAAGGGGTGTTTTGGGCTGATCTGGCATTTTACCTATCCCTCGCCAACTTCACTCCCTGAACCTGCACCTTGGGCTAGATATGCATTTCTCAAAGAACAAACTATTAAAATTCATTTCAGTGGCGACTCCTGTAGGAAACAATATGGTTTTCAGCCTTGAATCTACCTTAATTTGAAATATATCAGCATTTCCTGATACAGCCATCTGTGGCTGTATTTTCGCCTTCCTGGACCACATATGACACATAAGACACCACTGGTATATCAGATGTAATCCTGAAACCTATGCAATCAGATTTAGTGTGTGGCAAGTAATTTCTGGGCCAAATTTCAGACTTATAGACAAACATTTGGTACTGGTTTGGGCTGATTTACATCTATTTTTGCCTATTTTTACAACAATAAATGGGTGAAATATTTTCTGTTCGGAGATGTAATGTTCCAAATGCGCCTAAAATATCCACATTAATTATTAGAACATGCATAAAATTACATTTGGGCTTCATATTGGCAATATTATGATATTTTTGACATTAACCATCTGAGGAGGTCATGGGCCCCCCCACACCCCGAAAATTGAAATTCTAAACGTGACCCTCGAGTGGGCCAGCCCAATACAAATTCATTCTCTGATATAAACTGGGTTTCCTGTGAAAATTTCAGCCTGATTGACCAACTTTAAGGGGTGTTTTGGGCTGATCTGGCATTTTACCTATCCCTCGCCAACTTCACTCCCTGAACCTGCACCTTGGGCTAGATATGCATTTCTCAAAGAACAAACTATTAAAATTCATTTCAGTGGCGACTCCTGTAGGAAACAATATGGTTTTCAGCCTTGAATCTACCTTAATTTGAAATATATCAGCATTTCCTGATACAGCCATCTGTGGCTGTATTTTCGCCTTCCTGGACCACATATGACACATAAGACACCACTGGTATATCAGATGTAATCCTGAAACCTATGCAATCAGATTTAGTGTGTGGCAAGTAATTTCTGGGCCAAATTTCAGACTTATAGACAAACATTTGGTACTGGTTTGGGCTGATTTACATCTATTTTTGCCTATTTTTACAACAATAAATGGGTGAAATATTTTCTGTTCGGAGATGTAATGTTCCAAATGCGCCTAAAATATCCACATTAATTATTAGAACATGCATAAAATTACATTTGGGCTTCATATTGGCAATATTATGATATTTTTGACATTAACCATCTGACGAGGTTATGGGCCCCCCCACACCCCGAAAATTGAAATTCTAAAAGTGACCCTCGAGTGGGCCAGCCCAATACAAATTCATTCTCTGATATAAACTGGGTTTCCTGTGAAAATTTCAGCCTGATTGACCAACTTTAAGGGGTGTTTTGGGCTGATCTGGCATTTTACCTATCCCTCGCCAACTTCACTCCCTGAACCTGCACTTTGGGCTAGATATGCATTTCTCAAAGAACAAACTATTAAAATTCATTTCAGTGGCGACTCCTGTAGGAAACAATATGGTTTTCAGCCTTGAATCTACCTTAATTTGGAATATATCAGCATTTCCTGATACAGCCAACTGTGGCTGTATTTTCGCCTTCCTGGACCACATATGACACATAAGACACCACTGGTATATCAGATGTAATCCTGAAACCTATGCAATCAGATTTAGTGTGTTGCAAGTAATTTCTAGGCCAAATTTCAGACTTATAGACAAACATTTGGTACTGGTTTGGGCTGATTTACATCTATTTTTGTCTATTTTTACAACAATAAATGGGTGAAATATTTTCTGTTCAGAGATGTAATGTTCCAAATGCGCCTAAAATATCCACATTAATTATTAGAACATGCATAAAATTACATTTGGGCTTCATATTGGCAATATTATGATATTTTTGACATTAACCATCTGAGGGGGTCATGGGCCCCCCCACACCCCGAAAATTGAAATTCTAAAAGTGACCCTCGAGTGGGCCAGCCCAATACAGATTCATTCTCTGATATAAACTGGGTTTCCTGTGAAAATTTCAGCCTGATTGACCAACTTTAAGGGGTGTTTTGGGCTGATCTGGCATTTTACCTATCCCTCGCCAACTTCACTCCCTGAACCTGCACTTTGGGCTAGATATGCATTTCTCAAAGAACAAACTATTAAAATTCATTTCAGTGGCGACTCCTGTAGGAAACAATATGGTTTTCAGCCTTGAATCTACCTTAATTTGAAATATATCAGCATTTCCTGATACAGCCATCTGTGGCTGTATTTTCGCCTTCCTGGACCACATATGACACATAAGACACCACTGGTATATCAGATGTAATCCTGAAACCTATGCAATCAGATTTAGTGTGTGGCAAGTAATTTCTGGGCCAAATTTCAGACTTATAGACAAACATTTGGTACTGGTTTGGGCTGATTTACATCTATTTTTGCCTATTTTTACAACAATAAATGGGTGAAATATTTTCTGTTCGGAGATGTAATGTTCCAAATGCGCCTAAAATATCCACATTAATTATTAGAACATGCATAAAATTACATTTGGGCTTCATATTGGCAATATTATGATATTTTTGACATTAACCATCTGACGAGGTTATGGGCCCCCCCACACCCCGAAAATTGAAATTCTAAAAGTGACCCTCGAGTGGGCCAGCCCAATACAAATTCATTCTTTGATATAAACTGGGTTTCCTGTGAAAATTTCAGCCTGATTGACCAACTTTAAGGGGTGTTTTGGGCTGATCTGGCATTTTACCTATCCCTCGCCAACTTCACTCCCTGAACCTGCACTTTGGGCTAGATATGCATTTCTCAAAGAACAAACTATTAAAATTCATTTCAGTGGCGACTCCTGTAGGAAACAATATGGTTTTCAGCCTTGAATCTACCTTAATTTGGAATATATCAGCATTTCCTGATACAGCCAACTGTGGCTGTATTTTCGCCTTCCTGGACCACATATGACACATAAGACACCACTGGTATATCAGATGTAATCCTGAAACCTATGCAATCAGATTTAGTGTGTTGCAAGTAATTTCTAGGCCAAATTTCAGACTTATAGACAAACATTTGGTACTGGTTTGGGCTGATTTACATCTATTTTTGTCTATTTTTACAACAATAAATGGGTGAAATATTTTCTGTTCAGAGATGTAATGTTCCAAATGCGCCTAAAATATCCACATTAATTATTAGAACATGCATAAAATTACATTTGGGCTTCATATTGGCAATATTATGATATTTTTGACATTAACCATCTGAGGAGGTCATGGGCCCCCCCCACACCCCGAAAATTGAACTTCTAAAAGTGACCCTCGAGTGGGCCAGCCCAATACAGATTCATTCTCTGATATAAACTGGGTTTCCTGTGAAAATTTCAGCCTGATTGACCAACTTTAAGGGGTGTTTTGGGCTGATCTGGCATTTTACCTATCCCTCGCCAACTTCACTCCCTGAACCTGCACTTTGGGCTAGATATGCATTTCTCAAAGAACAAACTATTAAAATTCATTTCAGTGGCGACTCCTGTAGGAAACAATATGGTTTTCAGCCTTGAATCTACCTTAATTTGGAATATATCAGCATTTCCTGATACAGCCAACTGTGGCTGTATTTTCGCCTTCCTGGACCACATATGACACATAAGACACCACTGGTATATCAGATGTAATCCTGAAACCTATGCAATCAGATTTAGTGTGTTGCAAGTAATTTCTAGGCCAAATTTCCGACTTATAGACAAACATTTGGTACTGGTTTGGGCTGATTTACATCTATTTTTGTCTATTTTTACAACAATAAATGGGTGAAATATTTTCTGTTCAGAGATGTAATGTTCAAAATGCGCCTAAAATATCCACATTAATTATTAGAACATGCATAAAATTACATTTGGGCTTCATATTGGCAATATTATGATATTTTTGACATTAACCATCTGAGGAGGTCATGGGCCCCCCCACACCCCGAAAATTGAAATTCTAAACGTGACCCTCGAGTGGGCCAGCCCAATACAAATTCATTCTCTGATATAAACTGGGTTTCCTGTGAAAATTTCAGCCTGATTGACCAACTTTAAGGGGTGTTTTGGGCTGATCTGGCATTTTACCTATCCCTCGCCAACTTCACTCCCTGAACCTGCACTTTGGGCTAGATATGCATTTCTCAAAGAACAAACTATTAAAATTCATTTCAGTGGCGACTCCTGTAGGAAACAATATGGTTTTCAGCCTTGAATCTACCTTAATTTGAAATATATCAGCATTTCCTGATACAGCCATCTGTGGCTGTATTTTCGCCTTCCTGGACCACATATGACACATAAGACACCACTGGTATATCAGATGTAATCCTGAAACCTATGCAATCAGATTTAGTGTGTGGCAAGTAATTTCTGGGCCAAATTTCAGACTTATAGACAAACATTTGGTACTGGTTTGGGCTGATTTACATCTATTTTTGCCTATTTTTACAACAATAAATGGGTGAAATATTTTCTGTTCGGAGATGTAATGTTCCAAATGCGCCTAAAATATCCACATTAATTATTAGAACATGCATAAAATTACATTTGGGCTTCATATTGGCAATATTATGATATTTTTGACATTAACCATCTGACGAGGTTATGGGCCCCCCCACACCCCGAAAATTGAAATTCTAAAAGTGACCCTCGAGTGGGCCAGCCCAATACAAATTCATTCTCTGATATAAACTGGGTTTCCTGTGAAAATTTCAGCCTGATTGACCAACTTTAAGGGGTGTTTTGGGCTGATCTGGCATTTTACCTATCCCTCGCCAACTTCACTCCCTGAACCTGCACTTTGGGCTAGATATGCATTTCTCAAAGAACAAACTATTAAAATTCATTTCAGTGGCGACTCCTGTAGGAAACAATATGGTTTTCAGCCTTGAATCTACCTTAATTTGGAATATATCAGCATTTCCTGATACAGCCAACTGTGGCTGTATTTTCGCCTTCCTGGACCACATATGACACATAAGACACCACTGGTATATCAGATGTAATCCTGAAACCTATGCAATCAGATTTAGTGTGTTGCAAGTAATTTCTAGGCCAAATTTCAGACTTATAGACAAACATTTGGTACTGGTTTGGGCTGATTTACATCTATTTTTGTCTATTTTTACAACAATAAATGGGTGAAATATTTTCTGTTCAGAGATGTAATGTTCCAAATGCGCCTAAAATATCCACATTAATTATTAGAACATGCATAAAATTACATTTGGGCTTCATATTGGCAATATTATGATATTTTTGACATTAACCATCTGAGGAGGTCATGGGCCCCCCCCCACACCCCGAAAATTGAACTTCTAAAAGTGACCCTCGAGTGGGCCAGCCCAATACAGATTCATTCTCTGATATAAACTGGGTTTCCTGTGAAAATTTCAGCCTGATTGACCAACTTTAAGGGGTGTTTTGGGCTGATCTGGCATTTTACCTATCCCTCGCCAACTTCACTCCCTGAACCTGCACTTTGGGCTAGATATGCATTTCTCAAAGAACAAACTATTAAAATTCATTTCAGTGGCGACTCCTGTAGGAAACAATATGGTTTTCAGCCTTGAATCTACCTTAATTTGGAATATATCAGCATTTCCTGATACAGCCAACTGTGGCTGTATTTTCGCCTTCCTGGACCACATATGACACATAAGACACCACTGGTATATCAGATGTAATCCTGAAACCTATGCAATCAGATTTAGTGTGTTGCAAGTAATTTCTAGGCCAAATTTCAGACTTATAGACAAACATTTGCTACTGGTTTAGGCTGATTTACATCTATTTTTGTCTATTTTTACAACAATAAATGGGTGAAATATTTTCTGTTCAGAGATGTAATGTTCCAAATGCGCCTAAAATATCCACATTAATTATTAGAACATGCATAAAATTACATTTGGGCTTCATATTGGCAATATTATGATATTTTTGACATTAACCATCTGAGGAGGTCATGGGCCCCCCCACACCCCGAAAATTGAAATTCTAAACGTGACCCTCGAGTGGGCCAGCCCAATACAAATTCATTCTCTGATATAAACTGGGTTTCCTGTGAAAATTTCAGCCTGATTGACCAACTTTAAGGGGTGTTTTGGGCTGATCTGGCATTTTACCTATCCCTCGCCAACTTCACTCCCTGAACCTGCACTTTGGGCTAGATATGCATTTCTCAAAGAACAAACTATTAAAATTCATTTCAGTGGCGACTCCTGTAGGAAACAATATGGTTTTCAGCCTTGAATCTACCTTAATTTGAAATATATCAGCATTTCCTGATACAGCCATCTGTGGCTGTATTTTCGCCTTCCTGGACCACATATGACACATAAGACACCACTGGTATATCAGATGTAATCCTGAAACCTATGCAATCAGATTTAGTGTGTGGCAAGTAATTTCTGGGCCAAATTTCAGACTTATAGACAAACATTTGGTACTGGTTTGGGCTGATTTACATCTATTTTTGCCTATTTTTACAACAATAAATGGGTGAAATATTTTCTGTTCGGAGATGTAATGTTCCAAATGCGCCTAAAATATCCACATTAATTATTAGAACATGCATAAAATTACATTTGGGCTTCATATTGGCAATATTATGATATTTTTGACATTAACCATCTGACGAGGTTATGGGCCCCCCCACACCCCGAAAATTGAAATTCTAAAAGTGACCCTCGAGTGGGCCAGCCCAATACAAATTCATTCTCTGATATAAACTGGGTTTCCTGTGAAAATTTCAGCCTGATTGACCAACTTTAAGGGGTGTTTTGGGCTGATCTGGCATTTTACCTATCCCTCGCCAACTTCACTCCCTGAACCTGCACTTTGGGCTAGATATGCATTTCTCAAAGAACAAACTATTAAAATTCATTTCAGTGGCGACTCCTGTAGGAAACAATATGGTTTTCAGCCTTGAATCTACCTTAATTTGGAATATATCAGCATTTCCTGATACAGCCAACTGTGGCTGTATTTTCGCCTTCCTGGACCACATATGACACATAAGACACCACTGGTATATCAGATGTAATCCTGAAACCTATGCAATCAGATTTAGTGTGTTGCAAGTAATTTCTAGGCCAAATTTCAGACTTATAGACAAACATTTGGTACTGGTTTGGGCTGATTTACATCTATTTTTGTCTATTTTTACAACAATAAATGGGTGAAATATTTTCTGTTCAGAGATGTAATGTTCCAAATGCGCCTAAAATATCCACATTAATTATTAGAACATGCATAAAATTACATTTGGGCTTCATATTGGCAATATTATGATATTTTTGACATTAACCATCTGAGGAGGTCATGGGCCCCCCCCACACCCCGAAAATTGAACTTCTAAAAGTGACCCTCGAGTGGGCCAGCCCAATACAGATTCATTCTCTGATATAAACTGGGTTTCCTGTGAAAATTTCAGCCTGATTGACCAACTTTAAGGGGTGTTTTGGGCTGATCTGGCATTTTACCTATCCCTCGCCAACTTCACTCCCTGAACCTGCACTTTGGGCTAGATATGCATTTCTCAAAGAACAAACTATTAAAATTCATTTCAGTGGCGACTCCTGTAGGAAACAATATGGTTTTCAGCCTTGAATCTACCTTAATTTGGAATATATCAGCATTTCCTGATACAGCCAACTGTGGCTGTATTTTCGCCTTCCTGGACCACATATGACACATAAGACACCACTGGTATATCAGATGTAATCCTGAAACCTATGCAATCAGATTTAGTGTGTTGCAAGTAATTTCTAGGCCAAATTTCAGACTTATAGACAAACATTTGCTACTGGTTTAGGCTGATTTACATCTATTTTTGTCTATTTTTACAACAATAAATGGGTGAAATATTTTCTGTTCAGAGATGTAATGTTCCAAATGCGCCTAAAATATCCACATTAATTATTAGAACATGCATAAAATTACATTTGGGCTTCATATTGGCAATATTATGATATTTTTGACATTAACCATCTGAGGAGGTCATGGGCCCCCCCACACCCCGAAAATTGAAATTCTAAACGTGACCCTCGAGTGGGCCAGCCCAATACAAATTCATTCTCTGATATAAACTGGGTTTCCTGTGAAAATTTCAGCCTGATTGACCAACTTTAAGGGGTGTTTTGGGCTGATCTGGCATTTTACCTATCCCTCGCCAACTTCACTCCCTGAACCTGCACTTTGGGCTAGATATGCATTTCTCAAAGAACAAACTATTAAAATTCATTTCAGTGGCGACTCCTGTAGGAAACAATATGGTTTTCAGCCTTGAATCTACCTTAATTTGAAATATATCAGCATTTCCTGATACAGCCATCTGTGGCTGTATTTTCGCCTTCCTGGACCACATATGACACATAAGACACCACTGGTATATCAGATGTAATCCTGAAACCTATGCAATCAGATTTAGTGTGTGGCAAGTAATTTCTGGGCCAAATTTCAGACTTATAGACAAACATTTGGTACTGGTTTGGGCTGATTTACATCTATTTTTGCCTATTTTTACAACAATAAATGGGTGAAATATTTTCTGTTCGGAGATGTAATGTTCCAAATGCGCCTAAAATATCCACATTAATTATTAGAACATGCATAAAATTACATTTGGGCTTCATATTGGCAATATTATGATATTTTTGACATTAACCATCTGACGAGGTTATGGGCCCCCCCACACCCCGAAAATTGAAATTCTAAAAGTGACCCTCGAGTGGGCCAGCCCAATACAAATTCATTCTCTGATATAAACTGGGTTTCCTGTGAAAATTTCAGCCTGATTGACCAACTTTAAGGGGTGTTTTGGGCTGATCTGGCATTTTACCTATCCCTCGCCAACTTCACTCCCTGAACCTGCACTTTGGGCTAGATATGCATTTCTCAAAGAACAAACTATTAAAATTCATTCCAGTGGCGACTCCTGTAGGAAACAATATGGTTTTCAGCCTTGAATCTACCTTAATTTGGAATATATCAGCATTTCCTGATACAGCCAACTGTGGCTGTATTTTCGCCTTCCTGGACCACATATGACACATAAGACACCACTGGTATATCAGATGTAATCCTGAAACCTATGCAATCAGATTTAGTGTGTTGCAAGTAATTTCTAGGCCAAATTTCAGACTTATAGACAAACATTTGGTACTGGTTTGGGCTGATTTACATCTATTTTTGTCTATTTTTACAACAATAAATGGGTGAAATATTTTCTGTTCAGAGATGTAATGTTCCAAATGCGCCTAAAATATCCACATTAATTATTAGAACATGCATAAAATTACATTTGGGCTTCATATTGGCAATATTATGATATTTTTGACATTAACCATCTGAGGAGGTCATGGGCCCCCCCCACACCCCGAAAATTGAACTTCTAAAAGTGACCCTCGAGTGGGCCAGCCCAATACAGATTCATTCTCTGATATAAACTGGGTTTCCTGTGAAAATTTCAGCCTGATTGACCAACTTTAAGGGGTGTTTTGGGCTGATCTGGCATTTTACCTATCCCTCGCCAACTTCACTCCCTGAACCTGCACTTTGGGCTAGATATGCATTTCTCAAAGAACAAACTATTAAAATTCATTTCAGTGGCGACTCCTGTAGGAAACAATATGGTTTTCAGCCTTGAATCTACCTTAATTTGGAATATATCAGCATTTCCTGATACAGCCAACTGTGGCTGTATTTTCGCCTTCCTGGACCACATATGACACATAAGACACCACTGGTATATCAGATGTAATCCTGAAACCTATGCAATCAGATTTAGTGTGTTGCAAGTAATTTCTGGGCCAAATTTCAGACTTATAGACAAACATTTGGTACTGGTTTGGGCTGATTTACATCTATTTTTGTCTATTTTTACAACAATAAATGGGTGAAATATTTTCTGTTCAGAGATGTAATGTTCCAAATGCGCCTAAAATATCAACATTAATTATTAGAACATGCATAAAATTACATTTGGGCTTCATATTGGCAATATTATGATATTTTTGACATTAACCATCTGAGGGGGTCATGGGCCCCCCCACACCCCGAAAATTGAAATTCTAAAAGTGACCCTCGAGTGGGCCAGCCCAATACAGATTCATTCTCTGATATAAACTGGGTTTCCTGTGAAAATTTCAGCCTGATTGACCAACTTTAAGGGGTGTTTTGGGCTGATCTGGCATTTTACCTATCCCTCGCCAACTTCACTCCCTGAACCTGCACTTTGGGCTAGATATGCATTTCTCAAAGAACAAACTATTAAAATTCATTTCAGTGGCGACTCCTGTAGGAAACAATATGGTTTTCAGCCTTGAATCTACCTTAATTTGAAATATATCAGCATTTCCTGATACAGCCATCTGTGGCTGTATTTTCGCCTTCCTGGACCACATATGACACATAAGACACCACTGGTATATCAGATGTAATCCTGAAACCTATGCAATCAGATTTAGTGTGTGGCAAGTAATTTCTGGGCCAAATTTCAGACTTATAGACAAACATTTGGTACTGGTTTGGGCTGATTTACATCTATTTTTGCCTATTTTTACAACAATAAATGGGTGAAATATTTTCTGTTCGGAGATGTAATGTTCCAAATGCGCCTAAAATATCCACATTAATTATTAGAACATGCATAAAATTACATTTGGGCTTCATATTGGCAATATTATGATATTTATGACATTAACCATCTGACGAGGTCATGGGCCCCCCCCCCCCCCCCCCACACCCCGAAAATTGAACTTCTAAAAGTGACCCTCGAGTGGGCCAGCCCAATACAGATTCATTCTCTGATATAAACTGGGTTTCCTGTGAAAATTTCAGCCTGATTGACCAACTTTAAGGGGTGTTTTGGGCTGATCTGGCATTTTACCTATCCCTCGCCAACTTCACTCCCTGAACCTGCACTTTGGGCTAGATATGCATTTCTCAAAGAACAAACTATTAAAATTCATTTCAGTGGCGACTCCTGTAGGAAACAATATGGTTTTCAGCCTTGAATCTACCTTAATTTGGAATATATCAGCATTTCCTGATACAGCCAACTGTGGCTGTATTTTCGCCTTCCTGGACCACATATGACACATAAGACACCACTGGTATATCAGATGTAATCCTGAAACCTATGCAATCAGATTTAGTGTGTTGCAAGTAATTTCTGGGCCAAATTTCAGACTTATAGACAAACATTTGGTACTGGTTTGGGCTGATTTACATCTATTTTTGTCTATTTTTACAACAATAAATGGGTGAAATATTTTCTGTTCAGAGATGTAATGTTCCAAATGCGCCTAAAATATCCACATTAATTATTAGAACATGCATAAAATTACATTTGGGCTTCATATTG
This sequence comes from Sabellastarte sp. h YS-2021, assembly GCA_964017235.1. Taxonomy (NCBI): domain Eukaryota; kingdom Metazoa; phylum Annelida; class Polychaeta; order Sabellida; family Sabellidae; genus Sabellastarte; species Sabellastarte sp. h YS-2021. The sequence goes on from OZ024938.1 coordinate 70,194,937, forward strand.
GCAATATTATGATATTTTTGACATTAACCATCTGAGGGGGTCATGGGCCCCCCCACACCCCGAAAATTGAAATTCTAAAAGTGACCCTCGAGTGGGCCAGCCCAATACAGATTCATTCTCTGATATAAACTGGGTTTCCTGTGAAAATTTCAGCCTGATTGACCAACTTTAAGGGGTGTTTTGGGCTGATCTGGCATTTTACCTATCCCTCGCCAACTTCACTCCCTGAACCTGCACTTTGGGCTAGATATGCATTTCTCAAAGAACAAACTATTAAAATTCATTTCAGTGGCGACTCCTGTAGGAAACAATATGGTTTTCAGCCTTGAATCTACCTTAATTTGGAATATATCAGCATTTCCTGATACAGCCAACTGTGGCTGTATTTTCGCCTTCCTGGACCACATATGACACATAAGACACCACTGGTATATCAGATGTAATCCTGAAACCTATGCAATCAGATTTAGTGTGTGGCAAGTAATTTCTGGGCCAAATTTCAGACTTATAGACAAACATTTGGTACTGGTTTGGGCTGATTTACATCTATTTTTGCCTATTTTTACAACAATAAATGGGTGAAATATTTTCTGTTCGGAGATGTAATGTTCCAAATGCGCCTAAAATATCCACATTAATTATTAGAACATGCATAAAATTACATTTGGGCTTCATATTGGCAATATTATGATATTTTTGACATTAACCATCTGAGGGGGTCATGGGCCCCCCACACCCCGAAAATTGAAATTCTAAAAGTGACCCTCGAGTGGGCCAGCCCAATACAGATTCATTCTCTGATATAAACTGGGTTTCCTGTGAAAATTTCAGCCTGATTGACCAACTTTAAGGGGTGTTTTGGGCTGATCTGGCATTTTACCTATCCCTCGCCAACTTCACTCCCTGAACCTGCACTTTGGGCTAGATATGCATTTCTCAAAGAACAAACTATTAAAATTCATTTCAGTGGCGACTCCTGTAGGAAACAATATGGTTTTCAGCCTTGAATCTACCTTAATTTGGAATATATCAGCATTTCCTGATACAGCCAACTGTGGCTGTATTTTCGCCTTCCTGGACCACATATGACACATAAGACACCACTGGTATATCAGATGTAATCCTGAAACCTATGCAATCAGATTTAGTGTGTTGCAAGTAATTTCTAGGCCAAATTTCAGACTTATAGACAAACATTTGGTACTGGTTTGGGCTGATTTACATCTATTTTTGTCTATTTTTACAACAATAAATGGGTGAAATATTTTCTGTTCAGAGATGTAATGTTCCAAATGCGCCTAAAATATCCACATTAATTATTAGAACATGCATAAAATTACATTTGGGCTTCATATTGGCAATATTATGATATTTTTGACATTAACCATCTGAGGAGGTCATGGGCCCCCCCCCCCCCCACACCCCGAAAATTGAACTTCTAAAAGTGACCCTCGAGTGGGCCAGCCCAATACAGATTCATTCTCTGATATAAACTGGGTTTCCTGTGAAAATTTCAGCCTGATTGACCAACTTTAAGGGGTGTTTTGGGCTGATCTGGCATTTTACCTATCCCTCGCCAACTTCACTCCCTGAACCTGCACTTTGGGCTAGATATGCATTTCTCAAAGAACAAACTATTAAAATTCATTTCAGTGGCGACTCCTGTAGGAAACAATATGGTTTTCAGCCTTGAATCTACCTTAATTTGGAATATATCAGCATTTCCTGATACAGCCAACTGTGGCTGTATTTTCGCCTTCCTGGACCACATATGACACATAAGACACCACTGGTATATCAGATGTAATCCTGAAACCTATGCAATCAGATTTAGTGTGTTGCAAGTAATTTCTGGGCCAAATTTCAGACTTATAGACAAACATTTGGTACTGGTTTGGGCTGATTTACATCTATTTTTGTCTATTTTTACAACAATAAATGGGTGAAATATTTTCTGTTCAGAGATGTAATGTTCCAAATGCGCCTAAAATATCCACATTAATTATTAGAACATGCATAAAATTACATTTGGGCTTCATATTGGCAATATTATGATATTTTTGACATTAACCATCTGAGGGGGTCATGGGCCCCCCCACACCCCGAAAATTGAAATTCTAAAAGTGACCCTCGAGTGGGCCAGCCCAATACAGATTCATTCTCTGATATAAACTGGGTTTCCTGTGAAAATTTCAGCCTGATTGACCAACTTTAAGGGGTGTTTTGGGCTGATCTGGCATTTTACCTATCCCTCGCCAACTTCACTCCCTGAACCTGCACTTTGGGCTAGATATGCATTTCTCAAAGAACAAACTATTAAAATTCATTTCAGTGGCGACTCCTGTAGGAAACAATATGGTTTTCAGCCTTGAATCTACCTTAATTTGGAATATATCAGCATTTCCTGATACAGCCAACTGTGGCTGTATTTTCGCCTTCCTGGACCACATATGACACATAAGACACCACTGGTATATCAGATGTAATCCTGAAACCTATGCAATCAGATTTAGTGTATGGCAAGTAATTTCTGGGCCAAATTTCAGACTTATAGACAAACATTTGGTACTGGTTTGGGCTGATTTACATCTATTTTTGCCTATTTTTACAACAATAAATGGGTGAAATATTTTCTGTTCGGAGATGTAATGTTCCAAATGCGCCTAAAATATCCACATTAATTATTAGAACATGCATAAAATTACATTTGGGCTTCATATTGGCAATATTATGATATTTTTGACATTAACCATCTGAGGGGGTCATGGGCCCCCCACACCCCGAAAATTGAAATTCTAAAAGTGACCCTCGAGTGGGCCAGCCCAATACAGATTCATTCTCTGATATAAACTGGGTTTCCTGTGAAAATTTCAGCCTGATTGACCAACTTTAAGGGGTGTTTTGGGCTGATCTGGCATTTTACCTATCCCTCGCCAACTTCACTCCCTGAACCTGCACTTTGGGCTAGATATGCATTTCTCAAAGAACAAACTATTAAAATTCATTTCAGTGGCGACTCCTGTAGGAAACAATATGGTTTTCAGCCTTGAATCTACCTTAATTTGGAATATATCAGCATTTCTTGATACAGCCATCTGTGGCTGTATTTTCGCCTTCCTGGACCACATATGACACATAAGACACCACTGGTATATCAGATGTAATCCTGAAACCTATGCAATCAGATTTAGTGTGTGGCAAGTAATTTCTGGGCCAAATTTCAGACTTATAGACAAACATTTGGTACTGGTTTGGGCTGATTTACATCTATTTTTGCCTATTTTTACAACAATAAATGGGTGAAATATTTTCTGTTCGGAGATGTAATGTTCCAAATGCGCCTAAAATATCCACATTAATTATTAGAACATGCATAAAATTACATTTGGGCTTCATATTGGCAATATTATGATATTTTTGACATTAACCATCTGAGGGGGTCATGGGCCCCCCCACACCCCGAAAATTGAAATTCTAAAAGTGACCCTCGAGTGGGCCAGCCCAATACAGATTCATTCTCTGATATAAACTGGGTTTCCTGTGAAAATTTCAGCCTGATTGACCAACTTTAAGGGGTGTTTTGGGCTGATCTGGCATTTTACCTATCCCTCGCCAACTTCACTCCCTGAACCTGCACTTTGGGCTAGATATGCATTTCTCAAAGAACAAACTATTAAAATTCATTTCAGTGGCGACTCCTGTAGGAAACAATATGGTTTTCAGCCTTGAATCTACCTTAATTTGGAATATATCAGCATTTCCTGATACTGCCAACTGTGGCTGTATTTTCGCCTTCCTGGACCACATATGACACATAAGACACCACTGGTATATCAGATGTAATCCTGAAACCTATGCAATCAGATTTAGTGTGTTGCAAGTAATTTCTAGGCCAAATTTCAGACTTATAGACAAACATTTGGTACTGGTTTGGGCTGATTTACATCTATTTTTGTCTATTTTTACAACAATAAATGGGTGAAATATTTTCTGTTCAGAGATGTAATGTTCCAAATGCGCCTAAAATATCCACATTAATTATTAGAACATGCATAAAATTACATTTGGGCTTCATATTGGCAATATTATGATATTTTTGACATTAACCATCTGAGGAGGTCATGGGCCCCCCCCACACCCCGAAAATTGAACTTCTAAAAGTGACCCTCGAGTGGGCCAGCCCAATACAGATTCATTCTCTGATATAAACTGGGTTTCCTGTGAAAATTTCAGCCTGATTGACCAACTTTAAGGGGTGTTTTGGGCTGATCTGGCATTTTACCTATCCCTCGCCAACTTCACTCCCTGAACCTGCACTTTGGGCTAGATATGCATTTCTCAAAGAACAAACTATTAAAATTCATTTCAGTGGCGACTCCTGTAGGAAACAATATGGTTTTCAGCCTTGAATCTACCTTAATTTGGAATATATCAGCATTTCCTGATACAGCCAACTGTGGCTGTATTTTCGCCTTCCTGGACCACATATGACACATAAGACACCACTGGTATATCAGATGTAATCCTGAAACCTATGCAATCAGATTTAGTGTGTTGCAAGTAATTTCTGGGCCAAATTTCAGACTTATAGACAAACATTTGGTACTGGTTTGGGCTGATTTACATCTATTTTTGTCTATTTTTACAACAATAAATGGGTGAAATATTTTCTGTTCAGAGATGTAATGTTCCAAATGCGCCTAAAATATCCACATTAATTATTAGAACATGCATAAAATTACATTTGGGCTTCATATTGGCAATATTATGATATTTTTGACATTAACCATCTGAGGGGGTCATGGGCCCCCCCACACCCCGAAAATTGAAATTCTAAAAGTGACCCTCGAGTGGGCCAGCCCAATACAGATTCATTCTCTGATATAAACTGGGTTTCCTGTGAAAATTTCAGCCTGATTGACCAACTTTAAGGGGTGTTTTGGGCTGATCTGGCATTTTACCTATCCCTCGCCAACTTCACTCCCTGAACCTGCACTTTGGGCTAGATATGCATTTCTCAAAGAACAAACTATTAAAATTCATTTCAGTGGCGACTCCTGTAGGAAACAATATGGTTTTCAGCCTTGAATCTACCTTAATTTGAAATATATCAGCATTTCCTGATACAGCCATCTGTGGCTGTATTTTCGCCTTCCTGGACCACATATGACACATAAGACACCACTGGTATATCAGATGTAATCCTGAAACCTATGCAATCAGATTTAGTGTGTGGCAAGTAATTTCTGGGCCAAATTTCAGACTTATAGACAAACATTTGGTACTGGTTTGGGCTGATTTACATCTATTTTTGCCTATTTTTACAACAATAAATGGGTGAAATATTTTCTGTTCGGAGATGTAATGTTCCAAATGCGCCTAAAATATCCACATTAATTATTAGAACATGCATAAAATTACATTTGGGCTTCATATTGGCAATATTATGATATTTTTGACATTAACCATCTGACGAGGTTATGGGCCCCCCCACACCCCGAAAATTGAAATTCTAAAAGTGACCCTCGAGTGGGCCAGCCCAATACAAATTCATTCTTTGATATAAACTGGGTTTCCTGTGAAAATTTCAGCCTGATTGACCAACTTTAAGGGGTGTTTTGGGCTGATCTGGCATTTTACCTATCCCTCGCCAACTTCACTCCCTGAACCTGCACTTTGGGCTAGATATGCATTTCTCAAAGAACAAACTATTAAAATTCATTTCAGTGGCGACTCCTGTAGGAAACAATATGGTTTTCAGCCTTGAATCTACCTTAATTTGGAATATATCAGCATTTCCTGATACAGCCAACTGTGGCTGTATTTTCGCCTTCCTGGACCACATATGACACATAAGACACCACTGGTATATCAGATGTAATCCTGAAACCTATGCAATCAGATTTAGTGTGTTGCAAGTAATTTCTAGGCCAAATTTCAGACTTATAGACAAACATTTGGTACTGGTTTGGGCTGATTTACATCTATTTTTGTCTATTTTTACAACAATAAATGGGTGAAATATTTTCTGTTCAGAGATGTAATGTTCCAAATGCGCCTAAAATATCCACATTAATTATTAGAACATGCATAAAATTACATTTGGGCTTCATATTGGCAATATTATGATATTTTTGACATTAACCATCTGAGGAGGTCATGGGCCCCCCCCCCACACCCCGAAAATTGAACTTCTAAAAGTGACCCTCGAGTGGGCCAGCCCAATACAGATTCATTCTCTGATATAAACTGGGTTTCCTGTGAAAATTTCAGCCTGATTGACCAACTTTAAGGGGTGTTTTGGGCTGATCTGGCATTTTACCTATCCCTCGCCAACTTCACTCCCTGAACCTGCACTTTGGGCTAGATATGCATTTCTCAAAGAACAAACTATTAAAATTCATTTCAGTGGCGACTCCTGTAGGAAACAATATGGTTTTCAGTCTTGAATCTACCTTAATTTGGAATATATCAGCATTTCCTGATACAGCCAACTGTGGCTGTATTTTCGCCTTCCTGGACCACATATGACACATAAGACACCACTGGTATATCAGATGTAATCCTGAAACCTATGCAATCAGATTTAGTGTGTTGCAAGTAATTTCTGGGCCAAATTTCAGACTTATAGACAAACATTTGGTACTGGTTTGGGCTGATTTACATCTATTTTTGTCTATTTTTACAACAATAAATGGGTGAAATATTTTCTGTTCAGAGATGTAATGTTCCAAATGCGCCTAAAATATCCACATTAATTATTAGAACATGCATAAAATTACATTTGGGCTTCATATTGGCAATATTATGATATTTTTGACATTAACCATCTGAGGGGGTCATGGGCCCCCCCACACCCCGAAAATTGAAATTCTAAAAGTGACCCTCGAGTGGGCCAGCCCAATACAGATTCATTCTCTGATATAAACTGGGTTTCCTGTGAAAATTTCAGCCTGATTGACCAACTTTAAGGGGTGTTTTGGGCTGATCTGGCATTTTACCTATCCCTCGCCAACTTCACTCCCTGAACCTGCACTTTTGGCTAGATATGCATTTCTCAAAGAACAAACTATTAAAATTCATTTCAGTGGCGACTCCTGTAGGAAACAATATGGTTTTCAGCCTTGAATCTACCTTAATTTGGAATATATCAGCATTTCCTGATACAGCCAACTGTGGCTGTATTTTCGCCTTCCTGGACCACATATGACACATAAGACACCACTGGTATATCAGATGTAATCCTGAAACCTATGCAATCAGATTTAGTGTGTGGCAAGTAATTTCTGGGCCAAATTTCAGACTTATAGACAAACATTTGGTACTGGTTTGGGCTGATTTACATCTATTTTTGCCTATTTTTACAACAATAAATGGGTGAAATATTTTCTGTTCGGAGATGTAATGTTCCAAATGCGCCTAAAATATCCACATTAATTATTAGAACATGCATAAAATTACATTTGGGCTTCATATTGGCAATATTATGATATTTTTGACATTAACCATCTGAGGGGGTCATGGGCCCCCCCACACCCCGAAAATTGAAATTCTAAAAGTGACCCTCGAGTGGGCCAGCCCAATACAGATTCATTCTCTGATATAAACTGGGTTTCCTGTGAAAATTTCAGCCTGATTGACCAACTTTAAGGGGTGTTTTGGGCTGATCTGGCATTTTACCTATCCCTCGCCAACTTCACTCCCTGAACCTGCACTTTGGGCTAGATATGCATTTCTCAAAGAACAAACTATTAAAATTCATTTCAGTGGCGACTCCTGTAGGAAACAATATGGTTTTCAGCCTTGAATCTACCTTAATTTGGAATATATCAGCATTTCTTGATACAGCCATCTGTGGCTGTATTTTCGCCTTCCTGGACCACATATGACACATAAGACACCACTGGTATATCAGATGTAATCCTGAAACCTATGCAATCAGATTTAGTGTGTGGCAAGTAATTTCTGGGCCAAATTTCAGACTTATAGACAAACATTTGGTACTGGTTTGGGCTGATTTACATCTATTTTTGCCTATTTTTACAACAATAAATGGGTGAAATATTTTCTGTTCGGAGATGTAATGTTCCAAATGCGCCTAAAATATCCACATTAATTATTAGAACATGCATAAAATTACATTTGGGCTTCATATTGGCAATATTATGATATTTTTGACATTAACCATCTGAGGGGGTCATGGGCCCCCCCACACCCCGAAAATTGAAATTCTAAAAGTGACCCTCGAGTGGGCCAGCCCAATACAGATTCATTCTCTGATATAAACTGGGTTTCCTGTGAAAATTTCAGCCTTATTGACCAACTTTAAGGGGTGTTTTGGGCTGATCTGGCATTTTACCTATCCCTCGCCAACTTCACTCCCTGAACCTGCACTTTGGGCTAGATATGCATTTCTCAAAGAACAAACTATTAAAATTCATTTCAGTGGCGACTCCTGTAGGAAACAATATGGTTTTCAGCCTTGAATCTACCTTAATTTGGAATATATCAGCATTTCCTGATACAGCCATCTGTGGCTGTATTTTCGCCTTCCTGGACCACATATGACACATAAGACACCACTGGTATATCAGATGTAATCCTGAAACCTATGCAATCAGATTTAGTGTGTGGCAAGTAATTTCTGGGCCAAATTTCAGACTTATAGACAAACATTTGGTACTGGTTTGGGCTGATTTACATCTATTTTTGCCTATTTTTACAACAATAAATGGGTGAAATATTTTCTGTTCGGAGATGTAATGTTCCAAATGCGCCTAAAATATCCACATTAATTATTAGAACATGCATAAAATTACATTTGGGCTTCATATTGGCAATATTATGATATTTTTGACATTAACCATCTGAGGGGGTCATGGGCCCCCCCACACCCCGAAAATTGAAATTCTAAAAGTGACCCTCGAGTGGGCCAGCCCAATACAGATTCATTCTCTGATATAAACTGGGTTTCCTGTGAAAATTTCAGCCTGATTGACCAACTTTAAGGGGTGTTTTGGGCTGATCTGGCATTTTACCTATCCCTCGCCAACTTCACTCCCTGAACCTGCACTTTTGGCTAGATATGCATTTCTCAAAGAACAAACTATTAAAATTCATTTCAGTGGCGACTCCTGTAGGAAACAATATGGTTTTCAGCCTTGAATCTACCTTAATTTGGAATATATCAGCATTTCCTGATACAGCCAACTGTGGCTGTATTTTCGCCTTCCTGGACCACATATGACACATAAGACACCACTGGTATATCAGATGTAATCCTGAAACCTATGCAATCAGATTTAGTGTGTGGCAAGTAATTTCTGGGCCAAATTTCAGACTTATAGACAAACATTTGGTACTGGTTTGGGCTGATTTACATCTATTTTTGCCTATTTTTACAACAATAAATGGGTGAAATATTTTCTGTTCGGAGATGTAATGTTCCAAATGCGCCTAAAATATCCACATTAATTATTAGAACATGCATAAAATTACATTTGGGCTTCATATTGGCAATATTATGATATTTTTGACATTAACCATCTGAGGGGGTCATGGGCCCCCCCACACCCCGAAAATTGAAATTCTAAAAGTGACCCTCGAGTGGGCCAGCCCAATACAGATTCATTCTCTGATATAAACTGGGTTTCCTGTGAAAATTTCAGCCTGATTGACCAACTTTAAGGGGTGTTTTGGGCTGATCTGGCATTTTACCTATCCCTCGCCAACTTCACTCCCTGAACCTGCACTTTGGGCTAGATATGCATTTCTCAAAGAACAAACTATTAAAATTCATTTCAGTGGCGACTCCTGTAGGAAACAATATGGTTTTCAGCCTTGAATCTACCTTAATTTGGAATATATCAGCATTTCTTGATACAGCCATCTGTGGCTGTATTTTCGCCTTCCTGGACCACATATGACACATAAGACACCACTGGTATATCAGATGTAATCCTGAAACCTATGCAATCAGATTTAGTGTGTGGCAAGTAATTTCTGGGCCAAATTTCAGACTTATAGACAAACATTTGGTACTGGTTTGGGCTGATTTACATCTATTTTTGCCTATTTTTACAACAATAAATGGGTGAAATATTTTCTGTTCGGAGATGTAATGTTCCAAATGCGCCTAAAATATCCACATTAATTATTAGAACATGCATATAATTACATTTGGGCTTCATATTGGCAATATTATGATATTTTTGACATTAACCATCTGAGGGGGTCATGGGCCCCCCCACACCCCGAAAATTGAAATTCTAAAAGTGACCCTCGAGTGGGCCAGCCCAATACAGATTCATTCTCTGATATAAACTGGGTTTCCTGTGAAAATTTCAGCCTGATTGACCAACTTTAAGGGGTGTTTTGGGCTGATCTGGCATTTTACCTATCCCTCGCCAACTTCACTCCCTGAACCTGCACTTTTGGCTAGATATGCATTTCTCAAAGAACAAACTATTAAAATTCATTTCAGTGGCGACTCCTGTAGGAAACAATATGGTTTTCAGCCTTGAATCTACCTTAATTTGGAATATATCAGCATTTCCTGATACAGCCAACTGTGGCTGTATTTTCGCCTTCCTGGACCACATATGACACATAAGACACCACTGGTATATCAGATGTAATCCTGAAACCTATGCAATCAGATTTAGTGTGTGGCAAGTAATTTCTGGGCCAAATTTCAGACTTATAGACAAACATTTGGTACTGGTTTGGGCTGATTTACATCTATTTTTGCCTATTTTTACAACAATAAATGGGTGAAATATTTTCTGTTCGGAGATGTAATGTTCCAAATGCGCCTAAAATATCCACATTAATTATTAGAACATGCATAAAATTACATTTGGGCTTCATATTGGCAATATTATGATATTTTTGACATTAACCATCTGAGGGGGTCATGGGCCCCCCCACACCCCGAAAATTGAAATTCTAAAAGTGACCCTCGAGTGGGCCAGCCCAATACAGATTCATTCTCTGATATAAACTGGGTTTCCTGTGAAAATTTCAGCCTGATTGACCAACTTTAAGGGGTGTTTTGGGCTGATCTGGCATTTTACCTATCCCTCGCCAACTTCACTCCCTGAACCTGCACTTTGGGCTAGATATGCATTTCTCAAAGAACAAACTATTAAAATTCATTTCAGTGGCGACTCCTGTAGGAAACAATATGGTTTTCAGCCTTGAATCTACCTTAATTTGGAATATATCAGCATTTCTTGATACAGCCATCTGTGGCTGTATTTTCGCCTTCCTGGACCACATATGACACATAAGACACCACTGGTATATCAGATGTAATCCTGAAACCTATGCAATCAGATTTAGTGTGTGGCAAGTAATTTCTGGGCCAAATTTCAGACTTATAGACAAACATTTGGTACTGGTTTGGGCTGATTTACATCTATTTTTGCCTATTTTTACAACAATAAATGGGTGAAATATTTTCTGTTCGGAGATGTAATGTTCCAAATGCGCCTAAAATATCCACATTAATTATTAGAACATGCATATAATTACATTTGGGCTTCATATTGGCAATATTATGATATTTTTGACATTAACCATCTGAGGGGGTCATGGGCCCCCCCACACCCCGAAAATTGAAATTCTAAAAGTGACCCTCGAGTGGGCCAGCCCAATACAGATTCATTCTCTGATATAAACTGGGTTTCCTGTGAAAATTTCAGCCTGATTGACCAACTTTAAGGGGTGTTTTGGGCTGATCTGGCATTTTACCTATCCCTCGCCAACTTCACTCCCTGAACCTGCACTTTGGGCTAGATATGCATTTCTCAAAGAACAAACTATTAAAATTCATTTCAGTGGCGACTCCTGTAGGAAACAATATGGTTTTCAGCCTTGAATCTACCTTAATTTGGAATATATCAGCATTTCCTGATACAGCCATCTGTGGCTGTATTTTCGCCTTCCTGGACCACATATGACACATAAGACACCACTGGTATATCAGATGTAATCCTGAAACCTATGCAATCAGATTTAGTGTGTGGCAAGTAATTTCTGGGCCAAATTTCAGACTTATAGACAAACATTTGGTACTGGTTTGGGCTGATTTACATCTATTTTTGCCTATTTTTACAACAATAAATGGGTGAAATATTTTCTGTTCGGAGATGTAATGTTCCAAATGCGCCTAAAATATCCACATTAATTATTAGAACATGCATAAAATTACATTTGGGCTTCATATTGGCAATATTATGATATTTTTGACATTAACCATCTGACGAGGTTATGGGCCCCCCCACACCCCGAAAATTGAAATTCTAAAAGTGACCCTCGAGTGGGCCAGCCCAATACAAATTCATTCTCTGATATAAACTGGGTTTCCTGTGAAAATTTCAGCCTGATTGACCAACTTTAAGGGGTGTTTTGGGCTGATCTGGCATTTTACCTATCCCTCGCCAACTTCACTCCCTGAACCTGCACTTTGGGCTAGATATGCATTTCTCAAAGAACAAACTATTAAAATTCATTTCAGTGGCGACTCCTGTAGGAAACAATATGGTTTTCAGCCTTGAATCTACCTTAATTTGGAATATATCAGCATTTCCTGATACAGCCAACTGTGGCTGTATTTTCGCCTTCCTGGACCACATATGACACATAAGACACCACTGGTATATCAGATGTAATCCTGAAACCTATGCAATCAGATTTAGTGTGTTGCAAGTAATTTCTGGGCCAAATTTCAGACTTATAGACAAACATTTGGTACTGGTTTGGGCTGATTTACATCTATTTTTGTCTATTTTTACAACAATAAATGGGTGAAATATTTTCTGTTCAGAGATGTAATGTTCCAAATGCGCCTAAAATATCCACATTAATTATTAGAACATGCATAAAATTACATTTGGGCTTCATATTGGCAATATTATGATATTTTTGACATTAACCATCTGAGGAGGTCATGGGCCCCCCCCACACCCCGAAAATTGAACTTCTAAAAGTGACCCTCGAGTGGGCCAGCCCAATACAGATTCATTCTCTGATATAAACTGGGTTTCCTGTGAAAATTTCAGCCTGATTGACCAACTTTAAGGGGTGTTTTGGGCTGATCTGGCATTTTACCTATCCCTCGCCAACTTCACTCCCTGAACCTGCACTTTGGGCTAGATATGCATTTCTCAAAGAACAAACTATTAAAATTCATTTCAGTGGCGACTCCTGTAGGAAACAATATGGTTTTCAGCCTTGAATCTACCTTAATTTGGAATATATCAGCATTTCCTGATACAGCCAACTGTGGCTGTATTTTCGCCTTCCTGGACCACATATGACACATAAGACACCACTGGTATATCAGATGTAATCCTGAAACCTATGCAATCAGATTTAGTGTGTTGCAAGTAATTTCTGGGCCAAATTTCAGACTTATAGACAAACATTTGGTACTGGTTTGGGCTGATTTACATCTATTTTTGTCTATTTTTACAACAATAAATGGGTGAAATATTTTCTGTTCAGAGATGTAATGTTCCAAATGCGCCTAAAATATCCACATTAATTATTAGAACATGCATAAAATTACATTTGGGCTTCATATTGGCAATATTATGATATTTTTGACATCATCTGAGGAGGTTATGGGCCCCCCCACACCCCGAAAATTGAAATTCTAAAAGTGACCCTCGAGTGGGCCAGCCCAATACAAATTCATTCTCTGATATAAACTGGGTTTCCTGTGAAAATTTCAGCCTGATTGACCAACTTTAAGGGGTGTTTTGGGCTGATCTGGCATTTTACCTATCCCTCGCCAACTTCACTCCCTGAACCTGCACTTTGGGCTAGATATGCATTTCTCAAAGAACAAACTATTAAAATTCATTTCAGTGGCGACTCCTGTAGGAAACAATATGGTTTTCAGCCTTGAATCTACCTTAATTTGGAATATATCAGCATTTCCTGATACAGCCATCTGTGGCTGTATTTTCGCCTTCCTGGACCACATATGACACATAAGACACCACTGGTATATCAGATGTAATCCTGAAACCTATGCAATCAGATTTAGTGTGTGGCAAGTAATTTCTGGGCCAAATTTCAGACTTATAGACAAACATTTGGTACTGGTTTGGGCTGATTTACATCTATTTTTGCCTATTTTTACAACAATAAATGGGTGAAATATTTTCTGTTCGGAGATGTAATGTTCCAAATGCGCCTAAAATATCCACATTAATTATTAGAACATGCATAAAATTACATTTGGGCTTCATATTGGCAATATTATGATATTTTTGACATTAACCATCTGAGGGGGTCATGGGCCCCCCCACACCCCGAAAATTGAAATTCTAAAAGTGACCCTCGAGTGGGCCAGCCCAATACAGATTCATTCTCTGATATAAACTGGGTTTCCTGTGAAAATTTCAGCCTGATTGACCAACTTTAAGGGGTGTTTTGGGCTGATCTGGCATTTTACCTATCCCTCGCCAACTTCACTCCCTGAACCTGCACTTTTGGCTAGATATGCATTTCTCAAAGAACAAACTATTAAAATTCATTTCAGTGGCGACTCCTGTAGGAAACAATATGGTTTTCAGCCTTGAATCTACCTTAATTTGGAATATATCAGCATTTCCTGATACAGCCAACTGTGGCTGTATTTTCGCCTTCCTGGACCACATATGACACATAAGACACCACTGGTATATCAGATGTAATCCTGAAACCTATGCAATCAGATTTAGTGTGTGGCAAGTAATTTCTGGGCCAAATTTCAGACTTATAGACAAACATTTGGTACTGGTTTGGGCTGATTTACATCTATTTTTGCCTATTTTTACAACAATAAATGGGTGAAATATTTTCTGTTCGGAGATGTAATGTTCCAAATGCGCCTAAAATATCCACATTAATTATTAGAACATGCATAAAATTACATTTGGGCTTCATATTGGCAATATTATGATATTTTTGACATTAACCATCTGAGGGGGTCATGGGCCCCCCCACACCCCGAAAATTGAAATTCTAAAAGTGACCCTCGAGTGGGCCAGCCCAATACAGATTCATTCTCTGATATAAACTGGGTTTCCTGTGAAAATTTCAGCCTGATTGACCAACTTTAAGGGGTGTTTTGGGCTGATCTGGCATTTTACCTATCCCTCGCCAACTTCACTCCCTGAACCTGCACTTTGGGCTAGATATGCATTTCTCAAAGAACAAACTATTAAAATTCATTTCAGTGGCGACTCCTGTAGGAAACAATATGGTTTTCAGCCTTGAATCTACCTTAATTTGGAATATATCAGCATTTCTTGATACAGCCATCTGTGACTGTATTTTCGCCTTCCTGGACCACATATGACACATAAGACACCACTGGTATATCAGATGTAATCCTGAAACCTATGCAATCAGATTTAGTGTGTGGCAAGTAATTTCTGGGCCAAATTTCAGACTTATAGACAAACATTTGGTACTGGTTTGGGCTGATTTACATCTATTTTTGCCTATTTTTACAACAATAAATGGGTGAAATATTTTCTGTTCGGAGATGTAATGTTCCAAATGCGCCTAAAATATCCACATTAATTATTAGAACATGCATAAAATTACATTTGGGCTTCATATTGGCAATATTATGATATTTTTGACATTAACCATCTGAGGGGGTCATGGGCCCCCCCACACCCCGAAAATTGAAATTCTAAAAGTGACCCTCGAGTGGGCCAGCCCAATACAGATTCATTCTCTGATATAAACTGGGTTTCCTGTGAAAATTTCAGCCTTATTGACCAACTTTAAGGGGTGTTTTGGGCTGATCTGGCATTTTACCTATCCCTCGCCAACTTCACTCCCTGAACCTGCACTTTGGGCTAGATATGCATTTCTCAAAGAACAAACTATTAAAATTCATTTCAGTGGCGACTCCTGTAGGAAACAATATGGTTTTCAGCCTTGAATCTACCTTAATTTGGAATATATCAGCATTTCCTGATACAGCCATCTGTGGCTGTATTTTCGCCTTCCTGGACCACATATGACACATAAGACACCACTGGTATATCAGATGTAATCCTGAAACCTATGCAATCAGATTTAGTGTGTGGCAAGTAATTTCTGGGCCAAATTTCAGATTTATAGACAAACATTTGGTACTGGTTTGGGCTGATTTACATCTATTTTTGCCTATTTTTACAACAATAAATGGGTGAAATATTTTCTGTTCGGAGATGTAATGTTCCAAATGCGCCTAAAATATCCACATTAATTATTAGAACATGCATAAAATTACATTTGGGCTTCATATTGGCAATATTATGATATTTTTGACATTAACCATCTGAGGGGGTCATGGGCCCACCCACACCCCGAAAATTGAAATTCTAAAAGTGACCCTCGAGTGGGCCAGCCCAATACAGATTCATTCTCTGATATAAACTGGGTTTCCTGTGAAAATTTCAGCCTGATTGACCAACTTTAAGGGGTGTTTTGGGCTGATCTGGCATTTTACCTATCCCTCGCCAACTTCACTCCCTGAACCTGCACTTTGGGCTAGATATGCATTTCTCAAAGAACAAACTATTAAAATTCATTTCAGTGGCGACTCCTGTAGGAAACAATATGGTTTTCAGCCTTGAATCTACCTTAATTTGGAATATATCAGCATTTCCTGATACAGCCATCTGTGGCTGTATTTTCGCCTTCCTGGACCACATATGACACATAAGACACCACTGGTATATCAGATGTAATCCTGAAACCTATGCAATCAGATTTAGTGTGTGGCAAGTAATTTCTGGGCCAAATTTCAGACTTATAGACAAACATTTGGTACTGGTTTGGGCTGATTTACATCTATTTTTGCCTATTTTTACAACAATAAATGGGTGAAATATTTTCTGTTCGGAGATGTAATGTTCCAAATGCGCCTAAAATATCCACATTAATTATTAGAACATGCATATAATTACATTTGGGCTTCATATTGGCAATATTATGATATTTTTGACATTAACCATCTGAGGGGGTCATGGGCCCCCCCACACCCCGAAAATTGAAATTCTAAAAGTGACCCTCGAGTGGGCCAGCCCAATACAGATTCATTCTCTGATATAAACTGGGTTTCCTGTGAAAATTTCAGCCTGATTGACCAACTTTAAGGGGTGTTTTGGGCTGATCTGGCATTTTACCTATCCCTCGCCAACTTCACTCCCTGAACCTGCACTTTGGGCTAGATATGCATTTCTCAAAGAACAAACTATTAAAATTCATTTCAGTGGCGACTCCTGTAGGAAACAATATGGTTTTCAGCCTTGAATCTACCTTAATTTGGAATATATCAGCATTTCCTGATACAGCCATCTGTGGCTGTATTTTCGCCTTCCTGGACCACATATGACACATAAGACACCACTGGTATATCAGATGTAATCCTGAAACCTATGCAATCAGATTTAGTGTGTGGCAAGTAATTTCTGGGCCAAATTTCAGACTTATAGACAAACATTTGGTACTGGTTTGGGCTGATTTACATCTATTTTTGCCTATTTTTACAACAATAAATGGGTGAAATATTTTCTGTTCGGAGATGTAATGTTCCAAATGCGCCTAAAATATCCACATTAATTATTAGAACATGCATAAAATTACATTTGGGCTTCATATTGGCAATATTATGATATTTTTGACATTAACCATCTGACGAGGTTATGGGCCCCCCCACACCCCGAAAATTGAAATTCTAAAAGTGACCCTCGAGTGGGCCAGCCCAATACAAATTCATTCTCTGATATAAACTGGGTTTCCTGTGAAAATTTCAGCCTGATTGACCAACTTTAAGGGGTGTTTTGGGCTGATCTGGCATTTTACCTATCCCTCGCCAACTTCACTCCCTGAACCTGCACTTTGGGCTAGATATGCATTTCTCAAAGAACAAACTATTAAAATTCATTTCAGTGGCGACTCCTGTAGGAAACAATATGGTTTTCAGCCTTGAATCTACCTTAATTTGGAATATATCAGCATTTCCTGATACAGCCAACTGTGGCTGTATTTTCGCCTTCCTGGACCACATATGACACATAAGACACCACTGGTATATCAGATGTAATCCTGAAACCTATGCAATCAGATTTAGTGTGTTGCAAGTAATTTCTGGGCCAAATTTCAGACTTATAGACAAACATTTGGTACTGGTTTGGGCTGATTTACATCTATTTTTGTCTATTTTTACAACAATAAATGGGTGAAATATTTTCTGTTCAGAGATGTAATGTTCCAAATGCGCCTAAAATATCCACATTAATTATTAGAACATGCATAAAATTACATTTGGGCTTCATATTGGCAATATTATGATATTTTTGACATTAACCATCTGAGGAGGTCATGGGCCCCCCCCACACCCCGAAAATTGAACTTCTAAAAGTGACCCTCGAGTGGGCCAGCCCAATACAGATTCATTCTCTGATATAAACTGGGTTTCCTGTGAAAATTTCAGCCTGATTGACCAACTTTAAGGGGTGTTTTGGGCTGATCTGGCATTTTACCTATCCCTCGCCAACTTCACTCCCTGAACCTGCACTTTGGGCTAGATATGCATTTCTCAAAGAACAAACTATTAAAATTCATTTCAGTGGCGACTCCTGTAGGAAACAATATGGTTTTCAGCCTTGAATCTACCTTAATTTGGAATATATCAGCATTTCCTGATACAGCCAACTGTGGCTGTATTTTCGCCTTCCTGGACCACATATGACACATAAGACACCACTGGTATATCAGATGTAATCCTGAAACCTATGCAATCAGATTTAGTGTGTTGCAAGTAATTTCTGGGCCAAATTTCAGACTTATAGACAAACATTTGGTACTGGTTTGGGCTGATTTACATCTATTTTTGTCTATTTTTACAACAATAAATGGGTGAAATATTTTCTGTTCAGAGATGTAATGTTCCAAATGCGCCTAAAATATCCACATTAATTATTAGAACATGCATAAAATTACATTTGGGCTTCATATTGGCAATATTATGATATTTTTGACATCATCTGAGGAGGTTATGGGCCCCCCCACACCCCGAAAATTGAAATTCTAAAAGTGACCCTCGAGTGGGCCAGCCCAATACAAATTCATTCTCTGATATAAACTGGGTTTCCTGTGAAAATTTCAGCCTGATTGACCAACTTTAAGGGGTGTTTTGGGCTGATCTGGCATTTTACCTATCCCTCGCCAACTTCACTCCCTGAACCTGCACTTTGGGCTAGATATGCATTTCTCAAAGAACAAACTATTAAAATTCATTTCAGTGGCGACTCCTGTAGGAAACAATATGGTTTTCAGCCTTGAATCTACCTTAATTTGGAATATATCAGCATTTCCTGATACAGCCATCTGTGGCTGTATTTTCGCCTTCCTGGACCACATATGACACATAAGACACCACTGGTATATCAGATGTAATCCTGAAACCTATGCAATCAGATTTAGTGTGTTGCAAGTAATTTCTGGGCCAAATTTCAGACTTATAGACAAACATTTGGTACTGGTTTGGGCTGATTTACATCTATTTTTACAACAATAAATGGGTGAAATATTTTCTGTTCAGAGATGTAATGTTCCAAATGCGCCTAAAATATCCACATTAATTATTAGAACATGCATAAAATTACATTTGGGCTTCATATTGGCAATATTATGATATTTTTGACATTAACCATCTGAGGAGGTCATGGGACCCCCCCCCCACACCCCGAAAATTGAACTTCTAAAAGTGACCCTCGAGTGGGCCAGCCCAATACAGATTCATTCTCTGATATAAACTGGGTTTCCTGTGAAAATTTCAGCCTGATTGACCAACTTTAAGGGGTGTTTTGGGCTGATCTGGCATTTTACCTATCCCTCGCCAACTTCACTCCCTGAACCTGCACTTTGGGCTAGATATGCATTTCTCAAAGAACAAACTATTAAAATTCATTTCAGTGGCGACTCCTGTAGGAAACAATATGGTTTTCAGCCTTGAATCTACCTTAATTTGGAATATATCAGCATTTCCTGATACAGCCAACTGTGGCTGTATTTTCGCCTTCCTGGACCACATATGACACATAAGACACCACTGGTATATCAGATGTAATCCTGAAACCTATGCAATCAGATTTAGTGTGTTGCAAGTAATTTCTGGGCCAAATTTCAGACTTATAGACAAACATTTGGTACTGGTTTGGGCTGATTTACATCTATTTTTGTCTATTTTTACAACAATAAATGGGTGAAATATTTTCTGTTCAGAGATGTAATGTTCCAAATGCGCCTAAAATATCCACATTAATTATTAGAACATGCATAAAATTACATTTGGGCTTCATATTGGCAATATTATGATATTTTTGACATTAACCATCTGAGGAGGTCATGGGCCCCCCCCCCACACCCCGAAAATTGAACTTCTAAAAGTGACCCTCGAGTGGGCCAGCCCAATACAGATTCATTCTCTGATATAAACTGGGTTTCCTGTGAAAATTTCAGCCTGATTGACCAACTTTAAGGGGTGTTTTGGGCTGATCTGGCATTTTACCTATCCCTCGCCAACTTCACTCCCTGAACCTGCACTTTGGGCTAGATATGCATTTCTCAAAGAACAAACTATTAAAATTCATTTCAGTGGCGACTCCTGTAGGAAACAATATGGTTTTCAGCCTTGAATCTACCTTAATTTGGAATATATCAGCATTTCCTGATACAGCCAACTGTGGCTGTATTTTCGCCTTCCTGGACCACATATGACACATAAGACACCACTGGTATATCAGATGTAATCCTGAAACCTATGCAATCAGATTTAGTGTGTTGCAAGTAATTTCTGGGCCAAATTTCAGACTTATAGACAAACATTTGGTACTGGTTTGGGCTGATTTACATCTATTTTTGTTTATTTTTACAACAATAAATGGGTGAAATATTTTCTGTTCAGAGATGTAATGTTCCAAATGCGCCTAAAATATCCACATTAATTATTAGAACATGCATAAAATTACATTTGGGCTTCATATTGGCAATATTATGATATTTTTGACATTAACCATCTGAGGAGGTCATCGGCTCCCCCACACCCCGAAAATTGAAATTCTAAAAGTGACCCTCGAGTGGGCCAGCCCAATACAGATTCATTCTCTGATATAAACTGGGTTTCCTGTGAAAATTTCAGCCTGATTGACCAACTTTAAGGAGTGTTTTGGGCTGATCTGGCATTTTACCTATCCCTCGCCAACTTCACTCCCTGAACCTGCACTTTGGGCTAGATATGCATTTCTCAAAGAACAAACTATTAAAATTCATTTCAGTGGCGACTCCTGTAGGAAACAATATGGTTTTCAGCCTTGAATCTACCTTAATTTGGAATATATCAGCATTTCCTGATACAGCCAACTGTGGCTGTATTTTCGCCTTCCTGGACCACATATGACACATAAGACACCACTGGTATATCAGATGTAATCCTGAAACCTATGCAATCAGATTTAGTGTGTTGCAAGTAATTTCTGGGCCAAATTTCAGACTTATAGACAAACATTTGGTACTGGTTTGGGCTGATTTACATCTATTTTTGTCTATTTTTACAACAATAAATGGGTGAAATATTTTCTGTTCAGAGATGTAATGTTCCAAATGCGCCTAAAATATCCACATTAATTATTAGAACATGCATAAAATTACATTTGGGCTTCATATTGGCAATATTATGATATTTTTGACATTAACCATCTGAGGGGGTCATGGCCCCCCCACACCCCAAAAATTGAAATTCTAAAAGTGACCCTCGAGTGGGCCAGCCCAATACAGATTCATTCTCTGATATAAACTGGGTTTCCTGTGAAAATTTCAGCCTGATTGACCAACTTTAAGGGGTGTTTTGGGCTGATCTGGCATTTTACCTATCCCTCGCCAACTTCACTCCCTGAACCTGCACTTTGGGCTAGATATGCATTTCTCAAAGAACAAACTATTAAAATTCATTTCAGTGGCGACTCCTGTAGGAAACAATATGGTTTTCAGCCTTGAATCTACCTTAATTTGGAATATATCAGCATTTCCTGATACAGCCAACTGTGGCTGTATTTTCGCCTTCCTGGACCACATATGACACATAAGACACCACTGGTATATCAGATGTAATCCTGAAACCTATGCAATCAGATTTAGTGTATGGCAAGTAATTTCTGGGCCAAATTTTAGACTTATAGACAAACATTTGGTACTGGTTTGGGCTGATTTACATCTATTTTTGCCTATTTTTACAACAATAAATGGGTGAAATATTTTCTGTTCGGAGATGTAATGTTCCAAATGCGCCTAAAATATCCACATTAATTATTAGAACATGCATAAAATTACATTTGGGCTTCATATTGGCAATATTATGATATTTTTGACATTAACCATCTGAGGGCGTCATGGGCCCCCCCACACCCCGAAAATTGAAATTCTAAAAGTGACCCTCGAGTGGGCCAGCCCAATACAGATTCATTCTCTGATATAAACTGGGTTTCCTGTGAAAATTTCTGCCTGATTGACCAACTTTAAGGGGTGTTTTGGGCTGATCTGGCATTTTACCTATCCCTCGCCAACTTCACTCCCTGAACCTGCACTTTGGGCTAGATATGCATTTCTCAAAGAACAAACTATTAAAATTCATTTCAGTGGCGACTCCTGTAGGAAACAATATGGTTTTCAGGCTTGAATCTACCTTAATTTGGAATATATCAGCATTTCCTGATACAGCCATCTGTGGCTGTATTTTCGCCTTCCTGGACCACATATGACACATAAGACACCACTGGTATATCAGATGTAATCCTGAAACCTATGCAATCAGATTTAGTGTGTGGCAAGTAATTTCTGGGCCAAATTTCAGACTTATAGACAAACATTTGGTACTGGTTTGGGCTGATTTACATCTATTTTTGTCTATTTTTACAACAATAAATGGGTGAAATATTTTCTGTTCAGAGATGTAATGTTCCAAATGCGCCTAAAATATCCACATTAATTATTAGAACATGCATAAAATTACATTTGGGCTTCATATTGGCAATATTATGATATTTTTGACATTAACCATCTGAGGAGGTCATCGGCTCCCCCACACCCCGAAAATTGAAATTCTAAAAGTGACCCTCGAGTGGGCCAGCCAAATACAGATTCATTCTCTGATATAAACTGGGTTTCCTGTGAAAATTTCAGCCTGATTGACCAACTTTAAGGAGTGTTTTGGGCTGATCTGGCATTTTACCTATCCCTCGCCAACTTCACTCCCTGAACCTGCACTTTGGGCTAGATATGCATTTCTCAAAGAACAAACTATTAAAATTCATTTCAGTGGCGACTCCTGTAGGAAACAATATGGTTTTCAGCCTTGAATCTACCTTAATTTGGAATATATCAGCATTTCCTGATACAGCCAACTGTGGCTGTATTTTCGCCTTCCTGGACCACATATGACACATAAGACACCACTGGTATATCAGATGTAATCCTGAAACCTATGCAATCAGATTTAGTGTGTTGCAAGTAATTTCTGGGCCAAATTTCAGACTTATAGACAAACATTTGGTACTGGTTTGGGCTGATTTACATCTATTTTTGTCTATTTTTACAACAATAAATGGGTGAAATATTTTCTGTTCAGAGATGTAATGTTCCAAATGCGCCTAAAATATCCACATTAATTATTAGAACATGCATAAAATTACATTTGGGCTTCATATTGGCAATATTATGATATTTTTGACATTAACCATCTGAGGAGGTCATGGGCCCCCCCACACCCCGAAAATTGAAATTCTAAAAGTGACCCTCGAGTGGGCCAGCCCAATACAGATTCATTCTCTGATATAAACTGGGTTTCCTGTGAAAATTTCAGCCTGATTGACCAACTTTAAGGGGTGTTTTGGGCTGATCTGGCATTTTACCTATCCCTCGCCAACTTCACTCCCTGAACCTGCACTTTGGGCTAGATATGCATTTCTCAAAGAACAAACTATTAAAATTCATTTCAGTGACGACTCCTGTAGGAAACAATATGGTTTTCAGCCTTGAATCTACCTTAATTTGGAATATATCAGCATTTCCTGATACAGCCAACTGTGGCTGTATTTTCGCCTTCCTGGACCACATATGACACATAAGACACCACTGGTATATCAGATGTAATCCTGAAACCTATGCAATCAGATTTAGTGTGTTGCAAGTAATTTCTGGGCCAAATTTCAGATTTATAGACAAACATTTGGTACTGGTTTGGGCTGATTTACATCTATTTTTGTCTATTTTTACAACAATAAATGGGTGAAATATTTTCTGTTCAGAGATGTAATGTTCCAAATGCGCCTAAAATATCCACATTAATTATTAGAACATGCATAAAATTACATTTTGGCTTCACATTGGCAATAT
Organism: Sabellastarte sp. h YS-2021; assembly: GCA_964017235.1. Classification (NCBI taxonomy): domain Eukaryota; kingdom Metazoa; phylum Annelida; class Polychaeta; order Sabellida; family Sabellidae; genus Sabellastarte; species Sabellastarte sp. h YS-2021. Next base: position 70,219,387 of record OZ024938.1, read on the forward strand.
TATGATATTTTTGACATTAACCATCTGAGGAGGTCATGGGCCCCCCACACCCCGAAAATTGAACTTCTAAAAGTGACCCTCGAGTGGGCCAGCCCAATACAGATTCATTCTCTGATATAAACTGGGTTTCCTGTGAAAATTTCAGCCTGATTGACCAACTTTAAGGGGTGTTTTGGGCTGATCTGGCATTTTACCTATCCCTCGCCAACTTCACTCCCTGAACCTGCACTTTGGGCTAGATATGCATTTCTCAAAGAACAAACTATTAAAATTCATTTCAGTGGCGACTCCTGTAGGAAACAATATGGTTTTCAGCCTTGAATCTACCTTAATTTGGAATATATCAGCATTTCCTGATACAGCCAACTGTGGCTGTATTTTCGCCTTCCTGGACCACATATGACACATAAGACACCTCTGGTATATCAGATGTAATCCTGAAACCTATGCAATCAGATTTAGTGTGTTGCAAGTAATTTCTGGGCCAAATTTCAGACTTATAGACAAACATTTGGTACTGGTTTGGGCTGATTTACATCTATTTTTGTCTATTTTTACAACAATAAATGGGTGAAATATTTTCTGTTCAGAGATGTAATGTTCCAAATGCGCCTAAAATATCCACATTAATTATTAGAACATGCATAAAATTACATTTGGGCTTCATATTGGCAATATTATGATATTTTTGACATTAACCATCTGAGGAGGTTATGGGCCTCCCCACACACCGAAAATTGAAATTCTAAACGTGACCCTCGAGTGGGCCAGCCCAATACAGATTCATTCTCTGATATAAACTGGGTTTCCTGTGAAAATTTCAGCCTGATTGACCAACTTTAAGGGGTGTTTTGGGCTGATCTGGCATTTTACCTATCCCTCGCCAACTTCACTCCCTGAACCTGCACTTTGGGCTAGATATGCATTTCTCAAAGAACAAACTATTAAAATTCATTTCAGTGGCGACTCCTGTAGGAAACAATATGGTTTTCAGCCTTGAATCTACCTTAATTTGGAATATATCAGCATTTCCTGATACAGCCAACTGTGGCTGTATTTTCGCCTTCCTGGACCACATATGACACATAAGACACCACTGGTATATCATATGTAATCCTGAAACCTATGCAATCAGATTTAGTGTGTTGCAAGTAATTTCTGGGCCAAATTTCAGACTTATAGACAAACATTTGGTACTGGTTTGGGCTGATTTACATCTATTTTTGCCTATTTTTACAACAATAAATGGGTGAAATATTTTCTGTTCAGAGATGTAATGTTCCAAATGCGCCTAAAATATCCACATTAATTATTAGAACATGCATAAAATTACATTTGGGCTTCATATTGGCAATATTATGATATTTTTGACATTAACCATCTGAGGAGGTCATGGGCCCCCCACACCCCGAAAATTGAAATTCTAAAAGTGACCCTCGAGTGGGCCAGCCCAATACAGATTCATTCTCTGATATAAACTGGGTTTCCTGTGAAAATTTCAGCCTGATTGACCAACTTTAAGGGGTGTTTTGGGCTGATCTGGCATTTTACCTATCCCTCGCCAACTTCACTCCCTGAACCTGCACTTTGGGCTAGATATGCATTTCTCAAAGAACAAACTATTAAAATTCATTTCAGTGGCGACTCTTGTAGGAAACAATATGGTTTTCAGCCTTGAATCTACCTTAATTTGGAATATATCAGCATTTCCTGATACAGCCAACTGTGGCTGTATTTTCGCCTTCCTGGACCACATATGACACATAAGACACCACTGGTATATCAGATGTAATCCTGAAACCTATGCAATCAGATTTAGTGTGTGGCAAGTAATTTCTGGGCCAAATTTCAGACTTATAGACAAACATTTGGTACTGGTTTGGGCTGATTTACATCTATTTTTGTCTATTTTTACAACAATAAATGGGTGAAATATTTTCTGTTCAGAGATGTAATGTTCCAAATGCGCCTAAAATATCCACATTAATTATTAGAACATGCATAAAATTACATTTCGGCTTCATATTGGCAATATTATGATATTTTTGACATTAACCATCTGAGGAGGTCATGGGCCCCCCACACCCCGAAACTTGAAATTCTAAAAGTGACCCTCGAGTGGGCCAGCCCAATACAGATTCATTCTCTGATATAAACTGGGTTTCCTGTGAAAATTTCAGCCTGATTGACCAACTTTAAGGGGTGTTTTGGGCTAATCTGGCATTTTACCTATTCCTCGCCAACTTCACTCCCTGAACCTGCACTTTGGGCTAGATATGCATTTCTCAAAGAACAAACTATTAAAACTCATTTCAGTGGCGACTCCTGTAGGAAACAATATGGTTTTCAGCCTTGAATCTACCTTAATTTGGAATATATCAGCATTTCCTGATACAGCCATCTGTGGCTGTATTTTCGCCTTCCTGGACCACATATGACACATAAGACACCACTGGTATATCAGATGTAATCCTGAAACCTATGCAATCAGATTTAGTGTGTTGCAAGTAATTTCTGGGCCAAATTTCAGACTTATAGACAAACATTTGGTACTGGTTTGGGCTGATTTACATCTATTTTTGTCTATTTTTACAACAATAAATGGGTGAAATATTTTCTGTTGAGAGATGTAATGTTCCAAATGCGCCTAAAATATCCACATTAATTATTAGAACATGCATAAAATTACATTTGGGCTTCATATTGGCAATATTATGATATTTTTTGACATTAACCATCTGAGGAGGTCATGGGCCCCCCACACCCCGAAAATTGAAATTCTAAAAGTGACCCTCGAGTGGGCCAGCCCAATACAAATTCATTCTCTGATATAAACTGGGTTTCCTGTGAAAATTTCTGCCTGATTGACCAACTTTAAGGGGTGTTTTGGGCTGATCTGGCATTTTACCTATCCCTCGCCAACTTCACTCTCTGAACCTGCACTTTGGGCTAGATATGCATTTCTCAAAGAACAAACTATTAAAATTCATTTCAGTGGCGACTCCTGTAGGAAACAATATGGTTTTCAGCCTTGAATCTACCTTAATTTGGAATATATCAGCATTTCCTGATACAGCCAACTGTGGCTGTATTTTCGCCTTCCTGGACCACATATGACACATAAGACACCACTGGTATATCAGATGTAATCCTGAAACCTATGCAATCAGATTTAGTGTGTGGCAAGTAATTTCTGGGCCAAATTTCAGACTTATAGACAAACATTTGGTACTGGTTTGGGCTGATTTACATCTATTTTTGCCTATTTTTACAACAATAAATGGGTGAAATATTTTCTGTTCAGAGATGTAATGTTCCAAATGCGCCTAAAATATCCACATTAATTATTAGAACATGCATAAAATTACATTTGGGCTTCATATTGGCAATATTATGATATTTTTGACATTAACCATCTGAGGAGGTCATGGGCCCCCCACACCCCGAAAATTGAAATTCTAAAAGTGACCCTCGAGTGGGCCAGCCCAATACAAATTCATTCTCTGATATAAACTGGGTTTTCTGTGAAAATTTCAGCCTGATTGACCAACTTTAAGGGGTGTTATGGGCTGATCTGGCATTTTACCTATCCCTCACCAACTTCACTCCCTGAACCTGCACTTTGGGCTAGATATGCATTTCTCAAAGAACAAACTATTACAACTCATTTCAGTGGCGACTCCTGTAGGAAACAATATGGTTTTCAGCCTTGAATCTACCTTAATTTGGAATATATCAGCATTTCCTGATACAGCCATCTGTGGCTGTATTTTAGCCTTCCTGGACCACATATGACACATAAGACACCACTGGTATATCAGATGTAATCCTGAAACCTATGCAATCAGATTTAGTGTGTTGCAAGTAATTTCTGGGCCAAATTTCAGACTTATAGACAAACATTTGGTACTTGTTTGGGCTGATTTACATCTATTTTTGTCTATTTTTACAACAATAAATGGGTGAAATATTTTCTGTTCAGAGATGTAATGTTCCAAATGCGCCTAAAATATCCACATTAATTATTAGAATATGCATAAAATTACATTTGGGCTTCATATTGGCAATATTATGATATTTTTGACATTACCCATCTGAGGAGGTCATGGGCCCCCCACACCCCGAAAATTGAAATTCTAAAAGTGACCCTCGAGTGGGCCAGCCCAATACAAATTCATTCTCTGATATAAACTGGGTTTCCTGTGAAAATTTCAGCCTGATTGACCAACTTTAAGGGGTGTTTTGGGCTGATCTGGCATTTTACCTATCCCTCGCCAACTTCACTCCCTGAACCTGCACTTTGGGCTAGATGGGCATTTCTCAAAGAACAAACTATTAAAATTCATTTGAGTGGCGACTACTGTAGGAAACAATATGGTTTTCAGCCTTGAATCTACCTTAATTTGGAATATATCAACATTTCCTGATACAGCCATCTGTGGCTGTATTTTCGCCTTCCTGGACCACATATGACACATAAGACACCACTGGTATATCAGATGTAATCCTGAAACCTATGCAATCAGATTTAGTGTGTGGCAAGTAATTTCTGGGCCAAATTTCAGACTTATAGACAAACATTTGGTACTGGTTTGGGCTGATTTACATCTATTTTTGCCTATTTTTACAACAATAAATGGGTGAAATATTTTCTGTTCAGAGATGTAATGTTCCAAATGCGCCTAAAATATCCACATTAATTATTAGAACATGCATAAAATTACATTTGGGCTTCATATTGGCAATATTATGATATTTTTGACATTAACCATCTGAGGAGGTTATGGGCCCCCCCCACACCCCGAAAATTGAAATTCTAAAAGTGACCCTCGAGTGGGCCAGCCCAATACAAATTCATTCTCTGATATAAACTGGGTTTCCTGTGAAAATTTCAGCCTGATTGACCAACTTTAAGGGGTGTTTTGGGCTGATCTGGCATTTTACCTATCCCTCGCCAACTTCACTCCCTGAACCTGCACTTTGGGCTAGATATGCATTTCTCAAAGAACAAACTATTAAAATTCATTTCAGTGGCGACTCCTGTAGGAAACAATATGGTTTTCAGCCTTGAATCTACCTTAATTTGGAATATATCAGCATTTCCTGATACAGCCAACTGTGGCTGTATTTTCGCCTTCCTGGACCACATATGACACATAAGACACCACTGGTATATCAGATGTAATCCTGAAACCTATGCAATCAGATTTAGTGTGTTGCAAGTAATTTCTGGGCCAAATTTCAGACTTATAGACAAACATTTGGTACTGGTTTGGGCTGATTTACATCTATTTTTGTCTATTTTTACAACAATAAATGGGTGAAATATTTTCTGTTCAGAGATGTAATGTTCCAAATGCGCCTAAAATATCCACATTAATTATTAGAACATGCATAAAATTACATTTGGGCTTCATATTGGCAATATTATGATATTTTTGACATTAACCATCTGAGGAGGTCATGGGCCCCCCCACACCCCGAAAATTGAACTTCTAAAAGTGACCCTCGAGTGGGCCAGCCCAATACAGATTCATTCTCTGATATAAACTGGGTTTCCTGTGAAAATTTCAGCCTGATTGACCAACTTTAAGGGGTGTTTTGGGCTGATCTGGCATTTTACCTATCCCTCACCAACTTCACTCCCTGAACCTGCACTTTGGGCTAGATATGCATTTCTCAAAGAACAAACTATTAAAACTCATTTCAGTGGCGACTCCTGTAGGAAACAATATGGTTTTCAGCCTTGAATCTACCTTAATTTGGAATATATCAGCATTTCCTGATACAGCCATCTGTGGCTGTATTTTCGCCTTCCTGGACCACATATGACACATAAGACACCACTGGTATATCAGATGTAATCCTGAAACCTATGCAATCAGATTTAGTGTGTTGCAAGTAATTTCTGGGCCAAATTTCAGACTTATAGACAAACATTTGGTACTGGTTTGGGCTGATTTACATCTATTTTTGTCTATTTTTACAACAATAAATGGGTGAAATATTTTCTGTTGAGAGATGTAATGTTCCAAATGCGCCTAAAATATCCACATTAATTATTAGAACATGCATAAAATTACATTTGGGCTTCATATTGGCAATATTATGATATTTTTTGACATTAACCATCTGAGGAGGTCATGGGCCCCCCACACCCCGAAAATTGAAATTCTAAAAGTGACCCTCGAGTGGGCCAGCCCAATACAAATTCATTCTCTGATATAAACTGGGTTTCCTGTGAAAATTTCAGCCTGATTGACCAACTTTAAGGGGTGTTTTGGGCTGATCTGGCATTTTACCTATCCCTCGCCAACTTCACTCCCTGAACCTGCACTTTGGGCTAGATGGGCATTTCTCAAAGAACAAACTATTAAAATTCATTTGAGTGGCGACTACTGTAGGAAACAATATGGTTTTCAGCCTTGAATCTACCTTAATTTGGAATATATCAACATTTCCTGATACAGCCATCTGTGGCTGTATTTTCGCCTTCCTGGACCACATATGACACATAAGACACCACTGGTATATCAGATGTAATCCTGAAACCTATGCAATCAGATTTAGTGTGTGGCAAGTAATTTCTGGGCCAAATTTCAGACTTATAGACAAACATTTGGTACTGGTTTGGGCTGATTTACATCTATTTTTGCCTATTTTTACAACAATAAATGGGTGAAATATTTTCTGTTCAGAGATGTAATGTTCCAAATGCGCCTAAAATATCCACATTAATTATTAGAACATGCATAAAATTACATTTGGGCTTCATATTGGCAATATTATGATATTTTTGACATTAACCATCTGAGGAGGTTATGGGCCCCCCCCACACCCCGAAAATTGAAATTCTAAAAGTGACCCTCGAGTGGGCCAGCCCAATACAAATTCATTCTCTGATATAAACTGGGTTTCCTGTGAAAATTTCAGCCTGATTGACCAACTTTAAGGGGTGTTTTGGGCTGATCTGGCATTTTACCTATCCCTCGCCAACTTCACTCCCTGAACCTGCACTTTGGGCTAGATATGCATTTCTCAAAGAACAAACTATTAAAATTCATTTCAGTGGCGACTCCTGTAGGAAACAATATGGTTTTCAGCCTTGAATCTACCTTAATTTGGAATATATCAGCATTTCCTGATACAGCCAACTGTGGCTGTATTTTCGCCTTCCTGGACCACATATGACACATAAGACACCACTGGTATATCAGATGTAATCCTGAAACCTATGCAATCAGATTTAGTGTGTTGCAAGTAATTTCTGGGCCAAATTTCAGACTTATAGACAAACATTTGGTACTGGTTTGGGCTGATTTACATCTATTTTTGTCTATTTTTACAACAATAAATGGGTGAAATATTTTCTGTTCAGAGATGTAATGTTCCAAATGCGCCTAAAATATCCACATTAATTATTAGAACATGCATAAAATTACATTTGGGCTTCATATTGGCAATATTATGATATTTTTGACATTAACCATCTGAGGAGGTCATGGGCCCCCCCACACCCCGAAAATTGAACTTCTAAAAGTGACCCTCGAGTGGGCCAGCCCAATACAGATTCATTCTCTGATATAAACTGGGTTTCCTGTGAAAATTTCAGCCTGATTGACCAACTTTAAGGGGTGTTTTGGGCTGATCTGGCATTTTACCTATCTCTCACCAACTTCACTCCCTGAACCTGCACTTTGGGCTAGATATGCATTTCTCAAAGAACAAACTATTAAAACTCATTTCAGTGGCGACTCCTGTAGGAAACAATATGGTTTTCAGCCTTGAATCTACCTTAATTTGGAATATATCAGCATTTCCTGATACAGCCATCTGTGGCTGTATTTTCGCCTTCCTGGACCACATATGACACATAAGACACCACTGGTATATCAGATGTAATCCTGAAACCTATGCAATCAGATTTAGTGTGTTGCAAGTAATTTCTGGGCCAAATTTCAGACTTATAGACAAACATTTGGTACTGGTTTGGGCTGATTTACATCTATTTTTGTCTATTTTTACAACAATAAATGGGTGAAATATTTTCTGTTCAGAGATGTAATGTTCCAAATGCGCCTAAAATATCCACATTAATTATTAGAACATGCATAAAATTACATTTGGGCTTCATATTGGCAATATTATGATATTTTTGACATTAACCATCTGAGGAGGTCATGGGCCCCCCACACCCCGAAAATTGAAATTCTAAAAGTGACCCTCGAGTGGGCCAGCCCAATACAAATTCATTCTCTGATATAAACTGGGTTTTCTGTGAAAATTTCAGCCTGATTGACCAACTTTAAGGGGTGTTATGGGCTGATCTGGCATTTTACCTATCCCTCACCAACTTCACTCCCTGAACCTGCACTTTGGGCTAGATATGCATTTCTCAAAGAACAAACTATTACAACTCATTTCAGTGGCGACTCCTGTAGGAAACAATATGGTTTTCAGCCTTGAATCTACCTTAATTTGGAATATATCAGCATTTCCTGATACAGCCATCTGTGGCTGTATTTTAGCCTTCCTGGACCACATATGACACATAAGACACCACTGGTATATCAGATGTAATCCTGAAACCTATGCAATCAGATTTAGTGTGTTGCAAGTAATTTCTGGGCCAAATTTCAGACTTATAGACAAACATTTGGTACTTGTTTGGGCTGATTTACATCTATTTTTGTCTATTTTTACAACAATAAATGGGTGAAATATTTTCTGTTCAGAGATGTAATGTTCCAAATGCGCCTAAAATATCCACATTAATTATTAGAATATGCATAAAATTACATTTGGGCTTCATATTGGCAATATTATGATATTTTTGACATTACCCATCTGAGGAGGTCATGGGCCCCCCACACCCCGAAAATTGAAATTCTAAAAGTGACCCTCGAGTGGGCCAGCCCAATACAAATTCATTCTCAGATATAAACTGGGTTTCCTGTGAAAATTTCAGCCTGATTGACCAACTTTAAGGGGTGTTTTGGGCTGATCTGGCATTTTACCTATCCCTCGCCAACTTCACTCCCTGAACCTGCACTTTGGGCTAGATGGGCATTTCTCAAAGAACAAACTATTAAAATTCATTTGAGTGGCGACTACTGTAGGAAACAATATGGTTTTCAGCCTTGAATCTACCTTAATTTGGAATATATCAACATTTCCTGATACAGCCATCTGTGGCTGTATTTTCGCCTTCCTGGACCACATATGACACATAAGACACCACTGGTATATCAGATGTAATCCTGAAACCTATGCAATCAGATTTAGTGTGTGGCAAGTAATTTCTGGGCCAAATTTCAGACTTATAGACAAACATTTGGTACTGGTTTGGGCTGATTTACATCTATTTTTGCCTATTTTTACAACAATAAATGGGTGAAATATTTTCTGTTCAGAGATGTAATGTTCCAAATGCGCCTAAAATATCCACATTAATTATTAGAACATGCATAAAATTACATTTGGGCTTCATATTGGCAATATTATGATATTTTTGACATTAACCATCTGAGGAGGTTATGGGCCCCCCCTACACCCCGAAAATTGAAATTCTAAAAGTGACCCTCGAGTGGGCCAGCCCAATACAAATTCATTCTCTGATATAAACTGGGTTTCCTGTGAAAATTTCAGCCTGATTGACCAACTTTAAGGGGTGTTTTGGGCTGATCTGGCATTTTACCTATCTCTCACCAACTTCACTCCCTGAACCTGCACTTTGGGCTAGATATGCATTTCTCAAAGAACAAACTATTAAAACTCATTTCAGTGGCGACTCCTGTAGGAAACAATATGGTTTTCAGCCTTGAATCTACCTTAATTTGGAATATATCAGCATTTCCTGATACAGCCATCTGTGGCTGTATTTTCGCCTTCCTGGACCACATATGACACATAAGACACCACTGGTATATCAGATGTAATCCTGAAACCTATGCAATCAGATTTAGTGTGTTGCAAGTAATTTCTGGGCCAAATTTCAGACTTATAGACAAACATTTGGTACTGGTTTGGGCTGATTTACATCTATTTTTGTCTATTTTTACAACAATAAATGGGTGAAATATTTTCTGTTCAGAGATGTAATGTTCCAAATGCGCCTAAAATATCCACATTAATTATTAGAACATGCATAAAATTACATTTGGGCTTCATATTGGCAATATTATGATATTTTTGACATTAACCATCTGAGGAGGTCATGGGCCCCCCACACCCCGAAAATTGAAATTCTAAAAGTGACCCTCGAGTGGGCCAGCCCAATACAAATTCATTCTCTGATATAAACTGGGTTTTCTGTGAAAATTTCAGCCTGATTGACCAACTTTAAGGGGTGTTATGGGCTGATCTGGCATTTTACCTATCCCTCACCAACTTCACTCCCTGAACCTGCACTTTGGGCTAGATATGCATTTCTCAAAGAACAAACTATTACAACTCATTTCAGTGGCGACTCCTGTAGGAAACAATATGGTTTTCAGCCTTGAATCTACCTTAATTTGGAATATATCAGCATTTCCTGATACAGCCATCTGTGGCTGTATTTTAGCCTTCCTGGACCACATATGACACATAAGACACCACTGGTATATCAGATGTAATCCTGAAACCTATGCAATCAGATTTAGTGTGTTGCAAGTAATTTCTGGGCCAAATTTCAGACTTATAGACAAACATTTGGTACTTGTTTGGGCTGATTTACATCTATTTTTGTCTATTTTTACAACAATAAATGGGTGAAATATTTTCTGTTCAGAGATGTAATGTTCCAAATGCGCCTAAAATATCCACATTAATTATTAGAATATGCATAAAATTACATTTGGGCTTCATATTGGCAATATTATGATATTTTTGACATTACCCATCTGAGGAGGTCATGGGCCCCCCACACCCCGAAAATTGAAATTCTAAAAGTGACCCTCGAGTGGGCCAGCCCAATACAAATTCATTCTCTGATATAAACTGGGTTTCCTGTGAAAATTTCAGCCTGATTGACCAACTTTAAGGGGTGTTTTGGGCTGATCTGGCATTTTACCTATCCCTCGCCAACTTCACTCCCTGAACCTGCACTTTGGGCTAGATGGGCATTTCTCAAAGAACAAACTATTAAAATTCATTTGAGTGGCGACTACTGTAGGAAACAATATGGTTTTCAGCCTTGAATCTACCTTAATTTGGAATATATCAACATTTCCTGATACAGCCATCTGTGGCTGTATTTTCGCCTTCCTGGACCACATATGACACATAAGACACCACTGGTATATCAGATGTAATCCTGAAACCTATGCAATCAGATTTAGTGTGTGGCAAGTAATTTCTGGGCCAAATTTCAGACTTATAGACAAACATTTGGTACTGGTTTGGGCTGATTTACATCTATTTTTGCCTATTTTTACAACAATAAATGGGTGAAATATTTTCTGTTCAGAGATGTAATGTTCCAAATGCGCCTAAAATATCCACATTAATTATTAGAACATGCATAAAATTACATTTGGGCTTCATATTGGCAATATTATGATATTTTTGACATTAACCATCTGAGGAGGTTATGGGCCCCCCCTACACCCCGAAAATTGAAATTCTAAAAGTGACCCTCGAGTGGGCCAGCCCAATACAAATTCATTCTCTGATATAAACTGGGTTTCCTGTGAAAATTTCAGCCTGATTGACCAACTTTAAGGGGTGTTTTGGGCTGATCTGGCATTTTACCTATCCCTCGCCAACTTCACTCCCTGAACCTGCACTTTGGGCTAGATATGCATTTCTCAAAGAACAAACTATTAAAATTCATTTCAGTGGCGACTCCTGTAGGAAACAATATGGTTTTCAGCCTTGAATCTACCTTAATTTGGAATATATCAGCATTTCCTGATACAGCCAACTGTGGCTGTATTTTCGCCTTCCTGGACCACATATGACACATAAGACACCACTGGTATATCAGATGTAATCCTGAAACCTATGCAATCAGATTTAGTGTGTTGCAAGTAATTTCTGGGCCAAATTTCAGACTTATAGACAAACATTTGGTACTGGTTTGGGCTGATTTACATCTATTTTTGTCTATTTTTACAACAATAAATGGGTGAAATATTTTCTGTTCAGAGATGTAATGTTCCAAATGCGCCTAAAATATCCACATTAATTATTAGAACATGCATAAAATTACATTTGGGCTTCATATTGGCAATATTATGATATTTTTGACATTAACCATCTGAGGAGGTCATGGGCCCCCCCACACCCCGAAAATTGAACTTCTAAAAGTGACCCTCGAGTGGGCCAGCCCAATACAGATTCATTCTCTGATATAAACTGGGTTTCCTGTGAAAATTTCAGCCTGATTGACCAACTTTAAGGGGTGTTTTGGGCTGATCTGGCATTTTACCTATCCCTCACCAACTTCACTCCCTGAACCTGCACTTTGGGCTAGATATGCATTTCTCAAAGAACAAACTATTAAAACTCATTTCAGTGGCGACTCCTGTAGGAAACAATATGGTTTTCAGCCTTGAATCTACCTTAATTTGGAATATATCAGCATTTCCTGATACAGCCATCTGTGGCTGTATTTTCGCCTTCCTGGACCACATATGACACATAAGACACCACTGGTATATCAGATGTAATCCTGAAACCTATGCAATCAGATTTAGTGTGTTGCAAGTAATTTCTGGGCCAAATTTCAGACTTATAGACAAACATTTGGTACTGGTTTGGGCTGATTTACATCTATTTTTGTCTATTTTTACAACAATAAATGGGTGAAATATTTTCTGTTGAGAGATGTAATGTTCCAAATGCGCCTAAAATATCCACATTAATTATTAGAACATGCATAAAATTACATTTGGGCTTCATATTGGCAATATTATGATATTTTTTGACATTAACCATCTGAGGAGGTCATGGGCCCCCCACACCCCGAAAATTGAAATTCTAAAAGTGACCCTCGAGTGGGCCAGCCCAATACAAATTCATTCTCTGATATAAACTGGGTTTCCTGTGAAAATTTCAGCCTGATTGACCAACTTTAAGGGGTGTTTTGGGCTGATCTGGCATTTTACCTATCCCTCGCCAACTTCACTCCCTGAACCTGCACTTTGGGCTAGATGGGCATTTCTCAAAGAACAAACTATTAAAATTCATTTGAGTGGCGACTACTGTAGGAAACAATATGGTTTTCAGCCTTGAATCTACCTTAATTTGGAATATATCAACATTTCCTGATACAGCCATCTGTGGCTGTATTTTCGCCTTCCTGGACCACATATGACACATAAGACACCACTGGTATATCAGATGTAATCCTGAAACCTATGCAATCAGATTTAGTGTGTGGCAAGTAATTTCTGGGCCAAATTTCAGACTTATAGACAAACATTTGGTACTGGTTTGGGCTGATTTACATCTATTTTTGCCTATTTTTACAACAATAAATGGGTGAAATATTTTCTGTTCAGAGATGTAATGTTCCAAATGCGCCTAAAATATCCACATTAATTATTAGAACATGCATAAAATTACATTTGGGCTTCATATTGGCAATATTATGATATTTTTGACATTAACCATCTGAGGAGGTTATGGGCCCCCCCCACACCCCGAAAATTGAAATTCTAAAAGTGACCCTCGAGTGGGCCAGCCCAATACAAATTCATTCTCTGATATAAACTGGGTTTCCTGTGAAAATTTCAGCCTGATTGACCAACTTTAAGGGGTGTTTTGGGCTGATCTGGCATTTTACCTATCCCTCGCCAACTTCACTCCCTGAACCTGCACTTTGGGCTAGATATGCATTTCTCAAAGAACAAACTATTAAAATTCATTTCAGTGGCGACTCCTGTAGGAAACAATATGGTTTTCAGCCTTGAATCTACCTTAATTTGGAATATATCAGCATTTCCTGATACAGCCAACTGTGGCTGTATTTTCGCCTTCCTGGACCACATATGACACATAAGACACCACTGGTATATCAGATGTAATCCTGAAACCTATGCAATCAGATTTAGTGTGTTGCAAGTAATTTCTGGGCCAAATTTCAGACTTATAGACAAACATTTGGTACTGGTTTGGGCTGATTTACATCTATTTTTGTCTATTTTTACAACAATAAATGGGTGAAATATTTTCTGTTCAGAGATGTAATGTTCCAAATGCGCCTAAAATATCCACATTAATTATTAGAACATGCATAAAATTACATTTGGGCTTCATATTGGCAATATTATGATATTTTTGACATTAACCATCTGAGGAGGTCATGGGCCCCCCCACACCCCGAAAATTGAACTTCTAAAAGTGACCCTCGAGTGGGCCAGCCCAATACAGATTCATTCTCTGATATAAACTGGGTTTCCTGTGAAAATTTCAGCCTGATTGACCAACTTTAAGGGGTGTTTTGGGCTGATCTGGCATTTTACCTATCCCTCACCAACTTCACTCCCTGAACCTGCACTTTGGGCTAGATATGCATTTCTCAAAGAACAAACTATTAAAACTCATTTCAGTGGCGACTCCTGTAGGAAACAATATGGTTTTCAGCCTTGAATCTACCTTAATTTGGAATATATCAGCATTTCCTGATACAGCCATCTGTGGCTGTATTTTCGCCTTCCTGGACCACATATGACACATAAGACACCACTGGTATATCAGATGTAATCCTGAAACCTATGCAATCAGATTTAGTGTGTTGCAAGTAATTTCTGGGCCAAATTTCAGACTTATAGACAAACATTTGGTACTGGTTTGGGCTGATTTACATCTATTTTTGTCTATTTTTACAACAATAAATGGGTGAAATATTTTCTGTTGAGAGATGTAATGTTCCAAATGCGCCTAAAATATCCACATTAATTATTAGAACATGCATAAAATTACATTTGGGCTTCATATTGGCAATATTATGATATTTTTTGACATTAACCATCTGAGGAGGTCATGGGCCCCCCACACCCCGAAAATTGAAATTCTAAAAGTGACCCTCGAGTGGGCCAGCCCAATACAAATTCATTCTCTGATATAAACTGGGTTTCCTGTGAAAATTTCTGCCTGATTGACCAACTTTAAGGGGTGTTTTGGGCTGATCTGGCATTTTACCTATCCCTCGCCAACTTCACTCTCTGAACCTGCACTTTGGGCTAGATATGCATTTCTCAAAGAACAAACTATTAAAATTCATTTCAGTGGCGACTCCTGTACGAAACAATATGGTTTTCAGCCTTGAATCTACCTTAATTTGGAATATATCAGCATTTCCTGATACAGCCAACTGTGGCTGTATTTTCGCCTTCCTGGACCACATATGACACATAAGACACCACTGGTATATCAGATGTAATCCTGAAACCTATGCAATCAGATTTAGTGTGTGGCAAGTAATTTCTGGGCCAAATTTCAGATTTATAGACAAACATTTGGTACTGGTTTGGGCTGATTTACATCTATTTTTGCCTATTTTTACAACAATAAATGGGTGAAATATTTTCTGTTCAGAGATGTAATGTTCCAAATGCGCCTAAAATATCCACATTAATTATTAGAACATGCATAAAATTACATTTGGGCTTCATATTGGCAATATTATGATATTTTTGACATTAACCATCTGAGGAGGTCATGGGCCCCCCACACCCCGAAAATTGAAATTCTAAAAGTGACCCTCGAGTGGGCCAGCCCAATACAAATTCATTCTCTGATATAAACTGGGTTTCCTGTGAAAATTTCAGCCTGATTGACCAACTTTAAGGGGTGTTTTGGGCTGATCTGGCATTTTACCTATCCCTCACCAACTTCACTCCCTGAACCTGCACTTTGGGCTAGATATGCATTTCTCAAAGAACAAACTATTACAACTCATTTCAGTGGCGACTCCTGTAGGAAACAATATGGTTTTCAGCCTTGAATCTACCTTAATTTGGAATATATCAGCATTTCCTGATACAGCCATCTGTGGCTGTATTTTCGCCTTCCTGGACCACATATGACACATAAGACACCACTGGTATATCAGATGTAATCCTGAAACCTATGCAATCAGATTTAGTGTGTTGCAAGTAATTTCTGGGCCAAATTTCAGACTTATAGACAAACATTTGGTACTGGTTTGGGCTGATTTACATCTATTTTTGTCTATTTTTACAACAATAAATGGGTGAAATATTTTCTGTTCAGAGATGTAATGTTCCAAATGCGCCTAAAATATCCATATTAATTATTAGAATATGCATAAAATTACATTTGGGCTTCATATTGGCAATATTATGATATTTTTGACATTACCCATCTGAGGAGGTCATGGGCCCCCCCACACCCCGAAAATTGAAATTCTAAAAGTGACCCTCGAGTGGGCCAGCCCAATACAAATTCATTCTCTGATATAAACTGGGTTTCCTGTGAAAATTTCAGCCTGATTGACCAACTTTAAGGGGTGTTTTGGGCTGATCTGGCATTTTACCTATCCCTCGCCAACTTCACTCCCTGAACCTGCACTTTGGGCTAGATGGGCATTTCTCAAAGAACAAACTATTAAAATTCATTTGAGTGGCGACTACTGTAGGAAACAATATGGTTTTCAGCCTTGAATCTACCTTAATTTGGAATATATCAACATTTCCTGATACAGCCATCTGTGGCTGTATTTTCGCCTTCCTGGACCACATATGACACATAAGACACCACTGGTATATCAGATGTAATCCTGAAACCTATGCAATCAGATTTAGTGTGTGGCAAGTAATTTCTGGGCCAAATTTCAGACTTATAGACAAACATTTGGTACTGGTTTGGGCTGATTTACATCTATTTTTGCCTATTTTTACAACAATAAATGGGTGAAATATTTTCTGTTCAGAGATGTAATGTTCCAAATGCGCCTAAAATATCCACATTAATTATTAGAACATGCATAAAATTACATTTGGGCTTCATATTGGCAATATTATGATATTTTTGACATTAACCATCTGAGGAGGTCATGGGCCCCCCCACAACCCGAAAATTGAAATTCTAAAAGTGACCCTCGAGTGGGCCAGCCCAATACAAATTCATTCTCTGATATAAACTGGGTTTCCTGTGAAAATTTCAGCCTGATTGACCAACTTTAAGGGGTGTTTTGGGCTGATCTGGCATTTTACCTATCCCTCGCCAACTTCACTCCCTGAACCTGCACTTTGGGCTAGATGGGCATTTCTCAAAGAACAAACTATTAAAATTCATTTGAGTGGCGACTACTGTAGGAAACAATATGGTTTTCAGCCTTGAATCTACCTTAATTTGGAATATATCAACATTTCCTGATACAGCCATCTGTGGCTGTATTTTCGCCTTCCTGGACCACATATGACACATAAGACACCACTGGTATATCAGATGTAATCCTGAAACCTATGCAATCAGATTTAGTGTGTGGCAAGTAATTTCTGGGCCAAATTTCAGACTTATAGACAAACATTTGGTACTGGTTTGGGCTGATTTACATCTATTTTTACCTATTTTTACAACAATAAATGGGTGAAATATTTTCTGTTCAGAGATGTAATGTTCCAAATGCGCCTAAAATATCCACATTAATTATTAGAACATGCATAAAATTACATTTGGGCTTCATATTGGCAATATTATGATATTTTTGACATTAACCATCTGAGGAGGTTATGGGCCCCCCCCCCCACACCCCGAAAATTGAAATTCTAAAAGTGACCCTCGAGTGGGCCAGCCCAATACAAATTCATTCTCTGATATAAACTGGGTTTCCTGTGAAAATTTCAGCCTGATTGACCAACTTTAAGGGGTGTTTTGGGCTGATCTGGCATTTTACCTATCCCTCGCCAACTTCACTCCCTGAACCTGCACTTTGGGCTAGATATGCATTTCTCAAAGAACAAACTATTAAAATTCATTTCAGTGGCGACTCCTGTAGGAAACAATATGGTTTTCAGCCTTGAATCTACCTTAATTTGGAATATATCAGCATTTCCTGATACAGCCAACTGTGGCTGTATTTTCGCCTTCCTGGACCACATATGACACATAAGACACCACTGGTATATCAGATGTAATCCTGAAACCTATGCAATCAGATTTAGTGTGTTGCAAGTAATTTCTGGGCCAAATTTCAGACTTATAGACAAACATTTGGTACTGGTTTGGGCTGATTTACATCTATTTTTGTCTATTTTTACAACAATAAATGGGTGAAATATTTTCTGTTCAGAGATGTAATGTTCCAAATGCGCCTAAAATATCCACATTAATTATTAGAACATGCATAAAATTACATTTGGGCTTCATATTGGCAATATTATGATATTTTTGACATTAACCATCTGAGGAGGTCATGGGCCCCCCCACACCCCGAAAATTGAACTTCTAAAAGTGACCCTCGAGTGGGCCAGCCCAATACAGATTCATTCTCTGATATAAACTGGGTTTCCTGTGAAAATTTCAGCCTGATTGACCAACTTTAAGGGGTGTTTTGGGCTGATCTGGCATTTTACCTATCCCTCACCAACTTCACTCCCTGAACCTGCACTTTGGGCTAGATATGCATTTCTCAAAGAACAAACTATTACAACTCATTTCAGTGGCGACTCCTGTAGGAAACAATATGGTTTTCAGCCTTGAATCTACCTTAATTTGGAATATATCAGCATTTCCTGATACAGCCATCTGTGGCTGTATTTTCGCCTTCCTGGACCACATATGACACATAAGACACCACTGGTATATCAGATGTAATCCTGAAACCTATGCAATCAGATTTAGTGTGTTGCAAGTAATTTCTGGGCCAAATTTCAGACTTATAGACAAACATTTGGTACTGGTTTGGGCTGATTTACATCTATTTTTGTCTATTTTTACAACAATAAATGGGTGAAATATTTTCTGTTCAGAGATGTAATGTTCCAAATGCGCCTAAAATATCCACATTAATTATTAGAATATGCATAAAATTACATTTGGGCTTCATATTGGCAATATTATGATATTTTTGACATTACCCATCTGAGGAGGTCATGGGCCCCCCACACCCCGAAAATTGAAATTCTAAAAGTGACCCTCGAGTGGGCCAGCCCAATACAAATTCATTCTCTGATATAAACTGGGTTTCCTGTGAAAATTTCAGCCTGATTGACCAACTTTAAGGGGTGTTTTGGGCTGATCTGGCATTTTACCTATCCCTCGCCAACTTCACTCCCTGAACCTGCACTTTGGGCTAGATGGGCATTTCTCAAAGAACAAACTATTAAAATTCATTTGAGTGGCGACTACTGTAGGAAACAATATGGTTTTCAGCCTTGAATCTACCTTAATTTGGAATATATCAACATTTCCTGATACAGCCATCTGTGGCTGTATTTTCGCCTTCCTGGACCACATATGACACATAAGACACCACTGGTATATCAGATGTAATCCTGAAACCTATGCAATCAGATTTAGTGTGTGGCAAGTAATTTCTGGGCCAAATTTCAGACTTATAGACAAACATTTGGTACTGGTTTGGGCTGATTTACATCTATTTTTGCCTATTTTTACAACAATAAATGGGTGAAATATTTTCTGTTCAGAGATGTAATGTTCCAAATGCGCCTAAAATATCCACATTAATTATTAGAACATGCATAAAATTACATTTGGGCTTCATATTGGCAATATTATGATATTTTTGACATTAACCATCTGAGGAGGTTATGGGCCCCCCCCCCCCCCACACCCCGAAAATTGAAATTCTAAAAGTGACCCTCGAGTGGGCCAGCCCAATACAAATTCATTCTCTGATATAAACTGGGTTTCCTGTGAAAATTTCAGCCTGATTGACCAACTTTAAGGGGTGTTTTGGGCTGATCTGGCATTTTACCTATCCCTCGCCAACTTCACTCCCTGAACCTGCACTTTGGGCTAGATATGCATTTCTCAAAGAACAAACTATTAAAATTCATTTCAGTGGCGACTCCTGTAGGAAACAATATGGTTTTCAGCCTTGAATCTACCTTAATTTGGAATATATCAGCATTTCCTGATACAGCCAACTGTGGCTGTATTTTCGCCTTCCTGGACCACATATGACACATAAGACACCACTGGTATATCAGATGTAATCCTGAAACCTATGCAATCAGATTTAGTGTGTTGCAAGTAATTTCTGGGCCAAATTTCAGACTTATAGACAAACATTTGGTACTGGTTTGGGCTGATTTACATCTATTTTTGTCTATTTTTACAACAATAAATGGGTGAAATATTTTCTGTTCAGAGATGTAATGTTCCAAATGCGCCTAAAATATCCACATTAATTATTAGAACATGCATAAAATTACATTTGGGCTTCATATTGGCAATATTATGATATTTTTGACATTAACCATCTGAGGAGGTCATGGGCCCCCCCACACCCCGAAAATTGAACTTGTAAAAGTGACCCTCGAGTGGGCCAGCCCAATACAGATTCATTCTCTGATATAAACTGGGTTTCCTGTGAAAATTTCAGCCTGATTGACCAACTTTAAGGGGTGTTTTGGGCTGATCTGGCATTTTACCTATCCCTCGCCAACTTCACTCCCTGAACCTGCACTTTGGGCTAGATGGGCATTTCTCAAAGAACAAACTATTAAAATTCATTTGAGTGGCGACTACTGTAGGAAACAATATGGTTTTCAGCCTTGAATCTACCTTAATTTGGAATATATCAACATTTCCTGATACAGCCATCTGTGGCTGTATTTTCGCCTTCCTGGACCACATATGACACATAAGACACCACTGGTATATCAGATGTAATCCTGAAACCTATGCAATCAGATTTAGTGTGTGGCAAGTAATTTCTGGGCCAAATTTCAGACTTATAGACAAACATTTGGTACTGGTTTGGGCTGATTTACATCTATTTTTGCCTATTTTTACAACAATAAATGGGTGAAATATTTTCTGTTCAGAGATGTAATGTTCCAAATGCGCCTAAAATATCCACATTAATTATTAGAACATGCATAAAATTACATTTGGGCTTCATATTGGCAATATTATGATATTTTTGACATTAACCATCTGAGGAGGTTATGGGCCCCCCCCCCCCCACACCCCGAAAATTGAAATTCTAAAAGTGACCCTCGAGTGGGCCAGCCCAATACAAATTCATTCTCTGATATAAACTGGGTTTCCTGTGAAAATTTCAGCCTGATTGACCAACTTTAAGGGGTGTTTTGGGCTGATCTGGCATTTTACCTATCCCTCGCCAACTTCACTCCCTGAACCTGCACTTTGGGCTAGATATGCATTTCTCAAAGAACAAACTATTAAAATTCATTTCAGTGGCGACTCCTGTAGGAAACAATATGGTTTTCAGCCTTGAATCTACCTTAATTTGGAATATATCAGCATTTCCTGATACAGCCAACTGTGGCTGTATTTTCGCCTTCCTGGACCACATATGACACATAAGACACCACTGGTATATCAGATGTAATCCTGAAACCTATGCAATCAGATTTAGTGTGTTGCAAGTAATTTCTGGGCCAAATTTCAGACTTATAGACAAACATTTGGTACTGGTTTGGGCTGATTTACATCTATTTTTGTCTATTTTTACAACAATAAATGGGTGAAATATTTTCTGTTCAGAGATGTAATGTTCCAAATGCGCCTAAAATATCCACATTAATTATTAGAACATGCATAAAATTACATTTGGGCTTCATATTGGCAATATTATGATATTTTTGACATTAACCATCTGAGGAGGTCATGGGCCCCCCCACACCCCGAAAATTGAACTTCTAAAAGTGACCCTCGAGTGGGCCAGCCCAATACAGATTCATTCTCTGATATAAACTGGGTTTCCTGTGAAAATTTCAGCCTGATTGACCAACTTTAAGGGGTGTTTTGGGCTGATCTGGCATTTTACCTATCCCTCACCAACTTCACTCCCTGAACCTGCACTTTGGGCTAGATATGCATTTCTCAAAGAACAAACTATTACAACTCATTTCAGTGGCGACTCCTGTAGGAAACAATATGGTTTTCAGCCTTGAATCTACCTTAATTTGGAATATATCAGCATTTCCTGATACAGCCATCTGTGGCTGTATTTTCGCCTTCCTGGACCACATATGACACATAAGACACCACTGGTATATCAGATGTAATCCTGAAACCTATGCAATCAGATTTAGTGTGTTGCAAGTAATTTCTGGGCCAAATTTCAGACTTATAGACAAACATTTGGTACTGGTTTGGGCTGATTTACATCTATTTTTGTCTATTTTTACAACAATAAATGGGTGAAATATTTTCTGTTCAGAGATGTAATGTTCCAAATGCGCCTAAAATATCCACATTAATTATTAGAATATGCATAAAATTACATTTGGGCTTCATATTGGCAATATTATGATATTTTTGACATTACCCATCTGAGGAGGTCATGGGCCCCCCACACCCCGAAAATTGAAATTCTAAAAGTGACCCTCGAGTGGGCCAGCCCAATACAAATTCATTCTCTGATATAAACTGGGTTTCCTGTGAAAATTTCAGCCTGATTGACCAACTTTAAGGGGTGTTTTGGGCTGATCTGGCATTTTACCTATCCCTCGCCAACTTCACTCCCTGAACCTGCACTTTGGGCTAGATGGGCATTTCTCAAAGAACAAACTATTAAAATTCATTTGAGTGGCGACTACTGTAGGAAACAATATGGTTTTCAGCCTTGAATCTACCTTAATTTGGAATATATCAACATTTCCTGATACAGCCATCTGTGGCTGTATTTTCGCCTTCCTGGACCACATATGACACATAAGACACCACTGGTATATCAGATGTAATCCTGAAACCTATGCAATCAGATTTAGTGTGTGGCAAGTAATTTCTGGGCCAAATTTCAGACTTATAGACAAACATTTGGTACTGGTTTGGGCTGATTTACATCTATTTTTGTCTATTTTTACAACAATAAATGGGTGAAATATTTTCTGTTCAGAGATGTAATATTCCAAATGCGCCTAAAATATCCACATTAATTATTAGAACATGCATAAAATTACATTTGGGCTTCATATTGGCAATATTATGATATTTTTGACATTAACCATCTGAGGAGGTCATGGGCCCCCCCACACCCCGAAAATTGAAATTCTAAAAGTGACCCTCGAGTGGGCCAGCCCAATACAGATTCATTCTCTGATATAAACTGGGTTTCCTGTGAAAATTTCAGCCTGATTGACCAACTTTAAGGGGTGTTTTGGGCTGATCTGGCATTTTACCTATCCCTCGCCAACTTCACTCCCTGAACCTGCACTTTGGGCTAGATATGCATTTCTCAAAGAACAAACTATTAAAATTCATTTCAGTGGCGACTCCTGTAGGAAACAATATGGTTTTCAGCCTTGAATCTACCTTAATTTGGAATATATCAGCATTTCCTGATACAGCCAACTGTGGCTGTATTTTCGCCTTCCTGGACCACATATGACACATAAGACACCACTGGTATATCAGATGTAATCCTGAAACCTATGCAATCAGATTTAGTGTGTTGCAAGTAATTTCTGGGCCAAATTTCAGACTTATAGACAAACATTTGGTACTGGTTTGGGCTGATTTACATCTATTTTTGCCTATTTTTACAACAATAAATGGGTGAAATATTTTCTGTTCAGAGATGTAATGTTCCAAATGCGCCTAAAATATCCACATTAATTATTAGAACATGCATAAAATTACATTTGGGCTTCATATTGGCAATATTATGATATTTTTGACATTAACCATCTGAGGAGGTTATGGGCCCCCCCACACCCCGAAAATTGAAATTCTAAAAGTGACCCTCGAGTGGGCCAGCCCAATACAAATTCATTCTATGATATAAACTGGGTTTCCTGTGAAAATTTCAGCCTGATTGACCAACTTTAAGGGGTGTTTTGGGCTGATCTGGCATTTTACCTATCCCTCGCCAACTTCACTCCCTGAACCTGCACTTTGGGCTAGATATGCATTTCTCAAAGAACAAACTATTAAAATTCATTTCAGTGGCGACTCCTGTAGGAAACAATATGGTTTTCAGCCTTGAATCTACCTTAATTTGGAATATATCAGCATTTCCTGATACAGCCAACTGTGGCTGTATTTTCGCCTTCCTGGACCACATATGACACATAAGACACCACTGGTATATCAGATGTAATCCTGAAACCTATGCAATCAGATTTAGTGTGTGGCAAGTAATTTCTGGGCCAAATTTCAGACTTATAGACAAACATTTGGTACTGGTTTGGGCTGATTTACATCTATTTTTGCCTATTTTTACAACAATAAATGGGTGAAATATTTTCTGTTCAGAGATGTAATGTTCCAAATGCGCCTAAAATATCCACATTAATTATTAGAACATGCATAAAATTACATTTGGGCTTCATATTGGCAATATTATGATATTTTTGACATTAACCATCTGAGGAGGTCATGGGCCCCCCACACCCCGAAAATTGAAATTCTAAAAGTGACCCTCGAGTGGGCCAGCCCAATACAAATTCATTCTCTGATATAAACTGGGTTTCCTGTGAAAATTTCAGCCTGATTGACCAACTTTAAGGGGTGTTTTGGGCTGATCTGGCATTTTACCTATCCCTCACCAACTTCACTCCCTGAACCTGCACTTTGGGCTAGATATGCATTTCTCAAAGAACAAACTATTAAAATTCATTTCAGTGGCGACTCCTGTAGGAAACAATATGGTTTTCAGCCTTGAATCTACCTTAATTTGGAATATATCAGCATTTCCTGATACAGCCAACTGTGGCTGTATTTTCGCCTTCCTGGACCACATATGACACATAAGACACCACTGGTATATCAGATGTAATCCTGAAACCTATGCAATCAGATTTAGTGTGTGGCAAGTAATTTCTGGGCCAAATTTCAGACTTATAGACAAACATTTGGTACTGGTTTGGGCTGATTTACATCTATTTTTGCCTATTTTTACAACAATAAATGGGTGAAATATTTTCTGTTCAGAGATGTAATGTTCCAAATGCGCCTAAAATATCCACATTAATTATTAGAACATGCATAAAATTACATTTGGGCTTCATATTGGCAATATTATGATATTTTTGACATTAACCATCTGAGGAGGTCATGGGCCCCCCACACCCCGAAAATTGAAATTCTAAAAGTGACCCTCGAGTGGGCCAGCCCAATACAAATTCATTCTCTGATATAAACTGGGTTTCCTGTGAAAATTTCAGCCTGATTGACCAACTTTAAGGGGTGTTTTGGGCTGATCTGGCATTTTACCTATCCCTCACCAACTTCACTCCCTGAACCTGCACTTTGGGCTAGATATGCATTTCTCAAAGAACAAACTATTACAACTCATTTCAGTGGCGACTCCTGTAGGAAACAATGTGGTTTTCAGCCTTGAATCTACCTCAATTTGGAATATATCAGCATTTCCTGATACAGCCATCTGTGGCTGTATTTTCGCCTTCCTGGACCACATATGACACATAAGACACCACTGGTATATCAGATGTAATCCTGAAACCTATGCAATCAGATTTAGTGTGTGGCAAGTAATTTCTGGGCCAAATTTCAGACTTATAGACAAACATTTGGTACTGGTTTGGGCTGATTTACATCTATTTTTGTCTATTTTTACAACAATAAATGGGTGAAATATTTTCTGTTCAGAGATGTAATGTTCCAAATGCGCCTAAAATATCCACATTAATTATTAGAATATGCATAAAATTACATTTGGGCTTCATATTGGCAATATTATGATATTTTTGACATTACCCATCTGAGGAGGTCATGGGCCCCCCACACCCCGAAAATTGAAATTCTAAAAGTGACCCTCGAGTGGGCCAGCCCAATACAAATTCATTCTCTGATATAAACTGGGTTTCCTGTGAAAATTTCAGCCTGATTGACCAACTTTAAGGGGTGTTTTGGGCTGATCTGGCATTTTACCTATCCCTCGCCAACTTCACTCCCTGAACCTGCACTTTGGGCTAGATGGGCATTTCTCAAAGAACAAACTATTAAAATTCATTTCAGTGGCGACTACTGTAGGAAACAATATGGTTTTCAGCCTTGAATCTACCTTAATTTGGAATATATCAACATTTCCTGATACAGCCATCTGTGGCTGTATTTTCGCCTTCCTGGACCACATATGACACATAAGACACCACTGGTATATCAGATGTAATCCTGAAACCTATGCAATCAGATTTAGTGTGTGGCAAGTAATTTCTGGGCCAAATTTCAGACTTATAGACAAACATTTGGTACTGGTTTGGGCTGATTTACATCTATTTTTGCCTATTTTTACAACAATAAATGGGTGAAATATTTTCTGTTCAGAGATGTAATGTTCCAAATGCGCCTAAAATATCCACATTAATTATTAGAACATGCATAAAATTACATTTGGGCTTCATATTGGCAATATTATGATATTTTTGACATTAACCATCTGAGGAGGTTATGGGCCCCCCCACACCCCGAAAATTGAAATTCTAAAAGTGACCCTCGAGTGGGCCAGCCCAATACACATTCATTCTCTGATATAAACTGGGTTTCCTGTGAAAATTTCAGCCTGATTGACCAACTTTAAGGGGTGTTTTGGGCTGATCTGGCATTTTACCTATCCCTCGCCAACTTCACTCCCTGAACCTGCACTTTGGGCTAGATATGCATTTCTCAAAGAACAAACTATTAAAATTCATTTCAGTGGCGACTCCTGTAGGAAACAATATGGTTTTCAGCCTTGAATCTACCTTAATTTGGAATATATCAGCATTTCCTGATACAGCCAACTGTGGCTGTATTTTCGCCTTCCTGGACCACATATGACACATAAGACACCACTGGTATATCAGATGTAATCCTGAAACCTATGCAATCAGATTTAGTGTGTTGCAAGTAATTTCTGGGCCAAATTTCAGACTTATAGACAAACATTTGGTACTGGTTTGGGCTGATTTACATCTATTTTTGTCTATTTTTACAACAATAAATGGGTGAAATATTTTCTGTTCAGAGATGTAATGTTCCAAATGCGCCTAAAATATCCACATTAATTATTAGAACATGCATAAAATTACATTTGGGCTTCATATTGGCAATATTATGATATTTTTGACATTAGCCATCTGAGGAGGTCATGGGCCCCCCCACACCCCGAAAATTGAACTTCTAAAAGTGACCCTCGAGTGGGCCAGCCCAATACAGATTCATTCTCTGATATAAACTGGGTTTCCTGTGAAAATTTCAGCCTGATTGACCAACTTTAAGGGGTGTTTTGGGCTGATCTGGCATTTTACCTATCCCTCGCCAACTTCACTCCCTGAACCTGCACTTTGGGCTAGATATGCATTTCTCAAAGAACAAACTATTAAAATTCATTTCAGTGGCGACTCCTGTAGGAAACAATATGGTTTTCAGCCTTGAATCTACCTTAATTTGGAATATATCAGCATTTCCTGATACAGCCATCTGTGGCTGTATTTTCGCCTTCCTGGACCACATATGACACATAAGACACCACTGGTATATCAGATGTAATCCTGAAACCTATGCAATCAGATTTAGTGTGTTGCAAGTAATTTCTGGGCCAAATTTCAGACTTATAGACAAACATTTGGTACTGGTTTGGGCTGATTTACATCTATTTTTGTCTATTTTTACAACAATAAATGGGTGAAATATTTTCTGTTCAGAGATGTAATGTTCCAAATGCGCCTAAAATATCCACATTAATTATTAGAATATGCATAAAATTACATTTGGGCTTCATATTGGCAATATTATGATATTTTTGACATTACCCATCTGAGGAGGTCATGGGCCCCCCACACCCCGAAAATTGAAATTCTAAAAGTGACCCTCGAGTGGGCCAGCCCAATACAAATTCATTCTCTGATATAAACTGGGTTTCCTGTGAAAATTTCAGCCTGATTGACCAACTTTAAGGGGTGTTTTGGGCTGATCTGGCATTTTACCTATCCTTCGCCAACTTCACTCCCTGAACCTGCACTTTGGGCTAGATGGGCATTTCTCAAAGAACAAACTATTAAAATTCATTTGAGTGGCGACTACTGTAGGAAACAATATGGTTTTCAGCCTTGAATCTACCTTAATTTGGAATATATCAACATTTCCTGATACAGCCATCTGTGGCTGTATTTTCGCCTTCCTGGACCACATATGACACATAAGACACCACTGGTATATCAGATGTAATCCTGAAACCTATGCAATCAGATTTAGTGTGTGGCAAGTAATTTCTGGGCCAAATTTCAGACTTATAGACAAACATTTGGTACTGGTTTGGGCTGATTTACATCTATTTTTGCCTATTTTTACAACAATAAATGGGGAAATATTTTCTGTTCAGAGATGTAATGTTCCAAATGCGCCTAAAATATCCACATTAATTATTAGAACATGCATAAAATTACATTTGGGCTTCATATTGGCAATATTATGATATTTTTGACATTAACCATCTGAGGAGGTTATGGGCCCCCCCACACCCCGAAAATTGAAATTCTAAAAGTGACCCTCGAGTGGGCCAGCCCAATACAAATTCATTCTATGATATAAACTGGGTTTCCTGTGAAAATTTCAGCCTGATTGACCAACTTTAAGGGGTGTTTTGGGCTGATCTGGCATTTTACCTATCCCTCGCCAACTTCACTCCCTGAACCTGCACTTTGGGCTAGATATGCATTTCTCAAAGAACAAACTATTAAAATTCATTTCAGTGGCGACTCCTGTAGGAAACAATATGGTTTTCAGCCTTGAATCTACCTTAATTTGGAATATATCAGCATTTCCTGATACAGCCAACTGTGGCTGTATTTTCGCCTTCCTGGACCACATATGACACATAAGACACCACTGGTATATCAGATGTAATCCTGAAACCTATGCAATCAGATTTAGTGTGTGGCAAGTAATTTCTGGGCCAAATTTCAGACTTATAGACAAACATTTGGTACTGGTTTGGGCTGATTTACATCTATTTTTGCCTATTTTTACAACAATAAATGGGTGAAATATTTTCTGTTCAGAGATGTAATGTTCCAAATGCGCCTAAAATATCCACATTAATTATTAGAACATGCATAAAATTACATTTGGGCTTCATATTGGCAATATTATGATATTTTTGACATTAACCATCTGAGGAGGTCATGGGCCCCCCACACCCCGAAAATTGAAATTCTAAAAGTGACCCTCGAGTGGGCCAGCCCAATACAAATTCATTCTCTGATATAAACTGGGTTTCCTGTGAAAATTTCAGCCTGATTGACCAACTTTAAGGGGTGTTTTGGGCTGATCTGGCATTTTACCTATCCCTCACCAACTTCACTCCCTGAACCTGCACTTTGGGCTAGATATGCATTTCTCAAAGAACAAACTATTAAAATTCATTTCAGTGGCGACTCCTGTAGGAAACAATATGGTTTTCAGCCTTGAATCTACCTTAATTTGGAATATATCAGCATTTCCTGATACAGCCAACTGTGGCTGTATTTTCGCCTTCCTGGACCACATATGACACATAAGACACCACTGGTATATCAGATGTAATCCTGAAACCTATGCAATCAGATTTAGTGTGTGGCAAGTAATTTCTGGGCCAAATTTCAGACTTATAGACAAACATTTGGTACTGGTTTGGGCTGATTTACATCTATTTTTGCCTATTTTTACAACAATAAATGGGTGAAATATTTTCTGTTCAGAGATGTAATGTTCCAAATGCGCCTAAAATATCCACATTAATTATTAGAACATGCATAAAATTACATTTGGGCTTCATATTGGCAATATTATGATATTTTTGACATTAACCATCTGAGGAGGTCATGGGCCCCCCACACCCCGAAAATTGAAATTCTAAAAGTGACCCTCGAGTGGGCCAGCCCAATACAAATTCATTCTCTGATATAAACTGGGTTTCCTGTGAAAATTTCAGCCTGATTGACCAACTTTAAGGGGTGTTTTGGGCTGATCTGGCATTTTACCTATCCCTCACCAACTTCACTCCCTGAACCTGCACTTTGGGCTAGATATGCATTTCTCAAAGAACAAACTATTACAACTCATTTCAGTGGCGACTCCTGTAGGAAACAATGTGGTTTTCAGCCTTGAATCTACCTCAATTTGGAATACATCAGCATTTCCTGATACAGCCATCTGTGGCTGTATTTTCGCCTTCCTGGACCACATATGACACATAAGACACCACTGGTATATCAGATGTAATCCTGAAACCTATGCAATCAGATTTAGTGTGTTGCAAGTAATTTCTGGGCCAAATTTCAGACTTATAGACAAACATTTGGTACTGGTTTGGGCTGATTTACATCTATTTTTGTCTATTTTTACAACAATAAATGGGTGAAATATTTTCTGTTCAGAGATGTAATGTTCCAAATGCGCCTAAAATATCCACATTAATTATTAGAACATGCATAAAATTACATTTGGGCTTCATATTGGCAATATTATGATATTTTTGACATTAGCCATCTGAGGAGGTCATGGGCCCCCCCACACCCAGAAAATTGAACTTCTAAAAGTGACCCTCGAGTGGGCCAGCCCAATACAGATTCATTCTCTGATATAAACTGGGTTTCCTGTGAAAATTTCAGCCTGATTGACCAACTTTAAGGGGTGTTTTGGGCTGATCTGGCATTTTACCTATCCCTCGCCAACTTCACTCCCTGAACCTGCACTTTGGGCTAGATATGCATTTCTCAAAGAACAAACTATTAAAATTCATTTCAGTGGCGACTCCTGTAGGAAACAATATGGTTTTCAGCCTTGAATCTACCTTAATTTGGAATATATCAGCATTTCCTGATACAGCCAACTGTAGCTGTATTTTCGCCTTCCTGGACCACATATGACACCTAAGACACCACTGGTATATCAGATGTAATCCTGAAACCTATGCAATCAGATTTAGTGTGTTGCAAGTAATTTCTGGGCCAAAATTCCTATGCATTTCTCAAAGAACAAACTATTAAAATTCATTTCAGTGGCGACTCCTGTAGGAAACAATATGGTTTTCAGCCTTGAATCTACCTTAATTTGGAATATATCAGCATTTCCTGATACAGCCAACTGTGGCTGTATTTTCGCCTTCCTGGACCACATATGACACATAAGACACCACTGGTATATCAGATGTAATCCTGAAACCTATGCAATCAGATTTAGTGTGTGGCAAGTAATTTCTGGGCCAAATTTCAGACTTATAGACAAACATTTGGTACTGGTTTGGGCTGATTTACATCTATTTTTGCCTATTTTTACAACAATAAATGGGTGAAATATTTTCTGTTCAGAGATGTAATGTTCCAAATGCGCCTAAAATATCCACATTAATTATTAGAACATGCATAAAATTACATTTGGGCTTCATATTGGCAATATTATGATATTTTTGACATTAACCATCTGAGGAGGTCATGGGCCCCCCACACCCCGAAAATTGAAATTCTAAAAGTGACCCTCGAGTGGGCCAGCCCAATACAAATTCATTCTCTGATATAAACTGGGTTTCCTGTGAAAATTTCAGCCTGATTGACCAACTTTAAGGGGTGTTTTGGGCTGATCTGGCATTTTACCTATCCCTCACCAACTTCACTCCCTGAACCTGCACTTTGGGCTAGATATGCATTTCTCAAAGAACAAACTATTAAAATTCATTTCAGTGGCGACTCCTGTAGGAAACAATATGGTTTTCAGCCTTGAATCTACCTTAATTTGGAATATATCAGCATTTCCTGATACAGCCAACTGTGGCTGTATTTTCGCCTTCCTGGACCACATATGACACATAAGACACCACTGGTATATCAGATGTAATCCTGAAACCTATGCAATCAGATTTAGTGTGTGGCAAGTAATTTCTGGGCCAAATTTCAGACTTATAGACAAACATTTGGTACTGGTTTGGGCTGATTTACATCTATTTTTGCCTATTTTTACAACAATAAATGGGTGAAATATTTTCTGTTCAGAGATGTAATGTTCCAAATGCGCCTAAAATATCCACATTAATTATTAGAACATGCATAAAATTACATTTGGGCTTCATATTGGCAATATTATGATATTTTTGACATTAACCATCTGAGGAGGTCATGGGCCCCCCACACCCCGAAAATTGAAATTCTAAAAGTGACCCTCGAGTGGGCCAGCCCAATACAAATTCATTCTCTGATATAAACTGGGTTTCCTGTGAAAATTTCAGCCTGATTGACCAACTTTAAGGGGTGTTTTGGGCTGATCTGGCATTTTACCTATCCCTCACCAACTTCACTCCCTGAACCTGCACTTTGGGCTAGATATGCATTTCTCAAAGAACAAACTATTACAACTCATTTCAGTGGCGACTCCTGTAGGAAACAATGTGGTTTTCAGCCTTGAATCTACCTCAATTTGGAATACATCAGCATTTCCTGATACAGCCATCTGTGGCTGTATTTTCGCCTTCCTGGACCACATATGACACATAAGACACCACTGGTATATCAGATGTAATCCTGAAACCTATGCAATCAGATTTAGTGTGTTGCAAGTAATTTCTGGGCCAAATTTCAGACTTATAGACAAACATTTGGTACTGGTTTGGGCTGATTTACATCTATTTTTGTCTATTTTTACAACAATAAATGGGTGAAATATTTTCTGTTCAGAGATGTAATGTTCCAAATGCGCCTAAAATATCCACATTAATTATTAGAACATGCATAAAATTACATTTGGGCTTCATATTGGCAATATTATGATATTTTTGACATTAGCCATCTGAGGAGGTCATGGGCCCCCCCACACCCAGAAAATTGAACTTCTAAAAGTGACCCTCGAGTGGGCCAGCCCAATACAGATTCATTCTCTGATATAAACTGGGTTTCCTGTGAAAATTTCAGCCTGATTGACCAACTTTAAGGGGTGTTTTGGGCTGATCTGGCATTTTACCTATCCCTCGCCAACTTCACTCCCTGAACCTGCACTTTGGGCTAGATATGCATTTCTCAAAGAACAAACTATTAAAATTCATTTCAGTGGCGACTCCTGTAGGAAACAATATGGTTTTCAGCCTTGAATCTACCTTAATTTGGAATATATCAGCATTTCCTGATACAGCCAACTGTAGCTGTATTTTCGCCTTCCTGGACCACATATGACACCTAAGACACCACTGGTATATCAGATGTAATCCTGAAACCTATGCAATCAGATTTAGTGTGTTGCAAGTAATTTCTGGGCCAAAATTCCTATGCATTTCTCAAAGAACAAACTATTAAAATTCATTTCAGTGGCGACTCCTGTAGGAAACAATATGGTTTTCAGCCTTGAATCTACCTTAATTTGGAATATATCAGCATTTCCTGATACAGCCAACTGTGGCTGTATTTTCGCCTTCCTGGACCACATATGACACATAAGACACCACTGGTATATCAGATGTAATCCTGAAACCTATGCAATCAGATTTAGTGTGTGGCAAGTAATTTCTGGGCCAAATTTCAGACTTATAGACAAACATTTGGTACTGGTTTGGGCTGATTTACATCTATTTTTGCCTATTTTTACAACAATAAATGGGTGAAATATTTTCTGTTCAGAGATGTAATGTTCCAAATGCGCCTAAAATATCCACATTAATTATTAGAACATGCATAAAATTACATTTGGGCTTCATATTGGCAATATTATGATATTTTTGACATTAACCATCTGAGGAGGTCATGGGCCCCCCACACCCCGAAAATTGAAATTCTAAAAGTGACCCTCGAGTGGGCCAGCCCAATACAAATTCATTCTCTAATATAAACTGGGTTTTCTGTGAAAATTTCAGCCTGATTGACCAACTTTAAGGGGTGTTTTGGGCTGATCTGGCATTTTACCTATCCCTCACCAACTTCACTCCCTGAACCTGCACTTTGGGCTAGATATGCATTTCTCAAAGAACAAACTATTAAAATTCATTTCAGTGGCGACGCCTGTAGGAAACAATATGGTTTTCAGCCTTGAATCTACCTTAATTTGGAATATATCAGCATTTCCTGATACAGCCAACTGTGGCTGTATTTTCGCCTTCCTGGACCACATATGACACCTAAGACACCACTGGTATATCAGATGTAATCCTGAAACCTATGCAATCAGATTTAGTGTGTTGCAAGTAATTTCTGGGCCAAAATTCCTATGCATTTCTCAAAGAACAAACTATTAAAATTCATTTCAGTGGCGACTTCTGTAGGAAACAATATGGTTTTCAGCCTTGAATCTACCTTAATTTGGAATATATCAGCATTTCCTGATACAGCCAACTGTGGCTGTATTTTCGCCTTCCTGGACCACATATGACACATAAGACACCACTGGTATATCAGATGTAATCCTGAAACCTATGCAATCAGATTTAGTGTGTGGCAAGTAATTTCTGGGCCAAATTTCAGACTTATAGACAAACATTTGGTACTGGTTTGGGCTGATTTACATCTATTTTTGCCTATTTTTACAACAATAAATGGGTGAAATATTTTCTGTTCAGAGATGTAATGTTCCAAATGCGCCTAAAATATCCACATTAATTATTAGAACATGCATAAAATTACATTTGGGCTTCATATTGGCAATATTATGATATTTTTGACATTAACCATCTGAGGAGGTCATGGGCCCCCCACACCCCGAAAATTGAAATTCTAAAAGTGACCCTCGAGTGGGCCAGCCCAATACAAATTCATTCTCTGATATAAACTGGGTTTCCTGTGAAAATTTCAGCCTGATTGACCAACTTTAAGGGGTGTTTTGGGCTGATCTGGCATTTTACCTATCCCTCACCAACTTCACTCCCTGAACCTGCACTTTGGGCTAGATATGCATTTCTCAAAGAACAAACTATTAAAATTCATTTCAGTGGCGACTCCTGTAGGAAACAATATGGTTTTCAGCCTTGAATCTACCTTAATTTGGAATATATCAGCATTTCCTGATACAGCCAACTGTGGCTGTATTTTCGCCTTCCTGGACCACATATGACACATAAGACACCACTGGTATATCAGATGTAATCCTGAAACCTATGCAATCAGATTTAGTGTGTTGCAAGTAATTTCTGGGCCAAATTTCAGACTTATAGACAAACATTTGGTACTGGTTTGGGCTGATTTACATCTATTTTTGCCTATTTTTACAACAATAAATGGGTGAAATATTTTCTGTTCAGAGATGTAATGTTCCAAATGCGCCTAAAATATCCACATTAATTATTAGAACATGCATAAAATTACATTTGGGCTTCATATTGGCAATATTATGATATTTTTGACATTAACCATCTGAGGAGGTCATGGCCCCCCCACACCCCGAAAATTGAAATTCTAAAAGTGACCCTCGAGTGGGCCAGCCCAATACAAATTCATTCTCTGATATAAACTGGGTTTCCTGTGAAAATTTCAGCCTGATTGACCAACTTTAAGGGGTGTTTTGGGCTGATCTGGCATTTTACCTATCCCTCACCAACTTCACTCCCTGAACCTGCACTTTGGGCTAGATATGCATTTCTCAAAGAACAAACTATTACAACTCATTTCAGTGGCGACTCCTGTAGGAAACAATGTGGTTTTCAGCCTTGAATCTACCTCAATTTGGAATATATCAGCATTTCCTGATACAGCCATCTGTGGCTGTATTTTCGCCTTCCTGGACCACATATGACACATAAGACACCACTGGTATATCAGATGTAATCCTGAAACCTATGCAATCAGATTTAGTGTGTTGCAAGTAATTTCTGGGCCAAATT
The DNA here is from genome assembly GCA_964017235.1 of Sabellastarte sp. h YS-2021. Classification (NCBI taxonomy): domain Eukaryota; kingdom Metazoa; phylum Annelida; class Polychaeta; order Sabellida; family Sabellidae; genus Sabellastarte; species Sabellastarte sp. h YS-2021. The sequence goes on from OZ024938.1 coordinate 70,255,268, forward strand.
TCAGACTTATAGACAAACATTTGGTACTGGTTTGGGCTGATTTACATCTATTTTTGTCTATTTTTACAACAATAAATGGGTGAAATATTTTCTGTTCAGAGATGTAATGTTCCAAATGCGCCTAAAATATCCACATTAATTATTAGAACATGCATAAAATTACATTTGGGCTTCATATTGGCAATATTATGATATTTTTGACATTAGCCATCTGAGGAGGTCATGGGCCCCCCCACACCCCGAAAATTGAACTTCTAAAAGTGACCCTCGAGTGGGCCAGCCCAATACAGATTCATTCTCTGATATAAACTGGGTTTCCTGTGAAAATTTCAGCCTGATTGACCAACTTTAAGGGGTGTTTTGGGCTGATCTGGCATTTTACCTATCCCTCGCCAACTTCACTCCCTGAACCTGCACTTTGGGCTAGATATGCATTTCTCAAAGAACAAACTATTAAAATTCATTTCAGTGGCGACTCCTGTAGGAAACAATATGGTTTTCAGCCTTGAATCTACCTTAATTTGGAATATATCAGCATTTCCTGATACAGCCAACTGTGGCTGTATTTTCGCCTTCCTGGACCACATATGACACCTAAGACACCACTGGTATATCAGATGTAATCCTGAAACCTATGCATTCAGATTTAGTGTGTTGCAAGTAATTTCTGGGCCAAATTTCAGACTTATAGACAAACATTTGGTACTGGTTTGGGCTGATTTACATCTATTTTTGCCTATTTTTACAACAATAAATGGGTGAAATATTTTCTGTTCAGAGATGTAATGTTCCAAATGCGCCTAAAATATCCACATTAATTATTAGAACATGCATAAAATTACATTTGGGCTTCATATTGGCAATATTATGATATTTTTGACATTAACCATCTGAGGAGGTTATGGGCCCCCCCACACCCCGAAAATTGAAATTCTAAAAGTGACCCTCGAGTGGGCCAGCCCAATACAAATTCATTCTCTGATATAAACTGGGTTTCCTGTGAAAATTTCAGCCTGATTGACCAACTTTAAGGGGTGTTTTGGGCTGATCTGGCATTTTACCTATCCCTCGCCAACTTCACTCCCTGAACCTGCACTTTGGGCTAGATATGCATTTCTCAAAGAACAAACTATTAAAATTCATTTCAGTGGCGACTCCTGTAGGAAACAATATGGTTTTCAGCCTTGAATCTACCTTAATTTGGAATATATCAGCATTTCCTGATACAGCCAACTGTGGCTGTATTTTCGCCTTCCTGGACCACATATGACACATAAGACACCACTGGTATATCAGATGTAATCCTGAAACCTATGCAATCAGATTTAGGTTGTTGCAAGTAATTTCTGGGCCAAATTTCAGACTTATAGACAAACATTTGGTACTGGTTTGGGCTGATTTACATCTATTTTTGTCTATTTTTACAACAATAAATGGGTGAAATATTTTCTGTTCAGAGATGTAATGTTCCAAATGCGCCTAAAATATCCACATTAATTATTAGAACATGCATAAAATTACATTTGGGCTTCATATTGGCAATATTATGATATTTTTGACATTAGCCATCTGAGGAGGTCATGGGCCCCCCACACCCCGAAAATTGAAATTCTAAAAGTGACCCTCGAGTGGGCCAGCCCAATACAGATTCATTCTCTGATATAAACTGGGTTTCCTGTGAAAATTTCAGCCTGATTGACCAACTTTAAGGGGTGTTTTGGGCTGATCTGGCATTTTACCTATCCCTCGCCAACTTCACTCCCTGAACCTGCACTTTGGGCTAGATGGGCATTTCTCAAAGAACAAACTATTAAAATTCATTTCAGTGGCGACTACTGTAGGAAACAATATGGTTTTCAGCCTTGAATCTACCTTAATTTGGAATATATCAGCATTTCCTGATACAGCCAACTGTGGCTGTATTTTCGCCTTCCTGGACCACATATGACACCTAAGACACCACTGGTATATCAGATGTAATCCTGAAACCTATGCAATCAGATTTAGTGTGTTGCAAGTAATTTCTGGGCCAAATTTCAGACTTATAGACAAACATTTGGTACTGGTTTGGGCTGATTTACATCTATTTTTGCCTATTTTTACAACAATAAATGGGTGAAATATTTTCTGTTCAGAGATGTAATGTTCCAAATGCGCCTAAAATATCCACATTAATTATTAGAACATGCATAAAATTACATTTGGGCTTCATATTGGCAATATTATGATATTTTTGACATTAACCATCTGAGGAGGTTATGGGCCCCCCCACACCCCGAAAATTGAAATTCTAAAAGTGACCCTCGAGTGGGCCAGCCCAATACAAATTCATTCTCTGATATAAACTGGGTTTCCTGTGAAAATTTCAGCCTGATTGACCAACTTTAAGGGGTGTTTTGGGCTGATCTGGCATTTTACCTATCCCTCGCCAACTTCACTCCCTGAACCTGCACTTTGGGCTAGATATGCATTTCTCAAAGAACAAACTATTAAAATTCATTTCAGTGGCGACTCCTGTAGGAAACAATATGGTTTTCAGCCTTGAATCTACCTTAATTTGGAATATATCAGCATTTCCTGATACAGCCAACTGTGGCTGTATTTTCGCCTTCCTGGACCACATATGACACATAAGACACCACTGGTATATCAGATGTAATCCTGAAACCTATGCAATCAGATTTAGTGTGTTGCAAGTAATTTCTGGGCCAAATTTCAGACTTATAGACAAACATTTGGTACTGGTTTGGGCTGAGTTACATCTATTTTTGCTATTTTTACAACAATAAATGGGTGAAATATTTTCTGTTCAGAGATGTAATGTTCCAAATGCGCCTAAAATATCCACATTAATTATTAGAACATGCATAAAATTACATTTGGGCTTCATATTGGCAATATTATGATATTTTTGACATTAACCATCTGAGGAGGTCATGGGCCCCCCCACACCCCGAAAATTGAACTTCTAAAAGTGACCCTCGAGTGTGCCAGCCCAATACAGATTCATTCTCTGATATAAACTGGGTTTCCTGTGAAAATTTCAGCCTGATTGACCAACTTTAAGGGGTGTTTTGGGCTGATCTGGCATTTTACCTATCCCTCGCCAACTTCACTCCCTGAACCTGCACTTTGGGCTAGATATGCATTTCTCAAAGAACAAACTATTAAAATTCATTTCAGTGGCGACTCCTGTAGGAAACAATATGGTTTTCAGCCTTGAATCTACCTTAATTTGGAATATATCAGCATTTCCTGATACAGCCAACTGTGGCTGTATTTTCGCCTTCCTGGACCACATATGACACATAAGACACCACTGGTATATCAGATGTAATCCTGAAACCTATGCAATCAGATTTAGTGTGTGGCAAGTAATTTCTGGGCCAAATTTCAGACTTATAGACAAACATTTGGTACTGGTTTGGGCTGATTTACATCTATTTTTGCCTATTTTTACAACAATAAATGGGTGAAATATTTTCTGTTCGGAGATGTAATGTTCCAAATGCGCCTAAAATATCCACATTAATTATTAGAACATGCATAAAATTACATTTGGGCTTCATATTGGCAATATTATGATATTTTTGACATTAACCATCTGAGGAGGTCATGGGCCCCCCCCACACCCCGAAAATTGAACTTCTAAAAGTGACCCTCGAGTGGGCCAGCCCAATACAGATTCATTCTCTGATATAAACTGGGTTTCCTGTGAAAATTTCAGCCTGATTGACCAACTTTAAGGGGTGTTTTGGGCTGATCTGGCATTTTACCTATCCCTCGCCAACTTCACTCCCTGAACCTGCACTTTGGGTTAGATATGCATTTCTCAAAGAACAAACTATTAAAATTCATTTCAGTGGCAACTCCTATAGGAAACAATATGGTTTTCAGCCTTGAATCTACCTTAATTTGGAATATATCAGCATTTCCTGATACAGCCAACTGTGGCTGTATTTTCGCCTTCCTGGACCACATATGACACATAAGACACCACTGGTATATCAGATGTAATCCTGAAACCTATGCAATCAGATTTAGTGTGTTGCAAGTAATTTCTGGGCCAAATTTCAGACTTATAGACAAACATTTGGTACTGGTTTGGGCTGATTTACATCTATTTTTGTCTATTTTTACAACAATAAATGGGTGAAATATTTTCTGTTCAGAGATGTAATGTTCCAAATGTGCCTAAAATATCCACATTAATTATTAGAACATGCATAAAATTACATTTGGGCTTCATATTGGCAATATTATGATATTTTTGACATTAACCATCTGAGGAGGTCATGGGCCCCCCCACACCCCGAAAATTGAAATTCTAAAAGTGACCCTCGAGTGGGCCAGCCCAATACAGATTCATTTTCTGATATAAACTGGGTTTCCTGTGAAAATTTCAGCCTGATTGACCAACTTTAAGGGGTGTTTTGGGCTGATCTGGCATTTTACCTATCCCTCGCCAACTTCACTCCCTGAACCTGCACTTTGGGCTAGATATGCATTTCTCAAAGAACAAACTATTAAAATTCATTTCAGTGGCGACTCCTGTAGGAAACAATATGGTTTTCAGCCTTGAATCTACCTTAATTTGGAATATATCAGCATTTCCTGATACAGCCAACTGTGGCTGCATTTTCGCCTTCCTGGACCACATATGACACATAAGACACCACTGGTATATCAGATGTAATCCTGAAACCTATGCAATCAGATTTAGTGTGTGGCAAGTAATTTCTGGGCCAAATTTCAGACTTATAGACAAACATTTGGTACTGGTTTGGGCTGATTTACATCTATTTTTGCCTATTTTTACAACAATAAATGGGTGAAATATTTTCTGTTCGGAGATGTAATGTTCCAAATGCGCCTAAAATATCCACATTAATTATTAGAACATGCATAAAATTACATTTGGGCTTCATATTGGCAATATTATGATATTTTTGACATTAACCATCTGAGGAGGTTATGGGCCCCCCCACACCCCGAAAATTGAAATTCTAAAAGTGACCCTCGAGTGGGCCAGCCCAATACAAATTCATTCTCTGATATAAACTGGGTTTCCTGTGAAAATTTCAGCCTGATTGACCAACTTTAAGGGGTGTTTTGGGCTGATCTGGCATTTTACCTATCCCTCGCCAACTTCACTCCCTGAACCTGCACTTTGGGCTAGATATGCATTTCTCAAAGAACAAACTATTAAAATTCATTTCAGTGGCGACTCCTGTAGGAAACAATATGGTTTTCAGCCTTGAATCTACCTTAATTTGGAATATATCAGCATTTCCTGATAGAGACAACTGTGGCTGTATTTTCGCCTTCCTGGACCACATATGACACATAAGACACCACTGGTATATCAGATGTAATCCTGAAACCTATGCAATCAGATTTAGTGTGTTGCAAGTAATTTCTGGGCCAAATTTCAGACTTATAGACAAACATTTGGTACTGGTTTGGGCTGATTTACATCTACTTTTGTCTATTTTTACAACAATAAATGGGTGAAATATTTTCTGTTCAGAGATGTAATGTTCCAAATGCGCCTAAAATATCCACATTAATTATTAGAACATGCATAAAATTACATTTGGGCTTCATATTGGCAATATTATGATATTTTTGACATTAACCATCTGAGGGGGTCATGGGCCCCCCCACACCCCGAAAATTGAAATTCTAAAAGTGACCCTCGAGTGGGCCAGCCCAATACAGATTCATTTTCTGATATAAACTGGGTTTCCTGTGAAAATTTCAGCCTGATTGACCAACTTTAAGGGGTGTTTTGGGCTGATCTGGCATTTTACCTATCCCTCGCCTACTTCACTCCCTGAATCTGCATTTTGGGCTAGATATGCATTTCTCAAAGAACAAACTATTAAAATTCATTTCAGTGGCGACTCCTGTAGGAAACAATATGGTTTTCAGCCTTGAATCTACCTTAATTTGGAACATATCAGCCTTTCCTGATAGAGCCAACTGTGGCTGTATTTTCGCCTTCCTGGACCACATATGACACATAAGACACCACTGGTATATCAGATGTAATCCTGAAACCTATGCAAACAGATTTAGTGTGTTGCAAGTAATTTCTGGGCCAAATTTCAGACTTATAGACAAACATTTGGTACTGGTTTGGGCTGATTTACATCTATTTTTGTCTATTTTTACAACAATAAATGGGTGAAATATTTTCTGTTCAGAGATGTAATGTTCCAAATGCGCCTAAAATATCCACATTAATTATTAGAACATGCATAAAATTACATTTGGGCTTCATATTGGCAATATTATGATATTTTTGACATTAACCATCTGAGGAGGTCATGGGCCCCCCCACACCCCGAAAATTGAACTTCTAAAAGTGACCCTCGAGTGGGCCAGCCCAATACAGATTCATTCTCTGATATAAACTGGGTTTCCTGTGAAAATTTCAGCCTGATTGACCAACTTTAAGGGGTGTTTTGGGCTGATCTGGCATTTTACCTATCCCTCGCCAACTTCACTCCCTGAACCTGCACTTTGGGTTAGATATGCATTTCTCAAAGAACAAACTATTAAAATTCATTTCAGTGGCAACTCCTATAGGAAACAATATGGTTTTCAGCCTTGAATCTACCTTAATTTGGAATATATCAGCATTTCCTGATACAGCCAACTGTGGCTGTATTTTCGCCTTCCTGGACCACATATGACACATAAGACACCACTGGTATATCAGATGTAATCCTGAAACCTATGCAATCAGATTTAGTGTGTTGCAAGTAATTTCTGGGCCAAATTTCAGACTTATAGACAAACATTTGGTACTGGTTTGGGCTGATTTACATCTATTTTTGTCTATTTTTACAACAATAAATGGGTGAAATATTTTCTGTTCAGAGATGTAATGTTCCAAATGTGCCTAAAATATCCACATTAATTATTAGAACATGCATAAAATTACATTTGGGCTTCATATTGGCAATATTATGATATTTTTGACATTAACCATCTGAGGAGGTCATGGGCCCCCCACACCCCGAAAATTGAAATTCTAAAAGTGACCCTCGAGTGGGCCAGCCCAATACAGATTCATTTTCTGATATAAACTGGGTTTCCTGTGAAAATTTCAGCCTGATTGACCAACTTTAAGGGGTGTTTTGGGCTGATCTGGCATTTTACCTATCCCTCGCCAACTTCACTCCCTGAACCTGCACTTTGGGCTAGATATGCATTTCTCAAAGAACAAACTATTAAAATTCATTTCAGTGGCGACTCCTGTAGGAAACAATATGGTTTTCAGCCTTGAATCTACCTTAATTTGGAATATATCAGCATTTCCTGATACAGCCAACTGTGGCTGCATTTTCGCCTTCCTGGACCACATATGACACATAAGACACCACTGGTATATCAGATGTAATCCTGAAACCTATGCAATCAGATTTAGTGTGTTGCAAGTAATTTCTGGGCCAAATTTCAGACTTATAGACAAACATTTGGTACTGGTTTGGGCTGATTTACATCTATTTTTGTCTATTTTTACAACAATAAATGGGTGAAATATTTTCTGTTCAGAGATGTAATGTTCCAAATGCGCCTAAAATATCCACATTAATTATTAGAACATGCATAAAATTACATTTGGGCTTCATATTGGCAATATTATGATATTTTTGACCCCCCACACCCCGAAAATTGAAATTCTAAAAGTGACCCTCGAGTGGGCCAGCCCAATACAGATTCATTCTCTGATATAAACTGGGTTTCCTGTGAAAATTTCAGCCTGATTGACCAACTTTAAGGGGTGTTTTGGGCTGATCTGGCATTTTACCTATCCCTCGCCAACTTCACTCCCTGAACCTGCACTTTGGGCTAGATATGCATTTCTCAAAGAACAAACTATTAAAATTCATTTCAGTGGCGACTCTTGTAGTAAATAATATGGTTTTCAGCCTTGAATCTACCTTAATTTGGAATATATGAGCATTTCATGATACAGCAGTCTGTGGCTGTATTTTCGCCTTCCTGGACCACATATGACACATAAGACACCACTGGTATATCAGATGTAATCCTAAAACCTATGCAATCAGATTTAGTGTGTGGCAAGTAATTTCTGGGCCAAATTTCAGACTTATAGACAAACATTTGGTACTGGTTTGGGCTGATTTACATCTATTTTTGTCTATTTTTACAACAATAAATGGGTGAAATATTTTCTGTTCAGAGATGTAATGTTCCAAATGCGCCTAAAATATCCACATTAATTATTAGAACATGCATAAAATTACATTTGGGCTTCATATTGGCAATATTATGATATTTTTGACATTAACCATCTGAGGAGGTCATGGGCCCCCCCACACCCCGAAAATTGAAATTCTAAAAGTGACCCTCGAGTGGGCCAGCCCAATACAGATTCATTTTCTGATATAAACTGGGTTTCCTGTGAAAATTTCAGCCTGATTGACCAACTTTAAGGGGTGTTTTGGGCTGATCTGGCATTTTACCTATCCCTCGCCAACTTCACTCCCTGAACCTGCACTTTGGGCTAGATATGCATTTCTCAAAGAACAAACTATTAAAATTCATTTCAGTGGCGACTCCTGTAGGAAACAATATGGTTTTCAGCCTTGAATCTACCTTAATTTGGAATATATCAGCATTTCCTGATACAGCCAACTGTGGCTGTATTTTCGCCTTCCTGGACCACATATGACACATAAGACACCACTGGTATATCAGATGTAATCCTGAAACCTATGCAATCAGATTTCGTGTGTTGCAAGTAATTTCTGGGCCAAATTTCAGACTTATAGACAAACATTTGGTACTGGTTTGGGCTGATTTACATCTATTTTTGTCTATTTTTACAACAATAAATGGGTGAAATATTTTCTGTTCAGAGATGTAATGTTCCAAATGCGCCTAAAATATCCACATTAATTATTAGAACATGCATAAAATTACATTTGGGCTTCATATTGGCAATATTATGATATTTTTGACATTAACCATCTGAGGAGGTCATGGGCCCCCCACACCCCGAAAATTGAACTTCTAAAAGTGACCCTCGAGTGGGCCAGCCCAATACAGATTCATTCTCTGATATAAACTGGGTTTCCTGTGAAAATTTCAGCCTGATTGACCAACTTTAAGGGGTGTTTTGGGCTGATCTGGCATTTTACCTATCCCTCGCCAACTTCACTCCCTGAACCTGCACTTTGGGCTAGATATGCATTTCTCAAAGAACAAACTATTAAAATTCATTTCAGTGGCGACTCCTATAGGAAACAATATGGTTTTCAGCCTTGAATCTACCTTAATTTGGAATATATCAGCATTTCCTGATACAGCCAACTGTGGCTGTATTTTCGCCTTCCTGGACCACATATGACACATAAGACACCACTGGTATATCAGATGTAATCCTGAAACCTATGCAATCAGATTTCGTGTGTTGCAAGTAATTTCTGGGCCAAATTTCAGACTTATAGACAAACATTTGGTACTGGTTTGGGCTGATTTACATCTATTTTTGTCTATTTTTACAACAATAAATGGGTGAAATATTTTCTGTTCAGAGATGTAATGTTCCAAATGCGCCTAAAATATCCACATTAATTATTAGAACATGCATAAAATTACATTTGGGCTTCATATTGGCAATATTATGATATTTTTGACATTAACCATCTGAGGAGGTCATGGGCCCCCCCACACCCCGAAAATTGAAATTCTAAAAGTGACCCTCGAGTGGGCCAGCCCAATACAGATTCATTCTCTGATATAAACTGGGTTTCCTGTGAAAATTTCAGCCTGATTGACCAACTTTAAGGGGTGTTTTGGGCTGATCTGGCATTTTACCTATCCCTCGCCAACTTCACTCCCTGAACCTGCACTTTGGGCTAGATATGCATTTCTCAAAGAACAAACTATTAAAATTCATTTTAGTGGCGACTCCTATAGGAAACAATATGGTTTTCAGCCTTGAATCTACCTTAATTTTGAATATATCAGCATTTCCTGATACAGCCAACTGTGGCTGTATTTTCGCCTTCCTGGACCACATATGACATATAAGACACCACTGGTATATCAGATGTAATCCTGAAACCTATGCAATCAGATTTAGTGTGTTGCAAGTAATTTCTGGGCCAAATTTCAGACTTATAGACAAACATTTGGTACTGGTTTGGGCTGATTTACATCTATTTTTGTCTATTTTTACAACAATAAATGGGTGAAATATTTTCTGTTCAGAGATGTAATGTTCCAAATGCGCCTAAAATATCCACATTAATTATTAGAACATGCATAAAATTACATTTGGGCTTCATATTGGCAATATTATGATATTTTTGACCCCCCACACCCCGAAAATTGAAATTCTAAAAGTGACCCTCGAGTGGGCCAGCCCAATACAGATTCATTCTCTGATATAAACTGGGTTTCCTGTGAAAATTTCAGCCTGATTGACCAACTTTAAGGGGTGTTTTGGGCTGAACTGGCATTTTACCTATCCCTCGCCAACTTCACTCCCTGAACCTGCACTTTGGGCTAGATATGCATTTCTCAAAGAACAAACTATTAAAATTCATTTCAGTGGCGACTCTTGTAGTAAATAATATGGTTTTCAGCCTTGAATCTACCTTAATTTGGAATATATGAGCATTTCATGATACAGCAGTCTGTGGCTGTATTTTCGCCTTCCTGGACCACATATGACACATAAGACACCACTGGTATATCAGATGTATTCCTAAAACCTATGCAATCAGATTTAGTGTGTGGCAAGTAATTTCTGGGCCAAATTTCAGACTTATAGACAAACATTTGGTACTGGTTTGGGCTGATTTACATCTATTTTTGCCTATTTTTACAACAATAAATGGGTGAAATATTTTCTGTTCAGAGATGTAATGTTCCAAATGCGCCTAAAATATCCACATTAATTATTAGAACATGCATAAAATTACATTTGGGCTTCATATTGGCAATATTATGATATTTTTGACATTAACCATCTGAGGAGGTCATGGGCCCCCCACACCCCGAAAATTGAAATTCTAAAAGTGACCCTCGAGTGGGCCAGCCCAATACAAATTCATTCTCTGATATAAACTGGGTTTCCTGTGAAAATTTCAGCCTGATTGACCAACTTTAAGGGGTGTTTTGGGCTGATCTGGCATTTTACCTATCCCTCGCCAACTGCACTCCCTGAACCTGCACTTTGGGCTGGATATGAATTTCTCAAAGAACAAACTATTAAAATTCATTTCAGTGGCGACTCCTGTAGGAAACACTATGGTTTTCAGCCTTGAATCTACCTTAATTTGAAATATATCAGCATTTCCTGATACAGCCATCTGTGGCTGTATTTTCGCCTTCCTGGACCACATATGACACATAAGACACCACTGGTATATCAGATGTAATCCTGAAACCTATGCAATCAGATTTAGTGTGTTGCAAGTAATTTCTGGGCCAAATTTCAGACTTATAGACAAACATTTGGTACTGGTTTGGGCTGATTTACATCTATTTTTGTCTATTTTTACAACAATAAATGGGTGAAATATTTTCTGTTCAGAGATGTAATGTTCCAAATGCGCCTAAAATATCCACATTAATTATTAGAACATGCATAAAATTACATTTGGGCTTCATATTGGCAATATTATGATATTTTTGACATTAACCATCTGAGGAGGTCATGGGCCCCCCACACCCCGAAAATTGAAATTCTAAAAGTGACCCTCGAGTGGGCCAGCCCAATACAAATTCATTCTCTGATATAAACTGGGTTTCCTGTGAAAATTTCAGCCTGATTGACCAACTTTAAGGGGTGTTTTGGGCTGATCTGGCATTTTACCTATCCCTCGCCAACTTCACTCCCTGAACCTGCACTTTGGGCTAGATATGCATTTCTCAAAGAACAAACTATTAAAATTCATTTCAGTGGCGACTCTTGTAGTAAATAATATGGTTTTCAGCCTTGAATCTACCTTAATTTGGAATATATGAGCATTTCATGATACAGCAGTCTGTGGCTGTATTTTCGCCTTCCTGGACCACATATGACACATAAGACACCACTGGTATATCAGATGTATTCCTAAAACCTATGCAATAAGATTTAGTGTGTGGCAAGTAATTTCTGGGCCAAATTTCAGACTTATAGACAAACATTTGGTACTGGTTTGGGCTGATTTACATCTATTTTTGCCTATTTTTACAACAATAAATGGGTGAAATATTTTCTGTTCAGAGATGTAATGTTCCAAATGCGCCTAAAATATCCACATTAATTATTAGAACATGCATAAAATTACATTTGGGCTTCATATTGGCAATATTATGATATTTTTGACATTAACCATCTGAGGAGGTCATGGGCCCCCCACACCCCGAAAATTGAAATTCTAAAAGTGACCCTCGAGTGGGCCAGCCCAATACAAATTCATTCTCTGATATAAACTGGGTTTCCTGTGAAAATTTCAGCCTGATTGACCAACTTTAAGGGGTGTTTTGGGCTGATCTGGCATTTTACCTATCCCTCGCCAACTGCACTCCCTGAACCTGCACTTTGGGCTGGATATGAATTTCTCAAAGAACAAACTATTAAAATTCATTTCAGTGGCGACTCCTGTAGGAAACAATATGGTTTTCAGCCTTGAATCTACCTTAATTTAAAATATATCAGCATTTCCTGATACAGCCATCTGTGGCTGTATTTTCGCCTTCCTGGACCACATATGACACATAAGACACCACTGGTATATCAGATGTAATCCTGAAACCTATGCAATCAGATTTAGTGTGTTGCAAGTAATTTCTGGGCCAAATTTCAGACTTATAGACAAACATTTGGTACTGGTTTGGGCTGATTTACATCTATTTTTGTCTATTTTTACAACAATAAATGGGTGAAATATTTTCTGTTCAGAGATGTAATGTTCCAAATGCGCCTAAAATATCCACATTAATTATTAGAACATGCATAAAATTACATTTGGGCTTCATATTGGCAATATTATGATATTTTTGACATTAACCATCTGAGGAGGTCATGGGCCCCCCACACCCCGAAAATTGAAATTCTAAAAGTGACCCTCGAGTGGGCCAGCCCAATACAAATTCATTCTCTGATATAAACTGGGTTTCCTGTGAAAATTTCAGCCTGATTGACCAACTTTAAGGGGTGTTTTGGGCTGATCTGGCATTTTACCTATCCCTCGCCAACTGCACTCCCTGAACCTGCACTTTGGGCTGGATATGAATTTCTCAAAGAACAAACTATTAAAATTCATTTCAGTGGCGACTCCTGTAGGAAACAATATGGTTTTCAGCCTTGAATCTACCTTAATTTAAAATATATCAGCATTTCCTGATACAGCCATCTGTGGCTGTATTTTCGCCTTCCTGGACCACATATGACACATAAGACACCACTGGTATATCAGATGTAATCCTGAAACCTATGCAATCAGATTTAGTGTGTTGCAAGTAATTTCTGGGCCAAATTTCAGACTTATAGACAAACATTTGGTACTGGTTTGGGCTGATTTACATCTATTTTTGTCTATTTTTACAACAATAAATGGGTGAAATATTTTCTGTTCAGAGATGTAATGTTCCAAATGCGCCTAAAATATCCACATTAATTATTAGAACATGCATAAAATTACATTTGGGCTTCATATTGGCAATATTATGATATTTTTGACATTAACCATCTGAGGAGGTCATGGGCCCCCCACACCCCGAAAATTGAAATTCTAAAAGTGACCCTCGAGTGGGCCAGCCCAATACAAATTCATTCTCTGATATAAACTGGGTTTCCTGTGAAAATTTCAGCCTGATTGACCAACTTTAAGGGGTGTTTTGGGCTGATCTGGCATTTTACCTATCCCTCGCCAACTGCACTCCCTGAACCTGCACTTTGGGCTGGATATGAATTTCTCAAAGAACAAACTATTAAAATTCATTTCAGTGGCGACTCCTGTAGGAAACAATATGGTTTTCAGCCTTGAATCTACCTTAATTTGAAATATATCAGCATTTCCTGATACAGCCATCTGTGGCTGTATTTTCGCCTTCCTGGACCACATATGACACATAAGACACCACTGGTATATCAGATGTAATCCTGAAACCTATGCAATCAGATTTAGTGTGTTGCAAGTAATTTCTGGGCCAAATTTCAGACTTATAGACAAACATTTGGTACTGGTTTGGGCTGATTTACATCTATTTTTGTCTATTTTTACAACAATAAATGGGTGAAATATTTTCTGTTCAGAGATGTAATGTTCCAAATGCGCCTAAAATATCCACATTAATTATTAGAACATGCATAAAATTACATTTGGGCTTCATATTGGCAATATTATGATATTTTTGACATTAACCATCTGAGGAGGTCATGGGCCCCCCACACCCCGAAAATTGAAATTCTAAAAGTGACCCTCGAGTGGGCCAGCCCAATACAAATTCATTCTCTGATATAAACTGGGTTTCCTGTGAAAATTTCAGCCTGATTGACCAACTTTAAGGGGTGTTTTGGGCTGATCTGGCATTTTACCTATCCCTCGCCAACTTCACTCCCTGAACCTGCACTTTGGGCTAGATATGCATTTCTCAAAGAACAAACTATTAAAACTCATTTCAGTGGCGACTCCTGTAGGAAACAATATGGTTTTCAGCCTTGAATCTACCTTAATTTGGAATATATCAGCATTTCCTGATACAGCCAACTGTGGCTGTATTTTCGCCTTCCTGGACCACATATGACACATAAGACACCACTGGTATATCAGATGTAATCCTGAAACCTATGCAATCAGATTTAGTGTGTTGCAAGTAATTTCTGGGCCAAATTTCAGACTTATAGACAAACATTTGGTACTGGTTTGGGCTGATTTACATCTATTTTTGTCTATTTTTACAACAATAAATGGGTGAAATATTTTCTGTTCAGAGATGTAATGTTCCAAATGCGCCTAAAATATCCACATTAATTATTAGAACATGCATAAAATTACATTTGGGCTTCATATTGGCAATATTATGATATTTTTGACATTAACCATCTGAGGAGGTCATGGGCCCCCCCACACCCCGAAAATTGAACTTCTAAAAGTGACCCTCGAGTGGGCCAGCCCAATACAGATTCATTCTCTGATATAAACTGGGTTTCCTGTGAAAATTTCAGCCTGATTGACCAACTTTAAGGGGTGTTTTGGGCTGATCTGGCATTTTACCTATCCCTCGCCAACTTCACTCCCTGAACCTGCACTTTGGGCTAGATATGCATTTCTCAAAGAACAAACTATCAAAATTCATTTCAGTGGCGACTCCTATAGGAAACAATATGGTTTTCAGCCTTGAATCTACCTTAATTTGGAATATATCAGCATTTCCTGATACAGCCAACTGTGGCTGTATTTTCGCCTTCCTGGACCACATATGACACATAAGACACCACTGGTATATCAGATGTAATCCTGAAACCTATGCAATCAGATTTCGTGTGTTGCAAGTAATTTCTGGGCCAAATTTCAGACTTATAGACAAACATTTGGTACTGGTTTGGGCTGATTTACATCTATTTTTGTCTATTTTTACAACAATAAATGGGTGAAATATTTTCTGTTCAGAGATGTAATGTTCCAAATGCGCCTAAAATATCCACATTAATTATTAGAACATGCATAAAATTACATTTGGGCTTCATATTGGCAATATTATGATATTTTTGACATTAACCATCTGAGGAGGTCATGGGCCCCCCCACACCCCGAAAATTGAAATTCTAAAAGTGACCCTCGAGTGGGCCAGCCCAATACAGATTCATTCTCTGATATAAACTGGGTTTCCTGTGAAAATTTCAGCCTGATTGACCAACTTTAAGGGGTGTTTTGGGCTGATCTGGCATTTTACCTATCCCTCGCCAACTTCACTCCCTGAACCTGCACTTTGGGCTAGATATGCATTTCTCAAAGAACAAACTATTAAAATTCATTTCAGTGGCGACTCCTATAGGAAACAATATGGTTTTCAGCCTTGAATCTACCTTAATTTGGAATATATCAGCATTTCCTGATACAGCCAACTGTGGCTGTATTTTCGCCTTCCTGGACCACATATGACATATAAGACACCACTGGTATATCAGATGTAATCCTGAAACCTATGCAATCAGATTTAGTGTGTTGCAAGTAATTTCTGGGCCAAATTTCAGACTTATAGACAAACATTTGGTACTGGTTTGGGCTGATTTACATCTATTTTTGTCTATTTTTACAACAATAAATGGGTGAAATATTTTCTGTTCAGAGATGTAATGTTCCAAATGCGCCTAAAATATCCACATTAATTATTAGAACATGCATAAAATTACATTTGGGCTTCATATTGGCAATATTATGATATTTTTGACCCCCCACACCCCGAAAATTGAAATTCTAAAAGTGACCCTCGAGTGGGCCAGCCCAATACAGATTCATTCTCTGATATAAACTGGGTTTCCTGTGAAAATTTCAGCCTGATTGACCAACTTTAAGGGGTGTTTTGGGCTGATCTGGCATTTTACCTATCCCTCGCCAACTTCACTCCCTGAACCTGCACTTTGGGCTAGATATGCATTTCTCAAAGAACAAACTATTAAAATTCATTTCAGTGGCGACTCTTGTAGTAAATAATATGGTTTTCAGCCTTGAATCTACCTTAATTTGGAATATATGAGCATTTCATGATACAGCAGTCTGTGGCTGTATTTTCGCCTTCCTGGACCACATATGACACATAAGACACCACTGGTATATCAGATGTATTCCTAAAACCTATGCAATCAGATTTAGTGTGTGGCAAGTAATTTCTGGGCCAAATTTCAGACTTATAGACAAACATTTGGTACTGGTTTGGGCTGATTTACATCTATTTTTGCCTATTTTTACAACAATAAATGGGTGAAATATTTTCTGTTCAGAGATGTAATGTTCCAAATGCGCCTAAAATATCCACATTAATTATTAGAACATGCATAAAATTACATTTGGGCTTCATATTGGCAATATTATGATATTTTTGACATTAACCATCTGAGGAGGTCATGGGCCCCCCACACCCCGAAAATTGAAATTCTAAAAGTGACCCTCGAGTGGGCCAGCCCAATACAAATTCATTCTCTGATATAAACTGGGTTTCCTGTGAAAATTTCAGCCTGATTGACCAACTTTAAGGGGTGTTTTGGGCTGATCTGGCATTTTACCTATCCCTCGCCAACTGCACTCCCTGAACCTGCACTTTGGGCTGGATATGAATTTCTCAAAGAACAAACTATTAAAATTCATTTCAGTGGCGACTCCTGTAGGAAACAATATGGTTTTCAGCCTTGAATCTACCTTAATTTGAAATATATCAGCATTTCCTGATACAGCCATCTGTGGCTGTATTTTCGCCTTCCTGGACCACATATGACACATAAGACACCACTGGTATATCAGATGTAATCCTGAAACCTATGCAATCAGATTTAGTGTGTTGCAAGTAATTTCTGGGCCAAATTTCAGACTTATAGACAAACATTTGGTACTGGTTTGGGCTGATTTACATCTATTTTTGTCTATTTTTACAACAATAAATGGGTGAAATATTTTCTGTTCAGAGATGTAATGTTCCAAATGCGCCTAAAATATCCACATTAATTATTAGAACATGCATAAAATTACATTTGGGCTTCATATTGGCAATATTATGATATTTTTGACATTAACCATCTGAGGAGGTCATGGGCCCCCCACACCCCGAAAATTGAAATTCTAAAAGTGACCCTCGAGTGGGCCAGCCCAATACAAATTCATTCTCTGATATAAACTGGGTTTCCTGTGAAAATTTCAGCCTGATTGACCAACTTTAAGGGGTGTTTTGGGCTGATCTGGCATTTTACCTATCCCTCGCCAACTTCACTCCCTGAACCTGCAC
Organism: Sabellastarte sp. h YS-2021; assembly: GCA_964017235.1. NCBI lineage: Eukaryota > Metazoa > Annelida > Polychaeta > Sabellida > Sabellidae > Sabellastarte > Sabellastarte sp. h YS-2021. The sequence continues at coordinate 70,273,247 of OZ024938.1, forward strand.
TTTGGGCTAGATATGCATTTCTCAAAGAACAAACTATTAAAACTCATTTCAGTGGCGACTCCTGTAGGAAACAATATGGTTTTCAGCCTTGAATCTACCTTAATTTGGAATATATCAGCATTTCCTGATACAGCCAACTGTGGCTGTATTTTCGCCTTCCTGGACCACATATGACACATAAGACACCACTGGTATATCAGATGTAATCCTGAAACCTATGCAATCAGATTTAGTGTGTTGCAAGTAATTTCTGGGCCAAATTTCAGACTTATAGACAAACATTTGGTACTGGTTTGGGCTGATTTACATCTATTTTTGTCTATTTTTACAACAATAAATGGGTGAAATATTTTCTGTTCAGAGATGTAATGTTCCAAATGCGCCTAAAATATCCACATTAATTATTAGAACATGCATAAAATTACATTTGGGCTTCATATTGGCAATATTATGATATTTTTGACATTAACCATCTGAGGAGGTCATGGGCCCCCCCACACCCCGAAAATTGAACTTCTAAAAGTGACCCTCAAGTGGGCCAGCCCAATACAGATTCATTCTCTGATATAAACTGGGTTTCCTGTGAAAATTTCAGCCTGATTGACCAACTTTAAGGGGTGTTTTGGGCTGATCTGGCATTTTACCTATCCCTCGCCAACTTCACTCCCTGAACCTGCACTTTGGGCTAGATATGCATTTCTCAAAGAACAAACTATTAAAATTCATTTCAGTGGCGACTCCTATAGGAAACAATATGGTTTTCAGCCTTGAATCTACCTTAATTTGGAATATATCAGCATTTCCTGATACAGCCAACTGTGGCTGTATTTTCGCCTTCCTGGACCACATATGACATATAAGACACCACTGGTATATCAGATGTAATCCTGAAACCTATGCAATCAGATTTAGTGTGTTGCAAGTAATTTCTGGGCCAAATTTCAGACTTATAGACAAACATTTGGTACTGGTTTGGGCTGATTTACATCTATTTTTGTCTATTTTTACAACAATAAATGGGTGAAATATTTTCTGTTCAGAGATGTAATGTTCCAAATGCGCCTAAAATATCCACATTAATTATTAGAACATGCATAAAATTACATTTGGGCTTCATATTGGCAATATTATGATATTTTTGACCCCCCACACCCCGAAAATTGAAATTCTAAAAGTGACCCTCGAGTGGGCCAGCCCAATACAGATTCATTCTCTGATATAAACTGGGTTTCCTGTGAAAATTTCAGCCTGATTGACCAACTTTAAGGGGTGTTTTGGGCTGATCTGGCATTTTACCTATCCCTCGCCAACTTCACTCCCTGAACCTGCACTTTGGGCTAGATATGCATTTCTCAAAGAACAAACTATTAAAATTCATTTCAGTGGCGACTCTTGTAGTAAATAATGTGGTTTTCAGCCTTGAATCTACCTTAATTTGGAATATATGAGCATTTCATGATACAGCAGTCTGTGGCTGTATTTTCGCCTTCCTGGACCACATATGACACATAAGACACCACTGGTATATCAGATGTAATCCTAAAACCTATGCAATCAGATTTAGTGTGTGGCAAGTAATTTCTGGGCCAAATTTCAGACTTATAGACAAACATTTGGTACTGGTTTGGGCTGATTTACATCTATTTTTGCCTATTTTTACAACAATAAATGGGTGAAATATTTTCTGTTCAGAGATGTAATGTTCCAAATGCGCCTAAAATATCCACATTAATTATTAGAACATGCATAAAATTACATTTGGGCTTCATATTGGCAATATTATGATATTTTTGACATTAACCATCTGAGGAGGTCATGGGCCCCCCACACCCCGAAAATTGAAATTCTAAAAGTGACCCTCGAGTGGGCCAGCCCAATACAAATTCATTCTCTGATATAAACTGGGTTTCCTGTGAAAATTTCAGCCTGATTGACCAACTTTAAGGGGTGTTTTGGGCTGATCTGGCATTTTACCTATCCCTCGCCAACTGCACTCCCTGAACCTGCACTTTGGGCTGGATATGAATTTCTCAAAGAACAAACTATTAAAATTCATTTCAGTGGCGACTCCTGTAGGAAACAATATGGTTTTCAGCCTTGAATCTACCTTAATTTGAAATATATCAGCATTTCCTGATACAGCCATCTGTGGCTGTATTTTCGCCTTCCTGGACCACATATGACACATAAGACACCACTGGTATATCAGATGTAATCCTGAAACCTATGCAATCAGATTTAGTGTGTTGCAAGTAATTTCTGGGCCAAATTTCAGACTTATAGACAAACATTTGGTACTGGTTTGGGCTGATTTACATCTATTTTTGTCTATTTTTACAACAATAAATGGGTGAAATATTTTCTGTTCAGAGATGTAATGTTCCAAATGCGCCTAAAATATCCACATTAATTATTAGAACATGCATAAAATTACATTTGGGCTTCATATTGGCAATATTATGATATTTTTGACATTAACCATCTGAGGAGGTCATGGGCCCCCCACACCCCGAAAATTGAAATTCTAAAAGTGACCCTCGAGTGGGCCAGCCCAATACAAATTCATTCTCTGATATAAACTGGGTTTCCTGTGAAAATTTCAGCCTGATTGACAAACTTTAAGGGGTGTTTTGGGCTGATCTGGCATTTTACCTATCCCTCGCCAACTTCACTCCCTGAACCTGCACTTTGGGCTAGATATGCATTTCTCAAAGAACAAACTATTAAAACTCATTTCAGTGGCGACTCCTGTAGGAAACAATATGGTTTTCAGCCTTGAATCTACCTTAATTTGGAATATATCAGCATTTCCTGATACAGCCAACTGTGGCTGTATTTTCGCCTTCCTGGACCACATATGACACATAAGACACCACTGGTATATCAGATGTAATCCTGAAACCTATGCAATCAGATTTAGTGTGTTGCAAGTAATTTCTGGGCCAAATTTCAGACTTATAGACAAACATTTGGTACTGGTTTGGGCTGATTTACATCTATTTTTGTCTATTTTTACAACAATAAATGGGTGAAATATTTTCTGTTCAGAGATGTAATGTTCCAAATGCGCCTAAAATATCCACATTAATTATTAGAACATGCATAAAAATACATTTGGGCTTCATATTGGCAATATTATGATATTTTTGACATTACCCATCTGAGGAGGTCATGGGCCCCCCCACACCCCGAAAATTGAAATTCTAAAAGTGACCCTCGAGTGGGCCAGCCCAATACAAATTCATTCTCTGATATAAACTGGGTTTCCTGTGAAAATTTCAGCCTGATTGACCAACTTTAAGGGGTGTTTTGGGCTGATCTGGCATTTTACCTATCCCTCGCCAACTTCACTCCCTGAACCTGCACTTTGGGCTAGATATGCATTTCTCAAAGAACAAACTATTAAAACTCATTTCAGTGGCGACTCCTGTAGGAAACAATATGGTTTTCAGCCTTGAATCTACCTTAATTTGGAATATATCAGCATTTCCTGATACAGCCAACTGTGGCTGTATTTTCGCCTTCCTGGACCACATATGACACATAAGACACCACTGGTATATCAGATGTAATCCTGAAACCTATGCAATCAGATTTAGTGTGTTGCAAGTAATTTCTGGGCCAAATTTCAGACTTATAGACAAACATTTGGTACTGGTTTGGGCTGATTTACATCTATTTTTGTCTATTTTTACAACAATAAATGGGTGAAATATTTTCTGTTCAGAGATGTAATGTTCCAAATGCGCCTAAAATATCCACATTAATTATTAGAACATGCATAAAATTACATTTGGGCTTCATATTGGCAATATTATGATATTTTTGACATTAACCATCTGAGGAGGTCATGGGCCCCCCCCACACCCCGAAAATTGAACTTCTAAAAGTGACCCTCGAGTGGGCCAGCCCAATACAGATTCATTCTCTGATATAAACTGGGTTTCCTGTGAAAATTTCAGCCTGATTGACCAACTTTAAGGGGTGTTTTGGGCTGATCTGGCATTTTACCTATCCCTCGCCAACTTCACTCCCTGAACCTGCACTTTGGGCTAGATATGCATTTCTCAAAGAACAAACTATCAAAATTCATTTCAGTGGCGACTCCTATAGGAAACAATATGGTTTTCAGCCTTGAATCTACCTTAATTTGGAATATATCAGCATTTCCTGATACAGCCAACTGTGGCTGTATTTTCGCCTTCCTGGACCACATATGACACATAAGACACCACTGGTATATCAGATGTAATCCTGAAACCTATGCAATCAGATTTCGTGTGTTGCAAGTAATTTCTGGGCCAAATTTCAGACTTATAGACAAACATTTGGTACTGGTTTGGGCTGATTTACATCTATTTTTGTCTATTTTTACAACAATAAATGGGTGAAATATTTTCTGTTCAGAGATGTAATGTTCCAAATGCGCCTAAAATATCCACATTAATTATTAGAACATGCATAAAATTACATTTGGGCTTCATATTGGCAATATTATGATATTTTTGACATTAACCATCTGAGGAGGTCATGGGCCCCCCCACACCCCGAAAATTGAAATTCTAAAAGTGACCCTCGAGTGGGCCAGCCCAATACAGATTCATTCTCTGATATAAACTGGGTTTCCTGTGAAAATTTCAGCCTGATTGACCAACTTTAAGGGGTGTTTTGGGCTGATCTGGCATTTTACCTATCCCTCGCCAACTTCACTCCCTGAACCTGCACTTTGGGCTAGATATGCATTTCTCAAAGAACAAACTATTAAAATTCATTTCAGTGGCGACTCCTATAGGAAACAATATGGTTTTCAGCCTTGAATCTACCTTAATTTGGAATATATCAGCATTTCCTGATACAGCCAACTGTGGCTGTATTTTCGCCTTCCTGGACCACATATGACATATAAGACACCACTGGTATATCAGATGTAATCCTGAAACCTATGCAATCAGATTTAGTGTGTTGCAAGTAATTTCTGGGCCAAATTTCAGACTTATAGACAAACATTTGGTACTGGTTTGGGCTGATTTACATCTATTTTTGTCTATTTTTACAACAATAAATGGGTGAAATATTTTCTGTTCTGAGATGTAATGTTCCAAATGCGCCTAAAATATCCACATTAATTATTAGAACATGCATAAAATTACATTTGGGCTTCATATTGGCAATATTATGATATTTTTGACCCCCCACACCCCGAAAATTGAAATTCTAAAAGTGACCCTCGAGTGGGCCAGCCCAATACAGATTCATTCTCTGATATAAACTGGGTTTCCTGTGAAAATTTCAGCCTGATTGACCAACTTTAAGGGGTGTTTTGGGCTGATCTGGCATTTTACCTATCCCTCGCCAACTTCACTCCCTGAACCTGCACTTTGGGCTAGATATGCATTTCTCAAAGAACAAACTATTAAAATTCATTTCAGTGGCGACTCTTGTAGTAAATAATATGGTTTTCAGCCTTGAATCTACCTTAATTTGGAATATATGAGCATTTCATGATACAGCAGTCTGTGGCTGTATTTTCGCCTTCCTGGACCACATATGACACATAAGACACCACTGGTATATCAGATGTAATCCTAAAACCTATGCAATCAGATTTAGTGTGTGGCAAGTAATTTCTGGGCCAAATTTCAGACTTATAGACAAACATTTGGTACTGGTTTGGGCTGATTTACATCTATTTTTGCCTATTTTTACAACAATAAATGGGTGAAATATTTTCTGTTCAGAGATGTAATGTTCCAAATGCGCCTAAAATATCCACATTAATTATTAGAACATGCATAAAATTACATTTGGGCTTCATATTGGCAATATTATGATATTTTTGACATTAACCATCTGAGGAGGTCATGGGCCCCCCCACACCCCGAAAATTGAAATTCTAAAAGTGACCCTCGAGTGGGCCAGCCCAATACAAATTCATTCTCTGATATAAACTGGGTTTCCTGTGAAAATTTCAGCCTGATTGACCAACTTTAAGGGGTGTTTTGGGCTGATCTGGCATTTTACCTATCCCTCGCCAACTGCACTCCCTGAACCTGCACTTTGGGCTGGATATGAATTTCTCAAAGAACAAACTATTAAAATTCATTTCAGTGGCGACTCCTGTAGGAAACAATATGGTTTTCAGCCTTGAATCTACCTTAATTTGAAATATATCAGCATTTCCTGATACAGCCATCTGTGGCTGTATTTTCGCCTTCCTGGACCACATATGACACATAAGACACCACTGGTATATCAGATGTAATCCTGAAACCTATGCAATCAGATTTAGTGTGTTGCAAGTAATTTCTGGGCCAAATTTCAGACTTATAGACAAACATTTGGTACTGGTTTGGGCTGATTTACATCTATTTTTGTCTATTTTTACAACAATAAATGGGTGAAATATTTTCTGTTCAGAGATGTAATGTTCCAAATGCGCCTAAAATATCCACATTAATTATTAGAACATGCATAAAATTACATTTGGGCTTCATATTGGCAATATTATGATATTTTTGACATTAACCATCTGAGGAGGTCATGGGCCCCCCACACCCCGAAAATTGAAATTCTAAAAGTGACCCTCGAGTGGGCCAGCCCAATACAAATTCATTCTCTGATATAAACTGGGTTTCCTGTGAAAATTTCAGCCTGATTGACCAACTTTAAGGGGTGTTTTGGGCTGATCTGGCATTTTACCTATCCCTCGCCAACTTCACTCCCTGAACCTGCACTTTGGGCTAGATATGCATTTCTCAAAGAACAAACTATTAAAACTCATTTCAGTGGCGACTCCTGTAGGAAACAATATGGTTTTCAGCCTTGAATCTACCTTAATTTGGAATATATCAGCATTTCCTGATACAGCCAACTGTGGCTGTATTTTCGCCTTCCTGGACCACATATGACACATAAGACACCACTGGTATATCAGATGTAATCCTGAAACCTATGCAATCAGATTTAGTGTGTTGCAAGTAATTTCTGGGCCAAATTTCAGACTTATAGACAAACATTTGGTACTGGTTTGGGCTGATTTACATCTATTTTTGTCTATTTTTACAACAATAAATGGGTGAAATATTTTCTGTTGAGAGATGTAATGTTCCAAATGCGCCTAAAATATCCACATTAATTATTAGAACATGCATAAAATTACATTTGGGCTTCATATTGGCAATATTATGATATTTTTGACATTAACCATCTGAGGAGGTCATGGGCCCCCCACACCCCGAAAATTGAACTTCCAAAAGTGACCCTCGAGTGGGCCAGCCCAATACAGATTCATTCTTTGATATAAACTGGGTTTCCTGTGAAAATTTCAGCCTGATTGACCAACTTTAAGGGGTGTTTTGGGCTGATCTGGCATTTTACCTATCCCTCGCCAACTTCACTCCCTGAACCTGCACTTTGGGCTAGATATGCATTTCTCAAAGAACAAACTATTAAAATTCATTTCAGTGGCGACTCCTGTAGGAAACAATATGGTTTTCAGCCTTGAATCTACCTTAATTTGGAATATATCAGCATTTCCTGATACAGCCAACTGTGGCTGTATTTTCGCCTTCCTGGACCACATATGACACATAAGACACCACTGGTATATCAGATGTAATCCTGAAACCTATGCAATCAGATTTAGTGTGTTGCAAGTAATTTCTGGGCCAAATTTCAGACTTATAGACAAACATTTGGTACTGGTTTGGGCTGATTTACATCTATTTTTGTCTATTTTTACAACAATAAATGGGTGAAATATTTTCTGTTCAGAGATGTAATGTTCCAAATGCGCCTAAAATATCCACATTAATTATTAGAACATGCATAAAATTACATTTGGGCTTCATATTGGCAATATTATGATATTTTTGACATTAACCATCTGAGGAGGTCATGGGCCCCCCCACACCCCGAAAATTGAAATTCTAAAAGTGACCCTCGAGTGGGCCAGCCCAATACAAATTCATTCTCTGATATAAACTGGGTTTCCTGTGAAAATTTCAGCCTGATTGACCAACTTTAAGGGGTGTTTTGGGCTGATCTGGCATTTTACCTATCCCTCGCCAACTTCACTCCCTGAACCTGCACTTTGGGCTAGATATGCATTTCTCAAAGAACAAACTATTAAAATTCATTTCAGTGGCGACTCCTGTAGGAAACAATATGGTTTTCAGCCTTGAATCTACCTTAATTTGGAATATATCAGCATTTCCTGATACAGCCAACTGTGGCTGTATTTTCGCCTTCCTGGACCACATATGACACATAAGACACCACTGGTATATCAGATGTAATCCTGAAACCTATGCAATCAGATTTCGTGTGTTGCAAGTAATTTCTGGGCCAAATTTCAGACTTATAGACAAACATTTGGTACTGGTTTGGGCTGATTTACATCTATTTTTGTCTATTTTTACAACAATAAATGGGTGAAATATTTTCTGTTCAGAGATGTAATGTTCCAAATGCGCCTAAAATATCCACATTAATTATTAGAACATGCATAAAAATACATTTGGGCTTCATATTGGCAATATTATGATATTTTTGACATTACCCATCTGAGGAGGTCATGGGCCCCCCCACACCCCGAAAATTGAAATTCTAAAAGTGACCCTCGAGTGGGCCAGCCCAATACAAATTCATTCTCTGATATAAACTGGGTTTCCTGTGAAAATTTCAGCCTGATTGACCAACTTTAAGGGGTGTTTTGGGCTGATCTGGCATTTTACCTATCCCTCGCCAACTTCACTCCCTGAACCTGCACTTTGGGCTAGATATGCATTTCTCAAAGAACAAACTATTAAAATTCATTTCAGTGGCGACTCCTGTAGGAAACAATATGATTTTCAGCCTTGAATCTACCTTAATTTGGAATATATCAGAATTTCCTGATACAGCCATCTGTGGCTGTATTTTCGCCTTCCTGGACCACATATGACACATAAGACACCACTGGTATATCAGATGTAATCCTGAAACCTATGCAATCAGATTTAGTGTGTTGCAAGTAATTTCTGGGCCAAATTTCAGACTTATAGACAAACATTTGGTACTGGTTTGGGCTGATTTACATCTATTTTTGTCTATTTTTACAACAATAAATGGGTGAAATATTTTCTGTTCAGAGATGTAATGTTCCAAATGCGCCTAAAATATCCACATTAATTATTAGAACATGCATAAAATTACATTTGGGCTTCATATTGGCAATATTATGATATTTTTGACATTAACCATCTGAGGAGGTCATGGGCCCCCCCCACACCCCGAAAATTGAAATTCTAAAAGTGACCCTCGAGTGGGCCAGCCCAATACAAATTCATTCTCTGATATAAACTGGGTTTCCTGTGAAAATTTCAGCCTGATTGACCAACTTTAAGGGGTGTTTTGGGCTGATCTGGCATTTTACCTATCCCTCGCCAACTTCACTCCCTGAACCTGCACTTTGGGCTAGATATGCATTTCTCAAAGAACAAACTATTAAAATTCATTTCAGTGGCGACTCCTGTAGGAAACAATATGGTTTTCAGCCTTGAATCTACCTTAATTTGGAATATATCAGCATTTCCTGATACAGCCAACTGTGGCTGTATTTTCGCCTTCCTGGACCACATATGACACATAAGACACCACTGGTATATCAGATGTAATCCTGAAACCTATGCAATCAGATTTCGTGTGTTGCAAGTAATTTCTGGGCCAAATTTCAGACTTATAGACAAACATTTGGTACTGGTTTGGGCTGATTTACATCTATTTTTGTCTATTTTTACAACAATAAATGGGTGAAATATTTTCTGTTCAGAGATGTAATGTTCCAAATGCGCCTAAAATATCCACATTAATTATTAGAACATGCATAAAATTACATTTGGGCTTCATATTGGCAATATTATGATATTTTTGACATTAACCATCTGAGGAGGTCATGGGCCCCCCCACACCCCGAAAATTGAAATTCTAAAAGTGACCCTCGAGTGGGCCAGCCCAATACAGATTCATTCTCTGATATAAACTGGGTTTCCTGTGAAAATTTCAGCCTGATTGACCAACTTTAAGGGGTGTTTTGGGCTGATCTGGCATTTTACCTATCCCTCGCCAACTTCACTCCCTGAACCTGCACTTTGGGCTAGATATGCATTTCTCAAAGAACAAACTATTAAAATTCATTTCAGTGGCGACTCCTATAGGAAACAATATGGTTTTCAGCCTTGAATCTACCTTAATTTGGAATATATCAGCATTTCCTGATACAGCCAACTGTGGCTGTATTTTCGCCTTCCTGGACCACATATGACATATAAGACACCACTGGTATATCAGATGTAATCCTGAAACCTATGCAATCAGATTTAGTGTGTTGCAAGTAATTTCTGGGCCAAATTTCAGACTTATAGACAAACATTTGGTACTGGTTTGGGCTGATTTACATCTATTTTTGTCTATTTTTACAACAATAAATGGGTGAAATATTTTCTGTTCAGAGATGTAATGTTCCAAATGCGCCTAAAATATCCACATTAATTATTAGAACATGCATAAAATTACATTTGGGCTTCATATTGGCAATATTATGATATTTTTGACATTAACCATCTGAGGAGGTCATGGGCCCCCCCCACACCCCGAAAATTGAAATTCTAAAAGTGACCCTCGAGTGGGCCAGCCCAATACAAATTCATTCTCTGATATAAACTGGGTTTCCTGTGAAAATTTCAGCCTGATTGACCAACTTTAAGGGGTGTTTTGGGCTGATCTGGCATTTTACCTATCCCTCGCCAACTTCACTCCCTGAACCTGCACTTTGGGCTAGATATGCATTTCTCAAAGAACAAACTATTAAAATTCATTTCAGTGGCGACTCCTGTAGGAAACAATATGGTTTTCAGCCTTGAATCTACCTTAATTTGGAATATATCAGCATTTCCTGATACAGCCAACTGTGGCTGTATTTTCGCCTTCCTGGACCACATATCACACATAAGACACCACTGGTATATCAGATGTAATCCTGAAACCTATGCAATCAGATTTAGTGTGTTGCAAGTAATTTCTGGGCCAAATTTCAGACTTATAGACAAACATTTGGTACTGGTTTGGGCTGATTTACATCTATTTTTGTCTATTTTTACAACAATAAATGGGTGAAATATTTTCTGTTGAGAGATGTAATGTTCCAAATGCGCCTAAAATATCCACATTAATTATTAGAACATGCATAAAATTACATTTGGGCTTCATATTGGCAATATTATGATATTTTTGACATTAACCATCTGAGGAGGTCATGGGCCCCCCACACCCCGAAAATTGAACTTCCAAAAGTGACCCTCGAGTGGGCCAGCCCAATACAGATTCATTCTTTGATATAAACTGGGTTTCCTGTGAAAATTTCAGCCTGATTGACCAACTTTAAGGGGTGTTTTGGGCGGATCTGGCATTTTACCTATCCCTCGCCAACTTCACTCCCTGAACCTGCACTTTGGGCTAGATATGCATTTCTCAAAGAACAAACTATTAAAATTCATTTCAGTGGCGACTCCTGTAGGAAACAATATGGTTTTCAGCCTTGAATCTACCTTAATTTGGAATATATCAGCATTTCCTGATACAGCCAACTGTGGCTGTATTTTCGCCTTCCTGGACCACATATGACACACAGTCCCCAACGACCCCAGAGGTCCCACTTAAACACAAGGGTGCGGAAATTATTTTATTATATATATACACAATTATTATGTATTGTACAGGTATGTAAAGTTAATAATACATGCTATAATTCTACTTGTATTTACAGTCCAGTTTTTTGTATACATAACATTACATAGGAATATACTGAAGGTCATCTAACCCCAGAAGGTCAAGTACACTGTCCCGCTAGAAGGCCCCCCCGGGACCCATCTAAAGGTAAGTTGCCATGGTTACCCAATGACAGGGGACCATAATCCCGGTCCCATAGGGAATACCTTAGCCCCCCATACGGGTCAAGGTGTGTAAATGTCTGACTTAGGGGACCCAATGGAGGGTCTGACCTTGGATGAGGTGAGGTGACCTTTCAGTTCACAATAATAGTTGTTATTTTCCGTGTTTTTTGATGTCATGTACATATATAACATAATAAGAGCCTGCCTGCTATAATATAAAAGACTAAAACACTAAATAATACGTATAATGTAAAATCAGATTAAAAAGAGGATGCTAATACAAAAAGAAGGGCGTGGAGGGTGGGCCAGTTAAGAAAATCTACACTTGTGAACTGGTCCACATATACATTTAAACTGATGTTTCAGTTAAGTCAGCAAGCTTCTGACCCAGGGTTGACCAATCCCCTGCAAGTGGGTCACATTTCCATAGAGACTTGGCGGGATGCACAGGGACTGACCATTTAGTATTATATGCACCCAGGGGGGCCACTGGGGGCGCAGGACTGACCAACGTAAGGCCCATACCTCACTCAGGACAGTCCCCAACGACCCCAGAGGTCCCACTTAAACACAAGGGTGCGGAAATTATTTTATTATATATATACACAATTATTATGTATTGTACAGGTATGTAAAGTTAATAATACATGCTATAATTCTACTTGTATTTACAGTCCAGTTTTTTGTATACATAACATTACATAGGAATATACTGAAGGTCATCTAACCCCAGAAGGTCAAGTACACTGTCCCGCTAGAAGGCCCCCCCGGGACCCATCTAAAGGTAAGTTGCCATGGTTACCCAATGACAGGGGACCATAATCCCGGTCCCATAGGGAATACCTTAGCCCCCCATACGGGTCAAGGTGTGTAAATGTCTGACTTAGGGGACCCAATGGAGGGTCTGACCTTGGATGAGGTGAGGTGACCTTTCAGTTCACAATAATAGTTGTTATTTTCCGTGTTTTTGATGTCATGTACATATATAACATAATAAGAGCCTGCCAATGCCCAACCAGTAGGGGTATTCAAGCATTATGTAGGATTTGTGCAAATGTATCAGCAATATCCTCACCCATTTTTGGGTCCTGTTTTATGTACCTCCACACACATTCCGAGGCCCAGGCACCATGTCTCTGAATTTTCTGAATGGGAACCTGAGAATTGAAGGCCAAAGTGGCACCTGAGCGTCGGAATGTGTGGAAGGTAAAGTAGTGTTTATGATATCCCATTTTTACATTTAAGGTTGACAAGGTCTTCCTGATTCTAGTGTCTGTGAGAATGGACCAACCTTTGGTTGTTTGGATTTGGAATAGGGGCTGGTCATGCTCTGGATGGTATGATTTGAAAATACGTTTCAAGGCTCTAAAAGGGCATATGTTTGAGCCTCTGATACGTGGAAGTGACAACACATGTATTTTATCTCTATTCTGGTTGGTCTTACTCCACTTTATAATAACCTTAACATGAGTTTTTGTAAAAACTATATCTCCTGCAGCTAAATGTCTAGAGGCGTCAAAGGATGTAAGTGAATGTGGGGCAATGTTGGATAGTCTTAAGAATCCAAAAAACCCCACTAGGAAGACAGCTTTGTAAACAAAACCCATGACTAATCCATCACACAATGAGACTAGATGCTTTAATACTTTTACAGACATGATGTTTCTCCTAGGTACAGCTAGGGGCCTGTTTATTCTGACCGACTTTAAGAAATACTTAATTTTTGGGTCAGTGGCACATGACTTGTCTAGGTTATATATGATAAAATTTGCCTTTATGGCAGCCACATAGTTGGCCAGCATGTGTACTGATGTATTCTGTTGCGCCAAATATTCTAAGAAAGAGATCACATTTTTCCCATTGACTTTCTTTAGTGAGAGGTTAACAAATACGCAAAAGGCAACAAAAGTTCTAAATAGCATCTTGTAGCATCTTTGAGTTTTTGGTCTGAAGGCTGACTGGATTCTTGTGGCAGCCCTTTGTGATAGGTTAGACATCAGCCTGTGACCTGAAACAAAGTATACTATATGTAATATCAGCATTATATTTCATTATCTATATTTAACATGTCTGTATGTGCAGTCAGCCATATGGGATTTCTAACATACTGAAGCAAGACCCCCCAGTCTTTGATGCTATTTGTCCATCTGGACAGGCGGTCGGCGACAACATTCTTTTTACCCAATACGTGAATATATGAAAGGTCAACATCATGTTTTGCTGCTTGAAGCCAGATATTCCTAGCGCATGCGCACAAGAAGGGGTCGCGAGCTCTGCCCGACCTCAAGACATTAACCACTGCATTGTTATCGCATTTTATGAGAACGCGTTTTCGGGACCATGCATTGCCAAATAATTTTACAGCCAGTAAAATATTTATCATTTCCAGGTGGACGATTGTCAGTTGCTGGAAACCTTTTGGTATTGACAAGTGATATACCCACTGGTCGCACCTGCCCCCCAGTCCTGTTAAGCATGCATCTAGTTCAATGGTGTGAGCTATTGGTTTATGGTCATACAGAGAGATGCCATTATAAACGGCCATAAACTTTGTGAACCATCTCAAATCCCTATGAAAATCGCCTGTTAGGGTAATTGTTTCACTGTCATATTCGTTCCTAAGCAATTGCAACATTCGATTGACAAAAAACCTTGAAGGTTTCACACATTTATGTATGTAAAGCAAGTGTCCCAGGAGAGATTGGAGTTGCTTACGTGTACATGTGGTTTTTGCTTGCCACAAGAGAATGGATTCATTTATGTGGGCAATTTTTTCAGGTGGAATAGATACAGTCCCTTCTTTTGTGTCTATGACCACACCCAGACAAGTGGCTTTTGTGCTTGGTGGAACCAATTTTTTCTGGCTTATAGTAAGGCCCAGGTCTTGGACAATTTCATATAATTGGTCAAACGCCAGTTTTGCTTCAGATGGTGTGCCAAAACCCACAAAATCATCCACATAGTTTATAATAGGGAAACCTCTGGTTTTGAGTATGTACCTTATAGAGTCACTCAACCTCTGGAAAATTTGAGTTCCATGTCTTGTCCCAAATGGGAGACAGGTGTCAATATAAGACTCTTCCCAGAACAGGCCCAATAAATCATAATCAAGGGGATCAATTTTTACATGTCTAAAAGCTCTATTTATATCTATTTTGAAGAGATGAGCACCCCTGCCAATCTTTTTCAGAGCATCAGTGATGTGATCTACCGTGGGAAAAGTCAAGGAGAAATCAGTGCCCAGGTAGGAGTCTTTATGTATACCTGCATTTACTGAGTTTTCTGGGGGCCATGATAAGTCAATAATAACACGCCTGCTTTCAGATCCTGGCTTATCCCTAGTCATGAATGGGGAGTAATGACAGTTCTGTATTGGATTTTGCTTGAAAGGGCCCAGTATTGCTTTGTATTGCTTTTCTTCTGTCAAGTAGGTTTGTATATCAGCAGGGTATCTAACAGCTGAAGCATGATTTGTTTTAGCTGCTTTAAGGACACATTGACGATTAAAGTCTAAGGGGAAGCCAAAGGTCACTAACTGAAGAAGCTGCTGATCCCAATATTCACTGAGATATTCATGCCACTTTTGTACATTCAATTGAGATTGAATTGGAATTCTAGCCCCTAAGAAATTAGGGACCTGAGTTTGGCTAATCAGGAAATGTTGGGTTATTGGACAGTCACTTACATCTGAGCTAACAGTGGTTTGTTGTGGCATAATAAAATCAGCTAATGGCACAAATCCAAAATCAAAATCAGTCTGTGCTTTCCATTTTTTAAAAGCACTACATTCCTCTGTATCACAAGCTTTGGTGATTTTTTGCAAACCCCTGAACACCAATGTGTTGATATATTTGTCTGAACTCGCATTATTTATGTCATACAATCGCGTGTAGCTGAGAGCTCGCATTGTACTTGGTGCTTCAGTTTCACCAACACCCTGTGAGTTACAATTTGAAGTTGCGTTTTCAGCAGTGGGAGACAAGCCCTTGTTAGTGTGTGCTTTGAACACTCTCGCAGATTTGTTGTCATTTACACGACTGTGTGAGTTATTATCACCAACGGGGTTCGAATGTCTTTTGTCAACATCTACACACAATTGTCCGTTAGCCGAAACGCAATTTACACGTCTGTGTGCTTCCCTGCGCGTTACAAGGTGTGAATTGTTTTCAGTGACAACAAACGGACGTGTCAGTTCGTGACCATCTTGTTTTACACGTCTATTGTCTCTGGCCAGGGTCGGACTCGCTGGTAATGTCGTCATGTTCACACCTTTTGTAGGGGCCAAGTTGCATTTTTTACTTGAGTTTGACAAATGTGAAAGACTTTGTGGGTTTGAATGATTAGTACTTCTGACAACTCTAGTACCATGCAAATATTCATCAACACCCTTTGCATTCATTTTCTCAGGAACATGTACTTGTTTCCTGTTTTTGTGCATATAATACAGTTTGTTAGGTTTTGCAAGCAAACCTTCAATGTTTTTACGCATTACTTTTGAGTTATACACAAATCTTGTTTTAACTTCAACAGTATTGTCAATACTTGTCTTGTTTGTATGACTTTCAATATTTACATTCTTACCAATTTCATTAGTTTTATCTGAATACACACAATTTTCATCACAACTATTTACATTGCTGCCCCCGTTGTTTTTTACTGCAGGGCAGCCCCCAACTCGTTTTTTGGTTGTTTCTTAGCAAAAGTACAATCTTTTTCCCCATGGGGAAGCTGTTTCCCATTCCTCAAACAGTAGGCACATATGTGACGATACAATTTTCCCCCATTTTCGTGATCTTTGTTATGAAAACATACACCTGTTTGGAAAGATTTGCAATACCAAGGCTTTCTGTTTTCACCTCGAACCCAATTTTGTGATTTTGAAAAAGAATGTTTTTGAGCATGAGCTCTCCTCAATCTGTCCAATCTATCTGAATCTTCCCATGTTAATCTACCCCTTTCCATTTCACACAAAATCACTGCATTGGCAGCCTTTGCATTCGACCACGAGAAATCGGTTGCATCCTCCATGAGGTCTGCAAAATACATCAACATTTTTTCCCGAATTTTCTCGGATTTTTCTTCTAATACATTTTTGATGAAACCCTGGGCGAATTGTGTTAATGATAGTTGGTCATATGTGACCCTGGTTCGATTCTGGCCCCCTAGAATAACATCATGTGGCCACGCCACCCTTTTTTCCACTAATACTTCAACGGACCCCCCCCTTTTTGATTTTAATTTTTCACTTTTACCTTTTGCCTCGAAATTTTTTTCCAAATCAGCCAATCTGTCATCCACCTTCTTTTGGATGCGTTTGTTTGATCTTAAATATGACAATTCAGGTACATCAGAATCCTCTGACGAGGATTCACTGGACGAATAACAAAACTTTTTATGTTTACAATGTTTTTGCACATGTTTACTTTTGGAAAAAGAACTTAACTTTTGAATGTCCTTCTTGGGGTCCTGCGTTGCTGTCACTGTATCTGCCACCTTGTTTTCCACAACTTCCAGTCTGGAATTAACCCGCTGTAATTCTTTCAGGATCTGTTCTTGGATATTCTTTGTTGTAGATGTCCCAGCAGTCGGTTGTTTACCTTTTCTGTAATCTGTGTCACTTGATTCTGACGTGGTATCAACACTACTGTCCACTTCTTTGTCACTTGACGTGTCAGAATCACTCAACAAAGTGTCACTTTTACCAATTGATGTCTTGGCAGCATGCATGAGGGACGAACCCTTTTTATTTTTTGATCTCAGTTTGACAGTTTCATCATTGGCACTGCTTTCTTCTGGGTTTTTGAACACACACTTTTTCCCTGTAGGCGGGAAATGTTTTTGTCCACATTTCGAGCATAAATATTTTGTTTTCCCCATATCTGGAGAATTTTTTAGTCACAGTATCTGGCAAATACAAGAACAAAGGCTTTGAGCCCTCTGCTGTTTGACAATCTCGGTCTCAATTCGGGCTACTGGCAGGAAAAAGAAACATAGGTTAGACCGTCCCTTTCTGCAGGGCTGCAAGCAGCCCAATCAAGCCTGAGGTTGTCAAACAGATCCACAGAACGCCTCCAGCATCCTATGATCATCAGCTGTTCAGTCTGTTATGTGTATTTGAATCCTTATAAAAACAGTACATTAGCAATAAGTTTGTATAATTTGTATAAACGTATAATCTAAAAAATTGTCCTTCATAAAATCACTAAAACACAAAGTTCAAATAAAAATCCATGACCAGTTAAGAAAATCTACACTTGTGAACTGGTCCACATATACATTTAAACTGATGTTTCAGTTAAGTCAGCAAGCTTCTGACCCAGGGTTGACCAATCCCCTGCAAGTGGGTCACATTTCCATAGAGACTTGGCGGGATGCACAGGGACTGACCATTTAGTATTATATGCACCCAGGGGGGCCACTGGGGGCGCAGGACTGACCAACGTAAGGCCCATACCTCACTCAGGATAAGACACCACTGGTATATCAGATGTAATCCTGAAACCTATGCAATCAGATTTAGTGTGTTGCAAGTAATTTCTGGGCCAAATTTCAGACTTATAGACAAACATTTGGTACTGGTTTGGGCTGATTTACATCTATTTTTGTCTATTTTTACAACAATAAATGGGTGAAATATTTTCTGTTCAGAGATGTAATGTTCCAAATGCGCCTAAAATATCCACATTAATTATTAGAACATGCATAAAATTACATTTGGGCTTCATATTGGCAATATTATGATATTTTTGACATTAACCATCTGAGGAGGTCATGCCCCCCCCCCCCCCCCCCCACACACCCCGAAAATTGAAATTCTAAAAGTGACCCTCGAGTGGGCCAGCCCAATACAAATTCATTCTCTGATATAAACTGGGTTTCCTGTGAAAATTTCAGCCTGATTGACCAACTTTAAGGGGTGTTTTGGGCTGATCTGGCATTTTACCTATCCCTCGCCAACTTCACTCCCTGAACCTGCACTTTGGGCTAGATATGCATTTCTCAAAGAACAAACTATTAAAATTCATTTCAGTGGCGACTCCTGTAGGAAACAATATGGTTTTCAGCCTTGAATCTACCTTAATTTGGAATATATCAGCATTTCCTGATACAGCCAACTGTGGCTGTATTTTCGCCTTCCTGGACCACATATCACACATAAGACACCACTGGTATATCAGATGTAATCCTGAAACCTATGCAATCAGATTTAGTGTGTTGCAAGTAATTTCTGGGCCAAATTTCAGACTTATAGACAAACATTTGGTACTGGTTTGGGCTGATTTACATCTATTTTTGTCTATTTTTACAACAATAAATGGGTGAAATATTTTCTGTTCAGAGATGTAATGTTCCAAATGCGCCTAAAATATCCACATTAATTATTAGAACATGCATAAAATTACATTTCGGCTTCATATTGGCAATATTATGATATTTTTGACATTAACCATCTGAGGAGGTCATGGGCCCCCCCACACCCCGAAAATTGAAATTCTAAAAGTGACCCTCGAGTGGGCCAGCCCAATACAAATTCATTCTCTGATATAAACTGGGTTTCCTGTGAAAATTTCAGCCTGATTGACCAACTTTAAGGGGTGTTTTGGGCTGATCTGGCATTTTACCTATCCCTCGCCAACTTCACTCCCTGAACCTGCACTTTGGGCTAGATATGCATTTCTCAAAGAACAAACTATTAAACTTCATTTCAGTGGCGACTCCTGTAGGAAACAATATGGTTTTCAGCCTTGAATCTACCTTAATTTGGAATATATCAGCATTTCCTGATACAGCCATCTGTGGCTGTATTTTCGCCTTCCTGGACCACATATGACACATAAGACACCACTGGTATATCAGATGTAATCCTGAAACCTATGCAATCAGATTTAGTGTGTTGCAAGTAATTTCTGGGCCAAATTTCAGACTTATAGACAAACATTTGGTACTGGTTTGGGCTGATTTACATCTATTTTTGTCTATTTTTACAACAATAAATGGGTGAAATATTTTCTGTTGAGAGATGTAATGTTCCAAATGCGCCTAAAATATCCACATTAATTATTAGAACATGCATAAAATTACATTTGGGCTTCATATTGGCAATATTATGATATTTTTGACATCAACCATCTGAGGAGGTCATGGGCCCCCCCCACACCCCGAAAATTGAAATTCTAAAAGTGACCCTCGAGTGGGCCAGCCCAATACAAATTCATTCTCTGATATAAACTGGGTTTCCTGTGAAAATTTCAGCCTGATTGACCAACTTTAAGGGGTGTTTTGGGCTGATCTGGCATTTTACCTATCCCTCGCCAACTTCACTCCCTGAACCTGCACTTTGGGCTAGATATGCATTTCTCAAAGAACAAACTATTAAAATTCATTTCAGTGGCGACTCCTGTAGGAAACAATATGGTTTTCAGCCTTGAATCTACCTTAATTTGGAATATATCAGCATTTCCTGATACAGCCAACTGTGGCTGTATTTTCGCCTTCCTGGACCACATATGACACATAAGACACCACTGGTATATCAGATGTAATCCTGAAACCTATGCAATCAGATTTCGTGTGTTGCAAGTAATTTCTGGGCCAAATTTCAGACTTATAGACAAACATTTGGTACTGGTTTGGGCTGATTTACATCTATTTTTGTCTATTTTTACAACAATAAATGGGTGAAATATTTTCTGTTCAGAGATGTAATGTTCCAAATGCGCCTAAAATATCCACATTAATTATTAGAACATGCATAAAATTACATTTGGGCTTCATATTGGCAATATTATGATATTTTTGACATTAACCATCTGAGGAGGTCATGGGCCCCCCCACACCCCGAAAATTGAAATTCTAAAAGTGACCCTCGAGTGGGCCAGCCCAATACAGATTCATTCTCTGATATAAACTGGGTTTCCTGTGAAAATTTCAGCCTGATTGACCAACTTTAAGGGGTGTTTTGGGCTGATCTGGCAT
The DNA here is from genome assembly GCA_964017235.1 of Sabellastarte sp. h YS-2021. Classification (NCBI taxonomy): domain Eukaryota; kingdom Metazoa; phylum Annelida; class Polychaeta; order Sabellida; family Sabellidae; genus Sabellastarte; species Sabellastarte sp. h YS-2021. The sequence goes on from OZ024938.1 coordinate 70,294,153, forward strand.
TTTACCTATCCCTCGCCAACTTCACTCCCTGAACCTGCACTTTGGGCTAGATATGCATTTCTCAAAGAACAAACTATTAAAATTCATTTCAGTGGCGACTCCTATAGGAAACAATATGGTTTTCAGCCTTGAATCTACCTTAATTTGGAATATATCAGCATTTCCTGATACAGCCAACTGTGGCTGTATTTTCGCCTTCCTGGACCACATATGACATATAAGACACCACTGGTATATCAGATGTAATCCTGAAACCTATGCAATCAGATTTAGTGTGTTGCAAGTAATTTCTGGGCCAAATTTCAGACTTATAGACAAACATTTGGTACTGGTTTGGGCTGATTTACATCTATTTTTGTCTATTTTTACAACAATAAATGGGTGAAATATTTTCTGTTCAGAGATGTAATGTTCCAAATGCGCCTAAAATATCCACATTAATTATTAGAACATGCATAAAATTACATTTGGGCTTCATATTGGCAATATTATGATATTTTTGACATTAACCATCTGAGGAGGTCATGGGCCCCCCCCACACCCCGAAAATTGAAATTCTAAAAGTGACCCTCGAGTGGGCCAGCCCAATACAAATTCATTCTCTGATATAAACTGGGTTTCCTGTGAAAATTTCAGCCTGATTGACCAACTTTAAGGGGTGTTTTGGGCTGATCTGGCATTTTACCTATCCCTCGCCAACTTCACTCCCTGAACCTGCACTTTGGGCTAGATATGCATTTCTCAAAGAACAAACTATTAAAATTCATTTCAGTGGCGACTCCTGTAGGAAACAATATGGTTTTCAGCCTTGAATCTACCTTAATTTGGAATATATCAGCATTTCCTGATACAGCCAACTGTGGCTGTATTTTCGCCTTCCTGGACCACATATCACACATAAGACACCACTGGTATATCAGATGTAATCCTGAAACCTATGCAATCAGATTTCGTGTGTTGCAAGTAATTTCTGGGCCAAATTTCAGACTTATAGACAAACATTTGGTACTGGTTTTGGCTGATTTACATCTATTTTTGTCTATTTTTACAACAATAAATGGGTGAAATATTTTCTGTTCAGAGATGTAATGTTCCAAATGCGCCTAAAATATCCACATTAATTATTAGAACATGCATAAAATTACATTTGGGCTTCATATTGGCAATATTATGATATTTTTGACATTAACCATCTGAGGAGGTCATGGGCCCCCCCACACCCCGAAAATTGAAATTCTAAAAGTGACCCTCGAGTGGGCCAGCCCAATACAGATTCATTCTCTGATATAAACTGGGTTTCCTGTGAAAATTTCAGCCTGATTGACCAACTTTAAGGGGTGTTTTGGGCTGATCTGGCATTTTACCTATCCCTCGCCAACTTCACTCCCTGAACCTGCACTTTGGGCTAGATATGCATTTCTCAAAGAACAAACTATTAAAATTCATTTCAGTGGCGACTCCTATAGGAAACAATATGGTTTTCAGCCTTGAATCTACCTTAATTTGGAATATATCAGCATTTCCTGATACAGCCAACTGTGGCTGTATTTTCGCCTTCCTGGACCACATATGACATATAAGACACCACTGGTATATCAGATGTAATCCTGAAACCTATGCAATCAGATTTAGTGTGTTGCAAGTAATTTCTGGGCCAAATTTCAGACTTATAGACAAACATTTGGTACTGGTTTGGGCTGATTTACATCTATTTTTGTCTATTTTTACAACAATAAATGGGTGAAATATTTTCTGTTCAGAGATGTAATGTTCCAAATGCGCCTAAAATATCCACATTAATTATTAGAACATGCATAAAATTACATTTGGGCTTCATATTGGCAATATTATGATATTTTTGACATTAACCATCTGAGGAGGTCATGGGCCCCCCCCACACCCCGAAAATTGAAATTCTAAAAGTGACCCTCGAGTGGGCCAGCCCAATACAAATTCATTCTCTGATATAAACTGGGTTTCCTGTGAAAATTTCAGCCTGATTGACCAACTTTAAGGGGTGTTTTGGGCTGATCTGGCATTTTACCTATCCCTCGCCAACTTCACTCCCTGAACCTGCACTTTGAGCTAGATATGCATTTCTCAAAGAACAAACTATTAAAATTCATTTCAGTGGCGACTCCTGTAGGAAACAATATGGTTTTCAGCCTTGAATCTACCTTAATTTGGAATATATCAGCATTTCCTGATACAGCCAACTGTGGCTGTATTTTCGCCTTCCTGGACCACATATCACACATAAGACACCACTGGTATATCAGATGTAATCCTGAAACCTATGCAATCAGATTTAGTGTGTTGCAAGTAATTTCTGGGCCAAATTTCAGACTTATAGACAAACATTTGGTACTGGTTTGGGCTGATTTACATCTATTTTTGTCTATTTTTACAACAATAAATGGGTGAAATATTTTCTGTTCAGAGATGTAATGTTCCAAATGCGCCTAAAATATCTACATTAATTATTAGAACATGCATAAAATTACATTTGGGCTTCATATTGGCAATATTATGATATTTTTGACATTACCCATCTGAGGAGGTCATGGGCCCCCCCCACACCCCGAAAATTGAAATTCTAAAAGTGACCCTCGAGTGGGCCAGCCCAATACAAATTCATTCTCTGATATAAACTGGGTTTCCTGTGAAAATTTCAGCCTGATTGACCAACTTTAAGGGGTGTTTTGGGCTGATCTGGCATTTTACCTATCCCTCGCCAACTTCACTCCCTGAACCTGCACTTTGGGCTAGATATGCATTTCTCAAAGAACAAACTATTAAAATTCATTTCAGTGGCGACTCCTGTAGGAAACAATATGGTTTTCAGCCTTGAATCTACCTTAATTTGGAATATATCAGCATTTCCTAATACAGCCATCTGTGGCTGTATTTTCGCCTTCCTGGACCACATATGACACATAAGACACCACTGGTATATCAGATGTAATCCTGAAACCTATGCAATCAGATTTAGTGTGTTGCAAGTAATTTCTGGGCCAAATTTCAGACTTATAGACAAACATTTGGTACTGGTTTGGGCTGATTTACATCTATTTTTGTCTAATTTTACAACAATAAATGGGTGAAATATTTTCTGTTCAGAGATGTAATGTTCCAAATGCGCCTAAAATATCCACATTAATTATTAGAACATGCATAAAATTACATTTGGGCTTCATATTGGCAATATTATGATATTTTTGACATTACCCATCTGAGGAGGTCATGGGCCCCCCCACACCCCGAAAATTGAAATTCTAAAAGTGACCCTCGAGTGGGCCAGCCCAATACAAATTCATTCTCTGATATAAACTGGGTTTCCTGTGAAAATTTCAGCCTGATTGACCAACTTTAAGTGGTGTTTTGGGCTGATCTGGCATTTTACCTATCCCTCGCCAACTTCACTCCCTGAACCTGCACTTTGGGCTAGATATGCATTTCTCAAAGAACAAACTATTAAAATTCATTTCAGTGGCGACTCCTGTAGGAAACAATATGGTTTTCAGCCTTGAATCTACCTTAATTTGGAATATATCAGCATTTCCTGATACAGCCATCTGTGGCTGTATTTTCGCCTTCCTGGACCACATATGACACATAAGACACCACTGGTATATCAGATGTAATCCTGAAACCTATGCAATCAGATTTAGTGTGTGGCAAGTAATTTCTGGGCCAAATTTCAGACTTATAGACAAACATTTGGTACTGGTTTGGGCTGATTTACATCTATTTTTGCCTATTTTTACAACAATAAATGGGTGAAATATTTTCTGTTCAGAGATGTAATGTTCCAAATGCGCCTAAAATATCCACATTAATTATTAGAACATGCATAAAATTACATTTGGGCTTCATATTGGCAATATTATGATATTTTTGACATTACCCATCTGAGGAGGTCATGGGCCCCCCCACACCCCGAAAATTGAAATTCTAAAAGTGACCCTCGAGTGGGCCAGCCCAATACAAATTCATTCTCTGATATAAACTGGGTTTCCTGTGAAAATTTCAGCCTGATTGACCAACTTTAAGTGGTGTTTTGGGCTGATCTGGCATTTTACCTATCCCTCGCCAACTTCACTCCCTGAACCTGCACTTTGGGCTAGATATGCATTTCTCAAAGAACAAACTATTAAAATTCATTTCAGTGGCGACTCCTGTAGGAAACAATATGGTTTTCAGCCTTGAATCTACCTTAATTTGGAATATATCAGCATTTCCTGATACAGCCATCTGTGGCTGTATTTTCGCCTTCCTGGACCACATATGACACATAAGACACCACTGGTATATCAGATGTAATCCTGAAACCTATGCAATCAGATTTAGTGTGTGGCAAGTAATTTCTGGGCCAAATTTCAGACTTATAGACAAACATTTGGTACTGGTTTGGGCTGATTTACATCTATTTTTGCCTATTTTTACAACAATAAATGGGTGAAATATTTTCTGTTCAGAGATGTAATGTTCCAAATGCGCCTAAAATATCCACATTAATTATTAGAACATGCATAAAATTACATTTGGGCTTCATATTGGCAATATTATGATATTTTTGACATTAACCATCTGAGGAGGTCATGGGCCCCCCCACACCCCGAAAATTGAAATTCTAAAAGTGACCCTCGAGTGGGCCAGCCCAATACAAATTCATTCTCTGATATAAACTGGGTTTCCTGTGAAAATTTCAGCCTGATTGACCAACTTTAAGGGGTGTTTTGGGCTGATCTGGCATTTTACCTATCCCTCGCCAACTTCACTCCCTGAACCTGCACTTTGGGCTAGATGTGCATTTCTCAAAGAACAAACTATTAAAATTCATTTCAGTGGCGACTCCTGTAGGAAACAATATGGTTTTTAGCCTTGAATCTACCTTAATTTGCAATATATCAGCATTTCCTGATACAGCCATCTGTGGCTGTATTTTCGCCTTCCTGGACCACATATGACACATAAGACACCACTGGTATATCAGATGTAATCCTGAAACCTATGCAATCAGATTTAGTGTGTGGCAAGTAATTTCTGGGCCAAATTTCAGACTTATAGACAAACATTTGGTACTGGTTTGGGCTGATTTACATCTATTTTTGCCTATTTTTACAACAATAAATGGGTGAAATATTTTCTGTTCAGAGATGTAATGTTCCAAATGCGCCTAAAATATCCACATTAATTATTAGAATATGAATAAAATTACATTTGGGCTTCATATTGGCAATATTATGATATTTTTGACATTACCCATCTGAGGATGTCATGGTCCCCCCACACCCCGAAAACTGAAATTCTAAAAGTGACCCTCGAGTGGGCCAGCCCAATACAAATTCATTCTCTGATATAAACTGGGTTTCCTGTGAAAATTTCAGCCTGATTGACCAACTTTAAGTGGTGTTTTGGGCTGATCTGGCATTTTACCTATCCCTCGCCAACTTCACTCCCTGAACCTGCACTTTGGGCTAGATATGCATTTCTCAAAGAACAAACTATTAAAATTCATTGCAGTGGCGACTCCTGTAGGAAACAATATGGTTTTCAGCCTTGAATCTACCTTAATTTGGAATATATCAGCATTTCCTGATACAGCCATCTGTGGCTGTATTTTCGCCTTCCTGGACCACATATGACACATAAGACACCACTGGTATATCAGATGTAATCCTGAAACCTATGCAATCAGATTTAGTGTGTGGCAAGTAATTTCTGGGCCAAATTTCAGACTTATAGACAAACATTTGGTACTGGTTTGGGCTGATTTACATCTATTTTTGCCTATTTTTACAACAATAAATGGGTGAAATATTTTCTGTTCAGAGATGTAATGTTCCAAATGCGCCTAAAATATCCACATTAATTATTAGAATATGAATAAAATTACATTTGGGCTTCATATTGGCAATATTATGATATTTTTGACATTACCCATCTGAGGATGTCATGGTCCCCCCACACCCCGAAAACTGAAATTCTAAAAGTGACCCTTGAGTGGGCCAGCCCAATACAAATTCATTCTCTGATATAAACTGGGTTTCCTGTGAAAATTTCAGCCTGATTGACCAACTTTAAGGGGTGTTTTGGGCTGATCTGGCATTTTACCTATCCCTCGCCAACTTCACTCCCTGAACCTGCACTTTGGGCTAGATATGCATTTCTCAAAGAACAAACTATTAAAATTCATTTCAGTGGCGACTCCTGTAGGAAACAATATGGTTTTCAGCCTTGAATCTACCTTAATTTGAAATATATCAGCATTTCCTGATACAGCCATCTGTGGCTGTATTTTCGCCTTCCTGGACCACATATGACACATAAGACACCACTGGTATATCAGATGTAATCCTGAAACCTATGCAATCAGATTTAGTGTGTGGCAAGTAATTTCTGGGCCAAATTTCAGACTTATAGACAAACATTTGGTACTGGTTTGGGCTGATTTACATCTATTTTTGCCTATTTTTACAACAATAAATGGGTGAAATATTTTCTGTTCAGAGATGTAATGTTCCAAATGCGCCTAAAATATCCACATTAATTATTAGAACATGCATAAAATTACATTTGGGCTTCATATTGGCAATATTATGATATTTTTGACATTAACCATCTGAGGAGGTCATGGGCCCCCCACACCCCGAAAATTGAAATTCTAAAAGTGACCCTCGAGTGGGCCAGCCCAATACAAATTCATTCTCTGATATAAACTGGGTTTCCTGTGAAAATTTCAGCCTGATTGACCAACTTTAAGGGGTGTTTTGGGCTGATCTGGCATTTTACCTATCCCTCGCCAACTTCACTCCCTGAACCTGCACTTTGGGCTAGATATGCATTTCTCAAAGAACAAACTATTAAAACTCATTTCAGTGGCGACTCCTGTAGGAAACAATATGGTTTTCAGCCTTGAATCTACCTTAATTTGGAATATATCAGCATTTCCTGATACAGCCAACTGTGGCTGTATTTTCGCCTTCCTGGACCACATATGACACATAAGACACCACTGGTATATCAGATGTAATCCTGAAACCTATGCAATCAGATTTAGTGTGTTGCAAGTAATTTATGGGCCAAATTTCAGACTTATAGACAAACATTTGGTACTGGTTTGGGCTGATTTACATCTATTTTTGTCTATTTTTACAACAATAAATGGGTGAAATATTTTCTGTTCAGAGATGTAATGTACCAAATGCGCCTAAAATATCCACATTAATTATTAGAACATGCATAAAATTACATTTGGGCTTCATATTGGCAATATTATGATATTTTTGACATTAACCATCTGAGGAGGTCATGGGCCCCCCCCCCCCACACCCCGAAAATTGAAATTCTAAAAGTGATCCTCGAGTGGGCCAGCCCAATACAAATTCATTCTCTGATATAAACTGGGTTTCCTGTGAAAATTTCAGCCTGATTGACCAACTTTAAGGGGTGTTTTGGGCTGATCTGGCATTTTACCTATCCCTCGCCAACTTCACTCCCTGAACCTGCACTTTGGGCTAGATATGCATTTCTCAAAGAACAAACTATTAAAATTCATTTCAGTGGCGACTCCTGTAGGAAACAATATGGTTTTCAGCCTTGAATCTACCTTAATTTGGAATATATCAGCATTTCCTGATACAGCCAACTGTGGCTGTATTTTCGCCTTCCTGGACCACATATGACACATAAGACACCACTGGTATATCAGATGTAATCCTGAAACCTATGCAATCAGATTTCGTGTGTTGCAAGTAATTTCTGGGCCAAATTTCAGACTTATAGACAAACATTTGGTACTGGTTTGGGCTGATTTACATCTATTTTTGTCTATTTTTACAACAATAAATGGGTGAAATATTTTCTGTTCAGAGATGTAATGTTCCAAATGCGCCTAAAATATCCACATTAATTATTAGAACATGCATAAAATTACATTTGGGCTTCATATTGGCAATATTATGATATTTTTGACATTAACCATCTGAGGAGGTCATGGGCCCCCCCACACCCCGAAAATTGAAATTCTAAAAGTGACCCTCGAGTGGGCCAGCCCAATACAGATTCATTCTCTGATATAAACTGGGTTTCCTGTGAAAATTTCAGCCTGATTGACCAACTTTAAGGGGTGTTTTGGGCTGATCTGGCATTTTACCTATCCCTCGCCAACTTCACTCCCTGAACCTGCACTTTGGGCTAGATATGCATTTCTCAAAGAACAAACTATTAAAATTCATTTCAGTGGCGACTCCTATAGGAAACAATATGGTTTTCAGCCTTGAATCTACCTTAATTTGGAATATATCAGCATTTCCTGATACAGCCAACTGTGGCTGTATTTTCGCCTTCCTGGACCACATATGACATATAAGACACCACTGGTATATCAGATGTAATCCTGAAACCTATGCAATCAGATTTAGTGTGTTGCAAGTAATTTCTGGGCCAAATTTCAGACTTATAGACAAACATTTGGTACTGGTTTGGGCTGATTTACATCTATTTTTGTCTATTTTTACAATAATAAATGGGTGAAATATTTTCTGTTCAGAGATGTAATGTTCCAAATGCGCCTAAAATATCCACATTAATTATTAGAACATGCATAAAATTACATTTGGGCTTCATATTGGCAATATTATGATATTTTTGACATTAACCATCTGAGGAGGTCATGGCCCCCCCCCCCACACCCCGAAAATTGAAATTCTAAAAGTGACCCTCGAGTGGGCCAGCCCAATACAAATTCATTCTCTGATATAAACTGGGTTTCCTGTGAAAATTTCAGCCTGATTGACCAACTTTAAGGGGTGTTTTGGGCTGATCTGGCATTTTACCTATCCCTCGCCAACTTCACTCCCTGAACCTGCACTTTGGGCTAGATATGCATTTCTCAAAGAACAAACTATTAAAATTCATTTCAGTGACGACTCCTGTAGGAAACAATATGGTTTTCAGCCTTGAATCTACCTTAATTTGGAATATATCAGCATTTCCTGATACAGCCAACTGTGGCTGTATTTTCGCCTTCCTGGACCACATATCACACATAAGACACCACTGGTATATCAGATGTAATCCTGAAACCTATGCAATCAGATTTAGTGTGTTGCAAGTAATTTCTGGGCCAAATTTCAGACTTATAGACAAACATTTGGTACTGGTTTGGGCTGATTTACATCTATTTTTGTCTATTTTTACAACAATAAATGGGTGAAATATTTTCTGTTGAGAGATGTAATGTTCCAAATGCGCCTAAAATATCCACATTAATTATTAGAACATGCATAAAATTACATTTGGGCTTCATATTGGCAATATTATGATATTTTTGACATTAACCATCTGAGGAGGTCATGGGCCCCCCACACCCCGAAAATTGAACTTCCAAAAGTGACCCTCGAGTGGGCCAGCCCAATACAGATTCATTCTTTGATATAAACTGGGTTTCCTGTGAAAATTTCAGCCTGATTGACCAACTTTAAGGGGTGTTTTGGGCTGATCTGGCATTTTACCTATCCCTCGCCAACTTCACTCCCTGAACCTGCACTTTGGGCTAGATATGCATTTCTCAAAGAACAAACTATTAAAATTCATTTCAGTGGCGACTCCTGTAGGAAACAATATGGTTTTCAGCCTTGAATCTACCTTAATTTGGAATATATCAGCATTTCCTGATACAGCCAACTGTGGCTGTATTTTCGCCTTCCTGGACCACATATGACACATAAGACACCACTGGTATATCAGATGTAATCCTGAAACCTATGCAATCAGATTTAGTGTGTTGCAAGTAATTTCTGGGCCAAATTTCAGACTTATAGACAAACATTTGGTACTGGTTTGGGCTGATTTACATCTATTTTTGTCTATTTTTACAACAATAAATGGGTGAAATATTTTCTGTTCAGAGATGTAATGTTCCAAATGCGCCTAAAATATCCACATTAATTATTAGAACATGCATAAAATTACATTTGGGCTTCATATTGGCAATATTATGATATTTTTGACATTAACCATCTGAGGAGGTCATGGCCCCCCCCCCCCCCCCACACCCCGAAAATTGAAATTCTAAAAGTGACCCTCGAGTGGGCCAGCCCAATACAAATTCATTCTCTGATATAAACTGGGTTTCCTGTGAAAATTTCAGCCTGATTGACCAACTTTAAGGGGTGTTTTGGGCTGATCTGGCATTTTACCTATCCCTCGCCAACTTCACTCCCTGAACCTGCACTTTGGGCTAGATATGCATTTCTCAAAGAACAAACTATTAAAATTCATTTCAGTGGCGACTCCTGTAGGAAACAATATGGTTTTCAGCCTTGAATCTACCTTAATTTGGAATATATCAGCATTTCCTGATACAGCCAACTGTGGCTGTATTTTCGCCTTCCTGGACCACATATCACACATAAGACACCACTGGTATATCAGATGTAATCCTGAAACCTATGCAATCAGATTTAGTGTGTTGCAAGTAATTTCTGGGCCAAATTTCAGACTTATAGACAAACATTTGGTACTGGTTTGGGCTGATTTACATCTATTTTTGTCTATTTTTACAACAATAAATGGGTGAAATATTTTCTGTTGAGAGATGTAATGTTCCAAATGCGCCTAAAATATCCACATTAATTATTAGAACATGCATAAAATTACATTTGGGCTTCATATTGGCAATATTATGATATTTTTGACATTAACCATCTGAGGAGGTCATGGGCCCCCCACACCCCGAAAATTGAACTTCCAAAAGTGACCCTCGAGTGGGCCAGCCCAATACAGATTCATTCTTTGATATAAACTGGGTTTCCTGTGAAAATTTCAGCCTGATTGACCAACTTTAAGGGGTGTTTTGGGCTGATCTGGCATTTTACCTATCCCTCGCCAACTTCACTCCCTGAACCTGCACTTTGGGCTAGATATGCATTTCTCAAAGAACAAACTATTAAAATTCATTTCAGTGGCGACTCCTGTAGGAAACAATATGGTTTTCAGCCTTGAATCTACCTTAATTTGGAATATATCAGCATTTCCTGATACAGCCAACTGTGGCTGTATTTTCGCCTTCCTGGACCACATATGACACATAAGACACCACTGGTATATCAGATGTAATCCTGAAACCTATGCAATCAGATTTAGTGTGTTGCAAGTAATTTCTGGGCCAAATTTCAGACTTATAGACAAACATTTGGTACTGGTTTGGGCTGATTTACATCTATTTTTGTCTATTTTTACAACAATAAATGGGTGAAATATTTTCTGTTCAGAGATGTAATGTTCCAAATGCGCCTAAAATATCCACATTAATTATTAGAACATGCATAAAATTACATTTGGGCTTCATATTGGCAATATTATGATATTTTTGACATTAACCATCTGAGGAGGTCATGGCCCCCCCTCCCCCCCACACCCCGAAAATTGAAATTCTAAAAGTGACCCTCGAGTGGGCCAGCCCAATACAAATTCATTCTCTGATATAAACTGGGTTTCCTGTGAAAATTTCAGCCTGATTGACCAACTTTAAGGGGTGTTTTGGGCTGATCTGGCATTTTACCTATCCCTCGCCAACTTCACTCCCTGAACCTGCACTTTGGGCTAGATATGCATTTCTCAAAGAACAAACTATTAAAATTCATTTCAGTGGCGACTCCTGTAGGAAACAATATGGTTTTCAGCCTTGAATCTACCTTAATTTGGAATATATCAGCATTTCCTGATACAGCCAACTGTGGCTGTATTTTCGCCTTCCTGGACCACATATCACACATAAGACACCACTGGTATATCAGATGTAATCCTGAAACCTATGCAATCAGATTTAGTGTGTTGCAAGTAATTTCTGGGCCAAATTTCAGACTTATAGACAAACATTTGGTACTGGTTTGGGCTGATTTACATCTATTTTTGTCTATTTTTACAACAATAAATGGGTGAAATATTTTCTGTTGAGAGATGTAATGTTCCAAATGCGCCTAAAATATCCACATTAATTATTAGAACATGCATAAAATTACATTTGGGCTTCATATTGGCAATATTATGATATTTTTGACATTAACCATCTGAGGAGGTCATGGGCCCCCCACACCCCGAAAATTGAACTTCCAAAAGTGACCCTCGAGTGGGCCAGCCCAAAACAGATTCATTCTTTGATATAAACTGGGTTTCCTGTGAAAATTTCAGCCTGATTGACCAACTTTAAGGGGTGTTTTGGGCTGATCTGGCATTTTACCTATCCCTCGCCAACTTCACTCCCTGAACCTGCACTTTGGGCTAGATATGCATTTCTCAAAGAACAAACTATTAAAATTCATTTCAGTGGCGACTCCTGTAGGAAACAATATGGTTTTCAGCCTTGAATCTACCTTAATTTGGAATATATCAGCATTTCCTGATACAGCCAACTGTGGCTGTATTTTCGCCTTCCTGGACCACATATGACACATAAGACACCACTGGTATATCAGATGTAATCCTGAAACCTATGCAATCAGATTTAGTGTGTTGCACGTAATTTCTGGGCCAAATTTCAGACTTATAGACAAACATTTGGTACTGGTTTGGGCTGATTTACATCTAATTTTGTCTATTTTTACAACAATAAATGGGTGAAATATTTTCTGTTCAGAGATGTAATGTTCCAAATGCGCCTAAAATATCCACATTAATTATTAGAACATGCATAAAATTACATTTGGGCTTCATATTGGCAATATTATGATATTTTTGACATTAACCATCTGAGGAGGTCATGGGCCCCCCCCCCCCCCACACCCCGAAAATTGAAATTCTAAAAGTGACCCTCGAGTGGGCCAGCCCAATACAAATTCATTCTCTGATATAAACTGGGTTTCCTGTGAAAATTTCAGCCTGATTGACCAACTTTAAGGGGTGTTTTGGGCGGATCTGGCATTTTACCTATCCCTCGCCAACTTCACTCCCTGAACCTGCACTTTGGGCTAGATATGCATTTCTCAAAGAACAAACTATTAAAATTCATTTCAGTGGCGACTCCTGTAGGAAACAATATGGTTTTCAGCCTTGAATCTACCTTAATTTGGAATATATCAGCATTTCCTGATACAGCCAACTGTGGCTGTATTTTCGCCTTCCTGGACCACATATGACACATAAGACACCACTGGTATATCAGATGTAATCCTGAAACCTATGCAATCAGATTTAGTGTGTTGCAAGTAATTTCTGGGCCAAATTTCAGACTTATAGACAAACATTTGGTACTGGTTTGGGCTGATTTACATCTATTTTTGTCTATTTTTACAACAATAAATGGGTGAAATATTTTCTGTTCAGAGATGTAATGTTCCAAATGCGCCTAAAATATCCACATTAATTATTAGAACATGCATAAAATTACATTTGGGCTTCATATTGGCAATATTATGATATTTTTGACATTACCCATCTGAGGAGGTCATGGGCCCCCCCACACCCCGAAAATTGAAATTCTAAAAGTGACCCTCGAGTGGGCCAGCCCAATACAAATTCATTCTCTGATATAAACTGGGTTTCCTGTGACAATTTCAGCCTGATTGACTAACTTTAAGGGGTGTTTTGGGCTGATCTGGCATTTTACCTATCCCTCGCCAACTTCACTCCCTGAACCTGCACTTTGGGCTAGATATGCATTTCTCAAAGAACAAACTATTAAACTTCATTTCAGTGGCGACTCCTGTAGGAAACAATATGGTTTTCAGCCTTGAATCTACCTTAATTTGGAATATATCAGCATTTCCTGATACAGCCATCTGTGGCTGTATTTTCGCCTTCCTGGACCACATATGACACATAAGACACCACTGGTATATCAGATGTAATCCTGAAACCTATGCAATCAGATTTAGTGTGTTGCAAGTAATTTCTGGGCCAAATTTCAGACTTATAGACAAACATTTGGTACTGGTTTGGGCTGATTTACATCTATTTTTGTCTATTTTTACAACAATAAATGGGTGAAATATTTTCTGTTCAGAGATGTAATGTTCCAAATGCGCCTAAAATATCCACATTAATTATTAGAACATGCATAAAATTACATTTGGGCTTCATATTGGCAATATTATGATATTTTTGACATTAACCATCTGAGGAGGTCATGGGCCCCCCCACACCCCGAAAATTGAAATTCTAAAAGTGACCCTTGAGTGGGCCAGCCCAATACAAATTCATTCTCTGATATAAACTGGGTTTCCTGTGAAAATTTCAGCCTGATTGACCAACTTTAAGGGGTGTTTTGGGCTGATCTGGCATTTTACCTATCCCTCGCCAACTTCACTCCCTGAACCTGCACTTTGGGCTAGATATGCATTTCTCAAAGAACAAACTATTAAAATTCATTTCAGTGGCGACTCCTGTAGGAAACAATATGGTTTTCAGCCTTGAATCTACCTTAATTTGGAATATATCAGCATTTCCTGATACAGCCAACTGTGGCTGTATTTTCGCCTTCCTGGACCACATATGACACATAAGACACCACTGGTATATCAGATGTAATCCTGAAACCTATGCAATCAGATTTCGTGTGTTGCAAGTAATTTCTGGGCCAAATTTCAGACTTATAGACAAACATTTGGTACTGGTTTGGGCTGATTTACATCTATTTTTGTCTATTTTTACAACAATAAATGGGTGAAATATTTTCTGTTCAGAGATGTAATGTTCCAAATGCGCCTAAAATATCCACATTAATTATTAGAACATGCATAAAATTACATTTGGGCTTCATATTGGCAATATTATGATATTTTTGACATTAACCATCTGAGGAGGTCATGGGCCCCCCCACACCCCGAAAATTGAAATTCTAAATGTGACCCTCGAGTGGGCCAGCCCAATACAGATTCATTCTCTGATATAAACTGGGTTTCCTGTGAAAATTTCAGCCTGATTGACCAACTTTAAGGGGTGTTTTGGGCTGATCTGGCATTTTACCTATCCCTCGCCAACTTCACTCCCTGAACCTGCACTTTGGGCTAGATATGCATTTCTCAAAGAACAAACTATTAAAATTCATTTCAGTGGCGACTCCTATAGGAAACAATATGGTTTTCAGCCTTGAATCTACCTTAATTTGGAATATATCAGCATTTCCTGATACAGCCAACTGTGGCTGTATTTTCGCCTTCCTGGACCACATATGACATATAAGACACCACTGGTATATCAGATGTAATCCTGAAACCTATGCAATCAGATTTAGTGTGTTGCAAGTAATTTCTGGGCCAAATTTCAGACTTATAGACAAACATTTGGTACTGGTTTGGGCTGATTTACATCTATTTTTGTCTATTTTTACAACAATAAATGGGTGAAATATTTTCTGTTCAGAGATGTAATGTTCCAAATGCGCCTAAAATATCCACATTAATTATTAGAACATGCATAAAATTACATTTGGGCTTCATATTGGCAATATTATGATATTTTTGACATTAACCATCTGAGGAGGTCATGGGCCCCCCCCACACCCCGAAAATTGAAATTCTAAAAGTGACCCTCGAGTGGGCCAGCCCAATACAAATTCATTCTCTGATATAAACTGGGTTTCCTGTGAAAATTTCAGCCTGATTGACCAACTTTAAGGGGTGTTTTGGGCTGATCTGGCATTTTACCTATCCCTCGCCAACTTCACTCCCTGAACCTGCACTTTGGGCTAGATATGCATTTCTCAAAGAACAAACTATTAAAATTCATTTCAGTGGCGACTCCTGTAGGAAACAATATGGTTTTCAGCCTTGAATCTACCTTAATTTGGAATATATCAGCATTTCCTGATACAGCCAACTGTGGCTGTATTTTCGCCTTCCTGGACCACATATCACACATAAGACACCACTGGTATATCAGATGTAATCCTGAAACCTATGCAATCAGATTTAGTGTGTTGCAAGTAATTTCTGGGCCAAATTTCAGACTTATAGACAAACATTTGGTACTGGTTTGGGCTGATTTACATCTATTTTTGTCTATTTTTACAACAATAAATGGGTGAAATATTTTCTGTTCAGAGATGTAATGTTCCAAATGCGCCTAAAATATCTACATTAATTATTAGAACATGCATAAAATTACATTTGGGCTTCATATTGGCAATATTATGATATTTTTGACATTACCCATCTGAGGAGGTCATGGGCCCCCCCCCACACCCCGAAAATTGAAATTCTAAAAGTGACCCTCGAGTGGGCCAGCCCAATACAAATTCATTCTCTGATATAAACTGGGTTTCCTGTGAAAATTTCATCCTGATTGACCAACTTTAAGGGGTGTTTTGGGCTGATCTGGCATTTTACCTATCCCTCGCCAACTTCACTCCCTGAACCTGCACTTTGGGCTAGATATGCATTTCTCAAAGAACAAACTATTAAAATTCATTTCAGTGGCGACTCCTGTAGGAAACAATATGGTTTTCAGCCTTGAATCTACCTTAATTTGGAATATATCAGCATTTCCTGATACAGCCATCTGTGGCTGTATTTTCGCCTTCCTGGACCACATATGACACATAAGACACCACTGGTATATCAGATGTAATCCTGAAACCTATGCAATCAGATTTAGTGTGTTGCAAGTAATTTCTGGGCCAAATTTCAGACTTATAGACAAACATTTGGTACTGGTTTGGGCTGATTTACATCTATTTTTGTCTATTTTTACAACAATAAATGGGTGAAATATTTTCTGTTCAGAGATGTAATGTTCCAAATGCGCCTAAAATATCCACATTAATTATTAGAACATGCATAAAATTACATTTGGGCTTCATATTGGCAATATTATGATATTTTTGACATTACCCATCTGAGGAGGTCATGGGCCCCCCCACACCCCGAAAATTGAAATTCTAAAAGTGACCCTCGAGTGGGCCAGCCCAATACAAATTCATTCTCTGATATAAACTGGGTTTCCTGTGAAAATTTCAGCCTGATTGACCAACTTTAAGTGGTGTTTTGGGCTGATCTGGCATTTTACCTATCCCTCGCCAACTTCACTCCCTGAACCTGCACTTTGGGCTAGATATGCATTTCTCAAAGAACAAACTATTAAAATTCATTTCAGTGGCGACTCCTGTAGGAAACAATATGGTTTTCAGCCTTGAATCTACCTTAATTTGGAATATATCAGCATTTCCTGATACAGCCATCTGTGGCTGTATTTTCGCCTTCCTGGACCACATATGACACATAAGACACCACTGGTATATCAGATGTAATCCTGAAACCTATGCAATCAGATTTAGTGTGTGGCAAGTAATTTCTGGGCCAAATTTCAGACTTATAGACAAACATTTGGTACTGGTTTGGGCTGATTTACATCTATTTTTGTCTATTTTTACAACAATAAATGGGTGAAATATTTTCTGTTGAGAGATGTAATGTTCCAAATGCGCCTAAAATATCCACATTAATTATTAGAAAATGCATAAAATTACATTTGGGCTTCATATTGGCAATATTATGATATTTTTGACATTAACCATCTGAGGAGGTCATGGGCCCCCCACACCCCGAAAATTGAACTTCCAAAAGTGACCCTCGAGTGGGCCAGCCCAATACAGATTCATTCTTTGATATAAACTGGGTTTCCTGTGAAAATTTCAGCCTGATTGACCAACTTTAAGGGGTGTTTTGGGCTGATCTGGCATTTTACCTATCCCTCGCCAACTTCACTCCCTGAACCTGCACTTTGGGCTAGATATGCATTTCTCAAAGAACAAACTATTAAAATTCATTTCAGTGGCGACTCCTGTAGGAAACAATATGGTTTTCAGCCTTGAATCTACCTTAATTTGGAATATATCAGCATTTCCTGATACAGCCAACTGTGGCTGTATTTTCGCCTTCCTGGACCACATATGACACATAAGACACCACTGGTATATCAGATGTAATCCTGAAACCTATGCAATCAGATTTAGTGTGTTGCAAGTAATTTCTGGGCCAAATTTCAGACTTATAGACAAACATTTGGTACTGGTTTGGGCTGATTTACATCTATTTTTGTCTATTTTTACAACAATAAATGGGTGAAATATTTTCTGTTCAGAGATGTAATGTTCCAAATGCGCCTAAAATATCCACATTAATTATTAGAACATGCATAAAATTACATTTGGGCTTCATATTGGCAATATTATGATATTTTTGACATTAACCATCTGAGAAGGTCATGGCCCCCCCCCCCCCCCCCCCCCACACCCCGAAAATTGAAATTCTAAAAGTGACCCTCGAGTGGGCCAGCCCAATACAAATTCATTCTCTGATATAAACTGGGTTTCCTGTGAAAATTTCAGCCTGATTGACCAACTTTAAGGGGTGTTTTGGGCTGATCTGGCATTTTACCTATCCCTCGCCAACTTCACTCCCTGAACCTGCACTTTGGGCTAGATATGCATTTCTCAAAGAACAAACTATTAAAATTCATTTCAGTGGCGACTCCTGTAGGAAACAATATGGTTTTCAGCCTTGAATCTACCTTAATTTGGAATATATCAGCATTTCCTGATACAGCCAACTGTGGCTGTATTTTCGCCTTCCTGGACCACATATCACACATAAGACACCACTGGTATATCAGATGTAATCCTGAAACCTATGCAATCAGATTTAGTGTGTTGCAAGTAATTTCTGGGCCAAATTTCAGACTTATAGACAAACATTTGGTACTGGTTTGGGCTGATTTACATCTATTTTTGTCTATTTTTACAACAATAAATGGGTGAAATATTTTCTGTTGAGAGATGTAATGTTCCAAATGCGCCTAAAATATCCACATTAATTATTAGAACATGCATAAAATTACATTTGGGCTTCATATTGGCAATATTATGATATTTTTGACATTAACCATCTGAGGAGGTCATGGGCCCCCCACACCCCGAAAATTGAACTTCCAAAAGTGACCCTCGAGTGGGCCAGCCCAATACAGATTCATTCTTTGATATAAACTGGGTTTCCTGTGAAAATTTCAGCCTGATTGACCAACTTTAAGGGGTGTTTTGGGCTGATCTGGCATTTTACCTATCCCTCGCCAACTTCACTCCCTGAACCTGCACTTTGGGCTAGATATGCATTTCTCAAAGAACAAACTATTAAAATTCATTTCAGTGGCGACTCCTGTAGGAAACAATATGGTTTTCAGCCTTGAATCTACCTTAATTTGGAATATATCAGCATTTCCTGATACAGCCAACTGTGGCTGTATTTTCGCCTTCCTGGACCACATATGACACATAAGACACCACTGGTATATCAGATGTAATCCTGAAACCTATGCAATCAGATTTAGTGTGTTGCAAGTAATTTCTGGGCCAAATTTCAGACTTATAGACAAACATTTGGTACTGGTTTGGGCTGATTTACATCTATTTTTGTCTATTTTTACAACAATAAATGGGTGAAATATTTTCTGTTCAGAGATGTAATGTTCCAAATGCGCCTAAAATATCCACATTAATTATTAGAACATGCATAAAATTACATTTGGGCTTCATATTGGCAATATTATGATATTTTTGACATTACCCATCTGAGGAGGTCATGGGCCCCCCCACACCCCGAAAATTGAAATTCTAAAAGTGACCCTCGAGTGGGCCAGCCCAATACAAATTCATTCTCTGATATAAACTGGGTTTCCTGTGAAAATTTCAGCCTGATTGACCAACTTTAAGGGGTGTTTTGGGCTGATCTGGCATTTTACCTATCCCTCGCCAACTTCACTCCCTGAACCTGCACTTTGGGCTAGATATGCATTTCTCAAAGAACAAACTATTAAAATTCATTTCAGTGGCGACTCCTGTAGGAAACAATATGGTTTTCAGCCTTGAATCTACCTTAATTTGGAATATATCAGCATTTCCTGATACAGCCAACTGTGGCTGTATTTTCGCCTTCCTGGACCACATATCACACATAAGACACCACTGGTATATCAGATGTAATCCTGAAACCTATGCAATCAGATTTAGTGTGTTGCAAGTAATTTCTGGGCCAAATTTCAGACTTATAGACAAACATTTGGTACTGGTTTGGGCTGATTTACATCTATTTTTGTCTATTTTTACAACAATAAATGGGTGAAATATTTTCTGTTGAGAGATGTAATGTTCCAAATGCGCCTAAAATATCCACATTAATTATTAGAACATGCATAAAATTACATTTGGGCTTCATATTGGCAATATTATGATATTTTTGACATTAACCATCTGAGGAGGTCATGGGCCCCCCACACCCCGAAAATTGAACTTCCAAAAGTGACCCTCGAGTGGGCCAGCCCAATACAGATTCATTCTTTGATATAAACTGGGTTTCCTGTGAAAATTTCAGCCTGATTGACCAACTTTAAGGGGTGTTTTGGGCTGATCTGGCATTTTACCTATCCCTCGCCAACTTCACTCCCTGAACCTGCACTTTGGGCTAGATATGCATTTCTCAAAGAACAAACTATTAAAATTCATTTCAGTGGCGACTCCTGTAGGAAACAATATGGTTTTCAGCCTTGAATCTACCTTAATTTGGAATATATCAGCATTTCCTGATACAGCCAACTGTGGCTGTATTTTCGCCTTCCTGGACCACATATGACACATAAGACACCACTGGTATATCAGATGTAATCCTGAAACCTATGCAATCAGATTTAGTGTGTTGCAAGTAATTTCTGGGCCAAATTTCAGACTTATAGACAAACATTTGGTACTGGTTTGGGCTGATTTACATCTATTTTTGTCTATTTTTACAACAATAAATGGGTGAAATATTTTCTGTTCAGAGATGTAATGTTCCAAATGCGCCTAAAATATCCACATTAATTATTAGAACATGCATAAAATTACATTTGGGCTTCATATTGGCAATATTATGATATTTTTGACATTACCCATCTGAGGAGGTCATGGGCCCCCCCACACCCCGAAAATTGAAATTCTAAAAGTGACCCTCGAGTGGGCCAGCCCAATACAAATTCATTCTCTGATATAAACTGGGTTTCCTGTGACAATTTCAGCCTGATTGACCAACTTTAAGGGGTGTTTTGGGCTGATCTGGCATTTTACCTATCCCTCGCCAACTTCACTCCCTGAACCTGCACTTTGGGCTAGATATGCATTTCTCAAAGAACAAACTATTAAACTTCATTTCAGTGGCGACTCCTGTAGGAAACAATATGGTTTTCAGCCTTGAATCTACCTTAATTTGGAATATATCAGCATTTCCTGATACAGCCATCTGTGGCTGTATTTTCGCCTTCCTGGACCACATATGACACATAAGACACCACTGGTATATCAGATGTAATCCTGAAACCTATGCAATCAGATTTAGTGTGTTGCAAGTAATTTCTGGGCCAAATTTCAGACTTATAGACAAACATTTGGTACTGGTTTGGGCTGATTTACATCTATTTTTGTCTATTTTTACAACAATAAATGGGTGAAATATTTTCTGTTCAGAGATGTAATGTTCCAAATGCGCCTAAAATATCCACATTAATTATTAGAACATGCATAAAATTACATTTGGGCTTCATATTGGCAATATTATGATATTTTTGACATCAACCATCTGAGGAGGTCATGGGCCCCCCCCACACCCCGAAAATTGAAATTCTAAAAGTGACCCTCGAGTGGGCCAGCCCAATACAAATTCATTCTCTGATATAAACTGGGTTTCCTGTGAAAATTTCAGCCTGATTGACCAACTTTAAGGGGTGTTTTGGGCTGATCTGGCATTTTACCTATCCCTCGCCAACTTCACTCCCTGAACCTGCACTTTGGGCTAGATATGCATTTCTCAAAGAACAAACTATTAAAATTCATTTCAGTGGCGACTCCTGTAGGAAACAATATGGTTTTCAGCCTTGAATCTACCTTAATTTGGAATATATCAGCATTTCCTGATACAGCCAACTGTGGCTGTATTTTCGCCTTCCTGGACCACATATGACACATAAGACACCACTGGTATATCAGATGTAATCCTGAAACCTATGCAATCAGATTTCGTGTGTTGCAAGTAATTTCTGGGCCAAATTTCAGACTTATAGACAAACATTTGGTACTGGTTTGGGCTGATTTACATCTATTTTTGTCTATTTTTACAACAATAAATGGGTGAAATATTTTCTGTTCAGAGATGTAATGTTCCAAATGCGCCTAAAATATCCACATTAATTATTAGAACATGCATAAAATTACATTTGGGCTTCATATTGGCAATATTATGATATTTTTGACATTAACCATCTGAGGAGGTCATGGGCCCCCCCACACCCCGAAAATTGAAATTCTAAAAGTGACCCTCGAGTGGGCCAGCCCAATACAGATTCATTCTCTGATATAAACTGGGTTTCCTGTGAAAATTTCAGCCTGATTGACCAACTTTAAGGGGTGTTTTGGGCTGATCTGGCATTTTACCTATCCCTCGCCAACTTCACTCCCTGAACCTGCACTTTGGGCTAGATATGCATTTCTCAAAGAACAAACTATTAAAATTCATTTCAGTGGCGACTCCTATAGGAAACAATATGGTTTTCAGCCTTGAATCTACCTTAATTTGGAATATATCAGCATTTCCTGATACAGCCAACTGTGGCTGTATTTTCGCCTTCCTGGACCACATATGACATATAAGACACCACTGGTATATCAGATGTAATCCTGAAACCTATGCAATCAGATTTAGTGTGTTGCAAGTAATTTCTGGGCCAAATTTCAGACTTATAGACAAACATTTGGTACTGGTTTGGGCTGATTTACATCTATTTTTGTCTATTTTTACAACAATAAATGGGTGAAATATTTTCTGTTCAGAGATGTAATGTTCCAAATGCGCCTAAAATATCCACATTAATTATTAGAACATGCATAAAATTACATTTGGGCTTCATATTGGCAATATTATGATATTTTTGACATTAACCATCTGAGGAGGTCATGGGCCCCCCCCACACCCCGAAAATTGAAATTCTAAAAGTGACCCTCGAGTGGGCCAGCCCAATACAAATTCATTCTCTGATATAAACTGGGTTTCCTGTGAAAATTTCAGCCTGATTGACCAACTTTAAGGGGTGTTTTGGGCTGATCTGGCATTTTACCTATCCCTCGCCAACTTCACTCCCTGAACCTGCACTTTGGGCTAGATATGCATTTCTCAAAGAACAAACTATTAAAATTCATTTCAGTGGCGACTCCTGTAGGAAACAATATGGTTTTCAGCCTTGAATCTACCTTAATTTGGAATATATCAGCATTTCCTGATACAGCCAACTGTGGCTGTATTTTCGCCTTCCTGGACCACATATCACACATAAGACACCACTGGTATATCAGATGTAATCCTGAAACCTATGCAATCAGATTTAGTGTGTTGCAAGTAATTTCTGGGCCAAATTTCAGACTTATAGACAAACATTTGGTACTGGTTTGGGCTGATTTACATCTATTTTTGTCTATTTTTACAACAATAAATGGGTGAAATATTTTCTGTTCAGAGATGTAATGTTCCAAATGCGCCTAAAATATCTACATTAATTATTAGAACATGCATAAAATTACATTTGGGCTTCATATTGGCAATATTATGATATTTTTGACATTACCCATCTGAGGAGGTCATGGGCCCCCCCCCCACACCCCGAAAATTGAAATTCTAAAAGTGACCCTCGAGTGGGCCAGCCCAATACAAATTCATTCTCTGATATAAACTGGGTTTCCTGTGAAAATTTCAGCCTGATTGACCAACTTTAAGGGGTGTTTTGGGCTGATCTGGCATTTTACCTATCCCTCGCCAACTTCACTCCCTGAACCTGCACTTTGGGCTAGATATGCATTTCTCAAAGAACAAACTATTAAAATTCATTTCAGTGGCGACTCCTGTAGGAAACAATATGGTTTTCAGCCTTGAATCTACCTTAATTTGGAATATATCAGCATTTCCTGATACAGCCATCTGTGGCTGTATTTTCGCCTTCCTGGACCACATATGACACATAAGACACCACTGGTATATCAGATGTAATCCTGAAACCTATGCAATCAGATTTAGTGTGTTGCAAGTAATTTCTGGGCCAAATTTCAGACTTATAGACAAACATTTGGTACTGGTTTGGGCTGATTTACATCTATTTTTGTCTATTTTTACAACAATAAATGGGTGAAATATTTTCTGTTCAGAGATGTAATGTTCCAAATGCGCCTAAAATATCCACATTAATTATTAGAACATGCATAAAATTACATTTGGGCTTCATATTGGCAATATTATGATATTTTTGACATTACCCATCTGAGGAGGTCATGGGCCCCCCCACACCCCGAAAATTGAAATTCTAAAAGTGACCCTCGAGTGGGCCAGCCCAATACAAATTCATTCTCTGATATAAACTGGGTTTCCTGTGAAAATTTCAGCCTGATTGACCAACTTTAAGTGGTGTTTTGGGCTGATCTGGCATTTTACCTATCCCTCGCCAACTTCACTCCCTGAACCTGCACTTTGGGCTAGATATGCATTTCTCAAAGAACAAACTATTAAAATTCATTTCAGTGGCGACTCCTGTAGGAAACAATATGGTTTTCAGCCTTGAATCTACCTTAATTTGGAATATATCAGCATTTCCTGATACAGCCATCTGTGGCTGTATTTTCGCCTTCCTGGACCACATATGACACATAAGACACCACTGGTATATCAGATGTAATCCTGAAACCTATGCAATCAGATTTAGTGTGTGGCAAGTAATTTCTGGGCCAAATTTCAGACTTATAGACAAACATTTGGTACTGGTTTGGGCTGATTTACATCTATTTTTGCCTATTTTTACAACAATAAATGGGTGAAATATTTTCTGTTCAGAGATGTAATGTTCCAAATGCGCCTAAAATATCCACATTAATTATTAGAACATGCATAAAATTACATTTGGGCTTCATATTGGCAATATTATGATATTTTTGACATTAACCATCTGAGGAGGTCATGGGCCCCCCCACACCCCGAAAATTGAAATTCTAAAAGTGACCCTCGAGTGGGCCAGCCCAATACAAATTCATTCTCTGATATAAACTGGGTTTCCTGTGAAAATTTCAGCCTGATTGACCAACTTTAAGGGGTGTTTTGGGCTGATCTGGCATTTTACCTATCCCTCGCCAACTTCACTCCCTGAACCTGCACTTTGGGCTAGATGTGCATTTCTCAAAGAACAAACTATTAAAATTCATTTCAGTGGCGACTCCTGTAGGAAACAATATGGTTTTTAGCCTTGAATCTACCTTAATTTGCAATATATCAGCATTTCCTGATACAGCCATCTGTGGCTGTATTTTCGCCTTCCTGGACCACATATGACACATAAGACACCACTGGTATATCAGATGTAATCCTGAAACCTATGCAATCAGATTTAGTGTGTGGCAAGTAATTTCTGGGCCAAATTTCAGACTTATAGACAAACATTTGGTACTGGTTTGGGCTGATTTACATCTATTTTTGCCTATTTTTACAACAATAAATGGGTGAAATATTTTCTGTTCAGAGATGTAATGTTCCAAATGCGCCTAAAATATCCACATTAATTATTAGAATATGAATAAAATTACATTTGGGCTTCATATTGGCAATATTATGATATTTTTGACATTACCCATCTGAGGATGTCATGGTCCCCCCACACCCCGAAAACTAAAATTCTAAAAGTGACCCTCGAGTGGGCCAGCCCAATACAAATTCATTCTCTGATATAAACTGGGTTTCCTGTGAAAATTTCAGCCTGATTGACCAACTTTAAGTGGTGTTTTGGGCTGATCTGGCATTTTACCTATCCCTCGCCAACTTCACTCCCTGAACCTGCACTTTGGGCTAGATATGCATTTCTCAAAGAACAAACTATTAAAATTCATTTCAGTGGCGACTCCTGTAGGAAACAATATGGTTTTCAGCCTTGAATCTACCTTAATTTGGAATATATCAGCATTTCCTGATACAGCCATCTGTGGCTGTATTTTCGCCTTCCTGGACCACATATGACACATAAGACACCACTGGTATATCAGATGTAATCCTGAAACCTATGCAATCAGATTTAGTGTGTGGCAAGTAATTTCTGGGCCAAATTTCAGACTTATAGACAAACATTTGGTACTGGTTTGGGCTGATTTACATCTATTTTTGCCTATTTTTACAACAATAAATGGGTGAAATATTTTCTGTTCAGAGATGTAATGTTCCAAATGCGCCTAAAATATCCACATTAATTATTAGAACATGCATAAAATTACATTTGGGCTTCATATTGGCAATATTATGATATTTTTGACATTAACCATCTGAGGAGGTCATGGGCCCCCGCACACCCCGAAAATTGAAATTCTAAAAGTGACCCTCGAGTGGGCCAGCCCAATACAAATTCATTCTCTGATATAAACTGGGTTTCCTGTGAAAATTTCAGCCTGATTGACCAACTTTAAGGGGTGTTTTGGGCTGATCTGGCATTTTACCTATCCCTCGCCAACTTCACTCCCTGAACCTGCACTTTGGGCTAGATGTGCATTTCTCAAAGAACAAACTATTAAAATTCATTTCAGTGGCGACTCCTGTAGGAAACAATATGGTTTTTAGCCTTGAATCTACCTTAATTTGCAATATATCAGCATTTCCTGATACAGCCATCTGTGGCTGTATTTTCGCCTTCCTGGACCACATATGACACATAAGACACCACTGGTATATCAGATGTAATCCTGAAACCTATGCAATCAGATTTAGTGTGTGGCAAGTAATTTCTGGGCCAAATTTCAGACTTATAGACAAACATTTGGTACTGGTTTGGGCTGATTTACATCTATTTTTGCCTATTTTTACAACAATAAATGGGTGAAATATTTTCTGTTCAGAGATGTAATGTTCCAAATGCGCCTAAAATATCCACATTAATTATTAGAATATGAATAAAATTACATTTGGGCTTCATATTGGCAATATTATGATATTTTTGACATTACCCATCTGAGGATGTCATGGTCCCCCCACACCCCGAAAACTGAAATTCTAAAAGTGACCCTCGAGTGGGCCAGCCCAATACAAATTCATTCTCTGATATAAACTGGGTTTCCTGTGAAAATTTCAGCCTGATTGACCAACTTTAAGTGGTGTTTTGGGCTGATCTGGCATTTTACCTATCCCTCGCCAACTTCACTCCCTGAACCTGCACTTTGGGCTAGATATGCATTTCTCAAAGAACAAACTATTAAAATTCATTTCAGTGGCGACTCCTGTAGGAAACAATATGGTTTTCAGCCTTGAATCTACCTTAATTTGAAATATATCAGCATTTCCTGATACAGCCATCTGTGGCTGTATTTTCGCCTTCCTGGACCACATATGACACATAAGACACCACTGGTATATCAGATGTAATCCTGAAACCTATGCAATCAGATTTAGTGTGTGGCAAGTAATTTCTGGGCCAAATTTCAGACTTATAGACAAACATTTGGTACTGGTTTGGGCTGATTTACATCTATTTTTGTCTATTTTTACAACAATAAATGGGTGAAATATTTTCTGTTCAGAGATGTAATGTTCCAAATGCGCCTAAAATATCCACATTAATTATTAGAACATGCATAAAATTACATTTGGGCTTCATATTGGCAATATTATGATATTTTTGACATTAACCATCTGAGGAGGTCATGGGCCCCCCACACCCCGAAAATTGAAATTCTAAAAGTGACCCTCGAGTGGGCCAGCCCAATACAAATTCATTCTCTGATATAAACTGGGTTTCCTGTGAAAATTTCAGCCTGATTGACCAACTTTAAGGGGTGTTTTGGGCTGATCTGGCATTTTACCTATCCCTCGCCAACTTCACTCCCTGAACCTGCACTTTGGGCTAGATATGCATTTCTCAAAGAACAAACTATTAAAACTCATTTCAGTGGCGACTCCTGTAGGAAACAATATGGTTTTCAGCCTTGAATCTACCTTAATTTGGAATATATCAGCATTTCCTGATACAGCCAACTGTGGCTGTATTTTCGCCTTCCTGGACCACATATGACACATAAGACACCACTGGTATATCAGATGTAATCCTGAAACCTATGCAATCAGATTAAGTGTGTTGCAAGTAATTTATGGGCCAAATTTCAGACTTATAGAAAAACATTTGGTACTGGTTTGGGCTGATTTACATCTATTTTGTCTATTTTTACAACAATAAATGGGTAAAATATTTTCTGTTCAGAGATGTAATGTTCCAAATGCGCCTAAAATATCCACATTAATTATTAGAACATGCATAAAATTACATTTGGGCTTCATATTGGCAATATTATGATATTTTTGACATTAACCATCTGAGGAGGTCATGGGCCCCCCCCACACCCCGAAAATTGAAATTCTAAAAGTGACCCTCGAGTGGGCCAGCCCAATACAAATTCATTCTCTGATATAAACTGGGTTTCCTGTGAAAATTTCAGCCTGATTGACCAACTTTAAGGGGTGTTTTGGGCTGATCTGGCATTTTACCTATCCCTCGCCAACTTCACTCCCTGAACCTGCACTTTGGGCTAGATGTGCATTTCTCAAAGAACAAACTATTAAAATTCATTTCAGTGGCGACTCCTGTAGGA
Source organism: Sabellastarte sp. h YS-2021 (assembly GCA_964017235.1). Lineage (NCBI taxonomy): Eukaryota > Metazoa > Annelida > Polychaeta > Sabellida > Sabellidae > Sabellastarte > Sabellastarte sp. h YS-2021. The sequence continues at coordinate 70,322,822 of OZ024938.1, forward strand.
AACAATATGGTTTTTAGCCTTGAATCTACCTTAATTTGCAATATATCAGCATTTCCTGATACAGCCATCTGTGGCTGTATTTTCGCCTTCCTGGACCACATATGACACATAAGACACCACTGGTATATCAGATGTAATCCTGAAACCTATGCAATCAGATTTAGTGTGTGGCAAGTAATTTCTGGGCCAAATTTCAGACTTATAGACAAACATTTGGTACTGGTTTGGGCTGATTTACATCTATTTTTGCCTATTTTTACAACAATAAATGGGTGAAATATTTTCTGTTCAGAGATGTAATGTTCCAAATGCGCCTAAAATATCCACATTAATTATTAGAATATGAATAAAATTACATTTGGGCTTCATATTGGCAATATTATGATATTTTTGACATTACCCATCTGAGGATGTCATGGTCCCCCCACACCCCGAAAACTGAAATTCTAAAAGTGACCCTCGAGTGGGCCAGCCCAATACAAATTCATTCTCTGATATAAACTGGGTTTCCTGTGAAAATTTCAGCCTGATTGACCAACTTTAAGGGGTGTTTTGGGCTGATCTGGCATTTTACCTATCCCTCGCCAACTTCACTCCCTGAACCTGCACTTTGGGCTAGATATGCATTTCTCAAAGAACAAACTATTAAAATTCATTTCAGTGGCGACTCCTGTAGGAAACAATATGGTTTTCAGCCTTGAATCTACCTTAATTTGAAATATATCAGCATTTCCTGATACAGCCATCTGTGGCTGTATTTTCGCCTTCCTGGACCACATATGACACATAAGACACCACTGGTATATCAGATGTAATCCTGAAACCTATGCAATCAGATTTAGTGTGTGGCAAGTAATTTCTGGGCCAAATTTCAGACTTATAGACAAACATTTGGTACTGGTTTGGGCTGATTTACATCTATTTTTACCTATTTTTACAACAATAAATGGGTGAAATATTTTCTGTTCAGAGATGTAATGTTCCAAATGCGCCTAAAATATCCACATTAATTATTAGAACATGCATAAAATTACATTTGGGCTTCATATTGGCAATATTATGATATTTTTGACATTACCCATCTGAGGAGGTCATGGTCCCCCCACACCCCGAAAATTGAAATTCTAAAAGTGACCCTCGAGTGGGCCAGCCCAATACAAATTCATTCTCTGATATAAACTGGGTTTCCTGTGAAAATTTCAGCCTGATTGGCCAACTTTAAGGGGTGTTTTGGTCTGATCTGGCATTTTACCTATCCCTCGCCAACTTCACTCCCTGAACCTGCACTTTGGGCTAGATGTGCATTTCTCAAAGAACAAACTATTAAAATTCATTTCAGTGGCGACTCCTGTAGGAAACAATATGGTTTTTAGCCTTGAATCTACCTTAATTTGCAATATATCAGCATTTCCTGATACAGCCATCTGTGGCTGTATTTTCGCCTTCCTGGACCACATATGACACATAAGACACCACTGGTATATCAGATGTAATCCTGAAACCTATGCAATCAGATTTAGTGTGTGGCAAGTAATTTCTGGGCCAAATTTCAGACTTATAGACAAACATTTGGTACTGGTTTGGGCTGATTTACATCTATTTTTGCCTATTTTTACAACAATAAATGGGTGAAATATTTTCTGTTCAGAGATGTAATGTTCCAAATGCGCCTAAAACATCCACATTAATTATTAGAATATGAATAAAATTACATTTGGGCTTCATATTGGCAATATTATGATATTTTTGACATTACCCATCTGAGGATGTCATGGTCCCCCCACACCCCGAAAATTGAAATTCTAAAAGTGACCCTCGAGTGGGCCAGCCCAATACAAATTCATTCTCTGATATAAACTGGGTTTCCTGTGAAAATTTCAGCCTGATTGACCAACTTTAAGGGGTGTTTTGGGCTGATCTGGCATTTTACCTATTCCTCGCCAACTTCACTCCCTGAACCTGCACTTTGGGCTAGATATGCATTTCTCAAAGAACAAACTATTAAAATTCATTTCAGTGGCGACTCCTGTAGGAAACAATATGGTGTTCAGCCTTGAATCTACCTTAATTTGAAATATATCAGCATTTCCTGATACAGCCATCTGTGGCTGTATTTTCGCCTTCCTGGACCACATATGACACATAAGACACCACTGGTATATCAGATGTAATCCTGAAACCTATGCAATCAGATTTAGTGTGTGGCAAGTAATTTCTGGGCCAAATTTCAGACTTATAGACAAACATTTGGTACTGGTTTGGGCTGATTTACATCTATTTTTGCCTATTTTTACAACAATAAATGGGTGAAATATTTTCTGTTCAGAGATGTAATGTTCCAAATGCGCCTAAAATATCCACATTAATTATTAGAACATGCATAAAATTACATTTGGGCTTCATATTGGCAATATTATGATATTTTTGACATTAACCATCTGAGGAGGTCATGGGCCCCCCCACACCCCGAAAATTGAAATTCTAAAAGTGACCCTCGAGTGGGCCAGCCCAATACAAATTCATTCTCTGATATAAACTGGGTTTCCTGTGAAAATTTCAGCCTGATTGACCAACTTTAAGGGGTGTTTTGGGCTGATCTGGCATTTTACCTATCCCTCGCCAACTTCACTCCCTGAACCTGCACTTTGGGCTAGATATGCATTTCTCAAAGAACAAACTATTAAAATTCATTTCAGTGGCGACTCCTGTAGGAAACAATATGGTTTTCAGCCTTGAATCTACCTTAATTTGAAATATATCAGCATTTCCTGATACAGCCATCTGTGGCTGTATTTTCGCCTTCCTGGACCACATATGACACATAAGACACCACTGGTATATCAGATGTAATCCTGAAACCTATGCAATCAGATTTAGTGTGTGGCAAGTAATTTCTGGGCCAAATTTCAGACTTATAGACAAACATTTGGTACTGGTTTGGGCTGATTTACATCTATTTTTGCCTATTTTTACAACAATAAATGGGTGAAATATTTTCTGTTCAGAGATGTAATGTTCCAAATGCGCCTAAAATATCCACATTAATTATTAGAACATGCATAAAATTACATTTGGGCTTCATATTGGCAATATTATGATATTTTTGACATTAACCATCTGAGGAGGTCATGGGCCCCCCCCACACCCCGAAAATTGAAATTCTAAAAGTGACCCTCGAGTGGGCCAGCCCAATACAAATTCATTCTCTGATATAAACTGGGTTTCCTGTGAAAATTTCAGCCTGATTGACCAACTTTAAGGGGTGTTTTGGGCTGATCTGGCATTTTACCTATCCCTCGCCAACTTCACTCCCTGAACCTGCACTTTGGGCTAGATATGCATTTCTCAAAGAACAAACTATTAAAATTCATTTCAGTGGCGACTCCTGTAGGAAACAATATGGTTTTCAGCCTTGAATCTACCTTAATTTGAAATATATCAGCATTTCCTGATACAGCCATCTGTGGCTGTATTTTCGCCTTCCTGGACCACATATGACACATAAGACACCACTGGTATATCAGATGTAATCCTGAAACCTATGCAATCAGATTTAGTGTGTGGCAAGTAATTTCTGGGCCAAATTTCAGACTTATAGACAAACATTTGGTACTGGTTTGGGCTGATTTACATCTAATTTTGCCTATTTTTACAACAATAAATGGGTGAAATATTTTCTGTTCAGAGATGTAATGTTCCAAATGCGCCTAAAATATCCACATTAATTATTAGAACATGCATAAAATTACATTTGGGCTTCATATTGGCAATATTATGATATTTTTGACATTAACCATCTGAGGAGGTCATGGGCCCCCCCACACCCCGAAAATTGAAATTCTAAAAGTGACCCTTGAGTGGGCCAGCCCAATACAAATTCATTCTCTGATATAAACTGGGTTTCCTGTGAAAATTCCAGCCTGATTGACCAACTTTAAGGGGTGTTTTGGGCTGATCTGGCATTTTACCTATCCCTCGCCAACTTCACTCCCTGAACCTGCACTTTGGGCTAGATATGCATTTCTCAAAGAACAAACTATTAAAATTCATTTCAGTGGCGACTCCTGTAGGAAACAATATGGTTTTCAGCCTTGAATCTACCTTAATTTGAAATATATCAGCATTTCCTGATACAGCCATCTGTGGCTGTATTTTCGCCTTCCTGGACCACATATGACACATAAGACACCACTGGTATATCAGATGTAATCCTGAAACCTATGCAATCAGATTTAGTGTGTGGCAAGTAATTTCTGGGCCAAATTTCAGACTTATAGACAAACATTTGGTACTGGTTTGGGCTGATTTACATCTAATTTTGCCTATTTTTACAACAATAAATGGGTGAAATATTTTCTGTTCAGAGATGTAATGTTCCAAATGCGCCTAAAATATCCACATTAATTATTAGAACATGCATAAAATTACATTTGGGCTTCATATTGGCAATATTATGATATTTTTGACATTAACCATCTGAGGAGGTCATGGGCCCCCCCCACACCCCGAAAATTGAAATTCTAAAAGTGACCCTTGAGTGGGCCAGCCCAATACAAATTCATTCTCTGATATAAACTGGGTTTCCTGTGAAAATTTCAGCCTGATTGACCAACTTTAAGGGGTGTTTTGGGCTGATCTGGCATTTTACCTATCCCTCGCCAACTTCACTCCCTGAACCTGCACTTTGGGCTAGATATGCATTTCTCAAAGAACAAACTATTAAAATTCATTTCAGTGGCGACTCCTGTAGGAAACAATATGGTTTTCAGCCTTGAATCTACCTTAATTTGAAATATATCAGCATTTCCTGATACAGCCATCTGTGGCTGTATTTTCGCCTTCCTGGACCACATATGACACATAAGACACCACTGGTATATCAGATGTAATCCTGAAACCTATGCAATCAGATTTAGTGTGTGGCAAGTAATTTCTGGGCCAAATTTCAGACTTATAGACAAACATTTGGTACTGGTTTGGGCTGATTTACATCTATTTTTGCCTATTTTTACAACAATAAATGGGTGAAATATTTTCTGTTCAGAGATGTAATGTTCCAAATGCGCCTAAAATATCCACATTAATTATTAGAACATGCATAAAATTACATTTGGGCTTCATATTGGCAATATTATGATATTTTTGACATTAACCATCTGAGGAGGTCATGGGCCCCCCCACACCCCGAAAATTGAAATTCTAAAAGTGACCCTTGAGTGGGCCAGCCCAATACAAATTCATTCTCTGATATAAACTGGGTTTCCTGTGAAAATTTCAGCCTGATTGACCAACTTTAAGGGGTGTTTTGGGCTGATCTGGCATTTTACCTATCCCTCGCCAACTTCTCTCCCTGAACCTGCACTTTGGGCTAGATATGCATTTCTCAAAGAACAAACTATTAAAATTCATTTCAGTGGCGACTCCTGTAGGAAACAATATGGTTTTCAGCCTTGAATCTACCTTAATTTGAAATATATCAGCATTTCCTGATACAGCCATCTGTGGCTGTATTTTCGCCTTCCTGGACCACATATGACACATAAGACACCACTGGTATATCAGATGTAATCCTGAAACCTATGCAATCAGATTTAGTGTGTGGCAAGTAATTTCTGGGCCAAATTTCAGACTTATAGACAAACATTTGGTACTGGTTTGGGCTGATTTACATCTATTTTTGCCTATTTTTACAACAATAAATGGGTGAAATATTTTCTGTTCAGAGATGTAATGTTCCAAATGCGCCTAAAATATCCACATTAATTATTAGAACATGCATAAAATTACATTTGGGCTTCATATTGGCAATATTATGATATTTTTGACATTAACCATCTGAGGAGGTCATGGGCCCCCCCCCCACACCCCGAAAATTGAAATTCTAAAAGTGACCCTCGAGTGGGCCAGCCCAAAACAAATTCATTCTCTGATATAAACTGGGTTTCCTGTGAAAATTTCAGCCTGATTGACCAACTTTAAGGGGTGTTTTGGGCTGATCTGGCATTTTACCTATCCCTCGCCAACTTCACTCCCTGAACCTGCACTTTGGGCTAGATATGCATTTCTCAAAGAACAAACTATTAAAATTCATTTCAGTGGCGACTCCTGTAGGAAACAATATGGTTTTCAGCCTTGAATCTACCTTAATTTGAAATATATCAGCATTTCCTGATACAGCCATCTGTGGCTGTATTTTCGCCTTCCTGGACCACATATGACACATAAGACACCACTGGTATATCAGATGTAATCCTGAAACCTATGCAATCAGATTTAGTGTGTGGCAAGTAATTTCTGGGCCAAATTTCAGACTTATAGACAAACATTTGGTACTGGTTTGGGCTGATTTACATCTAATTTTGCCTATTTTTACAACAATAAATGGGTGAAATATTTTCTGTTCAGAGATGTAATGTTCCAAATGCGCCTAAAATATCCACATTAATTATTAGAACATGCATAAAATTACATTTGGGCTTCATATTGGCAATATTATGATATTTTTGACATTAACCATCTGAGGAGGTCATGGGCCCCCCCACACCCCGAAAATTGAAATTCTAAAAGTGACCCTCGAGTGGGCCAGCCCAATACAAATTCATTCTCTGATATAAACTGGGTTTCCTGTGAAAATTTCAGCCTGATTGACCAACTTTAAGGGGTGTTTTGGGCTGATCTGGCATTTTACCTATTCCTCGCCAACTTCACTCCCTGAACCTGCACTTTGGGCTAGATATGCATTTCTCAAAGAACAAACTATTAAAATTCATTTCAGTGGCGACTCCTGTAGGAAACAATATGGTTTTCAGCCTTGAATCTACCTTAATTTGAAATATATCAGCATTTCCTGATACAGCCATCTGTGGCTGTATTTTCGCCTTCCTGGACCACATATGACACATAAGACACCACTGGTATATCAGATGTAATCCTGAAACCTATGCAATCAGATTTAGTGTGTGGCAAGTAATTTCTGGGCCAAATTTCAGACTTATAGACAAACATTTGGTACTGGTTTGGGCTGATTTACATCTATTTTTGCCTATTTTTACAACAATAAATGGGTGAAATATTTTCTGTTCAGAGATGTAATGTTCCAAATGCGCCTAAAATATCCACATTAATTATTAGAACATGCATAAAATTACATTTGGGCTTCATATTGGCAATATTATGATATTTTTGACATTAACCATCTGAGGAGGTCATGGGCCCCCCCACACCCCGAAAATTGAAATTCTAAAAGTGACCCTCGAGTGGGCCAGCCCAATACAAATTCATTCTCTGATATAAACTGGGTTTCCTGTGAAAATTTCAGCCTGATTGACCAACTTTAAGGGGTGTTTTGGGCTGATCTGGCATTTTACCTATCCCTCGCCAACTTCACTCCCTGAACCTGCACTTTGGGCTAGATATGCATTTCTCAAAGAACAAACTATTAAAATTCATTTCAGTGGCGACTCCTGTAGGAAACAATATGGTTTTCAGCCTTGAATCTACCTTAATTTGAAATATATCAGCATTTCCTGATACAGCCATCTGTGGCTGTATTTTCGCCTTCCTGGACCACATATGACACATAAGACACCACTGGTATATCAGATGTAATCCTGAAACCTATGCAATCAGATTTAGTGTGTGGCAAGTAATTTCTGGGCCAAATTTCAGACTTATAGACAAACATTTGGTACTGGTTTGGGCTGATTTACATCTATTTTTGCCTATTTTTACAACAATAAATGGGTGAAATATTTTCTGTTCAGAGATGTAATGTTCCAAATGCGCCTAAAATATCCACATTAATTATTAGAACATGCATAAAATTACATTTGGGCTTCATATTGGCAATATTATGATATTTTTGACATTAACCATCTGAGGAGGTCATGGGCCCCCCCCACACCCCGAAAATTGAAATTCTAAAAGTGACCCTCGAGTGGGCCAGCCCAATACAAATTCATTCTCTGATATAAACTGGGTTTCCTGTGAAAATTTCAGCCTGATTGACCAACTTTAAGGGGTGTTTTGGGCTGATCTGGCATTTTACCTATCCCTCGCCAACTTCACTCCCTGAACCTGCACTTTGGGCTAGATATGCATTTCTCAAAGAACAAACTATTAAAATTCATTTCAGTGGCGACTCCTGTAGGAAACAATATGGTTTTCAGCCTTGAATCTACCTTAATTTGAAATATATCAGCATTTCCTGATACAGCCATCTGTGGCTGTATTTTCGCCTTCCTGGACCACATATGACACATAAGACACCACTGGTATATCAGATGTAATCCTGAAACCTATGCAATCAGATTTAGTGTGTGGCAAGTAATTTCTGGGCCAAATTTCAGACTTATAGACAAACATTTGGTACTGGTTTGGGCTGATTTACATCTAATTTTGCCTATTTTTACAACAATAAATGGGTGAAATATTTTCTGTTCAGAGATGTAATGTTCCAAATGCGCCTAAAATATCCACATTAATTATTAGAACATGCATAAAATTACATTTGGGCTTCATATTGGCAATATTATGATATTTTTGACATTAACCATCTGAGGAGGTCATGGGCCCCCCCACACCCCGAAAATTGAAATTCTAAAAGTGACCCTTGAGTGGGCCAGCCCAATACAAATTCATTCTCTGATATAAACTGGGTTTCCTGTGAAAATTCCAGCCTGATTGACCAACTTTAAGGGGTGTTTTGGGCTGATCTGGCATTTTACCTATCCCTCGCCAACTTCACTCCCTGAACCTGCACTTTGGGCTAGATATGCATTTCTCAAAGAACAAACTATTAAAATTCATTTCAGTGGCGACTCCTGTAGGAAACAATATGGTTTTCAGCCTTGAATCTACCTTAATTTGAAATATATCAGCATTTCCTGATACAGCCATCTGTGGCTGTATTTTCGCCTTCCTGGACCACATATGACACATAAGACACCACTGGTATATCAGATGTAATCCTGAAACCTATGCAATCAGATTTAGTGTGTGGCAAGTAATTTCTGGGCCAAATTTCAGACTTATAGACAAACATTTGGTACTGGTTTGGGCTGATTTACATCTAATTTTGCCTATTTTTACAACAATAAATGGGTGAAATATTTTCTGTTCAGAGATGTAATGTTCCAAATGCGCCTAAAATATCCACATTAATTATTAGAACATGCATAAAATTACATTTGGGCTTCATATTGGCAATATTATGATATTTTTGACATTAACCATCTGAGGAGGTCATGGGCCCCCCCCACACCCCGAAAATTGAAATTCTAAAAGTGACCCTTGAGTGGGCCAGCCCAATACAAATTCATTCTCTGATATAAACTGGGTTTCCTGTGAAAATTTCAGCCTGATTGACCAACTTTAAGGGGTGTTTTGGGCTGATCTGGCATTTTACCTATCCCTCGCCAACTTCACTCCCTGAACCTGCACTTTGGGCTAGATATGCATTTCTCAAAGAACAAACTATTAAAATTCATTTCAGTGGCGACTCCTGTAGGAAACAATATGGTTTTCAGCCTTGAATCTACCTTAATTTGAAATATATCAGCATTTCCTGATACAGCCATCTGTGGCTGTATTTTCGCCTTCCTGGACCACATATGACACATAAGACACCACTGGTATATCAGATGTAATCCTGAAACCTATGCAATCAGATTTAGTGTGTGGCAAGTAATTTCTGGGCCAAATTTCAGACTTATAGACAAACATTTGGTACTGGTTTGGGCTGATTTACATCTATTTTTGCCTATTTTTACAACAATAAATGGGTGAAATATTTTCTGTTCAGAGATGTAATGTTCCAAATGCGCCTAAAATATCCACATTAATTATTAGAACATGCATAAAATTACATTTGGGCTTCATATTGGCAATATTATGATATTTTTGACATTAACCATCTGAGGAGGTCATGGGCCCCCCCACACCCCGAAAATTGAAATTCTAAAAGTGACCCTTGAGTGGGCCAGCCCAATACAAATTCATTCTCTGATATAAACTGGGTTTCCTGTGAAAATTTCAGCCTGATTGACCAACTTTAAGGGGTGTTTTGGGCTGATCTGGCATTTTACCTATCCCTCGCCAACTTCACTCCCTGAACCTGCACTTTGGGCTAGATATGCATTTCTCAAAGAACAAACTATTAAAATTCATTTCAGTGGCGACTCCTGTAGGAAACAATATGGTTTTCAGCCTTGAATCTACCTTAATTTGAAATATATCAGCATTTCCTGATACAGCCATCTGTGGCTGTATTTTCGCCTTCCTGGACCACATATGACACATAAGACACCACTGGTATATCAGATGTAATCCTGAAACCTATGCAATCAGATTTAGTGTGTGGCAAGTAATTTCTGGGCCAAATTTCAGACTTATAGACAAACATTTGGTACTGGTTTGGGCTGATTTACATCTATTTTTGCCTATTTTTACAACAATAAATGGGTGAAATATTTTCTGTTCAGAGATGTAATGTTCCAAATGCGCCTAAAATATCCACATTAATTATTAGAACATGCATAAAATTACATTTGGGCTTCATATTGGCAATATTATGATATTTTTGACATTAACCATCTGAGGAGGTCATGGGCCCCCCCCCACACCCCGAAAATTGAAATTCTAAAAGTGACCCTCGAGTGGGCCAGCCCAATACAAATTCATTCTCTGATATAAACTGGGTTTCCTGTGAAAATTTCAGCCTGATTGACCAACTTTAAGGGGTGTTTTGGGCTGATCTGGCATTTTACCTATCCCTCGCCAACTTCACTCCCTGAACCTGCACTTTGGGCTAGATATGCATTTCTCAAAGAACAAACTATTAAAATTCATTTCAGTGGCGACTCCTGTAGGAAACAATATGGTTTTCAGCCTTGAATCTACCTTAATTTGAAATATATCAGCATTTCCTGATACAGCCATCTGTGGCTGTATTTTCGCCTTCCTGGACCACATATGACACATAAGACACCACTGGTATATCAGATGTAATCCTGAAACCTATGCAATCAGATTTAGTGTGTGGCAAGTAATTTCTGGGCCAAATTTCAGACTTATAGACAAACATTTGGTACTGGTTTGGGCTGATTTACATCTATTTTTGCCTATTTTTACAACAATAAATGGGTGAAATATTTTCTGTTCAGAGATGTAATGTTCCAAATGCGCCTAAAATATCCACATTAATTATTAGAACATGCATAAAATTACATTTGGGCTTCATATTGGCAATATTATGATATTTTTGACATTAACCATCTGAGGAGGTCATGGGCCCCCCCACACCCCGAAAATTGAAATTCTAAAAGTGACCCTCGAGTGGGCCAGCCCAATACAAATTCATTCTCTGATATAAACTGGGTTTCCTGTGAAAATTTCAGCCTGATTGACCAACTTTAAGGGGTGTTTTGGGCTGATCTGGCATTTTATCTATCCCTCGCCAACTTCACTCCCTGAACCTGCACTTTGGGCTAGATATGCATTTCTCAAAGAACAAACTATTAAAATTCATTTCAGTGGCGACTCCTGTAGGAAACAATATGGTTTTCAGCCTTGAATCTACCTTAATTTGAAATATATCAGCATTTCCTGATACAGCCATCTGTGGCTGTATTTTCGCCTTCCTGGACCACATATGACACATAAGACACCACTGGTATATCAGATGTAATCCTGAAACCTATGCAATCAGATTTAGTGTGTGGCAAGTAATTTCTGGGCCAAATTTCAGACTTATAGACAAACATTTGGTACTGGTTTGGGCTGATTTACATCTAATTTTGCCTATTTTTACAACAATAAATGGGTGAAATATTTTCTGTTCAGAGATGTAATGTTCCAAATGCGCCTAAAATATCCACATTAATTATTAGAACATGCATAAAATTACATTTGGGCTTCATATTGGCAATATTATGATATTTTTGACATTAACCATCTGAGGAGGTCATGGGCCCCCCCACACCCCGAAAATTGAAATTCTAAAAGTGACCCTTGAGTGGGCCAGCCCAATACAAATTCATTCTCTGATATAAACTGGGTTTCCTGTGAAAATTTCAGCCTGATTGACCAACTTTAAGGGGTGTTTTGGGCTGATCTGGCATTTTACCTATCCCTCGCCAACTTCACTCCCTGAACCTGCACTTTGGGCTAGATATGCATTTCTCAAAGAACAAACTATTAAAATTCATTTCAGTGGCGACTCCTGTAGGAAACAATATGGTTTTCAGCCTTGAATCTACCTTAATTTGAAATATATCAGCATTTCCTGATACAGCCATCTGTGGCTGTATTTTCGCCTTCCTGGACCACATATGACACATAAGACACCACTGGTATATCAGATGTAATCCTGAAACCTATGCAATCAGATTTAGTGTGTGGCAAGTAATTTCTGGGCCAAATTTCAGACTTATAGACAAACATTTGGTACTGGTTTGGGCTGATTTACATCTATTTTTGCCTATTTTTACAACAATAAATGGGTGAAATATTTTCTGTTCAGAGATGTAATGTTCCAAATACGCCTAAAATATCCACATTAATTATTAGAACATGCATAAAATTACATTTGGGCTTCATATTGGCAATATTATGATATTTTTGACATTAACCATCTGAGGAGGTCATGGGCCCCCCCACACCCCGAAAATTGAAATTCTAAAAGTGACCCTTGAGTGGGCCAGCCCAATACAAATTCATTCTCTGATATAAACTGGGTTTCCTGTGAAAATTTCAGCCTGATTGACCAACTTTAAGGGGTGTTTTGGGCTGATCTGGCATTTTACCTATCCCTCGCCAACTTCACTCCCTGAACCTGCACTTTGGGCTAGATATGCATTTCTCAAAGAACAAACTATTAAAATTCATTTCAGTGGCGACTCCTGTAGGAAACAATATGGTTTTCAGCCTTGAATCTAACTTAATTTGAAATATATCAGCATTTCCTGATACAGCCATCTGTGGCTGTATTTTCGCCTTCCTGGACCACATATGACACATAAGACACCACTGGTATATCAGATGTAATCCTGAAACCTATGCAATCAGATTTAGTGTGTGGCAAGTAATTTCTGGGCCAAATTTCAGACTTATAGACAAACATTTGGTACTGGTTTGGGCTGATTTACATCTATTTTTGCCTATTTTTACAACAATAAATGGGTGAAATATTTTCTGTTCAGAGATGTAATGTTCCAAATGCGCCTAAAATATCCACATTAATTATTAGAACATGCATAAAATTACATTTGGGCTTCATATTGGCAATATTATGATATTTTTGACATTAACCATCTGAGGAGGTCATGGGCCCCCCCCACACCCCGAAAATTGAAATTCTAAAAGTGACCCTCGAGTGGGCCAGCCCAATACAAATTCATTCTCTGATATAAACTGGGTTTCCTGTGAAAATTTCAGCCTGATTGACCAACTTTAAGGGGTGTTTTGGGCTGATCTGGCATTTTACCTATCCCTCGCCAACTTCACTCCCTGAACCTGCACTTTGGGCTAGATATGCATTTCTCAAAGAACAAACTATTAAAATTCATTTCAGTGGCGACTCCTGTAGGAAACAATATGGTTTTCAGCCTTGAATCTACCTTAATTTGAAATATATCAGCATTTCCTGATACAGCCATCTGTGGCTGTATTTTCGCCTTCCTGGACCACATATGACACATAAGACACCACTGGTATATCAGATGTAATCCTGAAACCTATGCAATCAGATTTAGTGTGTGGCAAGTAATTTCTGGGCCAAATTTCAGACTTATAGACAAACATTTGGTACTGGTTTGGGCTGATTTACATCTATTTTTGCCTATTTTTACAACAATAAATGGGTGAAATATTTTCTGTTCAGAGATGTAATGTTCCAAATGCGCCTAAAATATCCACATTAATTATTAGAACATGCATAAAATTACATTTGGGCTTCATATTGGCAATATTATGATATTTTTGACATTAACCATCTGAGGAGGTCATGGGCCCCCCCACACCCCGAAAATTGAAATTCTAAAAGTGACCCTCGAGTGGGCCAGCCCAATACAAATTCATTCTCTGATATAAACTGGGTTTCCTGTGAAAATTTCAGCCTGATTGACCAACTTTAAGGGGTGTTTTGGGCTGATCTGGCATTTTATCTATCCCTCGCCAACTTCACTCCCTGAACCTGCACTTTGGGCTAGATATGCATTTCTCAAAGAACAAACTATTAAAATTCATTTCAGTGGCGACTCCTGTAGGAAACAATATGGTTTTCAGCCTTGAATCTACCTTAATTTGAAATATATCAGCATTTCCTGATACAGCCATCTGTGGCTGTATTTTCGCCTTCCTGGACCACATATGACACATAAGACACCACTGGTATATCAGATGTAATCCTGAAACCTATGCAATCAGATTTAGTGTGTGGCAAGTAATTTCTGGGCCAAATTTCAGACTTATAGACAAACATTTGGTACTGGTTTGGGCTGATTTACATCTATTTTTGCCTATTTTTACAACAATAAATGGGTGAAATATTTTCTGTTCAGAGATGTAATGTTCCAAATGCGCCTAAAATATCCACATTAATTATTAGAACATGCATAAAATTACATTTGGGCTTCATATTGGCAATATTATGATATTTTTGACATTAACCATCTGAGGAGGTCATGGGCCCCCCCACACCCCGAAAATTGAAATTCTAAAAGTGACCCTTGAGTGGGCCAGCCCAATACAAATTCATTCTCTGATATAAACTGGGTTTCCTGTGAAAATTTCAGCCTGATTGACCAACTTTAAGGGGTGTTTTGGGCTGATCTGGCATTTTACCTATCCCTCGCCAACTTCACTCCCTGAACCTGCACTTTGGGCTAGATATGCATTTCTCAAAGAACAAACTATTAAAATTCATTTCAGTGGCGACTCCTGTAGGAAACAATATGGTTTTCAGCCTTGAATCTACCTTAATTTGAAATATATCAGCATTTCCTGATACAGCCATCTGTGGCTGTATTTTCGCCTTCCTGGACCACATATGACACATAAGACACCACTGGTATATCAGATGTAATCCTGAAACCTATGCAATCAGATTTAGTGTGTGGCAAGTAATTTCTGGGCCAAATTTCAGACTTATAGACAAACATTTGGTACTGGTTTGGGCTGATTTACATCTATTTTTGCCTATTTTTACAACAATAAATGGGTGAAATATTTTCTGTTCAGAGATGTAATGTTCCAAATGCGCCTAAAATATCCACATTAATTATTAGAACATGCATAAAATTACATTTGGGCTTCATATTGGCAATATTATGATATTTTTGACATTAACCATCTGAGGAGGTCATGGGCCCCCCCACACCCCGAAAATTGAAATTCTAAAAGTGACCCTTGAGTGGGCCAGCCCAATACAAATTCATTCTCTGATATAAACTGGGTTTCCTGTGAAAATTTCAGCCTGATTGACCAACTTTAAGGGGTGTTTTGGGCTGATCTGGCATTTTACCTATCCCTCGCCAACTTCACTCCCTGAACCTGCACTTTGGGCTAGATATGCATTTCTCAAAGAACAAACTATTAAAATTCATTTCAGTGGCGACTCCTGTAGGAAACAATATGGTTTTCAGCCTTGAATCTAACTTAATTTGAAATATATCAGCATTTCCTGATACAGCCATCTGTGGCTGTATTTTCGCCTTCCTGGACCACATATGACACATAAGACACCACTGGTATATCAGATGTAATCCTGAAACCTATGCAATCAGATTTAGTGTGTGGCAAGTAATTTCTGGGCCAAATTTCAGACTTATAGACAAACATTTGGTACTGGTTTGGGCTGATTTACATCTATTTTTGCCTATTTTTACAACAATAAATGGGTGAAATATTTTCTGTTCAGAGATGTAATGTTCCAAATGCGCCTAAAATATCCACATTAATTATTAGAACATGCATAAAATTACATTTGGGCTTCATATTGGCAATATTATGATATTTTTGACATTAACCATCTGAGGAGGTCATGGGCCCCCCCCACACCCCGAAAATTGAAATTCTAAAAGTGACCCTCGAGTGGGCCAGCCCAATACAAATTCATTCTCTGATATAAACTGGGTTTCCTGTGAAAATTTCAGCCTGATTGACCAACTTTAAGGGGTGTTTTGGGCTGATCTGGCATTTTACCTATCCCTCGCCAACTTCACTCCCTGAACCTGCACTTTGGGCTAGATATGCATTTCTCAAAGAACAAACTATTAAAATTCATTTCAGTGGCGACTCCTGTAGGAAACAATATGGTTTTCAGCCTTGAATCTACCTTAATTTGAAATATATCAGCATTTCCTGATACAGCCATCTGTGGCTGTATTTTCGCCTTCCTGGACCACATATGACACATAAGACACCACTGGTATATCAGATGTAATCCTGAAACCTATGCAATCAGATTTAGTGTGTGGCAAGTAATTTCTGGGCCAAATTTCAGACTTATAGACAAACATTTGGTACTGGTTTGGGCTGATTTACATCTATTTTTGCCTATTTTTACAACAATAAATGGGTGAAATATTTTCTGTTCAGAGATGTAATGTTCCAAATGCGCCTAAAATATCCACATTAATTATTAGAACATGCATAAAATTACATTTGGGCTTCATATTGGCAATATTATGATATTTTTGACATTAACCATCTGAGGAGGTCATGGGCCCCCCCACACCCCGAAAATTGAAATTCTAAAAGTGACCCTCGAGTGGGCCAGCCCAATACAAATTCATTCTCTGATATAAACTGGGTTTCCTGTGAAAATTTCAGCCTGATTGACCAACTTTAAGGGGTGTTTTGGGCTGATCTGGCATTTTATCTATCCCTCGCCAACTTCACTCCCTGAACCTGCACTTTGGGCTAGATATGCATTTCTCAAAGAACAAACTATTAAAATTCATTTCAGTGGCGACTCCTGTAGGAAACAATATGGTTTTCAGCCTTGAATCTACCTTAATTTGAAATATATCAGCATTTCCTGATACAGCCATCTGTGGCTGTATTTTCGCCTTCCTGGACCACATATGACACATAAGACACCACTGGTATATCAGATGTAATCCTGAAACCTATGCAATCAGATTTAGTGTGTGGCAAGTAATTTCTGGGCCAAATTTCAGACTTATAGACAAACATTTGGTACTGGTTTGGGCTGATTTACATCTATTTTTGCCTATTTTTACAACAATAAATGGGTGAAATATTTTCTGTTCAGAGATGTAATGTTCCAAATGCGCCTAAAATATCCACATTAATTATTAGAACATGCATAAAATTACATTTGGGCTTCATATTGGCAATATTATGATATTTTTGACATTAACCATCTGAGGAGGTCATGGGTCCCCCCACACCCCGAAAATTGAAATTCTAAAAGTGACCCTCGAGTGGGCCAGCCCAATACAAATTCATTCTCTGATATAAACTGGGTTTCCTGTGAAAATTTCAGCCTGATTGACCAACTTTAAGGGGTGTTTTGGGCTGATCTGGCATTTTACCTATCCCTCGCCAACTTCACTCCCTGAACCTGCACTTTGGGCTAGATATGCATTTCTCAAAGAACAAACTATTAAAATTCATTTCAGTGGCGACTCCTGTAGGAAACAATATGGTTTTCAGCCTTGAATCTACCTTAATTTGAAATATATCAGCATTTCCTGATACAGCCATCTGTGGCTGTATTTTCGCCTTCCTGGACCACATATGACACATAAGACACCACTGGTATATCAGATGTAATCCTGAAACCTATGCAATCAGATTTAGTGTGTGGCAAGTAATTTCTGGGCCAAATTTCAGACTTATAGACAAACATTTGGTACTGGTTTGGGCTGATTTACATCTATTTTTACCTATTTTTACAACAATAAATGGGTGAAATATTTTCTGTTCAGAGATGTAATGTTCCAAATGCGCCTAAAATATCCACATTAATTATTAGAACATGCATAAAATTACATTTGGGCTTCATATTGGCAATATTATGATATTTTTGACATTAACCATCTGAGGAGGTCATGGGCCCACCCACACCCCGAAAATTGAAATTCTAAAAGTGACCCTCGAGTGGGGCAGCCCAATACAAATTCATTCTCTGATATAAACTGGGTTTCCTGTGAAAATTTCAGCCTGATTGACCAACTTTAAGGGGTGTTTTGGGCTGATCTGGCATTTTACCTATCCCTCGCCAACTTCACTCCCTGAACCTGCACTTTGGGCTAGATATGCATTTCTCAAAGAACAAACTATTAAAATTCATTTCAGTGGCGACTCCTGTAGGAAACAATATGGTTTTCAGCCTTGAATCTACCTTAATTTGAAATATATCAGCATTTCCTGATACAGCCATCTGTGGCTGTATTTTCGCCTTCCTGGACCACATATGACACATAAGACACCACTGGTATATCAGATGTAATCCTGAAACCTATGCAATCAGATTTAGTGTGTGGCAAGTAATTTCTGGGCCAAATTTCAGACTTATAGACAAACATTTGGTACTGGTTTGGGCTGATTTACATCTATTTTTGCCTATTTTTACAACAATAAATGGGTGAAATATTTTCTGTTCAGAGATGTAATGTTCCAAATGCGCCTAAAATATCCACATTAATTATTAGAACATGCATAAAATTACATTTGGGCTTCATATTGGCAATATTATGATATTTTTGACATTAACCATCTGAGGAGGTCATGGGCCCCCCCACACCCCGAAAATTGAAATTCTAAAAGTGACCCTTGAGTGGGCCAGCCCAATACAAATTCATTCTCTGATATAAACTGGGTTTCCTGTGAAAATTCCAGCCTGATTGACCAACTTTAAGGGGTGTTTTGGGCTGATCTGGCATTTTACCTATCCCTCGCCAACTTCACTCCCTGAACCTGCACTTTGGGCTAGATATGCATTTCTCAAAGAACAAACTATTAAAATTCATTTCAGTGGCGACTCCTGTAGGAAACAATATGGTTTTCAGCCTTGAATCTACCTTAATTTGAAATATATCAGCATTTCCTGATACAGCCATCTGTGGCTGTATTTTCGCCTTCCTGGACCACATATGACACATAAGACACCACTGGTATATCAGATGTAATCCTGAAACCTATGCAATCAGATTTAGTGTGTGGCAAGTAATTTCTGGGCCAAATTTCAGACTTATAGACAAACATTTGGTACTGGTTTGGGCTGATTTACATCTAATTTTGCCTATTTTTACAACAATAAATGGGTGAAATATTTTCTGTTCAGAGATGTAATGTTCCAAATGCGCCTAAAATATCCACATTAATTATTAGAACATGCATAAAATTACATTTGGGCTTCATATTGGCAATATTATGATATTTTTGACATTAACCATCTGAGGAGGTCATGGGCCCCCCCACACCCCGAAAATTGAAATTCTAAAAGTGACCCTTGAGTGGGCCAGCCCAATACAAATTCATTCTCTGATATAAACTGGGTTTCCTGTGAAAATTTCAGCCTGATTGACCAACTTTAAGGGGTGTTTTGGGCTGATCTGGCATTTTACCTATCCCTCGCCAACTTCACTCCCTGAACCTGCACTTTGGGCTAGATATGCATTTCTCAAAGAACAAACTATTAAAATTCATTTCAGTGGCGACTCCTGTAGGAAACAATATGGTTTTCAGCCTTGAATCTACCTTAATTTGAAATATATCAGCATTTCCTGATACAGCCATCTGTGGCTGTATTTTCGCCTTCCTGGACCACATATGACACATAAGACACCACTGGTATATCAGATGTAATCCTGAAACCTATGCAATCAGATTTAGTGTGTGGCAAGTAATTTCTGGGCCAAATTTCAGACTGATAGACAAACATTTGGTACTGGTTTGGGCTGATTTACATCTATTTTTGCCTATTTTTACAACAATAAATGGGTGAAATATTTTCTGTTCAGAGATGTAATGTTCCAAATGCGCCTAAAATATCCACATTAATTATTAGAACATGCATAAAATTACATTTGGGCTTCATATTGGCAATATTATGATATTTTTGACATTAACCATCTGAGGAGGTCATGGGCCCCCCCACACCCCGAAAATTGAAATTCTAAAAGTGACCCTTGAGTGGGCCAGCCCAATACAAATTCATTCTCTGATATAAACTGGGTTTCCTGTGAAAATTTCAGCCTGATTGACCAACTTTAAGGGGTGTTTTGGGCTGATCTGGCATTTTACCTATCCCTCGCCAACTTCACTCCCTGAACCTGCACTTTGGGCTAGATATGCATTTCTCAAAGAACAAACTATTAAAATTCATTTCAGTGGCGACTCCTGTAGGAAACAATATGGTTTTCAGCCTTGAATCTACCTTAATTTGAAATATATCAGCATTTCCTGATACAGCCATCTGTGGCTGTATTTTCGCCTTCCTGGACCACATATGACACATAAGACACCACTGGTATATCAGATGTAATCCTGAAACCTATGCAATCAGATTTAGTGTGTGGCAAGTAATTTCTGGGCCAAATTTCACACTTATAGACAAACATTTGGTACTGGTTTGGGCTGATTTACATCTATTTTTGCCTATTTTTACAACAATAAATGGGTGAAATATTTTCTGTTCAGAGATGTAATGTTCCAAATGCGCCTAAAATATCCACATTAATTATTAGAACATGCATAAAATTACATTTGGGCTTCATATTGGCAATATTATGATATTTTTGACATTAACCATCTGAGGAGGTCATGGGCCCCCCCACACCCCGAAAATTGAAATTCTAAAAGTGACCCTTGAGTGGGCCAGCCCAATACAAATTCATTCTCTGATATAAACTGGGTTTCCTGTGAAAATTTCAGCCTGATTGACCAACTTTAAGGGGTGTTTTGGGCTGATCTGGCATTTTACCTATCCCTCGCCAACTTCACTCCCTGAACCTGCACTTTGGGCTAGATATGCATTTCTCAAAGAACAAACTATTAAAATTCATTTCAGTGGCGACTCCTGTAGGAAACAATATGGTTTTCAGCCTTGAATCTACCTTAATTTGAAATATATCAGCATTTCCTGATACAGCCATCTGTGGCTGTATTTTCGCCTTCCTGGACCACATATGACACATAAGACACCACTGGTATATCAGATGTAATCCTGAAACCTATGCAATCAGATTTAGTGTGTGGCAAGTAATTTCTGGGCCAAATTTCACACTTATAGACAAACATTTGGTACTGGTTTGGGCTGATTTACATCTATTTTTGCCTATTTTTACAACAATAAATGGGTGAAATATTTTCTGTTCAGAGATGTAATGTTCCAAATGCGCCTAAAATATCCACATTAATTATTAGAACATGCATAAAATTACATTTGGGCTTCATATTGGCAATATTATGATATTTTTGACATTAACCATCTGAGGAGGTCATGGGCCCCCCCCACACCCCGAAAATTGAAATTCTAAAAGTGACCCTCGAGTGGGCCAGCCCAATACAAATTCATTCTCTGATATAAACTGGGTTTCCTGTGAAAATTTCAGCCTGATTGACCAACTTTAAGGGGTGTTTTGGGCTGATCTGGCATTTTACCTATCCCTCGCCAACTTCACTCCCTGAACCTGCACTTTGGGCTAGATATGCATTTCTCAAAGAACAAACTATTAAAATTCATTTCAGTGGCGACTCCTGTAGGAAACAATATGGTTTTCAGCCTTGAATCTACCTTAATTTGAAATATATCAGCATTTCCTGATACAGCCATCTGTGGCTGTATTTTCGCCTTCCTGGACCACATATGACACATAAGACACCACTGGTATATCAGATGTAATCCTGAAACCTATGCAATCAGATTTAGTGTGTGGCAAGTAATTTCTGGGCCAAATTTCAGACTTATAGACAAACATTTGGTACTGGTTTGGGCTGATTTACATCTATTTTTGCCTATTTTTACAACAATAAATGGGTGAAATATTTTCTGTTCAGAGATGTAATGTTCCAAATGCGCCTAAAATATCCACATTAATTATTAGAACATGCATAAAATTACATTTGGGCTTCATATTGGCAATATTATGATATTTTTGACATTAACCATCTGAGGAGGTCATGGGCCCCCCCACACCCCGAAAATTGAAATTCTAAAAGTGACCCTTGAGTGGGCCAGCCCAATACAAATTCATTCTCTGATATAAACTGGGTTTCCTGTGAAAATTTCAGCCTGATTGACCAACTTTAAGGGGTGTTTTGGGCTCATCTGGCATTTTACCTATCCCTCGCCAACTTCACTCCCTGAACCTGCACTTTGGGCTAGATATGCATTTCTCAAAGAACAAACTATTAAAATTCGTTTCAGTGGCGACTCCTGTAGGAAACAATATGGTTTTCAGCCTTGAATCTACCTTAATTTGAAATATATCAGCATTTCCTGATACAGCCATCTGTGGCTGTATTTTCGCCTTCCTGGACCACATATGACACATAAGACACCACTGGTATATCAGATGTAATCCTGAAACCTATGCAATCAGATTTAGTGTGTGGCAAGTAATTTCTGGGCCAAATTTCAGACTTATAGACAAACATTTGGTACTGGTTTGGGCTGATTTACATCTATTTTTGCCTATTTTTACAACAATAAATGGGTGAAATATTTTCTGTTCAGAGATGTAATGTTCCAAATGCGCCTAAAATATCCACATTAATTATTAGAACATGCATAAAATTACATTTGGGCTTCATATTGGCAATATTATGATATTTTTGACATTAACCATCTGAGGAGGTCATGGGCCCCCCCCACACCCCGAAAATTGAAATTCTAAAAGTGACCCTCGAGTGGGCCAGCCCAATACAAATTCATTCTCTGATATAAACTGGGTTTCCTGTGAAAATTTCAGCCTGATTGACCAACTTTAAGGGGTGTTTTGGGCTGATCTGGCATTTTACCTATCCCTCGCCAACTTCACTCCCTGAACCTGCACTTTGGGCTAGATATGCATTTCTCAAAGAACAAACTATTAAAATTCATTTCAGTGGCGACTCCTGTAGGAAACAATATGGTTTTCAGCCTTGAATCTACCTTAATTTGAAATATATCAGCATTTCCTGATACAGCCATCTGTGGCTGTATTTTCGCCTTCCTGGACCACATATGACACATAAGACACCACTGGTATATCAGATGTAATCCTGAAACCTATGCAATCAGATTTAGTGTGTGGCAAGTAATTTCTGGGCCAAATTTCAGACTTATAGACAAACATTTGGTACTGGTTTGGGCTGATTTACATCTATTTTTGCCTATTTTTACAACAATAAATGGGTGAAATATTTTCTGTTCAGAGATGTAATGTTCCAAATGCGCCTAAAATATCCACATTAATTATTAGAACATGCATAAAATTACATTTGGGCTTCATATTGGCAATATTATGATATTTTTGACATTAACCATCTGAGGAGGTCATGGGCCCCCCCACACCCCGAAAATTGAAATTCTAAAAGTGACCCTTGAGTGGGCCAGCCCAATACAAATTCATTCTCTGATATAAACTGGGTTTCCTGTGAAAATTTCAGCCTGATTGACCAACTTTAAGGGGTGTTTTGGGCTGATCTGGCATTT
Organism: Sabellastarte sp. h YS-2021; assembly: GCA_964017235.1. Classification (NCBI taxonomy): domain Eukaryota; kingdom Metazoa; phylum Annelida; class Polychaeta; order Sabellida; family Sabellidae; genus Sabellastarte; species Sabellastarte sp. h YS-2021. The sequence goes on from OZ024938.1 coordinate 70,346,490, forward strand.
TACCTATCCCTCGCCAACTTCACTCCCTGAACCTGCACTTTGGGCTAGATATGCATTTCTCAAAGAACAAACTATTAAAATTCGTTTCAGTGGCGACTCCTCTAGGAAACAATATGGTTTTCAGCCTTGAATCTACCTTAATTTGAAATATATCAGCATTTCCTGATACAGCCATCTGTGGCTGTATTTTCGCCTTCCTGGACCACATATGACACATAAGACACCACTGGTATATCAGATGTAATCCTGAAACCTATGCAATCAGATTTAGTGTGTGGCAAGTAATTTCTGGGCCAAATTTCAGACTTATAGACAAACATTTGGTACTGGTTTGGGCTGATTTACATCTATTTTTGCCTATTTTTACAACAATAAATGGGTGAAATATTTTCTGTTCAGAGATGTAATGTTCCAAATGCGCCTAAAATATCCACATTAATTATTAGAACATGCATAAAATTACATTTGGGCTTCATATTGGCAATATTATGATATTTTTGACATTAACCATCTGAGGAGGTCATGGGCCCCCCCACACCCCGAAAATTGAAATTCTAAAAGTGACCCTTGAGTGGGCCAGCCCAATACAAATTCATTCTCTGATATAAACTGGGTTTCCTGTGAAAATTTCAGCCTGATTGACCAACTTTAAGGGGTGTTTTGGGCTGATCTGGCATTTTACCTATCCCTCGCCAACTTCACTCCCTGAACCTGCACTTTGGGCTAGATATGCATTTCTCAAAGAACAAACTATTAAAATTCGTTTCAGTGGCGACTCCTCTAGGAAACAATATGGTTTTCAGCCTTGAATCTACCTTAATTTGAAATATATCAGCATTTCCTGATACAGCCATCTGTGGCTGTATTTTCGCCTTCCTGGACCACATATGACACATAAGACACCACTGGTATATCAGATGTAATCCTGAAACCTATGCAATCAGATTTAGTGTGTGGCAAGTAATTTCTGGGCCAAATTTCAGACTTATAGACAAACATTTGGTACTGGTTTGGGCTGATTTACATCTATTTTTGCCTATTTTTACAACAATAAATGGGTGAAATATTTTCTGTTCAGAGATGTAATGTTCCAAATGCGCCTAAAATATCCACATTAATTATTAGAACATGCATAAAATTACATTTGGGCTTCATATTGGCAATATTATGATATTTTTGACATTAACCATCTGAGGAGGTCATGGGCCCCCCCCACACCCCGAAAATTGAAATTCTAAAAGTGACCCTCGAGTGGGCCAGCCCAATACAAATTCATTCTCTGATATAAACTGGGTTTCCTGTGAAAATTTCAGCATGATTGACCAACTTTAAGGGGTGTTTTGGGCTGATCTGGCATTTTACCTATCCCTCGCCAACTTCACTCCCTGAACCTGCACTTTGGGCTAGATATGCATTTCTCAAAGAACAAACTATTAAAATTCATTTCAGTGGCGACTCCTGTAGGAAACAATATGGTTTTCAGCCTTGAATCTACCTTAATTTGAAATATATCAGCATTTCCTGATACAGCCATCTGTGGCTGTATTTTCGCCTTCCTGGACCACATATGACACATAAGACACCACTGGTATATCAGATGTAATCCTGAAACCTATGCAATCAGATTTAGTGTGTGGCAAGTAATTTCTGGGCCAAATTTCACACTTATAGACAAACATTTGGTACTGGTTTGGGCTGATTTACATCTATTTTTGCCTATTTTTACAACAATAAATGGGTGAAATATTTTCTGTTCAGAGATGTAATGTTCCAAATGCGCCTAAAATATCCACATTAATTATTAGAACATGCATAAAATTACATTTGGGCTTCATATTGGCAATATTATGATATTTTTGACATTAACCATCTGAGGAGGTCATGGGCCCCCCCACACCCCGAAAATTGAAATTCTAAAAGTGACCCTCGAGTGGGCCAGCCCAATACAAATTCATTCTCTGATATAAACTGGGTTTCCTGTGAAAATTTCAGCCTGATTGACCAACTTTAAGGGGTGTTTTGGGCTGATCTGGCATTTTATCTATCCCTCGCCAACTTCACTCCCTGAACCTGCACTTTGGGCTAGATATGCATTTCTCAAAGAACAAACTATTAAAATTCATTTCAGTGGCGACTCCTGTAGGAAACAATATGGTTTTCAGCCTTGAATCTACCTTAATTTGAAATATATCAGCATTTCCTGATACAGCCATCTGTGGCTGTATTTTCGCCTTCCTGGACCACATATGACACATAAGACACCACTGGTATATCAGATGTAATCCTGAAACCTATGCAATCAGATTTAGTGTGTGGCAAGTAATTTCTGGGCCAAATTTCAGACTTATAGACAAACATTTGGTACTGGTTTGGGCTGATTTACATCTAATTTTGCCTATTTTTACAACAATAAATGGGTGAAATATTTTCTGTTCAGAGATGTAATGTTCCAAATGCGCCTAAAATATCCACATTAATTATTAGAACATGCATAAAATTACATTTGGGCTTCATATTGGCAATATTATGATATTTTTGACATTAACCATCTGAGGAGGTCATGGGCCCCCCCACACCCCGAAAATTGAAATTCTAAAAGTGACCCTTGAGTGGGCCAGCCCAATACAAATTCATTCTCTGATATAAACTGGGTTTCCTGTGAAAATTTCAGCCTGATTGACCAACTTTAAGGGGTGTTTTGGGCTGATCTGGCATTTTACCTATCCCTCGCCAACTTCACTCCCTGAACCTGCACTTTGGGCTAGATATGCATTTCTCAAAGAACAAACTATTAAAATTCATTTCAGTGGCGACTCCTGTAGGAAACAATATGGTTTTCAGCCTTGAATCTACCTTAATTTGAAATATATCAGCATTTCCTGATACAGCCATCTGTGGCTGTATTTTCGCCTTCCTGGACCACATATGACACATAAGACACCACTGGTATATCAGATGTAATCCTGAAACCTATGCAATCAGATTTAGTGTGTGGCAAGTAATTTCTGGGCCAAATTTCAGACTTATAGACAAACATTTGGTACTGGTTTGGGCTGATTTACATCTATTTTTGCCTATTTTTACAACAATAAATGGGTGAAATATTTTCTGTTCAGAGATGTAATGTTCCAAATGCGCCTAAAATATCCACATTAATTATTAGAACATGCATAAAATTACATTTGGGCTTCATATTGGCAATATTATGATATTTTTGACATTAACCATCTGGGGAGGTCATGGGCCCCCCCACACCCCGAAAATTGAAATTCTAAAAGTGACCCTTGAGTGGGCCAGCCCAATACAAATTCATTCTCTGATATAAACTGGGTTTCCTGTGAAAATTTCAGCCTGATTGACCAACTTTAAGGGGTGTTTTGGGCTGATCTGGCATTTTACCTATCCCTCGCCAACTTCACTCCCTGAACCTGCACTTTGGGCTAGATATGCATTTCTCAAAGAACAAACTATTAAAATTCATTTCAGTGGCGACTCCTGTAGGAAACAATATGGTTTTCAGCCTTGAATCTACCTTAATTTGAAATATATCAGCATTTCCTGATACAGCCATCTGTGGCTGTATTTTCGCCTTCCTGGACCACATATGACACATAAGACACCACTGGTATATCAGATGTAATCCTGAAACCTATGCAATCAGATTTAGTGTGTGGCAAGTAATTTCTGGGCCAAATTTCAGACTTATAGACAAACATTTGGTACTGGTTTGGGCTGATTTACATCTATTTTTGCCTATTTTTACAACAATAAATGGGTGAAATATTTTCTGTTCAGAGATGTAATGTTCCAAATGCGCCTAAAATATCCACATTAATTATTAGAACATGCATAAAATTACATTTGGGCTTCATATTGGCAATATTATGATATTTTTGACATTAACCATCTGAGGAGGTCATGGGCCCCCCCACACCCCGAAAATTGAAATTCTAAAAGTGACCCTTGAGTGGGCCAGCCCAATACAAATTCATTCTCTGATATAAACTGGGTTTCCTGTGAAAATTTCAGCCTGATTGACCAACTTTAAGGGGTGTTTTGGGCTGATCTGGCATTTTACCTATCCCTCGCCAACTTCACTCCCTGAACCTGCACTTTGGGCTAGATATGCATTTCTCAAAGAACAAACTATTAAAATTAATTTCAGTGGCGACTCCTGTAGGAAACAATATGGTTTTCAGCCTTGAATCTACCTTAATTTGAAATATATCAGCATTTCCTGATACAGCCATCTGTGGCTGTATTTTCGCCTTCCTGGACCACATATGACACATAAGACACCACTGGTATATCAGATGTAATCCTGAAACCTATGCAATCAGATTTAGTGTGTGGCAAGTAATTTCTGGGCCAAATTTCAGACTTATAGACAAACATTTGGTACTGGTTTGGGCTGATTTACATCTATTTTTGCCTATTTTTACAACAATAAATGGGTGAAATATTTTCTGTTCAGAGATGTAATGTTCCAAATGCGCCTAAAATATCCACATTAATTATTAGAACATGCATAAAATTACATTTGGGCTTCATATTGGCAATATTATGATATTTTTGACATTAACCATCTGAGGAGGTCATGGGCCCCCCCACACCCCGAAAATTGAAATTCTAAAAGTGACCCTTGAGTGGGCCAGCCCAATACAAATTCATTCTCTGATATAAACTGGGTTTCCTGTGAAAATTTCAGCCTGATTGACCAACTTTAAGGGGTGTTTTGGGCTGATCTGGCATTTTACCTATCCCTCGCCAACTTCACTCCCTGAACCTGCACTTTGGGCTAGATATGCATTTCTCAAAGAACAAACTATTAAAATTCATTTCAGTGGCGACTCCTGTAGGAAACAATATGGTTTTCAGCCTTGAATCTACCTTAATTTGAAATATATCAGCATTTCCTGATACAGCCATCTGTGGCTGTATTTTCGCCTTCCTGGACCACATATGACACATAAGACACCACTGGTATATCAGATGTAATCCTGAAACCTATGCAATCAGATTTAGTGTGTGGCAAGTAATTTCTGGGCCAAATTTCACACTTATAGACAAACATTTGGTACTGGTTTGGGCTGATTTACATCTATTTTTGCCTATTTTTACAACAATAAATGGGTGAAATATTTTCTGTTCAGAGATGTAATGTTCCAAATGCGCCTAAAATATCCACATTAATTATTAGAACATGCATAAAATTACATTTGGGCTTCATATTGGCAATATTATGATATTTTTGACATTAACCATCTGAGGAGGTCATGGGCCCCCCCACACCCCGAAAATTGAAATTCTAAAAGTGACCCTCGAGTGGGCCAGCCCAATACAAATTCATTCTCTGATATAAACTGGGTTTCCTGTGAAAATTTCAGCCTGATTGACCAACTTTAAGGGGTGTTTTGGGCTGATCTGGCATTTTATCTATCCCTCGCCAACTTCACTCCCTGAACCTGCACTTTGGGCTAGATATGCATTTCTCAAAGAACAAACTATTAAAATTCATTTCAGTGGCGACTCCTGTAGGAAACAATATGGTTTTCAGCCTTGAATCTACCTTAATTTGAAATATATCAGCATTTCCTGATACAGCCATCTGTGGCTGTATTTTCGCCTTCCTGGACCACATATGACACATAAGACACCACTGGTATATCAGATGTAATCCTGAAACCTATGCAATCAGATTTAGTGTGTGGCAAGTAATTTCTGGGCCAAATTTCAGACTTATAGACAAACATTTGGTACTGGTTTGGGCTGATTTACATCTAATTTTGCCTATTTTTACAACAATAAATGGGTGAAATATTTTCTGTTCAGAGATGTAATGTTCCAAATGCGCCTAAAATATCCACATTAATTATTAGAACATGCATAAAATTACATTTGGGCTTCATATTGGCAATATTATGATATTTTTGACATTAACCATCTGAGGAGGTCATGGGCCCCCCCACACCCCGAAAATTGAAATTCTAAAAGTGACCCTTGAGTGGGCCAGCCCAATACAAATTCATTCTCTGATATAAACTGGGTTTCCTGTGAAAATTTCAGCCTGATTGACCAACTTTAAGGGGTGTTTTGGGCTGATCTGGCATTTTACCTATCCCTCGCCAACTTCACTCCCTGAACCTGCACTTTGGGCTAGATATGCATTTCTCAAAGAACAAACTATTAAAATTCATTTCAGTGGCGACTCCTGTAGGAAACAATATGGTTTTCAGCCTTGAATCTACCTTAATTTGAAATATATCAGCATTTCCTGATACAGCCATCTGTGGCTGTATTTTCGCCTTCCTGGACCACATATGACACATAAGACACCACTGGTATATCAGATGTAATCCTGAAACCTATGCAATCAGATTTAGTGTGTGGCAAGTAATTTCTGGGCCAAATTTCAGACTTATAGACAAACATTTGGTACTGGTTTGGGCTGATTTACATCTATTTTTGCCTATTTTTACAACAATAAATGGGTGAAATATTTTCTGTTCAGAGATGTAATGTTCCAAATGCGCCTAAAATATCCACATTAATTATTAGAACATGCATAAAATTACATTTGGGCTTCATATTGGCAATATTATGATATTTTTGACATTAACCATCTGGGGAGGTCATGGGCCCCCCCACACCCCGAAAATTGAAATTCTAAAAGTGACCCTTGAGTGGGCCAGCCCAATACAAATTCATTCTCTGATATAAACTGGGTTTCCTGTGAAAATTTCAGCCTGATTGACCAACTTTAAGGGGTGTTTTGGGCTGATCTGGCATTTTACCTATCCCTCGCCAACTTCACTCCCTGAACCTGCACTTTGGGCTAGATATGCATTTCTCAAAGAACAAACTATTAAAATTCATTTCAGTGGCGACTCCTGTAGGAAACAATATGGTTTTCAGCCTTGAATCTACCTTAATTTGAAATATATCAGCATTTCCTGATACAGCCATCTGTGGCTGTATTTTCGCCTTCCTGGACCACATATGACACATAAGACACCACTGGTATATCAGATGTAATCCTGAAACCTATGCAATCAGATTTAGTGTGTGGCAAGTAATTTCTGGGCCAAATTTCAGACTTATAGACAAACATTTGGTACTGGTTTGGGCTGATTTACATCTATTTTTGCCTATTTTTACAACAATAAATGGGTGAAATATTTTCTGTTCAGAGATGTAATGTTCCAAATGCGCCTAAAATATCCACATTAATTATTAGAACATGCATAAAATTACATTTGGGCTTCATATTGGCAATATTATGATATTTTTGACATTAACCATCTGAGGAGGTCATGGGCCCCCCCACACCCCGAAAATTGAAATTCTAAAAGTGACCCTTGAGTGGGCCAGCCCAATACAAATTCATTCTCTGATATAAACTGGGTTTCCTGTGAAAATTTCAGCCTGATTGACCAACTTTAAGGGGTGTTTTGGGCTGATCTGGCATTTTACCTATCCCTCGCCAACTTCACTCCCTGAACCTGCACTTTGGGCTAGATATGCATTTCTCAAAGAACAAACTATTAAAATTAATTTCAGTGGCGACTCCTGTAGGAAACAATATGGTTTTCAGCCTTGAATCTACCTTAATTTGAAATATATCAGCATTTCCTGATACAGCCATCTGTGGCTGTATTTTCGCCTTCCTGGACCACATATGACACATAAGACACCACTGGTATATCAGATGTAATCCTGAAACCTATGCAATCAGATTTAGTGTGTGGCAAGTAATTTCTGGGCCAAATTTCAGACTTATAGACAAACATTTGGTACTGGTTTGGGCTGATTTACATCTATTTTTGCCTATTTTTACAACAATAAATGGGTGAAATATTTTCTGTTCAGAGATGTAATGTTCCAAATGCGCCTAAAATATCCACATTAATTATTAGAACATGCATAAAATTACATTTGGGCTTCATATTGGCAATATTATGATATTTTTGACATTAACCATCTGAGGAGGTCATGGGCCCCCCCACACCCCGAAAATTGAAATTCTAAAAGTGACCCTTGAGTGGGCCAGCCCAATACAAATTCATTCTCTGATATAAACTGGGTTTCCTGTGAAAATTTCAGCCTGATTGACCAACTTTAAGGGGTGTTTTGGGCTGATCTGGCATTTTACCTATCCCTCGCCAACTTCACTCCCTGAACCTGCACTTTGGGCTAGATATGCATTTCTCAAAGAACAAACTATTAAAATTCATTTCAGTGGCGACTCCTGTAGGAAACAATATGGTTTTCAGCCTTGAATCTACCTTAATTTGAAATATATCAGCATTTCCTGATACAGCCATCTGTGGCTGTATTTTCGCCTTCCTGGACCACATATGACACATAAGACACCACTGGTATATCAGATGTAATCCTGAAACCTATGCAATCAGATTTAGTGTGTGGCAAGTAATTTCTGGGCCAAATTTCAGACTTATAGACAAACATTTGGTACTGGTTTGGGCTGATTTACATCTATTTTTGCCTATTTTTACAACAATAAATGGGTGAAATATTTTCTGTTCAGAGATGTAATGTTCCAAATGCGCCTAAAATATCCACATTAATTATTAGAACATGCATAAAATTACATTTGGGCTTCATATTGGCAATATTATGATATTTTTGACATTAACCATCTGAGGAGGTCATGGGCCCCCCCCACACCCCGAAAATTGAAATTCTAAAAGTGACCCTCGAGTGGGCCAGCCCAATACAAATTCATTCTCTGATATAAACTGGGTTTCCTGTGAAAATTTCAGCCTGATTGACCAACTTTAAGGGGTGTTTTGGGCTGATCTGGCATTTTACCTATCCCTCGCCAACTTCACTCCCTGAACCTGCACTTTGGGCTAGATATGCATTTCTCAAAGAACAAACTATTAAAATTCATTTCAGTGGCGACTCCTGTAGGAAACAATATGGTTTTCAGCCTTGAATCTACCTTAATTTGAAATATATCAGCATTTCCTGATACAGCCATCTGTGGCTGTATTTTCGCCTTCCTGGACCACATATGACACATAAGACACCACTGGTATATCAGATGTAATCCTGAAACCTATGCAATCAGATTTAGTGTGTGGCAAGTAATTTCTGGGCCAAATTTCAGACTTATAGACAAACATTTGGTACTGGTTTGGGCTGATTTACATCTATTTTTGCCTATTTTTACAACAATAAATGGGTGAAATATTTTCTGTTCAGAGATGTAATGTTCCAAATGCGCCTAAAATATCCACATTAATTATTAGAACATGCATAAAATTACATTTGGGCTTCATATTGGCAATATTATGATATTTTTGACATTAACCATCTGAGGAGGTCATGGGCCCCCCCACACCCCGAAAATTGAAATTCTAAAAGTGACCCTCGAGTGGGCCAGCCCAATACAAATTCATTCTCTGATATAAACTGGGTTTCCTGTGAAAATTTCAGCCTGATTGACCAACTTTAAGGGGTGTTTTGGGCTGATCTGGCATTTTATCTATCCCTCGCCAACTTCACTCCCTGAACCTGCACTTTGGGCTAGATATGCATTTCTCAAAGAACAAACTATTAAAATTCATTTCAGTGGCGACTCCTGTAGGAAACAATATGGTTTTCAGCCTTGAATCTACCTTAATTTGAAATATATCAGCATTTCCTGATACAGCCATCTGTGGCTGTATTTTCGCCTTCCTGGACCACATATGACACATAAGACACCACTGGTATATCAGATGTAATCCTGAAACCTATGCAATCAGATTTAGTGTGTGGCAAGTAATTTCTGGGCCAAATTTCAGACTTATAGACAAACATTTGGTACTGGTTTGGGCTGATTTACATCTATTTTTGCCTATTTTTACAACAATAAATGGGTGAAATATTTTCTGTTCAGAGATGTAATGTTCCAAATGCGCCTAAAATATCCACATTAATTATTAGAACATGCATAAAATTACATTTGGGCTTCATATTGGCAATATTATGATATTTTTGACATTAACCATCTGAGGAGGTCATGGGTCCCCCCACACCCCGAAAATTGAAATTCTAAAAGTGACCCTCGAGTGGGCCAGCCCAATACAAATTCATTCTCTGATATAAACTGGGTTTCCTGTGAAAATTTCAGCCTGATTGACCAACTTTAAGGGGTGTTTTGGGCTGATCTGGCATTTTACCTATCCCTCGCCAACTTCACTCCCTGAACCTGCACTTTGGGCTAGATATGCATTTCTCAAAGAACAAACTATTAAAATTCATTTCAGTGGCGACTCCTGTAGGAAACAATATGGTTTTCAGCCTTGAATCTACCTTAATTTGAAATATATCAGCATTTCCTGATACAGCCATCTGTGGCTGTATTTTCGCCTTCCTGGACCACATATGACACATAAGACACCACTGGTATATCAGATGTAATCCTGAAACCTATGCAATCAGATTTAGTGTGTGGCAAGTAATTTCTGGGCCAAATTTCAGACTTATAGACAAACATTTGGTACTGGTTTGGGCTGATTTACATCTATTTTTGCCTATTTTTACAACAATAAATGGGTGAAATATTTTCTGTTCAGAGATGTAATGTTCCAAATGCGCCTAAAATATCCACATTAATTATTAGAATATGAATAAAATTACATTTGGGCTTCATATTGGCAATATTATGATATTTTTGACATTAACCATCTGAGGAGGTCATGGGCCCACCCACACCCCGAAAATTGAAATTCTAAAAGTGACCCTCGAGTGGGGCAGCCCAATACAAATTCATTCTCTGATATAAACTGGGTTTCCTGTGAAAATTTCAGCCTGATTGACCAACTTTAAGGGGTGTTTTGGGCTGATCTGGCATTTTACCTATCCCTCGCCAACTTCACTCCCTGAACCTGCACTTTGGGCTAGATATGCATTTCTCAAAGAACAAACTATTAAAATTCATTTCAGTGGCGACTCCTGTAGGAAACAATATGGTTTTCAGCCTTGAATCTACCTTAATTTGAAATATATCAGCATTTCCTGATACAGCCATCTGTGGCTGTATTTTCGCCTTCCTGGACCACATATGACACATAAGACACCACTGGTATATCAGATGTAATCCTGAAACCTATGCAATCAGATTTAGTGTGTGGCAAGTAATTTCTGGGCCAAATTTCAGACTTATAGACAAACATTTGGTACTGGTTTGGGCTGATTTACATCTATTTTTGCCTATTTTTACAACAATAAATGGGTGAAATATTTTCTGTTCAGAGATGTAATGTTCCAAATGCGCCTAAAATATCCACATTAATTATTAGAACATGCATAAAATTACATTTGGGCTTCATATTGGCAATATTATGATATTTTTGACATTAACCATCTGAGGAGGTCATGGGCCCACCCACACCCCGAAAATTGAAATTCTAAAAGTGACCCTCGAGTGGGCCAGCCCAATACAAATTCATTCTCTGATATAAACTGGGTTTCCTGTGAAAATTTCAGCCTGATTGACCAACTTTAAGGGGTGTTTTGGGCTGATCTGGCATTTTACCTATCCCTCGCCAACTTCACTCCCTGAACCTGCACTTTGGGCTAGATATGCATTTCTCAAAGAACAAACTATTAAAATTCATTTCAGTGGCGACTCCTGTAGGAAACAATATGGTTTTCAGCCTTGAATCTACCTTAATTTGAAATATATCAGCATTTCCTGATACAGCCATCTGTGGCTGTATTTTCGCCTTCCTGGACCACATATGACACATAAGACACCACTGGTATATCAGATGTAATCCTGAAACCTATGCAATCAGATTTAGTGCGTGGCAAGTAATTTCTGGGCCAAATTTCAGACTTATAGACAAACATTTGGTACTGGTTTGGGCTGATTTACATCTATTTTTGCCTATTTTTACAACAATAAATGGGTGAAATATTTTCTGTTCAGAGATGTAATGTTCCAAATGCGCCTAAAATATCCACATTAATTATTAGAACATGCATAAAATTACATTTGGGCTTCATATTGGCAATATTATGATATTTTTGACATTAACCATCTGAGGAGGTCATGCCCCCCCCCCCCCCCCCCCCCACACCCCGAAAATTGAAATTCTAAAAGTGACCCTCGAGTGGGCCAGCCCAATACAAATTCATTCTCTGATATAAACTGGGTTTCCTGTGAAAATTTCAGCCTGATTGACCAACTTTAAGGGGTGTTTTGGGCTGATCTGGCATTTTACCTATCCCTCGCCAACTTCACTCCCTGAACCTGCACTTTGGGCTAGATATGCATTTCTCAAAGAACAAACTATTAAAATTCATTTCAGTGGCGACTCCTGTAGGAAACAATATGGTTTTCAGCCTTGAATCTACCTTAATTTGAAATATATCAGCATTTCCTGATACAGCCATCTGTGGCTGTATTTTCGCCTTCCTGGACCACATATGACACATAAGACACCACTGGTATATCAGATGTAATCCTGAAACCTATGCAATCAGATTTAGTGTGTGGCAAGTAATTTCTGGGCCAAATTTCACACTTATAGACAAACATTTGGTACTGGTTTGGGCTGATTTACATCTATTTTTGCCTATTTTTACAACAATAAATGGGTGAAATATTTTCTGTTCAGAGATGTAATGTTCCAAATGCGCCTAAAATATCCACATTAATTATTAGAACATGCATAAAATTACATTTGGGCTTCATATTGGCAATATTATGATATTTTTGACATTAACCATCTGAGGAGGTCATGGGCCCACCCACACCCCGAAAATTGAAATTCTAAAAGTGACCCTCGAGTGGGCCAGCCCAATACAAATTCATTCTCTGATATAAACTGGGTTTCCTGTGAAAATTTCAGCCTGATTGACCAACTTTAAGGGGTGTTTTGGGCTGATCTGGCATTTTACCTATCCCTCGCCAACTTCACTCCCTGAACCTGCACTTTGGGCTAGATATGCATTTCTCAAAGAACAAACTATTAAAATTCATTTCAGTGGCGACTCCTGTAGGAAACAATATGGTTTTCAGCCTTGAATCTACCTTAATTTGAAATATATCAGCATTTCCTGATACAGCCATCTGTGGCTGTATTTTCGCCTTCCTGGACCACATATGACACATAAGACACCACTGGTATATCAGATGTAATCCTGAAACCTATGCAATCAGATTTAGTGTGTGGCAAGTAATTTCTGGGCCAAATTTCACACTTATAGACAAACATTTGGTACTGGTTTGGGCTGATTTACATCTATTTTTGCCTATTTTTACAACAATAAATGGGTGAAATATTTTCTGTTCAGAGATGTAATGTTCCAAATGCGCCTAAAATATCCACATTAATTATTAGAACATGCATAAAATTACATTTGGGCTTCATATTGGCAATATTATGATATTTTTGACATTAACCATCTGAGGAGGTCATGGGCCCCCCCACACCCCGAAAATTGAAATTCTAAAAGTGACCCTCGAGTGGGCCAGCCGAATACAAATTCATTCTCTGATATAAACTGGGTTTCCTGTGAAAATTTCAGCCTGATTGACCAACTTTAAGGGGTGTTTTGGGCTGATCTGGCATTTTACCTATCCCTCGCCAACTTCACTCCCTGAACCTGCACTTTGGGCTAGATATGTATTTCTCAAAGAACAAACTATTAAAATTCATTTCAGTGGCGACTCCTGTAGGAAACAATATGGTTTTCAGCCTTGAATCTACCTTAATTTGAAATATATCAGCATTTCCTGATACAGCCATCTGTGGCTGTATTTTCGCCTTCCTGGACCACATATGACACATAAGACACCACTGGTATATCAGATGTAATCCTGAAACCTATGCAATCAGATTTAGTGTGTGGCAAGTAATTTCTGGGCCAAATTTCAGACTTATAGACAAACATTTGGTACTGGTTTGGGCTGATTTACATCTATTTTTGCCTATTTTTACAACAATAAATGGGTGAAATATTTTCTGTTCAGAGATGTAATGTTCCAAATGCGCCTAAAATATCCACATTAATTATTAGAACATGCATAAAATTACATTTGGGCTTCATATTGGCAATATTATGATATTTTTGACATTAACCATCTGAGGAGGTCATGGGCCCCCCCACACCCCGAAAATTGAAATTCTAAAAGTGACCCTCGAGTGGGCCAGCCCAATACAAATTCATTCTCTGATATAAACTGGGTTTCCTGTGAAAATTTCAGCCTGATTGACCAACTTTAAGGGGTGTTTTGGGCTGATCTGGCATTTTACCTATCCCTCGCCAACTTCACTCCCTGAACCTGCACTTTGGGCTAGATATGCATTTCTCAAAGAACAAACTATTAAAATTCATTTCAGTGGCGACTCCTGTAGGAAACAATATGGTTTTCAGCCTTGAATCTACCTTAATTTGAAATATATCAGCATTTCCTGATACAGCCATCTGTGGCTGTATTTTCGCCTTCCTGGACCACATATGACACATAAGACACCACTGGTATATCAGATGTAATCCTGAAACCTATGCAATCAGATTTATTGTGTGGCAAGTAATTTCTGGGCCAAATTTCAGACTTATAGACAAACATTTGGTACTGGTTTGGGCTGATTTACATCTATTTTTGCCTATTTTTACAACAATAAATGGGTGAAATATTTTCTGTTCAGAGATGTAATGTTCCAAATGCGCCTAAAATATCCACATTAATTATTAGAACATGCATAAAATTGCATTTGGGCTTCATATTGGCAATATTATGATATTTTTGACATTAACCATCTGAGGAGGTCATTGGCCCCCCCCACACCTCGAAAATTGAAATTCTAAAAGTGACCCTCGAGTGGGCCAGCCCAATACAAATTCATTCTCTGATATAAACTGGGTTTCCTGTGAAAATTTCAGCCTGATTGACCAACTTTAAGGGGTGTTTTGGGCTGATCTGGCATTTTACCTATCCCTCGCCAACTTCACTCCCTGAACCTGCACTTTGGGCTAGATATGCATTTCTCAAAGAACAAACTATTAAAATTCATTTCAGTGGCGACTCCTGTAGGAAACAATATGGTTTTCAGCCTTGAATCTACCTTAATTTGAAATATATCAGCATTTCCTGATACAGCCATCTGTGGCTGTATTTTCGCCTTCCTGGACCACATATGACACATAAGACACCACTGGTATATCAGATGTAATCCTGAAACCTATGCAATCAGATTTAGTGTGTGGCAAGTAATTTCTGGGCCAAATTTCAGACTTATAGACAAACATTTGGTACTGGTTTGGGCTGATTTACATCTATTTTTGCCTATTTTTACAACAATAAATGGGTGAAATATTTTCTGTTCAGAGATGTAATGTTCCAAATGCGCCTAAAATATCCACATTAATTATTAGAACATGCATAAAATTACATTTGGGCTTCATATTGGCAATATTATGATATTTTTGACATTAACCATCTGAGGAGGTCATGGCCCCCCCCCACACCCCGAAAATTGAAATTCTAAAAGTGACCCTCGAGTGGGCCAGCCCAATACAAATTCATTCTCTGATATAAACTGGGTTTCCTGTGAAAATTTCAGCCTGATTGACCAACTTTAAGGGGTGTTTTGGGCTGATCTGGCATTTACCTATCCCTCGCCAACTTCACTCCCTGAACCTGCACTTTGGGCTAGATATGCATTTCTCAAAGAACAAACTATTAAAATTCATTTCAGTGGCGACTCCTGTAGGAAACAATATGGTTTTCAGCCTTGAATCTACCTTAATTTGAAATATATCAGCATTTCCTGATACAGCCATCTGTGGCTGTATTTTCGCCTTCCTGGACCACATATGACACATAAGACACCACTGGTATATCAGATGTAATCCTGAAACCTATGCAATCAGATTTAGTGTGTGGCAAGTAATTTCTGGGCCAAATTTCACACTTATAGACAAACATTTGGTACTGGTTTGGGCTGATTTACATCTATTTTTGCCTATTTTTACAACAATAAATGGGTGAAATATTTTCTGTTCAGAGATGTAATGTTCCAAATGCGCCTAAAATATCCACATTAATTATTAGAACATGCATAAAATTACATTTGGGCTTCATATTGGCAATATTATGATATTTTTGACATTAACCATCTGAGGAGGTCATGGCCCCCCCCCCCCACACCCCGAAAATTGAAATTCTAAAAGTGACCCTCGAGTGGGCCAGCCCAATACAAATTCATTCTCTGATATAAACTGGGTTTCCTGTGAAAATTTCAGCCTGATTGACCAACTTTAAGGGGTGTTTTGGGCTGATCTGGCATTTTACCTATCCCTCGCCAACTTCACTCCCTGAACCTGCACTTTGGGCTAGATATGCATTTCTCAAAGAACAAACTATTAAAATTCATTTCAGTGGCGACTCCTGTAGGAAACAATATGGTTTTCAGCCTTGAATCTACCTTAATTTGAAATATATCAGCATTTCCTGATACAGCCATCTGTGGCTGTATTTTCGCCTTCCTGGACCACATATGACACATAAGACACCACTGGTATATCAGATGTAATCCTGAAACCTATGCAATCAGATTTAGTGTGTGGCAAGTAATTTCTGGGCCAAATTTCACACTTATAGACAAACATTTGGTACTGGTTTGGGCTGATTTACATCTATTTTTGCCTATTTTTACAACAATAAATGGGTGAAATATTTTCTGTTCAGAGATGTAATGTTCCAAATGCGCCTAAAATATCCACATTAATTATTAGAACATGCATAAAATTACATTTGGGCTTCATATTGGCAATATTATGATATTTTTGACATTAACCATCTGAGGAGGTCATGGGCCCCCCCACACCCCGAAAATTGAAATTCTAAAAGTGACCCTCGAGTGGGCCAGCCCAATACAAATTCATTCTCTGATATAAACTGGGTTTCCTGTGAAAATTTCAGCCTGATTGACCAACTTTAAGGGGTGTTTTGGGCTGATCTGGCATTTTATCTATCCCTCGCCAACGTCACTCCCTGAACCTGCACTTTGGGCTAGATATGCATTTCTCAAAGAACAAACTATTAAAATTCATTTCAGTGGCGACTCCTGTAGGAAACAATATGGTTTTCAGCCTTGAATCTACCTTAATTTGAAATATATCAGCATTTCCTGATACAGCCATCTGTGGCTGTATTTTCGCCTTCCTGGACCACATATGACACCTAAGACACCACTGGTATATCAGATGTAATCCTGAAACCTATGCAATCAGATTTAGTGTGTTGCAAGTAATTTCTGGGCCAAATTTCAGACTTATAGACAAACATTTGGTACTGGTTTGGGCTGATTTACATCTATTTTTGCCTATTTTTACAACAATAAATGGGTGAAATATTTTCTGTTCAGAGATGTAATGTTCCAAATGCGCCTAAAATATCCACATTAATTATTAGAACATGCATAAAATTACATTTGGGCTTCATATTGGCAATATTATGATATTTTTGACATTAACCATCTGAGGAGGTTATGGGCCCCCCCACACCCCGAAAATTGAAATTCTAAAAGTGACCCTCGAGTGGGCCAGCCCAATACAAATTCATTCTCTGATATAAACTGGGTTTCCTGTGAAAATTTCAGCCTGATTGACCAACTTTAAGGGGTGTTTTGGGCTGATCTGGCATTTTACCTATCCCTCGCCAACTTCACTCCCTGAACCTGCACTTTGGGCTAGATATGCATTTCTCAAAGAACAAACTATTAAAATTCATTTCAGTGGCGACTCCTGTAGGAAACAATATGGTTTTCAGCCTTGAATCTACCTTAATTTGGAATATATCAGCATTTCCTGATACAGCCAACTGTGGCTGTATTTTCGCCTTCCTGGACCACATATGACACATAAGACACCACTGGTATATCAGATGTAATCCTGAAACCTATGCAATCAGATTTAGTGTGTTGCAAGTAATTTCTGGGCCAAATTTCAGACTTATAGACAAACATTTGGTACTGGTTTGGGCTGATTTACATCTATTTTTGTCTATTTTTACAACAATAAATGGGTGAAATATTTTCTGTTCAGAGATGTAATGTTCCAAATGCGCCTAAAATATCCACATTAATTATTAGAACATGCATAAAATTACATTTGGGCTTCATATTGGCAATATTATGATATTTTTGACATTAGCCATCTGAGGAGGTCATGGGCCCCCCACACCCCGAAAATTGAAATTCTAAAAGTGACCCTCGAGTGGGCCAGCCCAATACAGATTCATTCTCTGATATAAACTGGGTTTCCTGTGAAAATTTCAGCCTGATTGACCAACTTTAAGGGGTGTTTTGGGCTGATCTGGCATTTTACCTATCCCTCGCCAACTTCACTCCCTGAACCTGCACTTTGGGCTAGATGGGCATTTCTCAAAGAACAAACTATTAAAATTCATTTCAGTGGCGACTACTGTAGGAAACAATATGGTTTTCAGCCTTGAATCTACCTTAATTTGAAATATATCAGCATTTCCTGATACAGCCATCTGTGGCTGTATTTTCGCCTTCCTGGACCACATATGACACCTAAGACACCACTGGTATATCAGATGTAATCCTGAAACCTATGCAATCAGATTTAGTGTGTTGCAAGTAATTTCTGGGCCAAATTTCAGACTTATAGACAAACATTTGGTACTGGTTTGGGCTGATTTACATCTATTTTTGCCTATTTTTACAACAATAAATGGGTGAAATATTTTCTGTTCAGAGATGTAATGTTCCAAATGCGCCTAAAATATCCACATTAATTATTAGAACATGCATAAAATTACATTTGGGCTTCATATTGGCAATATTATGATATTTTTGACATTAACCATCTGAGGAGGTTATGGGCCCCCCCACACCCCGAAAATTGAAATTCTAAAAGTGACCCTCGAGTGGGCCAGCCCAATACAAATTCATTCTCTGATATAAACTGGGTTTCCTGTGAAAATTTCAGCCTGATTGACCAACTTTAAGGGGTGTTTTGGGCTGATCTGGCATTTTACCTATCCCTCGCCAACTTCACTCCCTGAACCTGCACTTTGGGCTAGATATGCATTTCTCAAAGAACAAACTATTAAAATTCATTTCAGTGGCGACTCCTGTAGGAAACAATATGGTTTTCAGCCTTGAATCTACCTTAATTTGGAATATATCAGCATTTCCTGATACAGCCAACTGTGGCTGTATTTTCGCCTTCCTGGACCACATATGACACATAAGACACCACTGGTATATCAGATGTAATCCTGAAACCTATGCAATCAGATTTAGTGTGTTGCAAGTAATTTCTGGGCCAAATTTCAGACTTATAGACAAACATTTGGTACTGGTTTGGGCTGATTTACATCTATTTTTGTCTATTTTTACAACAATAAATGGGTGAAATATTTTCTGTTCAGAGATGTAATGTTCCAAATGCGCCTAAAATATCCACATTAATTATTAGAACATGCATAAAATTACATTTGGGCTTCATATTGGCAATATTATGATATTTTTGACATTAGCCATCTGAGGAGGTCATGGGCCCCCCACACCCCGAAAATTGAAATTCTAAAAGTGACCCTCGAGTGGGCCAGCCCAATACAGATTCATTCTCTGATATAAACTGGGTTTCCTGTGAAAATTTCAGCCTGATTGACCAACTTTAAGGGGTGTTTTGGGCTGATCTGGCATTTTACCTATCCCTCGCCAACTTCACTCCCTGAACCTGCACTTTGGGCTAGATGGGCATTTCTCAAAGAACAAACTATTAAAATTCATTTCAGTGGCGACTACTGTAGGAAACAATATGGTTTTCAGCCTTGAATCTACCTTAATTTGGAATATATCAGCATTTCCTGATACAGCCAACTGTGGCTGTATTTTCGCCTTCCTGGACCACATATGACACCTAAGACACCACTGGTATATCAGATGTAATCCTGAAACCTATGCAATCAGATTTAGTGTGTTGCAAGTAATTTCTGGGCCAAATTTCAGACTTATAGACAAACATTTGGTACTGGTTTGGGCTGATTTACATCTATTTTTGCCTATTTTTACAACAATAAATGGGTGAAATATTTTCTGTTCAGAGATGTAATGTTCCAAATGCGCCTAAAATATCCACATTAATTATTAGAACATGCATAAAATTACATTTGGGCTTCATATTGGCAATATTATGATATTTTTGACATTAACCATCTGAGGAGGTTATGGGCCCCCCCACACCCCGAAAATTGAAATTCTAAAAGTGACCCTCGAGTGGGCCAGCCCAATACAAATTCATTCTCTGATATAAACTGGGTTTCCTGTGAAAATTTCAGCCTGATTGACCAACTTTAAGGGGTGTTTTGGGCTGATCTGGCATTTTACCTATCCCTCGCCAACTTCACTCCCTGAACCTGCACTTTGGGCTAGATATGCATTTCTCAAAGAACAAACTATTAAAATTCATTTCAGTGGCGACTCCTGTAGGAAACAATATGGTTTTCAGCCTTGAATCTACCTTAATTTGGAATATATCAGCATTTCCTGATACAGCCAACTGTGGCTGTATTTTCGCCTTCCTGGACCACATATGACACATAAGACACCACTGGTATATCAGATGTAATCCTGAAACCTATGCAATCAGATTTAGTGTGTTGCAAGTAATTTCTGGGCCAAATTTCAGACTTATAGACAAACATTTGGTACTGGTTTGGGCTGAGTTACATCTATTTTTGTCTATTTTTACAACAATAAATGGGTGAAATATTTTCTGTTCAGAGATGTAATGTTCCAAATGCGCCTAAAATATCCACATTAATTATTAGAACATGCATAAAATTACATTTGGGCTTCATATTGGCAATATTATGATATTTTTGACATTAACCATCTGAGGAGGTCATGGGCCCCCCCACACCCCGAAAATTGAACTTCTAAAAGTGACCCTCGAGTGGGCCAGCCCAATACAGATTCATTCTCTGATATAAACTGGGTTTCCTGTGAAAATTTCAGCCTGATTGACCAACTTTAAGGGGTGTTTTGGGCTGATCTGGCATTTTACCTATCCCTCGCCAACTTCACTCCCTGAACCTGCACTTTGGGCTAGATATGCATTTCTCAAAGAACAAACTATTAAAATTCATTTCAGTGGCGACTCCTGTAGGAAACAATATGGTTTTCAGCCTTGAATCTACCTTAATTTGGAATATATCAGCATTTCCTGATACAGCCAACTGTGGCTGTATTTTCGCCTTCCTGGACCACATATGACACATAAGACACCACTGGTATATCAGATGTAATCCTGAAACCTATGCAATCAGATTTAGTGTGTTGCAAGTAATTTATGGGCCAAATTTCAGACTTATAGACAAACATTTGGTACTGGTTTGGGCTGATTTACATCTATTTTTGTCTATTTTTACAACAATAAATGGGTGAAATATTTTCTGTTCAGAGATGTAATGTTCCAAATGCGCCTAAAATATCCACATTAATTATTAGAACATGCATAAAATTACATTTGGGCTTCATATTGGCAATATTATGATATTTTTGACATTAACCATCTGAGGAGGTCATGGGCCCCCCCACACCCCGAAAATTGAAATTCTAAAAGTGACCCTCGAGTGGGCCAGCCCAATACAGATTCATTCTCTGATATAAACTGGGTTTCCTGTGAAAATTTCAGCCTGATTGACCAACTTTAAGGGGTGTTTTGGGCTGATCTGGCATTTTACCTATCCCTCGCCAACTTCACTCCCTGAATCTGCACTTTGGGCTAGATATGCATTTCTCAAAGAACAAACTATTAAAATTCATTTCAGTGGCGACTCCTGTAGGAAACAATATGGTTTTCAGCCTTGAATCTACCTTAATTTGGAATATATCAGCATTTCCTGATACAGCCATCTGTGGCTGTATTTTCGCCTTCCTGGACCACATATGACACATAAGACACCACTGGTATATCAGATGTAATCCTGAAACCTATGCAATCAGATTTAGTGTGTGGCAAGTAATTTCTGGGCCAAATTTCAGACTTATAGACAAACATTTGGTACTGGTTTGGGCTGATTTACATCTATTTTTGCCTATTTTTACAACAATAAATGGGTGAAATATTTTCTGTTCGGAGATGTAATGTTCCAAATGCGCCTAAAATATCCACATTAATTATTAGAACATGCATAAAATTACATTTGGGCTTCATATTGGCAATATTATGATATTTTTGACATTAACCATCTGAGGAGGTTATGGGCCCCCCCCCACACCCCGAAAATTGAAATTCTAAAAGTGACCCTCGAGTGGGCCAGCCCAATACAAATTCATTCTCTGATATAAACTGGGTTTCCTGTGAAAATTTCAGCCTGATTGACCAACTTTAAGGGGTGTTTTGGGCTGATCTGGCATTTTACCTATCCCTCGCCAACTTCACTCCCTGAACCTGCACTTTGGGCTAGATATGCATTTCTCAAAGAACAAACTATTAAAATTCATTTCAGTGGCGACTCCTGTAGGAAACAATATGGTTTTCAGCCTTGAATCTACCTTAATTTGGAATATATCAGCATTTCCTGATAGAGACAACTGTGGCTGTATTTTCGCCTTCCTGGACCACATATGACACATAAGACACCACTGGTATATCAGATGTAATCCTGAAACCTATGCAATCAGATTTAGTGTGTTGCAAGTAATTTCTGGGCCAAATTTCAGACTTATAGACAAACATTTGGTACTGGTTTGGGCTGATTTACATCTACTTTTGTCTATTTTTACAACAATAAATGGGTGAAATATTTTCTGTTCAGAGATGTAATGTTCCAAATGCGCCTAAAATATCCACATTAATTATTAGAACATGCATAAAATTACATTTGGGCTTCATATTGGCAATATTATGATATTTTTGACATTAACCATCTGAGGGGGTCATGGGCCCCCCCACACCCCGAAAATTGAAATTCTAAAAGTGACCCTCGAGTGGGCCAGCCCAATACAGATTCATTTTCTGATATAAACTGGGTTTCCTGTGAAAATTTCAGCCTGATTGACCAACTTTAAGGGGTGTTTTGGGCTGATCTGGCATTTTACCTATCCCTCGCCAACTTCACTCCCTGAATCTGCATTTTGGGCTAGATATGCATTTCTCAAAGAACAAACTATTAAAATTCATTTCAGTGGCGACTCCTGTAGGAAACAATATGGTTTTCAGCCTTGAATCTACCTTAATTTGGAATATATCAGCATTTCCTGATAGAGCCAACTGTGGCTGTATTTTCGCCTTCCTGGACCACATATGACACATAAGACACCACTGGTATATCAGATGTAATCCTGAAACCTATGCAAACAGATTTAGTGTGTTGCAAGTAATTTCTGGGCCAAATTTCAGACTTATAGACAAACATTTGGTACTGGTTTGGGCTGATTTACATCTATTTTTGTCTATTTTTACAACAATAAATGGGTGAAATATTTTCTGTTCAGAGATGTAATGTTCCAAATGCGCCTAAAATATCCACATTAATTATTAGAACATGCATAAAATTACATTTGGGCTTCATATTGGCAATATTATGATATTTTTGACATTAACCATCTGAGGAGGTCATGGGCCCCCCCACACCCCGAAAATTGAACTTCTAAAAGTGACCCTCGAGTGGGCCAGCCCAATACAGATTCATTCTCTGATATAAACTGGGTTTCCTGTGAAAATTTCAGCCTGATTGACCAACTTTAAGGGGTGTTTTGGGCTGATCTGGCATTTTACCTATCCCTCGCCAACTTCACTCCCTGAACCTGCACTTTGGGTTAGATATGCATTTCTCAAAGAACAAACTATTAAAATTCATTTCAGTGGCAACTCCTATAGGAAACAATATGGTTTTCAGCCTTGAATCTACCTTAATTTGGAATATATCAGCATTTCCTGATACAGCCAACTGTGGCTGTATTTTCGCCTTCCTGGACCACATATGACACATAAGACACCACTGGTATATCAGATGTAATCCTGAAACCTATGCAATCAGATTTAGTGTGTTGCAAGTAATTTCTGGGCCAAATTTCAGACTTATAGACAAACATTTGGTACTGGTTTGGGCTGATTTACATCTATTTTTGTCTATTTTTACAACAATAAATGGGTGAAATATTTTCTGTTCAGAGATGTAATGTTCCAAATGTGCCTAAAATATCCACATTAATTATTAGAACATGCATAAAATTACATTTGGGCTTCATATTGGCAATATTATGATATTTTTGACATTAACCATCTGAGGAGGTCATGGGCCCCCCCACACCCCGAAAATTGAAATTCTAAAAGTGACCCTCGAGTGGGCCAGCCCAATACAGATTCATTTTCTGATATAAACTGGGTTTCCTGTGAAAATTTCAGCCTGATTGACCAACTTTAAGGGGTGTTTTGGGCTGATCTGGCATTTTACCTATCCCTCGCCAACTTCACTCCCTGAACCTGCACTTTGTGCTAGATATGCATTTCTCAAAGAACAAACTATTAAAATTCATTTCAGTGGCGACTCCTGTAGGAAACAATATGGTTTTCAGCCTTGAATCTACCTTAATTTGGAATATATCAGCATTTCCTGATACAGCCAACTGTGGCTGCATTTTCGCCTTCCTGGACCACATATGACACATAAGACACCACTGGTATATCAGATGTAATCCTGAAACCTATGCAATCAGATTTAGTGTGTGGCAAGTAATTTCTGGGCCAAATTTCAGACTTATAGACAAACATTTGGTACTGGTTTGGGCTGATTTACATCTATTTTTGCCTATTTTTACAACAATAAATGGGTGAAATATTTTCTGTTCGGAGATGTAATGTTCCAAATGCGCCTAAAATATCCACATTAATTATTAGAACATGCATAAAATTACATTTGGGCTTCATATTGGCAATATTATGATATTTTTGACATTAACCATCTGAGGAGGTTATGGGCCCCCCCCACACCCCGAAAATTGAAATTCTAAAAGTGACCCTCGAGTGGGCCAGCCCAATACAAATTCATTCTCTGATATAAACTGGGTTTCCTGTGAAAATTTCAGCCTGATTGACCAACTTTAAGGGGTGTTTTGGGCTGATCTGGCATTTTACCTATCCCTCGCCAACTTCACTCCCTGAACCTGCACTTTGGGCTAGATATGCATTTCTCAAAGAACAAACTATTAAAATTCATTTCAGTGGCGACTCCTGTAGGAAACAATATGGTTTTCAGCCTTGAATCTACCTTAATTTGGAATATATCAGCATTTCCTGATAGAGACAACTGTGGCTGTATTTTCGCCTTCCTGGACCACATATGACACATAAGACACCACTGGTATATCAGATGTAATCCTGAAACCTATGCAATCAGATTTAGTGTGTTGCAAGTAATTTCTGGGCCAAATTTCAGACTTATAGACAAACATTTGGTACTGGTTTGGGCTGATTTACATCTACTTTTGTCTATTTTTACAACAATAAATGGGTGAAATATTTTCTGTTCAGAGATGTAATGTTCCAAATGCGCCTAAAATATCCACATTAATTATTAGAACATGCATAAAATTACATTTGGGCTTCATATTGGCAATATTATGATATTTTTGACATTAACCATCTGAGGGGGTCATGGGCCCCCCCACACCCCGAAAATTGAAATTCTAAAAGTGACCCTCGAGTGGGCCAGCCCAATACAGATTCATTTTCTGATATAAACTGGGTTTCCTGTGAAAATTTCAGCCTGATTGACCAACTTTAAGGGGTGTTTTGGGCTGATCTGGCATTTTACCTATCCCTCGCCAACTTCACTCCCTGAATCTGCATTTTGGGCTAGATATGCATTTCTCAAAGAACAAACTATTAAAATTCATTTCAGTGGCGACTCCTGTAGGAAACAATATGGTTTTCAGCCTTGAATCTACCTTAATTTGGAATATATCAGCATTTCCTGATAGAGCCAACTGTGGCTGTATTTTCGCCTTCCTGGACCACATATGACACATAAGACACCACTGGTATATCAGATGTAATCCTGAAACCTATGCAATCAGATTTAGTGTGTTGCAAGTAATTTCTGGGCCAAATTTCAGACTTATAGACAAACATTTGGTACTGGTTTGGGCTGATTTACATCTATTTTTGTCTATTTTTACAACAATAAATGGGTGAAATATTTTCTGTTCAGAGATGTAATGTTCCAAATGCGCCTAAAATATCCACATTAATTATTAGAACATGCATAAAATTACATTTGGGCTTCATATTGGCAATATTATGATATTTTTGACATTAACCATCTGAGGAGGTCATGGGCCCCCCACACCCCGAAAATTGAACTTCTAAAAGTGACCCTCGAGTGGGCCAGCCCAATACAGATTCATTCTCTGATATAAACTGGGTTTCCTGTGAAAATTTCAGCCTGATTGACCAACTTTAAGGGGTGTTTTGGGCTGATCTGGCATTTTACCTATCCCTCCCCAACTTCACTCCCTGAACCTGCACTTTGGGTTAGATATGCATTTCTCAAAGAACAAACTATTAAAATTCATTTCAGTGGCAACTCCTATAGGAAACAATATGGTTTTCAGCCTTGAATCTACCTTAATTTGGAATATATCAGCATTTCCTGATACAGCCAACTGTGGCTGTATTTTCGCCTTCCTGGACCACATATGACACATAAGACACCACTGGTATATCAGATGTAATCCTGAAACCTATGCAATCAGATTTAGTGTGTTGCAAGTAATTTCTGGGCCAAATTTCAGACTTATAGACAAACATTTGGTACTGGTTTGGGCTGATTTACATCTATTTTTGTCTATTTTTACAACAATAAATGGGTGAAATATTTTCTGTTCAGAGATGTAATGTTCCAAATGTGCCTAAAATATCCACATTAATTATTAGAACATGCATAAAATTACATTTGGGCTTCATATTGGCAATATTATGATATTTTTGACATTAACCATCTGAGGAGGTTATGGGCCCCCCCCACACCCCGAAAATTGAAATTCTAAAAGTGACCCTCGAGTGGGCCAGCCCAATACAAATTCATTCTCTGATATAAACTGGGTTTCCTGTGAAAATTTCAGCCTGATTGACCAACTTTAAGGGGTGTTTTGGGCTGATCTGGCATTTTACCTATCCCTCGCCAACTTCACTCCCTGAACCTGCACTTTGGGCTAGATATGCATTTCTCAAAGAACAAACTATTAAAATTCATTTCAGTGGCGACTCCTGTAGGAAACAATATGGTTTTCAGCCTTGAATCTACCTTAATTTGGAATATATCAGCATTTCCTGATAGAGACAACTGTGGCTGTATTTTCGCCTTCCTGGACCACATATGACACATAAGACACCACTGGTATATCAGATGTAATCCTGAAACCTATGCAATCAGATTTAGTGTGTTGCAAGTAATTTCTGGGCCAAATTTCAGACTTATAGACAAACATTTGGTACTGGTTTGGGCTGATTTACATCTACTTTTGTCTATTTTTACAACAATAAATGGGTGAAATATTTTCTGTTCAGAGATGTAATGTTCCAAATGCGCCTAAAATATCCACATTAATTATTAGAACATGCATAAAATTACATTTGGGCTTCATATTGGCAATATTATGATATTTTTGACATTAACCATCTGAGGGGGTCATGGGCCCCCCCACACCCCGAAAATTGAAATTCTAAAAGTGACCCTCGAGTGGGCCAGCCCAATACAGATTCATTTTCTGATATAAACTGGGTTTCCTGTGAAAATTTCAGCCTGATTGACCAACTTTAAGGGGTGTTTTGGGCTGATCTGGCATTTTACCTATCCCTCGCCAACTTCACTCCCTGAATCTGCATTTTGGGCTAGATATGCATTTCTCAAAGAACAAACTATTAAAATTCATTTCAGTGGCGACTCCTGTAGGAAACAATATGGTTTTCAGCCTTGAATCTACCTTAATTTAGAATATATCAGCATTTCCTGATAGAGCCAACTGTGGCTGTATTTTCGCCTTCCTGGACCACATATGACACATAAGACACCACTGGTATATCAGATGTAATCCTGAAACCTATGCAAACAGATTTAGTGTGTTGCAAGTAATTTCTGGGCCAAATTTCAGACTTATAGACAAACATTTGGTACTGGTTTGGGCTGATTTACATCTATTTTTGTCTATTTTTACAACAATAAATGGGTGAAATATTTTCTGTTCAGAGATGTAATGTTCCAAATGCGCCTAAAATATCCACATTAATTATTAGAACATGCATAAAATTACATTTGGGCTTCATATTGGCAATATTATGATATTTTTGACATTAACCATCTGAGGAGGTCATGGGCCCCCCCACACCCCGAAAATTGAACTTCTAAAAGTGACCCTCGAGTGGGCCAGCCCAATACAGATTCATTCTCTGATATAAACTGGGTTTCCTGTGAAAATTTCAGCCTGATTGACCAACTTTAAGGGGTGTTTTGGGCTGATCTGGCATTTTACCTATCCCTCGCCAACTTCACTCCCTGAACCTGCACTTTGGGTTAGATATGCATTTCTCAAAGAACAAACTATTAAAATTCATTTCAGTGGCAACTCCTATAGGAAACAATATGGTTTTCAGCCTTGAATCTACCTTAATTTGGAATATATCAGCATTTCCTGATACAGCCAACTGTGGCTGTATTTTCGCCTTCCTGGACCACATATGACACATAAGACACCACTGGTATATCAGATGTAATCCTGAAACCTATGCAATCAGATTTAGTGTGTTGCAAGTAATTTCTGGGCCAAATTTCAGACTTATAGACAAACATTTGGTACTGGTTTGGGCTGATTTACATCTATTTTTGTCTATTTTTACAACAATAAATGGGTGAAATATTTTCTGTTCAGAGATGTAATGTTCCAAATGTGCCTAAAATATCCACATTAATTATTAGAACATGCATAAAATTACATTTGGGCTTCATATTGGCAATATTATGATATTTTTGACATTAACCATCTGAGGAGGTCATGGGCCCCCCCACACCCCGAAAATTGAAATTCTAAAAGTGACCCTCGAGTGGGCCAGCCCAATACAGATTCATTTTCTGATATAAACTGGGTTTCCTGTGAAAATTTCAGCCTGATTGACCAACTTTAAGGGGTGTTTTGGGCTGATCTGGCATTTTACCTATCCCTCGCCAACTTCACTCCCTGAACCTGCACTTTGGGCTAGATATGCATTTCTCAAAGAACAAACTATTAAAATTCATTTCAGTGGCGACTCCTGTAGGAAACAATATGGTTTTCAGCCTTGAATCTACCTTAATTTGGAATATATCAGCATTTCCTGATACAGCCAACTGTGGCTGCATTTTCGCCTTCCTGGACCACATATGACACATAAGACACCACTGGTATATCAGATGTAATCCTGAAACCTATGCAATCAGATTTAGTGTGTGGCAAGTAATTTCTGGGCCAAATTTCAGACTTATAGACAAACATTTGGTACTGGTTTGGGCTGATTTACATCTATTTTTGCCTATTTTTACAACAATAAATGGGTGAAATATTTTCTGTTCGGAGATGTAATGTTCCAAATGCGCCTAAAATATCCACATTAATTATTAGAACATGCATAAAATTACATTTGGGCTTCATATTGGCAATATTATGATATTTTTGACATTAACCATCTGAGGAGGTTATGGGCCCCCCCCACACCCCGAAAATTGAAATTCTAAAAGTGACCCTCGAGTGGGCCAGCCCAATACAAATTCATTCTCTGATATAAACTGGGTTTCCTGTGAAAATTTCAGCCTGATTGACCAACTTTAAGGGGTGTTTTGGGCTGATCTGGCATTTTACCTATCCCTCGCCAACTTCACTCCCTGAACCTGCACTTTGGGCTAGATATGCATTTCTCAAAGAACAAACTATTAAAATTCATTTCAGTGGCGACTCCTGTAGGAAACAATATGGTTTTCAGCCTTGAATCTACCTTAATTTGGAATATATCAGCATTTCCTGATAGAGACAACTGTGGCTGTATTTTCGCCTTCCTGGACCACATATGACACATAAGACACCACTGGTATATCAGATGTAATCCTGAAACCTATGCAATCAGATTTAGTGTGTTGCAAGTAATTTCTGGGCCAAATTTCAGACTTATAGACAAACATTTGGTACTGGTTTGGGCTGATTTACATCTACTTTTGTCTATTTTTACAACAATAAATGGGTGAAATATTTTCTGTTCAGAGATGTAATGTTCCAAATGCGCCTAAAATATCCACATTAATTATTAGAACATGCATAAAATTACATTTGGGCTTCATATTGGCAATATTATGATATTTTTGACATTAACCATCTGAGGGGGTCATGGGCCCCCCACACCCCGAAAATTGAAATTCTAAAAGTGACCCTCGAGTGGGCCAGCCCAATACAGATTCATTTTCTGATATAAACTGGGTTTCCTGTGAAAATTTCAGCCTGATTGACCAACTTTAAGGGGTGTTTTGGGCTGATCTGGCATTTTACCTATCCCTCGCCAACTTCACTCCCTGAATCTGCATTTTGGGCTAGATATGCATTTCTCAAAGAACAAACTATTAAAATTCATTTCAGTGGCGACTCCTGTAGGAAACAATATGGTTTTCAGCCTTGAATCTACCTTAATTTGGAATATATCAGCATTTCCTGATAGAGCCAACTGTGGCTGTATTTTCGCCTTCCTGGACCACATATGACACATAAGACACCACTGGTATATCAGATGTAATCCTGAAACCTATGCAAACAGATTTAGTGTGTTGCAAGTAATTTCTGGGCCAAATTTCAGACTTATAGACAAACATTTGGTACTGGTTTGGGCTGATTTACATCTATTTTTGTCTATTTTTACAACAATAAATGGGTGAAATATTTTCTGTTCAGAGATGTAATGTTCCAAATGTGCCTAAAATATCCACATTAATTATTAGAACATGCATAAAATTACATTTGGGCTTCATATTGGCAATATTATGATATTTTTGACATTAACCATCTGAGGAGGTCATGGGCCCCCCCACACCCCGAAAATTGAAATTCTAAAAGTGACCCTCGAGTGGGCCAGCCCAATACAGATTCATTTTCTGATATAAACTGGGTTTCCTGTGAAAATTTCAGCCTGATTGACCAACTTTAAGGGGTGTTTTGGGCTGATCTGGCATTTTACCTATCCCTCGCCAACTTCACTCCCTGAACCTGCACTTTGGGCTAGATATGCATTTCTCAAAGAACAAACTATTAAAATTCATTTCAGTGGCGACTCCTGTAGGAAACAATATGGTTTTCAGCCTTGAATCTACCTTAATTTGGAATATATCAGCATTTCCTGATACAGCCAACTGTGGCTGCATTTTCGCCTTCCTGGACCACATATGACACATAAGACACCACTGGTATATCAGATGTAATCCTGAAACCTATGCAATCAGATTTAGTGTGTTGCAAGTAATTTCTGGGCCAAATTTCAGACTTATAGACAAACATTTGGTACTGGTTTGGGCTGATTTACATCTATTTTTGTCTATTTTTACAACAATAAATGGGTGAAATATTTTCTGTTCAGAGATGTAATGTTCCAAATGCGCCTAAAATATCCACATTAATTATTAGAACATGCATAAAATTACATTTGGGCTTCATATTGGCAATATTATGATATTTTTGACCCCCCACACCCCGAAAATTGAAATTCTAAAAGTGACCCTCGAGTGGGCCAGCCCAATACAGATTCATTCTCTGATATAAACTGGGTTTCCTGTGAAAATTTCAGCCTGATTGACCAACTTTAAGGGGTGTTTTGGGCTGATCTGGCATTTTACCTATCCCTCGCCAACTTCACTCCCTGAACCTGCACTTTGGGCTAGATATGCATTTCTCAAAGAACAAACTATTAAAATTCATTTCAGTGGCGACTCTTGTAGAAAATAATATGGTTTTCAGCCTTGAATCTACCTTAATTTGGAATATATGAGCATTTCATGATACAGCAGTCTGTGGCTGTATTTTCGCCTTCCTGGACCACATATGACACATAAGACACCACTGGTATATCAGATGTAATCCTAAAACCTATGCAATCAGATTTAGTGTGTGGCAAGTAATTTCTGGGCCAAATTTCAGACTTATAGACAAACATTTGGTACTGGTTTGGGCTGATTTACATCTATTTTTGTCTATTTTTACAACAATAAATGGGTGAAATATTTTCTGTTCAGAGATGTAATGTTCCAAATGCGCCTAAAATATCCACATTAATTATTAGAACATGCATAAAATTACATTTGGGCTTCATATTGGCAATATTATGATATTTTTGACATTAACCATCTGAGGAGGTCATGGGCCCCCCCACACCCCGAAAATTGAAATTCTAAAAGTGACCCTCGAGTGGGCCAGCCCAATACAGATTCATTTTCTGATATAAACTGGGTTTCCTGTGAAAATTTCAGCCTGATTGACCAACTTTAAGGGGTGTTTTGGGCTGATCTGGCATTTTACCTATCCCTCCCCAACTTCACTCCCTGAACCTGCACTTTGGGTTAGATATGCATTTCTCAAAGAACAAACTATTAAAATTCATTTCAGTGGCAACTCCTATAGGAAACAATATGGTTTTCAGCCTTGAATCTACCTTAATTTGGAATATATCAGCATTTCCTGATACAGCCAACTGTGGCTGTATTTTCGCCTTCCTGGACCACATATGACACATAAGACACCACTGGTATATCAGATGTAATCCTGAAACCTATGCAATCAGATTTAGTGTGTTGCAAGTAATTTCTGGGCCAAATTTCAGACTTATAGACAAACATTTGGTACTGGTTTGGGCTGATTTACATCTATTTTTGTCTATTTTTACAACAATAAATGGGTGAAATATTTTCTGTTCAGAGATGTAATGTTCCAAATGTGCCTAAAATATCCACATTAATTATTAGAACATGCATAAAATTACATTTGGGCTTCATATTGGCAATATTATGATATTTTTGACATTAACCATCTGAGGAGGTTATGGGCCCCCCCCACACCCCGAAAATTGAAATTCTAAAAGTGACCCTCGAGTGGGCCAGCCCAATACAAATTCATTCTCTGATATAAACTGGGTTTCCTGTGAAAATTTCAGCCTGATTGACCAACTTTAAGGGGTGTTTTGGGCTGATCTGGCATTTTACCTATCCCTCGCCAACTTCACTCCCTGAACCTGCACTTTGGGCTAGATATGCATTTCTCAAAGAACAAACTATTAAAATTCATTTCAGTGGCGACTCCTGTAGGAAACAATATGGTTTTCAGCCTTGAATCTACCTTAATTTGGAATATATCAGCATTTCCTGATAGAGACAACTGTGGCTGTATTTTCGCCTTCCTGGACCACATATGACACATAAGACACCACTGGTATATCAGATGTAATCCTGAAACCTATGCAATCAGATTTAGTGTGTTGCAAGTAATTTCTGGGCCAAATTTCAGACTTATAGACAAACATTTGGTACTGGTTTGGGCTGATTTACATCTACTTTTGTCTATTTTTACAACAATAAATGGGTGAAATATTTTCTGTTCAGAGATGTAATGTTCCAAATGCGCCTAAAATATCCACATTAATTATTAGAACATGCATAAAATTACATTTGGGCTTCATATTGGCAATATTATGATATTTTTGACATTAACCATCTGAGGGGGTCATGGGCCCCCCCACACCCCGAAAATTGAAATTCTAAAAGTGACCCTCGAGTGGGCCAGCCCAATACAGATTCATTTTCTGATATAAACTGGGTTTCCTGTGAAAATTTCAGCCTGATTGACCAACTTTAAGGGGTGTTTTGGGCTGATCTGGCATTTTACCTATCCCTCGCCAACTTCACTCCCTGAATCTGCATTTTGGGCTAGATATGCATTTCTCAAAGAACAAACTATTAAAATTCATTTCAGTGGCGACTCCTGTAGGAAACAATATGGTTTTCAGCCTTGAATCTACCTTAATTTAGAATATATCAGCATTTCCTGATAGAGCCAACTGTGGCTGTATTTTCGCCTTCCTGGACCACATATGACACATAAGACACCACTGGTATATCAGATGTAATCCTGAAACCTATGCAAACAGATTTAGTGTGTTGCAAGTAATTTCTGGGCCAAATTTCAGACTTATAGACAAACATTTGGTACTGGTTTGGGCTGATTTACATCTATTTTTGTCTATTTTTACAACAATAAATGGGTGAAATATTTTCTGTTCAGAGATGTAATGTTCCAAATGCGCCTAAAATATCCACATTAATTATTAGAACATGCATAAAATTACATTTGGGCTTCATATTGGCAATATTATGATATTTTTGACATTAACCATCTGAGGAGGTCATGGGCCCCCCCACACCCCGAAAATTGAACTTCTAAAAGTGACCCTCGAGTGGGCCAGCCCAATACAGATTCATTCTCTGATATAAACTGGGTTTCCTGTGAAAATTTCAGCCTGATTGACCAACTTTAAGGGGTGTTTTGGGCTGATCTGGCATTTTACCTATCCCTCGCCAACTTCACTCCCTGAACCTGCACTTTGGGTTAGATATGCATTTCTCAAAGAACAAACTATTAAAATTCATTTCAGTGGCAACTCCTATAGGAAACAATATGGTTTTCAGCCTTGAATCTACCTTAATTTGGAATATATCAGCATTTCCTGATACAGCCAACTGTGGCTGTATTTTCGCCTTCCTGGACCACATATGACACATAAGACACCACTGGTATATCAGATGTAATCCTGAAACCTATGCAATCAGATTTAGTGTGTTGCAAGTAATTTCTGGGCCAAATTTCAGACTTATAGACAAACATTTGGTACTGGTTTGGGCTGATTTACATCTATTTTTGTCTATTTTTACAACAATAAATGGGTGAAATATTTTCTGTTCAGAGATGTAATGTTCCAAATGTGCCTAAAATATCCACATTAATTATTAGAACATGCATAAAATTACATTTGGGCTTCATATTGGCAATATTATGATATTTTTGACATTAACCATCTGAGGAGGTCATGGGCCCCCCCACACCCCGAAAATTGAAATTCTAAAAGTGACCCTCGAGTGGGCCAGCCCAATACAGATTCATTTTCTGATATAAACTGGGTTTCCTGTGAAAATTTCAGCCTGATTGACCAACTTTAAGGGGTGTTTTGGGCTGATCTGGCATTTTACCTATCCCTCGCCAACTTCACTCCCTGAACCTGCACTTTGGGCTAGATATGCATTTCTCAAAGAACAAACTATTAAAATTCATTTCAGTGGCGACTCCTGTAGGAAACAATATGGTTTTCAGCCTTGAATCTACCTTAATTTGGAATATATCAGCATTTCCTGATACAGCCAACTGTGGCTGCATTTTCGCCTTCCTGGACCACATATGACACATAAGACACCACTGGTATATCAGATGTAATCCTGAAACCTATGCAATCAGATTTAGTGTGTGGCAAGTAATTTCTGGGCCAAATTTCAGACTTATAGACAAACATTTGGTACTGGTTTGGGCTGATTTACATCTATTTTTGCCTATTTTTACAACAATAAATGGGTGAAATATTTTCTGTTCGGAGATGTAATGTTCCAAATGCGCCTAAAATATCCACATTAATTATTAGAACATGCATAAAATTACATTTGGGCTTCATATTGGCAATATTATGATATTTTTGACATTAACCATCTGAGGAGGTTATGGGCCCCCCCCACACCCCGAAAATTGAAATTCTAAAAGTGACCCTCGAGTGGGCCAGCCCAATACAAATTCATTCTCTGATATAAACTGGGTTTCCTGTGAAAATTTCAGCCTGATTGACCAACTTTAAGGGGTGTTTTGGGCTGATCTGGCATTTTACCTATCCCTCGCCAACTTCACTCCCTGAACCTGCACTTTGGGCTAGATATGCATTTCTCAAAGAACAAACTATTAAAATTCATTTCAGTGGCGACTCCTGTAGGAAACAATATGGTTTTCAGCCTTGAATCTACCTTAATTTGGAATATATCAGCATTTCCTGATAGAGACAACTGTGGCTGTATTTTCGCCTTCCTGGACCACATATGACACATAAGACACCACTGGTATATCAGATGTAATCCTGAAACCTATGCAATCAGATTTAGTGTGTTGCAAGTAATTTCTGGGCCAAATTTCAGACTTATAGACAAACATTTGGTACTGGTTTGGGCTGATTTACATCTACTTTTGTCTATTTTTACAACAATAAATGGGTGAAATATTTTCTGTTCAGAGATGTAATGTTCCAAATGCGCCTAAAATATCCACATTAATTATTAGAACATGCATAAAATTACATTTGGGCTTCATATTGGCAATATTATGATATTTTTGACATTAACCATCTGAGGGGGTCATGGGCCCCCCCACACCCCGAAAATTGAAATTCTAAAAGTGACCCTCGAGTGGGCCAGCCCAATACAGATTCATTTTCTGATATAAACTGGGTTTCCTGTGAAAATTTCAGCCTGATTGACCAACTTTAAGGGGTGTTTTGGGCTGATCTGGCATTTTACCTATCCCTCGCCAACTTCACTCCCTGAATCTGCATTTTGGGCTAGATATGCATTTCTCAAAGAACAAACTATTAAAATTCATTTCAGTGGCGACTCCTGTAGGAAACAATATGGTTTTCAGCCTTGAATCTACCTTAATTTGGAATATATCAGCATTTCCTGATAGAGCCAACTGTGGCTGTATTTTCGCCTTCCTGGACCACATATGACACATAAGACACCACTGGTATATCAGATGTAATCCTGAAACCTATGCAAACAGATTTAGTGTGTTGCAAGTAATTTCTGGGCCAAATTTCAGACTTATAGACAAACATTTGGTACTGGTTTGGGCTGATTTACATCTATTTTTGTCTATTTTTACAACAATAAATGGGTGAAATATTTTCTGTTCAGAGATGTAATGTTCCAAATGTGCCTAAAATATCCACATTAATTATTAGAACATGCATAAAATTACATTTGGGCTTCATATTGGCAATATTATGATATTTTTGACATTAACCATCTGAGGAGGTCATGGGCCCCCCCACACCCCGAAAATTGAAATTCTAAAAGTGACCCTCGAGTGGGCCAGCCCAATACAGATTCATTTTCTGATATAAACTGGGTTTCCTGTGAAAATTTCAGCCTGATTGACCAACTTTAAGGGGTGTTTTGGGCTGATCTGGCATTTTACCTATCCCTCGCCAACTTCACTCCCTGAACCTGCACTTTGGGCTAGATATGCATTTCTCAAAGAACAAACTATTAAAATTCATTTCAGTGGCGACTCCTGTAGGAAACAATATGGTTTTCAGCCTTGAATCTACCTTAATTTGGAATATATCAGCATTTCCTGATACAGCCAACTGTGGCTGCATTTTCGCCTTCCTGGACCACATATGACACATAAGACACCACTGGTATATCAGATGTAATCCTGAAACCTATGCAATCAGATTTAGTGTGTTGCAAGTAATTTCTGGGCCAAATTTCAGACTTATAGACAAACATTTGGTACTGGTTTGGGCTGATTTACATCTATTTTTGTCTATTTTTACAACAATAAATGGGTGAAATATTTTCTGTTCAGAGATGTAATGTTCCAAATGCGCCTAAAATATCCACATTAATTATTAGAACATGCATAAAATTACATTTGGGCTTCATATTGGCAATATTATGATATTTTTGACCCCCCACACCCCGAAAATTGAAATTCTAAAAGTGACCCTCGAGTGGGCCAGCCCAATACAGATTCATTCTCTGATATAAACTGGGTTTCCTGTGAAAATTTCAGCCTGATTGACCAACTTTAAGGGGTGTTTTGGGCTGATCTGGCATTTTACCTATCCCTCGCCAACTTCACTCCCTGAACCTGCACTTTGGGCTAGATATGCATTTCTCAAAGAACAAACTATTAAAATTCATTTCAGTGGCGACTCTTGTAGAAAATAATATGGTTTTCAGCCTTGAATCTACCTTAATTTGGAATATATGAGCATTTCATGATACAGCAGTCTGTGGCTGTATTTTCGCCTTCCTGGACCACATATGACACATAAGACACCACTGGTATATCAGATGTAATCCTAAAACCTATGCAATCAGATTTAGTGTGTGGCAAGTAATTTCTGGGCCAAATTTCAGACTTATAGACAAACATTTGGTACTGGTTTGGGCTGATTTACATCTATTTTTGTCTATTTTTACAACAATAAATGGGTGAAATATTTTCTGTTCAGAGATGTAATGTTCCAAATGCGCCTAAAATATCCACATTAATTATTAGAACATGCATAAAATTACATTTGGGCTTCATATTGGCAATATTATGATATTTTTGACATTAACCATCTGAGGAGGTCATGGGCCCCCCACACCCCGAAAATTGAACTTCTAAAAGTGACCCTCGAGTAGGCCAGCCCAATACAGATTCATTCTCTGATATAAACTGGGTTTCCTGTGAAAATTTCAGCCTGATTGACCAACTTTAAGGAGTGTTTTGGGCTGATCTGGCATTTTACCTATCCCTCGCCAACTTCACTCCCTGAACCTGCACTTTGGGCTAGATATGCATTTCTCAAAGAACAAACTATTAAAATTCATTTCAGTGGCGACTCCTATAGGAAACAATATGGTTTTCAGCCTTGAATCTACCTTAATTTGGAATATATCAGCATTTCCTGATACAGCCAACTGTGGCTGTATTTTCGCCTTCCTGGACCACATATGACACATAAGACACCACTGGTATATCAGATGTAATCCTGAAACCTATGCAATCAGATTTCGTGTGTTGCAAGTAATTTCTGGGCCAAATTTCAGACTTATAGACAAACATTTGGTACTGGTTTGGGCTGATTTACATCTATTTTTGTCTATTTTTACAACAATAAATGGGTGAAATATTTTCTGTTCAGAGATGTAATGTTCCAAATGCGCCTAAAATATCCACATTAATTATTAGAACATGCATAAAATTACATTTGGGCTTCATATTGGCAATATTATGATATTTTTGACATTAACCATCTGAGGAGGTCATGGGCCCCCCCACACCCCGAAAATTGAAATTCTAAAAGTGACCCTCGAGTGGGCCAGCCCAATACAGATTCATTCTCTGATATAAACTGGGTTTCCTGTGAAAATTTCAGCCTGATTGACCAACTTTAAGGGGTGTTTTGGGCTGATCTGGCATTTTACCTATCCCTCGCCAACTTCACTCCCTGAACCTGCACTTTGGGCTAGATATGCATTTCTCAAAGAACAAACTATTAAAATTCATTTCAGTGGCGACTCCTATAGGAAACAATATGGTTTTCAGCGTTGAATCTACCTTAATTTGGAATATATCAGCATTTCCTGATACAGCCAACTGTGGCTGTATTTTCGCCTTCCTGGACCACATATGACATATAAGACACCACTGGTATATCAGATGTAATCCTGAAACCTATGCAATCAGATTTAGTGTGTTGCAAGTAATTTCTGGGCCAAATTTCAGACTTATAGACAAACATTTGGTACTGGTTTGGGCTGATTTACATCTATTTTTGTCTATTTTTACAACAATAAATGGGTGAAATATTTTCTGTTCAGAGATGTAATGTTCCAAATGCGCCTAAAATATCCACATTAATTATTAGAACATGCATAAAATTACATTTGGGCTTCATATTGGCAATATTATGATATTTTTGACCCCCCACACCCCGAAAATTGAAATTCTAAAAGTGACCCTCGAGTGGGCCAGCCCAATACAGATTCATTCTCTGATATAAACTGGGTTTCCTGTGAAAATTTCAGCCTGATTGACCAACTTTAAGGGGTGTTTTGGGCTGATCTGGCATTTTACCTATCCCTCGCCAACTTCACTCCCTGAACCTGCACTTTGGGCTAGATATGCATTTCTCAAAGAACAAACTATTAAAATTCATTTCAGTGGCGACTCTTGTAGTAAATAATATGGTTTTCAGCCTTGAATCTACCTTAAGTTGGAATATATGAGCATTTCATGATACAG
The DNA here is from genome assembly GCA_964017235.1 of Sabellastarte sp. h YS-2021. Lineage (NCBI taxonomy): Eukaryota > Metazoa > Annelida > Polychaeta > Sabellida > Sabellidae > Sabellastarte > Sabellastarte sp. h YS-2021. The sequence continues at coordinate 70,386,662 of OZ024938.1, forward strand.
CAGTCTGTGGCTGTATTTTCGCCTTCCTGGACCACATATGACACATAAGACACCACTGGTATATCAGATGTATTCCTAAAACCTATGCAATCAGATTTAGTGTGTGGCAAGTAATTTCTGGGCCAAATTTCAGACTTATAGACAAACATTTGGTACTGGTTTGGGCTGATTTACATCTATTTTTGTCTATTTTTACAACAATAAATGGGTGAAATATTTTCTGTTCAGAGATGTAATGTTCCAAATGCGCCTAAAATATCCACATTAATTATTAGAACATGCATAAAATTACATTTGGGCTTCATATTGGCAATATTATGATATTTTTGACATTAACCATCTGAGGAGGTCATGGGCCCCCCCACACCCCGAAAATTGAAATTCTAAAAGTGACCCTCGAGTGGGCCAGCCCAATACAGATTCATTTTCTGATATAAACTGGGTTTCCTGTGAAAATTTCAGCCTGATTGACCAACTTTAAGGGGTGTTTTGGGCTGATCTGGCATTTTACCTATCCCTCGCCAACTTCACTCCCTGAACCTGCACTTTGGGCTAGATATGCATTTCTCAAAGAACAAACTATTAAAATTCATTTCAGTGGCGACTCTTGTAGTAAATAATATGGTTTTCAGCCTTGAATCTACCTTAATTTGGAATATATGAGCATTTCATGATACAGCAGTCTGTGGCTGTATTTTCGCCTTCCTGGACCACATATGACACATAAGACACCACTGGTATATCAGATGTATTCCTAAAACCTATGCAATCAGATTTAGTGTGTGGCAAGTAATTTCTGGGCCAAATTTCAGACTTATAGACAAACATTTGGTACTGGTTTGGGCTGATTTACATCTATTTTTGCCTATTTTTACAACAATAAATGGGTGAAATATTTTCTGTTCAGAGATGTAATGTTCCAAATGCGCCTAAAATATCCACATTAATTATTAGAACATGCATAAAATTACATTTGGGCTTCATATTGGCAATATTATGATATTTTTGACATTAACCATCTGAGGAGGTCATGGGCCCCCCACACCCCGAAAATTGAAATTCTAAAAGTGACCCTCGAGTGGGCCAGCCCAATACAAATTCATTCTCTGATATAAACTGGGTTTCCTGTGAAAATTTCAGCCTGATTGACCAACTTTAAGGGGTGTTTTGGGCTGATCTGGCATTTTACCTATCCCTCGCCAACTGCACTCCCTGAACCTGCACTTTGGGCTAGATATGCATTTCTCAAAGAACAAACTATTAAAATTCATTTCAGTGGCGACTCCTATAGGAAACAATATGGTTTTCAGCCTTGAATCTACCTTAATTTGGAATATATCAGCATTTCCTGATACAGCCAACTGTGGCTGTATTTTCGCCTTCCTGGACCACATATGACACATAAGACACCACTGGTATATCAGATGTAATCCTGAAACCTATGCAATCAGATTTCGTGTGTTGCAAGTAATTTCTGGGCCAAATTTCAGACTTATAGACAAACATTTGGTACTGGTTTGGGCTGATTTACATCTATTTTTGTCTATTTTTACAACAATAAATGGGTGAAATATTTTCTGTTCAGAGATGTAATGTTCCAAATGCGCCTAAAATATCCACATTAATTATTAGAACATGCATAAAATTACATTTGGGCTTCATATTGGCAATATTATGATATTTTTGACATTAACCATCTGAGGAGGTCATGGGCCCCCCCACACCCCGAAAATTGAAATTCTAAAAGTGACCCTCGAGTGGGCCAGCCCAATACAGATTCATTCTCTGATATAAACTGGGTTTCCTGTGAAAATTTCAGCCTGATTGACCAACTTTAAGGGGTGTTTTGGGCTGATCTGGCATTTTACCTATCCCTCGCCAACTTCACTCCCTGAACCTGCACTTTGGGCTAGATATGCATTTCTCAAAGAACAAACTATTAAAATTCATTTCAGTGGCGACTCCTATAGGAAACAATATGGTTTTCAGCGTTGAATCTACCTTAATTTGGAATATATCAGCATTTCCTGATACAGCCAACTGTGGCTGTATTTTCGCCTTCCTGGACCACATATGACATATAAGACACCACTGGTATATCAGATGTAATCCTGAAACCTATGCAATCAGATTTAGTGTGTTGCAAGTAATTTCTGGGCCAAATTTCAGACTTATAGACAAACATTTGGTACTGGTTTGGGCTGATTTACATCTATTTTTGTCTATTTTTACAACAATAAATGGGTGAAATATTTTCTGTTCAGAGATGTAATGTTCCAAATGCGCCTAAAATATCCACATTAATTATTAGAACATGCATAAAATTACATTTGGGCTTCATATTGGCAATATTATGATATTTTTGACCCCCCACACCCCGAAAATTGAAATTCTAAAAGTGACCCTCGAGTGGGCCAGCCCAATACAGATTCATTCTCTGATATAAACTGGGTTTCCTGTGAAAATTTCAGCCTGATTGACCAACTTTAAGGGGTGTTTTGGGCTGATCTGGCATTTTACCTATCCCTCGCCAACTTCACTCCCTGAACCTGCACTTTGGGCTAGATATGCATTTCTCAAAGAACAAACTATTAAAATTCATTTCAGTGGCGACTCTTGTAGTAAATAATATGGTTTTCAGCCTTGAATCTACCTTAATTTGGAATATATGAGCATTTCATGATACAGCAGTCTGTGGCTGTATTTTCGCCTTCCTGGACCACATATGACACATAAGACACCACTGGTATATCAGATGTATTCCTAAAACCTATGCAATCAGATTTAGTGTGTGGCAAGTAATTTCTGGGCCAAATTTCAGACTTATAGACAAACATTTGGTACTGGTTTGGGCTGATTTACATCTATTTTTGTCTATTTTTACAACAATAAATGGGTGAAATATTTTCTGTTCAGAGATGTAATGTTCCAAATGCGCCTAAAATATCCACATTAATTATTAGAACATGCATAAAATTACATTTGGGCTTCATATTGGCAATATTATGATATTTTTGACATTAACCATCTGAGGAGGTCATGGGCCCCCCCACACCCCGAAAATTGAAATTCTAAAAGTGACCCTCGAGTGGGCCAGCCCAATACAGATTCATTTTCTGATATAAACTGGGTTTCCTGTGAAAATTTCAGCCTGATTGACCAACTTTAAGGGGTGTTTTGGGCTGATCTGGCATTTTACCTATCCCTCGCCAACTTCACTCCCTGAACCTGCACTTTGGGCTAGATATGCATTTCTCAAAGAACAAACTATTAAAATTCATTTCAGTGGCGACTCTTGTAGTAAATAATATGGTTTTCAGCCTTGAATCTACCTTAATTTGGAATATATGAGCATTTCATGATACAGCAGTCTGTGGCTGTATTTTCGCCTTCCTGGACCACATATGACACATAAGACACCACTGGTATATCAGATGTATTCCTAAAACCTATGCAATCAGATTTAGTGTGTGGCAAGTAATTTCTGGGCCAAATTTCAGACTTATAGACAAACATTTGGTACTGGTTTGGGCTGATTTACATCTATTTTTGCCTATTTTTACAACAATAAATGGGTGAAATATTTTCTGTTCAGAGATGTAATGTTCCAAATGCGCCTAAAATATCCACATTAATTATTAGAACATGCATAAAATTACATTTGGGCTTCATATTGGCAATATTATGATATTTTTGACATTAACCATCTGAGGAGGTCATGGGCCCCCCACACCCCGAAAATTGAAATTCTAAAAGTGACCCTCGAGTGGGCCAGCCCAATACAAATTCATTCTCTGATATAAACTGGGTTTCCTGTGAAAATTTCAGCCTGATTGACCAACTTTAAGGGGTGTTTTGGGCTGATCTGGCATTTTACCTATCCCTCGCCAACTGCACTCCCTGAACCTGCACTTTGGGCTGGATATGAATTTCTCAAAGAACAAACTATTAAAATTCATTTCAGTGGCGACTCCTGTAGGAAACAATATGGTTTTCAGCCTTGAATCTACCTTAATTTGAAATATATCAGCATTTCCTGATACAGCCATCTGTGGCTGTATTTTCGCCTTCCTGGACCACATATGACACATAAGACACCACTGGTATATCAGATGTAATCCTGAAACCTATGCAATCAGATTTAGTGTGTTGCAAGTAATTTCTGGGCCAAATTTCAGACTTATAGACAAACATTTGGTACTGGTTTGGGCTGATTTACATCTATTTTTGTCTATTTTTACAACAATAAATGGGTGAAATATTTTCTGTTCAGAGATGTAATGTTCCAAATGCGCCTAAAATATCCACATTAATTATTAGAACATGCATAAAATTACATTTGGGCTTCATATTGGCAATATTATGATATTTTTGACATTAACCATCTGAGGAGGTCATGGGCCCCCCACACCCCGAAAATTGAAATTCTAAAAGTGACCCTCGAGTGGGCCAGCCCAATACAAATTCATTCTCTGATATAAACTGGGTTTCCTGTGAAAATTTCAGCCTGATTGACCAACTTTAAGGGGTGTTTTGGGCTGATCTGGCATTTTACCTATCCCTCGCCAACTTCACTCCCTGAACCTGCACTTTGGGCTAGATATGCATTTCTCAAAGAACAAACTATTAAAATTCATTTCAGTGGCGACTCTTGTAGTAAATAATATGGTTTTCAGCCTTGAATCTACCTTAATTTGGAATATATGAGCATTTCATGATACAGCAGTCTGTGGCTGTATTTTCGCCTTCCTGGACCACATATGACACATAAGACACCACTGGTATATCAGATGTATTCCTAAAACCTATGCAATCAGATTTAGTGTGTGGCAAGTAATTTCTGGGCCAAATTTCAGACTTATAGACAAACATTTGGTACTGGTTTGGGCTGATTTACATCTATTTTTGCCTATTTTTACAACAATAAATGGGTGAAATATTTTCTGTTCAGAGATGTAATGTTCCAAATGCGCCTAAAATATCCACATTAATTATTAGAACATGCATAAAATTACATTTGGGCTTCATATTGGCAATATTATGATATTTTTGACATTAACCATCTGAGGAGGTCATGGGCCCCCCACACCCCGAAAATTGAAATTCTAAAAGTGACCCTCGAGTGGGCCAGCCCAATACAAATTCATTCTCTGATATAAACTGGGTTTCCTGTGAAAATTTCAGCCTGATTGACCAACTTTAAGGGGTGTTTTGGGCTGATCTGGCATTTTACCTATCCCTCGCCAACTGCACTCCCTGAACCTGCACTTTGGGCTGGATATGAATTTCTCAAAGAACAAACTATTAAAATTCATTTCAGTGGCGACTCCTGTAGGAAACAATATGGTTTTCAGCCTTGAATCTACCTTAATTTGAAATATATCAGCATTTCCTGATACAGCCATCTGTGGCTGTATTTTCGCCTTCCTGGACCACATATGACACATAAGACACCACTGGTATATCAGATGTAATCCTGAAACCTATGCAATCAGATTTAGTGTGTTGCAAGTAATTTCTGGGCCAAATTTCAGACTTATAGACAAACATTTGGTACTGGTTTGGGCTGATTTACATCTATTTTTGTCTATTTTTACAACAATAAATGGGTGAAATATTTTCTGTTCAGAGATGTAATGTTCCAAATGCGCCTAAAATATCCACATTAATTATTAGAACATGCATAAAATTACATTTGGGCTTCATATTGGCAATATTATGATATTTTTGACATTAACCATCTGAGGAGGTCATGGGCCCCCCACACCCCGAAAATTGAAATTCTAAAAGTGACCCTCGAGTGGGCCAGCCCAATACAAATTCATTCTCTGATATAAACTGGGTTTCCTGTGAAAATTTCAGCCTGATTGACCAACTTTAAGGGGTGTTTTGGGCTGATCTGGCATTTTACCTATCCCTCGCCAACTTCACTCCCTGAACCTGCACTTTGGGCTAGATATGCATTTCTCAAAGAACAAACTATTAAAACTCATTTCAGTGGCGACTCCTGTAGGAAACAATATGGTTTTCAGCCTTGAATCTACCTTAATTTGGAATATATCAGCATTTCCTGATACAGCCAACTGTGGCTGTATTTTCGCCTTCCTGGACCACATATGACACATAAGACACCACTGGTATATCAGATGTAATCCTGAAACCTATGCAATCAGATTTAGTGTGTTGCAAGTAATTTCTGGGCCAAATTTCAGACTTATAGACAAACATTTGGTACTGGTTTGGGCTGATTTACATCTATTTTTGTCTATTTTTACAACAATAAATGGGTGAAATATTTTCTGTTCAGAGATGTAATGTTCCAAATGCGCCTAAAATATCCACATTAATTATTAGAACATGCATAAAATTACATTTGGGCTTCATATTGGCAATATTATGATATTTTTGACATTAACCATCTGAGGAGGTCATGGGCCCCCCCACACCCCGAAAATTGAACTTCTAAAAGTGACCCTCGAGTGGGCCAGCCCAATACAGATTCATTCTCTGATATAAACTGGGTTTCCTGTGAAAATTTCAGCCTGATTGACCAACTTTAAGGGGTGTTTTGGGCTGATCTGGCATTTTACCTATCCCTCGCCAACTTCACTCCCTGAACCTGCACTTTGGGCTAGATATGCATTTCTCAAAGAACAAACTATCAAAATTCATTTCAGTGGCGACTCCTATAGGAAACAATATGGTTTTCAGCCTTGAATCTACCTTAATTTGGAATATATCAGCATTTCCTGATACAGCCAACTGTGGCTGTATTTTCGCCTTCCTGGACCACATATGACACATAAGACACCACTGGTATATCAGATGTAATCCTGAAACCTATGCAATCAGATTTCGTGTGTTGCAAGTAATTTCTGGGCCAAATTTCAGACTTATAGACAAACATTTGGTACTGGTTTGGGCTGATTTACATCTATTTTTGTCTATTTTTACAACAATAAATGGGTGAAATATTTTCTGTTCAGAGATGTAATGTTCCAAATGCGCCTAAAATATCCACATTAATTATTAGAACATGCATAAAATTACATTTGGGCTTCATATTGGCAATATTATGATATTTTTGACATTAACCATCTGAGGAGGTCATGGGCCCCCCCACACCCCGAAAATTGAAATTCTAAAAGTGACCCTCGAGTGGGCCAGCCCAATACAGATTCATTCTCTGATATAAACTGGGTTTCCTGTGAAAATTTCAGCCTGATTGACCAACTTTAAGGGGTGTTTTGGGCTGATCTGGCATTTTACCTATCCCTCGCCAACTTCACTCCCTGAACCTGCACTTTGGGCTAGATATGCATTTCTCAAAGAACAAACTATTAAAATTCATTTCAGTGGCGACTCCTATAGGAAACAATATGGTTTTCAGCCTTGAATCTACCTTAATTTGGAATATATCAGCATTTCCTGATACAGCCAACTGTGGCTGTATTTTCGCCTTCCTGGACCACATATGACATATAAGACACCACTGGTATATCAGATGTAATCCTGAAACCTATGCAATCAGATTTAGTGTGTTGCAAGTAATTTCTGGGCCAAATTTCAGACTTATAGACAAACATTTGGTACTGGTTTGGGCTGATTTACATCTATTTTTGTCTATTTTTACAACAATAAATGGGTGAAATATTTTCTGTTCAGAGATGTAATGTTCCAAATGCGCCTAAAATATCCACATTAATTATTAGAACATGCATAAAATTACATTTGGGCTTCATATTGGCAATATTATGATATTTTTGACCCCCCACACCCCGAAAATTGAAATTCTAAAAGTGACCCTCGAGTGGGCCAGCCCAATACAGATTCATTCTCTGATATAAACTGGGTTTCCTGTGAAAATTTCAGCCTGATTGACCAACTTTAAGGGGTGTTTTGGGCTGATCTGGCATTTTACCTATCCCTCGCCAACTTCACTCCCTGAACCTGCACTTTGGGCTAGATATGCATTTCTCAAAGAACAAACTATTAAAATTCATTTCAGTGGCGACTCTTGTAGTAAATAATATGGTTTTCAGCCTTGAATCTACCTTAATTTGGAATATATGAGCATTTCATGATACAGCAGTCTGTGGCTGTATTTTCGCCTTCCTGGACCACATATGACACATAAGACACCACTGGTATATCAGATGTATTCCTAAAACCTATGCAATCAGATTTAGTGTGTGGCAAGTAATTTCTGGGCCAAATTTCAGACTTATAGACAAACATTTGGTACTGGTTTGGGCTGATTTACATCTATTTTTGCCTATTTTTACAACAATAAATGGGTGAAATATTTTCTGTTCAGAGATGTAATGTTCCAAATGCGCCTAAAATATCCACATTAATTATTAGAACATGCATAAAATTACATTTGGGCTTCATATTGGCAATATTATGATATTTTTGACATTAACCATCTGAGGAGGTCATGGGCCCCCCACACCCCGAAAATTGAAATTCTAAAAGTGACCCTCGAGTGGGCCAGCCCAATACAAATTCATTCTCTGATATAAACTGGGTTTCCTGTGAAAATTTCAGCCTGATTGACCAACTTTAAGGGGTGTTTTGGGCTGATCTGGCATTTTACCTATCCCTCGCCAACTGCACTCCCTGAACCTGCACTTTGGGCTGGATATGAATTTCTCAAAGAACAAACTATTAAAATTCATTTCAGTGGCGACTCCTGTAGGAAACAATATGGTTTTCAGCCTTGAATCTACCTTAATTTGAAATATATCAGCATTTCCTGATACAGCCATCTGTGGCTGTATTTTCGCCTTCCTGGACCACATATGACACATAAGACACCACTGGTATATCAGATGTAATCCTGAAACCTATGCAATCAGATTTAGTGTGTTGCAAGTAATTTCTGGGCCAAATTTCAGACTTATAGACAAACATTTGGTACTGGTTTGGGCTGATTTACATCTATTTTTGTCTATTTTTACAACAATAAATGGGTGAAATATTTTCTGTTCAGAGATGTAATGTTCCAAATGCGCCTAAAATATCCACATTAATTATTAGAACATGCATAAAATTACATTTGGGCTTCATATTGGCAATATTATGATATTTTTGACATTAACCATCTGAGGAGGTCATGGGCCCCCCACACCCCGAAAATTGAAATTCTAAAAGTGACCCTCGAGTGGGCCAGCCCAATACAAATTCATTCTCTGATATAAACTGGGTTTCCTGTGAAAATTTCAGCCTGATTGACCAACTTTAAGGGGTGTTTTGGGCTGATCTGGCATTTTACCTATCCCTCGCCAACTTCACTCCCTGAACCTGCACTTTGGGCTAGATATGCATTTCTCAAAGAACAAACTATTAAAACTCATTTCAGTGGCGACTCCTGTAGGAAACAATATGGTTTTCAGCCTTGAATCTACCTTAATTTGGAATATATCAGCATTTCCTGATACAGCCAACTGTGGCTGTATTTTCGCCTTCCTGGACCACATATGACACATAAGACACCACTGGTATATCAGATGTAATCCTGAAACCTATGCAATCAGATTTAGTGTGTTGCAAGTAATTTCTGGGCCAAATTTCAGACTTATAGACAAACATTTGGTACTGGTTTGGGCTGATTTACATCTATTTTTGTCTATTTTTACAACAATAAATGGGTGAAATATTTTCTGTTCAGAGATGTAATGTTCCAAATGCGCCTAAAATATCCACATTAATTATTAGAACATGCATAAAATTACATTTGGGCTTCATATTGGCAATATTATGATATTTTTGACATTAACCATCTGAGGAGGTCATGGGCCCCCCCACACCCCGAAAATTGAACTTCTAAAAGTGACCCTCGAGTGGGCCAGCCCAATACAGATTCATTCTCTGATATAAACTGGGTTTCCTGTGAAAATTTCAGCCTGATTGACCAACTTTAAGGGGTGTTTCGGGCTGATCTGGCATTTTACCTATCCCTCGCCAACTTCACTCCCTGAACCTGCACTTTGGGCTAGATATGCATTTCTCAAAGAACAAACTATCAAAATTCATTTCAGTGGCGACTCCTATAGGAAACAATATGGTTTTCAGCCTTGAATCTACCTTAATTTGGAATATATCAGCATTTCCTGATACAGCCAACTGTGGCTGTATTTTCGCCTTCCTGGACCACATATGACACATAAGACACCACTGGTATATCAGATGTAATCCTGAAACCTATGCAATCAGATTTCGTGTGTTGCAAGTAATTTCTGGGCCAAATTTCAGACTTATAGACAAACATTTGGTACTGGTTTGGGCTGATTTACATCTATTTTTGTCTATTTTTACAACAATAAATGGGTGAAATATTTTCTGTTCAGAGATGTAATGTTCCAAATGCGCCTAAAATATCCACATTAATTATTAGAACATGCATAAAATTACATTTGGGCTTCATATTGGCAATATTATGATATTTTTGACATTAACCATCTGAGGAGGTCATGGGCCCCCCCACACCCCGAAAATTGAAATTCTAAAAGTGACCCTCGAGTGGGCCAGCCCAATACAGATTCATTCTCTGATATAAACTGGGTTTCCTGTGAAAATTTCAGCCTGATTGACCAACTTTAAGGGGTGTTTTGGGCTGATCTGGCATTTTACCTATCCCTCGCCAACTTCACTCCCTGAACCTGCACTTTGGGCTAGATATGCATTTCTCAAAGAACAAACTATTAAAATTCATTTCAGTGGCGACTCCTATAGGAAACAATATGGTTTTCAGCCTTGAATCTACCTTAATTTGGAATATATCAGCATTTCCTGATACAGCCAACTGTGGCTGTATTTTCGCCTTCCTGGACCACATATGACATATAAGACACCACTGGTATATCAGATGTAATCCTGAAACCTATGCAATCAGATTTAGTGTGTTGCAAGTAATTTCTGGGCCAAATTTCAGACTTATAGACAAACATTTGGTACTGGTTTGGGCTGATTTACATCTATTTTTGTCTATTTTTACAACAATAAATGGGTGAAATATTTTCTGTTCAGAGATGTAATGTTCCAAATGCGCCTAAAATATCCACATTAATTATTAGAACATACATAAAATTACATTTGGGCTTCATATTGGCAATATTATGATATTTTTGACCCCCCACACCCCGAAAATTGAAATTCTAAAAGTGACCCTCGAGTGGGCCAGCCCAATACAGATTCATTCTCTGATATAAACTGGGTTTCCTGTGAAAATTTCAGCCTGATTGACCAACTTTAAGGGGTGTTTTGGGCTGATCTGGCATTTTACCTATACCTCGCCAACTTCACTCCCTGAACCTGCACTTTGGGCTAGATATGCATTTCTCAAAGAACAAACTATTAAAATTCATTTCAGTGGCGACTCTTGTAGTAAATAATATGGTTTTCAGCCTTGAATCTACCTTAATTTGGAATATATGAGCATTTCATGATACAGCAGTCTGTGGCTGTATTTTCGCCTTCCTGGACCACATATGACACATAAGACACCACTGGTATATCAGATGTAATCCTAAAACCTATGCAATCAGATTTAGTGTGTGGCAAGTAATTTCTGGGCCAAATTTCAGACTTATAGACAAACATTTGGTACTGGTTTGGGCTGATTTACATCTATTTTTGCCTATTTTTACAACAATAAATGGGTGAAATATTTTCTGTTCAGAGATGTAATGTTCCAAATGCGCCTAAAATATCCACATTAATTATTAGAACATGCATAAAATTACATTTGGGCTTCATATTGGCAATATTATGATATTTTTGACATTAACCATCTGAGGAGGTCATGGGCCCCCCCACACCCCGAAAATTGAAATTCTAAAAGTGACCCTCGAGTGGGCCAGCCCAATACAAATTCATTCTCTGATATAAACTGGGTTTCCTGTGAAAATTTCAGCCTGATTGACCAACTTTAAGGGGTGTTTTGGGCTGATCTGGCATTTTACCTATCCCTCGCCAACTGCACTCCCTGAACCTGCACTTTGGGCTGGATATGAATTTCTCAAAGAACAAACTATTAAAATTCATTTCAGTGGCGACTCCTGTAGGAAACAATATGGTTTTCAGCCTTGAATCTACCTTAATTTGAAATATATCAGCATTTCCTGATACAGCCATCTGTGGCTGTATTTTCGCCTTCCTGGACCACATATGACACATAAGACACCACTGGTATATCAGATGTAATCCTGAAACCTATGCAATCAGATTTAGTGTGTTGCAAGTAATTTCTGGGCCAAATTTCAGACTTATAGACAAACATTTGGTACTGGTTTGGGCTGATTTACATCTATTTTTGTCTATTTTTACAACAATAAATGGGTGAAATATTTTCTGTTCAGAGATGTAATGTTCCAAATGCGCCTAAAATATCCACATTAATTATTAGAACATGCATAAAATTACATTTGGGCTTCATATTGGCAATATTATGATATTTTTGACATTAACCATCTGAGGAGGTCATGGGCCCCCCACACCCCGAAAATTGAAATTCTAAAAGTGACCCTCGAGTGGGCCAGCCCAATACAAATTCATTCTCTGATATAAACTGGGTTTCCTGTGAAAATTTCAGCCTGATTGACCAACTTTAAGGGGTGTTTTGGGCTGATCTGGCATTTTACCTATCCCTCGCCAACTTCACTCCCTGAACCTGCACTTTGGGCTAGATATGCATTTCTCAAAGAACAAACTATTAAAACTCATTTCAGTGGCGACTCCTGTAGGAAACAATATGGTTTTCAGCCTTGAATCTACCTTAATTTGGAATATATCAGCATTTCCTGATACAGCCAACTGTGGCTGTATTTTCGCCTTCCTGGACCACATATGACACATAAGACACCACTGGTATATCAGATGTAATCCTGAAACCTATGCAATCAGATTTAGTGTGTTGCAAGTAATTTCTGGGCCAAATTTCAGACTTATAGACAAACATTTGGTACTGGTTTGGGCTGATTTACATCTATTTTTGTCTATTTTTACAACAATAAATGGGTGAAATATTTTCTGTTGAGAGATGTAATGTTCCAAATGCGCCTAAAATATCCACATTAATTATTAGAACATGCATAAAATTACATTTGGGCTTCATATTGGCAATATTATGATATTTTTGACATTAACCATCTGAGGAGGTCATGGGCCCCCCACACCCCGAAAATTGAACTTCCAAAAGTGACCCTCGAGTGGGCCAGCCCAATTCAGATTCATTCTTTGATATAAACTGGGTTTCCTGTGAAAATTTCAGCCTGATTGACCAACTTTAAGGGGTGTTTTGGGCTGATCTGGCATTTTACCTATCCCTCGCCAACTTCACTCCCTGAACCTGCACTTTGGGCTAGATATGCATTTCTCAAAGAACAAACTATTAAAATTCATTTCAGTGGCGACTCCTGTAGGAAACAATATGGTTTTCAGCCTTGAATCTACCTTAATTTGGAATATATCAGCATTTCCTGATACAGCCAACTGTGGCTGTATTTTCGCCTTCCTGGACCACATATGACACATAAGACACCACTGGTATATCAGATGTAATCCTGAAACCTATGCAATCAGATTTAGTGTGTTGCAAGTAATTTCTGGGCCAAATTTCAGACTTATAGACAAACATTTGGTACTGGTTTGGGCTGATTTACATCTATTTTTGTCTATTTTTACAACAATAAATGGGTGAAATATTTTCTGTTCAGAGATGTAATGTTCCAAATGCGCCTAAAATATCCACATTAATTATTAGAACATGCATAAAATTACATTTGGGCTTCATATTGGCAATATTATGATATTTTTGACATTAACCATCTGAGGAGGTCATGGCCCCCCCCCCCCCCCCACACCCCGAAAATTGAAATTCTAAAAGTGACCCTCGAGTGGGCCAGCCCAATACAAATTCATTCTCTGATATAAACTGGGTTTCCTGTGAAAATTTCAGCCTGATTGACCAACTTTAAGGGGTGTTTTGGGCTGATCTGGCATTTTACCTATCCCTCGCCAACTTCACTCCCTGAACCTGCACTTTGGGCTAGATATGCATTTCTCAAAGAACAAACTATTAAAATTCATTTCAGTGGCGACTCCTGTAGGAAACAATATGGTTTTCAGCCTTGAATCTACCTTAATTTGGAATATATCAGCATTTCCTGATACAGCCAACTGTGGCTGTATTTTCGCCTTCCTGGACCACATATGACACATAAGACACCACTGGTATATCAGATGTAATCCTGAAACCTATGCAATCAGATTTAGTGTGTTGCAAGTAATTTCTGGGCCAAATTTCAGACTTATAGACAAACATTTGGTACTGGTTTGGGCTGATTTACATCTATTTTTGTCTATTTTTACAACAATAAATGGGTGAAATATTTTCTGTTCAGAGATGTAATGTTCCAAATGCGCCTAAAATATCCACATTAATTATTAGAACATGCATAAAAATACATTTGGGCTTCATATTGGCAATATTATGATATTTTTGACATTACCCATCTGAGGAGGTCATGGGCCCCCCCACACCCCGAAAATTGAAATTCTAAAAGTGACCCTCGAGTGGGCCAGCCCAATACAAATTCATTCTCTGATATAAACTGGGTTTCCTGTGAAAATTTCAGCCTGATTGACCAACTTTAAGGGGTGTTTTGGGCTGATCTGGCATTTTACCTATCCCTCGCCAACTTCACTCCCTGAACCTGCACTTTGGGCTAGATATGCATTTCTCAAAGAACAAACTATTAAAATTCATTTCAGTGGCGACTCCTGTAGGAAACAATATGGTTTTCAGCCTTGAATCTACCTTAATTTGGAATATATCAGAATTTCCTGATACAGCCATCTGTGGCTGTATTTTCGCTTTCCTGGACCACATATGACACATAAGACACCACTGGTATATCAGATGTAATCCTGAAACCTATGCAATCAGATTTAGTGTGTTGCAAGTAATTTCTGGGCCAAATTTCAGACTTATAGACAAACATTTGGTACTGGTTTGGGCTGATTTACATCTATTTTTGTCTATTTTTACAACAATAAATGGGTGAAATATTTTCTGTTCAGAGATGTAATGTTCCAAATGCGCCTAAAATATCCACATTAATTATTAGAACATGCATAAAATTACATTTGGGCTTCATATTGGCAATATTATGATATTTTTGACATTAACCATCTGAGGAGGTCATGGGCCCCCCCCCACACCCCGAAAATTGAAATTCTAAAAGTGACCCTCGAGTGGGCCAGCCCAATACAAATTCATTCTCTGATATAAACTGGGATTCCTGTGAAAATTTCAGCCTGATTGACCAACTTTAAGGGGTGTTTTGGGCTGATCTGGCATTTTACCTATCCCTCGCCAACTTCACTCCCTGAACCTGCACTTTGGGCTAGATATGCATTTCTCAAAGAACAAACTATTAAAATTCATTTCAGTGGCGACTCCTGTAGGAAACAATATGGTTTTCAGCCTTGAATCTACCTTAATTTGGAATATATCAGCATTTCCTGATACAGCCAACTGTGGCTGTATTTTCGCCTTCCTGGACCACATATGACACATAAGACACCACTGGTATATCAGATGTAATCCTGAAACCTATGCAATCAGATTTCGTGTGTTGCAAGTAATTTCTGGGCCAAATTTCAGACTTATAGACAAACATTTGGTACTGGTTTGGGCTGATTTACATCTATTTTTGTCTATTTTTACAACAATAAATGGGTGAAATATTTTCTGTTCAGAGATGTAATGTTCCAAATGCGCCTAAAATATCCACATTAATTATTAGAACATGCATAAAATTACATTTGGGCTTCATATTGGCAATATTATGATATTTTTGACATTAACCATCTGAGGAGGTCATGGGCCCCCCCACACCCCGAAAATTGAAATTCTAAAAGTGACCCTCGAGTGGGCCAGCCCAATACAGATTCATTCTCTGATATAAACTGGGTTTCCTGTGAAAATTTCAGCCTGATTGACCAACTTTAAGGGGTGTTTTGGGCTGATCTGGCATTTTACCTATCCCTCGCCAACTTCACTCCCTGAACCTGCACTTTGGGCTAGATATGCATTTCTCAAAGAACAAACTATTAAAATTCATTTCAGTGGCGACTCCTATAGGAAACAATATGGTTTTCAGCCTTGAATCTACCTTAATTTGGAATATATCAGCATTTCCTGATACAGCCAACTGTGGCTGTATTTTCGCCTTCCTGGACCACATATGACATATAAGACACCACTGGTATATCAGATGTAATCCTGAAACCTATGCAATCAGATTTACTGTGTTGCAAGTAATTTCTGGGCCAAATTTCAGACTTATAGACAAACATTTGGTACTGGTTTGGGCTGATTTACATCTATTTTTGTCTATTTTTACAACAATAAATGGGTGAAATATTTTCTGCTCAGAGATGTAATGTTCCAAATGCGCCTAAAATATCCACATTAATTATTAGAACATGCATAAAATTACATTTGGGCTTCATATTGGCAATATTATGATATTTTTGACATTAACCATCTGAGGAGGTCATGGGCCCCCCCCACACCCCGAAAATTGAAATTCTAAAAGTGACCCTCGAGTGGGCCAGCCCAATACAAATTCATTCTCTGATATAAACTGGGTTTCCTGTGAAAATTTCAGCCTGATTGACCAACTTTAAGGGGTGTTTTGGGCTGATCTGGCATTTTACCTATCCCTCGCCAACTTCACTCCCTGAACCTGCACTTTGGGCTAGATATGCATTTCTCAAAGAACAAACTATTAAAATTCATTTCAGTGGCGACTCCTGTAGGAAACAATATGGTTTTCAGCCTTGAATCTACCTTAATTTGGAATATATCAGCATTTCCTGATACAGCCAACTGTGGCTGTATTTTCGCCTTCCTGGACCACATATCACACATAAGACACCACTGGTATATCAGATGTAATCCTGAAACCTATGCAATCAGATTTAGTGTGTTGCAAGTAATTTCTGGGCCAAATTTCAGACTTATAGACAAACATTTGGTACTGGTTTGGGCTGATTTACATCTATTTTTGTCTATTTTTACAACAATAAATGGGTGAAATATTTTCTGTTGAGAGATGTAATGTTCCAAATGCGCCTAAAATATCCACATTAATTATTAGAACATGCATAAAATTACATTTGGGCTTCATATTGGCAATATTATGATATTTTTGACATTAACCATCTGAGGAGGTCATGGGCCCCCCACACCCCGAAAATTGAACTTCCAAAAGTGACCCTCGAGTGGGCCAGCCCAATACAGATTCATTATTTGATATAAACTGGGTTTCCTGTGAAAATTTCAGCCTGATTGACCAACTTTAAGGGGTGTTTTGGGCGGATCTGGCATTTTACCTATCCCTCGCCAACTTCACTCCCTGAACCTGCACTTTGGGCTAGATATGCATTTCTCAAAGAACAAACTATTAAAATTCATTTCAGTGGCGACTCCTGTAGGAAACAATATGGTTTTCAGCCTTGAATCTACCTTAATTTGGAATATATCAGAATTTCCTGATACAGCCATCTGTGGCTGTATTTTCGCTTTCCTGGACCACATATGACACATAAGACACCACTGGTATATCAGATGTAATCCTGAAACCTATGCAATCAGATTTAGTGTGTTGCAAGTAATTTCTGGGCCAAATTTCAGACTTATAGACAAACATTTGGTACTGGTTTGGGCTGATTTACATCTATTTTTGTCTATTTTTACAACAATAAATGGGTGAAATATTTTCTGTTCAGAGATGTAATGTTCCAAATGCGCCTAAAATATCCACATTAATTATTAGAACATGCATAAAATTACATTTGGGCTTCATATTGGCAATATTATGATATTTTTGACATTAACCATCTGAGGAGGTCATGGGCCCCCCCCACACCCCGAAAATTGAAATTCTAAAAGTGACCCTCGAGTGGGCCAGCCCAATACAAATTCATTCTCTGATATAAACTGGGTTTCCTGTGAAAATTTCAGCCTGATTGACCAACTTTAAGGGGTGTTTTGGGCTGATCTGGCATTTTACCTATCCCTCGCCAACTTCACTCCCTGAACCTGCACTTTGGGCTAGATATGCATTTCTCAAAGAACAAACTATTAAAATTCATTTCAGTGGCGACTCCTGTAGGAAACAATATGGTTTTCAGCCTTGAATCTACCTTAATTTGGAATATATCAGCATTTCCTGATACAGCCAACTGTGGCTGTATTTTCGCCTTCCTGGACCACATATGACACATAAGACACCACTGGTATATCAGATGTAATCCTGAAACCTATGCAATCAGATTTCGTGTGTTGCAAGTAATTTCTGGGCCAAATTTCAGACTTATAGACAAACATTTGGTACTGGTTTGGGCTGATTTACATCTATTTTTGTCTATTTTTACAACAATAAATGGGTGAAATATTTTCTGTTCAGAGATGTAATGTTCCAAATGCGCCTAAAATATCCACATTAATTATTAGAACATGCATAAAATTACATTTGGGCTTCATATTGGCAATATTATGATATTTTTGACATTAACCATCTGAGGAGGTCATGGGCCCCCCCACACCCCGAAAATTGAAATTCTAAAAGTGACCCTCGAGTGGGCCAGCCCAATACAGATTCATTCTCTGATATAAACTGGGTTTCCTGTGAAAATTTCAGCCTGATTGACCAACTTTAAGGGGTGTTTTGGGCTGATCTGGCATTTTACCTATCCCTCGCCAACTTCACTCCCTGAACCTGCACTTTGGGCTAGATATGCATTTCTCAAAGAACAAACTATTAAAATTCATTTCAGTGGCGACTCCTATAGGAAACAATATGGTTTTCAGCCTTGAATCTACCTTAATTTGGAATATATCAGCATTTCCTGATACAGCCAACTGTGGCTGTATTTTCGCCTTCCTGGACCACATATGACATATAAGACACCACTGGTATATCAGATGTAATCCTGAAACCTATGCAATCAGATTTACTGTGTTGCAAGTAATTTCTGGGCCAAATTTCAGACTTATAGACAAACATTTGGTACTGGTTTGGGCTGATTTACATCTATTTTTGTCTATTTTTACAACAATAAATGGGTGAAATATTTTCTGTTCAGAGATGTAATGTTCCAAATGCGCCTAAAATATCCACATTAATTATTAGAACATGCATAAAATTACATTTGGGCTTCATATTGGCAATATTATGATATTTTTGACATTAACCATCTGAGGAGGTCATGGGCCCCCCCCCCCACACCCCGAAAATTGAAATTCTAAAAGTGACCCTCGAGTGGGCCAGCCCAATACAAATTCATTCTCTGATATAAACTGGGTTTCCTGTGAAAATTTCAGCCTGATTGACCAACTTTAAGGGGTGTTTTGGGCTGATCTGGCATTTTACCTATCCCTCGCCAACTTCACTCCCTGAACCTGCACTTTGGGCTAGATATGCATTTCTCAAAGAACAAACTATTAAAATTCATTTCAGTGGCGACTCCTGTAGGAAACAATATGGTTTTCAGCCTTGAATCTACCTTAATTTGGAATATATCAGCATTTCCTGATACAGCCAACTGTGGCTGTATTTTCGCCTTCCTGGACCACATATGACACATAAGACACCACTGGTATATCAGATGTAATCCTGAAACCTATGCAATCAGATTTCGTGTGTTGCAAGTAATTTCTGGGCCAAATTTCAGACTTATAGACAAACATTTGGTACTGGTTTGGGCTGATTTACATCTATTTTTGTCTATTTTTACAACAATAAATGGGTGAAATATTTTCTGTTCAGAGATGTAATGTTCCAAATGCGCCTAAAATATCCACATTAATTATTAGAACATGCATAAAATTACATTTGGGCTTCATATTGGCAATATTATGATATTTTTGACATTAACCATCTGAGGAGGTCATGGGCCCCCCCACACCCCGAAAATTGAAATTCTAAAAGTGACCCTCGAGTGGGCCAGCCCAATACAGATTCATTCTCTGATATAAACTGGGTTTCCTGTGAAAATTTCAGCCTGATTGACCAACTTTAAGGGGTGTTTTGGGCTGATCTGGCATTTTACCTATCCCTCGCCAACTTCACTCCCTGAACCTGCACTTTGGGCTAGATATGCATTTCTCAAAGAACAAACTATTAAAATTCATTTCAGTGGCGACTCCTATAGGAAACAATATGGTTTTCAGCCTTGAATCTACCTTAATTTGGAATATATCAGCATTTCCTGATACAGCCAACTGTGGCTGTATTTTCGCCTTCCTGGACCACATATGACATATAAGACACCACTGGTATATCAGATGTAATCCTGAAACCTATGCAATCAGATTTAGTGTGTTGCAAGTAATTTCTGGGCCAAATTTCAGACTTATAGACAAACATTTGGTACTGGTTTGGGCTGATTTACATCTATTTTTGTCTATTTTTACAACAATAAATGGGTGAAATATTTTCTGTTGAGAGATGTAATGTTCCAAATGCGCCTAAAATATCCACATTAATTATTAGAACATGCATAAAATTACATTTGGGCTTCATATTGGCAATATTATGATATTTTTGACATTAACCATCTGAGGAGGTCATGGGCCCCCCCCACACCCCGAAAATTGAAATTCTAAAAGTGACCCTCGAGTGGGCCAGCCCAATACAAATTCATTCTCTGATATAAACTGGGTTTCCTGTGAAAATTTCAGCCTGATTGACCAACTTTAAGGGGTGTTTTGGGCTGATCTGGCATTTTACCTATCCCTCGCCAACTTCACTCCCTGAACCTGCACTTTGGGCTAGATATGCATTTCTCAAAGAACAAACTATTAAAATTCATTTCAGTGGCGACTCCTGTAGGAAACAATATGGTTTTCAGCCTTGAATCTACCTTAATTTGGAATATATCAGCATTTCCTGATACAGCCAACTGTGGCTGTATTTTCGCCTTCCTGGACCACATATCACACATAAGACACCACTGGTATATCAGATGTAATCCTGAAACCTATGCAATCAGATTTAGTGTGTTGCAAGTAATTTCTGGGCCAAATTTCAGACTTATAGACAAACATTTGGTACTGGTTTGGGCTGATTTACATCTATTTTTGTCTATTTTTACAACAATAAATGGGTGAAATATTTTCTGTTGAGAGATGTAATGTTCCAAATGCGCCTAAAATATCCACATTAATTATTACAACATGCATAAAATTACATTTGGGCTTCATATTGGCAATATTATGATATTTTTGACATTAACCATCTGAGGAGGTCATGGGCCCCCCACACCCCGAAAATTGAAATTCTAAAAGTGACCCTCGAGTGGGCCAGCCCAATACAAATTCATTCTCTGATATAAACTGGGTTTCCTGTGAAAATTTCAGCCTGATTGACCAACTTTAAGGGGTGTTTTGGGCGGATCTGGCATTTTACCTATCCCTCGCCAACTTCACTCCCTGAACCTGCACTTTGGGCTAGATATGCATTTCTCAAAGAACAAACTATTAAAATTCATTTCAGTGGCGACTCCTGTAGGAAACAATATGGTTTTCAGCCTTGAATCTACCTTAATTTGGAATATATCAGCATTTCCTGATACAGCCAACTGTGGCTGTATTTTCGCCTTCCTGGACCACATATGACACATAAGACACCACTGGTATATCAGATGTAATCCTGAAACCTATGCAATCAGATTTAGTGTGTTGCAAGTAATTTCTGGGCCAAATTTCAGACTTATAGACAAACATTTGGTACTGGTTTGGGCTGATTTACATCTATTTTTGTCTATTTTTACAACAATAAATGGGTGAAATATTTTCTGTTCAGAGATGTAATGTTCCAAATGCGCCTAAAATATCCACATTAATTATTAGAACATGCATAAAATTACATTTGGGCTTCATATTGGCAATATTATGATATTTTTGACATTAACCATCTGAGGAGGTCATGGGCCCCCCCACACCCCGAAAATTGAAATTCTAAAAGTGACCCTCGAGTGGGCCAGCCCAATACAAATTCATTCTCTGATATAAACTGGGTTTCCTGTGAAAATTTCAGCCTGATTGACCAACTTTAAGGGGTGTTTTGGGCTGATCTGGCATTTTACCTATCCCTCGCCAACTTCACTCCCTGAACCTGCACTTTGGGCTAGATATGCATTTCTCAAAGAACAAACTATTAAACTTCATTTCAGTGGCGACTCCTGTAGGAAACAATATGGTTTTCAGCCTTGAATCTACCTTAATTTGGAATATATCAGCATTTCCTGATACAGCCATCTGTGGCTGTATTTTCGCCTTCCTGGACCACATATGACACACAAGACACCACTGGTATATCAGATGTAATCCTGAAACCTATGCAATCAGATTTAGTGTGTTGCAAGTAATTTCTGGGCCAAATTTCAGACTTATAGACAAACATTTGGTACTGGTTTGGGCTGATTTACATCTATTTTTGTCTATTTTTACAACAATAAATGGGTGAAATATTTTCTGTTCAGAGATGTAATGTTCCAAATGCGCCTAAAATATCCACATTAATTATTAGAACATGCATAAAATTACATTTGGGCTTCATATTGGCAATATTATGATATTTTTGACATCAACCATCTGAGGAGGTCATGGGCCCCCCCCACACCCCGAAAATTGAAATTCTAAAAGTGACCCTCGAGTGGGCCAGCCCAATACAAATTCATTCTCTGATATAAACTGGGTTTCCTGTGAAAATTTCAGCCTGATTGACCAACTTTAAGGGGTGTTTTGGGCTGATCTGGCATTTTACCTATCCCTCGCCAACTTCACTCCCTGAACCTGCACTTTGGGCTAGATATGCATTTCTCAAAGAACAAACTATTAAAATTCATTTCAGTGGCGACTCCTGTAGGAAACAATATGGTTTTCAGCCTTGAATCTACCTTAATTTGGAATATATCAGCATTTCCTGATACAGCCAACTGTGGCTGTATTTTCGCCTTCCTGGACCACATATGACACATAAGACACCACTGGTATATCAGATGTAATCCTGAAACCTATGCAATCAGATTTAGTGTGTTGCAAGTAATTTCTGGGCCAAATTTCAGACTTATAGACAAACATTTGGTACTGGTTTGGGCTGATTTACATCTATTTTTGTCTATTTTTACAACAATAAATGGGTGAAATATTTTCTGTTCAGAGATGTAATGTTCCAAATGCGCCTAAAATATCCACATTAATTATTAGAACATGCATAAAATTACATTTGGGCTTCATATTGGCAATATTATGATATTTTTGACATTAACCATCTGAGGAGGTCATGGGCCCCCCCCACACCCCGAAAATTGAAATTCTAAAAGTGACCCTCGAGTGGGCCAGCCCAATACAAATTCATTCTCTGATATAAACTGGGTTTCCTGTGAAAATTTCAGCCTGATTGACCAACTTTAAGGGGTGTTTTGGGCTGATCTGGCATTTTACCTATCCCTCGCCAACTTCACTCCCTGAACCTGCACTTTGGGCTAGATATGCATTTCTCAAAGAACAAACTATTAAAATTCATTTCAGTGGCGACTCCTGTAGGAAACAATATGGTTTTCAGCCTTGAATCTACCTTAATTTGGAATATATCAGCATTTCCTGATACAGCCAACTGTGGCTGTATTTTCGCCTTCCTGGACCACATATCACACATAAGACACCACTGGTATATCAGATGTAATCCTGAAACCTATGCAATCAGATTTAGTGTGTTGCAAGTAATTTCTGGGCCAAATTTCAGACTTATAGACAAACATTTGGTACTGGTTTGGGCTGATTTACATCTATTTTTGTCTATTTTTACAACAATAAATGGGTGAAATATTTTCTGTTCAGAGATGTAATGTTCCAAATGCGCCTAAAATATCTACATTAATTATTAGAACATGCATAAAATTACATTTGGGCTTCATATTGGCAATATTATGATATTTTTGACATCAACCATCTGAGGAGGTCATGGGCCCCCCCCACACCCCGAAAATTGAAATTCTAAAAGTGACCCTCGAGTGGGCCAGCCCAATACAAATTCATTCTCTGATATAAACTGGGTTTCCTGTGAAAATTTCAGCCTGATTGACCAACTTTAAGGGGTGTTTTGGGCTGATCTGGCATTTTACCTATCCCTCGCCAACTTCACTCCCTGAACCTGCACTTTGGGCTAGATATGCATTTCTCAAAGAACAAACTATTAAAATTCATTTCAGTGGCGACTCCTGTAGGAAACAATATGGTTTTCAGCCTTGAATCTACCTTAATTTGGAATATATCAGCATTTCCTGATACAGCCAACTGTGGCTGTATTTTCGCCTTCCTGGACCACATATGACACATAAGACACCACTGGTATATCAGATGTAATCCTGAAACCTATGCAATCAGATTTCGTGTGTTGCAAGTAATTTCTGGGCCAAATTTCAGACTTATAGACAAACATTTGGTACTGGTTTTGGCTGATTTACATCTATTTTTGTCTATTTTTACAACAATAAATGGGTGAAATATTTTCTGTTCAGAGATGTAATGTTCCAAATGCGCCTAAAATATCCACATTAATTATTAGAACATGCATAAAATTACATTTGGGCTTCATATTGGCAATATTATGATATTTTTGACATTAACCATCTGAGGAGGTCATGGGCCCCCCCACACCCCGAAAATTGAAATTCTAAAAGTGACCCTCGAGTGGGCCAGCCCAATACAGATTCATTCTCTGATATAAACTGGGTTTCCTGTGAAAATTTCAGCCTGATTGACCAACTTTAAGGGGTGTTTTGGGCTGATCTGGCATTTTACCTATCCCTCGCCAACTTCACTCCCTGAACCTGCACTTTGGGCTAGATATGCATTTCTCAAAGAACAAACTATTAAAATTCATTTCAGTGGCGACTCCTGTAGGAAACAATATGGTTTTCAGCCTTGAATCTACCTTAATTTGGAATATATCAGCATTTCCTGATACAGCCAACTGTGGCTGTATTTTCGCCTTCCTGGACCACATATCACACATAAGACACCACTGGTATATCAGATGTAATCCTGAAACCTATGCAATCAGATTTAGTGTGTTGCAAGTAATTTCTGGGCCAAATTTCAGACTTATAGACAAACATTTGGTACTGGTTTGGGCTGATTTACATCTATTTTTGTCTATTTTTACAACAATAAATGGGTGAAATATTTTCTGTTCAGAGATGTAATGTTCCAAATGCGCCTAAAATATCTACATTAATTATTAGAACATGCATAAAATTACATTTGGGCTTCATATTGGCAATATTATGATATTTTTGACATCAACCATCTGAGGAGGTCATGGGCCCCCCCCACACCCCGAAAATTGAAATTCTAAAAGTGACCCTCGAGTGGGCCAGCCCAATACAAATTCATTCTCTGATATAAACTGGGTTTCCTGTGAAAATTTCAGCCTGATTGACCAACTTTAAGGGGTGTTTTGGGCTGATCTGGCATTTTACCTATCCCTCGCGAACTTCACTCCCTGAACCTGCACTTTGGGCTAGATATGCATTTCTCAAAGAACAAACTACTAAAATTCATTTCAGTGGCGACTCCTGTAGGAAACAATATGGTTTTCAGCCTTGAATCTACCTTAATTTGAAATATATCAGCATTTCCTGATACAGCCATCTGTGGCTGTATTTTCGCCTTCCTGGACCACATATGACACATAAGACACCACTGGTATATCAGATGTAATCCTGAAACCTATGCAATCAGATTTCGTGTGTTGCAAGTAATTTCTGGGCCAAATTTCAGACTTATAGACAAACATTTGGTACTGGTTTTGGCTGATTTACATCTATTTTTGTCTATTTTTACAACAATAAATGGGTGAAATATTTTCTGTTCAGAGATGTAATGTTCCAAATGCGCCTAAAATATCCACATTAATTATTAGAACATGCATAAAATTACATTTGGGCTTCATATTGGCAATATTATGATATTTTTGACATTAACCATCTGAGGAGGTCATGGGCCCCCCCACACCCCGAAAATTGAAATTCTAAAAGTGACCCTCGAGTGGGCCAGCCCAATACAGATTCATTCTCTGATATAAACTGGGTTTCCTGTGAAAATTTCAGCCTGATTGACCAACTTTAAGGGGTGTTTTGGGCTGATCTGGCATTTTACCTATCCCTCGCCAACTTCACTCCCTGAACCTGCACTTTGGGCTAGATATGCATTTCTCAAAGAACAAACTATTAAAATTCATTTCAGTGGCGACTCCTATAGGAAACAATATGGTTTTCAGCCTTGAATCTACCTTAATTTGGAATATATCAGCATTTCCTGATACAGCCAACTGTGGCTGTATTTTCGCCTTCCTGGACCACATATGACATATAAGACACCACTGGTATATCAGATGTAATCCTGAAACCTATGCAATCAGATTTAGTGTGTTGCAAGTAATTTCTGGGCCAAATTTCAGACTTATAGACAAACATTTGGTACTGGTTTGGGCTGATTTACATCTATTTTTGTCTATTTTTACAACAATAAATGGGTGAAATATTTTCTGTTCAGAGATGTAATGTTCCAAATGCGCCTAAAATATCCACATTAATTATTAGAACATGCATAAAATTACATTTGGGCTTCATATTGGCAATATTATGATATTTTTGACATTAACCATCTGAGGAGGTCATGGGCCCCCCCCACACCCCGAAAATTGAAATTCTAAAAGTGACCCTCGAGTGGGCCAGCCCAATACAAATTCATTCTCTGATATAAACTGGGTTTCCTGTGAAAATTTCAGCCTGATTGACCAACTTTAAGGGGTGTTTTGGGCTGATCTGGCATTTTACCTATCCCTCGCCAACTTCACTCCCTGAACCTGCACTTTGGGCTAGATATGCATTTCTCAAAGAACAAACTATTAAAATTCATTTCAGTGGCGACTCCTGTAGGAAACAATATGGTTTTCAGCCTTGAATCTACCTTAATTTGGAATATATCAGCATTTCCTGATACAGCCAACTGTGGCTGTATTTTCGCCTTCCTGGACCACATATCACACATAAGACACCACTGGTATATCAGATGTAATCCTGAAACCTATGCAATCAGATTTAGTGTGTTGCAAGTAATTTCTGGGCCAAATTTCAGACTTATAGACAAACATTTGGTACTGGTTTGGGCTGATTTACATCTATTTTTGTCTATTTTTACAACAATAAATGGGTGAAATATTTTCTGTTCAGAGATGTAATGTTCCAAATGCGCCTAAAATATCTACATTAATTATTAGAACATGCATAAAATTACATTTGGGCTTCATATTGGCAATATTATGATATTTTTGACATTACCCATCTGAGGAGGTCATGGGCCCCCCCCACACCCCGAAAATTGAAATTCTAAAAGTGACCCTCGAGTGGGCCAGCCCAATACAAATTCATTCTCTGATATAAACTGGGTTTCCTGTGAAAATTTCAGCCTGATTGACCAACTTTAAGGGGTGTTTTGGGCTGATCTGGCATTTTACCTATCCCTCGCCAACTTCACTCCCTGAACCTGCACTTTGGGCTAGATATGCATTTCTCAAAGAACAAACTATTAAAATTCATTTCAGTGGCGACTCCTGTAGGAAACAATATGGTTTTCAGCCTTGAATCTACCTTAATTTGGAATATATCAGCATTTCCTAATACAGCCATCTGTGGCTGTATTTTCGCCTTCCTGGACCACATATGACACATAA
This sequence comes from Sabellastarte sp. h YS-2021, assembly GCA_964017235.1. Taxonomy (NCBI): domain Eukaryota; kingdom Metazoa; phylum Annelida; class Polychaeta; order Sabellida; family Sabellidae; genus Sabellastarte; species Sabellastarte sp. h YS-2021. Next base: position 70,414,480 of record OZ024938.1, read on the forward strand.
GACACCACTGGTATATCAGATGTAATCCTGAAACCTATGCAATCAGATTTAGTGTGTTGCAAGTAATTTCTGGGCCAAATTTCAGACTTATAGACAAACATTTGGTACTGGTTTGGGCTGATTTACATCTATTTTTGTCTATTTTTACAACAATAAATGGGTGAAATATTTTCTGTTCAGAGATGTAATGTTCCAAATGCGCCTAAAATATCCACATTAATTATTAGAACATGCATAAAATTACATTTGGGCTTCATATTGGCAATATTATGATATTTTTGACATTACCCATCTGAGGAGGTCATGGGCCCCCCCACACCCCGAAAATTGAAATTCTAAAAGTGACCCTCGAGTGGGCCAGCCCAATACAAATTCATTCTCTGATATAAACTGGGTTTCCTGTGAAAATTTCAGCCTGATTGACCAACTTTAAGTGGTGTTTTGGGCTGATCTGGCATTTTACCTATCCCTCGCCAACTTCACTCCCTGAACCTGCACTTTGGGCTAGATATGCATTTCTCAAAGAACAAACTATTAAAATTCATTTCAGTGGCGACTCCTGTAGGAAACAATATGGTTTTCAGCCTTGAATCTACCTTAATTTGGAATATATCAGCATTTCCTGATACAGCCATCTGTGGCTGTATTTTCGCCTTCCTGGACCACATATGACACATAAGACACCACTGGTATATCAGATGTAATCCTGAAACCTATGCAATCAGATTTAGTGTGTGGCAAGTAATTTCTGGGCCAAATTTCAGACTTATAGACAAACATTTGGTACTGGTTTGGGCTGATTTACATCTATTTTTGCCTATTTTTACAACAATAAATGGGTGAAATATTTTCTGTTCAGAGATGTAATGTTCCAAATGCGCCTAAAATATCCACATTAATTATTAGAACATGCATAAAATTACATTTGGGCTTCATATTGGCAATATTATGATATTTTTGACATTAACCATCTGAGGAGGTCATGGGCCCCCCCACACCCCGAAAATTGAAATTCTAAAAGTGACCCTCGAGTGGGCCAGCCCAATACAAATTCATTCTCTGATATAAACTGGGTTTCCTGTGAAAATTTCAGCCTGATTGACCAACTTTAAGGGGTGTTTTGGGCTGATCTGGCATTTTACCTATCCCTCGCCAACTTCACTCCCTGAACCTGCACTTTGGGCTAGATGTGCATTTCTCAAAGAACAAACTATTAAAATTCATTTCAGTGGCGACTCCTGTAGGAAACAATATGGTTTTTAGCCTTGAATCTACCTTAATTTGCAATATATCAGCATTTCCTGATACAGCCATCTGTGGCTGTATTTTCGCCTTCCTGGACCACATATGACACATAAGACACCACTGGTATATCAGATGTAATCCTGAAACCTATGCAATCAGATTTAGTGTGTGGCAAGTAATTTCTGGGCCAAATTTCAGACTTATAGACAAACATTTGGTACTGGTTTGGGCTGATTTACATCTATTTTTGCCTATTTTTACAACAATAAATGGGTGAAATATTTTCTGTTCAGAGATGTAATGTTCCAAATGCGCCTAAAATATCCACATTAATTATTAGAATATGAATAAAATTACATTTGGGCTTCATATTGGCAATATTATGATATTTTTGACATTACCCATCTGAGGATGTCATGGTCCCCCCACACCCCGAAAACTGAAATTCTAAAAGTGACCCTCGAGTGGGCCAGCCCAATACAAATTCATTCTCTGATATAAACTGGGTTTCCTGTGAAAATTTCAGCCTGATTGACCAACTTTAAGTGGTGTTTTGGGCTGATCTGGCATTTTACCTATCCCTCGCCAACTTCACTCCCTGAACCTGCACTTTGGGCTAGATATGCATTTCTCAAAGAACAAACTATTAAAATTCATTGCAGTGGCGACTCCTGTAGGAAACAATATGGTTTTCAGCCTTGAATCTACCTTAATTTGGAATATATCAGCATTTCCTGATACAGCCATCTGTGGCTGTATTTTCGCCTTCCTGGACCACATATGACACATAAGACACCACTGGTATATCAGATGTAATCCTGAAACCTATGCAATCAGATTTCGTGTGTTGCAAGTAATTTCTGGGCCAAATTTCAGACTTATAGACAAACATTTGGTACTGGTTTGGGCTGATTTACATCTATTTTTGTCTATTTTTACAACAATAAATGGGTGAAATATTTTCTGTTCAGAGATGTAATGTTCCAAATGCGCCTAAAATATCCACATTAATTATTAGAACATGCATAAAATTACATTTGGGCTTCATATTGGCAATATTATGATATTTTTGACATTAACCATCTGAGGAGGTCATGGGCCCCCCCACACCCCGAAAATTGAAATTCTAAAAGTGACCCTCGAGTGGGCCAGCCCAATACAGATTCATTCTCTGATATAAACTGGGTTTCCTGTGAAAATTTCAGCCTGATTGACCAACTTTAAGGGGTGTTTTGGGCTGATCTGGCATTTTACCTATCCCTCGCCAACTTCACTCCCTGAACCTGCACTTTGGGCTAGATATGCATTTCTCAAAGAACAAACTATTAAAATTCATTTCAGTGGCGACTCCTATAGGAAACAATATGGTTTTCAGCCTTGAATCTACCTTAATTTTGAATATATCAGCATTTCCTGATACAGCCAACTGTGGCTGTATTTTCGCCTTCCTGGACCACATATGACATATAAGACACCACTGGTATATCAGATGTAATCCTGAAACCTATGCAATCAGATTTAGTGTGTTGCAAGTAATTTCTGGGCCAAATTTCAGACTTATAGACAAACATTTGGTACTGGTTTGGGCTGATTTACATCTATTTTTGTCTATTTTTACAACAATAAATGGGTGAAATATTTTCTGTTCAGAGATGTAATGTTCCAAATGCGCCTAAAATATCCACATTAATTATTAGAACATGCATAAAATTACATTTGGGCTTCATATTGGCAATATTATGATATTTTTGACCCCCCACACCCCGAAAATTGAAATTCTAAAAGTGACCCTCGAGTGGGCCAGCCCAATACAGATTCATTCTCTGATATAAACTGGGTTTCCTGTGAAAATTTCAGCCTGATTGACCAACTTTAAGGGGTGTTTTGGGCTGAACTGGCATTTTACCTATCCCTCGCCAACTTCACTCCCTGAACCTGCACTTTGGGCTAGATATGCATTTCTCAAAGAACAAACTATTAAAATTCATTTCAGTGGCGACTCTTGTAGTAAATAATATGGTTTTCAGCCTTGAATCTACCTTAATTTGGAATATATGAGCATTTCATGATACAGCAGTCTGTGGCTGTATTTTCGCCTTCCTGGACCACATATGACACATAAGACACCACTGGTATATCAGATGTATTCCTAAAACCTATGCAATCAGATTTAGTGTGTGGCAAGTAATTTCTGGGCCAAATTTCAGACTTATAGACAAACATTTGGTACTGGTTTGGGCTGATTTACATCTATTTTTGCCTATTTTTACAACAATAAATGGGTGAAATATTTTCTGTTCAGAGATGTAATGTTCCAAATGCGCCTAAAATATCCACATTAATTATTAGAACATGCATAAAATTACATTTGGGCTTCATATTGGCAATATTATGATATTTTTGACATTAACCATCTGAGGAGGTCATGGGCCCCCCACACCCCGAAAATTGAAATTCTAAAAGTGACCCTCGAGTGGGCCAGCCCAATACAAATTCATTCTCTGATATAAACTGGGTTTCCTGTGAAAATTTCAGCCTGATTGACCAACTTTAAGGGGTGTTTTGGGCTGATCTGGCATTTTACCTATCCCTCGCCAACTGCACTCCCTGAACCTGCACTTTGGGCTGGATATGAATTTCTCAAAGAACAAACTATTAAAATTCATTTCAGTGGCGACTCCTGTAGGAAACACTATGGTTTTCAGCCTTGAATCTACCTTAATTTGAAATATATCAGCATTTCCTGATACAGCCATCTGTGGCTGTATTTTCGCCTTCCTGGACCACATATGACACATAAGACACCACTGGTATATCAGATGTAATCCTGAAACCTATGCAATCAGATTTAGTGTGTTGCAAGTAATTTCTGGGCCAAATTTCAGACTTATAGACAAACATTTGGTACTGGTTTGGGCTGATTTACATCTATTTTTGTCTATTTTTACAACAATAAATGGGTGAAATATTTTCTGTTCAGAGATGTAATGTTCCAAATGCGCCTAAAATATCCACATTAATTATTAGAACATGCATAAAATTACATTTGGGCTTCATATTGGCAATATTATGATATTTTTGACATTAACCATCTGAGGAGGTCATGGGCCCCCCACACCCCGAAAATTGAAATTCTAAAAGTGACCCTCGAGTGGGCCAGCCCAATACAAATTCATTCTCTGATATAAACTGGGTTTCCTGTGAAAATTTCAGCCTGATTGACCAACTTTAAGGGGTGTTTTGGGCTGATCTGGCATTTTACCTATCCCTCGCCAACTTCACTCCCTGAACCTGCACTTTGGGCTAGATATGCATTTCTCAAAGAACAAACTATTAAAATTCATTTCAGTGGCGACTCTTGTAGTAAATAATATGGTTTTCAGCCTTGAATCTACCTTAATTTGGAATATATGAGCATTTCATGATACAGCAGTCTGTGGCTGTATTTTCGCCTTCCTGGACCACATATGACACATAAGACACCACTGGTATATCAGATGTATTCCTAAAACCTATGCAATAAGATTTAGTGTGTGGCAAGTAATTTCTGGGCCAAATTTCAGACTTATAGACAAACATTTGGTACTGGTTTGGGCTGATTTACATCTATTTTTGCCTATTTTTACAACAATAAATGGGTGAAATATTTTCTGTTCAGAGATGTAATGTTCCAAATGCGCCTAAAATATCCACATTAATTATTAGAACATGCATAAAATTACATTTGGGCTTCATATTGGCAATATTATGATATTTTTGACATTAACCATCTGAGGAGGTCATGGGCCCCCCACACCCCGAAAATTGAAATTCTAAAAGTGACCCTCGAGTGGGCCAGCCCAATACAAATTCATTCTCTGATATAAACTGGGTTTCCTGTGAAAATTTCAGCCTGATTGACCAACTTTAAGGGGTGTTTTGGGCTGATCTGGCATTTTACCTATCCCTCGCCAACTGCACTCCCTGAACCTGCACTTTGGGCTGGATATGAATTTCTCAAAGAACAAACTATTAAAATTCATTTCAGTGGCGACTCCTGTAGGAAACAATATGGTTTTCAGCCTTGAATCTACCTTAATTTAAAATATATCAGCATTTCCTGATACAGCCATCTGTGGCTGTATTTTCGCCTTCCTGGACCACATATGACACATAAGACACCACTGGTATATCAGATGTAATCCTGAAACCTATGCAATCAGATTTAGTGTGTTGCAAGTAATTTCTGGGCCAAATTTCAGACTTATAGACAAACATTTGGTACTGGTTTGGGCTGATTTACATCTATTTTTGTCTATTTTTACAACAATAAATGGGTGAAATATTTTCTGTTCAGAGATGTAATGTTCCAAATGCGCCTAAAATATCCACATTAATTATTAGAACATGCATAAAATTACATTTGGGCTTCATATTGGCAATATTATGATATTTTTGACATTAACCATCTGAGGAGGTCATGGGCCCCCCACACCCCGAAAATTGAAATTCTAAAAGTGACCCTCGAGTGGGCCAGCCCAATACAAATTCATTCTCTGATATAAACTGGGTTTCCTGTGAAAATTTCAGCCTGATTGACCAACTTTAAGGGGTGTTTTGGGCTGATCTGGCATTTTACCTATCCCTCGCCAACTGCACTCCCTGAACCTGCACTTTGGGCTGGATATGAATTTCTCAAAGAACAAACTATTAAAATTCATTTCAGTGGCGACTCCTGTAGGAAACAATATGGTTTTCAGCCTTGAATCTACCTTAATTTAAAATATATCAGCATTTCCTGATACAGCCATCTGTGGCTGTATTTTCGCCTTCCTGGACCACATATGACACATAAGACACCACTGGTATATCAGATGTAATCCTGAAACCTATGCAATCAGATTTAGTGTGTTGCAAGTAATTTCTGGGCCAAATTTCAGACTTATAGACAAACATTTGGTACTGGTTTGGGCTGATTTACATCTATTTTTGTCTATTTTTACAACAATAAATGGGTGAAATATTTTCTGTTCAGAGATGTAATGTTCCAAATGCGCCTAAAATATCCACATTAATTATTAGAACATGCATAAAATTACATTTGGGCTTCATATTGGCAATATTATGATATTTTTGACATTAACCATCTGAGGAGGTCATGGGCCCCCCACACCCCGAAAATTGAAATTCTAAAAGTGACCCTCGAGTGGGCCAGCCCAATACAAATTCATTCTCTGATATAAACTGGGTTTCCTGTGAAAGTTTCAGCCTGATTGACCAACTTTAAGGGGTGTTTTGGGCTGATCTGGCATTTTACCTATCCCTCGCCAACTGCACTCCCTGAACCTGCACTTTGGGCTGGATATGAATTTCTCAAAGAACAAACTATTAAAATTCATTTCAGTGGCGACTCCTGTAGGAAACAATATGGTTTTCAGCCTTGAATCTACCTTAATTTGAAATATATCAGCATTTCCTGATACAGCCATCTGTGGCTGTATTTTCGCCTTCCTGGACCACATATGACACATAAGACACCACTGGTATATCAGATGTAATCCTGAAACCTATGCAATCAGATTTAGTGTGTTGCAAGTAATTTCTGGGCCAAATTTCAGACTTATAGACAAACATTTGGTACTGGTTTGGGCTGATTTACATCTATTTTTGTCTATTTTTACAACAATAAATGGGTGAAATATTTTCTGTTCAGAGATGTAATGTTCCAAATGCGCCTAAAATATCCACATTAATTATTAGAACATGCATAAAATTACATTTGGGCTTCATATTGGCAATATTATGATATTTTTGACATTAACCATCTGAGGAGGTCATGGGCCCCCCACACCCCGAAAATTGAAATTCTAAAAGTGACCCTCGAGTGGGCCAGCCCAATACAAATTCATTCTCTGATATAAACTGGGTTTCCTGTGAAAATTTCAGCCTGATTGACCAACTTTAAGGGGTGTTTTGGGCTGATCTGGCATTTTACCTATCCCTCGCCAACTTCACTCCCTGAACCTGCACTTTGGGCTAGATATGCATTTCTCAAAGAACAAACTATTAAAACTCATTTCAGTGGCGACTCCTGTAGGAAACAATATGGTTTTCAGCCTTGAATCTACCTTAATTTGGAATATATCAGCATTTCCTGATACAGCCAACTGTGGCTGTATTTTCGCCTTCCTGGACCACATATGACACATAAGACACCACTGGTATATCAGATGTAATCCTGAAACCTATGCAATCAGATTTAGTGTGTTGCAAGTAATTTCTGGGCCAAATTTCAGACTTATAGACAAACATTTGGTACTGGTTTGGGCTGATTTACATCTATTTTTGTCTATTTTTACAACAATAAATGGGTGAAATATTTTCTGTTCAGAGATGTAATGTTCCAAATGCGCCTAAAATATCCACATTAATTATTAGAACATGCATAAAATTACATTTGGGCTTCATATTGGCAATATTATGATATTTTTGACATTAACCATCTGAGGAGGTCATGGGCCCCCCCACACCCCGAAAATTGAACTTCTAAAAGTGACCCTCGAGTGGGCCAGCCCAATACAGATTCATTCTCTGATATAAACTGGGTTTCCTGTGAAAATTTCAGCCTGATTGACCAACTTTAAGGGGTGTTTTGGGCTGATCTGGCATTTTACCTATCCCTCGCCAACTTCACTCCCTGAACCTGCACTTTGGGCTAGATATGCATTTCTCAAAGAACAAACTATCAAAATTCATTTCAGTGGCGACTCCTATAGGAAACAATATGGTTTTCAGCCTTGAATCTACCTTAATTTGGAATATATCAGCATTTCCTGATACAGCCAACTGTGGCTGTATTTTCGCCTTCCTGGACCACATATGACACATAAGACACCACTGGTATATCAGATGTAATCCTGAAACCTATGCAATCAGATTTCGTGTGTTGCAAGTAATTTCTGGGCCAAATTTCAGACTTATAGACAAACATTTGGTACTGGTTTGGGCTGATTTACATCTATTTTTGTCTATTTTTACAACAATAAATGGGTGAAATATTTTCTGTTCAGAGATGTAATGTTCCAAATGCGCCTAAAATATCCACATTAATTATTAGAACATGCATAAAATTACATTTGGGCTTCATATTGGCAATATTATGATATTTTTGACATTAACCATCTGAGGAGGTCATGGGCCCCCCCACACCCCGAAAATTGAAATTCTAAAAGTGACCCTCGAGTGGGCCAGCCCAATACAGATTCATTCTCTGATATAAACTGGGTTTCCTGTGAAAATTTCAGCCTGATTGACCAACTTTAAGGGGTGTTTTGGGCTGATCTGGCATTTTACCTATCCCTCGCCAACTTCACTCCCTGAACCTGCACTTTGGGCTAGATATGCATTTCTCAAAGAACAAACTATTAAAATTCATTTCAGTGGCGACTCCTATAGGAAACAATATGGTTTTCAGCCTTGAATCTACCTTAATTTGGAATATATCAGCATTTCCTGATACAGCCAACTGTGGCTGTATTTTCGCCTTCCTGGACCACATATGACATATAAGACACCACTGGTATATCAGATGTAATCCTGAAACCTATGCAATCAGATTTAGTGTGTTGCAAGTAATTTCTGGGCTAAATTTCAGACTTATAGACAAACATTTGGTACTGGTTTGGGCTGATTTACATCTATTTTTGTCTATTTTTACAACAATAAATGGGTGAAATATTTTCTGTTCAGAGATGTAATGTTCCAAATGCGCCTAAAATATCCACATTAATTATTAGAACATGCATAAAATTACATTTGGGCTTCATATTGGCAATATTATGATATTTTTGACCCCCCACACCCCGAAAATTGAAATTCTAAAAGTGACCCTCGAGTGGGCCAGCCCAATACAGATTCATTCTCTGATATAAACTGGGTTTCCTGTGAAAATTTCAGCCTGATTGACCAACTTTAAGGGGTGTTTTGGGCTGATCTGGCATTTTACCTATCCCTCGCCAACTTCACTCCCTGAACCTGCACTTTGGGCTAGATATGCATTTCTCAAAGAACAAACTATTAAAATTCATTTCAGTGGCGACTCTTGTAGTAAATAATATGGTTTTCAGCCTTGAATCTACCTTAATTTGGAATATATGAGCATTTCATGATACAGCAGTCTGTGGCTGTATTTTCGCCTTCCTGGACCACATATGACACATAAGACACCACTGGTATATCAGATGTATTCCTAAAACCTATGCAATCAGATTTAGTGTGTGGCAAGTAATTTCTGGGCCAAATTTCAGACTTATAGACAAACATTTGGTACTGGTTTGGGCTGATTTACATCTATTTTTGCCTATTTTTACAACAATAAATGGGTGAAATATTTTCTGTTCAGAGATGTAATGTTCCAAATGCGCCTAAAATATCCACATTAATTATTAGAACATGCATAAAATTACATTTGGGCTTCATATTGGCAATATTATGATATTTTTGACATTAACCATCTGAGGAGGTCATGGGCCCCCCACACCCCGAAAATTGAAATTCTAAAAGTGACCCTCGAGTGGGCCAGCCCAATACAAATTCATTCTCTGATATAAACTGGGTTTCCTGTGAAAATTTCAGCCTGATTGACCAACTTTAAGGGGTGTTTTGGGCTGATCTGGCATTTTACCTATCCCTCGCCAACTGCACTCCCTGAACCTGCACTTTGGGCTGGATATGAATTTCTCAAAGAACAAACTATTAAAATTCATTTCAGTGGCGACTCCTGTAGGAAACAATATGGTTTTCAGCCTTGAATCTACCTTAATTTGAAATATATCAGCATTTCCTGATACAGCCATCTGTGGCTGTATTTTCGCCTTCCTGGACCACATATGACACATAAGACACCACTGGTATATCAGATGTAATCCTGAAACCTATGCAATCAGATTTAGTGTGTTGCAAGTAATTTCTGGGCCAAATTTCAGACTTATAGACAAACATTTGGTACTGGTTTGGGCTGATTTACATCTATTTTTGTCTATTTTTACAACAATAAATGGGTGAAATATTTTCTGTTCAGAGATGTAATGTTCCAAATGCGCCTAAAATATCCACATTAATTATTAGAACATGCATAAAATTACATTTGGGCTTCATATTGGCAATATTATGATATTTTTGACATTAACCATCTGAGGAGGTCATGGGCCCCCCACACCCCGAAAATTGAAATTCTAAAAGTGACCCTCGAGTGGGCCAGCCCAATACAAATTCATTCTCTGATATAAACTGGGTTTCCTGTGAAAATTTCAGCCTGATTGACCAACTTTAAGGGGTGTTTTGGGCTGATCTGGCATTTTACCTATCCCTCGCCAACTTCACTCCCTGAACCTGCACTTTGGGCTAGATATGCATTTCTCAAAGAACAAACTATTAAAACTCATTTCAGTGGCGACTCCTGTAGGAAACAATATGGTTTTCAGCCTTGAATCTACCTTAATTTGGAATATATCAGCATTTCCTGATACAGCCAACTGTGGCTGTATTTTCGCCTTCCTGGACCACATATGACACATAAGACACCACTGGTATATCAGATGTAATCCTGAAACCTATGCAATCAGATTTAGTGTGTTGCAAGTAATTTCTGGGCCAAATTTCAGACTTATAGACAAACATTTGGTACTGGTTTGGGCTGATTTACATCTATTTTTGTCTATTTTTACAACAATAAATGGGTGAAATATTTTCTGTTCAGAGATGTAATGTTCCAAATGCACCTAAAATATCCACATTAATTATTAGAACATGCATAAAATTACATTTGGGCTTCATATTGGCAATATTATGATATTTTTGACATTAACCATCTGAGGAGGTCATGGGCCCCCCCACACCCCGAAAATTGAACTTCTAAAAGTGACCCTCAAGTGGGCCAGCCCAATACAGATTCATTCTCTGATATAAACTGGGTTTCCTGTGAAAATTTCAGCCTGATTGACCAACTTTAAGGGGTGTTTTGGGCTGATCTGGCATTTTACCTATCCCTCGCCAACTTCACTCCCTGAACCTGCACTTTGGGCTAGATATGCATTTCTCAAAGAACAAACTATTAAAATTCATTTCAGTGGCGACTCCTATAGGAAACAATATGGTTTTCAGCCTTGAATCTACCTTAATTTGGAATATATCAGCATTTCCTGATACAGCCAACTGTGGCTGTATTTTCGCCTTCCTGGACCACATATGACATATAAGACACCACTGGTATATCAGATGTAATCCTGAAACCTATGCAATCAGATTTAGTGTGTTGCAAGTAATTTCTGGGCCAAATTTCAGACTTATAGACAAACATTTGGTACTGGTTTGGGCTGATTTACATCTATTTTTGTCTATTTTTACAACAATAAATGGGTGAAATATTTTCTGTTCAGAGATGTAATGTTCCAAATGCGCCTAAAATATCCACATTAATTATTAGAACATGCATAAAATTACATTTGGGCTTCATATTGGCAATATTATGATATTTTTGACCCCCCACACCCCGAAAATTGAAATTCTAAAAGTGACCCTCGAGTGGGCCAGCCCAATACAGATTCATTCTCTGATATAAACTGGGTTTCCTGTGAAAATTTCAGCCTGATTGACCAACTTTAAGGGGTGTTTTGGGCTGATCTGGCATTTTACCTATCCCTCGCCAACTTCACTCCCTGAACCTGCACTTTGGGCTAGATATGCATTTCTCAAAGAACAAACTATTAAAATTCATTTCAGTGGCGACTCTTGTAGTAAATAATGTGGTTTTCAGCCTTGAATCTACCTTAATTTGGAATATATGAGCATTTCATGATACAGCAGTCTGTGGCTGTATTTTCGCCTTCCTGGACCACATATGACACATAAGACACCACTGGTATATCAGATGTAATCCTAAAACCTATGCAATCAGATTTAGTGTGTGGCAAGTAATTTCTGGGCCAAATTTCAGACTTATAGACAAACATTTGGTACTGGTTTGGGCTGATTTACATCTATTTTTGCCTATTTTTACAACAATAAATGGGTGAAATATTTTCTGTTCAGAGATGTAATGTTCCAAATGCGCCTAAAATATCCACATTAATTATTAGAACATGCATAAAATTACATTTGGGCTTCATATTGGCAATATTATGATATTTTTGACATTAACCATCTGAGGAGGTCATGGGCCCCCCACACCCCGAAAATTGAAATTCTAAAAGTGACCCTCGAGTGGGCCAGCCCAATACAAATTCATTCTCTGATATAAACTGGGTTTCCTGTGAAAATTTCAGCCTGATTGACCAACTTTAAGGGGTGTTTTGGGCTGATCTGGCATTTTACCTATCCCTCGCCAACTTCACTCCCTGAACCTGCACTTTGGGCTAGATATGCATTTCTCAAAGAACAAACTATTAAAATTCATTTCAGTGGCGACTCCTGTAGGAAACAATATGGTTTTCAGCCTTGAATCTACCTTAATTTGGAATATATCAGCATTTCCTGATACAGCCAACTGTGGCTGTATTTTCGCCTTCCTGGACCACATATGACACATAAGACACCACTGGTATATCAGATGTAATCCTGAAACCTATGCAATCAGATTTAGTGTGTTGCAAGTAATTTCTGGGCCAAATTTCAGACTTATAGACAAACATTTGGTACTGGTTTGGGCTGATTTACATCTATTTTTGTCTATTTTTACAACAATAAATGGGTGAAATATTTTCTGTTCAGAGATGTAATGTTCCAAATGCGCCTAAAATATCCACATTAATTATTAGAACATGCATAAAAATACATTTGGGCTTCATATTGGCAATATTATGATATTTTTGACATTACCCATCTGAGGAGGTCATGGGCCCCCCCACACCCCGAAAATTGAAATTCTAAAAGTGACCCTCGAGTGGGCCAGCCCAATACAAATTCATTCTCTGATATAAACTGGGTTTCCTGTGAAAATTTCAGCCTGATTGACCAACTTTAAGGGGTGTTTTGGGCTGATCTGGCATTTTACCTATCCCTCGCCAACTTCACTCCCTGAACCTGCACTTTGGGCTAGATATGCATTTCTCAAAGAACAAACTATTAAAACTCATTTCAGTGGCGACTCCTGTAGGAAACAATATGGTTTTCAGCCTTGAATCTACCTTAATTTGGAATATATCAGCATTTCCTGATACAGCCAACTGTGGCTGTATTTTCGCCTTCCTGGACCACATATGACACATAAGACACCACTGGTATATCAGATGTAATCCTGAAACCTATGCAATCAGATTTAGTGTGTTGCAAGTAATTTCTGGGCCAAATTTCAGACTTATAGACAAACATTTGGTACTGGTTTGGGCTGATTTACATCTATTTTTGTCTATTTTTACAACAATAAATGGGTGAAATATTTTCTGTTCAGAGATGTAATGTTCCAAATGCGCCTAAAATATCCACATTAATTATTAGAACATGCATAAAATTACATTTGGGCTTCATATTGGCAATATTATGATATTTTTGACATTAACCATCTGAGGAGGTCATGGGCCCCCCCACACCCCGAAAATTGAACTTCTAAAAGTGACCCTCGAGTGGGCCAGCCCAATACAGATTCATTCTCTGATATAAACTGGGTTTCCTGTGAAAATTTCAGCCTGATTGACCAACTTTAAGGGGTGTTTTGGGCTGATCTGGCATTTTACCTATCCCTCGCCAACTTCACTCCCTGAACCTGCACTTTGGGCTAGATATGCATTTCTCAAAGAACAAACTATCAAAATTCATTTCAGTGGCGACTCCTATAGGAAACAATATGGTTTTCAGCCTTGAATCTACCTTAATTTGGAATATATCAGCATTTCCTGATACAGCCAACTGTGGCTGTATTTTCGCCTTCCTGGACCACATATGACACATAAGACACCACTGGTATATCAGATGTAATCCTGAAACCTATGCAATCAGATTTCGTGTGTTGCAAGTAATTTCTGGGCCAAATTTCAGACTTATAGACAAACATTTGGTACTGGTTTGGGCTGATTTACATCTATTTTTGTCTATTTTTACAACAATAAATGGGTGAAATATTTTCTGTTCAGAGATGTAATGTTCCAAATGCGCCTAAAATATCCACATTAATTATTAGAACATGCATAAAATTACATTTGGGCTTCATATTGGCAATATTATGATATTTTTGACATTAACCATCTGAGGAGGTCATGGGCCCCCCCACACCCCGAAAATTGAAATTCTAAAAGTGACCCTCGAGTGGGCCAGCCCAATACAGATTCATTCTCTGATATAAACTGGGTTTCCTGTGAAAATTTCAGCCTGATTGACCAACTTTAAGGGGTGTTTTGGGCTGATCTGCCATTTTACCTATCCCTCGCCAACTTCACTCCCTGAACCTGCACTTTGGGCTAGATATGCATTTCTCAAAGAACAAACTATTAAAATTCATTTCAGTGGCGACTCCTATAGGAAACAATATGGTTTTCAGCCTTGAATCTACCTTAATTTGGAATATATCAGCATTTCCTGATACAGCCAACTGTGGCTGTATTTTCGCCTTCCTGGACCACATATGACATATAAGACACCACTGGTATATCAGATGTAATCCTGAAACCTATGCAATCAGATTTAGTGTGTTGCAAGTAATTTCTGGGCCAAATTTCAGACTTATAGACAAACATTTGGTACTGGTTTGGGCTGATTTACATCTATTTTTGTCTATTTTTACAACAATAAATGGGTGAAATATTTTCTGTTCTGAGATGTAATGTTCCAAATGCGCCTAAAATATCCACATTAATTATTAGAACATGCATAAAATTACATTTGGGCTTCATATTGGCAATATTATGATATTTTTGACCCCCCACACCCCGAAAATTGAAATTCTAAAAGTGACCCTCGAGTGGGCCAGCCCAATACAGATTCATTCTCTGATATAAACTGGGTTTCCTGTGAAAATTTCAGCCTGATTGACCAACTTTAAGGGGTGTTTTGGGCTGATCTGGCATTTTACCTATCCCTCGCCAACTTCACTCCCTGAACCTGCACTTTGGGCTAGATATGCATTTCTCAAAGAACAAACTATTAAAATTCATTTC
The DNA here is from genome assembly GCA_964017235.1 of Sabellastarte sp. h YS-2021. Classification (NCBI taxonomy): domain Eukaryota; kingdom Metazoa; phylum Annelida; class Polychaeta; order Sabellida; family Sabellidae; genus Sabellastarte; species Sabellastarte sp. h YS-2021. Next base: position 70,429,848 of record OZ024938.1, read on the forward strand.
AGTGGCGACTCTTGTAGTAAATAATATGGTTTTCAGCCTTGAATCTACCTTAATTTGGAATATATGAGCATTTCATGATACAGCAGTCTGTGGCTGTATTTTCGCCTTCCTGGACCACATATGACACATAAGACACCACTGGTATATCAGATGTAATCCTAAAACCTATGCAATCAGATTTAGTGTGTGGCAAGTAATTTCTGGGCCAAATTTCAGACTTATAGACAAACATTTGGTACTGGTTTGGGCTGATTTACATCTATTTTTGCCTATTTTTACAACAATAAATGGGTGAAATATTTTCTGTTCAGAGATGTAATGTTCCAAATGCGCCTAAAATATCCACATTAATTATTAGAACATGCATAAAATTACATTTGGGCTTCATATTGGCAATATTATGATATTTTTGACATTAACCATCTGAGGAGGTCATGGGCCCCCCCACACCCCGAAAATTGAAATTCTAAAAGTGACCCTCGAGTGGGCCAGCCCAATACAAATTCATTCTCTGATATAAACTGGGTTTCCTGTGAAAATTTCAGCCTGATTGACCAACTTTAAGGGGTGTTTTGGGCTGATCTGGCATTTTACCTATCCCTCGCCAACTGCACTCCCTGAACCTGCACTTTGGGCTGGATATGAATTTCTCAAAGAACAAACTATTAAAATTCATTTCAGTGGCGACTCCTGTAGGAAACAATATGGTTTTCAGCCTTGAATCTACCTTAATTTGAAATATATCAGCATTTCCTGATACAGCCATCTGTGGCTGTATTTTCGCCTTCCTGGACCACATATGACACATAAGACACCACTGGTATATCAGATGTAATCCTGAAACCTATGCAATCAGATTTAGTGTGTTGCAAGTAATTTCTGGGCCAAATTTCAGACTTATAGACAAACATTTGGTACTGGTTTGGGCTGATTTACATCTATTTTTGTCTATTTTTACAACAATAAATGGGTGAAATATTTTCTGTTCAGAGATGTAATGTTCCAAATGCGCCTAAAATATCCACATTAATTATTAGAACATGCATAAAATTACATTTGGGCTTCATATTGGCAATATTATGATATTTTTGACATTAACCATCTGAGGAGGTCATGGGCCCCCCACACCCCGAAAATTGAAATTCTAAAAGTGACCCTCGAGTGGGCCAGCCCAATACAAATTCATTCTCTGATATAAACTGGGTTTCCTGTGAAAATTTCAGCCTGATTGACCAACTTTAAGGGGTGTTTTGGGCTGATCTGGCATTTTACCTATCCCTCGCCAACTTCACTCCCTGAACCTGCACTTTGGGCTAGATATGCATTTCTCAAAGAACAAACTATTAAAACTCATTTCAGTGGCGACTCCTGTAGGAAACAATATGGTTTTCAGCCTTGAATCTACCTTAATTTGGAATATATCAGCATTTCCTGATACAGCCAACTGTGGCTGTATTTTCGCCTTCCTGGACCACATATGACACATAAGACACCACTGGTATATCAGATGTAATCCTGAAACCTATGCAATCAGATTTAGTGTGTTGCAAGTAATTTCTGGGCCAAATTTCAGACTTATAGACAAACATTTGGTACTGGTTTGGGCTGATTTACATCTATTTTTGTCTATTTTTACAACAATAAATGGGTGAAATATTTTCTGTTGAGAGATGTAATGTTCCAAATGCGCCTAAAATATCCACATTAATTATTAGAACATGCATAAAATTACATTTGGGCTTCATATTGGCAATATTATGATATTTTTGACATTAACCATCTGAGGAGGTCATGGGCCCCCCACACCCCGAAAATTGAACTTCCAAAAGTGACCCTCGAGTGGGCCAGCCCAATACAGATTCATTCTTTGATATAAACTGGGTTTCCTGTGAAAATTTCAGCCTGATTGACCAACTTTAAGGGGTGTTTTGGGCTGATCTGGCATTTTACCTATCCCTCGCCAACTTCACTCCCTGAACCTGCACTTTGGGCTAGATATGCATTTCTCAAAGAACAAACTATTAAAATTCATTTCAGTGGCGACTCCTGTAGGAAACAATATGGTTTTCAGCCTTGAATCTACCTTAATTTGGAATATATCAGCATTTCCTGATACAGCCAACTGTGGCTGTATTTTCGCCTTCCTGGACCACATATGACACATAAGACACCACTGGTATATCAGATGTAATCCTGAAACCTATGCAATCAGATTTAGTGTGTTGCAAGTAATTTCTGGGCCAAATTTCAGACTTATAGACAAACATTTGGTACTGGTTTGGGCTGATTTACATCTATTTTTGTCTATTTTTACAACAATAAATGGGTGAAATATTTTCTGTTCAGAGATGTAATGTTCCAAATGCGCCTAAAATATCCACATTAATTATTAGAACATGCATAAAATTACATTTGGGCTTCATATTGGCAATATTATGATATTTTTGACATTAACCATCTGAGGAGGTCATGGGCCCCCCCACACCCCGAAAATTGAAATTCTAAAAGTGACCCTCGAGTGGGCCAGCCCAATACAAATTCATTCTCTGATATAAACTGGGTTTCCTGTGAAAATTTCAGCCTGATTGACCAACTTTAAGGGGTGTTTTGGGCTGATCTGGCATTTTACCTATCCCTCGCCAACTTCACTCCCTGAACCTGCACTTTGGGCTAGATATGCATTTCTCAAAGAACAAACTATTAAAATTCATTTCAGTGGCGACTCCTGTAGGAAACAATATGGTTTTCAGCCTTGAATCTACCTTAATTTGGAATATATCAGCATTTCCTGATACAGCCAACTGTGGCTGTATTTTCGCCTTCCTGGACCACATATGACACATAAGACACCACTGGTATATCAGATGTAATCCTGAAACCTATGCAATCAGATTTCGTGTGTTGCAAGTAATTTCTGGGCCAAATTTCAGACTTATAGACAAACATTTGGTACTGGTTTGGGCTGATTTACATCTATTTTTGTCTATTTTTACAACAATAAATGGGTGAAATATTTTCTGTTCAGAGATGTAATGTTCCAAATGCGCCTAAAATATCCACATTAATTATTAGAACATGCATAAAAATACATTTGGGCTTCATATTGGCAATATTATGATATTTTTGACATTACCCATCTGAGGAGGTCATGGGCCCCCCCACACCCCGAAAATTGAAATTCTAAAAGTGACCCTCGAGTGGGCCAGCCCAATACAAATTCATTCTCTGATATAAACTGGGTTTCCTGTGAAAATTTCAGCCTGATTGACCAACTTTAAGGGGTGTTTTGGGCTGATCTGGCATTTTACCTATCCCTCGCCAACTTCACTCCCTGAACCTGCACTTTGGGCTAGATATGCATTTCTCAAAGAACAAACTATTAAAATTCATTTCAGTGGCGACTCCTGTAGGAAACAATATGATTTTCAGCCTTGAATCTACCTTAATTTGGAATATATCAGAATTTCCTGATACAGCCATCTGTGGCTGTATTTTCGCCTTCCTGGACCACATATGACACATAAGACACCACTGGTATATCAGATGTAATCCTGAAACCTATGCAATCAGATTTAGTGTGTTGCAAGTAATTTCTGGGCCAAATTTCAGACTTATAGACAAACATTTGGTACTGGTTTGGGCTGATTTACATCTATTTTTGTCTATTTTTACAACAATAAATGGGTGAAATATTTTCTGTTCAGAGATGTAATGTTCCAAATGCGCCTAAAATATCCACATTAATTATTAGAACATGCATAAAATTACATTTGGGCTTCATATTGGCAATATTATGATATTTTTGACATTAACCATCTGAGGAGGTCATGGGCCCCCCCCACACCCCGAAAATTGAAATTCTAAAAGTGACCCTCGAGTGGGCCAGCCCAATACAAATTCATTCTCTGATATAAACTGGGTTTCCTGTGAAAATTTCAGCCTGATTGACCAACTTTAAGGGGTGTTTTGGGCTGATCTGGCATTTTACCTATCCCTCGCCAACTTCACTCCCTGAACCTGCACTTTGGGCTAGATATGCATTTCTCAAAGAACAAACTATTAAAATTCATTTCAGTGGCGACTCCTGTAGGAAACAATATGGTTTTCAGCCTTGAATCTACCTTAATTTGGAATATATCAGCATTTCCTGATACAGCCAACTGTGGCTGTATTTTCGCCTTCCTGGACCACATATGACACATAAGACACCACTGGTATATCAGATGTAATCCTGAAACCTATGCAATCAGATTTCGTGTGTTGCAAGTAATTTCTGGGCCAAATTTCAGACTTATAGACAAACATTTGGTACTGGTTTGGGCTGATTTACATCTATTTTTGTCTATTTTTACAACAATAAATGGGTGAAATATTTTCTGTTCAGAGATGTAATGTTCCAAATGCGCCTAAAATATCCACATTAATTATTAGAACATGCATAAAATTACATTTGGGCTTCATATTGGCAATATTATGATATTTTTGACATTAACCATCTGAGGAGGTCATGGGCCCCCCCACACCCCGAAAATTGAAATTCTAAAAGTGACCCTCGAGTGGGCCAGCCCAATACAGATTCATTCTCTGATATAAACTGGGTTTCCTGTGAAAATTTCAGCCTGATTGACCAACTTTAAGGGGTGTTTTGGGCTGATCTGGCATTTTACCTATCCCTCGCCAACTTCACTCCCTGAACCTGCACTTTGGGCTAGATATGCATTTCTCAAAGAACAAACTATTAAAATTCATTTCAGTGGCGACTCCTATAGGAAACAATATGGTTTTCAGCCTTGAATCTACCTTAATTTGGAATATATCAGCATTTCCTGATACAGCCAACTGTGGCTGTATTTTCGCCTTCCTGGACCACATATGACATATAAGACACCACTGGTATATCAGATGTAATCCTGAAACCTATGCAATCAGATTTAGTGTGTTGCAAGTAATTTCTGGGCCAAATTTCAGACTTATAGACAAACATTTGGTACTGGTTTGGGCTGATTTACATCTATTTTTGTCTATTTTTACAACAATAAATGGGTGAAATATTTTCTGTTCAGAGATGTAATGTTCCAAATGCGCCTAAAATATCCACATTAATTATTAGAACATGCATAAAATTACATTTGGGCTTCATATTGGCAATATTATGATATTTTTGACATTAACCATCTGAGGAGGTCATGGCCCCCCCCCACACCCCGAAAATTGAAATTCTAAAAGTGACCCTCGAGTGGGCCAGCCCAATACAAATTCATTCTCTGATATAAACTGGGTTTCCTGTGAAAATTTCAGCCTGATTGACCAACTTTAAGGGGTGTTTTGGGCTGATCTGGCATTTTACCTATCCCTCGCCAACTTCACTCCCTGAACCTGCACTTTGGGCTAGATATGCATTTCTCAAAGAACAAACTATTAAAATTCATTTCAGTGGCGACTCCTGTAGGAAACAATATGGTTTTCAGCCTTGAATCTACCTTAATTTGGAATATATCAGCATTTCCTGATACAGCCAACTGTGGCTGTATTTTCGCCTTCCTGGACCACATATCACACATAAGACACCACTGGTATATCAGATGTAATCCTGAAACCTATGCAATCAGATTTAGTGTGTTGCAAGTAATTTCTGGGCCAAATTTCAGACTTATAGACAAACATTTGGTACTGGTTTGGGCTGATTTACATCTATTTTTGTCTATTTTTACAACAATAAATGGGTGAAATATTTTCTGTTGAGAGATGTAATGTTCCAAATGCGCCTAAAATATCCACATTAATTATTAGAACATGCATAAAATTACATTTGGGCTTCATATTGGCAATATTATGATATTTTTGACATTAACCATCTGAGGAGGTCATGGGCCCCCCACACCCCGAAAATTGAACTTCCAAAAGTGACCCTCGAGTGGGCCAGCCCAATACAGATTCATTCTTTGATATAAACTGGGTTTCCTGTGAAAATTTCAGCCTGATTGACCAACTTTAAGGGGTGTTTTGGGCGGATCTGGCATTTTACCTATCCCTCGCCAACTTCACTCCCTGAACCTGCACTTTGGGCTAGATATGCATTTCTCAAAGAACAAACTATTAAAATTCATTTCAGTGGCGACTCCTGTAGGAAACAATATGGTTTTCAGCCTTGAATCTACCTTAATTTGGAATATATCAGCATTTCCTGATACAGCCAACTGTGGCTGTATTTTCGCCTTCCTGGACCACATATGACACACAGTCCCCAACGACCCCAGAGGTCCCACTTAAACACAAGGGTGCGGAAATTATTTTATTATATATATACACAATTATTATGTATTGTACAGGTATGTAAAGTTAATAATACATGCTATAATTCTACTTGTATTTACAGTCCAGTTTTTTGTATACATAACATTACATAGGAATATACTGAAGGTCATCTAACCCCAGAAGGTCAAGTACACTGTCCCGCTAGAAGGCCCCCCCGGGACCCATCTAAAGGTAAGTTGCCATGGTTACCCAATGACAGGGGACCATAATCCCGGTCCCATAGGGAATACCTTAGCCCCCCATACGGGTCAAGGTGTGTAAATGTCTGACTTAGGGGACCCAATGGAGGGTCTGACCTTGGATGAGGTGAGGTGACCTTTCAGTTCACAATAATAGTTGTTATTTTCCGTGTTTTTTGATGTCATGTACATATATAACATAATAAGAGCCTGCCTGCTATAATATAAAAGACTAAAACACTAAATAATACGTATAATGTAAAATCAGATTAAAAAGAGGATGCTAATACAAAAAGAAGGGCGTGGAGGGTGGGCCAGTTAAGAAAATCTACACTTGTGAACTGGTCCACATATACATTTAAACTGATGTTTCAGTTAAGTCAGCAAGCTTCTGACCCAGGGTTGACCAATCCCCTGCAAGTGGGTCACATTTCCATAGAGACTTGGCGGGATGCACAGGGACTGACCATTTAGTATTATATGCACCCAGGGGGGCCACTGGGGGCGCAGGACTGACCAACGTAAGGCCCATACCTCACTCAGGACAGTCCCCAACGACCCCAGAGGTCCCACTTAAACACAAGGGTGCGGAAATTATTTTATTATATATATACACAATTATTATGTATTGTACAGGTATGTAAAGTTAATAATACATGCTATAATTCTACTTGTATTTACAGTCCAGTTTTTTGTATACATAACATTACATAGGAATATACTGAAGGTCATCTAACCCCAGAAGGTCAAGTACACTGTCCCGCTAGAAGGCCCCCCCGGGACCCATCTAAAGGTAAGTTGCCATGGTTACCCAATGACAGGGGACCATAATCCCGGTCCCATAGGGAATACCTTAGCCCCCCATACGGGTCAAGGTGTGTAAATGTCTGACTTAGGGGACCCAATGGAGGGTCTGACCTTGGATGAGGTGAGGTGACCTTTCAGTTCACAATAATAGTTGTTATTTTCCGTGTTTTTGATGTCATGTACATATATAACATAATAAGAGCCTGCCAATGCCCAACCAGTAGGGGTATTCAAGCATTATGTAGGATTTGTGCAAATGTATCAGCAATATCCTCACCCATTTTTGGGTCCTGTTTTATGTACCTCCACACACATTCCGAGGCCCAGGCACCATGTCTCTGAATTTTCTGAATGGGAACCTGAGAATTGAAGGCCAAAGTGGCACCTGAGCGTCGGAATGTGTGGAAGGTAAAGTAGTGTTTATGATATCCCATTTTTACATTTAAGGTTGACAAGGTCTTCCTGATTCTAGTGTCTGTGAGAATGGACCAACCTTTGGTTGTTTGGATTTGGAATAGGGGCTGGTCATGCTCTGGATGGTATGATTTGAAAATACGTTTCAAGGCTCTAAAAGGGCATATGTTTGAGCCTCTGATACGTGGAAGTGACAACACATGTATTTTATCTCTATTCTGGTTGGTCTTACTCCACTTTATAATAACCTTAACATGAGTTTTTGTAAAAACTATATCTCCTGCAGCTAAATGTCTAGAGGCGTCAAAGGATGTAAGTGAATGTGGGGCAATGTTGGATAGTCTTAAGAATCCAAAAAACCCCACTAGGAAGACAGCTTTGTAAACAAAACCCATGACTAATCCATCACACAATGAGACTAGATGCTTTAATACTTTTACAGACATGATGTTTCTCCTAGGTACAGCTAGGGGCCTGTTTATTCTGACCGACTTTAAGAAATACTTAATTTTTGGGTCAGTGGCACATGACTTGTCTAGGTTATATATGATAAAATTTGCCTTTATGGCAGCCACATAGTTGGCCAGCATGTGTACTGATGTATTCTGTTGCGCCAAATATTCTAAGAAAGAGATCACATTTTTCCCATTGACTTTCTTTAGTGAGAGGTTAACAAATACGCAAAAGGCAACAAAAGTTCTAAATAGCATCTTGTAGCATCTTTGAGTTTTTGGTCTGAAGGCTGACTGGATTCTTGTGGCAGCCCTTTGTGATAGGTTAGACATCAGCCTGTGACCTGAAACAAAGTATACTATATGTAATATCAGCATTATATTTCATTATCTATATTTAACATGTCTGTATGTGCAGTCAGCCATATGGGATTTCTAACATACTGAAGCAAGACCCCCCAGTCTTTGATGCTATTTGTCCATCTGGACAGGCGGTCGGCGACAACATTCTTTTTACCCAATACGTGAATATATGAAAGGTCAACATCATGTTTTGCTGCTTGAAGCCAGATATTCCTAGCGCATGCGCACAAGAAGGGGTCGCGAGCTCTGCCCGACCTCAAGACATTAACCACTGCATTGTTATCGCATTTTATGAGAACGCGTTTTCGGGACCATGCATTGCCAAATAATTTTACAGCCAGTAAAATATTTATCATTTCCAGGTGGACGATTGTCAGTTGCTGGAAACCTTTTGGTATTGACAAGTGATATACCCACTGGTCGCACCTGCCCCCCAGTCCTGTTAAGCATGCATCTAGTTCAATGGTGTGAGCTATTGGTTTATGGTCATACAGAGAGATGCCATTATAAACGGCCATAAACTTTGTGAACCATCTCAAATCCCTATGAAAATCGCCTGTTAGGGTAATTGTTTCACTGTCATATTCGTTCCTAAGCAATTGCAACATTCGATTGACAAAAAACCTTGAAGGTTTCACACATTTATGTATGTAAAGCAAGTGTCCCAGGAGAGATTGGAGTTGCTTACGTGTACATGTGGTTTTTGCTTGCCACAAGAGAATGGATTCATTTATGTGGGCAATTTTTTCAGGTGGAATAGATACAGTCCCTTCTTTTGTGTCTATGACCACACCCAGACAAGTGGCTTTTGTGCTTGGTGGAACCAATTTTTTCTGGCTTATAGTAAGGCCCAGGTCTTGGACAATTTCATATAATTGGTCAAACGCCAGTTTTGCTTCAGATGGTGTGCCAAAACCCACAAAATCATCCACATAGTTTATAATAGGGAAACCTCTGGTTTTGAGTATGTACCTTATAGAGTCACTCAACCTCTGGAAAATTTGAGTTCCATGTCTTGTCCCAAATGGGAGACAGGTGTCAATATAAGACTCTTCCCAGAACAGGCCCAATAAATCATAATCAAGGGGATCAATTTTTACATGTCTAAAAGCTCTATTTATATCTATTTTGAAGAGATGAGCACCCCTGCCAATCTTTTTCAGAGCATCAGTGATGTGATCTACCGTGGGAAAAGTCAAGGAGAAATCAGTGCCCAGGTAGGAGTCTTTATGTATACCTGCATTTACTGAGTTTTCTGGGGGCCATGATAAGTCAATAATAACACGCCTGCTTTCAGATCCTGGCTTATCCCTAGTCATGAATGGGGAGTAATGACAGTTCTGTATTGGATTTTGCTTGAAAGGGCCCAGTATTGCTTTGTATTGCTTTTCTTCTGTCAAGTAGGTTTGTATATCAGCAGGGTATCTAACAGCTGAAGCATGATTTGTTTTAGCTGCTTTAAGGACACATTGACGATTAAAGTCTAAGGGGAAGCCAAAGGTCACTAACTGAAGAAGCTGCTGATCCCAATATTCACTGAGATATTCATGCCACTTTTGTACATTCAATTGAGATTGAATTGGAATTCTAGCCCCTAAGAAATTAGGGACCTGAGTTTGGCTAATCAGGAAATGTTGGGTTATTGGACAGTCACTTACATCTGAGCTAACAGTGGTTTGTTGTGGCATAATAAAATCAGCTAATGGCACAAATCCAAAATCAAAATCAGTCTGTGCTTTCCATTTTTTAAAAGCACTACATTCCTCTGTATCACAAGCTTTGGTGATTTTTTGCAAACCCCTGAACACCAATGTGTTGATATATTTGTCTGAACTCGCATTATTTATGTCATACAATCGCGTGTAGCTGAGAGCTCGCATTGTACTTGGTGCTTCAGTTTCACCAACACCCTGTGAGTTACAATTTGAAGTTGCGTTTTCAGCAGTGGGAGACAAGCCCTTGTTAGTGTGTGCTTTGAACACTCTCGCAGATTTGTTGTCATTTACACGACTGTGTGAGTTATTATCACCAACGGGGTTCGAATGTCTTTTGTCAACATCTACACACAATTGTCCGTTAGCCGAAACGCAATTTACACGTCTGTGTGCTTCCCTGCGCGTTACAAGGTGTGAATTGTTTTCAGTGACAACAAACGGACGTGTCAGTTCGTGACCATCTTGTTTTACACGTCTATTGTCTCTGGCCAGGGTCGGACTCGCTGGTAATGTCGTCATGTTCACACCTTTTGTAGGGGCCAAGTTGCATTTTTTACTTGAGTTTGACAAATGTGAAAGACTTTGTGGGTTTGAATGATTAGTACTTCTGACAACTCTAGTACCATGCAAATATTCATCAACACCCTTTGCATTCATTTTCTCAGGAACATGTACTTGTTTCCTGTTTTTGTGCATATAATACAGTTTGTTAGGTTTTGCAAGCAAACCTTCAATGTTTTTACGCATTACTTTTGAGTTATACACAAATCTTGTTTTAACTTCAACAGTATTGTCAATACTTGTCTTGTTTGTATGACTTTCAATATTTACATTCTTACCAATTTCATTAGTTTTATCTGAATACACACAATTTTCATCACAACTATTTACATTGCTGCCCCCGTTGTTTTTTACTGCAGGGCAGCCCCCAACTCGTTTTTTGGTTGTTTCTTAGCAAAAGTACAATCTTTTTCCCCATGGGGAAGCTGTTTCCCATTCCTCAAACAGTAGGCACATATGTGACGATACAATTTTCCCCCATTTTCGTGATCTTTGTTATGAAAACATACACCTGTTTGGAAAGATTTGCAATACCAAGGCTTTCTGTTTTCACCTCGAACCCAATTTTGTGATTTTGAAAAAGAATGTTTTTGAGCATGAGCTCTCCTCAATCTGTCCAATCTATCTGAATCTTCCCATGTTAATCTACCCCTTTCCATTTCACACAAAATCACTGCATTGGCAGCCTTTGCATTCGACCACGAGAAATCGGTTGCATCCTCCATGAGGTCTGCAAAATACATCAACATTTTTTCCCGAATTTTCTCGGATTTTTCTTCTAATACATTTTTGATGAAACCCTGGGCGAATTGTGTTAATGATAGTTGGTCATATGTGACCCTGGTTCGATTCTGGCCCCCTAGAATAACATCATGTGGCCACGCCACCCTTTTTTCCACTAATACTTCAACGGACCCCCCCCTTTTTGATTTTAATTTTTCACTTTTACCTTTTGCCTCGAAATTTTTTTCCAAATCAGCCAATCTGTCATCCACCTTCTTTTGGATGCGTTTGTTTGATCTTAAATATGACAATTCAGGTACATCAGAATCCTCTGACGAGGATTCACTGGACGAATAACAAAACTTTTTATGTTTACAATGTTTTTGCACATGTTTACTTTTGGAAAAAGAACTTAACTTTTGAATGTCCTTCTTGGGGTCCTGCGTTGCTGTCACTGTATCTGCCACCTTGTTTTCCACAACTTCCAGTCTGGAATTAACCCGCTGTAATTCTTTCAGGATCTGTTCTTGGATATTCTTTGTTGTAGATGTCCCAGCAGTCGGTTGTTTACCTTTTCTGTAATCTGTGTCACTTGATTCTGACGTGGTATCAACACTACTGTCCACTTCTTTGTCACTTGACGTGTCAGAATCACTCAACAAAGTGTCACTTTTACCAATTGATGTCTTGGCAGCATGCATGAGGGACGAACCCTTTTTATTTTTTGATCTCAGTTTGACAGTTTCATCATTGGCACTGCTTTCTTCTGGGTTTTTGAACACACACTTTTTCCCTGTAGGCGGGAAATGTTTTTGTCCACATTTCGAGCATAAATATTTTGTTTTCCCCATATCTGGAGAATTTTTTAGTCACAGTATCTGGCAAATACAAGAACAAAGGCTTTGAGCCCTCTGCTGTTTGACAATCTCGGTCTCAATTCGGGCTACTGGCAGGAAAAAGAAACATAGGTTAGACCGTCCCTTTCTGCAGGGCTGCAAGCAGCCCAATCAAGCCTGAGGTTGTCAAACAGATCCACAGAACGCCTCCAGCATCCTATGATCATCAGCTGTTCAGTCTGTTATGTGTATTTGAATCCTTATAAAAACAGTACATTAGCAATAAGTTTGTATAATTTGTATAAACGTATAATCTAAAAAATTGTCCTTCATAAAATCACTAAAACACAAAGTTCAAATAAAAATCCATGACCAGTTAAGAAAATCTACACTTGTGAACTGGTCCACATATACATTTAAACTGATGTTTCAGTTAAGTCAGCAAGCTTCTGACCCAGGGTTGACCAATCCCCTGCAAGTGGGTCACATTTCCATAGAGACTTGGCGGGATGCACAGGGACTGACCATTTAGTATTATATGCACCCAGGGGGGCCACTGGGGGCGCAGGACTGACCAACGTAAGGCCCATACCTCACTCAGGATAAGACACCACTGGTATATCAGATGTAATCCTGAAACCTATGCAATCAGATTTAGTGTGTTGCAAGTAATTTCTGGGCCAAATTTCAGACTTATAGACAAACATTTGGTACTGGTTTGGGCTGATTTACATCTATTTTTGTCTATTTTTACAACAATAAATGGGTGAAATATTTTCTGTTCAGAGATGTAATGTTCCAAATGCGCCTAAAATATCCACATTAATTATTAGAACATGCATAAAATTACATTTGGGCTTCATATTGGCAATATTATGATATTTTTGACATTAACCATCTGAGGAGGTCATGCCCCCCCCCCCCCCCACACACCCCGAAAATTGAAATTCTAAAAGTGACCCTCGAGTGGGCCAGCCCAATACAAATTCATTCTCTGATATAAACTGGGTTTCCTGTGAAAATTTCAGCCTGATTGACCAACTTTAAGGGGTGTTTTGGGCTGATCTGGCATTTTACCTATCCCTCGCCAACTTCACTCCCTGAACCTGCACTTTGGGCTAGATATGCATTTCTCAAAGAACAAACTATTAAAATTCATTTCAGTGGCGACTCCTGTAGGAAACAATATGGTTTTCAGCCTTGAATCTACCTTAATTTGGAATATATCAGCATTTCCTGATACAGCCAACTGTGGCTGTATTTTCGCCTTCCTGGACCACATATCACACATAAGACACCACTGGTATATCAGATGTAATCCTGAAACCTATGCAATCAGATTTAGTGTGTTGCAAGTAATTTCTGGGCCAAATTTCAGACTTATAGACAAACATTTGGTACTGGTTTGGGCTGATTTACATCTATTTTTGTCTATTTTTACAACAATAAATGGGTGAAATATTTTCTGTTCAGAGATGTAATGTTCCAAATGCGCCTAAAATATCCACATTAATTATTAGAACATGCATAAAATTACATTTCGGCTTCATATTGGCAATATTATGATATTTTTGACATTAACCATCTGAGGAGGTCATGGGCCCCCCCACACCCCGAAAATTGAAATTCTAAAAGTGACCCTCGAGTGGGCCAGCCCAATACAAATTCATTCTCTGATATAAACTGGGTTTCCTGTGAAAATTTCAGCCTGATTGACCAACTTTAAGGGGTGTTTTGGGCTGATCTGGCATTTTACCTATCCCTCGCCAACTTCACTCCCTGAACCTGCACTTTGGGCTAGATATGCATTTCTCAAAGAACAAACTATTAAACTTCATTTCAGTGGCGACTCCTGTAGGAAACAATATGGTTTTCAGCCTTGAATCTACCTTAATTTGGAATATATCAGCATTTCCTGATACAGCCATCTGTGGCTGTATTTTCGCCTTCCTGGACCACATATGACACATAAGACACCACTGGTATATCAGATGTAATCCTGAAACCTATGCAATCAGATTTAGTGTGTTGCAAGTAATTTCTGGGCCAAATTTCAGACTTATAGACAAACATTTGGTACTGGTTTGGGCTGATTTACATCTATTTTTGTCTATTTTTACAACAATAAATGGGTGAAATATTTTCTGTTCAGAGATGTAATGTTCCAAATGCGCCTAAAATATCCACATTAATTATTAGAACATGCATAAAATTACATTTGGGCTTCATATTGGCAATATTATGATATTTTTGACATTAACCATCTGAGGAGGTCATGGGCCCCCCCACACCCCGAAAATTGAAATTCTAAAAGTGACCCTCGAGTGGGCCAGCCCAATACAGATTCATTCTCTGATATAAACTGGGTTTCCTGTGAAAATTTCAGCCTGATTGACCAACTTTAAGGGGTGTTTTGGGCTGATCTGGCATTTTACCTATCCCTCGCCAACTTCACTCCCTGAACCTGCACTTTGGGCTAGATATGCATTTCTCAAAGAACAAACTATTAAAATTCATTTCAGTGGCGACTCCTATAGGAAACAATATGGTTTTCAGCCTTGAATCTACCTTAATTTGGAATATATCAGCATTTCCTGATACAGCCAACTGTGGCTGTATTTTCGCCTTCCTGGACCACATATGACATATAAGACACCACTGGTATATCAGATGTAATCCTGAAACCTATGCAATCAGATTTAGTGTGTTGCAAGTAATTTCTGGGCCAAATTTCAGACTTATAGACAAACATTTGGTACTGGTTTGGGCTGATTTACATCTATTTTTGTCTATTTTTACAACAATAAATGGGTGAAATATTTTCTGTTCAGAGATGTAATGTTCCAAATGCGCCTAAAATATCCACATTAATTATTAGAACATGCATAAAATTACATTTGGGCTTCATATTGGCAATATTATGATATTTTTGACATTAACCATCTGAGGAGGTCATGGGCCCCCCCCACACCCCGAAAATTGAAATTCTAAAAGTGACCCTCGAGTGGGCCAGCCCAATACAAATTCATTCTCTGATATAAACTGGGTTTCCTGTGAAAATTTCAGCCTGATTGACCAACTTTAAGGGGTGTTTTGGGCTGATCTGGCATTTTACCTATCCCTCGCCAACTTCACTCCCTGAACCTGCACTTTGGGCTAGATATGCATTTCTCAAAGAACAAACTATTAAAATTCATTTCAGTGGCGACTCCTGTAGGAAACAATATGGTTTTCAGCCTTGAATCTACCTTAATTTGGAATATATCAGCATTTCCTGATACAGCCAACTGTGGCTGTATTTTCGCCTTCCTGGACCACATATCACACATAAGACACCACTGGTATATCAGATGTAATCCTGAAACCTATGCAATCAGATTTAGTGTGTTGCAAGTAATTTCTGGGCCAAATTTCAGACTTATAGACAAACATTTGGTACTGGTTTGGGCTGATTTACATCTATTTTTGTCTATTTTTACAACAATAAATGGGTGAAATATTTTCTGTTCAGAGATGTAATGTTCCAAATGCGCCTAAAATATCTACATTAATTATTAGAACATGCATAAAATTACATTTGGGCTTCATATTGGCAATATTATGATATTTTTGACATCAACCATCTGAGGAGGTCATGGGCCCCCCCCACACCCCGAAAATTGAAATTCTAAAAGTGACCCTCGAGTGGGCCAGCCCAATACAAATTCATTCTCTGATATAAACTGGGTTTCCTGTGAAAATTTCAGCCTGATTGACCAACTTTAAGGGGTGTTTTGGGCTGATCTGGCATTTTACCTATCCCTCGCCAACTTCACTCCCTGAACCTGCACTTTGGGCTAGATATGCATTTCTCAAAGAACAAACTATTAAAATTCATTTCAGTGGCGACTCCTGTAGGAAACAATATGGTTTTCAGCCTTGAATCTACCTTAATTTGGAATATATCAGCATTTCCTGATACAGCCAACTGTGGCTGTATTTTCGCCTTCCTGGACCACATATCACACATAAGACACCACTGGTATATCAGATGTAATCCTGAAACCTATGCAATCAGATTTAGTGTGTTGCAAGTAATTTCTGGGCCAAATTTCAGACTTATAGACAAACATTTGGTACTGGTTTGGGCTGATTTACATCTATTTTTGTCTATTTTTACAACAATAAATGGGTGAAATATTTTCTGTTCAGAGATGTAATGTTCCAAATGCGCCTAAAATATCTACATTAATTATTAGAACATGCATAAAATTACATTTGGGCTTCATATTGGCAATATTATGATATTTTTGACATCAACCATCTGAGGAGGTCATGGGCCCCCCCCACACCCCGAAAATTGAAATTCTAAAAGTGACCCTCGAGTGGGCCAGCCCAATACAAATTCATTCTCTGATATAAACTGGGTTTCCTGTGAAAATTTCAGCCTGATTGACCAACTTTAAGGGGTGTTTTGGGCTGATCTGGCATTTTACCTATCCCTCGCCAACTTCACTCCCTGAACCTGCACTTTGGGCTAGATATGCATTTCTCAAAGAACAAACTATTAAAATTCATTTCAGTGGCGACTCCTGTAGGAAACAATATGGTTTTCAGCCTTGAATCTACCTTAATTTGGAATATATCAGCATTTCCTGATACAGCCAACTGTGGCTGTATTTTCGCCTTCCTGGACCACATATGACACATAAGACACCACTGGTATATCAGATGTAATCCTGAAACCTATGCAATCAGATTTCGTGTGTTGCAAGTAATTTCTGGGCCAAATTTCAGACTTATAGACAAACATTTGGTACTGGTTTTGGCTGATTTACATCTATTTTTGTCTATTTTTACAACAATAAATGGGTGAAATATTTTCTGTTCAGAGATGTAATGTTCCAAATGCGCCTAAAATATCCACATTAATTATTAGAACATGCATAAAATTACATTTGGGCTTCATATTGGCAATATTATGATATTTTTGACATTAACCATCTGAGGAGGTCATGGGCCCCCCCACACCCCGAAAATTGAAATTCTAAAAGTGACCCTCGAGTGGGCCAGCCCAATACAGATTCATTCTCTGATATAAACTGGGTTTCCTGTGAAAATTTCAGCCTGATTGACCAACTTTAAGGGGTGTTTTGGGCTGATCTGGCATTTTACCTATCCCTCGCCAACTTCACTCCCTGAACCTGCACTTTGGGCTAGATATGCATTTCTCAAAGAACAAACTATTAAAATTCATTTCAGTGGCGACTCCTATAGGAAACAATATGGTTTTCAGCCTTGAATCTACCTTAATTTGGAATATATCAGCATTTCCTGATACAGCCAACTGTGGCTGTATTTTCGCCTTCCTGGACCACATATGACATATAAGACACCACTGGTATATCAGATGTAATCCTGAAACCTATGCAATCAGATTTAGTGTGTTGCAAGTAATTTCTGGGCCAAATTTCAGACTTATAGACAAACATTTGGTACTGGTTTGGGCTGATTTACATCTATTTTTGTCTATTTTTACAACAATAAATGGGTGAAATATTTTCTGTTCAGAGATGTAATGTTCCAAATGCGCCTAAAATATCCACATTAATTATTAGAACATGCATAAAATTACATTTGGGCTTCATATTGGCAATATTATGATATTTTTGACATTAACCATCTGAGGAGGTCATGGGCCCCCCCCACACCCCGAAAATTGAAATTCTAAAAGTGACCCTCGAGTGGGCCAGCCCAATACAAATTCATTCTCTGATATAAACTGGGTTTCCTGTGAAAATTTCAGCCTGATTGACCAACTTTAAGGGGTGTTTTGGGCTGATCTGGCATTTTACCTATCCCTCGCCAACTTCACTCCCTGAACCTGCACTTTGAGCTAGATATGCATTTCTCAAAGAACAAACTATTAAAATTCATTTCAGTGGCGACTCCTGTAGGAAACAATATGGTTTTCAGCCTTGAATCTACCTTAATTTGGAATATATCAGCATTTCCTGATACAGCCAACTGTGGCTGTATTTTCGCCTTCCTGGACCACATATCACACATAAGACACCACTGGTATATCAGATGTAATCCTGAAACCTATGCAATCAGATTTAGTGTGTTGCAAGTAATTTCTGGGCCAAATTTCAGACTTATAGACAAACATTTGGTACTGGTTTGGGCTGATTTACATCTATTTTTGTCTATTTTTACAACAATAAATGGGTGAAATATTTTCTGTTCAGAGATGTAATGTTCCAAATGCGCCTAAAATATCTACATTAATTATTAGAACATGCATAAAATTACATTTGGGCTTCATATTGGCAATATTATGATATTTTTGACATTACCCATCTGAGGAGGTCATGGGCCCCCCCCACACCCCGAAAATTGAAATTCTAAAAGTGACCCTCGAGTGGGCCAGCCCAATACAAATTCATTCTCTGATATAAACTGGGTTTCCTGTGAAAATTTCAGCCTGATTGACCAACTTTAAGGGGTGTTTTGGGCTGATCTGGCATTTTACCTATCCCTCGCCAACTTCACTCCCTGAACCTGCACTTTGGGCTAGATATGCATTTCTCAAAGAACAAACTATTAAAATTCATTTCAGTGGCGACTCCTGTAGGAAACAATATGGTTTTCAGCCTTGAATCTACCTTAATTTGGAATATATCAGCATTTCCTAATACAGCCATCTGTGGCTGTATTTTCGCCTTCCTGGACCACATATGACACATAAGACACCACTGGTATATCAGATGTAATCCTGAAACCTATGCAATCAGATTTAGTGTGTTGCAAGTAATTTCTGGGCCAAATTTCAGACTTATAGACAAACATTTGGTACTGGTTTGGGCTGATTTACATCTATTTTTGTCTAATTTTACAACAATAAATGGGTGAAATATTTTCTGTTCAGAGATGTAATGTTCCAAATGCGCCTAAAATATCCACATTAATTATTAGAACATGCATAAAATTACATTTGGGCTTCATATTGGCAATATTATGATATTTTTGACATTACCCATCTGAGGAGGTCATGGGCCCCCCCACACCCCGAAAATTGAAATTCTAAAAGTGACCCTCGAGTGGGCCAGCCCAATACAAATTCATTCTCTGATATAAACTGGGTTTCCTGTGAAAATTTCAGCCTGATTGACCAACTTTAAGTGGTGTTTTGGGCTGATCTGGCATTTTACCTATCCCTCGCCAACTTCACTCCCTAAACCTGCACTTTGGGCTAGATATGCATTTCTCAAAGAACAAACTATTAAAATTCATTTCAGTGGCGACTCCTGTAGGAAACAATATGGTTTTCAGCCTTGAATCTACCTTAATTTGGAATATATCAGCATTTCCTGATACAGCCATCTGTGGCTGTATTTTCGCCTTCCTGGACCACATATGACACATAAGACACCACTGGTATATCAGATGTAATCCTGAAACCTATGCAATCAGATTTAGTGTGTGGCAAGTAATTTCTGGGCCAAATTTCAGACTTATAGACAAACATTTGGTACTGGTTTGGGCTGATTTACATCTATTTTTGCCTATTTTTACAACAATAAATGGGTGAAATATTTTCTGTTCAGAGATGTAATGTTCCAAATGCGCCTAAAATATCCACATTAATTATTAGAACATGCATAAAATTACATTTGGGCTTCATATTGGCAATATTATGATATTTTTGACATTAACCATCTGAGGAGGTCATGGGCCCCCCCACACCCCGAAAATTGAAATTCTAAAAGTGACCCTCGAGTGGGCCAGCCCAATACAAATTCATTCTCTGATATAAACTGGGTTTCCTGTGAAAATTTCAGCCTGATTGACCAACTTTAAGGGGTGTTTTGGGCTGATCTGGCATTTTACCTATCCCTCGCCAACTTCACTCCCTGAACCTGCACTTTGGGCTAGATGTGCATTTCTCAAAGAACAAACTATTAAAATTCATTTCAGTGGCGACTCCTGTAGGAAACAATATGGTTTTTAGCCTTGAATCTACCTTAATTTGCAATATATCAGCATTTCCTGATACAGCCATCTGTGGCTGTATTTTCGCCTTCCTGGACCACATATGACACATAAGACACCACTGGTATATCAGATGTAATCCTGAAACCTATGCAATCAGATTTAGTGTGTGGCAAGTAATTTCTGGGCCAAATTTCAGACTTATAGACAAACATTTGGTACTGGTTTGGGCTGATTTACATCTATTTTTGCCTATTTTTACAACAATAAATGGGTGAAATATTTTCTGTTCAGAGATGTAATGTTCCAAATGCGCCTAAAATATCCACATTAATTATTAGAATATGAATAAAATTACATTTGGGCTTCATATTGGCAATATTATGATATTTTTGACATTACCCATCTGAGGATGTCATGGTCCCCCCACACCCCGAAAACTGAAATTCTAAAAGTGACCCTCGAGTGGGCCAGCCCAATACAAATTCATTCTCTGATATAAACTGGGTTTCCTGTGAAAATTTCAGCCTGATTGACCAACTTTAAGTGGTGTTTTGGGCTGATCTGGCATTTTACCTATCCCTCGCCAACTTCACTCCCTGAACCTGCACTTTGGGCTAGATATGCATTTCTCAAAGAACAAACTATTAAAATTCATTGCAGTGGCGACTCCTGTAGGAAACAATATGGTTTTCAGCCTTGAATCTACCTTAATTTGGAATATATCAGCATTTCCTGATACAGCCATCTGTGGCTGTATTTTCGCCTTCCTGGACCACATATGACACATAAGACACCACTGGTATATCAGATGTAATCCTGAAACCTATGCAATCAGATTTAGTGTGTGGCAAGTAATTTCTGGGCCAAATTTCAGACTTATAGACAAACATTTGGTACTGGTTTGGGCTGATTTACATCTATTTTTGCCTATTTTTACAACAATAAATGGGTGAAATATTTTCTGTTCAGAGATGTAATGTTCCAAATGCGCCTAAAATATCCACATTAATTATTAGAATATGAATAAAATTACATTTGGGCTTCATATTGGCAATATTATGATATTTTTGACATTACCCATCTGAGGATGTCATGGTCCCCCCACACCCCGAAAACTGAAATTCTAAAAGTGACCCTTGAGTGGGCCAGCCCAATACAAATTCATTCTCTGATATAAACTGGGTTTCCTGTGAAAATTTCAGCCTGATTGACCAACTTTAAGGGGTGTTTTGGGCTGATCTGGCATTTTACCTATCCCTCGCCAACTTCACTCCCTGAACCTGCACTTTGGGCTAGATATGCATTTCTCAAAGAACAAACTATTAAAATTCATTTCAGTGGCGACTCCTGTAGGAAACAATATGGTTTTCAGCCTTGAATCTACCTTAATTTGAAATATATCAGCATTTCCTGATACAGCCATCTGTGGCTGTATTTTCGCCTTCCTGGACCACATATGACACATAAGACACCACTGGTATATCAGATGTAATCCTGAAACCTATGCAATCAGATTTAGTGTGTGGCAAGTAATTTCTGGGCCAAATTTCAGACTTATAGACAAACATTTGGTACTGGTTTGGGCTGATTTACATCTATTTTTGCCTATTTTTACAACAATAAATGGGTGAAATATTTTCTGTTCAGAGATGTAATGTTCCAAATGCGCCTAAAATATCCACATTAATTATTAGAACATGCATAAAATTACATTTGGGCTTCATATTGGCAATATTATGATATTTTTGACATTAACCATCTGAGGAGGTCATGGGCCCCCCACACCCCGAAAATTGAAATTCTAAAAGTGACCCTCGAGTGGGCCAGCCCAATACAAATTCATTCTCTGATATAAACTGGGTTTCCTGTGAAAATTTCAGCCTGATTGACCAACTTTAAGGGGTGTTTTGGGCTGATCTGGCATTTTACCTATCCCTCGCCAACTTCACTCCCTGAACCTGCACTTTGGGCTAGATATGCATTTCTCAAAGAACAAACTATTAAAACTCATTTCAGTGGCGACTCCTGTAGGAAACAATATGGTTTTCAGCCTTGAATCTACCTTAATTTGGAATATATCAGCATTTCCTGATACAGCCAACT
Source organism: Sabellastarte sp. h YS-2021 (assembly GCA_964017235.1). Lineage (NCBI taxonomy): Eukaryota > Metazoa > Annelida > Polychaeta > Sabellida > Sabellidae > Sabellastarte > Sabellastarte sp. h YS-2021. The sequence continues at coordinate 70,452,293 of OZ024938.1, forward strand.
GTGGCTGTATTTTCGCCTTCCTGGACCACATATGACACATAAGACACCACTGGTATATCAGATGTAATCCTGAAACCTATGCAATCAGATTTAGTGTGTTGCAAGTAATTTATGGGCCAAATTTCAGACTTATAGACAAACATTTGGTACTGGTTTGGGCTGATTTACATCTATTTTTGTCTATTTTTACAACAATAAATGGGTGAAATATTTTCTGTTCAGAGATGTAATGTACCAAATGCGCCTAAAATATCCACATTAATTATTAGAACATGCATAAAATTACATTTGGGCTTCATATTGGCAATATTATGATATTTTTGACATTAACCATCTGAGGAGGTCATGGGCCCCCCCCCCCCACACCCCGAAAATTGAAATTCTAAAAGTGATCCTCGAGTGGGCCAGCCCAATACAAATTCATTCTCTGATATAAACTGGGTTTCCTGTGAAAATTTCAGCCTGATTGACCAACTTTAAGGGGTGTTTTGGGCTGATCTGGCATTTTACCTATCCCTCGCCAACTTCACTCCCTGAACCTGCACTTTGGGCTAGATATGCATTTCTCAAAGAACAAACTATTAAAATTCATTTCAGTGGCGACTCCTGTAGGAAACAATATGGTTTTCAGCCTTGAATCTACCTTAATTTGGAATATATCAGCATTTCCTGATACAGCCAACTGTGGCTGTATTTTCGCCTTCCTGGACCACATATGACACATAAGACACCACTGGTATATCAGATGTAATCCTGAAACCTATGCAATCAGATTTCGTGTGTTGCAAGTAATTTCTGGGCCAAATTTCAGACTTATAGACAAACATTTGGTACTGGTTTGGGCTGATTTACATCTATTTTTGTCTATTTTTACAACAATAAATGGGTGAAATATTTTCTGTTCAGAGATGTAATGTTCCAAATGCGCCTAAAATATCCACATTAATTATTAGAACATGCATAAAATTACATTTGGGCTTCATATTGGCAATATTATGATATTTTTGACATTAACCATCTGAGGAGGTCATGGGCCCCCCCACACCCCGAAAATTGAAATTCTAAAAGTGACCCTCGAGTGGGCCAGCCCAATACAGATTCATTCTCTGATATAAACTGGGTTTCCTGTGAAAATTTCAGCCTGATTGACCAACTTTAAGGGGTGTTTTGGGCTGATCTGGCATTTTACCTATCCCTCGCCAACTTCACTCCCTGAACCTGCACTTTGGGCTAGATATGCATTTCTCAAAGAACAAACTATTAAAATTCATTTCAGTGGCGACTCCTATAGGAAACAATATGGTTTTCAGCCTTGAATCTACCTTAATTTGGAATATATCAGCATTTCCTGATACAGCCAACTGTGGCTGTATTTTCGCCTTCCTGGACCACATATGACATATAAGACACCACTGGTATATCAGATGTAATCCTGAAACCTATGCAATCAGATTTAGTGTGTTGCAAGTAATTTCTGGGCTAAATTTCAGACTTATAGACAAACATTTGGTACTGGTTTGGGCTGATTTACATCTATTTTTGTCTATTTTTACAATAATAAATGGGTGAAATATTTTCTGTTCAGAGATGTAATGTTCCAAATGCGCCTAAAATATCCACATTAATTATTAGAACATGCATAAAATTACATTTGGGCTTCATATTGGCAATATTATGATATTTTTGACATTAACCATCTGAGGAGGTCATGGGCCCCCCCCCCCACACCCCGAAAATTGAAATTCTAAAAGTGACCCTCGAGTGGGCCAGCCCAATACAAATTCATTCTCTGATATAAACTGGGTTTCCTGTGAAAATTTCAGCCTGATTGACCAACTTTAAGGGGTGTTTTGGGCTGATCTGGCATTTTACCTATCCCTCGCCAACTTCACTCCCTGAACCTGCACTTTGGGCTAGATATGCATTTCTCAAAGAACAAACTATTAAAATTCATTTCAGTGACGACTCCTGTAGGAAACAATATGGTTTTCAGCCTTGAATCTACCTTAATTTGGAATATATCAGCATTTCCTGATACAGCCAACTGTGGCTGTATTTTCGCCTTCCTGGACCACATATCACACATAAGACACCACTGGTATATCAGATGTAATCCTGAAACCTATGCAATCAGATTTAGTGTGTTGCAAGTAATTTCTGGGCCAAATTTCAGACTTATAGACAAACATTTGGTACTGGTTTGGGCTGATTTACATCTATTTTTGTCTATTTTTACAACAATAAATGGGTGAAATATTTTCTGTTGAGAGATGTAATGTTCCAAATGCGCCTAAAATATCCACATTAATTATTAGAACATGCATAAAATTACATTTGGGCTTCATATTGGCAATATTATGATATTTTTGACATTAACCATCTGAGGAGGTCATGGGCCCCCCACACCCCGAAAATTGAACTTCCAAAAGTGACCCTCGAGTGGGCCAGCCCAATACAGATTCATTCTTTGATATAAACTGGGTTTCCTGTGAAAATTTCAGCCTGATTGACCAACTTTAAGGGGTGTTTTGGGCTGATCTGGCATTTTACCTATCCCTCGCCAACTTCACTCCCTGAACCTGCACTTTGGGCTAGATATGCATTTCTCAAAGAACAAACTATTAAAATTCATTTCAGTGGCGACTCCTGTAGGAAACAATATGGTTTTCAGCCTTGAATCTACCTTAATTTGGAATATATCAGCATTTCCTGATACAGCCAACTGTGGCTGTATTTTCGCCTTCCTGGACCACATATGACACATAAGACACCACTGGTATATCAGATGTAATCCTGAAACCTATGCAATCAGATTTAGTGTGTTGCAAGTAATTTCTGGGCCAAATTTCAGACTTATAGACAAACATTTGGTACTGGTTTGGGCTGATTTACATCTATTTTTGTCTATTTTTACAACAATAAATGGGTGAAATATTTTCTGTTCAGAGATGTAATGTTCCAAATGCGCCTAAAATATCCACATTAATTATTAGAACATGCATAAAATTACATTTGGGCTTCATATTGGCAATATTATGATATTTTTGACATTAACCATCTGAGGAGGTCATGGCCCCCCCCCCCCCCCCCACACCCCGAAAATTGAAATTCTAAAAGTGACCCTCGAGTGGGCCAGCCCAATACAAATTCATTCTCTGATATAAACTGGGTTTCCTGTGAAAATTTCAGCCTGATTGACCAACTTTAAGGGGTGTTTTGGGCTGATCTGGCATTTTACCTATCCCTCGCCAACTTCACTCCCTGAACCTGCACTTTGGGCTAGATATGCATTTCTCAAAGAACAAACTATTAAAACTCATTTCAGTGGCGACTCCTGTAGGAAACAATATGGTTTTCAGCCTTGAATCTACCTTAATTTGGAATATATCAGCATTTCCTGATACAGCCAACTGTGGCTGTATTTTCGCCTTCCTGGACCACATATGACACATAAGACACCACTGGTATATCAGATGTAATCCTGAAACCTATGCAATCAGATTTAGTGTGTTGCAAGTAATTTATGGGCCAAATTTCAGACTTATAGACAAACATTTGGTACTGGTTTGGGCTGATTTACATCTATTTTTGTCTATTTTTACAACAATAAATGGGTGAAATATTTTCTGTTCAGAGATGTAATGTACCAAATGCGCCTAAAATATCCACATTAATTATTAGAACATGCATAAAATTACATTTGGGCTTCATATTGGCAATATTATGATATTTTTGACATTAACCATCTGAGGAGGTCATGGGCCCCCCCCCCACACCCCGAAAATTGAAATTCTAAAAGTGATCCTCGAGTGGGCCAGCCCAATACAAATTCATTCTCTGATATAAACTGGGTTTCCTGTGAAAATTTCAGCCTGATTGACCAACTTTAAGGGGTGTTTTGGGCTGATCTGGCATTTTACCTATCCCTCGCCAACTTCACTCCCTGAACCTGCACTTTGGGCTAGATATGCATTTCTCAAAGAACAAACTATTAAAATTCATTTCAGTGGCGACTCCTGTAGGAAACAATATGGTTTTCAGCCTTGAATCTACCTTAATTTGGAATATATCAGCATTTCCTGATACAGCCAACTGTGGCTGTATTTTCGCCTTCCTGGACCACATATGACACATAAGACACCACTGGTATATCAGATGTAATCCTGAAACCTATGCAATCAGATTTCGTGTGTTGCAAGTAATTTCTGGGCCAAATTTCAGACTTATAGACAAACATTTGGTACTGGTTTGGGCTGATTTACATCTATTTTTGTCTATTTTTACAACAATAAATGGGTGAAATATTTTCTGTTCAGAGATGTAATGTTCCAAATGTGCCTAAAATATCCACATTAATTATTAGAACATGCATAAAATTACATTTGGGCTTCATATTGGCAATATTATGATATTTTTGACATTAACCATCTGAGGAGGTCATGGGCCCCCCCACACCCCGAAAATTGAAATTCTAAAAGTGACCCTCGAGTGGGCCAGCCCAATACAGATTCATTCTCTGATATAAACTGGGTTTCCTGTGAAAATTTCAGCCTGATTGACCAACTTTAAGGGGTGTTTTGGGCTGATCTGGCATTTTACCTATCCCTCGCCAACTTCACTCCCTGAACCTGCACTTTGGGCTAGATATGCATTTCTCAAAGAACAAACTATTAAAATTCATTTCAGTGGCGACTCCTATAGGAAACAATATGGTTTTCAGCCTTGAATCTACCTTAATTTGGAATATATCAGCATTTCCTGATACAGCCAACTGTGGCTGTATTTTCGCCTTCCTGGACCACATATGACATATAAGACACCACTGGTATATCAGATGTAATCCTGAAACCTATGCAATCAGATTTAGTGTGTTGCAAGTAATTTCTGGGCCAAATTTCAGACTTATAGACAAACATTTGGTACTGGTTTGGGCTGATTTACATCTATTTTTGTCTATTTTTACAATAATAAATGGGTGAAATATTTTCTGTTCAGAGATGTAATGTTCCAAATGCGCCTAAAATATCCACATTAATTATTAGAACATGCATAAAATTACATTTGGGCTTCATATTGGCAATATTATGATATTTTTGACATTAACCATCTGAGGAGGTCATGGGCCCCCCCCCCCACACCCCGAAAATTGAAATTCTAAAAGTGACCCTCGAGTGGGCCAGCCCAATACAAATTCATTCTCTGATATAAACTGGGTTTCCTGTGAAAATTTCAGCCTGATTGACCAACTTTAAGGGGTGTTTTGGGCTGATCTGGCATTTTACCTATCCCTCGCCAACTTCACTCCCTGAACCTGCACTTTGGGCTAGATATGCATTTCTCAAAGAACAAACTATTAAAATTCATTTCAGTGACGACTCCTGTAGGAAACAATATGGTTTTCAGCCTTGAATCTACCTTAATTTGGAATATATCAGCATTTCCTGATACAGCCAACTGTGGCTGTATTTTCGCCTTCCTGGACCACATATCACACATAAGACACCACTGGTATATCAGATGTAATCCTGAAACCTATGCAATCAGATTTAGTGTGTTGCAAGTAATTTCTGGGCCAAATTTCAGACTTATAGACAAACATTTGGTACTGGTTTGGGCTGATTTACATCTATTTTTGTCTATTTTTACAACAATAAATGGGTGAAATATTTTCTGTTGAGAGATGTAATGTTCCAAATGCGCCTAAAATATCCACATTAATTATTAGAACATGCATAAAATTACATTTGGGCTTCATATTGGCAATATTATGATATTTTTGACATTAACCATCTGAGGAGGTCATGGGCCCCCCACACCCCGAAAATTGAACTTCCAAAAGTGACCCTCGAGTGGGCCAGCCCAATACAGATTCATTCTTTGATATAAACTGGGTTTCCTGTGAAAATTTCAGCCTGATTGACCAACTTTAAGGGGTGTTTTGGGCTGATCTGGCATTTTACCTATCCCTCGCCAACTTCACTCCCTGAACCTGCACTTTGGGCTAGATATGCATTTCTCAAAGAACAAACTATTAAAATTCATTTCAGTGGCGACTCCTGTAGGAAACAATATGGTTTTCAGCCTTGAATCTACCTTAATTTGGAATATATCAGCATTTCCTGATACAGCCAACTGTGGCTGTATTTTCGCCTTCCTGGACCACATATGACACATAAGACACCACTGGTATATCAGATGTAATCCTGAAACCTATGCAATCAGATTTAGTGTGTTGCAAGTAATTTCTGGGCCAAATTTCAGACTTATAGACAAACATTTGGTACTGGTTTGGGCTGATTTACATCTATTTTTGTCTATTTTTACAACAATAAATGGGTGAAATATTTTCTGTTCAGAGATGTAATGTTCCAAATGCGCCTAAAATATCCACATTAATTATTAGAACATGCATAAAATTACATTTGGGCTTCATATTGGCAATATTATGATATTTTTGACATTAACCATCTGAGGAGGTCATGGCCCCCCCCCCCCCCCCCCCCACACCCCGAAAATTGAAATTCTAAAAGTGACCCTCGAGTGGGCCAGCCCAATACAAATTCATTCTCTGATATAAACTGGGTTTCCTGTGAAAATTTCAGCCTGATTGACCAACTTTAAGGGGTGTTTTGGGCTGATCTGGCATTTTACCTATCCCTCGCCAACTTCACTCCCTGAACCTGCACTTTGGGCTAGATATGCATTTCTCAAAGAACAAACTATTAAAATTCATTTCAGTGGCGACTCCTGTAGGAAACAATATGGTTTTCAGCCTTGAATCTACCTTAATTTGGAATATATCAGCATTTCCTGATACAGCCAACTGTGGCTGTATTTTCGCCTTCCTGGACCACATATCACACATAAGACACCACTGGTATATCAGATGTAATCCTGAAACCTATGCAATCAGATTTAGTGTGTTGCAAGTAATTTCTGGGCCAAATTTCAGACTTATAGACAAACATTTGGTACTGGTTTGGGCTGATTTACATCTATTTTTGTCTATTTTTACAACAATAAATGGGTGAAATATTTTCTGTTGAGAGATGTAATGTTCCAAATGCGCCTAAAATATCCACATTAATTATTAGAACATGCATAAAATTACATTTGGGCTTCATATTGGCAATATTATGATATTTTTGACATTAACCATCTGAGGAGGTCATGGGCCCCCCACACCCCGAAAATTGAACTTCCAAAAGTGACCCTCGAGTGGGCCAGCCCAATACAGATTCATTCTTTGATATAAACTGGGTTTCCTGTGAAAATTTCAGCCTGATTGACCAACTTTAAGGGGTGTTTTGGGCTGATCTGGCATTTTACCTATCCCTCGCCAACTTCACTCCCTGAACCTGCACTTTGGGCTAGATATGCATTTCTCAAAGAACAAACTATTAAAATTCATTTCAGTGGCGACTCCTGTAGGAAACAATATGGTTTTCAGCCTTGAATCTACCTTAATTTGGAATATATCAGCATTTCCTGATACAGCCAACTGTGGCTGTATTTTCGCCTTCCTGGACCACATATGACACATAAGACACCACTGGTATATCAGATGTAATCCTGAAACCTATGCAATCAGATTTAGTGTGTTGCAAGTAATTTCTGGGCCAAATTTCAGACTTATAGACAAACATTTGGTACTGGTTTGGGCTGATTTACATCTATTTTTGTCTATTTTTACAACAATAAATGGGTGAAATATTTTCTGTTCAGAGATGTAATGTTCCAAATGCGCCTAAAATATCCACATTAATTATTAGAACATGCATAAAATTACATTTGGGCTTCATATTGGCAATATTATGATATTTTTGACATTAACCATCTGAGGAGGTCATGGCCCCCCCTCCCCCCCACACCCCGAAAATTGAAATTCTAAAAGTGACCCTCGAGTGGGCCAGCCCAATACAAATTCATTCTCTGATATAAACTGGGTTTCCTGTGAAAATTTCAGCCTGATTGACCAACTTTAAGGGGTGTTTTGGGCTGATCTGGCATTTTACCTATCCCTCGCCAACTTCACTCCCTGAACCTGCACTTTGGGCTAGATATGCATTTCTCAAAGAACAAACTATTAAAATTCATTTCAGTGGCGACTCCTGTAGGAAACAATATGGTTTTCAGCCTTGAATCTACCTTAATTTGGAATATATCAGCATTTCCTGATACAGCCAACTGTGGCTGTATTTTCGCCTTCCTGGACCACATATCACACATAAGACACCACTGGTATATCAGATGTAATCCTGAAACCTATGCAATCAGATTTAGTGTGTTGCAAGTAATTTCTGGGCCAAATTTCAGACTTATAGACAAACATTTGGTACTGGTTTGGGCTGATTTACATCTATTTTTGTCTATTTTTACAACAATAAATGGGTGAAATATTTTCTGTTGAGAGATGTAATGTTCCAAATGCGCCTAAAATATCCACATTAATTATTAGAACATGCATAAAATTACATTTGGGCTTCATATTGGCAATATTATGATATTTTTGACATTAACCATCTGAGGAGGTCATGGGCCCCCCACACCCCGAAAATTGAACTTCCAAAAGTGACCCTCGAGTGGGCCAGCCCAATACAGATTCATTCTTTGATATAAACTGGGTTTCCTGTGAAAATTTCAGCCTGATTGACCAACTTTAAGGGGTGTTTTGGGCTGATCTGGCATTTTACCTATCCCTCGCCAACTTCACTCCCTGAACCTGCACTTTGGGCTAGATATGCATTTCTCAAAGAACAAACTATTAAAATTCATTTCAGTGGCGACTCCTGTAGGAAACAATATGGTTTTCAGCCTTGAATCTACCTTAATTTGGAATATATCAGCATTTCCTGATACAGCCAACTGTGGCTGTATTTTCGCCTTCCTGGACCACATATGACACATAAGACACCACTGGTATATCAGATGTAATCCTGAAACCTATGCAATCAGATTTAGTGTGTTGCACGTAATTTCTGGGCCAAATTTCAGACTTATAGACAAACATTTGGTACTGGTTTGGGCTGATTTACATCTAATTTTGTCTATTTTTACAACAATAAATGGGTGAAATATTTTCTGTTCAGAGATGTAATGTTCCAAATGCGCCTAAAATATCCACATTAATTATTAGAACATGCATAAAATTACATTTGGGCTTCATATTGGCAATATTATGATATTTTTGACATTAACCATCTGAGGAGGTCATGGGCCCCCCCCCCCCCCCCCCCCCACACACCCCGAAAATTGAAATTCTAAAAGTGACCCTCGAGTGGGCCAGCCCAATACAAATTCATTCTCTGATATAAACTGGGTTTCCTGTGAAAATTTCAGCCTGATTGACCAACTTTAAGGGGTGTTTTGGGCGGATCTGGCATTTTACCTATCCCTCGCCAACTTCACTCCCTGAACCTGCACTTTGGGCTAGATATGCATTTCTCAAAGAACAAACTATTAAAATTCATTTCAGTGGCGACTCCTGTAGGAAACAATATGGTTTTCAGCCTTGAATCTACCTTAATTTGGAATATATCAGCATTTCCTGATACAGCCAACTGTGGCTGTATTTTCGCCTTCCTGGACCACATATGACACATAAGACACCACTGGTATATCAGATGTAATCCTGAAACCTATGCAATCAGATTTAGTGTGTTGCACGTAATTTCTGGGCCAAATTTCAGACTTATAGACAAACATTTGGTACTGGTTTGGGCTGATTTACATCTAATTTTGTCTATTTTTACAACAATAAATGGGTGAAATATTTTCTGTTCAGAGATGTAATGTTCCAAATGCGCCTAAAATATCCACATTAATTATTAGAACATGCATAAAATTACATTTGGGCTTCATATTGGCAATATTATGATATTTTTGACATTACCCATCTGAGGAGGTCATGGGCCCCCCCACACCCCGAAAATTGAAATTCTAAAAGTGACCCTCGAGTGGGCCAGCCCAATACAAATTCATTCTCTGATATAAACTGGGTTTCCTGTGACAATTTCAGCCTGATTGACTAACTTTAAGGGGTGTTTTGGGCTGATCTGGCATTTTACCTATCCCTCGCCAACTTCACTCCCTGAACCTGCACTTTGGGCTAGATATGCATTTCTCAAAGAACAAACTATTAAACTTCATTTCAGTGGCGACTCCTGTAGGAAACAATATGGTTTTCAGCCTTGAATCTACCTTAATTTGGAATATATCAGCATTTCCTGATACAGCCATCTGTGGCTGTATTTTCGCCTTCCTGGACCACATATGACACATAAGACACCACTGGTATATCAGATGTAATCCTGAAACCTATGCAATCAGATTTAGTGTGTTGCAAGTAATTTCTGGGCCAAATTTCAGACTTATAGACAAACATTTGGTACTGGTTTGGGCTGATTTACATCTATTTTTGTCTATTTTTACAACAATAAATGGGTGAAATATTTTCTGTTCAGAGATGTAATGTTCCAAATGCGCCTAAAATATCCACATTAATTATTAGAACATGCATAAAATTACATTTGGGCTTCATATTGGCAATATTATGATATTTTTGACATTAACCATCTGAGGAGGTCATGGGCCCCCCCACACCCCGAAAATTGAAATTCTAAAAGTGACCCTTGAGTGGGCCAGCCCAATACAAATTCATTCTCTGATATAAACTGGGTTTCCTGTGAAAATTTCAGCCTGATTGACCAACTTTAAGGGGTGTTTTGGGCTGATCTGGCATTTTACCTATCCCTCGCCAACTTCACTCCCTGAACCTGCACTTTGGGCTAGATATGCATTTCTCAAAGAACAAACTATTAAAATTCATTTCAGTGGCGACTCCTGTAGGAAACAATATGGTTTTCAGCCTTGAATCTACCTTAATTTGGAATATATCAGCATTTCCTGATACAGCCAACTGTGGCTGTATTTTCGCCTTCCTGGACCACATATGACACATAAGACACCACTGGTATATCAGATGTAATCCTGAAACCTATGCAATCAGATTTCGTGTGTTGCAAGTAATTTCTGGGCCAAATTTCAGACTTATAGACAAACATTTGGTACTGGTTTGGGCTGATTTACATCTATTTTTGTCTATTTTTACAACAATAAATGGGTGAAATATTTTCTGTTCAGAGATGTAATGTTCCAAATGCGCCTAAAATATCCACATTAATTATTAGAACATGCATAAAATTACATTTGGGCTTCATATTGGCAATATTATGATATTTTTGACATTAACCATCTGAGGAGGTCATGGGCCCCCCCACACCCCGAAAATTGAAATTCTAAAAGTGACCCTCGAGTGGGCCAGCCCAATACAGATTCATTCTCTGATATAAACTGGGTTTCCTGTGAAAATTTCAGCCTGATTGACCAACTTTAAGGGGTGTTTTGGGCTGATCTGGCATTTTACCTATCCCTCGCCAACTTCACTCCCTGAACCTGCACTTTGGGCTAGATATGCATTTCTCAAAGAACAAACTATTAAAATTCATTTCAGTGGCGACTCCTATAGGAAACAATATGGTTTTCAGCCTTGAATCTACCTTAATTTGGAATATATCAGCATTTCCTGATACAGCCAACTGTGGCTGTATTTTCGCCTTCCTGGACCACATATGACATATAAGACACCACTGGTATATCAGATGTAATCCTGAAACCTATGCAATCAGATTTAGTGTGTTGCAAGTAATTTCTGGGCCAAATTTCAGACTTATAGACAAACATTTGGTACTGGTTTGGGCTGATTTACATCTATTTTTGTCTATTTTTACAACAATAAATGGGTGAAATATTTTCTGTTCAGAGATGTAATGTTCCAAATGCGCCTAAAATATCCACATTAATTATTAGAACATGCATAAAATTACATTTGGGCTTCATATTGGCAATATTATGATATTTTTGACATTAACCATCTGAGGAGGTCATGGGCCCCCCCCACACCCCGAAAATTGAAATTCTAAAAGTGACCCTCGAGTGGGCCAGCCCAATACAAATTCATTCTCTGATATAAACTGGGTTTCCTGTGAAAATTTCAGCCTGATTGACCAACTTTAAGGGGTGTTTTGGGCTGATCTGGCATTTTACCTATCCCTCGCCAACTTCACTCCCTGAACCTGCACTTTGGGCTAGATATGCATTTCTCAAAGAACAAACTATTAAAATTCATTTCAGTGGCGACTCCTGTAGGAAACAATATGGTTTTCAGCCTTGAATCTACCTTAATTTGGAATATATCAGCATTTCCTGATACAGCCAACTGTGGCTGTATTTTCGCCTTCCTGGACCACATATCACACATAAGACACCACTGGTATATCAGATGTAATCCTGAAACCTATGCAATCAGATTTAGTGTGTTGCAAGTAATTTCTGGGCCAAATTTCAGACTTATAGACAAACATTTGGTACTGGTTTGGGCTGATTTACATCTATTTTTGTCTATTTTTACAACAATAAATGGGTGAAATATTTTCTGTTCAGAGATGTAATGTTCCAAATGCGCCTAAAATATCTACATTAATTATTAGAACATGCATAAAATTACATTTGGGCTTCATATTGGCAATATTATGATATTTTTGACATTACCCATCTGAGGAGGTCATGGGCCCCCCCCCACACCCCGAAAATTGAAATTCTAAAAGTGACCCTCGAGTGGGCCAGCCCAATACAAATTCATTCTCTGATATAAACTGGGTTTCCTGTGAAAATTTCATCCTGATTGACCAACTTTAAGGGGTGTTTTGGGCTGATCTGGCATTTTACCTATCCCTCGCCAACTTCACTCCCTGAACCTGCACTTTGGGCTAGATATGCATTTCTCAAAGAACAAACTATTAAAATTCATTTCAGTGGCGACTCCTGTAGGAAACAATATGGTTTTCAGCCTTGAATCTACCTTAATTTGGAATATATCAGCATTTCCTGATACAGCCATCTGTGGCTGTATTTTCGCCTTCCTGGACCACATATGACACATAAGACACCACTGGTATATCAGATGTAATCCTGAAACCTATGCAATCAGATTTAGTGTGTTGCAAGTAATTTCTGGGCCAAATTTCAGACTTATAGACAAACATTTGGTACTGGTTTGGGCTGATTTACATCTATTTTTGTCTATTTTTACAACAATAAATGGGTGAAATATTTTCTGTTCAGAGATGTAATGTTCCAAATGCGCCTAAAATATCCACATTAATTATTAGAACATGCATAAAATTACATTTGGGCTTCATATTGGCAATATTATGATATTTTTGACATTACCCATCTGAGGAGGTCATGGGCCCCCCCACACCCCGAAAATTGAAATTCTAAAAGTGACCCTCGAGTGGGCCAGCCCAATACAAATTCATTCTCTGATATAAACTGGGTTTCCTGTGAAAATTTCAGCCTGATTGACCAACTTTAAGTGGTGTTTTGGGCTGATCTGGCATTTTACCTATCCCTCGCCAACTTCACTCCCTGAACCTGCACTTTGGGCTAGATATGCATTTCTCAAAGAACAAACTATTAAAATTCATTTCAGTGGCGACTCCTGTAGGAAACAATATGGTTTTCAGCCTTGAATCTACCTTAATTTGGAATATATCAGCATTTCCTGATACAGCCATCTGTGGCTGTATTTTCGCCTTCCTGGACCACATATGACACATAAGACACCACTGGTATATCAGATGTAATCCTGAAACCTATGCAATCAGATTTAGTGTGTGGCAAGTAATTTCTGGGCCAAATTTCAGACTTATAGACAAACATTTGGTACTGGTTTGGGCTGATTTACATCTATTTTTGTCTATTTTTACAACAATAAATGGGTGAAATATTTTCTGTTGAGAGATGTAATGTTCCAAATGCGCCTAAAATATCCACATTAATTATTAGAAAATGCATAAAATTACATTTGGGCTTCATATTGGCAATATTATGATATTTTTGACATTAACCATCTGAGGAGGTCATGGGCCCCCCACACCCCGAAAATTGAACTTCCAAAAGTGACCCTCGAGTGGGCCAGCCCAATACAGATTCATTCTTTGATATAAACTGGGTTTCCTGTGAAAATTTCAGCCTGATTGACCAACTTTAAGGGGTGTTTTGGGCTGATCTGGCATTTTACCTATCCCTCGCCAACTTCACTCCCTGAACCTGCACTTTGGGCTAGATATGCATTTCTCAAAGAACAAACTATTAAAATTCATTTCAGTGGCGACTCCTGTAGGAAACAATATGGTTTTCAGCCTTGAATCTACCTTAATTTGGAATATATCAGCATTTCCTGATACAGCCAACTGTGGCTGTATTTTCGCCTTCCTGGACCACATATGACACATAAGACACCACTGGTATATCAGATGTAATCCTGAAACCTATGCAATCAGATTTAGTGTGTTGCAAGTAATTTCTGGGCCAAATTTCAGACTTATAGACAAACATTTGGTACTGGTTTGGGCTGATTTACATCTATTTTTGTCTATTTTTACAACAATAAATGGGTGAAATATTTTCTGTTCAGAGATGTAATGTTCCAAATGCGCCTAAAATATCCACATTAATTATTAGAACATGCATAAAATTACATTTGGGCTTCATATTGGCAATATTATGATATTTTTGACATTAACCATCTGAGGAGGTCATGGCCCCCCCCCCCCCCCCCCCCCACACCCCGAAAATTGAAATTCTAAAAGTGACCCTCGAGTGGGCCAGCCCAATACAAATTCATTCTCTGATATAAACTGGGTTTCCTGTGAAAATTTCAGCCTGATTGACCAACTTTAAGGGGTGTTTTGGGCTGATCTGGCATTTTACCTATCCCTCGCCAACTTCACTCCCTGAACCTGCACTTTGGGCTAGATATGCATTTCTCAAAGAACAAACTATTAAAATTCATTTCAGTGGCGACTCCTGTAGGAAACAATATGGTTTTCAGCCTTGAATCTACCTTAATTTGGAATATATCAGCATTTCCTGATACAGCCAACTGTGGCTGTATTTTCGCCTTCCTGGACCACATATCACACATAAGACACCACTGGTATATCAGATGTAATCCTGAAACCTATGCAATCAGATTTAGTGTGTTGCAAGTAATTTCTGGGCCAAATTTCAGACTTATAGACAAACATTTGGTACTGGTTTGGGCTGATTTACATCTATTTTTGTCTATTTTTACAACAATAAATGGGTGAAATATTTTCTGTTCAGAGATGTAATGTTCCAAATGCGCCTAAAATATCTACATTAATTATTAGAACATGCATAAAATTACATTTGGGCTTCATATTGGCAATATTATGATATTTTTGACATTACCCATCTGAGGAGGTCATGGGCCCCCCCCCACACCCCGAAAATTGAAATTCTAAAAGTGACCCTCGAGTGGGCCAGCCCAATACAAATTCATTCTCTGATATAAACTGGGTTTCCTGTGAAAATTTCATCCTGATTGACCAACTTTAAGGGGTGTTTTGGGCTGATCTGGCATTTTACCTATCCCTCGCCAACTTCACTCCCTGAACCTGCACTTTGGGCTAGATATGCATTTCTCAAAGAACAAACTATTAAAATTCATTTCAGTGGCGACTCCTGTAGGAAACAATATGGTTTTCAGCCTTGAATCTACCTTAATTTGGAATATATCAGCATTTCCTGATACAGCCATCTGTGGCTGTATTTTCGCCTTCCTGGACCACATATGACACATAAGACACCACTGGTATATCAGATGTAATCCTGAAACCTATGCAATCAGATTTAGTGTGTTGCAAGTAATTTCTGGGCCAAATTTCAGACTTATAGACAAACATTTGGTACTGGTTTGGGCTGATTTACATCTATTTTTGTCTATTTTTACAACAATAAATGGGTGAAATATTTTCTGTTCAGAGATGTAATGTTCCAAATGCGCCTAAAATATCCACATTAATTATTAGAACATGCATAAAATTACATTTGGGCTTCATATTGGCAATATTATGATATTTTTGACATTACCCATCTGAGGAGGTCATGGGCCCCCCCACACCCCGAAAATTGAAATTCTAAAAGTGACCCTCGAGTGGGCCAGCCCAATACAAATTCATTCTCTGATATAAACTGGGTTTCCTGTGAAAATTTCAGCCTGATTGACCAACTTTAAGTGGTGTTTTGGGCTGATCTGGCATTTTACCTATCCCTCGCCAACTTCACTCCCTGAACCTGCACTTTGGGCTAGATATGCATTTCTCAAAGAACAAACTATTAAAATTCATTTCAGTGGCGACTCCTGTAGGAAACAATATGGTTTTCAGCCTTGAATCTACCTTAATTTGGAATATATCAGCATTTCCTGATACAGCCATCTGTGGCTGTATTTTCGCCTTCCTGGACCACATATGACACATAAGACACCACTGGTATATCAGATGTAATCCTGAAACCTATGCAATCAGATTTAGTGTGTGGCAAGTAATTTCTGGGCCAAATTTCAGACTTATAGACAAACATTTGGTACTGGTTTGGGCTGATTTACATCTATTTTTGTCTATTTTTACAACAATAAATGGGTGAAATATTTTCTGTTGAGAGATGTAATGTTCCAAATGCGCCTAAAATATCCACATTAATTATTAGAAAATGCATAAAATTACATTTGGGCTTCATATTGGCAATATTATGATATTTTTGACATTAACCATCTGAGGAGGTCATGGGCCCCCCACACCCCGAAAATTGAACTTCCAAAAGTGACCCTCGAGTGGGCCAGCCCAATACAGATTCATTCTTTGATATAAACTGGGTTTCCTGTGAAAATTTCAGCCTGATTGACCAACTTTAAGGGGTGTTTTGGGCTGATCTGGCATTTTACCTATCCCTCGCCAACTTCACTCCCTGAACCTGCACTTTGGGCTAGATATGCATTTCTCAAAGAACAAACTATTAAAATTCATTTCAGTGGCGACTCCTGTAGGAAACAATATGGTTTTCAGCCTTGAATCTACCTTAATTTGGAATATATCAGCATTTCCTGATACAGCCAACTGTGGCTGTATTTTCGCCTTCCTGGACCACATATGACACATAAGACACCACTGGTATATCAGATGTAATCCTGAAACCTATGCAATCAGATTTAGTGTGTTGCAAGTAATTTCTGGGCCAAATTTCAGACTTATAGACAAACATTTGGTACTGGTTTGGGCTGATTTACATCTATTTTTGTCTATTTTTACAACAATAAATGGGTGAAATATTTTCTGTTCAGAGATGTAATGTTCCAAATGCGCCTAAAATATCCACATTAATTATTAGAACATGCATAAAATTACATTTGGGCTTCATATTGGCAATATTATGATATTTTTGACATTAACCATCTGAGGAGGTCATGGCCCCCCCCCCCCCCCCCCCCCACACCCCGAAAATTGAAATTCTAAAAGTGACCCTCGAGTGGGCCAGCCCAATACAAATTCATTCTCTGATATAAACTGGGTTTCCTGTGAAAATTTCAGCCTGATTGACCAACTTTAAGGGGTGTTTTGGGCTGATCTGGCATTTTACCTATCCCTCGCCAACTTCACTCCCTGAACCTGCACTTTGGGCTAGATATGCATTTCTCAAAGAACAAACTATTAAAATTCATTTCAGTGGCGACTCCTGTAGGAAACAATATGGTTTTCAGCCTTGAATCTACCTTAATTTGGAATATATCAGCATTTCCTGATACAGCCAACTGTGGCTGTATTTTCGCCTTCCTGGACCACATATCACACATAAGACACCACTGGTATATCAGATGTAATCCTGAAACCTATGCAATCAGATTTAGTGTGTTGCAAGTAATTTCTGGGCCAAATTTCAGACTTATAGACAAACATTTGGTACTGGTTTGGGCTGATTTACATCTATTTTTGTCTATTTTTACAACAATAAATGGGTGAAATATTTTCTGTTGAGAGATGTAATGTTCCAAATGCGCCTAAAATATCCACATTAATTATTAGAACATGCATAAAATTACATTTGGGCTTCATATTGGCAATATTATGATATTTTTGACATTAACCATCTGAGGAGGTCATGGGCCCCCCACACCCCGAAAATTGAACTTCCAAAAGTGACCCTCGAGTGGTCCAGCCCAATACAGATTCATTCTTTGATATAAACTGGGTTTCCTGTGAAAATTTCAGCCTGATTGACCAACTTTAAGGGGTGTTTTGGGCTGATCTGGCATTTTACCTATCCCTCGCCAACTTCACTCCCTGAACCTGCACTTTGGGCTAGATATGCATTTCTCAAAGAACAAACTATTAAAATTCATTTCAGTGGCGACTCCTGTAGGAAACAATATGGTTTTCAGCCTTGAATCTACCTTAATTTGGAATATATCAGCATTTCCTGATACAGCCAACTGTGGCTGTATTTTCGCCTTCCTGGACCACATATGACACATAAGACACCACTGGTATATCAGATGTAATCCTGAAACCTATGCAATCAGATTTAGTGTGTTGCAAGTAATTTCTGGGCCAAATTTCAGACTTATAGACAAACATTTGGTACTGGTTTGGGCTGATTTACATCTATTTTTGTCTATTTTTACAACAATAAATGGGTGAAATATTTTCTGTTCAGAGATGTAATGTTCCAAATGCGCCTAAAATATCCACATTAATTATTAGAACATGCATAAAATTACATTTGGGCTTCATATTGGCAATATTATGATATTTTTGACATTACCCATCTGAGGAGGTCATGGGCCCCCCCACACCCCGAAAATTGAAATTCTAAAAGTGACCCTCGAGTGGGCCAGCCCAATACAAATTCATTCTCTGATATAAACTGGGTTTCCTGTGACAATTTCAGCCTGATTGACCAACTTTAAGGGGTGTTTTGGGCTGATCTGGCATTTTACCTATCCCTCGCCAACTTCACTCCCTGAACCTGCACTTTGGGCTAGATATGCATTTCTCAAAGAACAAACTATTAAACTTCATTTCAGTGGCGACTCCTGTAGGAAACAATATGGTTTTCAGCCTTGAATCTACCTTAATTTGGAATATATCAGCATTTCCTGATACAGCCATCTGTGGCTGTATTTTCGCCTTCCTGGACCACATATGACACATAAGACACCACTGGTATATCAGATGTAATCCTGAAACCTATGCAATCAGATTTAGTGTGTTGCAAGTAATTTCTGGGCCAAATTTCAGACTTATAGACAAACATTTGGTACTGGTTTGGGCTGATTTACATCTATTTTTGTCTATTTTTACAACAATAAATGGGTGAAATATTTTCTGTTCAGAGATGTAATGTTCCAAATGCGCCTAAAATATCCACATTAATTATTAGAACATGCATAAAATTACATTTGGGCTTCATATTGGCAATATTATGATATTTTTGACATCAACCATCTGAGGAGGTCATGGGCCCCCCCCACACCCCGAAAATTGAAATTCTAAAAGTGACCCTCGAGTGGGCCAGCCCAATACAAATTCATTCTCTGATATAAACTGGGTTTCCTGTGAAAATTTCAGCCTGATTGACCAACTTTAAGGGGTGTTTTGGGCTGATCTGGCATTTTACCTATCCCTCGCCAACTTCACTCCCTGAACCTGCACTTTGGGCTAGATATGCATTTCTCAAAGAACAAACTATTAAAATTCATTTCAGTGGCGACTCCTGTAGGAAACAATATGGTTTTCAGCCTTGAATCTACCTTAATTTGGAATATATCAGCATTTCCTGATACAGCCAACTGTGGCTGTATTTTCGCCTTCCTGGACCACATATGACACATAAGACACCACTGGTATATCAGATGTAATCCTGAAACCTATGCAATCAGATTTCGTGTGTTGCAAGTAATTTCTGGGCCAAATTTCAGACTTATAGACAAACATTTGGTACTGGTTTGGGCTGATTTACATCTATTTTTGTCTATTTTTACAACAATAAATGGGTGAAATATTTTCTGTTCAGAGATGTAATGTTCCAAATGCGCCTAAAATATCCACATTAATTATTAGAACATGCATAAAATTACATTTGGGCTTCATATTGGCAATATTATGATATTTTTGACATTAACCATCTGAGGAGGTCATGGGCCCCCCCACACCCCGAAAATTGAAATTCTAAAAGTGACCCTCGAGTGGGCCAGCCCAATACAGATTCATTCTCTGATATAAACTGGGTTTCCTGTGAAAATTTCAGCCTGATTGACCAACTTTAAGGGGTGTTTTGGGCTGATCTGGCATTTTACCTATCCCTCGCCAACTTCACTCCCTGAACCTGCACTTTGGGCTAGATATGCATTTCTCAAAGAACAAACTATTAAAATTCATTTCAGTGGCGACTCCTATAGGAAACAATATGGTTTTCAGCCTTGAATCTACCTTAATTTGGAATATATCAGCATTTCCTGATACAGCCAACTGTGGCTGTATTTTCGCCTTCCTGGACCACATATGACATATAAGACACCACTGGTATATCAGATGTAATCCTGAAACCTATGCAATCAGATTTAGTGTGTTGCAAGTAATTTCTGGGCCAAATTTCAGACTTATAGACAAACATTTGGTACTGGTTTGGGCTGATTTACATCTATTTTTGTCTATTTTTACAACAATAAATGGGTGAAATATTTTCTGTTCAGAGATGTAATGTTCCAAATGCGCCTAAAATATCCACATTAATTATTAGAACATGCATAAAATTACATTTGGGCTTCATATTGGCAATATTATGATATTTTTGACATTAACCATCTGAGGAGGTCATGGGCCCCCCCCACACCCCGAAAATTGAAATTCTAAAAGTGACCCTCGAGTGGGCCAGCCCAATACAAATTCATTCTCTGATATAAACTGGGTTTCCTGTGAAAATTTCAGCCTGATTGACCAACTTTAAGGGGTGTTTTGGGCTGATCTGGCATTTTACCTATCCCTCGCCAACTTCACTCCCTGAACCTGCACTTTGGGCTAGATATGCATTTCTCAAAGAACAAACTATTAAAATTCATTTCAGTGGCGACTCCTGTAGGAAACAATATGGTTTTCAGCCTTGAATCTACCTTAATTTGGAATATATCAGCATTTCCTGATACAGCCAACTGTGGCTGTATTTTCGCCTTCCTGGACCACATATCACACATAAGACACCACTGGTATATCAGATGTAATCCTGAAACCTATGCAATCAGATTTAGTGTGTTGCAAGTAATTTCTGGGCCAAATTTCAGACTTATAGACAAACATTTGGTACTGGTTTGGGCTGATTTACATCTATTTTTGTCTATTTTTACAACAATAAATGGGTGAAATATTTTCTGTTCAGAGATGTAATGTTCCAAATGCGCCTAAAATATCTACATTAATTATTAGAACATGCATAAAATTACATTTGGGCTTCATATTGGCAATATTATGATATTTTTGACATTACCCATCTGAGGAGGTCATGGGCCCCCCCCCCACACCCCGAAAATTGAAATTCTAAAAGTGACCCTCGAGTGGGCCAGCCCAATACAAATTCATTCTCTGATATAAACTGGGTTTCCTGTGAAAATTTCAGCCTGATTGACCAACTTTAAGGGGTGTTTTGGGCTGATCTGGCATTTTACCTATCCCTCGCCAACTTCACTCCCTGAACCTGCACTTTGGGCTAGATATGCATTTCTCAAAGAACAAACTATTAAAATTCATTTCAGTGGCGACTCCTGTAGGAAACAATATGGTTTTCAGCCTTGAATCTACCTTAATTTGGAATATATCAGCATTTCCTGATACAGCCATCTGTGGCTGTATTTTCGCCTTCCTGGACCACATATGACACATAAGACACCACTGGTATATCAGATGTAATCCTGAAACCTATGCAATCAGATTTAGTGTGTTGCAAGTAATTTCTGGGCCAAATTTCAGACTTATAGACAAACATTTGGTACTGGTTTGGGCTGATTTACATCTATTTTTGTCTATTTTTACAACAATAAATGGGTGAAATATTTTCTGTTCAGAGATGTAATGTTCCAAATGCGCCTAAAATATCCACATTAATTATTAGAACATGCATAAAATTACATTTGGGCTTCATATTGGCAATATTATGATATTTTTGACATTACCCATCTGAGGAGGTCATGGGCCCCCCCACACCCCGAAAATTGAAATTCTAAAAGTGACCCTCGAGTGGGCCAGCCCAATACAAATTCATTCTCTGATATAAACTGGGTTTCCTGTGAAAATTTCAGCCTGATTGACCAACTTTAAGTGGTGTTTTGGGCTGATCTGGCATTTTACCTATCCCTCGCCAACTTCACTCCCTGAACCTGCACTTTGGGCTAGATATGCATTTCTCAAAGAACAAACTATTAAAATTCATTTCAGTGGCGACTCCTGTAGGAAACAATATGGTTTTCAGCCTTGAATCTACCTTAATTTGGAATATATCAGCATTTCCTGATACAGCCATCTGTGGCTGTATTTTCGCCTTCCTGGACCACATATGACACATAAGACACCACTGGTATATCAGATGTAATCCTGAAACCTATGCAATCAGATTTAGTGTGTGGCAAGTAATTTCTGGGCCAAATTTCAGACTTATAGACAAACATTTGGTACTGGTTTGGGCTGATTTACATCTATTTTTGCCTATTTTTACAACAATAAATGGGTGAAATATTTTCTGTTCAGAGATGTAATGTTCCAAATGCGCCTAAAATATCCACATTAATTATTAGAACATGCATAAAATTACATTTGGGCTTCATATTGGCAATATTATGATATTTTTGACATTAACCATCTGAGGAGGTCATGGGCCCCCGCACACCCCGAAAATTGAAATTCTAAAAGTGACCCTCGAGTGGGCCAGCCCAATACAAATTCATTCTCTGATATAAACTGGGTTTCCTGTGAAAATTTCAGCCTGATTGACCAACTTTAAGGGGTGTTTTGGGCTGATCTGGCATTTTACCTATCCCTCGCCAACTTCACTCCCTGAACCTGCACTTTGGGCTAGATGTGCATTTCTCAAAGAACAAACTATTAAAATTCATTTCAGTGGCGACTCCTGTAGGAAACAATATGGTTTTTAGCCTTGAATCTACCTTAATTTGCAATATATCAGCATTTCCTGATACAGCCATCTGTGGCTGTATTTTCGCCTTCCTGGACCACATATGACACATAAGACACCACTGGTATATCAGATGTAATCCTGAAACCTATGCAATCAGATTTAGTGTGTGGCAAGTAATTTCTCGGCCAAATTTCAGACTTATAGACAAACATTTGGTACTGGTTTGGGCTGATTTACATCTATTTTTGCCTATTTTTACAACAATAAATGGGTGAAATATTTTCTGTTCAGAGATGTAATGTTCCAAATGCGCCTAAAATATCCACATTAATTATTAGAATATGAATAAAATTACATTTGGGCTTCATATTGGCAATATTATGATATTTTTGACATTACCCATCTGAGGATGTCATGGTCCCCCCACACCCCGAAAACTGAAATTCTAAAAGTGACCCTCGAGTGGGCCAGCCCAATACAAATTCATTCTCTGATATAAACTGGGTTTCCTGTGAAAATTTCAGCCTGATTGACCAACTTTAAGTGGTGTTTTGGGCTGATCTGGCATTTTACCTATCCCTCGCCAACTTCACTCCCTGAACCTGCACTTTGGGCTAGATATGCATTTCTCAAAGAACAAACTATTAAAATTCATTTCAGTGGCGACTCCTGTAGGAAACAATATGGTTTTCAGCCTTGAATCTACCTTAATTTGAAATATATCAGCATTTCCTGATACAGCCATCTGTGGCTGTATTTTCGCCTTCCTGGACCACATATGACACATAAGACACCACTGGTATATCAGATGTAATCCTGAAACCTATGCAATCAGATTTAGTGTGTGGCAAGTAATTTCTGGGCCAAATTTCAGACTTATAGACAAACATTTGGTACTGGTTTGGGCTGATTTACATCTATTTTTGTCTATTTTTACAACAATAAATGGGTGAAATATTTTCTGTTCAGAGATGTAATGTTCCAAATGCGCCTAAAATATCCACATTAATTATTAGAACATGCATAAAATTACATTTGGGCTTCATATTGGCAATATTATGATATTTTTGACATTAACCATCTGAGGAGGTCATGGGCCCCCCACACCCCGAAAATTGAAATTCTAAAAGTGACCCTCGAGTGGGCCAGCCCAATACAAATTCATTCTCTGATATAAACTGGGTTTCCTGTGAAAATTTCAGCCTGATTGACCAACTTTAAGGGGTGTTTTGGGCTGATCTGGCATTTTACCTATCCCTCGCCAACTTCACTCCCTGAACCTGCACTTTGGGCTAGATATGCATTTCTCAAAGAACAAACTATTAAAACTCATTTCAGTGGCGACTCCTGTAGGAAACAATATGGTTTTCAGCCTTGAATCTACCTTAATTTGGAATATATCAGCATTTCCTGATACAGCCAACTGTGGCTGTATTTTCGCCTTCCTGGACCACATATGACACATAAGACACCACTGGTATATCAGATGTAATCCTGAAACCTATGCAATCAGATTAAGTGTGTTGCAAGTAATTTATGGGCCAAATTTCAGACTTATAGAAAAACATTTGGTACTGGTTTGGGCTGATTTACATCTATTTTGTCTATTTTTACAACAATAAATGGGTAAAATATTTTCTGTTCAGAGATGTAATGTTCCAAATGCGCCTAAAATATCCACATTAATTATTAGAACATGCATAAAATTACATTTGGGCTTCATATTGGCAATATTATGATATTTTTGACATTAACCATCTGAGGAGGTCATGGGCCCCCCCCACACCCCGAAAATTGAAATTCTAAAAGTGACCCTCGAGTGGGCCAGCCCAATACAAATTCATTCTCTGATATAAACTGGGTTTCCTGTGAAAATTTCAGCCTGATTGACCAACTTTAAGGGGTGTTTTGGGCTGATCTGGCATTTTACCTATCCCTCGCCAACTTCACTCCCTGAACCTGCACTTTGGGCTAGATGTGCATTTCTCAAAGAACAAACTATTAAAATTCATTTCAGTGGCGACTCCTGTAGGAAACAATATGGTTTTTAGCCTTGAATCTACCTTAATTTGCAATATATCAGCATTTCCTGATACAGCCATCTGTGGCTGTATTTTCGCCTTCCTGGACCACATATGACACATAAGACACCACTGGTATATCAGATGTAATCCTGAAACCTATGCAATCAGATTTAGTGTGTGGCAAGTAATTTCTGGGCCAAATTTCAGACTTATAGACAAACATTTGGTACTGGTTTGGGCTGATTTACATCTATTTTTGCCTATTTTTACAACAATAAATGGGTGAAATATTTTCTGTTCAGAGATGTAATGTTCCAAATGCGCCTAAAATATCCACATTAATTATTAGAATATGAATAAAATTACATTTGGGCTTCATATTGGCAATATTATGATATTTTTGACATTACCCATCTGAGGATGTCATGGTCCCCCCACACCCCGAAAACTGAAATTCTAAAAGTGACCCTCGAGTGGGCCAGCCCAATACAAATTCATTCTCTGATATAAACTGGGTTTCCTGTGAAAATTTCAGCCTGATTGACCAACTTTAAGGGGTGTTTTGGGCTGATCTGGCATTTTACCTATCCCTCGCCAACTTCACTCCCTGAACCTGCACTTTGGGCTAGATATGCATTTCTCAAAGAACAAACTATTAAAATTCATTTCAGTGGCGACTCCTGTAGGAAACAATATGGTTTTCAGCCTTGAATCTACCTTAATTTGAAATATATCAGCATTTCCTGATACAGCCATCTGTGGCTGTATTTTCGCCTTCCTGGACCACATATGACACATAAGACACCACTGGTATATCAGATGTAATCCTGAAACCTATGCAATCAGATTTAGTGTGTGGCAAGTAATTTCTGGGCCAAATTTCAGACTTATAGACAAACATTTGGTACTGGTTTGGGCTGATTTACATCTATTTTTACCTATTTTTACAACAATAAATGGGTGAAATATTTTCTGTTCAGAGATGTAATGTTCCAAATGCGCCTAAAATATCCACATTAATTATTAGAACATGCATAAAATTACATTTGGGCTTCATATTGGCAATATTATGATATTTTTGACATTACCCATCTGAGGAGGTCATGGTCCCCCCACACCCCGAAAATTGAAATTCTAAAAGTGACCCTCGAGTGGGCCAGCCCAATACAAATTCATTCTCTGATATAAACTGGGTTTCCTGTGAAAATTTCAGCCTGATTGGCCAACTTTAAGGGGTGTTTTGGTCTGATCTGGCATTTTACCTATCCCTCGCCAACTTCACTCCCTGAACCTGCACTTTGGGCTAGATGTGCATTTCTCAAAGAACAAACTATTAAAATTCATTTCAGTGGCGACTCCTGTAGGAAACAATATGGTTTTTAGCCTTGAATCTACCTTAATTTGCAATATATCAGCATTTCCTGATACAGCCATCTGTGGCTGTATTTTCGCCTTCCTGGACCACATATGACACATAAGACACCACTGGTATATCAGATGTAATCCTGAAACCTATGCAATCAGATTTAGTGTGTGGCAAGTAATTTCTGGGCCAAATTTCAGACTTATAGACAAACATTTGGTACTGGTTTGGGCTGATTTACATCTATTTTTGCCTATTTTTACAACAATAAATGGGTGAAATATTTTCTGTTCAGAGATGTAATGTTCCAAATGCGCCTAAAACATCCACATTAATTATTAGAATATGAATAAAATTACATTTGGGCTTCATATTGGCAATATTATGATATTTTTGACATTACCCATCTGAGGATGTCATGGTCCCCCCACACCCCGAAAATTGAAATTCTAAAAGTGACCCTCGAGTGGGCCAGCCCAATACAAATTCATTCTCTGATATAAACTGGGTTTCCTGTGAAAATTTCAGCCTGATTGACCAACTTTAAGGGGTGTTTTGGGCTGATCTGGCATTTTACCTATTCCTCGCCAACTTCACTCCCTGAACCTGCACTTTGGGCTAGATATGCATTTCTCAAAGAACAAACTATTAAAATTCATTTCAGTGGCGACTCCTGTAGGAAACAATATGGTTTTCAGCCTTGAATCTACCTTAATTTGAAATATATCAGCATTTCCTGATACAGCCATCTGTGGCTGTATTTTCGCCTTCCTGGACCACATATGACACATAAGACACCACTGGTATATCAGATGTAATCCTGAAACCTATGCAATCAGATTTAGTGTGTGGCAAGTAATTTCTGGGCCAAATTTCAGACTTATAGACAAACATTTGGTACTGGTTTGGGCTGATTTACATCTATTTTTGCCTATTTTTACAACAATAAATGGGTGAAATATTTTCTGTTCAGAGATGTAATGTTCCAAATGCGCCTAAAATATCCACATTAATTATTAGAACATGCATAAAATTACATTTGGGCTTCATATTGGCAATATTATGATATTTTTGACATTAACCATCTGAGGAGGTCATGGGCCCCCCCACACCCCGAAAATTGAAATTCTAAAAGTGACCCTCGAGTGGGCCAGCCCAATACAAATTCATTCTCTGATATAAACTGGGTTTCCTGTGAAAATTTCAGCCTGATTGACCAACTTTAAGGGGTGTTTTGGGCTGATCTGGCATTTTACCTATCCCTCGCCAACTTCACTCCCTGAACCTGCACTTTGGGCTAGATATGCATTTCTCAAAGAACAAACTATTAAAATTCATTTCAGTGGCGACTCCTGTAGGAAACAATATGGTTTTCAGCCTTGAATCTACCTTAATTTGAAATATATCAGCATTTCCTGATACAGCCATCTGTGGCTGTATTTTCGCCTTCCTGGACCACATATGACACATAAGACACCACTGGTATATCAGATGTAATCCTGAAACCTATGCAATCAGATTTAGTGTGTGGCAAGTAATTTCTGGGCCAAATTTCAGACTTATAGACAAACATTTGGTACTGGTTTGGGCTGATTTACATCTATTTTTGCCTATTTTTACAACAATAAATGGGTGAAATATTTTCTGTTCAGAGATGTAATGTTCCAAATGCGCCTAAAATATCCACATTAATTATTAGAACATGCATAAAATTACATTTGGGCTTCATATTGGCAATATTATGATATTTTTGACATTAACCATCTGAGGAGGTCATGGCCCCCCCCCACACCCCGAAAATTGAAATTCTAAAAGTGACCCTCGAGTGGGCCAGCCCAATACAAATTCATTCTCTGATATAAACTGGGTTTCCTGTGAAAATTTCAGCCTGATTGACCAACTTTAAGGGGTGTTTTGGGCTGATCTGGCATTTTACCTATCCCTCGCCAACTTCACTCCCTGAACCTGCACTTTGGGCTAGATATGCATTTCTCAAAGAACAAACTATTAAAATTCATTTCAGTGGCGACTCCTGTAGGAAACAATATGGTTTTCAGCCTTGAATCTACCTTAATTTGAAATATATCAGCATTTCCTGATACAGCCATCTGTGGCTGTATTTTCGCCTTCCTGGACCACATATGACACATAAGACACCACTGGTATATCAGATGTAATCCTGAAACCTATGCAATCAGATTTAGTGTGTGGCAAGTAATTTCTGGGCCAAATTTCAGACTTATAGACAAACATTTGGTACTGGTTTGGGCTGATTTACATCTAATTTTGCCTATTTTTACAACAATAAATGGGTGAAATATTTTCTGTTCAGAGATGTAATGTTCCAAATGCGCCTAAAATATCCACATTAATTATTAGAACATGCATAAAATTACATTTGGGCTTCATATTGGCAATATTATGATATTTTTGACATTAACCATCTGAGGAGGTCATGGGCCCCCCCACACCCCGAAAATTGAAATTCTAAAAGTGACCCTTGAGTGGGCCAGCCCAATACAAATTCATTCTCTGATATAAACTGGGTTTCCTGTGAAAATTCCAGCCTGATTGACCAACTTTAAGGGGTGTTTTGGGCTGATCTGGCATTTTACCTATCCCTCGCCAACTTCACTCCCTGAACCTGCACTTTGGGCTAGATATGCATTTCTCAAAGAACAAACTATTAAAATTCATTTCAGTGGCGACTCCTGTAGGAAACAATATGGTTTTCAGCCTTGAATCTACCTTAATTTGAAATATATCAGCATTTCCTGATACAGCCATCTGTGGCTGTATTTTCGCCTTCCTGGACCACATATGACACATAAGACACCACTGGTATATCAGATGTAATCCTGAAACCTATGCAATCAGATTTAGTGTGTGGCAAGTAATTTCTGGGCCAAATTTCAGACTTATAGACAAACATTTGGTACTGGTTTGGGCTGATTTACATCTAATTTTGCCTATTTTTACAACAATAAATGGGTGAAATATTTTCTGTTCAGAGATGTAATGTTCCAAATGCGCCTAAAATATCCACATTAATTATTAGAACATGCATAAAATTACATTTGGGCTTCATATTGGCAATATTATGATATTTTTGACATTAACCATCTGAGGAGGTCATGGGCCCCCCCCACACCCCGAAAATTGAAATTCTAAAAGTGACCCTTGAGTGGGCCAGCCCAATACAAATTCATTCTCTGATATAAACTGGGTTTCCTGTGAAAATTTCAGCCTGATTGACCAACTTTAAGGGGTGTTTTGGGCTGATCTGGCATTTTACCTATCCCTCGCCAACTTCACTCCCTGAACCTGCACTTTGGGCTAGATATGCATTTCTCAAAGAACAAACTATTAAAATTCATTTCAGTGGCGACTCCTGTAGGAAACAATATGGTTTTCAGCCTTGAATCTACCTTAATTTGAAATATATCAGCATTTCCTGATACAGCCATCTGTGGCTGTATTTTCGCCTTCCTGGACCACATATGACACATAAGACACCACTGGTATATCAGATGTAATCCTGAAACCTATGCAATCAGATTTAGTGTGTGGCAAGTAATTTCTGGGCCAAATTTCAGACTTATAGACAAACATTTGGTACTGGTTTGGGCTGATTTACATCTATTTTTGCCTATTTTTACAACAATAAATGGGTGAAATATTTTCTGTTCAGAGATGTAATGTTCCAAATGCGCCTAAAATATCCACATTAATTATTAGAACATGCATAAAATTACATTTGGGCTTCATATTGGCAATATTATGATATTTTTGACATTAACCATCTGAGGAGGTCATGGGCCCCCCCACACCCCGAAAATTGAAATTCTAAAAGTGACCCTTGAGTGGGCCAGCCCAATACAAATTCATTCTCTGATATAAACTGGGTTTCCTGTGAAAATTTCAGCCTGATTGACCAACTTTAAGGGGTGTTTTGGGCTGATCTGGCATTTTACCTATCCCTCGCCAACTTCTCTCCCTGAACCTGCACTTTGGGCTAGATATGCATTTCTCAAAGAACAAACTATTAAAATTCATTTCAGTGGCGACTCCTGTAGGAAACAATATGGTTTTCAGCCTTGAATCTACCTTAATTTGAAATATATCAGCATTTCCTGATACAGCCATCTGTGGCTGTATTTTCGCCTTCCTGGACCACATATGACACATAAGACACCACTGGTATATCAGATGTAATCCTGAAACCTATGCAATCAGATTTAGTGTGTGGCAAGTAATTTCTGGGCCAAATTTCAGACTTATAGACAAACATTTGGTACTGGTTTGGGCTGATTTACATCTATTTTTGCCTATTTTTACAACAATAAATGGGTGAAATATTTTCTGCTCAGAGATGTAATGTTCCAAATGCGCCTAAAATATCCACATTAATTATTAGAACATGCATAAAATTACATTTGGGCTTCATATTGGCAATATTATGATATTTTTGACATTAACCATCTGAGGAGGTCATGGGCCCCCCCCCCACACCCCGAAAATTGAAATTCTAAAAGTGACCCTCGAGTGGGCCAGCCCAAAACAAATTCATTCTCTGATATAAACTGGGTTTCCTGTGAAAATTTCAGCCTGATTGACCAACTTTAAGGGGTGTTTTGGGCTGATCTGGCATTTTACCTATCCCTCGCCAACTTCACTCCCTGAACCTGCACTTTGGGCTAGATATGCATTTCTCAAAGAACAAACTATTAAAATTCATTTCAGTGGCGACTCCTGTAGGAAACAATATGGTTTTCAGCCTTGAATCTACCTTAATTTGAAATATATCAGCATTTCCTGATACAGCCATCTGTGGCTGTATTTTCGCCTTCCTGGACCACATATGACACATAAGACACCACTGGTATATCAGATGTAATCCTGAAACCTATGCAATCAGATTTAGTGTGTGGCAAGTAATTTCTGGGCCAAATTTCAGACTTATAGACAAACATTTGGTACTGGTTTGGGCTGATTTACATCTAATTTTGCCTATTTTTACAACAATAAATGGGTGAAATATTTTCTGTTCAGAGATGTAATGTTCCAAATGCGCCTAAAATATCCACATTAATTATTAGAACATGCATAAAATTACATTTGGGCTTCATATTGGCAATATTATGATATTTTTGACATTAACCATCTGAGGAGGTCATGGGCCCCCCCACACCCCGAAAATTGAAATTCTAAAAGTGACCCTCGAGTGGGCCAGCCCAATACAAATTCATTCTCTGATATAAACTGGGTTTCCTGTGAAAATTTCAGCCTGATTGACCAACTTTAAGGGGTGTTTTGGGCTGATCTGGCATTTTACCTATTCCTCGCCAACTTCACTCCCTGAACCTGCACTTTGGGCTAGATATGCATTTCTCAAAGAACAAACTATTAAAATTCATTTCAGTGGCGACTCCTGTAGGAAACAATATGGTTTTCAGCCTTGAATCTACCTTAATTTGAAATATATCAGCATTTCCTGATACAGCCATCTGTGGCTGTATTTTCGCCTTCCTGGACCACATATGACACATAAGACACCACTGGTATATCAGATGTAATCCTGAAACCTATGCAATCAGATTTAGTGTGTGGCAAGTAATTTCTGGGCCAAATTTCAGACTTATAGACAAACATTTGGTACTGGTTTGGGCTGATTTACATCTATTTTTGCCTATTTTTACAACAATAAATGGGTGAAATATTTTCTGTTCAGAGATGTAATGTTCCAAATGCGCCTAAAATATCCACATTAATTATTAGAACATGCATAAAATTACATTTGGGCTTCATATTGGCAATATTATGATATTTTTGACATTAACCATCTGAGGAGGTCATGGGCCCCCCCACACCCCGAAAATTGAAATTCTAAAAGTGACCCTCGAGTGGGCCAGCCCAATACAAATTCATTCTCTGATATAAACTGGGTTTCCTGTGAAAATTTCAGCCTGATTGACCAACTTTAAGGGGTGTTTTGGGCTGATCTGGCATTTTACCTATCCCTCGCCAACTTCACTCCCTGAACCTGCACTTTGGGCTAGATATGCATTTCTCAAAGAACAAACTATTAAAATTCATTTCAGTGGCGACTCCTGTAGGAAACAATATGGTTTTCAGCCTTGAATCTACCTTAATTTGAAATATATCAGCATTTCCTGATACAGCCATCTGTGGCTGTATTTTCGCCTTCCTGGACCACATATGACACATAAGACACCACTGGTATATCAGATGTAATCCTGAAACCTATGCAATCAGATTTAGTGTGTGGCAAGTAATTTCTGGGCCAAATTTCAGACTTATAGACAAACATTTGGTACTGGTTTGGGCTGATTTACATCTATTTTTGCCTATTTTTACAACAATAAATGGGTGAAATATTTTCTGTTCAGAGATGTAATGTTCCAAATGCGCCTAAAATATCCACATTAATTATTAGAACATGCATAAAATTACATTTGGGCTTCATATTGGCAATATTATGATATTTTTGACATTAACCATCTGAGGAGGTCATGGGCCCCCCCCACACCCCGAAAATTGAAATTCTAAAAGTGACCCTCGAGTGGGCCAGCCCAATACAAATTCATTCTCTGATATAAACTGGGTTTCCTGTGAAAATTTCAGCCTGATTGACCAACTTTAAGGGGTGTTTTGGGCTGATCTGGCATTTTACCTATCCCTCGCCAACTTCACTCCCTGAACCTGCACTTTGGGCTAGATATGCATTTCTCAAAGAACAAACTATTAAAATTCATTTCAGTGGCGACTCCTGTAGGAAACAATATGGTTTTCAGCCTTGAATCTACCTTAATTTGAAATATATCAGCATTTCCTGATACAGCCATCTGTGGCTGTATTTTCGCCTTCCTGGACCACATATGACACATAAGACACCACTGGTATATCAGATGTAATCCTGAAACCTATGCAATCAGATTTAGTGTGTGGCAAGTAATTTCTGGGCCAAATTTCAGACTTATAGACAAACATTTGGTACTGGTTTGGGCTGATTTACATCTAATTTTGCCTATTTTTACAACAATAAATGGGTGAAATATTTTCTGTTCAGAGATGTAATGTTCCAAATGCGCCTAAAATATCCACATTAATTATTAGAACATGCATAAAATTACATTTGGGCTTCATATTGGCAATATTATGATATTTTTGACATTAACCATCTGAGGAGGTCATGGGCCCCCCCACACCCCGAAAATTGAAATTCTAAAAGTGACCCTTGAGTGGGCCAGCCCAATACAAATTCATTCTCTGATATAAACTGGGTTTCCTGTGAAAATTCCAGCCTGATTGACCAACTTTAAGGGGTGTTTTGGGCTGATCTGGCATTTTACCTATCCCTCGCCAACTTCACTCCCTGAACCTGCACTTTGGGCTAGATATGCATTTCTCAAAGAACAAACTATTAAAATTCATTTCAGTGGCGACTCCTGTAGGAAACAATATGGTTTTCAGCCTTGAATCTACCTTAATTTGAAATATATCAGCATTTCCTGATACAGCCATCTGTGGCTGTATTTTCGCCTTCCTGGACCACATATGACACATAAGACACCACTGGTATATCAGATGTAATCCTGAAACCTATGCAATCAGATTTAGTGTGTGGCAAGTAATTTCTGGGCCAAATTTCAGACTTATAGACAAACATTTGGTACTGGTTTGGGCTGATTTACATCTAATTTTGCCTATTTTTACAACAATAAATGGGTGAAATATTTTCTGTTCAGAGATGTAATGTTCCAAATGCGCCTAAAATATCCACATTAATTATTAGAACATGCATAAAATTACATTTGGGCTTCATATTGGCAATATTATGATATTTTTGACATTAACCATCTGAGGAGGTCATGGGCCCCCCCCACACCCCGAAAATTGAAATTCTAAAAGTGACCCTTGAGTGGGCCAGCCCAATACAAATTCATTCTCTGATATAAACTGGGTTTCCTGTGAAAATTTCAGCCTGATTGACCAACTTTAAGGGGTGTTTTGGGCTGATCTGGCATTTTACCTATCCCTCGCCAACTTCACTCCCTGAACCTGCACTTTGGGCTAGATATGCATTTCTCAAAGAACAAACTATTAAAATTCATTTCAGTGGCGACTCCTGTAGGAAACAATATGGTTTTCAGCCTTGAATCTACCTTAATTTGAAATATATCAGCATTTCCTGATACAGCCATCTGTGGCTGTATTTTCGCCTTCCTGGACCACATATGACACATAAGACACCACTGGTATATCAGATGTAATCCTGAAACCTATGCAATCAGATTTAGTGTGTGGCAAGTAATTTCTGGGCCAAATTTCAGACTTATAGACAAACATTTGGTACTGGTTTGGGCTGATTTACATCTATTTTTGCCTATTTTTACAACAATAAATGGGTGAAATATTTTCTGTTCAGAGATGTAATGTTCCAAATGCGCCTAAAATATCCACATTAATTATTAGAACATGCATAAAATTACATTTGGGCTTCATATTGGCAATATTATGATATTTTTGACATTAACCATCTGAGGAGGTCATGGGCCCCCCCACACCCCGAAAATTGAAATTCTAAAAGTGACCCTTGAGTGGGCCAGCCCAATACAAATTCATTCTCTGA
This sequence comes from Sabellastarte sp. h YS-2021, assembly GCA_964017235.1. NCBI lineage: Eukaryota > Metazoa > Annelida > Polychaeta > Sabellida > Sabellidae > Sabellastarte > Sabellastarte sp. h YS-2021. The sequence goes on from OZ024938.1 coordinate 70,487,439, forward strand.
TATAAACTGGGTTTCCTGTGAAAATTTCAGCCTGATTGACCAACTTTAAGGGGTGTTTTGGGCTGATCTGGCATTTTACCTATCCCTCGCCAACTTCACTCCCTGAACCTGCACTTTGGGCTAGATATGCATTTCTCAAAGAACAAACTATTAAAATTCATTTCAGTGGCGACTCCTGTAGGAAACAATATGGTTTTCAGCCTTGAATCTACCTTAATTTGAAATATATCAGCATTTCCTGATACAGCCATCTGTGGCTGTATTTTCGCCTTCCTGGACCACATATGACACATAAGACACCACTGGTATATCAGATGTAATCCTGAAACCTATGCAATCAGATTTAGTGTGTGGCAAGTAATTTCTGGGCCAAATTTCAGACTTATAGACAAACATTTGGTACTGGTTTGGGCTGATTTACATCTATTTTTGCCTATTTTTACAACAATAAATGGGTGAAATATTTTCTGTTCAGAGATGTAATGTTCCAAATGCGCCTAAAATATCCACATTAATTATTAGAACATGCATAAAATTACATTTGGGCTTCATATTGGCAATATTATGATATTTTTGACATTAACCATCTGAGGAGGTCATGGGCCCCCCCCCACACCCCGAAAATTGAAATTCTAAAAGTGACCCTCGAGTGGGCCAGCCCAATACAAATTCATTCTCTGATATAAACTGGGTTTCCTGTGAAAATTTCAGCCTGATTGACCAACTTTAAGGGGTGTTTTGGGCTGATCTGGCATTTTACCTATCCCTCGCCAACTTCACTCCCTGAACCTGCACTTTGGGCTAGATATGCATTTCTCAAAGAACAAACTATTAAAATTCATTTCAGTGGCGACTCCTGTAGGAAACAATATGGTTTTCAGCCTTGAATCTACCTTAATTTGAAATATATCAGCATTTCCTGATACAGCCATCTGTGGCTGTATTTTCGCCTTCCTGGACCACATATGACACATAAGACACCACTGGTATATCAGATGTAATCCTGAAACCTATGCAATCAGATTTAGTGTGTGGCAAGTAATTTCTGGGCCAAATTTCAGACTTATAGACAAACATTTGGTACTGGTTTGGGCTGATTTACATCTATTTTTGCCTATTTTTACAACAATAAATGGGTGAAATATTTTCTGTTCAGAGATGTAATGTTCCAAATGCGCCTAAAATATCCACATTAATTATTAGAACATGCATAAAATTACATTTGGGCTTCATATTGGCAATATTATGATATTTTTGACATTAACCATCTGAGGAGGTCATGGGCCCCCCCACACCCCGAAAATTGAAATTCTAAAAGTGACCCTCGAGTGGGCCAGCCCAATACAAATTCATTCTCTGATATAAACTGGGTTTCCTGTGAAAATTTCAGCCTGATTGACCAACTTTAAGGGGTGTTTTGGGCTGATCTGGCATTTTATCTATCCCTCGCCAACTTCACTCCCTGAACCTGCACTTTGGGCTAGATATGCATTTCTCAAAGAACAAACTATTAAAATTCATTTCAGTGGCGACTCCTGTAGGAAACAATATGGTTTTCAGCCTTGAATCTACCTTAATTTGAAATATATCAGCATTTCCTGATACAGCCATCTGTGGCTGTATTTTCGCCTTCCTGGACCACATATGACACATAAGACACCACTGGTATATCAGATGTAATCCTGAAACCTATGCAATCAGATTTAGTGTGTGGCAAGTAATTTCTGGGCCAAATTTCAGACTTATAGACAAACATTTGGTACTGGTTTGGGCTGATTTACATCTAATTTTGCCTATTTTTACAACAATAAATGGGTGAAATATTTTCTGTTCAGAGATGTAATGTTCCAAATGCGCCTAAAATATCCACATTAATTATTAGAACATGCATAAAATTACATTTGGGCTTCATATTGGCAATATTATGATATTTTTGACATTAACCATCTGAGGAGGTCATGGGCCCCCCCACACCCCGAAAATTGAAATTCTAAAAGTGACCCTTGAGTGGGCCAGCCCAATACAAATTCATTCTCTGATATAAACTGGGTTTCCTGTGAAAATTTCAGCCTGATTGACCAACTTTAAGGGGTGTTTTGGGCTGATCTGGCATTTTACCTATCCCTCGCCAACTTCACTCCCTGAACCTGCACTTTGGGCTAGATATGCATTTCTCAAAGAACAAACTATTAAAATTCATTTCAGTGGCGACTCCTGTAGGAAACAATATGGTTTTCAGCCTTGAATCTACCTTAATTTGAAATATATCAGCATTTCCTGATACAGCCATCTGTGGCTGTATTTTCGCCTTCCTGGACCACATATGACACATAAGACACCACTGGTATATCAGATGTAATCCTGAAACCTATGCAATCAGATTTAGTGTGTGGCAAGTAATTTCTGGGCCAAATTTCAGACTTATAGACAAACATTTGGTACTGGTTTGGGCTGATTTACATCTATTTTTGCCTATTTTTACAACAATAAATGGGTGAAATATTTTCTGTTCAGAGATGTAATGTTCCAAATGCGCCTAAAATATCCACATTAATTATTAGAACATGCATAAAATTACATTTGGGCTTCATATTGGCAATATTATGATATTTTTGACATTAACCATCTGAGGAGGTCATGGGCCCCCCCACACCCCGAAAATTGAAATTCTAAAAGTGACCCTTGAGTGGGCCAGCCCAATACAAATTCATTCTCTGATATAAACTGGGTTTCCTGTGAAAATTTCAGCCTGATTGACCAACTTTAAGGGGTGTTTTGGGCTGATCTGGCATTTTACCTATCCCTCGCCAACTTCACTCCCTGAACCTGCACTTTGGGCTAGATATGCATTTCTCAAAGAACAAACTATTAAAATTCATTTCAGTGGCGACTCCTGTAGGAAACAATATGGTTTTCAGCCTTGAATCTAACTTAATTTGAAATATATCAGCATTTCCTGATACAGCCATCTGTGGCTGTATTTTCGCCTTCCTGGACCACATATGACACATAAGACACCACTGGTATATCAGATGTAATCCTGAAACCTATGCAATCAGATTTAGTGTGTGGCAAGTAATTTCTGGGCCAAATTTCAGACTTATAGACAAACATTTGGTACTGGTTTGGGCTGATTTACATCTATTTTTGCCTATTTTTACAACAATAAATGGGTGAAATATTTTCTGTTCAGAGATGTAATGTTCCAAATGCGCCTAAAATATCCACATTAATTATTAGAACATGCATAAAATTACATTTGGGCTTCATATTGGCAATATTATGATATTTTTGACATTAACCATCTGAGGAGGTCATGGGCCCCCCCCACACCCCGAAAATTGAAATTCTAAAAGTGACCCTCGAGTGGGCCAGCCCAATACAAATTCATTCTCTGATATAAACTGGGTTTCCTGTGAAAATTTCAGCCTGATTGACCAACTTTAAGGGGTGTTTTGGGCTGATCTGGCATTTTACCTATCCCTCGCCAACTTCACTCCCTGAACCTGCACTTTGGGCTAGATATGCATTTCTCAAAGAACAAACTATTAAAATTCATTTCAGTGGCGACTCCTGTAGGAAACAATATGGTTTTCAGCCTTGAATCTACCTTAATTTGAAATATATCAGCATTTCCTGATACAGCCATCTGTGGCTGTATTTTCGCCTTCCTGGACCACATATGACACATAAGACACCACTGGTATATCAGATGTAATCCTGAAACCTATGCAATCAGATTTAGTGTGTGGCAAGTAATTTCTGGGCCAAATTTCAGACTTATAGACAAACATTTGGTACTGGTTTGGGCTGATTTACATCTATTTTTGCCTATTTTTACAACAATAAATGGGTGAAATATTTTCTGTTCAGAGATGTAATGTTCCAAATGCGCCTAAAATATCCACATTAATTATTAGAACATGCATAAAATTACATTTGGGCTTCATATTGGCAATATTATGATATTTTTGACATTAACCATCTGAGGAGGTCATGGGCCCCCCCACACCCCGAAAATTGAAATTCTAAAAGTGACCCTCGAGTGGGCCAGCCCAATACAAATTCATTCTCTGATATAAACTGGGTTTCCTGTGAAAATTTCAGCCTGATTGACCAACTTTAAGGGGTGTTTTGGGCTGATCTGGCATTTTATCTATCCCTCGCCAACTTCACTCCCTGAACCTGCACTTTGGGCTAGATATGCATTTCTCAAAGAACAAACTATTAAAATTCATTTCAGTGGCGACTCCTGTAGGAAACAATATGGTTTTCAGCCTTGAATCTACCTTAATTTGAAATATATCAGCATTTCCTGATACAGCCATCTGTGGCTGTATTTTCGCCTTCCTGGACCACATATGACACATAAGACACCACTGGTATATCAGATGTAATCCTGAAACCTATGCAATCAGATTTAGTGTGTGGCAAGTAATTTCTGGGCCAAATTTCAGACTTATAGACAAACATTTGGTACTGGTTTGGGCTGATTTACATCTATTTTTGCCTATTTTTACAACAATAAATGGGTGAAATATTTTCTGTTCAGAGATGTAATGTTCCAAATGCGCCTAAAATATCCACATTAATTATTAGAACATGCATAAAATTACATTTGGGCTTCATATTGGCAATATTATGATATTTTTGACATTAACCATCTGAGGAGGTCATGGGTCCCCCCACACCCCGAAAATTGAAATTCTAAAAGTGACCCTCGAGTGGGCCAGCCCAATACAAATTCATTCTCTGATATAAACTGGGTTTCCTGTGAAAATTTCAGCCTGATTGACCAACTTTAAGGGGTGTTTTGGGCTGATCTGGCATTTTACCTATCCCTCGCCAACTTCACTCCCTGAACCTGCACTTTGGGCTAGATATGCATTTCTCAAAGAACAAACTATTAAAATTCATTTCAGTGGCGACTCCTGTAGGAAACAATATGGTTTTCAGCCTTGAATCTACCTTAATTTGAAATATATCAGCATTTCCTGATACAGCCATCTGTGGCTGTATTTTCGCCTTCCTGGACCACATATGACACATAAGACACCACTGGTATATCAGATGTAATCCTGAAACCTATGCAATCAGATTTAGTGTGTGGCAAGTAATTTCTGGGCCAAATTTCAGACTTATAGACAAACATTTGGTACTGGTTTGGGCTGATTTACATCTATTTTTACCTATTTTTAAAACAATAAATGGGTGAAATATTTTCTGTTCAGAGATGTAATGTTCCAAATGCGCCTAAAATATCCACATTAATTATTAGAACATGCATAAAATTACATTTGGGCTTCATATTGGCAATATTATGATATTTTTGACATTAACCATCTGAGGAGGTCATGGGCCCACCCACACCCCGAAAATTGAAATTCTAAAAGTGACCCTCGAGTGGGGCAGCCCAATACAAATTCATTCTCTGATATAAACTGGGTTTCCTGTGAAAATTTCAGCCTGATTGACCAACTTTAAGGGGTGTTTTGGGCTGATCTGGCATTTTACCTATCCCTCGCCAACTTCACTCCCTGAACCTGCACTTTGGGCTAGATATGCATTTCTCAAAGAACAAACTATTAAAATTCATTTCAGTGGCGACTCCTGTAGGAAACAATATGGTTTTCAGCCTTGAATCTACCTTAATTTGAAATATATCAGCATTTCCTGATACAGCCATCTGTGGCTGTATTTTCGCCTTCCTGGACCACATATGACACATAAGACACCACTGGTATATCAGATGTAATCCTGAAACCTATGCAATCAGATTTAGTGTGTGGCAAGTAATTTCTGGGCCAAATTTCAGACTTATAGACAAACATTTGGTACTGGTTTGGGCTGATTTACATCTATTTTTGCCTATTTTTACAACAATAAATGGGTGAAATATTTTCTGTTCAGAGATGTAATGTTCCAAATGCGCCTAAAATATCCACATTAATTATTAGAACATGCATAAAATTACATTTGGGCTTCATATTGGCAATATTATGATATTTTTGACATTAACCATCTGAGGAGGTCATGGGCCGCCCCCACACCCCGAAAATTGAAATTCTAAAAGTGACCCTCGAGTGGGCCAGCCCAATACAAATTCATTCTCTGATATAAACTGGGTTTCCTGTGAAAATTTCAGCCTGATTGACCAACTTTAAGGGGTGTTTTGGGCTGATCTGGCATTTTACCTATCCCTCGCCAACTTCACTCCCTGAACCTGCACTTTGGGCTAGATATGCATTTCTCAAAGAACAAACTATTAAAATTCATTTCAGTGGCGACTCCTGTAGGAAACAATATGGTTTTCAGCCTTGAATCTACCTTAATTTGAAATATATCAGCATTTCCTGATACAGCCATCTGTGGCTGTATTTTCGCCTTCCTGGACCACATATGACACATAAGACACCACTGGTATATCAGATGTAATCCTGAAACCTATGCAATCAGATTTAGTGTGTGGCAAGTAATTTCTGGGCCAAATTTCAGACTTATAGACAAACATTTGGTACTGGTTTGGGCTGATTTACATCTAATTTTGCCTATTTTTACAACAATAAATGGGTGAAATATTTTCTGTTCAGAGATGTAATGTTCCAAATGCGCCTAAAATATCCACATTAATTATTAGAACATGCATAAAATTACATTTGGGCTTCATATTGGCAATATTATGATATTTTTGACATTAACCATCAGAGGAGGTCATGGGCCCCCCCACACCCCGAAAATTGAAATTCTAAAAGTGACCCTTGAGTGGGCCAGCCCAATACAAATTCATTCTCTGATATAAACTGGGTTTCCTGTGAAAATTCCAGCCTGATTGACCAACTTTAAGGGGTGTTTTGGGCTGATCTGGCATTTTACCTATCCCTCGCCAACTTCACTCCCTGAACCTGCACTTTGGGCTAGATATGCATTTCTCAAAGAACAAACTATTAAAATTCATTTCAGTGGCGACTCCTGTAGGAAACAATATGGTTTTCAGCCTTGAATCTACCTTAATTTGAAATATATCAGCATTTCCTGATACAGCCATCTGTGGCTGTATTTTCGCCTTCCTGGACCACATATGACACATAAGACACCACTGGTATATCAGATGTAATCCTGAAACCTATGCAATCAGATTTAGTGTGTGGCAAGTAATTTCTGGGCCAAATTTCAGACTTATAGACAAACATTTGGTACTGGTTTGGGCTGATTTACATCTAATTTTGCCTATTTTTACAACAATAAATGGGTGAAATATTTTCTGTTCAGAGATGTAATGTTCCAAATGCGCCTAAAATATCCACATTAATTATTAGAACATGCATAAAATTACATTTGGGCTTCATATTGGCAATATTATGATATTTTTGACATTAACCATCTGAGGAGGTCATGGGCCCCCCCACACCCCGAAAATTGAAATTCTAGAAGTGACCCTTGAGTGGGCCAGCCCAATACAAATTCATTCTCTGATATAAACTGGGTTTCCTGTGAAAATTTCAGCCTGATTGACCAACTTTAAGGGGTGTTTTGGGCTGATCTGGCATTTTACCTATCCCTCGCCAACTTCACTCCCTGAACCTGCACTTTGGGCTAGATATGCATTTCTCAAAGAACAAACTATTAAAATTCATTTCAGTGGCGACTCCTGTAGGAAACAATATGGTTTTCAGCCTTGAATCTACCTTAATTTGAAATATATCAGCATTTCCTGATACAGCCATCTGTGGCTGTATTTTCGCCTTCCTGGACCACATATGACACATAAGACACCACTGGTATATCAGATGTAATCCTGAAACCTATGCAATCAGATTTAGTGTGTGGCAAGTAATTTCTGGGCCAAATTTCAGACTTATAGACAAACATTTGGTACTGGTTTGGGCTGATTTACATCTATTTTTGCCTATTTTTACAACAATAAATGGGTGAAATATTTTCTGTTCAGAGATGTAATGTTCCAAATGCGCCTAAAATATCCACATTAATTATTAGAACATGCATAAAATTACATTTGGGCTTCATATTGGCAATATTATGATATTTTTGACATTAACCATCTGAGGAGGTCATGGGCCCCCCCACACCCCGAAAATTGAAATTCTAAAAGTGACCCTTGAGTGGGCCAGCCCAATACAAATTCATTCTCTGATATAAACTGGGTTTCCTGTGAAAATTTCAGCCTGATTGACCAACTTTAAGGGGTGTTTTGGGCTGATCTGGCATTTTACCTATCCCTCGCCAACTTCACTCCCTGAACCTGCACTTTGGGCTAGATATGCATTTCTCAAAGAACAAACTATTAAAATTCATTTCAGTGGCGACTCCTGTAGGAAACAATATGGTTTTCAGCCTTGAATCTACCTTAATTTGAAATATATCAGCATTTCCTGATACAGCCATCTGTGGCTGTATTTTCGCCTTCCTGGACCACATATGACACATAAGACACCACTGGTATATCAGATGTAATCCTGAAACCTATGCAATCAGATTTAGTGTGTGGCAAGTAATTTCTGGGCCAAATTTCACACTTATAGACAAACATTTGGTACTGGTTTGGGCTGATTTACATCTATTTTTGCCTATTTTTACAACAATAAATGGGTGAAATATTTTCTGTTCAGAGATGTAATGTTCCAAATGCGCCTAAAATATCCACATTAATTATTAGAACATGCATAAAATTACATTTGGGCTTCATATTGGCAATATTATGATATTTTTGACATTAACCATCTGAGGAGGTCATGGGCCCCCCCCACACCCCGAAAATTGAAATTCTAAAAGTGACCCTCGAGTGGGCCAGCCCAATACAAATTCATTCTCTGATATAAACTGGGTTTCCTGTGAAAATTTCAGCCTGATTGACCAACTTTAAGGGGTGTTTTGGGCTGATCTGGCATTTTACCTATCCCTCGCCAACTTCACTCCCTGAACCTGCACTTTGGGCTAGATATGCATTTCTCAAAGAACAAACTATTAAAATTCATTTCAGTGGCGACTCCTGTAGGAAACAATATGGTTTTCAGCCTTGAATCTACCTTAATTTGAAATATATCAGCATTTCCTGATACAGCCATCTGTGGCTGTATTTTCGCCTTCCTGGACCACATATGACACATAAGACACCACTGGTATATCAGATGTAATCCTGAAACCTATGCAATCAGATTTAGTGTGTGGCAAGTAATTTCTGGGCCAAATTTCAGACTTATAGACAAACATTTGGTACTGGTTTGGGCTGATTTACATCTATTTTTGCCTATTTTTACAACAATAAATGGGTGAAATATTTTCTGTTCAGAGATGTAATGTTCCAAATGCGCCTAAAATATCCACATTAATTATTAGAACATGCATAAAATTACATTTGGGCTTCATATTGGCAATATTATGATATTTTTGACATTAACCATCTGAGGAGGTCATGGGCCCCCCCACACCCCGAAAATTGAAATTCTAAAAGTGACCCTTGAGTGGGCCAGCCCAATACAAATTCATTCTCTGATATAAACTGGGTTTCCTGTGAAAATTTCAGCCTGATTGACCAACTTTAAGGGGTGTTTTGAGCTGATCTGGCATTTTACCTATCCCTCGCCAACTTCACTCCCTGAACCTGCACTTTGGGCTAGATATGCATTTCTCAAAGAACAAACTATTAAAATTCGTTTCAGTGGCGACTCCTGTAGGAAACAATATGGTTTTCAGCCTTGAATCTACCTTAATTTGAAATATATCAGCATTTCCTGATACAGCCATCTGTGGCTGTATTTTCGCCTTCCTGGACCACATATGACACATAAGACACCACTGGTATATCAGATGTAATCCTGAAACCTATGCAATCAGATTTAGTGTGTGGCAAGTAATTTCTGGGCCAAATTTCAGACTTATAGACAAACATTTGGTACTGGTTTGGGCTGATTTACATCTATTTTTGCCTATTTTTACAACAATAAATGGGTGAAATATTTTCTGTTCAGAGATGTAATGTTCCAAATGCGCCTAAAATATCCACATTAATTATTAGAACATGCATAAAATTACATTTGGGCTTCATATTGGCAATATTATGATATTTTTGACATTAACCATCTGAGGAGGTCATGGGCCCCCCCCACACCCCGAAAATTGAAATTCTAAAAGTGACCCTCGAGTGGGCCAGCCCAATACAAATTCATTCTCTGATATAAACTGGGTTTCCTGTGAAAATTTCAGCCTGATTGACCAACTTTAAGGGGTGTTTTGGGCTGATCTGGCATTTTACCTATCCCTCGCCAACTTCACTCCCTGAACCTGCACTTTGGGCTAGATATGCATTTCTCAAAGAACAAACTATTAAAATTCATTTCAGTGGCGACTCCTGTAGGAAACAATATGGTTTTCAGCCTTGAATCTACCTTAATTTGAAATATATCAGCATTTCCTGATACAGCCATCTGTGGCTGTATTTTCGCCTTCCTGGACCACATATGACACATAAGACACCACTGGTATATCAGATGTAATCCTGAAACCTATGCAATCAGATTTAGTGTGTGGCAAGTAATTTCTGGGCCAAATTTCAGACTTATAGACAAACATTTGGTACTGGTTTGGGCTGATTTACATCTATTTTTGCCTATTTTTACAACAATAAATGGGTGAAATATTTTCTGTTCAGAGATGTAATGTTCCAAATGCGCCTAAAATATCCACATTAATTATTAGAACATGCATAAAATTACATTTGGGCTTCATATTGGCAATATTATGATATTTTTGACATTAACCATCTGAGGAGGTCATGGGCCCCCCCACACCCCGAAAATTGAAATTCTAAAAGTGACCCTTGAGTGGGCCAGCCCAATACAAATTCATTCTCTGATATAAACTGGGTTTCCTGTGAAAATTTCAGCCTGATTGACCAACTTTAAGGGGTGTTTTGGGCTGATCTGGCATTTTACCTATCCCTCGCCAACTTCACTCCCTGAACCTGCACTTTGGGCTAGATATGCATTTCTCAAAGAACAAACTATTAAAATTCGTTTCAGTGGCGACTCCTGTAGGAAACAATATGGTTTTCAGCCTTGAATCTACCTTAATTTGAAATATATCAGCATTTCCTGATACAGCCATCTGTGGCTGTATTTTCGCCTTCCTGGACCACATATGACACATAAGACACCACTGGTATATCAGATGTAATCCTGAAACCTATGCAATCAGATTTAGTGTGTGGCAAGTAATTTCTGGGCCAAATTTCAGACTTATAGACAAACATTTGGTACTGGTTTGGGCTGATTTACATCTATTTTTGCCTATTTTTACAACAATAAATGGGTGAAATATTTTCTGTTCAGAGATGTAATGTTCCAAATGCGCCTAAAATATCCACATTAATTATTAGAACATGCATAAAATTACATTTGGGCTTCATATTGGCAATATTATGATATTTTTGACATTAACCATCTGAGGAGGTCATGGGCCCCCCCCACACCCCGAAAATTGAAATTCTAAAAGTGACCCTCGAGTGGGCCAGCCCAATACAAATTCATTCTCTGATATAAACTGGGTTTCCTGTGAAAATTTCAGCATGATTGACCAACTTTAAGGGGTGTTTTGGGCTGATCTGGCATTTTACCTATCCCTCGCCAACTTCACTCCCTGAACCTGCACTTTGGGCTAGATATGCATTTCTCAAAGAACAAACTATTAAAATTCATTTCAGTGGCGACTCCTGTAGGAAACAATATGGTTTTCAGCCTTGAATCTACCTTAATTTGAAATATATCAGCATTTCCTGATACAGCCATCTGTGGCTGTATTTTCGCCTTCCTGGACCACATATGACACATAAGACACCACTGGTATATCAGATGTAATCCTGAAACCTATGCAATCAGATTTAGTGTGTGGCAAGTAATTTCTGGGCCAAATTTCAGACTTATAGACAAACATTTGGTACTGGTTTGGGCTGATTTACATCTATTTTTGCCTATTTTTACAACAATAAATGGGTGAAATATTTTCTGTTCAGAGATGTAATGTTCCAAATGCGCCTAAAATATCCACATTAATTATTAGAACATGCATAAAATTACATTTGGGCTTCATATTGGCAATATTATGATATTTTTGACATTAACCATCTGAGGAGGTCATGGGCCCCCCCACACCCCGAAAATTGAAATTCTAAAAGTGACCCTCGAGTGGGCCAGCCCAATACAAATTCATTCTCTGATATAAACTGGGTTTCCTGTGAAAATTTCAGCCTGATTGACCAACTTTAAGGGGTGTTTTGGGCTGATCTGGCATTTTATCTATCCCTCGCCAACTTCACTCCCTGAACCTGCACTTTGTGCTAGATATGCATTTCTCAAAGAACAAACTATTAAAATTCATTTCAGTGGCGACTCCTGTAGGAAACAATATGGTTTTCAGCCTTGAATCTACCTTAATTTGAAATATATCAGCATTTCCTGATACAGCCATCTGTGGCTGTATTTTCGCCTTCCTGGACCACATATGACACATAAGACACCACTGGTATATCAGATGTAATCCTGAAACCTATGCAATCAGATTTAGTGTGTGGCAAGTAATTTCTGGGCCAAATTTCAGACTTATAGACAAACATTTGGTACTGGTTTGGGCTGATTTACATCTAATTTTGCCTATTTTTACAACAATAAATGGGTGAAATATTTTCTGTTCAGAGATGTAATGTTCCAAATGCGCCTAAAATATCCACATTAATTATTAGAACATGCATAAAATTACATTTGGGCTTCATATTGGCAATATTATGATATTTTTGACATTAACCATCTGAGGAGGTCATGGGCCCCCCCACACCCCGAAAATTGAAATTCTAAAAGTGACCCTTGAGTGGGCCAGCCCAATACAAATTCATTCTCTGATATAAACTGGGTTTCCTGTGAAAATTTCAGCCTGATTGACCAACTTTAAGGGGTGTTTTGGGCTGATCTGGCATTTTACCTATCCCTCGCCAACTTCACTCCCTGAACCTGCACTTTGGGCTAGATATGCATTTCTCAAAGAACAAACTATTAAAATTCATTTCAGTGGCGACTCCTGTAGGAAACAATATGGTTTTCAGCCTTGAATCTACCTTAATTTGAAATATATCAGCATTTCCTGATACAGCCATCTGTGGCTGTATTTTCGCCTTCCTGGACCACATATGACACATAAGACACCACTGGTATATCAGATGTAATCCTGAAACCTATGCAATCAGATTTAGTGTGTGGCAAGTAATTTCTGGGCCAAATTTCAGACTTATAGACAAACATTTGGTACTGGTTTGGGCTGATTTACATCTATTTTTGCCTATTTTTACAACAATAAATGGGTGAAATATTTTCTGTTCAGAGATGTAATGTTCCAAATGCGCCTAAAATATCCACATTAATTATTAGAACATGCATAAAATTACATTTGGGCTTCATATTGGCAATATTATGATATTTTTGACATTAACCATCTGGGGAGGTCATGGGCCCCCCCACACCCCGAAAATTGAAATTCTAAAAGTGACCCTTGAGTGGGCCAGCCCAATACAAATTCATTCTCTGATATAAACTGGGTTTCCTGTGAAAATTTCAGCCTGATTGACCAACTTTAAGGGGTGTTTTGGGCTGATCTGGCATTTTACCTATCCCTCGCCAACTTCACTCCCTGAACCTGCACTTTGGGCTAGATATGCATTTCTCAAAGAACAAACTATTAAAATTCATTTCAGTGGCGACTCCTGTAGGAAACAATATGGTTTTCAGCCTTGAATCTACCTTAATTTGAAATATATCAGCATTTCCTGATACAGCCATCTGTGGCTGTATTTTCGCCTTCCTGGACCACATATGACACATAAGACACCACTGGTATATCAGATGTAATCCTGAAACCTATGCAATCAGATTTAGTGTGTGGCAAGTAATTTCTGGGCCAAATTTCAGACTTATAGACAAACATTTGGTACTGGTTTGGGCTGATTTACATCTATTTTTGCCTATTTTTACAACAATAAATGGGTGAAATATTTTCTGTTCAGAGATGTAATGTTCCAAATGCGCCTAAAATATCCACATTAATTATTAGAACATGCATAAAATTACATTTGGGCTTCATATTGGCAATATTATGATATTTTTGACATTAACCATCTGAGGAGGTCATGGGCCCCCCCACACCCCGAAAATTGAAATTCTAAAAGTGACCCTTGAGTGGGCCAGCCCAATACAAATTCATTCTCTGATATAAACTGGGTTTCCTGTGAAAATTTCAGCCTGATTGACCAACTTTAAGGGGTGTTTTGGGCTGATCTGGCATTTTACCTATCCCTCGCCAACTTCACTCCCTGAACCTGCACTTTGGGCTAGATATGCATTTCTCAAAGAACAAACTATTAAAATTAATTTCAGTGGCGACTCCTGTAGGAAACAATATGGTTTTCAGCCTTGAATCTACCTTAATTTGAAATATATCAGCATTTCCTGATACAGCCATCTGTGGCTGTATTTTCGCCTTCCTGGACCACATATGACACATAAGACACCACTGGTATATCAGATGTAATCCTGAAACCTATGCAATCAGATTTAGTGTGTGGCAAGTAATTTCTGGGCCAAATTTCAGACTTATAGACAAACATTTGGTACTGGTTTGGGCTGATTTACATCTATTTTTGCCTATTTTTACAACAATAAATGGGTGAAATATTTTCTGTTCAGAGATGTAATGTTCCAAATGCGCCTAAAATATCCACATTAATTATTAGAACATGCATAAAATTACATTTGGGCTTCATATTGGCAATATTATGATATTTTTGACATTAACCATCTGAGGAGGTCATGGGCCCCCCCCCCCCACACCCCGAAAATTGAAATTCTAAAAGTGACCCTCGAGTGGGCCAGCCCAATACAAATTCATTCTCTGATATAAACTGGGTTTCCTGTGAAAATTTCAGCCTGATTGACCAACTTTAAGGGGTGTTTTGGGCTGATCTGGCATTTTACCTATCCCTCGCCAACTTCACTCCCTGAACCTGCACTTTGGGCTAGATATGCATTTCTCAAAGAACAAACTATTAAAATTAATTTCAGTGGCGACTCCTGTAGGAAACAATATGGTTTTCAGCCTTGAATCTACCTTAATTTGAAATATATCAGCATTTCCTGATACAGCCATCTGTGGCTGTATTTTCGCCTTCCTGGACCACATATGACACATAAGACACCACTGGTATATCAGATGTAATCCTGAAACCTATGCAATCAGATTTAGTGTGTGGCAAGTAATTTCTGGGCCAAATTTCAGACTTATAGACAAACATTTGGTACTGGTTTGGGCTGATTTACATCTATTTTTGCCTATTTTTACAACAATAAATGGGTGAAATATTTTCTGTTCAGAGATGTAATGTTCCAAATGCGCCTAAAATATCCACATTAATTATTAGAACATGCATAAAATTACATTTGGGCTTCATATTGGCAATATTATGATATTTTTGACATTAACCATCTGAGGAGGTCATGGGCCCCCCCCCCCACACCCCGAAAATTGAAATTCTAAAAGTGACCCTCGAGTGGGCCAGCCCAATACAAATTCATTCTCTGATATAAACTGGGTTTCCTGTGAAAATTTCAGCCTGATTGACCAACTTTAAGGGGTGTTTTGGGCTGATCTGGCATTTTACCTATCCCTCGCCAACTTCACTCCCTGAACCTGCACTTTGGGCTAGATATGCATTTCTCAAAGAACAAACTATTAAAATTCATTTCAGTGGCGACTCCTGTAGGAAACAATATGGTTTTCAGCCTTGAATCTACCTTAATTTGAAATATATCAGCATTTCCTGATACAGCCATCTGTGGCTGTATTTTCGCCTTCCTGGACCACATATGACACATAAGACACCACTGGTATATCAGATGTAATCCTGAAACCTATGCAATCAGATTTAGTGTGTGGCAAGTAATTTCTGGGCCAAATTTCAGACTTATAGACAAACATTTGGTACTGGTTTGGGCTGATTTACATCTATTTTTGCCTATTTTTACAACAATAAATGGGTGAAATATTTTCTGTTCAGAGATGTAATGTTCCAAATGCGCCTAAAATATCCACATTAATTATTAGAACATGCATAAAATTACATTTGGGCTTCATATTGGCAATATTATGATATTTTTGACATTAACCATCTGAGGAGGTCATGGGCCCCCCCACACCCCGAAAATTGAAATTCTAAAAGTGACCCTTGAGTGGGCCAGCCCAATACAAATTCATTCTCTGATATAAACTGGGTTTCCTGTGAAAATTTCAGCCTGATTGACCAACTTTAAGGGGTGTTTTGGGCTGATCTGGCATTTTACCTATCCCTCGCCAACTTCACTCCCTGAACCTGCACTTTGGGCTAGATATGCATTTCTCAAAGAACAAACTATTAAAATTCATTTCAGTGGCGACTCCTGTAGGAAACAATATGGTTTTCAGCCTTGAATCTACCTTAATTTGAAATATATCAGCATTTCCTGATACAGCCATCTGTGGCTGTATTTTCGCCTTCCTGGACCACATATGACACATAAGACACCACTGGTATATCAGATGTAATCCTGAAACCTATGCAATCAGATTTAGTGTGTGGCAAGTAATTTCTGGGCCAAATTTCAGACTTATAGACAAACATTTGGTACTGGTTTGGGCTGATTTACATCTATTTTTGCCTATTTTTACAACAATAAATGGGTGAAATATTTTCTGTTCAGAGATGTAATGTTCCAAATGCGCCTAAAATATCCACATTAATTATTAGAACATGCATAAAATTACATTTGGGCTTCATATTGGCAATATTATGATATTTTTGACATTAACCATCTGAGGAGGTCATGGGCCCCCCCCACACCCCGAAAATTGAAATTCTAAAAGTGACCCTCGAGTGGGCCAGCCCAATACAAATTCATTCTCTGTTATAAACTGGGTTTCCTGTGAAAATTTCAGCCTGATTGACCAACTTTAAGGGGTGTTTTGGGCTGATCTGGCATTTTACCTATCCCTCGCCAACTTCACTCCCTGAACCTGCACTTTGGGCTAGATATGCATTTCTCAAAGAACAAACTATTAAAATTCATTTCAGTGGCGACTCCTGTAGGAAACAATATGGTTTTCAGCCTTGAATCTACCTTAATTTGAAATATATCAGCATTTCCTGATACAGCCATCTGTGGCTGTATTTTCGCCTTCCTGGACCACATATGACACATAAGACACCACTGGTATATCAGATGTAATCCTGAAACCTATGCAATCAGATTTAGTGTGTGGCAAGTAATTTCTGGGCCAAATTTCAGACTTATAGACAAACATTTGGTACTGGTTTGGGCTGATTTACATCTATTTTTGCCTATTTTTACAACAATAAATGGGTGAAATATTTTCTGTTCAGAGATGTAATGTTCCAAATGCGCCTAAAATATCCACATTAATTATTAGAACATGCATAAAATTACATTTGGGCTTCATATTGGCAATATTATGATATTTTTGACATTAACCATCTGAGGAGGTCATGGGCCCCCCCACACCCCGAAAATTGAAATTCTAAAAGTGACCCTCGAGTGGGCCAGCCCAATACAAATTCATTCTCTGATATAAACTGGGTTTCCTGTGAAAATTTCAGCCTGATTGACCAACTTTAAGGGGTGTTTTGGGCTGATCTGGCATTTTATCTATCCCTCGCCAACTTCACTCCCTGAACCTGCACTTTGGGCTAGATATGCATTTCTCAAAGAACAAACTATTAAAATTCATTTCAGTGGCGACTCCTGTAGGAAACAATATGGTTTTCAGCCTTGAATCTACCTTAATTTGAAATATATCAGCATTTCCTGATACAGCCATCTGTGGCTGTATTTTCGCCTTCCTGGACCACATATGACACATAAGACACCACTGGTATATCAGATGTAATCCTGAAACCTATGCAATCAGATTTAGTGTGTGGCAAGTAATTTCTGGGCCAAATTTCAGACTTATAGACAAACATTTGGTACTGGTTTGGGCTGATTTACATCTATTTTTGCCTATTTTTACAACAATAAATGGGTGAAATATTTTCTGTTCAGAGATGTAATGTTCCAAATGCGCCTAAAATATCCACATTAATTATTAGAACATGCATAAAATTACATTTGGGCTTCATATTGGCAATATTATGATATTTTTGACATTAACCATCTGAGGAGGTCATGGGTCCCCCCACACCCCGAAAATTGAAATTCTAAAAGTGACCCTCGAGTGGGCCAGCCCAATACAAATTCATTCTCTGATATAAACTGGGTTTCCTGTGAAAATTTCAGCCTGATTGACCAACTTTAAGGGGTGTTTTGGGCTGATCTGGCATTTTACCTATCCCTCGCCAACTTCACTCCCTGAACCTGCACTTTGGGCTAGATATGCATTTCTCAAAGAACAAACTATTAAAATTCATTTCAGTGGCGACTCCTGTAGGAAACAATATGGTTTTCAGCCTTGAATCTACCTTAATTTGAAATATATCAGCATTTCCTGATACAGCCATCTGTGGCTGTATTTTCGCCTTCCTGGACCACATATGACACATAAGACACCACTGGTATATCAGATGTAATCCTGAAACCTATGCAATCAGATTTAGTGTGTGGCAAGTAATTTCTGGGCCAAATTTCAGACTTATAGACAAACATTTGGTACTGGTTTGGGCTGATTTACATCTATTTTTGCCTATTTTTACAACAATAAATGGGTGAAATATTTTCTGTTCAGAGATGTAATGTTCCAAATGCGCCTAAAATATCCACATTAATTATTAGAATATGAATAAAATTACATTTGGGCTTCATATTGGCAATATTATGATATTTTTGACATTAACCATCTGAGGAGGTCATGGGCCCACCCACACCCCGAAAATTGAAATTCTAAAAGTGACCCTCGAGTGGGGCAGCCCAATACAAATTCATTCTCTGATATAAACTGGGTTTCCTGTGAAAATTTCAGCCTGATTGACCAACTTTAAGGGGTGTTTTGGGCTGATCTGGCATTTTACCTATCCCTCGCCAACTTCACTCCCTGAACCTGCACTTTGGGCTAGATATGCATTTCTCAAAGAACAAACTATTAAAATTCATTTCAGTGGCGACTCCTGTAGGAAACAATATGGTTTTCAGCCTTGAATCTACCTTAATTTGGAATATATCAGCATTTCCTGATACAGCCAACTGTGGCTGTATTTTCGCCTTCCTGGACCACATATGACACATAAGACACCACTGGTATATCAGATGTAATCCTGAAACCTATGCAATCAGATTTAGTGTGTTGCAAGTAATTTCTGGGCCAAATTTCAGACTTATAGACAAACATTTGGTACTGGTTTGGGCTGATTTACATCTATTTTTGTCTATTTTTACAACAATAAATGGGTGAAATATTTTCTGTTCAGAGATGTAATGTTCCAAATGCGCCTAAAATATCCACATTAATTATTAGAACATGCATAAAATTACATTTGGGCTTCATATTGGCAATATTATGATATTTTTGACATTAGCCATCTGAGGAGGTCATGGGCCCCCCACACCCCGAAAATTGAAATTCTAAAAGTGACCCTCGAGTGGGCCAGCCCAATACAGATTCATTCTCTGATATAAACTGGGTTTCCTGTGAAAATTTCAGCCTGATTGACCAACTTTAAGGGGTGTTTTGGGCTGATCTGGCATTTTACCTATCCCTCGCCAACTTCACTCCCTGAACCTGCACTTTGGGCTAGATATGCATTTCTCAAAGAACAAACTATTAAAATTCATTTCAGTGGCGACTCCTGTAGGAAACAATATGGTTTTCAGCCTTGAATCTACCTTAATTTGAAATATATCAGCATTTCCTGATACAGCCATCTGTGGCTGTATTTTCGCCTTCCTGGACCACATATGACACATAAGACACCACTGGTATATCAGATGTAATCCTGAAACCTATGCAATCAGATTTAGTGTGTGGCAAGTAATTTCTGGGCCAAATTTCAGACTTATAGACAAACATTTGGTACTGGTTTGGGCTGATTTACATCTATTTTTGCCTATTTTTACAACAATAAATGGGTGAAATATTTTCTGTTCAGAGATGTAATGTTCCAAATGCGCCTAAAATATCCACATTAATTATTAGAACATGCATAAAATTACATTTGGGCTTCATATTGGCAATATTATGATATTTTTGACATTAACCATCTGAGGAGGTCATGGGCCCACCCACACCCCGAAAATTGAAATTCTAAAAGTGACCCTCGAGTGGGCCAGCCCAATACAAATTCATTCTCTGATATAAACTGGGTTTCCTGTGAAAATTTCAGCCTGATTGACCAACTTTAAGGGGTGTTTTGGGCTGATCTGGCATTTTACCTATCCCTCGCCAACTTCACTCCCTGAACCTGCACTTTGGGCTAGATATGCATTTCTCAAAGAACAAACTATTAAAATTCATTTCAGTGGCGACTCCTGTAGGAAACAATATGGTTTTCAGCCTTGAATCTACCTTAATTTGAAATATATCAGCATTTCCTGATACAGCCATCTGTGGCTGTATTTTCGCCTTCCTGGACCACATATGACACATAAGACACCACTGGTATATCAGATGTAATCCTGAAACCTATGCAATCAGATTTAGTGCGTGGCAAGTAATTTCTGGGCCAAATTTCAGACTTATAGACAAACATTTGGTACTGGTTTGGGCTGATTTACATCTATTTTTGCCTATTTTTACAACAATAAATGGGTGAAATATTTTCTGTTCAGAGATGTAATGTTCCAAATGCGCCTAAAATATCCACATTAATTATTAGAACATGCATAAAATTACATTTGGGCTTCATATTGGCAATATTATGATATTTTTGACATTAACCATCTGAGGAGGTCATGCCCCCCCCCCCCCCCCCCCCCACACCCCGAAAATTGAAATTCTAAAAGTGACCCTCGAGTGGGCCAGCCCAATACAAATTCATTCTCTGATATAAACTGGGTTTCCTGTGAAAATTTCAGCCTGATTGACCAACTTTAAGGGGTGTTTTGGGCTGATCTGGCATTTTACCTATCCCTCGCCAACTTCACTCCCTGAACCTGCACTTTGGGCTAGATATGCATTTCTCAAAGAACAAACTATTAAAATTCATTTCAGTGGCGACTCCTGTAGGAAACAATATGGTTTTCAGCCTTGAATCTACCTTAATTTGAAATATATCAGCATTTCCTGATACAGCCATCTGTGGCTGTATTTTCGCCTTCCTGGACCACATATGACACATAAGACACCACTGGTATATCAGATGTAATCCTGAAACCTATGCAATCAGATTTAGTGTGTGGCAAGTAATTTCTGGGCCAAATTTCACACTTATAGACAAACATTTGGTACTGGTTTGGGCTGATTTACATCTATTTTTGCCTATTTTTACAACAATAAATGGGTGAAATATTTTCTGTTCAGAGATGTAATGTTCCAAATGCGCCTAAAATATCCACATTAATTATTAGAACATGCATAAAATTACATTTGGGCTTCATATTGGCAATATTATGATATTTTTGACATTAACCATCTGAGGAGGTCATGGGCCCACCCACACCCCGAAAATTGAAATTCTAAAAGTGACCCTCGAGTGGGCCAGCCCAATACAAATTCATTCTCTGATATAAACTGGGTTTCCTGTGAAAATTTCAGCCTGATTGACCAACTTTAAGGGGTGTTTTGGGCTGATCTGGCATTTTACCTATCCCTCGCCAACTTCACTCCCTGAACCTGCACTTTGGGCTAGATATGCATTTCTCAAAGAACAAACTATTAAAATTCATTTCAGTGGCGACTCCTGTAGGAAACAATATGGTTTTCAGCCTTGAATCTACCTTAATTTGAAATATATCAGCATTTCCTGATACAGCCATCTGTGGCTGTATTTTCGCCTTCCTGGACCACATATGACACATAAGACACCACTGGTATATCAGATGTAATCCTGAAACCTATGCAATCAGATTTAGTGTGTGGCAAGTAATTTCTGGGCCAAATTTCACACTTATAGACAAACATTTGGTACTGGTTTGGGCTGATTTACATCTATTTTTGCCTATTTTTACAACAATAAATGGGTGAAATATTTTCTGTTCAGAGATGTAATGTTCCAAATGCGCCTAAAATATCCACATTAATTATTAGAACATGCATAAAATTACATTTGGGCTTCATATTGGCAATATTATGATATTTTTGACATTAACCATCTGAGGAGGTCATGGGCCCCCCCACACCCCGAAAATTGAAATTCTAAAAGTGACCCTCGAGTGGGCCAGCCGAATACAAATTCATTCTCTGATATAAACTGGGTTTCCTGTGAAAATTTCAGCCTGATTGACCAACTTTAAGGGGTGTTTTGGGCTGATCTGGCATTTTACCTATCCCTCGCCAACTTCACTCCCTGAACCTGCACTTTGGGCTAGATATGTATTTCTCAAAGAACAAACTATTAAAATTCATTTCAGTGGCGACTCCTGTAGGAAACAATATGGTTTTCAGCCTTGAATCTACCTTAATTTGAAATATATCAGCATTTCCTGATACAGCCATCTGTGGCTGTATTTTCGCCTTCCTGGACCACATATGACACATAAGACACCACTGGTATATCAGATGTAATCCTGAAACCTATGCAATCAGATTTAGTGTGTGGCAAGTAATTTCTGGGCCAAATTTCAGACTTATAGACAAACATTTGGTACTGGTTTGGGCTGATTTACATCTATTTTTGCCTATTTTTACAACAATAAATGGGTGAAATATTTTCTGTTCAGAGATGTAATGTTCCAAATGCGCCTAAAATATCCACATTAATTATTAGAACATGCATAAAATTACATTTGGGCTTCATATTGGCAATATTATGATATTTTTGACATTAACCATCTGAGGAGGTCATGGGCCCCCCCACACCCCGAAAATTGAAATTCTAAAAGTGACCCTCGAGTGGGCCAGCCCAATACAAATTCATTCTCTGATATAAACTGGGTTTCCTGTGAAAATTTCAGCCTGATTGACCAACTTTAAGGGGTGTTTTGGGCTGATCTGGCATTTTACCTATCCCTCGCCAACTTCACTCCCTGAACCTGCACTTTGGGCTAGATATGCATTTCTCAAAGAACAAACTATTAAAATTCATTTCAGTGGCGACTCCTGTAGGAAACAATATGGTTTTCAGCCTTGAATCTACCTTAATTTGAAATATATCAGCATTTCCTGATACAGCCATCTGTGGCTGTATTTTCGCCTTCCTGGACCACATATGACACATAAGACACCACTGGTATATCAGATGTAATCCTGAAACCTATGCAATCAGATTTATTGTGTGGCAAGTAATTTCTGGGCCAAATTTCAGACTTATAGACAAACATTTGGTACTGGTTTGGGCTGATTTACATCTATTTTTGCCTATTTTTACAACAATAAATGGGTGAAATATTTTCTGTTCAGAGATGTAATGTTCCAAATGCGCCTAAAATATCCACATTAATTATTAGAACATGCATAAAATTGCATTTGGGCTTCATATTGGCAATATTATGATATTTTTGACATTAACCATCTGAGGAGGTCATTGGCCCCCCCCACACCTCGAAAATTGAAATTCTAAAAGTGACCCTCGAGTGGGCCAGCCCAATACAAATTCATTCTCTGATATAAACTGGGTTTCCTGTGAAAATTTCAGCCTGATTGACCAACTTTAAGGGGTGTTTTGGGCTGATCTGGCATTTTACCTATCCCTCGCCAACTTCACTCCCTGAACCTGCACTTTGGGCTAGATATGCATTTCTCAAAGAACAAACTATTAAAATTCATTTCAGTGGCGACTCCTGTAGGAAACAATATGGTTTTCAGCCTTGAATCTACCTTAATTTGAAATATATCAGCATTTCCTGATACAGCCATCTGTGGCTGTATTTTCGCCTTCCTGGACCACATATGACACATAAGACACCACTGGTATATCAGATGTAATCCTGAAACCTATGCAATCAGATTTAGTGTGTGGCAAGTAATTTCTGGGCCAAATTTCAGACTTATAGACAAACATTTGGTACTGGTTTGGGCTGATTTACATCTATTTTTGCCTATTTTTACAACAATAAATGGGTGAAATATTTTCTGTTCAGAGATGTAATGTTCCAAATGCGCCTAAAATATCCACATTAATTATTAGAACATGCATAAAATTACATTTGGGCTTCATATTGGCAATATTATGATATTTTTGACATTAACCATCTGAGGAGGTCATGGCCCCCCCCCACACCCCGAAAATTGAAATTCTAAAAGTGACCCTCGAGTGGGCCAGCCCAATACAAATTCATTCTCTGATATAAACTGGGTTTCCTGTGAAAATTTCAGCCTGATTGACCAACTTTAAGGGGTGTTTTGGGCTGATCTGGCATTTACCTATCCCTCGCCAACTTCACTCCCTGAACCTGCACTTTGGGCTAGATATGCATTTCTCAAAGAACAAACTATTAAAATTCATTTCAGTGGCGACTCCTGTAGGAAACAATATGGTTTTCAGCCTTGAATCTACCTTAATTTGAAATATATCAGCATTTCCTGATACAGCCATCTGTGGCTGTATTTTCGCCTTCCTGGACCACATATGACACATAAGACACCACTGGTATATCAGATGTAATCCTGAAACCTATGCAATCAGATTTAGTGTGTGGCAAGTAATTTCTGGGCCAAATTTCACACTTATAGACAAACATTTGGTACTGGTTTGGGCTGATTTACATCTATTTTTGCCTATTTTTACAACAATAAATGGGTGAAATATTTTCTGTTCAGAGATGTAATGTTCCAAATGCGCCTAAAATATCCACATTAATTATTAGAACATGCATAAAATTACATTTGGGCTTCATATTGGCAATATTATGATATTTTTGACATTAACCATCTGAGGAGGTCATGGCCCCCCCCCCCCACACCCCGAAAATTGAAATTCTAAAAGTGACCCTCGAGTGGGCCAGCCCAATACAAATTCATTCTCTGATATAAACTGGGTTTCCTGTGAAAATTTCAGCCTGATTGACCAACTTTAAGGGGTGTTTTGGGCTGATCTGGCATTTTACCTATCCCTCGCCAACTTCACTCCCTGAACCTGCACTTTGGGCTAGATATGCATTTCTCAAAGAACAAACTATTAAAATTCATTTCAGTGGCGACTCCTGTAGGAAACAATATGGTTTTCAGCCTTGAATCTACCTTAATTTGAAATATATCAGCATTTCCTGATACAGCCATCTGTGGCTGTATTTTCGCCTTCCTGGACCACATATGACACATAAGACACCACTGGTATATCAGATGTAATCCTGAAACCTATGCAATCAGATTTAGTGTGTGGCAAGTAATTTCTGGGCCAAATTTCACACTTATAGACAAACATTTGGTACTGGTTTGGGCTGATTTACATCTATTTTTGCCTATTTTTACAACAATAAATGGGTGAAATATTTTCTGTTCAGAGATGTAATGTTCCAAATGCGCCTAAAATATCCACATTAATTATTAGAACATGCATAAAATTACATTTGGGCTTCATATTGGCAATATTATGATATTTTTGACATTAACCATCTGAGGAGGTCATGGGCCCCCCCACACCCCGAAAATTGAAATTCTAAAAGTGACCCTCGAGTGGGCCAGCCCAATACAAATTCATTCTCTGATATAAACTGGGTTTCCTGTGAAAATTTCAGCCTGATTGACCAACTTTAAGGGGTGTTTTGGGCTGATCTGGCATTTTATCTATCCCTCGCCAACGTCACTCCCTGAACCTGCACTTTGGGCTAGATATGCATTTCTCAAAGAACAAACTATTAAAATTCATTTCAGTGGCGACTCCTGTAGGAAACAATATGGTTTTCAGCCTTGAATCTACCTTAATTTGAAATATATCAGCATTTCCTGATACAGCCATCTGTGGCTGTATTTTCGCCTTCCTGGACCACATATGACACCTAAGACACCACTGGTATATCAGATGTAATCCTGAAACCTATGCAATCAGATTTAGTGTGTTGCAAGTAATTTCTGGGCCAAATTTCAGACTTATAGACAAACATTTGGTACTGGTTTGGGCTGATTTACATCTATTTTTGCCTATTTTTACAACAATAAATGGGTGAAATATTTTCTGTTCAGAGATGTAATGTTCCAAATGCGCCTAAAATATCCACATTAATTATTAGAACATGCATAAAATTACATTTGGGCTTCATATTGGCAATATTATGATATTTTTGACATTAACCATCTGAGGAGGTTATGGGCCCCCCCACACCCCGAAAATTGAAATTCTAAAAGTGACCCTCGAGTGGGCCAGCCCAATACAAATTCATTCTCTGATATAAACTGGGTTTCCTGTGAAAATTTCAGCCTGATTGACCAACTTTAAGGGGTGTTTTGGGCTGATCTGGCATTTTACCTATCCCTCGCCAACTTCACTCCCTGAACCTGCACTTTGGGCTAGATATGCATTTCTCAAAGAACAAACTATTAAAATTCATTTCAGTGGCGACTCCTGTAGGAAACAATATGGTTTTCAGCCTTGAATCTACCTTAATTTGGAATATATCAGCATTTCCTGATACAGCCAACTGTGGCTGTATTTTCGCCTTCCTGGACCACATATGACACATAAGACACCACTGGTATATCAGATGTAATCCTGAAACCTATGCAATCAGATTTAGTGTGTTGCAAGTAATTTCTGGGCCAAATTTCAGACTTATAGACAAACATTTGGTACTGGTTTGGGCTGATTTACATCTATTTTTGTCTATTTTTACAACAATAAATGGGTGAAATATTTTCTGTTCAGAGATGTAATGTTCCAAATGCGCCTAAAATATCCACATTAATTATTAGAACATGCATAAAATTACATTTGGGCTTCATATTGGCAATATTATGATATTTTTGACATTAGCCATCTGAGGAGGTCATGGGCCCCCCACACCCCGAAAATTGAAATTCTAAAAGTGACCCTCGAGTGGGCCAGCCCAATACAGATTCATTCTCTGATATAAACTGGGTTTCCTGTGAAAATTTCAGCCTGATTGACCAACTTTAAGGGGTGTTTTGGGCTGATCTGGCATTTTACCTATCCCTCGCCAACTTCACTCCCTGAACCTGCACTTTGGGCTAGATGGGCATTTCTCAAAGAACAAACTATTAAAATTCATTTCAGTGGCGACTACTGTAGGAAACAATATGGTTTTCAGCCTTGAATCTACCTTAATTTGAAATATATCAGCATTTCCTGATACAGCCATCTGTGGCTGTATTTTCGCCTTCCTGGACCACATATGACACCTAAGACACCACTGGTATATCAGATGTAATCCTGAAACCTATGCAATCAGATTTAGTGTGTTGCAAGTAATTTCTGGGCCAAATTTCAGACTTATAGACAAACATTTGGTACTGGTTTGGGCTGATTTACATCTATTTTTGCCTATTTTTACAACAATAAATGGGTGAAATATTTTCTGTTCAGAGATGTAATGTTCCAAATGCGCCTAAAATATCCACATTAATTATTAGAACATGCATAAAATTACATTTGGGCTTCATATTGGCAATATTATGATATTTTTGACATTAACCATCTGAGGAGGTTATGGGCCCCCCCACACCCCGAAAATTGAAATTCTAAAAGTGACCCTCGAGTGGGCCAGCCCAATACAAATTCATTCTCTGATATAAACTGGGTTTCCTGTGAAAATTTCAGCCTGATTGACCAACTTTAAGGGGTGTTTTGGGCTGATCTGGCATTTTACCTATCCCTCGCCAACTTCACTCCCTGAACCTGCACTTTGGGCTAGATATGCATTTCTCAAAGAACAAACTATTAAAATTCATTTCAGTGGCGACTCCTGTAGGAAACAATATGGTTTTCAGCCTTGAATCTACCTTAATTTGGAATATATCAGCATTTCCTGATACAGCCAACTGTGGCTGTATTTTCGCCTTCCTGGACCACATATGACACATAAGACACCACTGGTATATCAGATGTAATCCTGAAACCTATGCAATCAGATTTAGTGTGTTGCAAGTAATTTCTGGGCCAAATTTCAGACTTATAGACAAACATTTGGTACTGGTTTGGGCTGATTTACATCTATTTTTGTCTATTTTTACAACAATAAATGGGTGAAATATTTTCTGTTCAGAGATGTAATGTTCCAAATGCGCCTAAAATATCCACATTAATTATTAGAACATGCATAAAATTACATTTGGGCTTCATATTGGCAATATTATGATATTTTTGACATTAGCCATCTGAGGAGGTCATGGGCCCCCCACACCCCGAAAATTGAAATTCTAAAAGTGACCCTCGAGTGGGCCAGCCCAATACAGATTCATTCTCTGATATAAACTGGGTTTCCTGTGAAAATTTCAGCCTGATTGACCAACTTTAAGGGGTGTTTTGGGCTGATCTGGCATTTTACCTATCCCTCGCCAACTTCACTCCCTGAACCTGCACTTTGGGCTAGATGGGCATTTCTCAAAGAACAAACTATTAAAATTCATTTCAGTGGCGACTACTGTAGGAAACAATATGGTTTTCAGCCTTGAATCTACCTTAATTTGGAATATATCAGCATTTCCTGATACAGCCAACTGTGGCTGTATTTTCGCCTTCCTGGACCACATATGACACCTAAGACACCACTGGTATATCAGATGTAATCCTGAAACCTATGCAATCAGATTTAGTGTGTTGCAAGTAATTTCTGGGCCAAATTTCAGACTTATAGACAAACATTTGGTACTGGTTTGGGCTGATTTACATCTATTTTTGCCTATTTTTACAACAATAAATGGGTGAAATATTTTCTGTTCAGAGATGTAATGTTCCAAATGCGCCTAAAATATCCACATTAATTATTAGAACATGCATAAAATTACATTTGGGCTTCATATTGGCAATATTATGATATTTTTGACATTAACCATCTGAGGAGGTTATGGGCCCCCCCACACCCCGAAAATTGAAATTCTAAAAGTGACCCTCGAGTGGGCCAGCCCAATACAAATTCATTCTCTGATATAAACTGGGTTTCCTGTGAAAATTTCAGCCTGATTGACCAACTTTAAGGGGTGTTTTGGGCTGATCTGGCATTTTACCTATCCCTCGCCAACTTCACTCCCTGAACCTGCACTTTGGGCTAGATATGCATTTCTCAAAGAACAAACTATTAAAATTCATTTCAGTGGCGACTCCTGTAGGAAACAATATGGTTTTCAGCCTTGAATCTACCTTAATTTGGAATATATCAGCATTTCCTGATACAGCCAACTGTGGCTGTATTTTCGCCTTCCTGGACCACATATGACACATAAGACACCACTGGTATATCAGATGTAATCCTGAAACCTATGCAATCAGATTTAGTGTGTTGCAAGTAATTTCTGGGCCAAATTTCAGACTTATAGACAAACATTTGGTACTGGTTTGGGCTGAGTTACATCTATTTTTGTCTATTTTTACAACAATAAATGGGTGAAATATTTTCTGTTCAGAGATGTAATGTTCCAAATGCGCCTAAAATATCCACATTAATTATTAGAACATGCATAAAATTACATTTGGGCTTCATATTGGCAATATTATGATATTTTTGACATTAACCATCTGAGGAGGTCATGGGCCCCCCCACACCCCGAAAATTGAACTTCTAAAAGTGACCCTCGAGTGGGCCAGCCCAATACAGATTCATTCTCTGATATAAACTGGGTTTCCTGTGAAAATTTCAGCCTGATTGACCAACTTTAAGGGGTGTTTTGGGCTGATCTGGCATTTTACCTATCCCTCGCCAACTTCACTCCCTGAACCTGCACTTTGGGCTAGATATGCATTTCTCAAAGAACAAACTATTAAAATTCATTTCAGTGGCGACTCCTGTAGGAAACAATATGGTTTTCAGCCTTGAATCTACCTTAATTTGGAATATATCAGCATTTCCTGATACAGCCAACTGTGGCTGTATTTTCGCCTTCCTGGACCACATATGACACATAAGACACCACTGGTATATCAGATGTAATCCTGAAACCTATGCAATCAGATTTAGTGTGTTGCAAGTAATTTATGGGCCAAATTTCAGACTTATAGACAAACATTTGGTACTGGTTTGGGCTGATTTACATCTATTTTTGTCTATTTTTACAACAATAAATGGGTGAAATATTTTCTGTTCAGAGATGTAATGTTCCAAATGCGCCTAAAATATCCACATTAATTATTAGAACATGCATAAAATTACATTTGGGCTTCATATTGGCAATATTATGATATTTTTGACATTAACCATCTGAGGAGGTCATGGGCCCCCCCACACCCCGAAAATTGAAATTCTAAAAGTGACCCTCGAGTGGGCCAGCCCAATACAGATTCATTCTCTGATATAAACTGGGTTTCCTGTGAAAATTTCAGCCTGATTGACCAACTTTAAGGGGTGTTTTGGGCTGATCTGGCATTTTACCTATCCCTCGCCAACTTCACTCCCTGAATCTGCACTTTGGGCTAGATATGCATTTCTCAAAGAACAAACTATTAAAATTCATTTCAGTGGCGACTCCTGTAGGAAACAATATGGTTTTCAGCCTTGAATCTACCTTAATTTGGAATATATCAGCATTTCCTGATACAGCCATCTGTGGCTGTATTTTCGCCTTCCTGGACCACATATGACACATAAGACACCACTGGTATATCAGATGTAATCCTGAAACCTATGCAATCAGATTTAGTGTGTGGCAAGTAATTTCTGGGCCAAATTTCAGACTTATAGACAAACATTTGGTACTGGTTTGGGCTGATTTACATCTATTTTTGCCTATTTTTACAACAATAAATGGGTGAAATATTTTCTGTTCGGAGATGTAATGTTCCAAATGCGCCTAAAATATCCACATTAATTATTAGAACATGCATAAAATTACATTTGGGCTTCATATTGGCAATATTATGATATTTTTGACATTAACCATCTGAGGAGGTTATGGGCCCCCCCCCACACCCCGAAAATTGAAATTCTAAAAGTGACCCTCGAGTGGGCCAGCCCAATACAAATTCATTCTCTGATATAAACTGGGTTTCCTGTGAAAATTTCAGCCTGATTGACCAACTTTAAGGGGTGTTTTGGGCTGATCTGGCATTTTACCTATCCCTCGCCAACTTCACTCCCTGAACCTGCACTTTGGGCTAGATATGCATTTCTCAAAGAACAAACTATTAAAATTCATTTCAGTGGCGACTCCTGTAGGAAACAATATGGTTTTCAGCCTTGAATCTACCTTAATTTGGAATATATCAGCATTTCCTGATAGAGACAACTGTGGCTGTATTTTCGCCTTCCTGGACCACATATGACACATAAGACACCACTGGTATATCAGATGTAATCCTGAAACCTATGCAATCAGATTTAGTGTGTTGCAAGTAATTTCTGGGCCAAATTTCAGACTTATAGACAAACATTTGGTACTGGTTTGGGCTGATTTACATCTACTTTTGTCTATTTTTACAACAATAAATGGGTGAAATATTTTCTGTTCAGAGATGTAATGTTCCAAATGCGCCTAAAATATCCACATTAATTATTAGAACATGCATAAAATTACATTTGGGCTTCATATTGGCAATATTATGATATTTTTGACATTAACCATCTGAGGGGGTCATGGGCCCCCCCACACCCCGAAAATTGAAATTCTAAAAGTGACCCTCGAGTGGGCCAGCCCAATACAGATTCATTTTCTGATATAAACTGGGTTTCCTGTGAAAATTTCAGCCTGATTGACCAACTTTAAGGGGTGTTTTGGGCTGATCTGGCATTTTACCTATCCCTCGCCAACTTCACTCCCTGAATCTGCATTTTGGGCTAGATATGCATTTCTCAAAGAACAAACTATTAAAATTCATTTCAGTGGCGACTCCTGTAGGAAACAATATGGTTTTCAGCCTTGAATCTACCTTAATTTGGAATATATCAGCATTTCCTGATAGAGCCAACTGTGGCTGTATTTTCGCCTTCCTGGACCACATATGACACATAAGACACCACTGGTATATCAGATGTAATCCTGAAACCTATGCAAACAGATTTAGTGTGTTGCAAGTAATTTCTGGGCCAAATTTCAGACTTATAGACAAACATTTGGTACTGGTTTGGGCTGATTTACATCTATTTTTGTCTATTTTTACAACAATAAATGGGTGAAATATTTTCTGTTCAGAGATGTAATGTTCCAAATGCGCCTAAAATATCCACATTAATTATTAGAACATGCATAAAATTACATTTGGGCTTCATATTGGCAATATTATGATATTTTTGACATTAACCATCTGAGGAGGTCATGGGCCCCCCCACACCCCGAAAATTGAACTTCTAAAAGTGACCCTCGAGTGGGCCAGCCCAATACAGATTCATTCTCTGATATAAACTGGGTTTCCTGTGAAAATTTCAGCCTGATTGACCAACTTTAAGGGGTGTTTTGGGCTGATCTGGCATTTTACCTATCCCTCGCCAACTTCACTCCCTGAACCTGCACTTTGGGTTAGATATGCATTTCTCAAAGAACAAACTATTAAAATTCATTTCAGTGGCAACTCCTATAGGAAACAATATGGTTTTCAGCCTTGAATCTACCTTAATTTGGAATATATCAGCATTTCCTGATACAGCCAACTGTGGCTGTATTTTCGCCTTCCTGGACCACATATGACACATAAGACACCACTGGTATATCAGATGTAATCCTGAAACCTATGCAATCAGATTTAGTGTGTTGCAAGTAATTTCTGGGCCAAATTTCAGACTTATAGACAAACATTTGGTACTGGTTTGGGCTGATTTACATCTATTTTTGTCTATTTTTACAACAATAAATGGGTGAAATATTTTCTGTTCAGAGATGTAATGTTCCAAATGTGCCTAAAATATCCACATTAATTATTAGAACATGCATAAAATTACATTTGGGCTTCATATTGGCAATATTATGATATTTTTGACATTAACCATCTGAGGAGGTCATGGGCCCCCCCACACCCCGAAAATTGAAATTCTAAAAGTGACCCTCGAGTGGGCCAGCCCAATACAGATTCATTTTCTGATATAAACTGGGTTTCCTGTGAAAATTTCAGCCTGATTGACCAACTTTAAGGGGTGTTTTGGGCTGATCTGGCATTTTACCTATCCCTCGCCAACTTCACTCCCTGAACCTGCACTTTGGGCTAGATATGCATTTCTCAAAGAACAAACTATTAAAATTCATTTCAGTGGCGACTCCTGTAGGAAACAATATGGTTTTCAGCCTTGAATCTACCTTAATTTGGAATATATCAGCATTTCCTGATACAGCCAACTGTGGCTGCATTTTCGCCTTCCTGGACCACATATGACACATAAGACACCACTGGTATATCAGATGTAATCCTGAAACCTATGCAATCAGATTTAGTGTGTGGCAAGTAATTTCTGGGCCAAATTTCAGACTTATAGACAAACATTTGGTACTGGTTTGGGCTGATTTACATCTATTTTTGCCTATTTTTACAACAATAAATGGGTGAAATATTTTCTGTTCGGAGATGTAATGTTCCAAATGCGCCTAAAATATCCACATTAATTATTAGAACATGCATAAAATTACATTTGGGCTTCATATTGGCAATATTATGATATTTTTGACATTAACCATCTGAGGAGGTTATGGGCCCCCCCCCACACCCCGAAAATTGAAATTCTAAAAGTGACCCTCGAGTGGGCCAGCCCAATACAAATTCATTCTCTGATATAAACTGGGTTTCCTGTGAAAATTTCAGCCTGATTGACCAACTTTAAGGGGTGTTTTGGGCTGATCTGGCATTTTACCTATCCCTCGCCAACTTCACTCCCTGAACCTGCACTTTGGGCTAGATATGCATTTCTCAAAGAACAAACTATTAAAATTCATTTCAGTGGCGACTCCTGTAGGAAACAATATGGTTTTCAGCCTTGAATCTACCTTAATTTGGAATATATCAGCATTTCCTGATAGAGACAACTGTGGCTGTATTTTCGCCTTCCTGGACCACATATGACACATAAGACACCACTGGTATATCAGATGTAATCCTGAAACCTATGCAATCAGATTTAGTGTGTTGCAAGTAATTTCTGGGCCAAATTTCAGACTTATAGACAAACATTTGGTACTGGTTTGGGCTGATTTACATCTACTTTTGTCTATTTTTACAACAATAAATGGGTGAAATATTTTCTGTTCAGAGATGTAATGTTCCAAATGCGCCTAAAATATCCACATTAATTATTAGAACATGCATAAAATTACATTTGGGCTTCATATTGGCAATATTATGATATTTTTGACATTAACCATCTGAGGGGGTCATGGGCCCCCCACACCCCGAAAATTGAAATTCTAAAAGTGACCCTCGAGTGGGCCAGCCCAATACAGATTCATTTTCTGATATAAACTGGGTTTCCTGTGAAAATTTCAGCCTGATTGACCAACTTTAAGGGGTGTTTTGGGCTGATCTGGCATTTTACCTATCCCTCGCCAACTTCACTCCCTGAATCTGCACTTTGGGCTAGATATGCATTTCTCAAAGAACAAACTATTAAAATTCATTTCAGTGGCGACTCCTGTAGGAAACAATATGGTTTTCAGCCTTGAATCTACCTTAATTTGGAATATATCAGCATTTCCTGATACAGCCAACTGTGGCTGCATTTTCGCCTTCCTGGACCACATATGACACATAAGACACCACTGGTATATCAGATGTAATCCTGAAACCTATGCAATCAGATTTAGTGTGTGGCAAGTAATTTCTGGGCCAAATTTCAGACTTATAGACAAACATTTGGTACTGGTTTGGGCTGATTTACATCTATTTTTGCCTATTTTTACAACAATAAATGGGTGAAATATTTTCTGTTCGGAGATGTAATGTTCCAAATGCGCCTAAAATATCCACATTAATTATTAGAACATGCATAAAATTACATTTGGGCTTCATATTGGCAATATTATGATATTTTTGACATTAACCATCTGAGGAGGTTATGGGCCCCCCCCCACACCCCGAAAATTGAAATTCTAAAAGTGACCCTCGAGTGGGCCAGCCCAATACAAATTCATTCTCTGATATAAACTGGGTTTCCTGTGAAAATTTCAGCCTGATTGACCAACTTTAAGGGGTGTTTTGGGCTGATCTGGCATTTTACCTATCCCTCGCCAACTTCACTCCCTGAACCTGCACTTTGGGCTAGATATGCATTTCTCAAAGAACAAACTATTAAAATTCATTTCAGTGGCGACTCCTGTAGGAAACAATATGGTTTTCAGCCTTGAATCTACCTTAATTTGGAATATATCAGCATTTCCTGATAGAGACAACTGTGGCTGTATTTTCGCCTTCCTGGACCACATATGACACATAAGACACCACTGGTATATCAGATGTAATCCTGAAACCTATGCAATCAGATTTAGTGTGTTGCAAGTAATTTCTGGGCCAAATTTCAGACTTATAGACAAACATTTGGTACTGGTTTGGGCTGATTTACATCTACTTTTGTCTATTTTTACAACAATAAATGGGTGAAATATTTTCTGTTCAGAGATGTAATGTTCCAAATGCGCCTAAAATATCCACATTAATTATTAGAACATGCATAAAATTACATTTGGGCTTCATATTGGCAATATTATGATATTTTTGACATTAACCATCTGAGGGGGTCATGGGCCCCCCACACCCCGAAAATTGAAATTCTAAAAGTGACCCTCGAGTGGGCCAGCCCAATACAGATTCATTTTCTGATATAAACTGGGTTTCCTGTGAAAATTTCAGCCTGATTGACCAACTTTAAGGGGTGTTTTGGGCTGATCTGGCATTTTACCTATCCCTCGCCAACTTCACTCCCTGAATCTGCATTTTGGGCTAGATATGCATTTCTCAAAGAACAAACTATTAAAATTCATTTCAGTGGCGACTCCTGTAGGAAACAATATGGTTTTCAGCCTTGAATCTACCTTAATTTGGAATATATCAGCATTTCCTGATAGAGCCAACTGTGGCTGTATTTTCGCCTTCCTGGACCACATATGACACATAAGACACCACTGGTATATCAGATGTAATCCTGAAACCTATGCAATCAGATTTAGTGTGTTGCAAGTAATTTCTGGGCCAAATTTCAGACTTATAGACAAACATTTGGTACTGGTTTGGGCTGATTTACATCTATTTTTGTCTATTTTTACAACAATAAATGGGTGAAATATTTTCTGTTCAGAGATGTAATGTTCCAAATGCGCCTAAAATATCCACATTAATTATTAGAACATGCATAAAATTACATTTGGGCTTCATATTGGCAATATTATGATATTTTTGACATTAACCATCTGAGGAGGTCATGGGCCCCCCACACCCCGAAAATTGAACTTCTAAAAGTGACCCTCGAGTGGGCCAGCCCAATACAGATTCATTCTCTGATATAAACTGGGTTTCCTGTGAAAATTTCAGCCTGATTGACCAACTTTAAGGGGTGTTTTGGGCTGATCTGGCATTTTACCTATCCCTCCCCAACTTCACTCCCTGAACCTGCACTTTGGGTTAGATATGCATTTCTCAAAGAACAAACTATTAAAATTCATTTCAGTGGCAACTCCTATAGGAAACAATATGGTTTTCAGCCTTGAATCTACCTTAATTTGGAATATATCAGCATTTCCTGATACAGCCAACTGTGGCTGTATTTTCGCCTTCCTGGACCACATATGACACATAAGACACCACTGGTATATCAGATGTAATCCTGAAACCTATGCAATCAGATTTAGTGTGTTGCAAGTAATTTCTGGGCCAAATTTCAGACTTATAGACAAACATTTGGTACTGGTTTGGGCTGATTTACATCTATTTTTGTCTATTTTTACAACAATAAATGGGTGAAATATTTTCTGTTCAGAGATGTAATGTTCCAAATGTGCCTAAAATATCCACATTAATTATTAGAACATGCATAAAATTACATTTGGGCTTCATATTGGCAATATTATGATATTTTTGACATTAACCATCTGAGGAGGTTATGGGCCCCCCCCCACACCCCGAAAATTGAAATTCTAAAAGTGACCCTCGAGTGGGCCAGCCCAATACAAATTCATTCTCTGATATAAACTGGGTTTCCTGTGAAAATTTCAGCCTGATTGACCAACTTTAAGGGGTGTTTTGGGCTGATCTGGCATTTTACCTATCCCTCGCCAACTTCACTCCCTGAACCTGCACTTTGGGCTAGATATGCATTTCTCAAAGAACAAACTATTAAAATTCATTTCAGTGGCGACTCCTGTAGGAAACAATATGGTTTTCAGCCTTGAATCTACCTTAATTTGGAATATATCAGCATTTCCTGATAGAGACAACTGTGGCTGTATTTTCGCCTTCCTGGACCACATATGACACATAAGACACCACTGGTATATCAGATGTAATCCTGAAACCTATGCAATCAGATTTAGTGTGTTGCAAGTAATTTCTGGGCCAAATTTCAGACTTATAGACAAACATTTGGTACTGGTTTGGGCTGATTTACATCTACTTTTGTCTATTTTTACAACAATAAATGGGTGAAATATTTTCTGTTCAGAGATGTAATGTTCCAAATGCGCCTAAAATATCCACATTAATTATTAGAACATGCATAAAATTACATTTGGGCTTCATATTGGCAATATTATGATATTTTTGACATTAACCATCTGAGGGGGTCATGGGCCCCCCCACACCCCGAAAATTGAAATTCTAAAAGTGACCCTCGAGTGGGCCAGCCCAATACAGATTCATTTTCTGATATAAACTGGGTTTCCTGTGAAAATTTCAGCCTGATTGACCAACTTTAAGGGGTGTTTTGGGCTGATCTGGCATTTTACCTATCCCTCGCCAACTTCACTCCCTGAATCTGCATTTTGGGCTAGATATGCATTTCTCAAAGAACAAACTATTAAAATTCATTTCAGTGGCGACTCCTGTAGGAAACAATATGGTTTTCAGCCTTGAATCTACCTTAATTTAGAATATATCAGCATTTCCTGATAGAGCCAACTGTGGCTGTATTTTCGCCTTCCTGGACCACATATGACACATAAGACACCACTGGTATATCAGATGTAATCCTGAAACCTATGCAAACAGATTTAGTGTGTTGCAAGTAATTTCTGGGCCAAATTTCAGACTTATAGACAAACATTTGGTACTGGTTTGGGCTGATTTACATCTATTTTTGTCTATTTTTACAACAATAAATGGGTGAAATATTTTCTGTTCAGAGATGTAATGTTCCAAATGCGCCTAAAATATCCACATTAATTATTAGAACATGCATAAAATTACATTTGGGCTTCATATTGGCAATATTATGATATTTTTGACATTAACCATCTGAGGAGGTCATGGGCCCCCCCACACCCCGAAAATTGAACTTCTAAAAGTGACCCTCGAGTGGGCCAGCCCAATACAGATTCATTCTCTGATATAAACTGGGTTTCCTGTGAAAATTTCAGCCTGATTGACCAACTTTAAGGGGTGTTTTGGGCTGATCTGGCATTTTACCTATCCCTCGCCAACTTCACTCCCTGAACCTGCACTTTGGGTTAGATATGCATTTCTCAAAGAACAAACTATTAAAATTCATTTCAGTGGCAACTCCTATAGGAAACAATATGGTTTTCAGCCTTGAATCTACCTTAATTTGGAATATATCAGCATTTCCTGATACAGCCAACTGTGGCTGTATTTTCGCCTTCCTGGACCACATATGACACATAAGACACCACTGGTATATCAGATGTAATCCTGAAACCTATGCAATCAGATTTAGTGTGTTGCAAGTAATTTCTGGGCCAAATTTCAGACTTATAGACAAACATTTGGTACTGGTTTGGGCTGATTTACATCTATTTTTGTCTATTTTTACAACAATAAATGGGTGAAATATTTTCTGTTCAGAGATGTAATGTTCCAAATGTGCCTAAAATATCCACATTAATTATTAGAACATGCATAAAATTACATTTGGGCTTCATATTGGCAATATTATGATATTTTTGACATTAACCATCTGAGGAGGTCATGGGCCCCCCCACACCCCGAAAATTGAAATTCTAAAAGTGACCCTCGAGTGGGCCAGCCCAATACAGATTCATTTTCTGATATAAACTGGGTTTCCTGTGAAAATTTCAGCCTGATTGACCAACTTTAAGGG
This sequence comes from Sabellastarte sp. h YS-2021, assembly GCA_964017235.1. Lineage (NCBI taxonomy): Eukaryota > Metazoa > Annelida > Polychaeta > Sabellida > Sabellidae > Sabellastarte > Sabellastarte sp. h YS-2021. Next base: position 70,526,909 of record OZ024938.1, read on the forward strand.
GTGTTTTGGGCTGATCTGGCATTTTACCTATCCCTCGCCAACTTCACTCCCTGAACCTGCACTTTGGGCTAGATATGCATTTCTCAAAGAACAAACTATTAAAATTCATTTCAGTGGCGACTCCTGTAGGAAACAATATGGTTTTCAGCCTTGAATCTACCTTAATTTGGAATATATCAGCATTTCCTGATACAGCCAACTGTGGCTGCATTTTCGCCTTCCTGGACCACATATGACACATAAGACACCACTGGTATATCAGATGTAATCCTGAAACCTATGCAATCAGATTTAGTGTGTGGCAAGTAATTTCTGGGCCAAATTTCAGACTTATAGACAAACATTTGGTACTGGTTTGGGCTGATTTACATCTATTTTTGCCTATTTTTACAACAATAAATGGGTGAAATATTTTCTGTTCGGAGATGTAATGTTCCAAATGCGCCTAAAATATCCACATTAATTATTAGAACATGCATAAAATTACATTTGGGCTTCATATTGGCAATATTATGATATTTTTGACATTAACCATCTGAGGAGGTTATGGGCCCCCCCCACACCCCGAAAATTGAAATTCTAAAAGTGACCCTCGAGTGGGCCAGCCCAATACAAATTCATTCTCTGATATAAACTGGGTTTCCTGTGAAAATTTCAGCCTGATTGACCAACTTTAAGGGGTGTTTTGGGCTGATCTGGCATTTTACCTATCCCTCGCCAACTTCACTCCCTGAACCTGCACTTTGGGCTAGATATGCATTTCTCAAAGAACAAACTATTAAAATTCATTTCAGTGGCGACTCCTGTAGGAAACAATATGGTTTTCAGCCTTGAATCTACCTTAATTTGGAATATATCAGCATTTCCTGATAGAGACAACTGTGGCTGTATTTTCGCCTTCCTGGACCACATATGACACATAAGACACCACTGGTATATCAGATGTAATCCTGAAACCTATGCAATCAGATTTAGTGTGTTGCAAGTAATTTCTGGGCCAAATTTCAGACTTATAGACAAACATTTGGTACTGGTTTGGGCTGATTTACATCTACTTTTGTCTATTTTTACAACAATAAATGGGTGAAATATTTTCTGTTCAGAGATGTAATGTTCCAAATGCGCCTAAAATATCCACATTAATTATTAGAACATGCATAAAATTACATTTGGGCTTCATATTGGCAATATTATGATATTTTTGACATTAACCATCTGAGGGGGTCATGGGCCCCCCCACACCCCGAAAATTGAAATTCTAAAAGTGACCCTCGAGTGGGCCAGCCCAATACAGATTCATTTTCTGATATAAACTGGGTTTCCTGTGAAAATTTCAGCCTGATTGACCAACTTTAAGGGGTGTTTTGGGCTGATCTGGCATTTTACCTATCCCTCGCCAACTTCACTCCCTGAATCTGCATTTTGGGCTAGATATGCATTTCTCAAAGAACAAACTATTAAAATTCATTTCAGTGGCGACTCCTGTAGGAAACAATATGGTTTTCAGCCTTGAATCTACCTTAATTTGGAATATATCAGCATTTCCTGATAGAGCCAACTGTGGCTGTATTTTCGCCTTCCTGGACCACATATGACACATAAGACACCACTGGTATATCAGATGTAATCCTGAAACCTATGCAAACAGATTTAGTGTGTTGCAAGTAATTTCTGGGCCAAATTTCAGACTTATAGACAAACATTTGGTACTGGTTTGGGCTGATTTACATCTATTTTTGTCTATTTTTACAACAATAAATGGGTGAAATATTTTCTGTTCAGAGATGTAATGTTCCAAATGTGCCTAAAATATCCACATTAATTATTAGAACATGCATAAAATTACATTTTGGCTTCATATTGGCAATATTATGATATTTTTGACATTAACCATCTGAGGAGGTCATGGGCCCCCCCACACCCCGAAAATTGAAATTCTAAAAGTGACCCTCGAGTGGGCCAGCCCAATACAGATTCATTTTCTGATATAAACTGGGTTTCCTGTGAAAATTTCAGCCTGATTGACCAACTTTAAGGGGTGTTTTGGGCTGATCTGGCATTTTACCTATCCCTCGCCAACTTCACTCCCTGAACCTGCACTTTGGGCTAGATATGCATTTCTCAAAGAACAAACTATTAAAATTCATTTCAGTGGCGACTCCTGTAGGAAACAATATGGTTTTCAGCCTTGAATCTACCTTAATTTGGAATATATCAGCATTTCCTGATACAGCCAACTGTGGCTGCATTTTCGCCTTCCTGGACCACATATGACACATAAGACACCACTGGTATATCAGATGTAATCCTGAAACCTATGCAATCAGATTTAGTGTGTTGCAAGTAATTTCTGGGCCAAATTTCAGACTTATAGACAAACATTTGGTACTGGTTTGGGCTGATTTACATCTATTTTTGTCTATTTTTACAACAATAAATGGGTGAAATATTTTCTGTTCAGAGATGTAATGTTCCAAATGCGCCTAAAATATCCACATTAATTATTAGAACATGCATAAAATTACATTTGGGCTTCATATTGGCAATATTATGATATTTTTGACCCCCCACACCCCGAAAATTGAAATTCTAAAAGTGACCCTCGAGTGGGCCAGCCCAATACAGATTCATTCTCTGATATAAACTGGGTTTCCTGTGAAAATTTCAGCCTGATTGACCAACTTTAAGGGGTGTTTTGGGCTGATCTGGCATTTTACCTATCCCTCGCCAACTTCACTCCCTGAACCTGCACTTTGGGCTAGATATGCATTTCTCAAAGAACAAACTATTAAAATTCATTTCAGTGGCGACTCTTGTAGAAAATAATATGGTTTTCAGCCTTGAATCTACCTTAATTTGGAATATATGAGCATTTCATGATACAGCAGTCTGTGGCTGTATTTTCGCCTTCCTGGACCACATATGACACATAAGACACCACTGGTATATCAGATGTAATCCTAAAACCTATGCAATCAGATTTAGTGTGTGGCAAGTAATTTCTGGGCCAAATTTCAGACTTATAGACAAACATTTGGTACTGGTTTGGGCTGATTTACATCTATTTTTGTCTATTTTTACAACAATAAATGGGTGAAATATTTTCTGTTCAGAGATGTAATGTTCCAAATGCGCCTAAAATATCCACATTAATTATTAGAACATGCATAAAATTACATTTGGGCTTCATATTGGCAATATTATGATATTTTTGACATTAACCATCTGAGGAGGTCATGGGCCCCCCCACACCCCGAAAATTGAAATTCTAAAAGTGACCCTCGAGTGGGCCAGCCCAATACAGATTCATTTTCTGATATAAACTGGGTTTCCTGTGAAAATTTCAGCCTGATTGACCAACTTTAAGGGGTGTTTTGGGCTGATCTGGCATTTTACCTATCCCTCGCCAACTTCACTCCCTGAACCTGCACTTTGGGCTAGATATGCATTTCTCAAAGAACAAACTATTAAAATTCATTTCAGTGGCGACTCCTGTAGGAAACAATATGGTTTTCAGCCTTGAATCTACCTTAATTTGGAATATATCAGCATTTCCTGATACAGCCAACTGTGGCTGTATTTTCGCCTTCCTGGACCACATATGACACATAAGACACCACTGGTATATCAGATGTAATCCTGAAACCTATGCAATCAGATTTCGTGTGTTGCAAGTAATTTCTGGGCCAAATTTCAGACTTATAGACAAACATTTGGTACTGGTTTGGGCTGATTTACATCTATTTTTGTCTATTTTTACAACAATAAATGGGTGAAATATTTTCTGTTCAGAGATGTAATGTTCCAAATGCGCCTAAAATATCCACATTAATTATTAGAACATGCATAAAATTACATTTGGGCTTCATATTGGCAATATTATGATATTTTTGACATTAACCATCTGAGGAGGTCATGGGCCCCCCACACCCCGAAAATTGAACTTCTAAAAGTGACCCTCGAGTAGGCCAGCCCAATACAGATTCATTCTCTGATATAAACTGGGTTTCCTGTGAAAATTTCAGCCTGATTGACCAACTTTAAGGAGTGTTTTGGGCTGATCTGGCATTTTACCTATCCCTCGCCAACTTCACTCCCTGAACCTGCACTTTGGGCTAGATATGCATTTCTCAAAGAACAAACTATTAAAATTCATTTCAGTGGCGACTCCTATAGGAAACAATATGGTTTTCAGCCTTGAATCTACCTTAATTTGGAATATATCAGCATTTCCTGATACAGCCAACTGTGGCTGTATTTTCGCCTTCCTGGACCACATATGACACATAAGACACCACTGGTATATCAGATGTAATCCTGAAACCTATGCAATCAGATTTCGTGTGTTGCAAGTAATTTCTGGGCCAAATTTCAGACTTATAGACAAACATTTGGTACTGGTTTGGGCTGATTTACATCTATTTTTGTCTATTTTTACAACAATAAATGGGTGAAATATTTTCTGTTCAGAGATGTAATGTTCCAAATGCGCCTAAAATATCCACATTAATTATTAGAACATGCATAAAATTACATTTGGGCTTCATATTGGCAATATTATGATATTTTTGACATTAACCATCTGAGGAGGTCATGGGCCCCCCCACACCCCGAAAATTGAAATTCTAAAAGTGACCCTCGAGTGGGCCAGCCCAATACAGATTCATTCTCTGATATAAACTGGGTTTCCTGTGAAAATTTCAGCCTGATTGACCAACTTTAAGGGGTGTTTTGGGCTGATCTGGCATTTTACCTATCCCTCGCCAACTTCACTCCCTGAACCTGCACTTTGGGCTAGATATGCATTTCTCAAAGAACAAACTATTAAAATTCATTTCAGTGGCGACTCCTATAGGAAACAATATGGTTTTCAGCGTTGAATCTACCTTAATTTGGAATATATCAGCATTTCCTGATACAGCCAACTGTGGCTGTATTTTCGCCTTCCTGGACCACATATGACATATAAGACACCACTGGTATATCAGATGTAATCCTGAAACCTATGCAATCAGATTTAGTGTGTTGCAAGTAATTTCTGGGCCAAATTTCAGACTTATAGACAAACATTTGGTACTGGTTTGGGCTGATTTACATCTATTTTTGTCTATTTTTACAACAATAAATGGGTGAAATATTTTCTGTTCAGAGATGTAATGTTCCAAATGCGCCTAAAATATCCACATTAATTATTAGAACATGCATAAAATTACATTTGGGCTTCATATTGGCAATATTATGATATTTTTGACCCCCCACACCCCGAAAATTGAAATTCTAAAAGTGACCCTCGAGTGGGCCAGCCCAATACAGATTCATTCTCTGATATAAACTGGGTTTCCTGTGAAAATTTCAGCCTGATTGACCAACTTTAAGGGGTGTTTTGGGCTGATCTGGCATTTTACCTATCCCTCGCCAACTTCACTCCCTGAACCTGCACTTTGGGCTAGATATGCATTTCTCAAAGAACAAACTATTAAAATTCATTTCAGTGGCGACTCTTGTAGTAAATAATATGGTTTTCAGCCTTGAATCTACCTTAATTTGGAATATATGAGCATTTCATGATACAGCAGTCTGTGGCTGTATTTTCGCCTTCCTGGACCACATATGACACATAAGACACCACTGGTATATCAGATGTATTCCTAAAACCTATGCAATCAGATTTAGTGTGTGGCAAGTAATTTCTGGGCCAAATTTCAGACTTATAGACAAACATTTGGTACTGGTTTGGGCTGATTTACATCTATTTTTGTCTATTTTTACAACAATAAATGGGTGAAATATTTTCTGTTCAGAGATGTAATGTTCCAAATGCGCCTAAAATATCCACATTAATTATTAGAACATGCATAAAATTACATTTGGGCTTCATATTGGCAATATTATGATATTTTTGACATTAACCATCTGAGGAGGTCATGGGCCCCCCCACACCCCGAAAATTGAAATTCTAAAAGTGACCCTCGAGTGGGCCAGCCCAATACAGATTCATTTTCTGATATAAACTGGGTTTCCTGTGAAAATTTCAGCCTGATTGACCAACTTTAAGGGGTGTTTTGGGCTGATCTGGCATTTTACCTATCCCTCGCCAACTTCACTCCCTGAACCTGCACTTTGGGCTAGATATGCATTTCTCAAAGAACAAACTATTAAAATTCATTTCAGTGGCGACTCCTGTAGGAAACAATATGGTTTTCAGCCTTGAATCTACCTTAATTTGGAATATATCAGCATTTCCTGATACAGCCAACTGTGGCTGTATTTTCGCCTTCCTGGACCACATATGACACATAAGACACCACTGGTATATCAGATGTAATCCTGAAACCTATGCAATCAGATTTCGTGTGTTGCAAGTAATTTCTGGGCCAAATTTCAGACTTATAGACAAACATTTGGTACTGGTTTGGGCTGATTTACATCTATTTTTGTCTATTTTTACAACAATAAATGGGTGAAATATTTTCTGTTCAGAGATGTAATGTTCCAAATGCGCCTAAAATATCCACATTAATTATTAGAACATGCATAAAATTACATTTGGGCTTCATATTGGCAATATTATGATATTTTTGACATTAACCATCTGAGGAGGTCATGGGCCCCCCACACCCCGAAAATTGAACTTCTAAAAGTGACCCTCGAGTAGGCCAGCCCAATACAGATTCATTCTCTGATATAAACTGGGTTTCCTGTGAAAATTTCAGCCTGATTGACCAACTTTAAGGAGTGTTTTGGGCTGATCTGGCATTTTACCTATCCCTCGCCAACTTCACTCCCTGAACCTGCACTTTGGGCTAGATATGCATTTCTCAAAGAACAAACTATTAAAATTCATTTCAGTGGCGACTCCTATAGGAAACAATATGGTTTTCAGCCTTGAATCTACCTTAATTTGGAATATATCAGCATTTCCTGATACAGCCAACTGTGGCTGTATTTTCGCCTTCCTGGACCACATATGACACATAAGACACCACTGGTATATCAGATGTAATCCTGAAACCTATGCAATCAGATTTCGTGTGTTGCAAGTAATTTCTGGGCCAAATTTCAGACTTATAGACAAACATTTGGTACTGGTTTGGGCTGATTTACATCTATTTTTGTCTATTTTTACAACAATAAATGGGTGAAATATTTTCTGTTCAGAGATGTAATGTTCCAAATGCGCCTAAAATATCCACATTAATTATTAGAACATGCATAAAATTACATTTGGGCTTCATATTGGCAATATTATGATATTTTTGACATTAACCATCTGAGGAGGTCATGGGCCCCCCCACACCCCGAAAATTGAAATTCTAAAAGTGACCCTCGAGTGGGCCAGCCCAATACAGATTCATTCTCTGATATAAACTGGGTTTCCTGTGAAAATTTCAGCCTGATTGACCAACTTTAAGGGGTGTTTTGGGCTGATCTGGCATTTTACCTATCCCTCGCCAACTTCACTCCCTGAACCTGCACTTTGGGCTAGATATGCATTTCTCAAAGAACAAACTATTAAAATTCATTTCAGTGGCGACTCCTATAGGAAACAATATGGTTTTCAGCGTTGAATCTACCTTAATTTGGAATATATCAGCATTTCCTGATACAGCCAACTGTGGCTGTATTTTCGCCTTCCTGGACCACATATGACATATAAGACACCACTGGTATATCAGATGTAATCCTGAAACCTATGCAATCAGATTTAGTGTGTTGCAAGTAATTTCTGGGCCAAATTTCAGACTTATAGACAAACATTTGGTACTGGTTTGGGCTGATTTACATCTATTTTTGTCTATTTTTACAACAATAAATGGGTGAAATATTTTCTGTTCAGAGATGTAATGTTCCAAATGCGCCTAAAATATCCACATTAATTATTAGAACATGCATAAAATTACATTTGGGCTTCATATTGGCAATATTATGATATTTTTGACCCCCCACACCCCGAAAATTGAAATTCTAAAAGTGACCCTCGAGTGGGCCAGCCCAATACAGATTCATTCTCTGATATAAACTGGGTTTCCTGTGAAAATTTCAGCCTGATTGACCAACTTTAAGGGGTGTTTTGGGCTGATCTGGCATTTTACCTATCCCTCGCCAACTTCACTCCCTGAACCTGCACTTTGGGCTAGATATGCATTTCTCAAAGAACAAACTATTAAAATTCATTTCAGTGGCGACTCTTGTAGTAAATAATATGGTTTTCAGCCTTGAATCTACCTTAATTTGGAATATATGAGCATTTCATGATACAGCAGTCTGTGGCTGTATTTTCGCCTTCCTGGACCACATATGACACATAAGACACCACTGGTATATCAGATGTATTCCTAAAACCTATGCAATCAGATTTAGTGTGTGGCAAGTAATTTCTGGGCCAAATTTCAGACTTATAGACAAACATTTGGTACTGGTTTGGGCTGATTTACATCTATTTTTGTCTATTTTTACAACAATAAATGGGTGAAATATTTTCTGTTCAGAGATGTAATGTTCCAAATGCGCCTAAAATATCCACATTAATTATTAGAACATGCATAAAATTACATTTGGGCTTCATATTGGCAATATTATGATATTTTTGACATTAACCATCTGAGGAGGTCATGGGCCCCCCCACACCCCGAAAATTGAAATTCTAAAAGTGACCCTCGAGTGGGCCAGCCCAATACAGATTCATTTTCTGATATAAACTGGGTTTCCTGTGAAAATTTCAGCCTGATTGACCAACTTTAAGGGGTGTTTTGGGCTGATCTGGCATTTTACCTATCCCTCGCCAACTTCACTCCCTGAACCTGCACTTTGGGCTAGATATGCATTTCTCAAAGAACAAACTATTAAAATTCATTTCAGTGGCGACTCCTGTAGGAAACAATATGGTTTTCAGCCTTGAATCTACCTTAATTTGGAATATATCAGCATTTCCTGATACAGCCAACTGTGGCTGTATTTTCGCCTTCCTGGACCACATATGACACATAAGACACCACTGGTATATCAGATGTAATCCTGAAACCTATGCAATCAGATTTCGTGTGTTGCAAGTAATTTCTGGGCCAAATTTCAGACTTATAGACAAACATTTGGTACTGGTTTGGGCTGATTTACATCTATTTTTGTCTATTTTTACAACAATAAATGGGTGAAATATTTTCTGTTCAGAGATGTAATGTTCCAAATGCGCCTAAAATATCCACATTAATTATTAGAACATGCATAAAATTACATTTGGGCTTCATATTGGCAATATTATGATATTTTTGACATTAACCATCTGAGGAGGTCATGGGCCCCCCACACCCCGAAAATTGAACTTCTAAAAGTGACCCTCGAGTAGGCCAGCCCAATACAGATTCATTCTCTGATATAAACTGGGTTTCCTGTGAAAATTTCAGCCTGATTGACCAACTTTAAGGAGTGTTTTGGGCTGATCTGGCATTTTACCTATCCCTCGCCAACTTCACTCCCTGAACCTGCACTTTGGGCTAGATATGCATTTCTCAAAGAACAAACTATTAAAATTCATTTCAGTGGCGACTCCTATAGGAAACAATATGGTTTTCAGCCTTGAATCTACCTTAATTTGGAATATATCAGCATTTCCTGATACAGCCAACTGTGGCTGTATTTTCGCCTTCCTGGACCACATATGACACATAAGACACCACTGGTATATCAGATGTAATCCTGAAACCTATGCAATCAGATTTCGTGTGTTGCAAGTAATTTCTGGGCCAAATTTCAGACTTATAGACAAACATTTGGTACTGGTTTGGGCTGATTTACATCTATTTTTGTCTATTTTTACAACAATAAATGGGTGAAATATTTTCTGTTCAGAGATGTAATGTTCCAAATGCGCCTAAAATATCCACATTAATTATTAGAACATGCATAAAATTACATTTGGGCTTCATATTGGCAATATTATGATATTTTTGACATTAACCATCTGAGGAGGTCATGGGCCCCCCCACACCCCGAAAATTGAAATTCTAAAAGTGACCCTCGAGTGGGCCAGCCCAATACAGATTCATTCTCTGATATAAACTGGGTTTCCTGTGAAAATTTCAGCCTGATTGACCAACTTTAAGGGGTGTTTTGGGCTGATCTGGCATTTTACCTATCCCTCGCCAACTTCACTCCCTGAACCTGCACTTTGGGCTAGATATGCATTTCTCAAAGAACAAACTATTAAAATTCATTTCAGTGGCGACTCCTATAGGAAACAATATGGTTTTCAGCGTTGAATCTACCTTAATTTGGAATATATCAGCATTTCCTGATACAGCCAACTGTGGCTGTATTTTCGCCTTCCTGGACCACATATGACATATAAGACACCACTGGTATATCAGATGTAATCCTGAAACCTATGCAATCAGATTTAGTGTGTTGCAAGTAATTTCTGGGCCAAATTTCAGACTTATAGACAAACATTTGGTACTGGTTTGGGCTGATTTACATCTATTTTTGTCTATTTTTACAACAATAAATGGGTGAAATATTTTCTGTTCAGAGATGTAATGTTCCAAATGCGCCTAAAATATCCACATTAATTATTAGAACATGCATAAAATTACATTTGGGCTTCATATTGGCAATATTATGATATTTTTGACCCCCCACACCCCGAAAATTGAAATTCTAAAAGTGACCCTCGAGTGGGCCAGCCCAATACAGATTCATTCTCTGATATAAACTGGGTTTCCTGTGAAAATTTCAGCCTGATTGACCAACTTTAAGGGGTGTTTTGGGCTGATCTGGCATTTTACCTATCCCTCGCCAACTTCACTCCCTGAACCTGCACTTTGGGCTAGATATGCATTTCTCAAAGAACAAACTATTAAAATTCATTTCAGTGGCGACTCTTGTAGTAAATAATATGGTTTTCAGCCTTGAATCTACCTTAATTTGGAATATATGAGCATTTCATGATACAGCAGTCTGTGGCTGTATTTTCGCCTTCCTGGACCACATATGACACATAAGACACCACTGGTATATCAGATGTATTCCTAAAACCTATGCAATCAGATTTAGTGTGTGGCAAGTAATTTCTGGGCCAAATTTCAGACTTATAGACAAACATTTGGTACTGGTTTGGGCTGATTTACATCTATTTTTGTCTATTTTTACAACAATAAATGGGTGAAATATTTTCTGTTCAGAGATGTAATGTTCCAAATGCGCCTAAAATATCCACATTAATTATTAGAACATGCATAAAATTACATTTGGGCTTCATATTGGCAATATTATGATATTTTTGACATTAACCATCTGAGGAGGTCATGGGCCCCCCCACACCCCGAAAATTGAAATTCTAAAAGTGACCCTCGAGTGGGCCAGCCCAATACAGATTCATTTTCTGATATAAACTGGGTTTCCTGTGAAAATTTCAGCCTGATTGACCAACTTTAAGGGGTGTTTTGGGCTGATCTGGCATTTTACCTATCCCTCGCCAACTTCACTCCCTGAACCTGCACTTTGGGCTAGATATGCATTTCTCAAAGAACAAACTATTAAAATTCATTTCAGTGGCGACTCCTGTAGGAAACAATATGGTTTTCAGCCTTGAATCTACCTTAATTTGGAATATATCAGCATTTCCTGATACAGCCAACTGTGGCTGTATTTTCGCCTTCCTGGACCACATATGACACATAAGACACCACTGGTATATCAGATGTAATCCTGAAACCTATGCAATCAGATTTCGTGTGTTGCAAGTAATTTCTGGGCCAAATTTCAGACTTATAGACAAACATTTGGTACTGGTTTGGGCTGATTTACATCTATTTTTGTCTATTTTTACAACAATAAATGGGTGAAATATTTTCTGTTCAGAGATGTAATGTTCCAAATGCGCCTAAAATATCCACATTAATTATTAGAACATGCATAAAATTACATTTGGGCTTCATATTGGCAATATTATGATATTTTTGACATTAACCATCTGAGGAGGTCATGGGCCCCCCACACCCCGAAAATTGAACTTCTAAAAGTGACCCTCGAGTAGGCCAGCCCAATACAGATTCATTCTCTGATATAAACTGGGTTTCCTGTGAAAATTTCAGCCTGATTGACCAACTTTAAGGAGTGTTTTGGGCTGATCTGGCATTTTACCTATCCCTCGCCAACTTCACTCCCTGAACCTGCACTTTGGGCTAGATATGCATTTCTCAAAGAACAAACTATTAAAATTCATTTCAGTGGCGACTCCTATAGGAAACAATATGGTTTTCAGCCTTGAATCTACCTTAATTTGGAATATATCAGCATTTCCTGATACAGCCAACTGTGGCTGTATTTTCGCCTTCCTGGACCACATATGACACATAAGACACCACTGGTATATCAGATGTAATCCTGAAACCTATGCAATCAGATTTCGTGTGTTGCAAGTAATTTCTGGGCCAAATTTCAGACTTATAGACAAACATTTGGTACTGGTTTGGGCTGATTTACATCTATTTTTGTCTATTTTTACAACAATAAATGGGTGAAATATTTTCTGTTCAGAGATGTAATGTTCCAAATGCGCCTAAAATATCCACATTAATTATTAGAACATGCATAAAATTACATTTGGGCTTCATATTGGCAATATTATGATATTTTTGACATTAACCATCTGAGGAGGTCATGGGCCCCCCCACACCCCGAAAATTGAAATTCTAAAAGTGACCCTCGAGTGGGCCAGCCCAATACAGATTCATTCTCTGATATAAACTGGGTTTCCTGTGAAAATTTCAGCCTGATTGACCAACTTTAAGGGGTGTTTTGGGCTGATCTGGCATTTTACCTATCCCTCGCCAACTTCACTCCCTGAACCTGCACTTTGGGCTAGATATGCATTTCTCAAAGAACAAACTATTAAAATTCATTTCAGTGGCGACTCCTATAGGAAACAATATGGTTTTCAGCGTTGAATCTACCTTAATTTGGAATATATCAGCATTTCCTGATACAGCCAACTGTGGCTGTATTTTCGCCTTCCTGGACCACATATGACATATAAGACACCACTGGTATATCAGATGTAATCCTGAAACCTATGCAATCAGATTTAGTGTGTTGCAAGTAATTTCTGGGCCAAATTTCAGACTTATAGACAAACATTTGGTACTGGTTTGGGCTGATTTACATCTATTTTTGTCTATTTTTACAACAATAAATGGGTGAAATATTTTCTGTTCAGAGATGTAATGTTCCAAATGCGCCTAAAATATCCACATTAATTATTAGAACATGCATAAAATTACATTTGGGCTTCATATTGGCAATATTATGATATTTTTGACCCCCCACACCCCGAAAATTGAAATTCTAAAAGTGACCCTCGAGTGGGCCAGCCCAATACAGATTCATTCTCTGATATAAACTGGGTTTCCTGTGAAAATTTCAGCCTGATTGACCAACTTTAAGGGGTGTTTTGGGCTGATCTGGCATTTTACCTATCCCTCGCCAACTTCACTCCCTGAACCTGCACTTTGGGCTAGATATGCATTTCTCAAAGAACAAACTATTAAAATTCATTTCAGTGGCGACTCTTGTAGTAAATAATATGGTTTTCAGCCTTGAATCTACCTTAATTTGGAATATATGAGCATTTCATGATACAGCAGTCTGTGGCTGTATTTTCGCCTTCCTGGACCACATATGACACATAAGACACCACTGGTATATCAGATGTATTCCTAAAACCTATGCAATCAGATTTAGTGTGTGGCAAGTAATTTCTGGGCCAAATTTCAGACTTATAGACAAACATTTGGTACTGGTTTGGGCTGATTTACATCTATTTTTGCCTATTTTTACAACAATAAATGGGTGAAATATTTTCTGTTCAGAGATGTAATGTTCCAAATGCGCCTAAAATATCCACATTAATTATTAGAACATGCATAAAATTACATTTGGGCTTCATATTGGCAATATTATGATATTTTTGACATTAACCATCTGAGGAGGTCATGGGCCCCCCACACCCCGAAAATTGAAATTCTAAAAGTGACCCTCGAGTGGGCCAGCCCAATACAAATTCATTCTCTGATATAAACTGGGTTTCCTGTGAAAATTTCAGCCTGATTGACCAACTTTAAGGGGTGTTTTGGGCTGATCTGGCATTTTACCTATCCCTCGCCAACTGCACTCCCTGAACCTGCACTTTGGGCTGGATATGAATTTCTCAAAGAACAAACTATTAAAATTCATTTCAGTGGCGACTCCTGTAGGAAACAATATGGTTTTCAGCCTTGAATCTACCTTAATTTGAAATATATCAGCATTTCCTGATACAGCCATCTGTGGCTGTATTTTCGCCTTCCTGGACCACATATGACACATAAGACACCACTGGTATATCAGATGTAATCCTGAAACCTATGCAATCAGATTTAGTGTGTTGCAAGTAATTTCTGGGCCAAATTTCAGACTTATAGACAAACATTTGGTACTGGTTTGGGCTGATTTACATCTATTTTTGTCTATTTTTACAACAATAAATGGGTGAAATATTTTCTGTTCAGAGATGTAATGTTCCAAATGCGCCTAAAATATCCACATTAATTATTAGAACATGCATAAAATTACATTTGGGCTTCATATTGGCAATATTATGATATTTTTGACATTAACCATCTGAGGAGGTCATGGGCCCCCCACACCCCGAAAATTGAAATTCTAAAAGTGACCCTCGAGTGGGCCAGCCCAATACAAATTCATTCTCTGATATAAACTGGGTTTCCTGTGAAAATTTCAGCCTGATTGACCAACTTTAAGGGGTGTTTTGGGCTGATCTGGCATTTTACCTATCCCTCGCCAACTTCACTCCCTGAACCTGCACTTTGGGCTAGATATGCATTTCTCAAAGAACAAACTATTAAAATTCATTTCAGTGGCGACACTTGTAGTAAATAATATGGTTTTCAGCCTTGAATCTACCTTAATTTGGAATATATGAGCATTTCATGATACAGCAGTCTGTGGCTGTATTTTCGCCTTCCTGGACCACATATGACACATAAGACACCACTGGTATATCAGATGTATTCCTAAAACCTATGCAATCAGATTTAGTGTGTGGCAAGTAATTTCTGGGCCAAATTTCAGACTTATAGACAAACATTTGGTACTGGTTTGGGCTGATTTACATCTATTTTTGCCTATTTTTACAACAATAAATGGGTGAAATATTTTCTGTTCAGAGATGTAATGTTCCAAATGCGCCTAAAATATCCACATTAATTATTAGAACATGCATAAAATTACATTTGGGCTTCATATTGGCAATATTATGATATTTTTGACATTAACCATCTGAGGAGGTCATGGGCCCCCCACACCCCGAAAATTGAAATTCTAAAAGTGACCCTCGAGTGGGCCAGCCCAATACAAATTCATTCTCTGATATAAACTGGGTTTCCTGTGAAAATTTCAGCCTGATTGACCAACTTTAAGGGGTGTTTTGGGCTGATCTGGCATTTTACCTATCCCTCGCCAACTGCACTCCCTGAACCTGCACTTTGGGCTGGATATGAATTTCTCAAAGAACAAACTATTAAAATTCATTTCAGTGGCGACTCCTGTAGGAAACAATATGGTTTTCAGCCTTGAATCTACCTTAATTTGAAATATATCAGCATTTCCTGATACAGCCATCTGTGGCTGTATTTTCGCCTTCCTGGACCACATATGACACATAAGACACCACTGGTATATCAGATGTAATCCTGAAACCTATGCAATCAGATTTAGTGTGTTGCAAGTAATTTCTGGGCCAAATTTCAGACTTATAGACAAACATTTGGTACTGGTTTGGGCTGATTTACATCTATTTTTGTCTATTTTTACAACAATAAATGGGTGAAATATTTTCTGTTCAGAGATGTAATGTTCCAAATGCGCCTAAAATATCCACATTAATTATTAGAACATGCATAAAATTACATTTGGGCTTCATATTGGCAATATTATGATATTTTTGACATTAACCATCTGAGGAGGTCATGGGCCCCCCACACCCCGAAAATTGAAATTCTAAAAGTGACCCTCGAGTGGGCCAGCCCAATACAAATTCATTCTCTGATATAAACTGGGTTTCCTGTGAAAATTTCAGCCTGATTGACCAACTTTAAGGGGTGTTTTGGGCTGATCTGGCATTTTACCTATCCCTCGCCAACTTCACTCCCTGAACCTGCACTTTGGGCTAGATATGCATTTCTCAAAGAACAAACTATTAAAACTCATTTCAGTGGCGACTCCTGTAGGAAACAATATGGTTTTCAGCCTTGAATCTACCTTAATTTGGAATATATCAGCATTTCCTGATACAGCCAACTGTGGCTGTATTTTCGCCTTCCTGGACCACATATGACACATAAGACACCACTGGTATATCAGATGTAATCCTGAAACCTATGCAATCAGATTTAGTGTGTTGCAAGTAATTTCTGGGCCAAATTTCAGACTTATAGACAAACATTTGGTACTGGTTTGGGCTGATTTACATCTATTTTTGTCTATTTTTACAACAATAAATGGGTGAAATATTTTCTGTTCAGAGATGTAATGTTCCAAATGCGCCTAAAATATCCACATTAATTATTAGAACATGCATAAAATTACATTTGGGCTTCATATTGGCAATATTATGATATTTTTGACATTAACCATCTGAGGAGGTCATGGGCCCCCCCACACCCCGAAAATTGAACTTCTAAAAGTGACCCTCGAGTGGGCCAGCCCAATACAGATTCATTCTCTGATATAAACTGGGTTTCCTGTGAAAATTTCAGCCTGATTGACCAACTTTAAGGGGTGTTTTGGGCTGATCTGGCATTTTACCTATCCCTCGCCAACTTCACTCCCTGAACCTGCACTTTGGGCTAGATATGCATTTCTCAAAGAACAAACTATCAAAATTCATTTCAGTGGCGACTCCTATAGGAAACAATATGGTTTTCAGCCTTGAATCTACCTTAATTTGGAATATATCAGCATTTCCTGATACAGCCAACTGTGGCTGTATTTTCGCCTTCCTGGACCACATATGACACATAAGACACCACTGGTATATCAGATGTAATCCTGAAACCTATGCAATCAGATTTCGTGTGTTGCAAGTAATTTCTGGGCCAAATTTCAGACTTATAGACAAACATTTGGTACTGGTTTGGGCTGATTTACATCTATTTTTGTCTATTTTTACAACAATAAATGGGTGAAATATTTTCTGTTCAGAGATGTAATGTTCCAAATGCGCCTAAAATATCCACATTAATTATTAGAACATGCATAAAATTACATTTGGGCTTCATATTGGCAATATTATGATATTTTTGACATTAACCATCTGAGGAGGTCATGGGCCCCCCCACACCCCGAAAATTGAAATTCTAAAAGTGACCCTCGAGTGGGCCAGCCCAATACAGATTCATTCTCTGATATAAACTGGGTTTCCTGTGAAAATTTCAGCCTGATTGACCAACTTTAAGGAGTGTTTTGGGCTGATCTGGCATTTTACCTATCCCTCGCCAACTTCACTCCCTGAACCTGCACTTTGGGCTAGATATGCATTTCTCAAAGAACAAACTATTAAAATTCATTTCAGTGGCGACTCCTATAGGAAACAATATGGTTTTCAGCCTTGAATCTACCTTAATTTGGAATATATCAGCATTTCCTGATACAGCCAACTGTGGCTGTATTTTCGCCTTCCTGGACCACATATGACACATAAGACACCACTGGTATATCAGATGTAATCCTGAAACCTATGCAATCAGATTTCGTGTGTTGCAAGTAATTTCTGGGCCAAATTTCAGACTTATAGACAAACATTTGGTACTGGTTTGGGCTGATTTACATCTATTTTTGTCTATTTTTACAACAATAAATGGGTGAAATATTTTCTGTTCAGAGATGTAATGTTCCAAATGCGCCTAAAATATCCACATTAATTATTAGAACATGCATAAAATTACATTTGGGCTTCATATTGGCAATATTATGATATTTTTGACATTAACCATCTGAGGAGGTCATGGGCCCCCCCACACCCCGAAAATTGAAATTCTAAAAGTGACCCTCGAGTGGGCCAGCCCAATACAGATTCATTCTCTGATATAAACTGGGTTTCCTGTGAAAATTTCAGCCTGATTGACCAACTTTAAGGGGTGTTTTGGGCTGATCTGGCATTTTACCTATCCCTCGCCAACTTCACTCCCTGAACCTGCACTTTGGGCTAGATATGCATTTCTCAAAGAACAAACTATTAAAATTCATTTCAGTGGCGACTCCTATAGGAAACAATATGGTTTTCAGCGTTGAATCTACCTTAATTTGGAATATATCAGCATTTCCTGATACAGCCAACTGTGGCTGTATTTTCGCCTTCCTGGACCACATATGACATATAAGACACCACTGGTATATCAGATGTAATCCTGAAACCTATGCAATCAGATTTAGTGTGTTGCAAGTAATTTCTGGGCCAAATTTCAGACTTATAGACAAACATTTAGTACTGGTTTGGGCTGATTTACATCTATTTTTGTCTATTTTTACAACAATAAATGGGTGAAATATTTTCTGTTCAGAGATGTAATGTTCCAAATGCGCCTAAAATATCCACATTAATTATTAGAACATGCATAAAATTACATTTGGGCTTCATATTGGCAATATTATGATATTTTTGACCCCCCACACCCCGAAAATTGAAATTCTAAAAGTGACCCTCGAGTGGGCCAGCCCAATACAGATTCATTCTCTGATATAAACTGGGTTTCCTGTGAAAATTTCAGCCTGATTGACCAACTTTAAGGGGTGTTTTGGGCTGATCTGGCATTTTACCTATCCCTCGCCAACTTCACTCCCTGAACCTGCACTTTGGGCTAGATATGCATTTCTCAAAGAACAAACTATTAAAATTCATTTCAGTGGCGACTCTTGTAGTAAATAATATGGTTTTCAGCCTTGAATCTACCTTAATTTGGAATATATGAGCATTTCATGATACAGCAGTCTGTGGCTGTATTTTCGCCTTCCTGGACCACATATGACACATAAGACACCACTGGTATATCAGATGTATTCCTAAAACCTATGCAATCAGATTTAGTGTGTGGCAAGTAATTTCTGGGCCAAATTTCAGACTTATAGACAAACATTTGGTACTGGTTTGGGCTGATTTACATCTATTTTTGCCTATTTTTACAACAATAAATGGGTGAAATATTTTCTGTTCAGAGATGTAATGTTCCAAATGCGCCTAAAATATCCACATTAATTATTAGAACATGCATAAAATTACATTTGGGCTTCATATTGGCAATATTATGATATTTTTGACATTAACCATCTGAGGAGGTCATGGGCCCCCCACACCCCGAAAATTGAAATTCTAAAAGTGACCCTCGAGTGGGCCAGCCCAATACAAATTCATTCTCTGATATAAACTGGGTTTCCTGTGAAAATTTCAGCCT
Organism: Sabellastarte sp. h YS-2021; assembly: GCA_964017235.1. Lineage (NCBI taxonomy): Eukaryota > Metazoa > Annelida > Polychaeta > Sabellida > Sabellidae > Sabellastarte > Sabellastarte sp. h YS-2021. The sequence goes on from OZ024938.1 coordinate 70,546,411, forward strand.
GATTGACCAACTTTAAGGGGTGTTTTGGGCTGATCTGGCATTTTACCTATCCCTCGCCAACTGCACTCCCTGAACCTGCACTTTGGGCTGGATATGAATTTCTCAAAGAACAAACTATTAAAATTCATTTCAGTGGCGACTCCTGTAGGAAACAATATGGTTTTCAGCCTTGAATCTACCTTAATTTGAAATATATCAGCATTTCCTGATACAGCCATCTGTGGCTGTATTTTCGCCTTCCTGGACCACATATGACACATAAGACACCACTGGTATATCAGATGTAATCCTGAAACCTATGCAATCAGATTTAGTGTGTTGCAAGTAATTTCTGGGCCAAATTTCAGACTTATAGACAAACATTTGGTACTGGTTTGGGCTGATTTACATCTATTTTTGTCTATTTTTACAACAATAAATGGGTGAAATATTTTCTGTTCAGAGATGTAATGTTCCAAATGCGCCTAAAATATCCACATTAATTATTAGAACATGCATAAAATTACATTTGGGCTTCATATTGGCAATATTATGATATTTTTGACATTAACCATCTGAGGAGGTCATGGGCCCCCCACACCCCGAAAATTGAAATTCTAAAAGTGACCCTCGAGTGGGCCAGCCCAATACAAATTCATTCTCTGATATAAACTGGGTTTCCTGTGAAAATTTCAGCCTGATTGACCAACTTTAAGGGGTGTTTTGGGCTGATCTGGCATTTTACCTATCCCTCGCCAACTTCACTCCCTGAACCTGCACTTTGGGCTAGATATGCATTTCTCAAAGAACAAACTATTAAAATTCATTTCAGTGGCGACTCTTGTAGTAAATAATATGGTTTTCAGCCTTGAATCTACCTTAATTTGGAATATATGAGCATTTCATGATACAGCAGTCTGTGGCTGTATTTTCGCCTTCCTGGACCACATATGACACATAAGACACCACTGGTATATCAGATGTATTCCTAAAACCTATGCAATCAGATTTAGTGTGTGGCAAGTAATTTCTGGGCCAAATTTCAGACTTATAGACAAACATTTGGTACTGGTTTGGGCTGATTTACATCTATTTTTGCCTATTTTTACAACAATAAATGGGTGAAATATTTTCTGTTCAGAGATGTAATGTTCCAAATGCGCCTAAAATATCCACATTAATTATTAGAACATGCATAAAATTACATTTGGGCTTCATATTGGCAATATTATGATATTTTTGACATTAACCATCTGAGGAGGTCATGGGCCCCCCACACCCCGAAAATTGAAATTCTAAAAGTGACCCTCGAGTGGGCCAGCCCAATACAAATTCATTCTCTGATATAAACTGGGTTTCCTGTGAAAATTTCAGCCTGATTGACCAACTTTAAGGGGTGTTTTGGGCTGATCTGGCATTTTACCTATCCCTCGCCAACTGCACTCCCTGAACCTGCACTTTGGGCTGGATATGAATTTCTCAAAGAACAAACTATTAAAATTCATTTCAGTGGCGACTCCTGTAGGAAACAATATGGTTTTCAGCCTTGAATCTACCTTAATTTGAAATATATCAGCATTTCCTGATACAGCCATCTGTGGCTGTATTTTCGCCTTCCTGGACCACATATGACACATAAGACACCACTGGTATATCAGATGTAATCCTGAAACCTATGCAATCAGATTTAGTGTGTTGCAAGTAATTTCTGGGCCAAATTTCAGACTTATAGACAAACATTTGGTACTGGTTTGGGCTGATTTACATCTATTTTTGTCTATTTTTACAACAATAAATGGGTGAAATATTTTCTGTTCAGAGATGTAATGTTCCAAATGCGCCTAAAATATCCACATTAATTATTAGAACATGCATAAAATTACATTTGGGCTTCATATTGGCAATATTATGATATTTTTGACATTAACCATCTGAGGAGGTCATGGGCCCCCCACACCCCGAAAATTGAAATTCTAAAAGTGACCCTCGAGTGGGCCAGCCCAATACAAATTCATTCTCTGATATAAACTGGGTTTCCTGTGAAAATTTCAGCCTGATTGACCAACTTTAAGGGGTGTTTTGGGCTGATCTGGCATTTTACCTATCCCTCGCCAACTTCACTCCCTGAACCTGCACTTTGGGCTAGATATGCATTTCTCAAAGAACAAACTATTAAAACTCATTTCAGTGGCGACTCCTGTAGGAAACAATATGGTTTTCAGCCTTGAATCTACCTTAATTTGGAATATATCAGCATTTCCTGATACAGCCAACTGTGGCTGTATTTTCGCCTTCCTGGACCACATATGACACATAAGACACCACTGGTATATCAGATGTAATCCTGAAACCTATGCAATCAGATTTAGTGTGTTGCAAGTAATTTCTGGGCCAAATTTCAGACTTATAGACAAACATTTGGTACTGGTTTGGGCTGATTTACATCTATTTTTGTCTATTTTTACAACAATAAATGGGTGAAATATTTTCTGTTCAGAGATGTAATGTTCCAAATGCGCCTAAAATATCCACATTAATTATTAGAACATGCATAAAATTACATTTGGGCTTCATATTGGCAATATTATGATATTTTTGACATTAACCATCTGAGGAGGTCATGGGCCCCCCCACACCCCGAAAATTGAACTTCTAAAAGTGACCCTCGAGTGGGCCAGCCCAATACAGATTCATTCTCTGATATAAACTGGGTTTCCTGTGAAAATTTCAGCCTGATTGACCAACTTTAAGGGGTGTTTTGGGCTGATCTGGCATTTTACCTATCCCTCGCCAACTTCACTCCCTGAACCTGCACTTTGGGCTAGATATGCATTTCTCAAAGAACAAACTATCAAAATTCATTTCAGTGGCGACTCCTATAGGAAACAATATGGTTTTCAGCCTTGAATCTACCTTAATTTGGAATATATCAGCATTTCCTGATACAGCCAACTGTGGCTGTATTTTCGCCTTCCTGGACCACATATGACACATAAGACACCACTGGTATATCAGATGTAATCCTGAAACCTATGCAATCAGATTTCGTGTGTTGCAAGTAATTTCTGGGCCAAATTTCAGACTTATAGACAAACATTTGGTACTGGTTTGGGCTGATTTACATCTATTTTTGTCTATTTTTACAACAATAAATGGGTGAAATATTTTCTGTTCAGAGATGTAATGTTCCAAATGCGCCTAAAATATCCACATTAATTATTAGAACATGCATAAAATTACATTTGGGCTTCATATTGGCAATATTATGATATTTTTGACATTAACCATCTGAGGAGGTCATGGGCCCCCCCACACCCCGAAAATTGAAATTCTAAAAGTGACCCTCGAGTGGGCCAGCCCAATACAGATTCATTCTCTGATATAAACTGGGTTTCCTGTGAAAATTTCAGCCTGATTGACCAACTTTAAGGGGTGTTTTGGGCTGATCTGGCATTTTACCTATCCCTCGCCAACTTCACTCCCTGAACCTGCACTTTGGGCTAGATATGCATTTCTCAAAGAACAAACTATTAAAATTCATTTCAGTGGCGACTCCTATAGGAAACAATATGGTTTTCAGCCTTGAATCTACCTTAATTTGGAATATATCAGCATTTCCTGATACAGCCAACTGTGGCTGTATTTTCGCCTTCCTGGACCACATATGACATATAAGACACCACTGGTATATCAGATGTAATCCTGAAACCTATGCAATCAGATTTAGTGTGTTGCAAGTAATTTCTGGGCCAAATTTCAGACTTATAGACAAACATTTGGTACTGGTTTGGGCTGATTTACATCTATTTTTGTCTATTTTTACAACAATAAATGGGTGAAATATTTTCTGTTCAGAGATGTAATGTTCCAAATGCGCCTAAAATATCCACATTAATTATTAGAACATGCATAAAATTACATTTGGGCTTCATATTGGCAATATTATGATATTTTTGACCCCCCACACCCCGAAAATTGAAATTCTAAAAGTGACCCTCGAGTGGGCCAGCCCAATACAGATTCATTCTCTGATATAAACTGGGTTTCCTGTGAAAATTTCAGCCTGATTGACCAACTTTAAGGGGTGTTTTGGGCTGATCTGGCATTTTACCTATCCCTCGCCAACTTCACTCCCTGAACCTGCACTTTGGGCTAGATATGCATTTCTCAAAGAACAAACTATTAAAATTCATTTCAGTGGCGACTCTTGTAGTAAATAATATGGTTTTCAGCCTTGAATCTACCTTAATTTGGAATATATGAGCATTTCATGATACAGCAGTCTGTGGCTGTATTTTCGCCTTCCTGGACCACATATGACACATAAGACACCACTGGTATATCAGATGTATTCCTAAAACCTATGCAATCAGATTTAGTGTGTGGCAAGTAATTTCTGGGCCAAATTTCAGACTTATAGACAAACATTTGGTACTGGTTTGGGCTGATTTACATCTATTTTTGCCTATTTTTACAACAATAAATGGGTGAAATATTTTCTGTTCAGAGATGTAATGTTCCAAATGCGCCTAAAATATCCACATTAATTATTAGAACATGCATAAAATTACATTTGGGCTTCATATTGGCAATATTATGATATTTTTGACATTAACCATCTGAGGAGGTCATGGGCCCCCCACACCCCGAAAATTGAAATTCTAAAAGTGACCCTCGAGTGGGCCAGCCCAATACAAATTCATTCTCTGATATAAACTGGGTTTCCTGTGAAAATTTCAGCCTGATTGACCAACTTTAAGGGGTGTTTTGGGCTGATCTGGCATTTTACCTATCCCTCGCCAACTGCACTCCCTGAACCTGCACTTTGGGCTGGATATGAATTTCTCAAAGAACAAACTATTAAAATTCATTTCAGTGGCGACTCCTGTAGGAAACAATATGGTTTTCAGCCTTGAATCTACCTTAATTTGAAATATATCAGCATTTCCTGATACAGCCATCTGTGGCTGTATTTTCGCCTTCCTGGACCACATATGACACATAAGACACCACTGGTATATCAGATGTAATCCTGAAACCTATGCAATCAGATTTAGTGTGTTGCAAGTAATTTCTGGGCCAAATTTCAGACTTATAGACAAACATTTGGTACTGGTTTGGGCTGATTTACATCTATTTTTGTCTATTTTTACAACAATAAATGGGTGAAATATTTTCTGTTCAGAGATGTAATGTTCCAAATGCGCCTAAAATATCCACATTAATTATTAGAACATGCATAAAATTACATTTGGGCTTCATATTGGCAATATTATGATATTTTTGACATTAACCATCTGAGGAGGTCATGGGCCCCCCACACCCCGAAAATTGAAATTCTAAAAGTGACCCTCGAGTGGGCCAGCCCAATACAAATTCATTCTCTGATATAAACTGGGTTTCCTGTGAAAATTTCAGCCTGATTGACCAACTTTAAGGGGTGTTTTGGGCTGATCTGGCATTTTACCTATCCCTCGCCAACTTCACTCCCTGAACCTGCACTTTGGGCTAGATATGCATTTCTCAAAGAACAAACTATTAAAACTCATTTCAGTGGCGACTCCTGTAGGAAACAATATGGTTTTCAGCCTTGAATCTACCTTAATTTGGAATATATCAGCATTTCCTGATACAGCCAACTGTGGCTGTATTTTCGCCTTCCTGGACCACATATGACACATAAGACACCACTGGTATATCAGATGTAATCCTGAAACCTATGCAATCAGATTTAGTGTGTTGCAAGTAATTTCTGGGCCAAATTTCAGACTTATAGACAAACATTTGGTACTGGTTTGGGCTGATTTACATCTATTTTTGTCTATTTTTACAACAATAAATGGGTGAAATATTTTCTGTTCAGAGATGTAATGTTCCAAATGCGCCTAAAATATCCACATTAATTATTAGAACATGCATAAAATTACATTTGGGCTTCATATTGGCAATATTATGATATTTTTGACATTAACCATCTGAGGAGGTCATGGGCCCCCCCACACCCCGAAAATTGAACTTCTAAAAGTGACCCTCGAGTGGGCCAGCCCAATACAGATTCATTCTCTGATATAAACTGGGTTTCCTGTGAAAATTTCAGCCTGATTGACCAACTTTAAGGGGTGTTTTGGGCTGATCTGGCATTTTACCTATCCCTCGCCAACTTCACTCCCTGAACCTGCACTTTGGGCTAGATATGCATTTCTCAAAGAACAAACTATCAAAATTCATTTCAGTGGCGACTCCTATAGGAAACAATATGGTTTTCAGCCTTGAATCTACCTTAATTTGGAATATATCAGCATTTCCTGATACAGCCAACTGTGGCTGTATTTTCGCCTTCCTGGACCACATATGACACATAAGACACCACTGGTATATCAGATGTAATCCTGAAACCTATGCAATCAGATTTCGTGTGTTGCAAGTAATTTCTGGGCCAAATTTCAGACTTATAGACAAACATTTGGTACTGGTTTGGGCTGATTTACATCTATTTTTGTCTATTTTTACAACAATAAATGGGTGAAATATTTTCTGTTCAGAGATGTAATGTTCCAAATGCGCCTAAAATATCCACATTAATTATTAGAACATGCATAAAATTACATTTGGGCTTCATATTGGCAATATTATGATATTTTTGACATTAACCATCTGAGGAGGTCATGGGCCCCCCCACACCCCGAAAATTGAAATTCTAAAAGTGACCCTCGAGTGGGCCAGCCCAATACAGATTCATTCTCTGATATAAACTGGGTTTCCTGTGAAAATTTCAGCCTGATTGACCAACTTTAAGGGGTGTTTTGGGCTGATCTGGCATTTTACCTATCCCTCGCCAACTTCACTCCCTGAACCTGCACTTTGGGCTAGATATGCATTTCTCAAAGAACAAACTATTAAAATTCATTTCAGTGGCGACTCCTATAGGAAACAATATGGTTTTCAGCCTTGAATCTACCTTAATTTGGAATATATCAGCATTTCCTGATACAGCCAACTGTGGCTGTATTTTCGCCTTCCTGGACCACATATGACATATAAGACACCACTGGTATATCAGATGTAATCCTGAAACCTATGCAATCAGATTTAGTGTGTTGCAAGTAATTTCTGGGCCAAATTTCAGACTTATAGACAAACATTTGGTACTGGTTTGGGCTGATTTACATCTATTTTTGTCTATTTTTACAACAATAAATGGGTGAAATATTTTCTGTTCAGAGATGTAATGTTCCAAATGCGCCTAAAATATCCACATTAATTATTAGAACATGCATAAAATTACATTTGGGCTTCATATTGGCAATATTATGATATTTTTGACCCCCCACACCCCGAAAATTGAAATTCTAAAAGTGACCCTCGAGTGGGCCAGCCCAATACAGATTCATTCTCTGATATAAACTGGGTTTCCTGTGAAAATTTCAGCCTGATTGACCAACTTTAAGGGGTGTTTTGGGCTGATCTGGCATTTTACCTATCCCTCGCCAACTTCACTCCCTGAACCTGCACTTTGGGCTAGATATGCATTTCTCAAAGAACAAACTATTAAAATTCATTTCAGTGGCGACTCTTGTAGTAAATAATATGGTTTTCAGCCTTGAATCTACCTTAATTTGGAATATATGAGCATTTCATGATACAGCAGTCTGTGGCTGTATTTTCGCCTTCCTGGACCACATATGACACATAAGACACCACTGGTATATCAGATGTATTCCTAAAACCTATGCAATCAGATTTAGTGTGTGGCAAGTAATTTCTGGGCCAAATTTCAGACTTATAGACAAACATTTGGTACTGGTTTGGGCTGATTTACATCTATTTTTGCCTATTTTTACAACAATAAATGGGTGAAATATTTTCTGTTCAGAGATGTAATGTTCCAAATGCGCCTAAAATATCCACATTAATTATTAGAACATGCATAAAATTACATTTGGGCTTCATATTGGCAATATTATGATATTTTTGACATTAACCATCTGAGGAGGTCATGGGCCCCCCACACCCCGAAAATTGAAATTCTAAAAGTGACCCTCGAGTGGGCCAGCCCAATACAAATTCATTCTCTGATATAAACTGGGTTTCCTGTGAAAATTTCAGCCTGATTGACCAACTTTAAGGGGTGTTTTGGGCTGATCTGGCATTTTACCTATCCCTCGCCAACTGCACTCCCTGAACCTGCACTTTGGGCTGGATATGAATTTCTCAAAGAACAAACTATTAAAATTCATTTCAGTGGCGACTCCTGTAGGAAACAATATGGTTTTCAGCCTTGAATCTACCTTAATTTGAAATATATCAGCATTTCCTGATACAGCCATCTGTGGCTGTATTTTCGCCTTCCTGGACCACATATGACACATAAGACACCACTGGTATATCAGATGTAATCCTGAAACCTATGCAATCAGATTTAGTGTGTTGCAAGTAATTTCTGGGCCAAATTTCAGACTTATAGACAAACATTTGGTACTGGTTTGGGCTGATTTACATCTATTTTTGTCTATTTTTACAACAATAAATGGGTGAAATATTTTCTGTTCAGAGATGTAATGTTCCAAATGCGCCTAAAATATCCACATTAATTATTAGAACATGCATAAAATTACATTTGGGCTTCATATTGGCAATATTATGATATTTTTGACATTAACCATCTGAGGAGGTCATGGGCCCCCCACACCCCGAAAATTGAAATTCTAAAAGTGACCCTCGAGTGGGCCAGCCCAATACAAATTCATTCTCTGATATAAACTGGGTTTCCTGTGAAAATTTCAGCCTGATTGACCAACTTTAAGGGGTGTTTTGGGCTGATCTGGCATTTTACCTATCCCTCGCCAACTTCACTCCCTGAACCTGCACTTTGGGCTAGATATGCATTTCTCAAAGAACAAACTATTAAAACTCATTTCAGTGGCGACTCCTGTAGGAAACAATATGGTTTTCAGCCTTGAATCTACCTTAATTTGGAATATATCAGCATTTCCTGATACAGCCAACTGTGGCTGTATTTTCGCCTTCCTGGACCACATATGACACATAAGACACCACTGGTATATCAGATGTAATCCTGAAACCTATGCAATCAGATTTAGTGTGTTGCAAGTAATTTCTGGGCCAAATTTCAGACTTATAGACAAACATTTGGTACTGGTTTGGGCTGATTTACATCTATTTTTGTCTATTTTTACAACAATAAATGGGTGAAATATTTTCTGTTCAGAGATGTAATGTTCCAAATGCGCCTAAAATATCCACATTAATTATTAGAACATGCATAAAATTACATTTGGGCTTCATATTGGCAATATTATGATATTTTTGACATTAACCATCTGAGGAGGTCATGGGCCCCCCCACACCCCGAAAATTGAACTTCTAAAAGTGACCCTCGAGTGGGCCAGCCCAATACAGATTCATTCTCTGATATAAACTGGGTTTCCTGTGAAAATTTCAGCCTGATTGACCAACTTTAAGGGGTGTTTCGGGCTGATCTGGCATTTTACCTATCCCTCGCCAACTTCACTCCCTGAACCTGCACTTTGGGCTAGATATGCATTTCTCAAAGAACAAACTATCAAAATTCATTTCAGTGGCGACTCCTATAGGAAACAATATGGTTTTCAGCCTTGAATCTACCTTAATTTGGAATATATCAGCATTTCCTGATACAGCCAACTGTGGCTGTATTTTCGCCTTCCTGGACCACATATGACACATAAGACACCACTGGTATATCAGATGTAATCCTGAAACCTATGCAATCAGATTTCGTGTGTTGCAAGTAATTTCTGGGCCAAATTTCAGACTTATAGACAAACATTTGGTACTGGTTTGGGCTGATTTACATCTATTTTTGTCTATTTTTACAACAATAAATGGGTGAAATATTTTCTGTTCAGAGATGTAATGTTCCAAATGCGCCTAAAATATCCACATTAATTATTAGAACATGCATAAAATTACATTTGGGCTTCATATTGGCAATATTATGATATTTTTGACATTAACCATCTGAGGAGGTCATGGGCCCCCCCACACCCCGAAAATTGAAATTCTAAAAGTGACCCTCGAGTGGGCCAGCCCAATACAGATTCATTCTCTGATATAAACTGGGTTTCCTGTGAAAATTTCAGCCTGATTGACCAACTTTAAGGGGTGTTTTGGGCTGATCTGGCATTTTACCTATCCCTCGCCAACTTCACTCCCTGAACCTGCACTTTGGGCTAGATATGCATTTCTCAAAGAACAAACTATTAAAATTCATTTCAGTGGCGACTCCTATAGGAAACAATATGGTTTTCAGCCTTGAATCTACCTTAATTTGGAATATATCAGCATTTCCTGATACAGCCAACTGTGGCTGTATTTTCGCCTTCCTGGACCACATATGACATATAAGACACCACTGGTATATCAGATGTAATCCTGAAACCTATGCAATCAGATTTAGTGTGTTGCAAGTAATTTCTGGGCCAAATTTCAGACTTATAGACAAACATTTGGTACTGGTTTGGGCTGATTTACATCTATTTTTGTCTATTTTTACAACAATAAATGGGTGAAATATTTTCTGTTCAGAGATGTAATGTTCCAAATGCGCCTAAAATATCCACATTAATTATTAGAACATACATAAAATTACATTTGGGCTTCATATTGGCAATATTATGATATTTTTGACCCCCCACACCCCGAAAATTGAAATTCTAAAAGTGACCCTCGAGTGGGCCAGCCCAATACAGATTCATTCTCTGATATAAACTGGGTTTCCTGTGAAAATTTCAGCCTGATTGACCAACTTTAAGGGGTGTTTTGGGCTGATCTGGCATTTTACCTATACCTCGCCAACTTCACTCCCTGAACCTGCACTTTGGGCTAGATATGCATTTCTCAAAGAACAAACTATTAAAATTCATTTCAGTGGCGACTCTTGTAGTAAATAATATGGTTTTCAGCCTTGAATCTACCTTAATTTGGAATATATGAGCATTTCATGATACAGCAGTCTGTGGCTGTATTTTCGCCTTCCTGGACCACATATGACACATAAGACACCACTGGTATATCAGATGTAATCCTAAAACCTATGCAATCAGATTTAGTGTGTGGCAAGTAATTTCTGGGCCAAATTTCAGACTTATAGACAAACATTTGGTACTGGTTTGGGCTGATTTACATCTATTTTTGCCTATTTTTACAACAATAAATGGGTGAAATATTTTCTGTTCAGAGATGTAATGTTCCAAATGCGCCTAAAATATCCACATTAATTATTAGAACATGCATAAAATTACATTTGGGCTTCATATTGGCAATATTATGATATTTTTGACATTAACCATCTGAGGAGGTCATGGGCCCCCCCACACCCCGAAAATTGAAATTCTAAAAGTGACCCTCGAGTGGGCCAGCCCAATACAAATTCATTCTCTGATATAAACTGGGTTTCCTGTGAAAATTTCAGCCTGATTGACCAACTTTAAGGGGTGTTTTGGGCTGATCTGGCATTTTACCTATCCCTCGCCAACTGCACTCCCTGAACCTGCACTTTGGGCTGGATATGAATTTCTCAAAGAACAAACTATTAAAATTCATTTCAGTGGCGACTCCTGTAGGAAACAATATGGTTTTCAGCCTTGAATCTACCTTAATTTGAAATATATCAGCATTTCCTGATACAGCCATCTGTGGCTGTATTTTCGCCTTCCTGGACCACATATGACACATAAGACACCACTGGTATATCAGATGTAATCCTGAAACCTATGCAATCAGATTTAGTGTGTTGCAAGTAATTTCTGGGCCAAATTTCAGACTTATAGACAAACATTTGGTACTGGTTTGGGCTGATTTACATCTATTTTTGTCTATTTTTACAACAATAAATGGGTGAAATATTTTCTGTTCAGAGATGTAATGTTCCAAATGCGCCTAAAATATCCACATTAATTATTAGAACATGCATAAAATTACATTTGGGCTTCATATTGGCAATATTATGATATTTTTGACATTAACCATCTGAGGAGGTCATGGGCCCCCCACACCCCGAAAATTGAAATTCTAAAAGTGACCCTCGAGTGGGCCAGCCCAATACAAATTCATTCTCTGATATAAACTGGGTTTCCTGTGAAAATTTCAGCCTGATTGACCAACTTTAAGGGGTGTTTTGGGCTGATCTGGCATTTTACCTATCCCTCGCCAACTTCACTCCCTGAACCTGCACTTTGGGCTAGATATGCATTTCTCAAAGAACAAACTATTAAAACTCATTTCAGTGGCGACTCCTGTAGGAAACAATATGGTTTTCAGCCTTGAATCTACCTTAATTTGGAATATATCAGCATTTCCTGATACAGCCAACTGTGGCTGTATTTTCGCCTTCCTGGACCACATATGACACATAAGACACCACTGGTATATCAGATGTAATCCTGAAACCTATGCAATCAGATTTAGTGTGTTGCAAGTAATTTCTGGGCCAAATTTCAGACTTATAGACAAACATTTGGTACTGGTTTGGGCTGATTTACATCTATTTTTGTCTATTTTTACAACAATAAATGGGTGAAATATTTTCTGTTGAGAGATGTAATGTTCCAAATGCGCCTAAAATATCCACATTAATTATTAGAACATGCATAAAATTACATTTGGGCTTCATATTGGCAATATTATGATATTTTTGACATTAACCATCTGAGGAGGTCATGGGCCCCCCACACCCCGAAAATTGAACTTCCAAAAGTGACCCTCGAGTGGGCCAGCCCAATACAGATTCATTCTTTGATATAAACTGGGTTTCCTGTGAAAATTTCAGCCTGATTGACCAACTTTAAGGGGTGTTTTGGGCTGATCTGGCATTTTACCTATCCCTCGCCAACTTCACTCCCTGAACCTGCACTTTGGGCTAGATATGCATTTCTCAAAGAACAAACTATTAAAATTCATTTCAGTGGCGACTCCTGTAGGAAACAATATGGTTTTCAGCCTTGAATCTACCTTAATTTGGAATATATCAGCATTTCCTGATACAGCCAACTGTGGCTGTATTTTCGCCTTCCTGGACCACATATGACACATAAGACACCACTGGTATATCAGATGTAATCCTGAAACCTATGCAATCAGATTTAGTGTGTTGCAAGTAATTTCTGGGCCAAATTTCAGACTTATAGACAAACATTTGGTACTGGTTTGGGCTGATTTACATCTATTTTTGTCTATTTTTACAACAATAAATGGGTGAAATATTTTCTGTTCAGAGATGTAATGTTCCAAATGCGCCTAAAATATCCACATTAATTATTAGAACATGCATAAAATTACATTTGGGCTTCATATTGGCAATATTATGATATTTTTGACATTAACCATCTGAGGAGGTCATGGCCCCCCCCCCCCACACCCCGAAAATTGAAATTCTAAAAGTGACCCTCGAGTGGGCCAGCCCAATACAAATTCATTCTCTGATATAAACTGGGTTTCCTGTGAAAATTTCAGCCTGATTGACCAACTTTAAGGGGTGTTTTGGGCTGATCTGGCATTTTACCTATCCCTCGCCAACTTCACTCCCTGAACCTGCACTTTGGGCTAGATATGCATTTCTCAAAGAACAAACTATTAAAATTCATTTCAGTGGCGACTCCTGTAGGAAACAATATGGTTTTCAGCCTTGAATCTACCTTAATTTGGAATATATCAGCATTTCCTGATACAGCCAACTGTGGCTGTATTTTCGCCTTCCTGGACCACATATGACACATAAGACACCACTGGTATATCAGATGTAATCCTGAAACCTATGCAATCAGATTTAGTGTGTTGCAAGTAATTTCTGGGCCAAATTTCAGACTTATAGACAAACATTTGGTACTGGTTTGGGCTGATTTACATCTATTTTTGTCTATTTTTACAACAATAAATGGGTGAAATATTTTCTGTTCAGAGATGTAATGTTCCAAATGCGCCTAAAATATCCACATTAATTATTAGAACATGCATAAAAATACATTTGGGCTTCATATTGGCAATATTATGATATTTTTGACATTACCCATCTGAGGAGGTCATGGGCCCCCCCACACCCCGAAAATTGAAATTCTAAAAGTGACCCTCGAGTGGGCCAGCCCAATACAAATTCATTCTCTGATATAAACTGGGTTTCCTGTGAAAATTTCAGCCTGATTGACCAACTTTAAGGGGTGTTTTGGGCTGATCTGGCATTTTACCTATCCCTCGCCAACTTCACTCCCTGAACCTGCACTTTGGGCTAGATATGCATTTCTCAAAGAACAAACTATTAAAATTCATTTCAGTGGCGACTCCTGTAGGAAACAATATGGTTTTCAGCCTTGAATCTACCTTAATTTGGAATATATCAGCATTTCCTGATACAGCCAACTGTGGCTGTATTTTCGCCTTCCTGGACCACATATGACACATAAGACACCACTGGTATATCAGATGTAATCCTGAAACCTATGCAATCAGATTTCGTGTGTTGCAAGTAATTTCTGGGCCAAATTTCAGACTTATAGACAAACATTTGGTACTGGTTTGGGCTGATTTACATCTATTTTTGTCTATTTTTACAACAATAAATGGGTGAAATATTTTCTGTTCAGAGATGTAATGTTCCAAATGCGCCTAAAATATCCACATTAATTATTAGAACATGCATAAAATTACATTTGGGCTTCATATTGGCAATATTATGATATTTTTGACATTAACCATCTGAGGAGGTCATGGGCCCCCCCACACCCCGAAAATTGAAATTCTAAAAGTGACCCTCGAGTGGGCCAGCCCAATACAGATTCATTCTCTGATATAAACTGGGTTTCCTGTGAAAATTTCAGCCTGATTGACCAACTTTAAGGGGTGTTTTGGGCTGATCTGGCATTTTACCTATCCCTCGCCAACTTCACTCCCTGAACCTGCACTTTGGGCTAGATATGCATTTCTCAAAGAACAAACTATTAAAATTCATTTCAGTGGCGACTCCTATAGGAAACAATATGGTTTTCAGCCTTGAATCTACCTTAATTTGGAATATATCAGCATTTCCTGATACAGCCAACTGTGGCTGTATTTTCGCCTTCCTGGACCACATATGACATATAAGACACCACTGGTATATCAGATGTAATCCTGAAACCTATGCAATCAGATTTAGTGTGTTGCAAGTAATTTCTGGGCCAAATTTCAGACTTATAGACAAACATTTGGTACTGGTTTGGGCTGATTTACATCTATTTTTGTCTATTTTTACAACAATAAATGGGTGAAATATTTTCTGTTCAGAGATGTAATGTTCCAAATGCGCCTAAAATATCCACATTAATTATTAGAACATACATAAAATTACATTTGGGCTTCATATTGGCAATATTATGATATTTTTGACCCCCCACACCCCGAAAATTGAAATTCTAAAAGTGACCCTCGAGTGGGCCAGCCCAATACAGATTCATTCTCTGATATAAACTGGGTTTCCTGTGAAAATTTCAGCCTGATTGACCAACTTTAAGGGGTGTTTTGGGCTGATCTGGCATTTTACCTATACCTCGCCAACTTCACTCCCTGAACCTGCACTTTGGGCTAGATATGCATTTCTCAAAGAACAAACTATTAAAATTCATTTCAGTGGCGACTCTTGTAGTAAATAATATGGTTTTCAGCCTTGAATCTACCTTAATTTGGAATATATGAGCATTTCATGATACAGCAGTCTGTGGCTGTATTTTCGCCTTCCTGGACCACATATGACACATAAGACACCACTGGTATATCAGATGTAATCCTAAAACCTATGCAATCAGATTTAGTGTGTGGCAAGTAATTTCTGGGCCAAATTTCAGACTTATAGACAAACATTTGGTACTGGTTTGGGCTGATTTACATCTATTTTTGCCTATTTTTACAACAATAAATGGGTGAAATATTTTCTGTTCAGAGATGTAATGTTCCAAATGCGCCTAAAATATCCACATTAATTATTAGAACATGCATAAAATTACATTTGGGCTTCATATTGGCAATATTATGATATTTTTGACATTAACCATCTGAGGAGGTCATGGGCCCCCCCACACCCCGAAAATTGAAATTCTAAAAGTGACCCTCGAGTGGGCCAGCCCAATACAAATTCATTCTCTGATATAAACTGGGTTTCCTGTGAAAATTTCAGCCTGATTGACCAACTTTAAGGGGTGTTTTGGGCTGATCTGGCATTTTACCTATCCCTCGCCAACTGCACTCCCTGAACCTGCACTTTGGGCTGGATATGAATTTCTCAAAGAACAAACTATTAAAATTCATTTCAGTGGCGACTCCTGTAGGAAACAATATGGTTTTCAGCCTTGAATCTACCTTAATTTGAAATATATCAGCATTTCCTGATACAGCCATCTGTGGCTGTATTTTCGCCTTCCTGGACCACATATGACACATAAGACACCACTGGTATATCAGATGTAATCCTGAAACCTATGCAATCAGATTTAGTGTGTTGCAAGTAATTTCTGGGCCAAATTTCAGACTTATAGACAAACATTTGGTACTGGTTTGGGCTGATTTACATCTATTTTTGTCTATTTTTACAACAATAAATGGGTGAAATATTTTCTGTTCAGAGATGTAATGTTCCAAATGCGCCTAAAATATCCACATTAATTATTAGAACATGCATAAAATTACATTTGGGCTTCATATTGGCAATATTATGATATTTTTGACATTAACCATCTGAGGAGGTCATGGGCCCCCCACACCCCGAAAATTGAAATTCTAAAAGTGACCCTCGAGTGGGCCAGCCCAATACAAATTCATTCTCTGATATAAACTGGGTTTCCTGTGAAAATTTCAGCCTGATTGACCAACTTTAAGGGGTGTTTTGGGCTGATCTGGCATTTTACCTATCCCTCGCCAACTTCACTCCCTGAACCTGCACTTTGGGCTAGATATGCATTTCTCAAAGAACAAACTATTAAAACTCATTTCAGTGGCGACTCCTGTAGGAAACAATATGGTTTTCAGCCTTGAATCTACCTTAATTTGGAATATATCAGCATTTCCTGATACAGCCAACTGTGGCTGTATTTTCGCCTTCCTGGACCACATATGACACATAAGACACCACTGGTATATCAGATGTAATCCTGAAACCTATGCAATCAGATTTAGTGTGTTGCAAGTAATTTCTGGGCCAAATTTCAGACTTATAGACAAACATTTGGTACTGGTTTGGGCTGATTTACATCTATTTTTGTCTATTTTTACAACAATAAATGGGTGAAATATTTTCTGTTGAGAGATGTAATGTTCCAAATGCGCCTAAAATATCCACATTAATTATTAGAACATGCATAAAATTACATTTGGGCTTCATATTGGCAATATTATGATATTTTTGACATTAACCATCTGAGGAGGTCATGGGCCCCCCACACCCCGAAAATTGAACTTCCAAAAGTGACCCTCGAGTGGGCCAGCCCAATACAGATTCATTCTTTGATATAAACTGGGTTTCCTGTGAAAATTTCAGCCTGATTGACCAACTTTAAGGGGTGTTTTGGGCTGATCTGGCATTTTACCTATCCCTCGCCAACTTCACTCCCTGAACCTGCACTTTGGGCTAGATATGCATTTCTCAAAGAACAAACTATTAAAATTCATTTCAGTGGCGACTCCTGTAGGAAACAATATGGTTTTCAGCCTTGAATCTACCTTAATTTGGAATATATCAGCATTTCCTGATACAGCCAACTGTGGCTGTATTTTCGCCTTCCTGGACCACATATGACACATAAGACACCACTGGTATATCAGATGTAATCCTGAAACCTATGCAATCAGATTTAGTGTGTTGCAAGTAATTTCTGGGCCAAATTTCAGACTTATAGACAAACATTTGGTACTGGTTTGGGCTGATTTACATCTATTTTTGTCTATTTTTACAACAATAAATGGGTGAAATATTTTCTGTTCAGAGATGTAATGTTCCAAATGCGCCTAAAATATCCACATTAATTATTAGAACATGCATAAAATTACATTTGGGCTTCATATTGGCAATATTATGATATTTTTGACATTAACCATCTGAGGAGGTCATGGCCCCCCCCCCCCCCACACCCCGAAAATTGAAATTCTAAAAGTGACCCTCGAGTGGGCCAGCCCAATACAAATTCATTCTCTGATATAAACTGGGTTTCCTGTGAAAATTTCAGCCTGATTGACCAACTTTAAGGGGTGTTTTGGGCTGATCTGGCATTTTACCTATCCCTCGCCAACTTCACTCCCTGAACCTGCACTTTGGGCTAGATATGCATTTCTCAAAGAACAAACTATTAAAATTCATTTCAGTGGCGACTCCTGTAGGAAACAATATGGTTTTCAGCCTTGAATCTACCTTAATTTGGAATATATCAGCATTTCCTGATACAGCCAACTGTGGCTGTATTTTCGCCTTCCTGGACCACATATGACACATAAGACACCACTGGTATATCAGATGTAATCCTGAAACCTATGCAATCAGATTTAGTGTGTTGCAAGTAATTTCTGGGCCAAATTTCAGACTTATAGACAAACATTTGGTACTGGTTTGGGCTGATTTACATCTATTTTTGTCTATTTTTACAACAATAAATGGGTGAAATATTTTCTGTTCAGAGATGTAATGTTCCAAATGCGCCTAAAATATCCACATTAATTATTAGAACATGCATAAAAATACATTTGGGCTTCATATTGGCAATATTATGATATTTTTGACATTACCCATCTGAGGAGGTCATGGGCCCCCCCACACCCCGAAAATTGAAATTCTAAAAGTGACCCTCGAGTGGGCCAGCCCAATACAAATTCATTCTCTGATATAAACTGGGTTTCCTGTGAAAATTTCAGCCTGATTGACCAACTTTAAGGGGTGTTTTGGGCTGATCTGGCATTTTACCTATCCCTCGCCAACTTCACTCCCTGAACCTGCACTTTGGGCTAGATATGCATTTCTCAAAGAACAAACTATTAAAATTCATTTCAGTGGCGACTCCTGTAGGAAACAATATGGTTTTCAGCCTTGAATCTACCTTAATTTGGAATATATCAGAATTTCCTGATACAGCCATCTGTGGCTGTATTTTCGCTTTCCTGGACCACATATGACACATAAGACACCACTGGTATATCAGATGTAATCCTGAAACCTATGCAATCAGATTTAGTGTGTTGCAAGTAATTTCTGGGCCAAATTTCAGACTTATAGACAAACATTTGGTACTGGTTTGGGCTGATTTACATCTATTTTTGTCTATTTTTACAACAATAAATGGGTGAAATATTTTCTGTTCAGAGATGTAATGTTCCAAATGCGCCTAAAATATCCACATTAATTATTAGAACATGCATAAAATTACATTTGGGCTTCATATTGGCAATATTATGATATTTTTGACATTAACCATCTGAGGAGGTCATGGGCCCCCCCCACACCCCGAAAATTGAAATTCTAAAAGTGACCCTCGAGTGGGCCAGCCCAATACAAATTCATTCTCTGATATAAACTGGGATTCCTGTGAAAATTTCAGCCTGATTGACCAACTTTAAGGGGTGTTTTGGGCTGATCTGGCATTTTACCTATCCCTCGCCAACTTCACTCCCTGAACCTGCACTTTGGGCTAGATATGCATTTCTCAAAGAACAAACTATTAAAATTCATTTCAGTGGCGACTCCTGTAGGAAACAATATGGTTTTCAGCCTTGAATCTACCTTAATTTGGAATATATCAGCATTTCCTGATACAGCCAACTGTGGCTGTATTTTCGCCTTCCTGGACCACATATGACACATAAGACACCACTGGTATATCAGATGTAATCCTGAAACCTATGCAATCAGATTTCGTGTGTTGCAAGTAATTTCTGGGCCAAATTTCAGACTTATAGACAAACATTTGGTACTGGTTTGGGCTGATTTACATCTATTTTTGTCTATTTTTACAACAATAAATGGGTGAAATATTTTCTGTTCAGAGATGTAATGTTCCAAATGCGCCTAAAATATCCACATTAATTATTAGAACATGCATAAAATTACATTTGGGCTTCATATTGGCAATATTATGATATTTTTGACATTAACCATCTGAGGAGGTCATGGGCCCCCCCACACCCCGAAAATTGAAATTCTAAAAGTGACCCTCGAGTGGGCCAGCCCAATACAGATTCATTCTCTGATATAAACTGGGTTTCCTGTGAAAATTTCAGCCTGATTGACCAACTTTAAGGGGTGTTTTGGGCTGATCTGGCATTTTACCTATCCCTCGCCAACTTCACTCCCTGAACCTGCACTTTGGGCTAGATATGCATTTCTCAAAGAACAAACTATTAAAATTCATTTCAGTGGCGACTCCTATAGGAAACAATATGGTTTTCAGCCTTGAATCTACCTTAATTTGGAATATATCAGCATTTCCTGATACAGCCAACTGTGGCTGTATTTTCGCCTTCCTGGACCACATATGACATATAAGACACCACTGGTATATCAGATGTAATCCTGAAACCTATGCAATCAGATTTACTGTGTTGCAAGTAATTTCTGGGCCAAATTTCAGACTTATAGACAAACATTTGGTACTGGTTTGGGCTGATTTACATCTATTTTTGTCTATTTTTACAACAATAAATGGGTGAAATATTTTCTGCTCAGAGATGTAATGTTCCAAATGCGCCTAAAATATCCACATTAATTATTAGAACATGCATAAAATTACATTTGGGCTTCATATTGGCAATATTATGATATTTTTGACATTAACCATCTGAGGAGGTCATGGGCCCCCCCCCCACACCCCGAAAATTGAAATTCTAAAAGTGACCCTCGAGTGGGCCAGCCCAATACAAATTCATTCTCTGATATAAACTGGGTTTCCTGTGAAAATTTCAGCCTGATTGACCAACTTTAAGGGGTGTTTTGGGCTGATCTGGCATTTTACCTATCCCTCGCCAACTTCACTCCCTGAACCTGCACTTTGGGCTAGATATGCATTTCTCAAAGAACAAACTATTAAAATTCATTTCAGTGGCGACTCCTGTAGGAAACAATATGGTTTTCAGCCTTGAATCTACCTTAATTTGGAATATATCAGCATTTCCTGATACAGCCAACTGTGGCTGTATTTTCGCCTTCCTGGACCACATATGACACATAAGACACCACTGGTATATCAGATGTAATCCTGAAACCTATGCAATCAGATTTCGTGTGTTGCAAGTAATTTCTGGGCCAAATTTCAGACTTATAGACAAACATTTGGTACTGGTTTGGGCTGATTTACATCTATTTTTGTCTATTTTTACAACAATAAATGGGTGAAATATTTTCTGTTCAGAGATGTAATGTTCCAAATGCGCCTAAAATATCCACATTAATTATTAGAACATGCATAAAATTACATTTGGGCTTCATATTGGCAATATTATGATATTTTTGACATTAACCATCTGAGGAGGTCATGGGCCCCCCCACACCCCGAAAATTGAAATTCTAAAAGTGACCCTCGAGTGGGCCAGCCCAATACAGATTCATTCTCTGATATAAACTGGGTTTCCTGTGAAAATTTCAGCCTGATTGACCAACTTTAAGGGGTGTTTTGGGCTGATCTGGCATTTTACCTATCCCTCGCCAACTTCACTCCCTGAACCTGCACTTTGGGCTAGATATGCATTTCTCAAAGAACAAACTATTAAAATTCATTTCAGTGGCGACTCCTATAGGAAACAATATGGTTTTCAGCCTTGAATCTACCTTAATTTGGAATATATCAGCATTTCCTGATACAGCCAACTGTGGCTGTATTTTCGCCTTCCTGGACCACATATGACATATAAGACACCACTGGTATATCAGATGTAATCCTGAAACCTATGCAATCAGATTTAGTGTGTTGCAAGTAATTTCTGGGCCAAATTTCAGACTTATAGACAAACATTTGGTACTGGTTTGGGCTGATTTACATCTATTTTTGTCTATTTTTACAACAATAAATGGGTGAAATATTTTCTGTTCAGAGATGTAATGTTCCAAATGCGCCTAAAATATCCACATTAATTATTAGAACATGCATAAAATTACATTTGGGCTTCATATTGGCAATATTATGATATTTTTGACATTAACCATCTGAGGAGGTCATGGGCCCCCCCCACACCCCGAAAATTGAAATTCTAAAAGTGACCCTCGAGTGGGCCAGCCCAATACAAATTCATTCTCTGATATAAACTGGGTTTCCTGTGAAAATTTCAGCCTGATTGACCAACTTTAAGGGGTGTTTTGGGCTGATCTGGCATTTTACCTATCCCTCGCCAACTTCACTCCCTGAACCTGCACTTTGGGCTAGATATGCATTTCTCAAAGAACAAACTATTAAAATTCATTTCAGTGGCGACTCCTGTAGGAAACAATATGGTTTTCAGCCTTGAATCTACCTTAATTTGGAATATATCAGCATTTCCTGATACAGCCAACTGTGGCTGTATTTTCGCCTTCCTGGACCACATATCACACATAAGACACCACTGGTATATCAGATGTAATCCTGAAACCTATGCAATCAGATTTACTGTGTTGCAAGTAATTTCTGGGCCAAATTTCAGACTTATAGACAAACATTTGGTACTGGTTTGGGCTGATTTACATCTATTTTTGTCTATTTTTACAACAATAAATGGGTGAAATATTTTCTGTTGAGAGATGTAATGTTCCAAATGCGCCTAAAATATCCACATTAATTATTAGAACATGCATAAAATTACATTTGGGCTTCATATTGGCAATATTATGATATTTTTGACATTAACCATCTGAGGAGGTCATGGGCCCCCCACACCCCGAAAATTGAACTTCCAAAAGTGACCCTCGAGTGGGCCAGCCCAATACAGATTCATTCTTTGATATAAACTGGGTTTCCTGTGAAAATTTCAGCCTGATTGACCAACTTTAAGGGGTGTTTTGGGCGGATCTGGCATTTTACCTATCCCTCGCCAACTTCACTCCCTGAACCTGCACTTTGGGCTAGATATGCATTTCTCAAAGAACAAACTATTAAAATTCATTTCAGTGGCGACTCCTGTAGGAAACAATATGGTTTTCAGCCTTGAATCTACCTTAATTTGGAATATATCAGAATTTCCTGATACAGCCATCTGTGGCTGTATTTTCGCTTTCCTGGACCACATATGACACATAAGACACCACTGGTATATCAGATGTAATCCTGAAACCTATGCAATCAGATTTAGTGTGTTGCAAGTAATTTCTGGGCCAAATTTCAGACTTATAGACAAACATTTGGTACTGGTTTGGGCTGATTTACATCTATTTTTGTCTATTTTTACAACAATAAATGGGTGAAATATTTTCTGTTCAGAGATGTAATGTTCCAAATGCGCCTAAAATATCCACATTAATTATTAGAACATGCATAAAATTACATTTGGGCTTCATATTGGCAATATTATGATATTTTTGACATTAACCATCTGAGGAGGTCATGGGCCCCCCCCACACCCCGAAAATTGAAATTCTAAAAGTGACCCTCGAGTGGGCCAGCCCAATACAAATTCATTCTCTGATATAAACTGGGTTTCCTGTGAAAATTTCAGCCTGATTGACCAACTTTAAGGGGTGTTTTGGGCTGATCTGGCATTTTACCTATCCCTCGCCAACTTCACTCCCTGAACCTGCACTTTGGGCTAGATATGCATTTCTCAAAGAACAAACTATTAAAATTCATTTCAGTGGCGACTCCTGTAGGAAACAATATGGTTTTCAGCCTTGAATCTACCTTAATTTGGAATATATCAGCATTTCCTGATACAGCCAACTGTGGCTGTATTTTCGCCTTCCTGGACCACATATGACACATAAGACACCACTGGTATATCAGATGTAATCCTGAAACCTATGCAATCAGATTTCGTGTGTTGCAAGTAATTTCTGGGCCAAATTTCAGACTTATAGACAAACATTTGGTACTGGTTTGGGCTGATTTACATCTATTTTTGTCTATTTTTACAACAATAAATGGGTGAAATATTTTCTGTTCAGAGATGTAATGTTCCAAATGCGCCTAAAATATCCACATTAATTATTAGAACATGCATAAAATTACATTTGGGCTTCATATTGGCAATATTATGATATTTTTGACATTAACCATCTGAGGAGGTCATGGGCCCCCCCACACCCCGAAAATTGAAATTCTAAAAGTGACCCTCGAGTGGGCCAGCCCAATACAGATTCATTCTCTGATATAAACTGGGTTTCCTGTGAAAATTTCAGCCTGATTGACCAACTTTAAGGGGTGTTTTGGGCTGATCTGGCATTTTACCTATCCCTCGCCAACTTCACTCCCTGAACCTGCACTTTGGGCTAGATATGCATTTCTCAAAGAACAAACTATTAAAATTCATTTCAGTGGCGACTCCTATAGGAAACAATATGGTTTTCAGCCTTGAATCTACCTTAATTTGGAATATATCAGCATTTCCTGATACAGCCAACTGTGGCTGTATTTTCGCCTTCCTGGACCACATATGACATATAAGACACCACTGGTATATCAGATGTAATCCTGAAACCTATGCAATCAGATTTACTGTGTTGCAAGTAATTTCTGGGCCAAATTTCAGACTTATAGACAAACATTTGGTACTGGTTTGGGCTGATTTACATCTATTTTTGTCTATTTTTACAACAATAAATGGGTGAAATATTTTCTGTTCAGAGATGTAATGTTCCAAATGCGCCTAAAATATCCACATTAATTATTAGAACATGCATAAAATTACATTTGGGCTTCATATTGGCAATATTATGATATTTTTGACATTAACCATCTGAGGAGGTCATGGGCCCCCCCCCCCCACACCCCGAAAATTGAAATTCTAAAAGTGACCCTCGAGTGGGCCAGCCCAATACAAATTCATTCTCTGATATAAACTGGGTTTCCTGTGAAAATTTCAGCCTGATTGACCAACTTTAAGGGGTGTTTTGGGCTGATCTGGCATTTTACCTATCCCTCGCCAACTTCACTCCCTGAACCTGCACTTTGGGCTAGATATGCATTTCTCAAAGAACAAACTATTAAAATTCATTTCAGTGGCGACTCCTGTAGGAAACAATATGGTTTTCAGCCTTGAATCTACCTTAATTTGGAATATATCAGCATTTCCTGATACAGCCAACTGTGGCTGTATTTTCGCCTTCCTGGACCACATATGACACATAAGACACCACTGGTATATCAGATGTAATCCTGAAACCTATGCAATCAGATTTCGTGTGTTGCAAGTAATTTCTGGGCCAAATTTCAGACTTATAGACAAACATTTGGTACTGGTTTGGGCTGATTTACATCTATTTTTGTCTATTTTTACAACAATAAATGGGTGAAATATTTTCTGTTCAGAGATGTAATGTTCCAAATGCGCCTAAAATATCCACATTAATTATTAGAACATGCATAAAATTACATTTGGGCTTCATATTGGCAATATTATGATATTTTTGACATTAACCATCTGAGGAGGTCATGGGCCCCCCCACACCCCGAAAATTGAAATTCTAAAAGTGACCCTCGAGTGGGCCAGCCCAATACAGATTCATTCTCTGATATAAACTGGGTTTCCTGTGAAAATTTCAGCCTGATTGACCAACTTTAAGGGGTGTTTTGGGCTGATCTGGCATTTTACCTATCCCTCGCCAACTTCACTCCCTGAACCTGCACTTTGGGCTAGATATGCATTTCTCAAAGAACAAACTATTAAAATTCATTTCAGTGGCGACTCCTATAGGAAACAATATGGTTTTCAGCCTTGAATCTACCTTAATTTGGAATATATCAGCATTTCCTGATACAGCCAACTGTGGCTGTATTTTCGCCTTCCTGGACCACATATGACATATAAGACACCACTGGTATATCAGATGTAATCCTGAAACCTATGCAATCAGATTTAGTGTGTTGCAAGTAATTTCTGGGCCAAATTTCAGACTTATAGACAAACATTTGGTACTGGTTTGGGCTGATTTACATCTATTTTTGTCTATTTTTACAACAATAAATGGGTGAAATATTTTCTGTTCAGAGATGTAATGTTCCAAATGCGCCTAAAATATCCACATTAATTATTAGAACATGCATAAAATTACATTTGGGCTTCATATTGGCAATATTATGATATTTTTGACATTAACCATCTGAGGAGGTCATGGGCCCCCCCCACACCCCGAAAATTGAAATTCTAAAAGTGACCCTCGAGTGGGCCAGCCCAATACAAATTCATTCTCTGATATAAACTGGGTTTCCTGTGAAAATTTCAGCCTGATTGACCAACTTTAAGGGGTGTTTTGGGCTGATCTGGCATTTTACCTATCCCTCGCCAACTTCACTCCCTGAACCTGCACTTTGGGCTAGATATGCATTTCTCAAAGAACAAACTATTAAAATTCATTTCAGTGGCGACTCCTGTAGGAAACAATATGGTTTTCAGCCTTGAATCTACCTTAATTTGGAATATATCAGCATTTCCTGATACAGCCAACTGTGGCTGTATTTTCGCCTTCCTGGACCACATATCACACATAAGACACCACTGGTATATCAGATGTAATCCTGAAACCTATGCAATCAGATTTAGTGTGTTGCAAGTAATTTCTGGGCCAAATTTCAGACTTATAGACAAACATTTGGTACTGGTTTGGGCTGATTTACATCTATTTTTGTCTATTTTTACAACAATAAATGGGTGAAATATTTTCTGTTGAGAGATGTAATGTTCCAAATGCGCCTAAAATATCCACATTAATTATTAGAACATGCATAAAATTACATTTGGGCTTCATATTGGCAATATTATGATATTTTTGACATTAACCATCTGAGGAGGTCATGGGCCCCCCACACCCCGAAAATTGAACTTCCAAAAGTGACCCTCGAGTGGGCCAGCCCAATACAGATTCATTCTTTGATATAAACTGGGTTTCCTGTGAAAATTTCAGCCTGATTGACCAACTTTAAGGGGTGTTTTGGGCGGATCTGGCATTTTACCTATCCCTCGCCAACTTCACTCCCTGAACCTGCACTTTGGGCTAGATATGCATTTCTCAAAGAACAAACTATTAAAATTCATTTCAGTGGCGACTCCTGTAGGAAACAATATGGTTTTCAGCCTTGAATCTACCTTAATTTGGAATATATCAGCATTTCCTGATACAGCCAACTGTGGCTGTATTTTCGCCTTCCTGGACCACATATGACACATAAGACACCACTGGTATATCAGATGTAATCCTGAAACCTATGCAATCAGATTTAGTGTGTGGCAAGTAATTTCTGGGCCAAATTTCAGACTTATAGACAAACATTTGGTACTGGTTTGGGCTGATTTACATCTATTTTTGTCTATTTTTACAACAATAAATGGGTGAAATATTTTCTGTTGAGAGATGTAATGTTCCAAATGCGCCTAAAATATCCACATTAATTATTAGAACATGCATAAAATTACATTTGGGCTTCATATTGGCAATATTATGATATTTTTGACATTAACCATCTGAGGAGGTCATGCCCCCCCCCCCCCCACACACACCCCGAAAATTGAAATTCTAAAAGTGACCCTCGAGTGGGCCAGCCCAATACAAATTCATTCTCTGATATAAACTGGGTTTCCTGTGAAAATTTCAGCCTGATTGACCAACTTTAAGGGGTGTTTTGGGCTGATCTGGCATTTTACCTATCCCTCGCCAACTTCACTCCCTGAACCTGCACTTTGGGCTAGATATGCATTTCTCAAAGAACAAACTATTAAAATTCATTTCAGTGGCGACTCCTGTAGGAAACAATATGGTTTTCAGCCTTGAATCTACCTTAATTTGGAATATATCAGCATTTCCTGATACAGCCAACTGTGGCTGTATTTTCGCCTTCCTGGACCACATATCACACATAAGACACCACTGGTATATCAGATGTAATCCTGAAACCTATGCAATCAGATTTAGTGTGTTGCAAGTAATTTCTGGGCCAAATTTCAGACTTATAGACAAACATTTGGTACTGGTTTGGGCTGATTTACATCTATTTTTGTCTATTTTTACAACAATAAATGGGTGAAATATTTTCTGTTCAGAGATGTAATGTTCCAAATGCGCCTAAAATATCCACATTAATTATTAGAACATGCATAAAATTACATTTGGGCTTCATATTGGCAATATTATGATATTTTTGACATTAACCATCTGAGGAGGTCATGGGCCCCCCCACACCCCGAAAATTGAAATTCTAAAAGTGACCCTCGAGTGGGCCAGCCCAATACAAATTCATTCTCTGATATAAACTGGGTTTCCTGTGAAAATTTCAGCCTGATTGACCAACTTTAAGGGGTGTTTTGGGCTGATCTGGCATTTTACCTATCCCTCGCCAACTTCACTCCCTGAACCTGCACTTTGGGCTAGATATGCATTTCTCAAAGAACAAACTATTAAACTTCATTTCAGTGGCGACTCCTGTAGGAAACAATATGGTTTTCAGCCTTGAATCTACCTTAATTTGGAATATATCAGCATTTCCTGATACAGCCATCTGTGGCTGTATTTTCGCCTTCCTGGACCACATATGACACATAAGACACCACTGGTATATCAGATGTAATCCTGAAACCTATGCAATCAGATTTAGTGTGTTGCAAGTAATTTCTGGGCCAAATTTCAGACTTATAGACAAACATTTGGTACTGGTTTGGGCTGATTTACATCTATTTTTGTCTATTTTTACAACAATAAATGGGTGAAATATTTTCTGTTCAGAGATGTAATGTTCCAAATGCGCCTAAAATATCCACATTAATTATTAGAACATGCATAAAATTACATTTGGGCTTCATATTGGCAATATTATGATATTTTTGACATCAACCATCTGAGGAGGTCATGGGCCCCCCCCCCACACCCCGAAAATTGAAATTCTAAAAGTGACCCTCGAGTGGGCCAGCCCAATACAAATTCATTCTCTGATATAAACTGGGTTTCCTGTGAAAATTTCAGCCTGATTGACCAACTTTAAGGGGTGTTTTGGGCTGATCTGGCATTTTACCTATCCCTCGCCAACTTCACTCCCTGAACCTGCACTTTGGGCTAGATATGCATTTCTCAAAGAACAAACTATTAAAATTCATTTCAGTGGCGACTCCTGTAGGAAACAATATGGTTTTCAGCCTTGAATCTACCTTAATTTGGAATATATCAGCATTTCCTGATACAGCCAACTGTGGCTGTATTTTCGCCTTCCTGGACCACATATGACACATAAGACACCACTGGTATATCAGATGTAATCCTGAAACCTATGCAATCAGATTTCGTGTGTTGCAAGTAATTTCTGGGCCAAATTTCAGACTTATAGACAAACATTTGGTACTGGTTTGGGCTGATTTACATCTATTTTTGTCTATTTTTACAACAATAAATGGGTGAAATATTTTCTGTTCAGAGATGTAATGTTCCAAATGCGCCTAAAATATCCACATTAATTATTAGAACATGCATAAAATTACATTTGGGCTTCATATTGGCAATATTATGATATTTTTGACATTAACCATCTGAGGAGGTCATGGGCCCCCCCACACCCCGAAAATTGAAATTCTAAAAGTGACCCTCGAGTGGGCCAGCCCAATACAGATTCATTCTCTGATATAAACTGGGTTTCCTGTGAAAATTTCAGCCTGATTGACCAACTTTAAGGGGTGTTTTGGGCTGATCTGGCATTTTACCTATCCCTCGCCAACTTCACTCCCTGAACCTGCACTTTGGGCTAGATATGCATTTCTCAAAGAACAAACTATTAAAATTCATTTCAGTGGCGACTCCTATAGGAAACAATATGGTTTTCAGCCTTGAATCTACCTTAATTTGGAATATATCAGCATTTCCTGATACAGCCAACTGTGGCTGTATTTTCGCCTTCCTGGACCACATATGACATATAAGACACCACTGGTATATCAGATGTAATCCTGAAACCTATGCAATCAGATTTAGTGTGTTGCAAGTAATTTCTGGGCCAAATTTCAGACTTATAGACAAACATTTGGTACTGGTTTGGGCTGATTTACATCTATTTTTGTCTATTTTTACAACAATAAATGGGTGAAATATTTTCTGTTCAGAGATGTAATGTTCCAAATGCGCCTAAAATATCCACATTAATTATTAGAACATGCATAAAATTACATTTGGGCTTCATATTGGCAATATTATGATATTTTTGACATTAACCATCTGAGGAGGTCATGGGCCCCCCCCACACCCCGAAAATTGAAATTCTAAAAGTGACCCTCGAGTGGGCCAGCCCAATACAAATTCATTCTCTGATATAAACTGGGTTTCCTGTGAAAATTTCAGCCTGATTGACCAACTTTAAGGGGTGTTTTGGGCTGATCTGGCATTTTACCTATCCCTCGCCAACTTCACTCCCTGAACCTGCACTTTGGGCTAGATATGCATTTCTCAAAGAACAAACTATTAAAATTCATTTCAGTGGCGACTCCTGTAGGAAACAATATGGTTTTCAGCCTTGAATCTACCTTAATTTGGAATATATCAGCATTTCCTGATACAGCCAACTGTGGCTGTATTTTCGCCTTCCTGGACCACATATGACACATAAGACACCACTGGTATATCAGATGTAATCCTGAAACCTATGCAATCAGATTTCGTGTGTTGCAAGTAATTTCTGGGCCAAATTTCAGACTTATAGACAAACATTTGGTACTGGTTTGGGCTGATTTACATCTATTTTTGTCTATTTTTACAACAATAAATGGGTGAAATATTTTCTGTTCAGAGATGTAATGTTCCAAATGCGCCTAAAATATCCACATTAATTATTAGAACATGCATAAAATTACATTTGGGCTTCATATTGGCAATATTATGATATTTTTGACATTAACCATCTGAGGAGGTCATGGGCCCCCCCACACCCCGAAAATTGAAATTCTAAAAGTGACCCTCGAGTGGGCCAGCCCAATACAGATTCATTCTCTGATATAAACTGGGTTTCCTGTGAAAATTTCAGCCTGATTGACCAACTTTAAGGCGTGTTTTGGGCTGATCTGGCATTTTACCTATCCCTCGCCAACTTCACTCCCTGAACCTGCACTTTGGGCTAGATATGCATTTCTCAAAGAACAAACTATTAAAATTCATTTCAGTGGCGACTCCTATAGGAAACAATATGGTTTTCAGCCTTGAATCTACCTTAATTTGGAATATATCAGCATTTCCTGATACAGCCAACTGTGGCTGTATTTTCGCCTTCCTGGACCACATATGACATATAAGACACCACTGGTATATCAGATGTAATCCTGAAACCTATGCAATCAGATTTAGTGTGTTGCAAGTAATTTCTGGGCCAAATTTCAGACTTATAGACAAACATTTGGTACTGGTTTGGGCTGATTTACATCTATTTTTGTCTATTTTTACAACAATAAATGGGTGAAATATTTTCTGTTGAGAGATGTAATGTTCCAAATGCGCCTAAAATATCCACATTAATTATTAGAACATGCATAAAATTACATTTGGGCTTCATATTGGCAATATTATGATATTTTTGACATTAACCATCTGAGGAGGTCATGGGCCCCCCCCACACCCCGAAAATTGAAATTCTAAAAGTGACCCTCGAGTGGGCCAGCCCAATACAAATTCATTCTCTGATATAAACTGGGTTTCCTGTGAAAATTTCAGCCTGATTGACCAACTTTAAGGGGTGTTTTGGGCTGATCTGGCATTTTACCTATCCCTCGCCAACTTCACTCCCTGAACCTGCACTTTGGGCTAGATATGCATTTCTCAAAGAACAAACTATTAAAATTCATTTCAGTGGCGACTCCTGTAGGAAACAATATGGTTTTCAGCCTTGAATCTACCTTAATTTGGAATATATCAGCATTTCCTGATACAGCCAACTGTGGCTGTATTTTCGCCTTCCTGGACCACATATCACACATAAGACACCACTGGTATATCAGATGTAATCCTGAAACCTATGCAATCAGATTTAGTGTGATGCAAGTAATTTCTGGGCCAAATTTCAGACTTATAGACAAACATTTGGTACTGGTTTGGGCTGATTTACATCTATTTTTGTCTATTTTTACAACAATAAATGGGTGAAATATTTTCTGTTGAGAGATGTAATGTTCCAAATGCGCCTAAAATATCCACATTAATTATTACAACATGCATAAAATTACATTTGGGCTTCATATTGGCAATATTATGATATTTTTGACATTAACCATCTGAGGAGGTCATGGGCCCCCCACACCCCGAAAATTGAACTTCCAAAAGTGACCCTCGAGTGGGCCAGCCCAATACAGATTCATTCTTTGATATAAACTGGGTTTCCTGTGAAAATTTCAGCCTGATTGACCAACTTTAAGGGGTGTTTTGGGCGGATCTGGCATTTTACCTATCCCTCGCCAACTTCACTCCCTGAACCTGCACTTTGGGCTAGATATGCATTTCTCAAAGAACAAACTATTAAAATTCATTTCAGTGGCGACTCCTGTAGGAAACAATATGGTTTTCAGCCTTGAATCTACCTTAATTTGGAATATATCAGCATTTCCTGATACAGCCAACTGTGGCTGTATTTTCGCCTTCCTGGACCACATATGACACATAAGACACCACTGGTATATCAGATGTAATCCTGAAACCTATGCAATCAGATTTAGTGTGTTGCAAGTAATTTCTGGGCCAAATTTCAGACTTATAGACAAACATTTGGTACTGGTTTGGGCTGATTTACATCTATTTTTGTCTATTTTTACAACAATAAATGGGTGAAATATTTTCTGTTGAGAGATGTAATGTTCCAAACGCGCCTAAAATATCCACATTAATTATTAGAACATGCATAAAATTACATTTGGGCTTCATATTGGCAATATTATGATATTTTTGACATTAACCATCTGAGGAGGTCATGGCCCCCCCCCCCCCACACACCCCGAAAATTGAAATTCTAAAAGTGACCCTCGAGTGGGCCAGCCCAATACAAATTCATTCTCTGATATAAACTGGGTTTCCTGTGAAAATTTCAGCCTGATTGACCAACTTTAAGGGGTGTTTTGGGCTGATCTGGCATTTTACCTATCCCTCGCCAACTTCACTCCCTGAACCTGCACTTTGGGCTAGATATGCATTTCTCAAAGAACAAACTATTAAAATTCATTTCAGTGGCGACTCCTGTAGGAAACAATATGGTTTTCAGCCTTGAATCTACCTTAATTTGGAATATATCAGCATTTCCTGATACAGCCAACTGTGGCTGTATTTTCGCCTTCCTGGACCACATATCACACATAAGACACCACTGGTATATCAGATGTAATCCTGAAACCTATGCAATCAGATTTAGTGTGTTGCAAGTAATTTCTGGGCCAAATTTCAGACTTATAGACAAACATTTGGTACTGGTTTGGGCTGATTTACATCTATTTTTGTCTATTTTTACAACAATAAATGGGTGAAATATTTTCTGTTCAGAGATGTAATGTTCCAAATGCGCCTAAAATATCCACATTAATTATTAGAACATGCATAAAATTACATTTGGGCTTCATATTGGCAATATTATGATATTTTTGACATTAACCATCTGAGGAGGTCATGGGCCCCCCCACACCCCGAAAATTGAAATTCTAAAAGTGACCCTCGAGTGGGCCAGCCCAATACAAATTCATTCTCTGATATAAACTGGGTTTCCTGTGAAAATTTCAGCCTGATTGACCAACTTTAAGGGGTGTTTTGGGCTGATCTGGCATTTTACCTATCCCTCGCCAACTTCACTCCCTGAACCTGCACTTTGGGCTAGATATGCATTTCTCAAAGAACAAACTATTAAACTTCATTTCAGTGGCGACTCCTGTAGGAAACAATATGGTTTTCAGCCTTGAATCTACCTTAATTTGGAATATATCAGCATTTCCTGATACAGCCATCTGTGGCTGTATTTTCGCCTTCCTGGACCACATATGACACACAAGACACCACTGGTATATCAGATGTAATCCTGAAACCTATGCAATCAGATTTAGTGTGTTGCAAGTAATTTCTGGGCCAAATTTCAGACTTATAGACAAACATTTGGTACTGGTTTGGGCTGATTTACATCTATTTTTGTCTATTTTTACAACAATAAATGGGTGAAATATTTTCTGTTCAGAGATGTAATGTTCCAAATGCGCCTAAAATATCCACATTAATTATTAGAACATGCATAAAATTACATTTGGGCTTCATATTGGCAATATTATGATATTTTTGACATCAACCATCTGAGGAGGTCATGGGCCCCCCCCCACACCCCGAAAATTGAAATTCTAAAAGTGACCCTCGAGTGGGCCAGCCCAATACAAATTCATTCTCTGATATAAACTGGGTTTCCTGTGAAAATTTCAGCCTGATTGACCAACTTTAAGGGGTGTTTTGGGCTGATCTGGCATTTTACCTATCCCTCGCCAACTTCACTCCCTGAACCTGCACTTTGGGCTAGATATGCATTTCTCAAAGAACAAACTATTAAAATTCATTTCAGTGGCGACTCCTGTAGGAAACAATATGGTTTTCAGCCTTGAATCTACCTTAATTTGGAATATATCAGCATTTCCTGATACAGCCAACTGTGGCTGTATTTTCGCCTTCCTGGACCACATATGACACATAAGACACCACTGGTATATCAGATGTAATCCTGAAACCTATGCAATCAGATTTCGTGTGTTGCAAGTAATTTCTGGGCCAAATTTCAGACTTATAGACAAACATTTGGTACTGGTTTGGGCTGATTTACATCTATTTTTGTCTATTTTTACAACAATAAATGGGTGAAATATTTTCTGTTCAGAGATGTAATGTTACAAATGCGCCTAAAATATCCACATTAATTATTAGAACATGCATAAAATTACATTTGGGCTTCATATTGGCAATATTATGATATTTTTGACATTAACCATCTGAGGAGGTCATGGGCCCCCCCACACCCCGAAAATTGAAATTCTAAAAGTGACCCTCGAGTGGGCCAGCCCAATACAGATTCATTCTCTGATATAAACTGGGTTTCCTGTGAAAATTTCAGCCTGATTGACCAACTTTAAGGGGTGTTTTGGGCTGATCTGGCATTTTACCTATCCCTCGCCAACTTCACTCCCTGAACCTGCACTTTGGGCTAGATATGCATTTCTCAAAGAACAAACTATTAAAATTCATTTCAGTGGCGACTCCTATAGGAAACAATATGGTTTTCAGCCTTGAATCTACCTTAATTTGGAATATATCAGCATTTCCTGATACAGCCAACTGTGGCTGTATTTTCGCCTTCCTGGACCACATATGACATATAAGACACCACTGGTATATCAGATGTAATCCTGAAACCTATGCAATCAGATTTAGTGTGTTGCAAGTAATTTCTGGGCCAAATTTCAGACTTATAGACAAACATTTGGTACTGGTTTGGGCTGATTTACATCTATTTTTGTCTATTTTTACAACAATAAATGGGTGAAATATTTTCTGTTCAGAGATGTAATGTTCCAAATGCGCCTAAAATATCCACATTAATTATTAGAACATGCATAAAATTACATTTGGGCTTCATATTGGCAATATTATGATATTTTTGACATTAACCATCTGAGGAGGTCATGGGCCCCCCCCACACCCCGAAAATTGAAATTCTAAAAGTGACCCTCGAGTGGGCCAGCCCAATACAAATTCATTCTCTGATATAAACTGGGTTTCCTGTGAAAATTTCAGCCTGATTGACCAACTTTAAGGGGTGTTTTGGGCTGATCTGGCATTTTACCTATCCCTCGCCAACTTCACTCCCTGAACCTGCACTTTGGGCTAGATATGCATTTCTCAAAGAACAAACTATTAAAATTCATTTCAGTGGCGACTCCTGTAGGAAACAATATGGTTTTCAGCCTTGAATCTACCTTAATTTGGAATATATCAGCATTTCCTGATACAGCCAACTGTGGCTGTATTTTCGCCTTCCTGGACCACATATCACACATAAGACACCACTGGTATATCAGATGTAATCCTGAAACCTATGCAATCAGATTTAGTGTGTTGCAAGTAATTTCTGGGCCAAATTTCAGACTTATAGACAAACATTTGGTACTGGTTTGGGCTGATTTACATCTATTTTTGTCTATTTTTACAACAATAAATGGGTGAAATATTTTCTGTTCAGAGATGTAATGTTCCAAATGCGCCTAAAATATCTACATTAATTATTAGAACATGCATAAAATTACATTTGGGCTTCATATTGGCAATATTATGATATTTTTGACATCAACCATCTGAGGAGGTCATGGGCCCCCCCCACACCCCGAAAATTGAAATTCTAAAAGTGACCCTCGAGTGGGCCAGCCCAATACAAATTCATTCTCTGATATAAACTGGGTTTCCTGTGAAAATTTCAGCCTGATTGACCAACTTTAAGGGGTGTTTTGGGCTGATCTGGCATTTTACCTATCCCTCGCCAACTTCACTCCCTGAACCTGCACTTTGGGCTAGATATGCATTTCTCAAAGAACAAACTATTAAAATTCATTTCAGTGGCGACTCCTGTAGGAAAAAATATGGTTTTCAGCCTTGAATCTACCTTAATTTGGAATATATCAGCATTTCCTGATACAGCCAACTGTGGCTGTATTTTCGCCTTCCTGGACCACATATGACACATAAGACACCACTGGTATATCAGATGTAATCCTGAAACCTATGCAATCAGATTTCGTGTGTTGCAAGTAATTTCTGGGCCAAATTTCAGACTTATAGACAAACATTTGGTACTGGTTTTGGCTGATTTACATCTATTTTTGTCTATTTTTACAACAATAAATGGGTGAAATATTTTCTGTTCAGAGATGTAATGTTCCAAATGCGCCTAAAATATCCACATTAATTATTAGAACATGCATAAAATTACATTTGGGCTTCATATTGGCAATATTATGATATTTTTGACATTAACCATCTGAGGAGGTCATGGGCCCCCCCACACCCCGAAAATTGAAATTCTAAAA
Source organism: Sabellastarte sp. h YS-2021 (assembly GCA_964017235.1). Taxonomy (NCBI): domain Eukaryota; kingdom Metazoa; phylum Annelida; class Polychaeta; order Sabellida; family Sabellidae; genus Sabellastarte; species Sabellastarte sp. h YS-2021. Next base: position 70,583,605 of record OZ024938.1, read on the forward strand.
GTGACCCTCGAGTGGGCCAGCCCAATACAGATTCATTCTCTGATATAAACTGGGTTTCCTGTGAAAATTTCAGCCTGATTGACCAACTTTAAGGGGTGTTTTGGGCTGATCTGGCATTTTACCTATCCCTCGCCAACTTCACTCCCTGAACCTGCACTTTGGGCTAGATATGCATTTCTCAAAGAACAAACTATTAAAATTCATTTCAGTGGCGACTCCTGTAGGAAACAATATGGTTTTCAGCCTTGAATCTACCTTAATTTGGAATATATCAGCATTTCCTGATACAGCCAACTGTGGCTGTATTTTCGCCTTCCTGGACCACATATCACACATAAGACACCACTGGTATATCAGATGTAATCCTGAAACCTATGCAATCAGATTTAGTGTGTTGCAAGTAATTTCTGGGCCAAATTTCAGACTTATAGACAAACATTTGGTACTGGTTTGGGCTGATTTACATCTATTTTTGTCTATTTTTACAACAATAAATGGGTGAAATATTTTCTGTTCAGAGATGTAATGTTCCAAATGCGCCTAAAATATCTACATTAATTATTAGAACATGCATAAAATTACATTTGGGCTTCATATTGGCAATATTATGATATTTTTGACATCAACCATCTGAGGAGGTCATGGGCCCCCCCCACACCCCGAAAATTGAAATTCTAAAAGTGACCCTCGAGTGGGCCAGCCCAATACAAATTCATTCTCTGATATAAACTGGGTTTCCTGTGAAAATTTCAGCCTGATTGACCAACTTTAAGGGGTGTTTTGGGCTGATCTGGCATTTTACCTATCCCTCGCCAACTTCACTCCCTGAACCTGCACTTTGGGCTAGATATGCATTTCTCAAAGAACAAACTACTAAAATTCATTTCAGTGGCGACTCCTGTAGGAAACAATATGGTTTTCAGCCTTGAATCTACCTTAATTTGAAATATATCAGCATTTCCTGATACAGCCATCTGTGGCTGTATTTTCGCCTTCCTGGACCACATATGACACATAAGACACCACTGGTATATCAGATGTAATCCTGAAACCTATGCAATCAGATTTCGTGTGTTGCAAGTAATTTCTGGGCCAAATTTCAGACTTATAGACAAACATTTGGTACTGGTTTTGGCTGATTTACATCTATTTTTGTCTATTTTTACAACAATAAATGGGTGAAATATTTTCTGTTCAGAGATGTAATGTTCCAAATGCGCCTAAAATATCCACATTAATTATTAGAACATGCATAAAATTACATTTGGGCTTCATATTGGCAATATTATGATATTTTTGACATTAACCATCTGAGGAGGTCATGGGCCCCCCCACACCCCGAAAATTGAAATTCTAAAAGTGACCCTCGAGTGGGCCAGCCCAATACAGATTCATTCTCTGATATAAACTGGGTTTCCTGTGAAAATTTCAGCCTGATTGACCAACTTTAAGGGGTGTTTTGGGCTGATCTGGCATTTTACCTATCCCTCGCCAACTTCACTCCCTGAACCTGCACTTTGGGCTAGATATGCATTTCTCAAAGAACAAACTATTAAAATTCATTTCAGTGGCGACTCCTATAGGAAACAATATGGTTTTCAGCCTTGAATCTACCTTAATTTGGAATATATCAGCATTTCCTGATACAGCCAACTGTGGCTGTATTTTCGCCTTCCTGGACCACATATGACATATAAGACACCACTGGTATATCAGATGTAATCCTGAAACCTATGCAATCAGATTTAGTGTGTTGCAAGTAATTTCTGGGCCAAATTTCAGACTCATAGACAAACATTTGGTACTGGTTTGGGCTGATTTACATCTATTTTTGTCTATTTTTACAACAATAAATGGGTGAAATATTTTCTGTTCAGAGATGTAATGTTCCAAATGCGCCTAAAATATCCACATTAATTATTAGAACATGCATAAAATTACATTTGGGCTTCATATTGGCAATATTATGATATTTTTGACATTAACCATCTGAGGAGGTCATGGGCCCCCCCCACACCCCGAAAATTGAAATTCTAAAAGTGACCCTCGAGTGGGCCAGCCCAATACAAATTCATTCTCTGATATAAACTGGGTTTCCTGTGAAAATTTCAGCCTGATTGACCAACTTTAAGGGGTGTTTTGGGCTGATCTGGCATTTTACCTATCCCTCGCCAACTTCACTCCCTGAACCTGCACTTTGGGCTAGATATGCATTTCTCAAAGAACAAACTATTAAAATTCATTTCAGTGGCGACTCCTGTAGGAAACAATATGGTTTTCAGCCTTGAATCTACCTTAATTTGGAATATATCAGCATTTCCTGATACAGCCAACTGTGGCTGTATTTTCGCCTTCCTGGACCACATATCACACATAAGACACCACTGGTATATCAGATGTAATCCTGAAACCTATGCAATCAGATTTAGTGTGTTGCAAGTAATTTCTGGGCCAAATTTCAGACTTATAGACAAACATTTGGTACTGGTTTGGGCTGATTTACATCTATTTTTGTCTATTTTTACAACAATAAATGGGTGAAATATTTTCTGTTCAGAGATGTAATGTTCCAAATGCGCCTAAAATATCTACATTAATTATTAGAACATGCATAAAATTACATTTGGGCTTCATATTGGCAATATTATGATATTTTTGACATTACCCATCTGAGGAGGTCATGGGCCCCCCCCACACCCCGAAAATTGAAATTCTAAAAGTGACCCTCGAGTGGGCCAGCCCAATACAAATTCATTCTCTGATATAAACTGGGTTTCCTGTGAAAATTTCAGCCTGATTGACCAACTTTAAGGGGTGTTTTGGGCTGATCTGGCATTTTACCTATCCCTCGCCAACTTCACTCCCTGAACCTGCACTTTGGGCTAGATATGCATTTCTCAAAGAACAAACTATTAAAATTCATTTCAGTGGCGACTCCTGTAGGAAACAATATGGTTTTCAGCCTTGAATCTACCTTAATTTGGAATATATCAGCATTTCCTAATACAGCCATCTGTGGCTGTATTTTCGCCTTCCTGGACCACATATGACACATAAGACACCACTGGTATATCAGATGTAATCCTGAAACCTATGCAATCAGATTTAGTGTGTTGCAAGTAATTTCTGGGCCAAATTTCAGACTTATAGACAAACATTTGGTACTGGTTTGGGCTGATTTACATCTATTTTTGTCTATTTTTACAACAATAAATGGGTGAAATATTTTCTGTTCAGAGATGTAATGTTCCAAATGCGCCTAAAATATCCACATTAATTATTAGAACATGCATAAAATTACATTTGGGCTTCATATTGGCAATATTATGATATTTTTGACATTACCCATCTGAGGAGGTCATGGGCCCCCCCACACCCCGAAAATTGAAATTCTAAAAGTGACCCTCGAGTGGGCCAGCCCAATACAAATTCATTCTCTGATATAAACTGGGTTTCCTGTGAAAATTTCAGCCTGATTGACCAACTTTAAGTGGTGTTTTGGGCTGATCTGGCATTTTACCTATCCCTCGCCAACTTCACTCCCTGAACCTGCACTTTGGGCTAGATATGCATTTCTCAAAGAACAAACTATTAAAATTCATTTCAGTGGCGACTCCTGTAGGAAACAATATGGTTTTCAGCCTTGAATCTACCTTAATTTGGAATATATCAGCATTTCCTGATACAGCCATCTGTGGCTGTATTTTCGCCTTCCTGGACCACATATGACACATAAGACACCACTGGTATATCAGATGTAATCCTGAAACCTATGCAATCAGATTTAGTGTGTGGCAAGTAATTTCTGGGCCAAATTTCAGACTTATAGACAAACATTTGGTACTGGTTTGGGCTGATTTACATCTATTTTTGCCTATTTTTACAACAATAAATGGGTGAAATATTTTCTGTTCAGAGATGTAATGTTCCAAATGCGCCTAAAATATCCACATTAATTATTAGAACATGCATAAAATTACATTTGGGCTTCATATTGGCAATATTATGATATTTTTGACATTAACCATCTGAGGAGGTCATGGGCCCCCCCACACCCCGAAAATTGAAATTCTAAAAGTGACCCTCGAGTGGGCCAGCCCAATACAAATTCATTCTCTGATATAAACTGGGTTTCCTGTGAAAATTTCAGCCTGATTGACCAACTTTAAGGGGTGTTTTGGGCTGATCTGGCATTTTACCTATCCCTCGCCAACTTCACTCCCTGAACCTGCACTTTGGGCTAGATGTGCATTTCTCAAAGAACAAACTATTAAAATTCATTTCAGTGGCGACTCCTGTAGGAAACAATATGGTTTTTAGCCTTGAATCTACCTTAATTTGCAATATATCAGCATTTCCTGATACAGCCATCTGTGGCTGTATTTTCGCCTTCCTGGACCACATATGACACATAAGACACCACTGGTATATCAGATGTAATCCTGAAACCTATGCAATCAGATTTAGTGTGTGGCAAGTAATTTCTGGGCCAAATTTCAGACTTATAGACAAACATTTGGTACTGGTTTGGGCTGATTTACATCTATTTTTGCCTATTTTTACAACAATAAATGGGTGAAATATTTTCTGTTCAGAGATGTAATGTTCCAAATGCGCCTAAAATATCCACATTAATTATTAGAATATGAATAAAATTACATTTGGGCTTCATATTGGCAATATTATGATATTTTTGACATTACCCATCTGAGGATGTCATGGTCCCCCCACACCCCGAAAACTGAAATTCTAAAAGTGACCCTCGAGTGGGCCAGCCCAATACAAATTCATTCTCTGATATAAACTGGGTTTCCTGTGAAAATTTCAGCCTGATTGACCAACTTTAAGTGGTGTTTTGGGCTGATCTGGCATTTTACCTATCCCTCGCCAACTTCACTCCCTGAACCTGCACTTTGGGCTAGATATGCATTTCTCAAAGAACAAACTATTAAAATTCATTGCAGTGGCGACTCCTGTAGGAAACAATATGGTTTTCAGCCTTGAATCTACCTTAATTTGGAATATATCAGCATTTCCTGATACAGCCATCTGTGGCTGTATTTTCGCCTTCCTGGACCACATATGACACATAAGACACCACTGGTATATCAGATGTAATCCTGAAACCTATGCAATCAGATTTAGTGTGTGGCAAGTAATTTCTGGGCCAAATTTCAGACTTATAGACAAACATTTGGTACTGGTTTGGGCTGATTTACATCTATTTTTGCCTATTTTTACAACAATAAATGGGTGAAATATTTTCTGTTCAGAGATGTAATGTTCCAAATGCGCCTAAAATATCCACATTAATTATTAGAATATGAATAAAATTACATTTGGGCTTCATATTGGCAATATTATGATATTTTTGACATTACCCATCTGAGGATGTCATGGTCCCCCCACACCCCGAAAACTGAAATTCTAAAAGTGACCCTCGAGTGGGCCAGCCCAATACAAATTCATTCTCTGATATAAACTGGGTTTCCTGTGAAAATTTCAGCCTGATTGACCAACTTTAAGGGGTGTTTTGGGCTGATCTGGCATTTTACCTATCCCTCGCCAACTTCACTCCCTGAACCTGCACTTTGGGCTAGATATGCATTTCTCAAAGAACAAACTATTAAAATTCATTTCAGTGGCGACTCCTGTAGGAAACAATATGGTTTTCAGCCTTGAATCTACCTTAATTTGAAATATATCAGCATTTCCTGATACAGCCATCTGTGGCTGTATTTTCGCCTTCCTGGACCACATACGACACATAAGACACCACTGGTATATCAGATGTAATCCTGAAACCTATGCAATCAGATTTAGTGTGTGGCAAGTAATTTCTGGGCCAAATTTCAGACTTATAGACAAACATTTGGTACTGGTTTGGGCTGATTTACATCTATTTTTGCCTATTTTTACAACAATAAATGGGTGAAATATTTTCTGTTCAGAGATGTAATGTTCCAAATGCGCCTAAAATATCCACATTAATTATTAGAACATGCATAAAATTACATTTGGGCTTCATATTGGCAATATTATGATATTTTTGACATTAACCATCTGAGGAGGTCATGGGCCCCCCACACCCCGAAAATTGAAATTCTAAAAGTGACCCTCGAGTGGGCCAGCCCAATACAAATTCATTCTCTGATATAAACTGGGTTTCCTGTGAAAATTTCAGCCTGATTGACCAACTTTAAGGGGTGTTTTGGGCTGATCTGGCATTTTACCTATCCCTCGCCAACTTCACTCCCTGAACCTGCACTTTGGGCTAGATATGCATTTCTCAAAGAACAAACTATTAAAACTCATTTCAGTGGCGACTCCTGTAGGAAACAATATGGTTTTCAGCCTTGAATCTACCTTAATTTGGAATATATCAGCATTTCCTGATACAGCCAACTGTGGCTGTATTTTCGCCTTCCTGGACCACATATGACACATAAGACACCACTGGTATATCAGATGTAATCCTGAAACCTATGCAATCAGATTTAGTGTGTTGCAAGTAATTTATGGGCCAAATTTCAGACTTATAGACAAACATTTGGTACTGGTTTGGGCTGATTTACATCTATTTTTGTCTATTTTTACAACAATAAATGGGTGAAATATTTTCTGTTCAGAGATGTAATGTTCCAAATGCGCCTAAAATATCCACATTAATTATTAGAACATGCATAAAATTACATTTGGGCTTCATATTGGCAATATTATGATATTTTTGACATTAACCATCTGAGGAGGTCATGGGCCCCCCCCCACACCCCGAAAATTGAAATTCTAAAAGTGACCCTCGAGTGGGCCAGCCCAATACAAATTCATTCTCTGATATAAACTGGGTTTCCTGTGAAAATTTCAGCCTGATTGACCAACTTTAAGGGGTGTTTTGGGCTGATCTGGCATTTTACCTATCCCTCGCCAACTTCACTCCCTGAACCTGCACTTTGGGCTAGATATGCATTTCTCAAAGAACAAACTATTAAAATTCATTGCAGTGGCGACTCCTGTAGGAAACAATATGGTTTTCAGCCTTGAATCTACCTTAATTTGGAATATATCAGCATTTCCTGATACAGCCATCTGTGGCTGTATTTTCGCCTTCCTGGACCACATATGACACATAAGACACCACTGGTATATCAGATGTAATCCTGAAACCTATGCAATCAGATTTAGTGTGTGGCAAGTAATTTCTGGGCCAAATTTCAGACTTATAGACAAACATTTGGTACTGGTTTGGGCTGATTTACATCTATTTTTGCCTATTTTTACAACAATAAATGGGTGAAATATTTTCTGTTCAGAGATGTAATGTTCCAAATGCGCCTAAAATATCCACATTAATTATTAGAATATGAATAAAATTACATTTGGGCTTCATATTGGCAATATTATGATATTTTTGACATTACCCATCTGAGGATGTCATGGTCCCCCCACACCCCGAAAACTGAAATTCTAAAAGTGACCCTCGAGTGGGCCAGCCCAATACAAATTCATTCTCTGATATAAACTGGGTTTCCTGTGAAAATTTCAGCCTGATTGACCAACTTTAAGGGGTGTTTTGGGCTGATCTGGCATTTTACCTATCCCTCGCCAACTTCACTCCCTGAACCTGCACTTTGGGCTAGATATGCATTTCTCAAAGAACAAACTATTAAAATTCATTTCAGTGGCGACTCCTGTAGGAAACAATATGGTTTTCAGCCTTGAATCTACCTTAATTTGAAATATATCAGCATTTCCTGATACAGCCATCTGTGGCTGTATTTTCGCCTTCCTGGACCACATACGACACATAAGACACCACTGGTATATCAGATGTAATCCTGAAACCTATGCAATCAGATTTAGTGTGTGGCAAGTAATTTCTGGGCCAAATTTCAGACTTATAGACAAACATTTGGTACTGGTTTGGGCTGATTTACATCTATTTTTGCCTATTTTTACAACAATAAATGGGTGAAATATTTTCTGTTCAGAGATGTAATGTTCCAAATGCGCCTAAAATATCCACATTAATTATTAGAACATGCATAAAATTACATTTGGGCTTCATATTGGCAATATTATGATATTTTTGACATTAACCATCTGAGGAGGTCATGGGCCCCCCACACCCCGAAAATTGAAATTCTAAAAGTGACCCTCGAGTGGGCCAGCCCAATACAAATTCATTCTCTGATATAAACTGGGTTTCCTGTGAAAATTTCAGCCTGATTGACCAACTTTAAGGGGTGTTTTGGGCTGATCTGGCATTTTACCTATCCCTCGCCAACTTCACTCCCTGAACCTGCACTTTGGGCTAGATATGCATTTCTCAAAGAACAAACTATTAAAACTCATTTCAGTGGCGACTCCTGTAGGAAACAATATGGTTTTCAGCCTTGAATCTACCTTAATTTGGAATATATCAGCATTTCCTGATACAGCCAACTGTGGCTGTATTTTCGCCTTCCTGGACCACATATGACACATAAGACACCACTGGTATATCAGATGTAATCCTGAAACCTATGCAATCAGATTTAGTGTGTTGCAAGTAATTTATGGGCCAAATTTCAGACTTATAGACAAACATTTGGTACTGGTTTGGGCTGATTTACATCTATTTTTGTCTATTTTTACAACAATAAATGGGTGAAATATTTTCTGTTCAGAGATGTAATGTTCCAAATGCGCCTAAAATATCCACATTAATTATTAGAACATGCATAAAATTACATTTGGGCTTCATATTGGCAATATTATGATATTTTTGACATTAACCATCTGAGGAGGTCATGGGCCCCCCCCCCACACCCCGAAAATTGAAATTCTAAAAGTGACCCTCGAGTGGGCCAGCCCAATACAAATTCATTCTCTGATATAAACTGGGTTTCCTGTGAAAATTTCAGCCTGATTGACCAACTTTAAGGGGTGTTTTGGGCTGATCTGGCATTTTACCTATCCCTCGCCAACTTCACTCCCTGAACCTGCACTTTGGGCTAGATATGCATTTCTCAAAGAACAAACTATTAAAATTCATTTCAGTGGCGACTCCTGTAGGAAACAATATGGTTTTCAGCCTTGAATCTACCTTAATTTGGAATATATCAGCATTTCCTGATACAGCCAACTGTGGCTGTATTTTCGCCTTCCTGGACCACATATGACACATAAGACACCACTGGTATATCAGATGTAATCCTGAAACCTATGCAATCAGATTTCGTGTGTTGGAAGTAATTTCTGGGCCAAATTTCAGACTTATAGACAAACATTTGGTACTGGTTTGGGCTGATTTACATCTATTTTTGTCTATTTTTACAACAATAAATGGGTGAAATATTTTCTGTTCAGAGATGTAATGTTCCAAATGCGCCTAAAATATCCACATTAATTATTAGAACATGCATAAAATTACATTTGGGCTTCATATTGGCAATATTATGATATTTTTGACATTAACCATCTGAGGAGGTCATGGGCCCCCCCACACCCCGAAAATTGAAATTCTAAAAGTGACCCTCGAGTGGGCCAGCCCAATACAGATTCATTCTCTGATATAAACTGGGTTTCCTGTGAAAATTTCAGCCTGATTGACCAACTTTAAGGGGTGTTTTGGGCTGATCTGGCATTTTACCTATCCCTCGCCAACTTCACTCCCTGAACCTGCACTTTGGGCTAGATATGCATTTCTCAAAGAACAAACTATTAAAATTCATTTCAGTGGCGACTCCTATAGGAAACAATATGGTTTTCAGCCTTGAATCTACCTTAATTTGGAATATATCAGCATTTCCTGATACAGCCAACTGTGGCTGTATTTTCGCCTTCCTGGACCACATATGACATATAAGACACCACTGGTATATCAGATGTAATCCTGAAACCTATGCAATCAGATTTAGTGTGTTGCAAGTAATTTCTGGGCCAAATTTCAGACTTATAGACAAACATTTGGTACTGGTTTGGGCTGATTTACATCTATTTTTGTCTATTTTTACAACAATAAATGGGTGAAATATTTTCTGTTCAGAGATGTAATGTTCCAAATGCGCCTAAAATATCCACATTAATTATTAGAACATGCATAAAATTACATTTGGGCTTCATATTGGCAATATTATGATATTTTTGACATTAACCATCTGAGGAGGTCATGGGCCCCCCCCACACCCCGAAAATTGAAATTCTAAAAGTGACCCTCGAGTGGGCCAGCCCAATACAAATTCATTCTCTGATATAAACTGGGTTTCCTGTGAAAATTTCAGCCTGATTGACCAACTTTAAGGGGTGTTTTGGGCTGATCTGGCATTTTACCTATCCCTCGCCAACTTCACTCCCTGAACCTGCACTTTGGGCTAGATATGCATTTCTCAAAGAACAAACTATTAAAATTCATTTCAGTGACGACTCCTGTAGGAAACAATATGGTTTTCAGCCTTGAATCTACCTTAATTTGGAATATATCAGCATTTCCTGATACAGCCAACTGTGGCTGTATTTTCGCCTTCCTGGACCACATATCACACATAAGACACCACTGGTATATCAGATGTAATCCTGAAACCTATGCAATCAGATTTAGTGTGTTGCAAGTAATTTCTGGGCCAAATTTCAGACTTATAGACAAACATTTGGTACTGGTTTGGGCTGATTTACATCTATTTTTGTCTATTTTTACAACAATAAATGGGTGAAATATTTTCTGTTGAGAGATGTAATGTTCCAAATGCGCCTAAAATATCCACATTAATTATTAGAACATGCATAAAATTACATTTGGGCTTCATATTGGCAATATTATGATATTTTTGACATTAACCATCTGAGGAGGTCATGGGCCCCCCACACCCCGAAAATTGAACTTCCAAAAGTGACCCTCGAGTGGGCCAGCCCAATACAGATTCATTCTTTGATATAAACTGGGTTTCCTGTGAAAATTTCAGCCTGATTGACCAACTTTAAGGGGTGTTTTGGGCTGATCTGGCATTTTACCTATCCCTCGCCAACTTCACTCCCTGAACCTGCACTTTGGGCTAGATATGCATTTCTCAAAGAACAAACTATTAAAATTCATTTCAGTGGCGACTCCTGTAGGAAACAATATGGTTTTCAGCCTTGAATCTACCTTAATTTGGAATATATCAGCATTTCCTGATACAGCCAACTGTGGCTGTATTTTCGCCTTCCTGGACCACATATGACATATAAGACACCACTGGTATATCAGATGTAATCCTGAAACCTATGCAATCAGATTTAGTGTGTTGCAAGTAATTTCTGGGCCAAATTTCAGACTTATAGACAAACATTTGGTACTGGTTTGGGCTGATTTACATCTATTTTTGTCTATTTTTACAACAATAAATGGGTGAAATATTTTCTGTTCAGAGATGTAATGTTCCAAATGCGCCTAAAATATCCACATTAATTATTAGAACATGCATAAAATTACATTTGGGCTTCATATTGGCAATATTATGATATTTTTGACATTAACCATCTGAGGAGGTCATGGGCCCCCCCCACACCCCGAAAATTGAAATTCTAAAAGTGACCCTCGAGTGGGCCAGCCCAATACAAATTCATTCTCTGATATAAACTGGGTTTCCTGTGAAAATTTCAGCCTGATTGACCAACTTTAAGGGGTGTTTTGGGCTGATCTGGCATTTTACCTATCCCTCGCCAACTTCACTCCCTGAACCTGCACTTTGGGCTAGATATGCATTTCTCAAAGAACAAACTATTAAAATTCATTTCAGTGACGACTCCTGTAGGAAACAATATGGTTTTCAGCCTTGAATCTACCTTAATTTGGAATATATCAGCATTTCCTGATACAGCCAACTGTGGCTGTATTTTCGCCTTCCTGGACCACATATCACACATAAGACACCACTGGTATATCAGATGTAATCCTGAAACCTATGCAATCAGATTTAGTGTGTTGCAAGTAATTTCTGGGCCAAATTTCAGACTTATAGACAAACATTTGGTACTGGTTTGGGCTGATTTACATCTATTTTTGTCTATTTTTACAACAATAAATGGGTGAAATATTTTCTGTTGAGAGATGTAATGTTCCAAATGCGCCTAAAATATCCACATTAATTATTAGAACATGCATAAAATTACATTTGGGCTTCATATTGGCAATATTATGATATTTTTGACATTAACCATCTGAGGAGGTCATGGGCCCCCCCCACACCCCGAAAATTGAACTTCCAAAAGTGACCCTCGAGTGGGCCAGCCCAATACAGATTCATTCTTTGATATAAACTGGGTTTCCTGTGAAAATTTCAGCCTGATTGACCAACTTTAAGGGGTGTTTTGGGCTGATCTGGCATTTTACCTATCCCTCGCCAACTTCACTCCCTGAACCTGCACTTTGGGCTAGATATGCATTTCTCAAAGAACAAACTATTAAAATTCATTTCAGTGGCGACTCCTGTAGGAAACAATATGGTTTTCAGCCTTGAATGTACCTTAATTTGGAATATATCAGCATTTCCTGATACAGCCAACTGTGGCTGTATTTTCGCCTTCCTGGACCACATATGACACATAAGACACCACTGGTATATCAGATGTAAACCTGAAACCTATGCAATCAGATTTAGTGTGTTGCAAGTAATTTCTGGGCCAAATTTCAGACTTATAGACAAACATTTGGTACTGGTTTGGGCTGATTTACATCTATTTTTGTCTATTTTTACAACAATAAATGGGTGAAATATTTTCTGTTGAGAGATGTAATGTTCCAAATGCGCCTAAAATATCCACATTAATTATTAGAACATGCATAAAATTACATTTGGGCTTCATATTGGCAATATTATGATATTTTTGACATTAACCATCTGAGGAGGTCATGGGCCCCCCACACCCCGAAAATTGAACTTCCAAAAGTGACCCTCGAGTGGGCCAGCCCAATACAGATTCATTCTTTGATATAAACTGGGTTTCCTGTGAAAATTTCAGCCTGATTGACCAACTTTAAGGGGTGTTTTGGGCTGATCTGGCATTTTACCTATCCCTCGCCAACTTCACTCCCTGAACCTGCACTTTGGGCTAGATATGCATTTCTCAAAGAACAAACTATTAAAATTCATTTCAGTGGCGACTCCTGTAGGAAACAATATGGTTTTCAGCCTTGAATCTACCTTAATTTGGAATATATCAGCATTTCCTGATACAGCCAACTGTGGCTGTATTTTCGCCTTCCTGGACCACATATGACACATAAGACACCACTGGTATATCAGATGTAATCCTGAAACCTATGCAATCAGATTTAGTGTGTGGCAAGTAATTTCTGGGCCAAATTTCAGACTTATAGACAAACATTTGGTACTGGTTTGGGCTGATTTACATCTAATTTTGTCTATTTTTACAACAATAAATGGGTGAAATATTTTCTGTTCAGAGATGTAATGTTCCAAATGCGCCTAAAATATCCACATTAATTATTAGAACATGCATAAAATTACATTTGGGCTTCATATTGGCAATATTATGATATTTTTGACATTAACCATCTGAGGAGGTCATGCCCCCCCCCCCCCTACACCCCGAAAATTGAAATTCTAAAAGTGACCCTCGAGTGGGCCAGCCCAATACAAATTCATTCTCTGATATAAACTGGGTTTCCTGTGAAAATTTCAGCCTGATTGACCAACTTTAAGGGGTGTTTTGGGCTGATCTGGCATTTTACCTATCCCTCGCCAACTTCACTCCCTGAACCTGCACTTTGGGCTAGATATGCATTTCTCAAAGAACAAACTATTAAAATTCATTTCAGTGGCGACTCCTGTAGGAAACAATATGGTTTTCAGCCTTGAATCTACCTTAATTTGGAATATATCAGCATTTCCTGATACAGCCAACTGTGGCTGTATTTTCGCCTTCCTGGACCACATATGACACATAAGACACCACTGGTATATCAGATGTAATCCTGAAACCTATGCAATCAGATTTAGTGTGTTGCAAGTAATTTCTGGGCCAAATTTCAGACTTATAGACAAACATTTGGTACTGGTTTGGGCTGATTTACATCTATTTTTGTCTATTTTTACAACAATAAATGGGTGAAATATTTTCTGTTCAGAGATGTAATGTTCCAAATGCGCCTAAAATATCCACATTAATTATTAGAACATGCATAAAATTACATTTGGGCTTCATATTGGCAATATTATGATATTTTTGACATTACCCATCTGAGGAGGTCATGGGCCCCCCCACACCCCGAAAATTGAAATTCTAAAAGTGACCCTCGAGTGGGCCAGCCCAATACAAATTCATTCTCTGATATAAACTGGGTTTCCTGTGACAATTTCAGCCTGATTGACCAACTTTAAGGGGTGTTTTGGGCTGATCTGGCATTTTACCTATCCCTCGCCAACTTCACTCCCTGAACCTGCACTTTGGGCTAGATATGCATTTCTCAAAGAACAAACTATTAAACTTCATTTCAGTGGCGACTCCTGTAGGAAACAATATGGTTTTCAGCCTTGAATCTACCTTAATTTGGAATATATCAGCATTTCCTGATACAGCCATCTGTGGCTGTATTTTCGCCTTCCTGGACCACATATGACACATAAGACACCACTGGTATATCAGATGTAATCCTGAAACCTATGCAATCAGATTTAGTGTGTTGCAAGTAATTTCTGGGCCAAATTTCAGACTTATAGACAAACATTTGGTACTGGTTTGGGCTGATTTACATCTATTTTTGTCTATTTTTACAACAATAAATGGGTGAAATATTTTCTGTTGAGAGATGTAATGTTCCAAATGCGCCTAAAATATCCACATTAATTATTAGAACATGCATAAAATTACATTTGGGCTTCATATTGGCAATATTATGATATTTTTGACATCAACCATCTGAGGAGGTCATGGGCCCCCCCCACACCCCGAAAATTGAAATTCTAAAAGTGACCCTCGAGTGGGCCAGCCCAATACAAATTCATTCTCTGATATAAACTGGGTTTCCTGTGAAAATTTCAGCCTGATTGACCAACTTTAAGGGGTGTTTTGGGCTGATCTGGCATTTTACCTATCCCTCGCCAACTTCACTCCCTGAACCTGCACTTTGGGCTAGATATGCATTTCTCAAATAACAAACTATTAAAATTCATTTCAGTGGCGACTCCTGTAGGAAACAATATGGTTTTCAGCCTTGAATCTACCTTAATTTGGAATATATCAGCATTTCCTGATACAGCCAACTGTGGCTGTATTTTCGCCTTCCTGGACCACATATGACACATAAGACACCACTGGTATATCAGATGTAATCCTGAAACCTATGCAATCAGATTTCGTGTGTTGCAAGTAATTTCTGGGCCAAATTTCAGACTTATAGACAAACATTTGGTACTGGTTTGGGCTGATTTACATCTATTTTTGTCTATTTTTACAACAATAAATGGGTGAAATATTTTCTGTTCAGAGATGTAATGTTCCAAATGCGCCTAAAATATCCACATTAATTATTAGAACATGCATAAAATTACATTTGGGCTTCATATTGGCAATATTATGATATTTTTTACATTAACCATCTGAGGAGGTCATGGGCCCCCCCACACCCCGAAAATTGAAATTCTAAAAGTGACCCTCGAGTGGGCCAGCCCAATACAGATTCATTCTCTGATATAAACTGGGTTTCCTGTGAAAATTTCAGCCTGATTGACCAACTTTAAGGGGTGTTTTGGGCTGATCTGGCATTTTACCTATCCCTCGCCAACTTCACTCCCTGAACCTGCACTTTGGGCTAGATATGCATTTCTCAAAGAACAAACTATTAAAATTCATTTCAGTGGCGACTCCTATAGGAAACAATATGGTTTTCAGCCTTGAATCTACCTTAATTTGGAATATATCAGCATTTCCTGATACAGCCAACTGTGGCTGTATTTTCGCCTTCCTGGACCACATATGACATATAAGACACCACTGGTATATCAGATGTAATCCTGAAACCTATGCAATCAGATTTAGTGTGTTGCAAGTAATTTCTGGGCCAAATTTCAGACTTATAGACAAACATTTGGTACTGGTTTGGGCTGATTTACATCTATTTTTGTCTATTTTTACAACAATAAATGGGTGAAATATTTTCTGTTCAGAGATGTAATGTTCCAAATGCGCCTAAAATATCCACATTAATTATTAGAACATGCATAAAATTACATTTGGGCTTCATATTGGCAATATTATGATATTTTTGACATTAACCATCTGAGGAGGTCATGGGCCCCCCCCACACCCCGAAAATTGAAATTCTAAAAGTGACCCTCGAGTGGGCCAGCCCAATACAAATTCATTCTCTGATATAAACTGGGTTTCCTGTGAAAATTTCAGCCTGATTGACCAACTTTAAGGGGTGTTTTGGGCTGATCTGGCATTTTACCTATCCCTCGCCAACTTCACTCCCTGAACCTGCACTTTGGGCTAGATATGCATTTCTCAAAGAACAAACTATTAAAATTCATTTCAGTGGCGACTCCTGTAGGAAACAATATGGTTTTCAGCCTTGAATCTACCTTAATTTGGAATATATCAGCATTTCCTGATACAGCCAACTGTGGCTGTATTTTCGCCTTCCTGGACCACATATCACACATAAGACACCACTGGTATATCAGATGTAATCCTGAAACCTATGCAATCAGATTTAGTGTGTTGCAAGTAATTTCTGGGCCAAATTTCAGACTTATAGACAAACATTTGGTACTGGTTTGGGCTGATTTACATCTATTTTTGTCTATTTTTACAACAATAAATGGGTGAAATATTTTCTGTTCAGAGATGTAATGTTCCAAATGCGCCTAAAATATCTACATTAATTATTAGAACATGCATAAAATTACATTTGGGCTTCATATTGGCAATATTATGATATTTTTGACATTACCCATCTGAGGAGGTCATGGGCCCCCCCCCCACACCCCGAAAATTGAAATTCTAAAAGTGACCCTCGAGTGGGCCAGCCCAATACAAATTCATTCTCTGATATAAACTGGGTTTCCTGTGAAAATTTCAGCCTGATTGACCAACTTTAAGGGGTGTTTTGGGCTGATCTGGCATTTTACCTATCCCTCGCCAACTTCACTCCCTGAACCTGCACTTTGGGCTAGATATGCATTTCTCAAAGAACAAACTATTAAAATTCATTTCAGTGGCGACTCCTGTAGGAAACAATATGGTTTTCAGCCTTGAATCTACCTTAATTTGGAATATATCAGCATTTCCTGATACAGCCATCTGTGGCTGTATTTTCGCCTTCCTGGACCACATATGACACACAAGACACCACTGGTATATCAGATGTAATCCTGAAACCTATGCAATCAGATTTAGTGTGTTGCAAGTAATTTCTGGGCCAAATTTCAGACTTATAGACAAACATTTGGTACTGGTTTGGGCTGATTTACATCTATTTTTGTCTATTTTTACAACAATAAATGGGTGAAATATTTTCTGTTCAGAGATGTAATGTTCCAAATGCGCCTAAAATATCCACATTAATTATTAGAACATGCATAAAATTACATTTGGGCTTCATATTGGCAATATTATGATATTTTTGACATTACCCATCTGAGGAGGTCATGGGCCCCCCCACACCCCGAAAATTGAAATTCTAAAAGTGACCCTCGAGTGGGCCAGCCCAATACAAATTCATTCTCTGATATAAACTGGGTTTCCTGTGAAAATTTCAGCCTGATTGACCAACTTTAAGTGGTGTTTTGGGCTGATCTGGCATTTTACCTATCCCTCGCCAACTTCACTCCCTGAACCTGCACTTTGGGCTAGATATGCATTTCTCAAAGAACAAACTATTAAAATTCATTTCAGTGGCGACTCCTGTAGGAAACAATATGGTTTTCAGCCTTGAATCTACCTTAATTTGGAATATATCAGCATTTCCTGATACAGCCATCTGTGGCTGTATTTTCGCCTTCCTGGACCACATATGACACATAAGACACCACTGGTATATCAGATGTAATCCTGAAACCTATGCAATCAGATTTAGTGTGTGGCAAGTAATTTCTGGGCCAAATTTCAGACTTATAGACAAACATTTGGTACTGGTTTGGGCTGATTTACATCTATTTTTGCCTATTTTTACAACAATAAATGGGTGAAATATTTTCTGTTCAGAGATGTAATGTTCCAAATGCGCCTAAAATATCCACATTAATTATTAGAACATGCATAAAATTACATTTGGGCTTCATATTGGCAATATTATGATATTTTTGACATTAACCATCTGAGGAGGTCATGGGCCCCCCCACACCCCGAAAATTGAAATTCTAAAAGTGACCCTCGAGTGGGCCAGCCCAATACAAATTCATTCTCTGATATAAACTGGGTTTCCTGTGAAAATTTCAGCCTGATTGACCAACTTTAAGGGGTGTTTTGGGCTGATCTGGCATTTTACCTATCCCTCGCCAACTTCACTCCCTGAACCTGCACTTTGGGCTAGATGTGCATTTCTCAAAGAACAAACTATTAAAATTCATTTCAGTGGCGACTCCTGTAGGAAACAATATGGTTTTTAGCCTTGAATCTACCTTAATTTGCAATATATCAGCATTTCCTGATACAGCCATCTGTGGCTGTATTTTCGCCTTCCTGGACCACATATGACACATAAGACACCACTGGTATATCAGATGTAATCCTGAAACCTATGCAATCAGATTTAGTGTGTGGCAAGTAATTTCTGGGCCAAATTTCAGACTTATAGACAAACATTTGGTACTGGTTTGGGCTGATTTACATCTATTTTTGCCTATTTTTACAACAATAAATGGGTGAAATATTTTCTGTTCAGAGATGTAATGTTCCAAATGCGCCTAAAATATCCACATTAATTATTAGAATATGAATAAAATTACATTTGGGCTTCATATTGGCAATATTATGATATTTTTGACATTACCCATCTGAGGATGTCATGGTCCCCCCACACCCCGAAAACTGAAATTCTAAAAGTGACCCTCGAGTGGGCCAGCCCAATACAAATTCATTCTCTGATATAAACTGGGTTTCCTGTGAAAATTTCAGCCTGATTGACCAACTTTAAGTGGTGTTTTGGGCTGATCTGGCATTTTACCTATCCCTCGCCAACTTCACTCCCTGAACCTGCACTTTGGGCTAGATATGCATTTCTCAAAGAACAAACTATTAAAATTCATTGCAGTGGCGACTCCTGTAGGAAACAATATGGTTTTCAGCCTTGAATCTACCTTAATTTGGAATATATCAGCATTTCCTGATACAGCCATCTGTGGCTGTATTTTCGCCTTCCTGGACCACATATGACACATAAGACACCACTGGTATATCAGATGTAATCCTGAAACCTATGCAATCAGATTTAGTGTGTGGCAAGTAATTTCTGGGCCAAATTTCAGACTTATAGACAAACATTTGGTACTGGTTTGGGCTGATTTACATCTATTTTTGCCTATTTTTACAACAATAAATGGGTGAAATATTTTCTGTTCAGAGATGTAATGTTCCAAATGCGCCTAAAATATCCACATTAATTATTAGAACATGCATAAAATTACATTTGGGCTTCATATTGGCAATATTATGATATTTTTGACATTAACCATCTGAGGAGGTCATGGGCCCCCGCACACCCCGAAAATTGAAATTCTAAAAGTGACCCTCGAGTGGGCCAGCCCAATACAAATTCATTTTCTGATATAAACTGGGTTTCCTGTGAAAATTTCAGCCTGATTGACCAACTTTAAGGGGTGTTTTGGGCTGATCTGGCATTTTACCTATCCCTCGCCAACTTCACTCCCTGAACCTGCACTTTGGGCTAGATGTGCATTTCTCAAAGAACAAACTATTAAAATTCATTTCAGTGGCGACTCCTGTAGGAAACAATATGGTTTTTAGCCTTGAATCTACCTTAATTTGCAATATATCAGCATTTCCTGATACAGCCATCTGTGGCTGTATTTTCGCCTTCCTGGACCACATATGACACATAAGACACCACTGGTATATCAGATGTAATCCTGAAACCTATGCAATCAGATTTAGTGTGTGGCAAGTAATTTCTGGGCCAAATTTCAGACTTATAGACAAACATTTGGTACTGGTTTGGGCTGATTTACATCTATTTTTGCCTATTTTTACAACAATAAATGGGTGAAATATTTTCTGTTCAGAGATGTAATGTTCCAAATGCGCCTAAAATATCCACATTAATTATTAGAATATGAATAAAATTACATTTGGGCTTCATATTGGCAATATTATGATATTTTTGACATTACCCATCTGAGGATGTCATGGTCCCCCCACACCCCGAAAACTGAAATTCTAAAAGTGACCCTCGAGTGGGCCAGCCCAATACAAATTCATTCTCTGATATAAACTGGGTTTCCTGTGAAAATTTCAGCCTGATTGACCAACTTTAAGGGGTGTTTTGGGCTGATCTGGCATTTTACCTATCCCTCGCCAACTTCCCTCCCTGAACCTGCACTTTGGGCTAGATATGCATTTCTCAAAGAACAAACTATTAAAATTCATTTCAGTGGCGACTCCTGTAGGAAACAATATGGTTTTCAGCCTTGAATCTACCTTAATTTGAAATATATCATCATTTCCTGATACAGCCATCTGTGGCTGTATTTTCGCCTTCCTGGACCACATATGACACATAAGACACCACTGGTATATCAGATGTAATCCTGAAACCTATGCAATCAGATTTAGTGTGTGGCAAGTAATTTCTGGGCCAAATTTCAGACTTATAGACAAACATTTGGTACTGGTTTGGGCTGATTTACATCTATTTTTGCCTATTTTTACAACAATAAATGGGTGAAATATTTTCTGTTCAGAGATGTAATGTTCCAAATGCGCCTAAAATATCCACATTAATTATTAGAACATGCATAAAATTACATTTGGGCTTCATATTGGCAATATTATGATATTTTTGACATTAACCATCTGAGGAGGTCATGGGCCCCCCACACCCCGAAAATTGAAATTCTAAAAGTGACCCTCGAGTGGGCCAGCCCAATACAAATTCATTCTCTGATATAAACTGGGTTTCCTGTGAAAATTTCAGCCTGATTGACCAACTTTAAGGGGTGTTTTGGGCTGATCTGGCATTTTACCTATCCCTCGCCAACTTCACTCCCTGAACCTGCACTTTGGGCTAGATATGCATTTCTCAAAGAACAAACTATTAAAACTCATTTCAGTGGCGACTCCTGTAGGAAACAATATGGTTTTCAGCCTTGAATCTACCTTAATTTGGAATATATCAGCATTTCCTGATACAGCCAACTGTGGCTGTATTTTCGCCTTCCTGGACCACATATGACACATAAGACACCACTGGTATATCAGATGTAATCCTGAAACCTATGCAATCAGATTTAGTGTGTTGCAAGTAATTTATGGGCCAAATTTCAGACTTATAGACAAACATTTGGTACTGGTTTGGGCTGATTTACATCTATTTTGTCTATTTTTACAACAATAAATGGGTAAAATATTTTCTGTTCAGAGATGTAATGTTCCAAATGCGCCTAAAATATCCACATTAATTATTAGAACATGCATAACATTACATTTGGGCTTCATATTGGCAATATTATGATATTTTTGACATTAACCATCTGAGGAGGTCATGGGCCCCCCCCACACCCCGAAAATTGAAATTCTAAAAGTGACCCTCGAGTGGGCCAGCCCAATACAAATTCATTCTCTGATATAAACTCGGTTTCCTGTGAAAATTTCAGCCTGATTGACCAACTTTAAGGGGTGTTTTGGGCTGATCTGGCATTTTACCTATCCCTCGCCAACTTCACTCCCTGAACCTGCACTTTGGGCTAGATGTGCATTTCTCAAAGAACAAACTATTAAAATTCATTTCAGTGGCGACTCCTGTAGGAAACAATATGGTTTTTAGCCTTGAATCTACCTTAATTTGCAATATATCAGCATTTCCTGATACAGCCATCTGTGGCTGTATTTTCGCCTTCCTGGACCACATATGACACATAAGACACCACTGGTATATCAGATGTAATCCTGAAACCTATGCAATCAGATTTAGTGTGTGGCAAGTAATTTCTGGGCCAAATTTCAGACTTATAGACAAACATTTGGTACTGGTTTGGGCTGATTTACATCTATTTTTGCCTATTTTTACAACAATAAATGGGTGAAATATTTTCTGTTCAGAGATGTAATGTTCCAAATGCGCCTAAAATATCCACATTAATTATTAGAATATGAATAAAATTACATTTGGGCTTCATATTGGCAATATTATGATATTTTTGACATTACCCATCTGAGGATGTCATGGTCCCCCCACACCCCGAAAACTGAAATTCTAAAAGTGACCCTCGAGTGGGCCAGCCCAATACAAATTCATTCTCTGATATAAACTGGGTTTCCTGTGAAAATTTCAGCCTGATTGACCAACTTTAAGGGGTTTTTTTGGCTGATCTGGCATTTTACCTATCCCTCGCCAACTTCACTCCCTGAACCTGCACTTTGGGCTAGATATGCATTTCTCAAAGAACAAACTATTAAAATTCATTTCAGTGGCGATTCCTGTAGGAAACAATATGGTTTTCAGCCTTGAATCTACCTTAATTTGAAATATATCAGCTTTTCCTGATACAGCCATCTGTGGCTGTATTTTCGCCTTCCTGGACCACATATGACACATAAGACACCACTGGTATATCAGATGTAATCCTGAAACCTATGCAATCAGATTTAGTGTGTTGCAAGTAATTTATGGGCCAAATTTCAGACTTATAGACAAACATTTGGTACTGGCTTGGGCTGATTTACATCTATTTTGTCTATTTTTACAACAATAAATGGGTAAAATATTTTCTGTTCAGAGATGTAATGTTCCAAATGCGCCTAAAATATCCACATTAATTATTAGAACATGCATAACATTACATTTGGGCTTCATATTGGCAATATTATGATATTTTTGACATTAACCATCTGAGGAGGTCATGGGCCCCCCCCACACCCCGAAAATTGAAATTCTAAAAGTGACCCTCGAGTGGGCCAGCCCAATACAAATTCATTCTCTGATATAAACTGGGTTTCCTGTGAAAATTTCAGCCTGATTGACCAACTTTAAGGGGTGTTTTGGGCTGATCTGGCATTTTACCTATCCCTCGCCAACTTCACTCCCTGAACCTGCACTTTGGGCTAGATGTGCATTTCTCAAAGAACAAACTATTAAAATTCATTTCAGTGGCGACTCCTGTAGGAAACAATATGGTTTTTAGCCTTGAATCTACCTTAATTTGCAATATATCAGCATTTCCTGATACAGCCATCTGTGGCTGTATTTTCGCCTTCCTGGACCACATATGACACATAAGACACCACTGGTATATCAGATGTAATCCTGAAACCTATGCAATCAGATTTAGTGTGTGGCAAGTAATTTCTGGGCCAAATTTCAGACTTATAGACAAACATTTGGTACTGGTTTGGGCTGATTTACATCTATTTTTGCCTATTTTTACAACAATAAATGGGTGAAATATTTTCTGTTCAGAGATGTAATGTTCCAAATGCGCCTAAAATATCCACATTAATTATTAGAATATGAATAAAATTACATTTGGGCTTCATATTGGCAATATTATGATATTTTTGACATTACCCATCTGAGGATGTCATGGTCCCCCCACACCCCGAAAACTGAAATTCTAAAAGTGACCCTCGAGTGGGCCAGCCCAATACAAATTCATTCTCTGATATAAACTGGGTTTCCTGTGAAAATTTCAGCCTGATTGGCCAACTTTAAGGGGTGTTTTGGGCTGATCTGGCATTTTACCTATCCCTCGCCAACTTCACTCCCTGAACCTGCACTTTGGGCTAGATGTGCATTTCTCAAAGAACAAACTATTAAAATTCATTTCAGTGGCGACTCCTGTAGGAAACAATATGGTTTTTAGCCTTGAATCTACCTTAATTTGCAATATATCAGCATTTCCTGATACAGCCATCTGTGGCTGTATTTTCGCCTTCCTGGACCACATATGACACATAAGACACCACTGGTATATCAGATGTAATCCTGAAACCTATGCAATCAGATTTAGTGTGTGGCAAGTAATTTCTGGGCCAAATTTCAGACTTATAGACAAACATTTGGTACTGGTTTGGGCTGATTTACATCTATTTTTGCCTATTTTTACAACAATAAATGGGTGAAATATTTTCTGTTCAGAGATGTAATGTTCCAAATGCGCCTAAAACATCCACATTAATTATTAGAATATGAATAAAATTACATTTGGGCTTCATATTGGCAATATTATGATATTTTTGACATTACCCATCTGAGGATGTCATGGTCCCCCCACACCCCGAAAATTGAAATTCTAAAAGTGACCCTCGAGTGGGCCAGCCCAATACAAATTCATTCTCTGATATAAACTGGGTTTCCTGTGAAAATTTCAGCCTGATTGACCAACTTTAAGGGGTGTTTTTGGCTGATCTGGCATTTTACCTATTCCTCGCCAACTTCACTCCCTGAACCTGCACTTTGGGCTAGATATGCATTTCTCAAAGAACAAACTATTAAAATTCATTTCAGTGGCGACTCCTGTAGGAAACAATATGGTTTTCAGCCTTGAATCTACCTTAATTTGAAATATATCAGCATTTCCTGATACAGCCATCTGTGGCTGTATTTTCGCCTTCCTGGACCACATATGACACATAAGACACCACTGGTATATCAGATGTAATCCTGAAACCTATGCAATCAGATTTAGTGTGTGGCAAGTAATTTCTGGGCCAAATTTCAGACTTATAGACAAACATTTGGTACTGGTTTGGGCTGATTTACATCTATTTTTGCCTATTTTTACAACAATAAATGGGTGAAATATTTTCTGTTCAGAGATGTAATGTTCCAAATGCGCCTAAAATATCCACATTAATTATTAGAACATGCATAAAATTACATTTGGGCTTCATATTGGCAATATTATGATATTTTTGACATTAACCATCTGAGGAGGTCATGGGCCCCCCCACACCCCGAAAATTGAAATTCTAAAAGTGACCCTCGAGTGGGCCAGCCCAATACAAATTCATTCTCTGATATAAACTGGGTTTCCTGTGAAAATTTCAGCCTGATTGACCAACTTTAAGGGGTGTTTTGGGCTGATCTGACATTTTACCTATCCCTCGCCAACTTCACTCCCTGAACCTGCACTTTGGGCTAGATATGCATTTCTCAAAGAACAAACTATTAAAATTCATTTCAGTGGCGACTCCTGTAGGAAACAATATGGTTTTCAGCCTTGAATCTACCTTAATTTGAAATATATCAGCATTTCCTGATACAGCCATCTGTGGCTGTATTTTCGCCTTCCTGGACCACATATGACACATAAGACACCACTGGTATATCAGATGTAATCCTGAAACCTATGCAATCAGATTTAGTGTGTGGCAAGTAATTTCTGGGCCAAATTTCAGACTTATAGACAAACATTTGGTACTGGTTTGGGCTGATTTACATCTATTTTTGCCTATTTTTACAACAATAAATGGGTGAAATATTTTCTGTTCAGAGATGTAATGTTCCAAATGCGCCTAAAATATCCACATTAATTATTAGAACATGCATAAAATTACATTTGGGCTTCATATTGGCAATATTATGATATTTTTGACATTAACCATCTGAGGAGGTCATGGGCCCCCCCCACACCCCGAAAATTGAAATTCTAAAAGTGACCCTCGAGTGGGCCAGCCCAATACAAATTCATTCTCTGATATAAACTGGGTTTCCTGTGAAAATTTCAGCCTGATTGACCAACTTTAAGGGGTGTTTTGGGCTGATCTGGCATTTTACCTATCCCTCGCCAACTTCACTCCCTGAACCTGCACTTTGGGCTAGATATGCATTTCTCAAAGAACAAACTATTAAAATTCATTTCAGTGGCGACTCCTGTAGGAAACAATATGGTTTTCAGCCTTGAATCTACCTTAATTTGAAATATATCAGCATTTCCTGATACAGCCATCTGTGGCTGTATTTTCGCCTTCCTGGACCACATATGACACATAAGACACCACTGGTATATCAGATGTAATCCTGAAACCTATGCAATCAGATTTAGTGTGTGGCAAGTAATTTCTGGGCCAAATTTCAGACTTATAGACAAACATTTGGTACTGGTTTGGGCTGATTTACATCTAATTTTGCCTATTTTTACAACAATAAATGGGTGAAATATTTTCTGTTCAGAGATGTAATGTTCCAAATACGCCTAAAATATCCACATTAATTATTAGAACATGCATAAAATTACATTTGGGCTTCATATTGGCAATATTATGATATTTTTGACATTAACCATCTGAGGAGGTCATGGGCCCCCCCCACACCCCGAAAATTGAAATTCTAAAAGTGACCCTCGAGTGGGCCAGCCCAATACAAATTCATTCTCTGATATAAACTGGGTTTCCTGTGAAAATTTCAGCCTGATTGACCAACTTTAAGGGGTGTTTTGGGCTGATCTGGCATTTTACCTATCCCTCGCCAACTTCACTCCCTGAACCTGCACTTTGGGCTAGATATGCATTTCTCAAAGAACAAACTATTAAAATTCATTTCAGTGGCGACTCCTGTAGGAAACAATATGGTTTTCAGCCTTGAATCTACCTTAATTTGAAATATATCAGCATTTCCTGATACAGCCATCTGTGGCTGTATTTTCGCCTTCCTGGACCACATATGACACATAAGACACCACTGGTATATCAGATGTAATCCTGAAACCTATGCAATCAGATTTAGTGTGTGGCAAGTAATTTCTGGGCCAAATTTCAGACTTATAGACAAACATTTGGTACTGGTTTGGGCTGATTTACATCTAATTTTGCCTATTTTTACAACAATAAATGGGTGAAATATTTTCTGTTCAGAGATGTAATGTTCCAAATACGCCTAAAATATCCACATTAATTATTAGAACATGCATAAAATTACATTTGGGCTTCATATTGGCAATATTATGATATTTTTGACATTAACCATCTGAGGAGGTCATGGGCCCCCCCACACCCCGAAAATTGAAATTCTAAAAGTGACCCTTGAGTGGGCCAGCCCAATACAAATTCATTCTCTGATATAAACTGGGTTTCCTGTGAAAATTCCAGCCTGATTGACCAACTTTAAGGGGTGTTTTGGGCTGATCTGGCATTTTACCTATCCCTCGCCAACTTCACTCCCTGAACCTGCACTTTGGGCTAGATATGCATTTCTCAAAGAACAAACTATTAAAATTCATTTCAGTGGCGACTCCTGTAGGAAACAATATGGTTTTCAGCCTTGAATCTACCTTAATTTGAAATATATCAGCATTTCCTGATACAGCCATCTGTGGCTGTATTTTCGCCTTCCTGGACCACATATGACACATAAGACACCACTGGTATATCAGATGTAATCCTGAAACCTATGCAATCAGATTTAGTGTGTGGCAAGTAATTTCTGGGCCAAATTTCAGACTTATAGACAAACATTTGGTACTGGTTTGGGCTGATTTACATCTAATTTTGCCTATTTTTACAACAATAAATGGGTGAAATATTTTCTGTTCAGAGATGTAATGTTCCAAATGCGCCTAAAATATCCACATTAATTATTAGAACATGCATAAAATTACATTTGGGCTTCATATTGGCAATATTATGATATTTTTGACATTAACCATCTGAGGAGGTCATGGGCCCCCCCCACACCCCGAAAATTGAAATTCTAAAAGTGACCCTTGAGTGGGCCAGCCCAATACAAATTCATTCTCTGATATAAACTGGGTTTCCTGTGAAAATTTCAGCCTGATTGACCAACTTTAAGGGGTGTTTTGGGCTGATCTGGCATTTTACCTATCCCTCGCCAACTTCACTCCCTGAACCTGCACTTTGGGCTAGATATGCATTTCTCAAAGAACAAACTATTAAAATTCATTTCAGTGGCGACTCCTGTAGGAAACAATATGGTTTTCAGCCTTGAATCTACCTTAATTTGAAATATATCAGCATTTCCTGATACAGCCATCTGTGGCTGTATTTTCGCCTTCCTGGACCACATATGACACATAAGACACCACTGGTATATCAGATGTAATCCTGAAACCTATGCAATCAGATTTAGTGTGTGGCAAGTAATTTCTGGGCCAAATTTCAGACTTATAGACAAACATTTGGTACTGGTTTGGGCTGATTTACATCTATTTTTGCCTATTTTTACAACAATAAATGGGTGAAATATTTTCTGTTCAGAGATGTAATGTTCCAAATGCGCCTAAAATATCCACATTAATTATTAGAACATGCATAAAATTACATTTGGGCTTCATATTGGCAATATTATGATATTTTTGACATTAACCATCTGAGGAGGTCATGGGCCCCCCCACACCCCGAAAATTGAAATTCTAAAAGTGACCCTTGAGTGGGCCAGCCCAATACAAATTCATTCTCTGATATAAACTGGGTTTCCTGTGAAAATTTCAGCCTGATTGACCAACTTTAAGGGGTGTTTTGGGCTGATCTGGCATTTTACCTATCCCTCGCCAACTTCACTCCCTGAACCTGCACTTTGGGCTAGATATGCATTTCTCAAAGAACAAACTATTAAAATTCATTTCAGTGGCGACTCCTGTGGGAAACAATATGGTTTTCAGCCTTGAATCTACCTTAATTTGAAATATATCAGCATTTCCTGATACAGCCATCTGTGGCTGTATTTTCGCCTTCCTGGACCACATATGACACATAAGACACCACTGGTATATCAGATGTAATCCTGAAACCTATGCAATCAGATTTAGTGTGTGGCAAGTAATTTCTGGGCCAAATTTCAGACTTATAGACAAACATTTGGTACTGGTTTGGGCTGATTTACATCTATTTTTGCCTATTTTTACAACAATAAATGGGTGAAATATTTTCTGTTCAGAGATGTAATGTTCCAAATGCGCCTAAAATATCCACATTAATTATTAGAACATGCATAAAATTACATTTGGGCTTCATATTGGCAATATTATGATATTTTTGACATTAACCATCTGAGGAGGTCATGGGCCCCCCCCACACCCCGAAAATTGAAATTCTAAAAGTGACCCTCGAGTGGGCCAGCCCAATACAAATTCATTCTCTGATATAAACTGGGTTTCCTGTGAAAATTTCAGCCTGATTGACCAACTTTAAGGGGTGTTTTGGGCTGATCTGGCATTTTACCTATCCCTCGCCAACTTCACTCCCTGAACCTGCACTTTGGGCTAGATATGCATTTCTCAAAGAACAAACTATTAAAATTCATTTCAGTGGCGACTCCTGTAGGAAACAATATGGTTTTCAGCCTTGAATCTACCTTAATTTGAAATATATCAGCATTTCCTGATACAGCCATCTGTGGCTGTATTTTCGCCTTCCTGGACCACATATGACACATAAGACACCACTGGTATATCAGATGTAATCCTGAAACCTATGCAATCAGATTTAGTGTGTGGCAAGTAATTTCTGGGCCAAATTTCAGACTTATAGACAAACATTTGGTACTGGTTTGGGCTGATTTACATCTATTTTTGCCTATTTTTACAACAATAAATGGGTGAAATATTTTCTGTTCAGAGATGTAATGTTCCAAATGCGCCTAAAATATCCACATTAATTATTAGAACATGCATAAAATTACATTTGGGCTTCATATTGGCAATATTATGATATTTTTGACATTAACCATCTGAGGAGGTCATGGGCCCCCCCACACCCCGAAAATTGAAATTCTAAAAGTGACCCTCGAGTGGGCCAGCCCAATACAAATTCATTCTCTGATATAAACTGGGTTTCCTGTGAAAATTTCAGCCTGATTGACCAACTTTAAGGGGTGTTTTGGGCTGATCTGGCATTTTATCTATCCCTCGCCAACTTCACTCCCTGAACCTGCACTTTGGGCTAGATATGCATTTCTCAAAGAACAAACTATTAAAATTCATTTCAGTGGCGACTCCTGTAGGAAACAATATGGTTTTCAGCCTTGAATCTACCTTAATTTGAAATATATCAGCATTTCCTGATACAGCCATCTGTGGCTGTATTTTCGCCTTCCTGGACCACATATGACACATAAGACACCACTGGTATATCAGATGTAATCCTGAAACCTATGCAATCAGATTTAGTGTGTGGCAAGTAATTTCTGGGCCAAATTTCAGACTTATAGACAAACATTTGGTACTGGTTTGGGCTGATTTACATCTAATTTTGCCTATTTTTACAACAATAAATGGGTGAAATATTTTCTGTTCAGAGATGTAATGTTCCAAATGCGCCTAAAATATCCACATTAATTATTAGAACATGCATAAAATTACATTTGGGCTTCATATTGGCAATATTATGATATTTTTGACATTAACCATCTGAGGAGGTCATGGGCCCCCCCCACACCCCGAAAATTGAAATTCTAAAAGTGACCCTTGAGTGGGCCAGCCCAATACAAATTCATTCTCTGATATAAACTGGGTTTCCTGTGAAAATTTCAGCCTGATTGACCAACTTTAAGGGGTGTTTTGGGCTGATCTGGCATTTTACCTATCCCTCGCCAACTTCACTCCCTGAACCTGCACTTTGGGCTAGATATGCATTTCTCAAAGAACAAACTATTAAAATTCATTTCAGTGGCGACTCCTGTAGGAAACAATATGGTTTTCAGCCTTGAATCTACCTTAATTTGAAATATATCAGCATTTCCTGATACAGCCATCTGTGGCTGTATTTTCGCCTTCCTGGACCACATATGACACATAAGACACCACTGGTATATCAGATGTAATCCTGAAACCTATGCAATCAGATTTAGTGTGTGGCAAGTAATTTCTGGGCCAAATTTCAGACTTATAGACAAACATTTGGTACTGGTTTGGGCTGATTTACATCTATTTTTGCCTATTTTTACAACAATAAATGGGTGAAATATTTTCTGTTCAGAGATGTAATGTTCCAAATGCGCCTAAAATATCCACATTAATTATTAGAACATGCATAAAATTACATTTGGGCTTCATATTGGCAATATTATGATATTTTTGACATTAACCATCTAAGGAGGTCATGGACCCCCCCACATCCCGAAAATTGAAATTCTAAAAGTGACCCTTGAGTGGGCCAGCCCAATACAAATTCATTCTCTGATATAAACTGGGTTTCCTGTGAAAATTTCAGCCTGATTGACCAACTTTAAGGGGTGTTTTGGGCTGATCTGGCATTTTACCTATCCCTCGCCAACTTCACTCCCTGAACCTGCACTTTGGGCTAGATATGCATTTCTCAAAGAACAAACTATTAAAATTCATTTCAGTGGCGACTCCTGTAGGAAACAATATGGTTTTCAGCCTTGAATCTAACTTAATTTGAAATATATCAGCATTTCCTGATACAGCCATCTGTGGCTGTATTTTCGCCTTCCTGGACCACATATGACACATAAGACACCACTGGTATATCAGATGTAATCCTGAAACCTATGCAATCAGATTTAGTGTGTGGCAAGTAATTTCTGGGCCAAATTTCAGACTTATAGACAAACATTTGGTACTGGTTTGGGCTGATTTACATCTATTTTTGCCTATTTTTACAACAATAAATGGGTGAAATATTTTCTGTTCAGAGATGTAATGTTCCAAATGCGCCTAAAATATCCACATTAATTATTAGAACATGCATAAAATTACATTTGGGCTTCATATTGGCAATATTATGATATTTTTGACATTAACCATCTGAGGAGGTCATGGGCCCCCCCCACACCCCGAAAATTGAAATTCTAAAAGTGACCCTCGAGTGGGCCAGCCCAATACAAATTCATTCTCTGATATAAACTGGGTTTCCTGTGAAAATTTCAGCCTGATTGACCAACTTTAAGGGGTGTTTTGGGCTGATCTGGCATTTTACCTATCCCTCGCCAACTTCACTCCCTGAACCTGCACTTTGGGCTAGATATGCATTTCTCAAAGAACAAACTATTAAAATTCATTTCAGTGGCGACTCCTGTAGGAAACAATATGGTTTTCAGCCTTGAATCTACCTTAATTTGAAATATATCAGCATTTCCTGATACAGCCATCTGTGGCTGTATTTTCGCCTTCCTGGACCACATATGACACATTAGACACCACTGGTATATCAGATGTAATCCTGAAACCTATGCAATCAGATTTAGTGTGTGGCAAGTAATTTCTGGGCCAAATTTCAGACTTATAGACAAACATTTGGTACTGGTTTGGGCTGATTTACATCTATTTTTGCCTATTTTTACAACAATAAATGGGTGAAATATTTTCTGTTCAGAGATGTAATGTTCCAAATGCGCTTAAAATATCCACATTAATTATTAGAACATGCATAAAATTACATTTGGGCTTCATATTGGCAATATTATGATATTTTTGACATTAACCATCTAAGGAGGTCATGGACCCCCCCACATCCCGAAAATTGAAATTCTAAAAGTGACCCTTGAGTGGGCCAGCCCAATACAAATTCATTCTCTGATATAAACTGGGTTTCCTGTGAAAATTTCAGCCTGATTGACCAACTTTAAGGGGTGTTTTGGGCTGATCTGGCATTTTACCTATCCCTCGCCAACTTCACTCCCTGAACCTGCACTTTGGGCTAGATATGCATTTCTCAAAGAACAAACTATTAAAATTCATTTCAGTGGCGACTCCTGTAGGAAACAATATGGTTTTCAGCCTTGAATCTAACTTAATTTGAAATATATCAGCATTTCCTGATACAGCCATCTGTGGCTGTATTTTCGCCTTCCTGGACCACATATGACACATAAGACACCACTGGTATATCAGATGTAATCCTGAAACCTATGCAATCAGATTTAGTGTGTGGCAAGTAATTTCTGGGCCAAATTTCAGACTTATAGACAAACATTTGGTACTGGTTTGGGCTGATTTACATCTATTTTTGCCTATTTTTACAACAATAAATGGGTGAAATATTTTCTGTTCAGAGATGTAATGTTCCAAATGCGCCTAAAATATCCACATTAATTATTAGAACATGCATAAAATTACATTTGGGCTTCATATTGGCAATATTATGATATTTTTGACATTAACCATCTGAGGAGGTCATGGGCCCCCCCCACACCCCGAAAATTGAAATTCTAAAAGTGACCCTCGAGTGGGCCAGCCCAATACAAATTCATTCTCTGATATAAACTGGGTTTCCTGTGAAAATTTCAGCCTGATTGACCAACTTTAAGGGGTGTTTTGGGCTGATCTGGCATTTTACCTATCCCTCGCCAACTTCACTCCCTGAACCTGCACTTTGGGCTAGATATGCATTTCTCAAAGAACAAACTATTAAAATTCATTTCAGTGGCGACTCCTGTAGGAAACAATATGGTTTTCAGCCTTGAATCTACCTTAATTTGAAATATATCAGCATTTCCTGATACAGCCATCTGTGGCTGTATTTTCGCCTTCCTGGACCACATATGACACATTAGACACCACTGGTATATCAGATGTAATCCTGAAACCTATGCAATCAGATTTAGTGTGTGGCAAGTAATTTCTGGGCCAAATTTCAGACTTATAGACAAACATTTGGTACTGGTTTGGGCTGATTTACATCTATTTTTGCCTATTTTTACAATAATAAATGGGTGAAATATTTTCTGTTCAGAGATGTAATGTTCCAAATGCGCCTAAAATATCCACATTAATTATTAGAACATGCATAAAATTACATTTGGGCTTCATATTGGCAATATTATGATATTTTTGACATTAACCATCTGAGGAGGTCATGGGCCCCCCCACACCCCGAAAATTGAAATTCTAAAAGTGACCCTCGAGTGGGCCAGCCCAATACAAATTCATTCTCTGATATAAACTGGGTTTCCTGTGAAAATTTCAGCCTGATTGACCAACTTTAAGGGGTGTTTTGGGCTGATCTGGCATTTTATCTATCCCTCGCCAACTTCACTCCCTGAACCTGCACTTTGGGCTAGATATGCATTTCTCAAAGAACAAACTATTAAAATTCATTTCAGTGGCGACTCCTGTAGGAAACAATATGGTTTTCAGCCTTGAATCTACCTTAATTTGAAATATATCAGCATTTCCTGATACAGCCATCTGTGGCTGTATTTTCGCCTTCCTGGACCACATATGACACATAAGACACCACTGGTATATCAGATGTAATCCTGAAACCTATGCAATCAGATTTAGTGTGTGGCAAGTAATTTCTGGGCCAAATTTCAGACTTATAGACAAACATTTGGTACTGGTTTGGGCTGATTTACATCTATTTTTGCCTATTTTTACAACAATAAATGGGTGAAATATTTTCTGTTCAGAGATGTAATGTTCCAAATGCGCCTAAAATATCCACATTAATTATTAGAACATGCATAAAATTACATTTGGGCTTCATATTGGCAATATTATGATATTTTTGACATTAACCATCTGAGGAGGTCATGGGTCCCCCCACACCCCGAAAATTGAAATTCTAAAAGTGACCCTCGAGTGGGCCAGCCCAATACAAATTCATTCTCTGATATAAACTGGGTTTCCTGTGAAAATTTCAGCCTGATTGACCAACTTTAAGGGGTGTTTTGGGCTGATCTGGCATTTTACCTATCCCTCGCCAACTTCACTCCCTGAACCTGCACTTTGGGCTAGATATGCATTTCTCAAAGAACAAACTATTAAAATTCATTTCAGTGGCGACTCCTGTAGGAAACAATATGGTTTTCAGCCTTGAATCTACCTTAATTTGAAATATATCAGCATTTCCTGATAGAGCCATCTGTGGCTGTATTTTCGCCTTCCTGGACCACATATGACACATAAGACACCACTGGTATATCAGATGTAATCCTGAAACCTATGCAATCAGATTTAGTGTGTGGCAAGTAATTTCTGGGCCAAATTTCAGACTTATAGACAAACATTTGGTACTGGTTTGGGCTGATTTACATCTATTTTTACCTATTTTTACAACAATAAATGGGTGAAATATTTTCTGTTCAGAGATGTAATGTTCCAAATGCGCCTAAAATATCCACATTAATTATTAGAACATGCATAAAATTACATTTGGGCTTCATATTGGCAATATTATGATATTTTTGACATTAACCATCTGAGGAGGTCAGAGGGGCCACGGTGGCAGAGTGGTAACACTCTCGCCTCCCACCTCTGCGGCCGGGGTTCGATCCCCGTCATGGCCGTAAGTGGGAAAGCTGGTAGTTGCTTGCCGTTGGTCGGCAGTTTACAGTACACAACCCTAGCGAACTATATGTACTGGTTTCCTCTGCCCTTCCAACTACCCGTCGTGATATGACCTGTACAGTGTTGAAAGCGACGTAAAACCCCAAATAAATAAATAAATAAATAAACTGAGGAGGTCATGGGCCCACCCACACCCCGAAAATTGAAATTCTAAAAGTGACCCTCGAGTGGGGCAGCCCAATACAAATTCATTCTCTGATATAAACTGGGTTTCCTGTGAAAATTTCAGCCTGATTGACCAACTTTAAGGGGTGTTTTGGGCTGATCTGGCATTTTACCTATCCCTCGCCAACTTCACTCCCTGAACCTGCACTTTGGGCTAGATATGCATTTCTCAAAGAACAAACTATTAAAATTCATTTCAGTGGCGACTCCTGTAGGAAACAATATGGTTTTCAGCCTTGAATCTACCTTAATTTGAAATATATCAGCATTTCCTGATACAGCCATCTGTGGCTGTATTTTCGCCTTCCTGGACCACATATGACACATTAGACACCACTGGTATATCAGATGTAATCCTGAAACCTATGCAATCAGATTTAGTGTGTGGCAAGTAATTTCTGGGCCAAATTTCAGACTTATAGACAAACATTTGGTACTGGTTTGGGCTGATTTACATCTATTTTTGCCTATTTTTACAACAATAAATGGGTGAAATATTTTCTGTTCAGAGATGTAATGTTCCAAATGCGCCTAAAATATCCACATTAATTATTAGAACATGCATAAAATTACATTTGGGCTTCATATTGGCAATATTATGATATTTTTGACATTAACCATCTGAGGAGGTCATGGGCCCCCCCACACCCCGAAAATTGAAATTCTAAAAGTGACCCTCGAGTGGGCCAGCCCAATACAAATTCATTCTCTGATATAAACTGGGTTTCCTGTGAAAATTTCAGCCTGATTGACCAACTTTAAGGGGTGTTTTGGGCTGATCTGGCATTTTATCTATCCCTCGCCAACTTCACTCCCTGAACCTGCACTTTGGGCTAGATATGCATTTCTCAAAGAACAAACTATTAAAATTCATTTCAGTGGCGACTCCTGTAGGAAACAATATGGTTTTCAGCCTTGAATCTACCTTAATTTGAAATATATCAGCATTTCCTGATACAGCCATCTGTGGCTGTATTTTCGCCTTCCTGGACCACATATGACACATAAGACACCACTGGTATATCAGATGTAATCCTGAAACCTATGCAATCAGATTTAGTGTGTGGCAAGTAATTTCTGGGCCAAATTTCAGACTTATAGACAAACATTTGGTACTGGTTTGGGCTGATTTACATCTATTTTTGCCTATTTTTACAACAATAAATGGGTGAAATATTTTCTGTTCAGAGATGTAATGTTCCAAATGCGCCTAAAATATCCACATTAATTATTAGAACATGCATAAAATTACATTTGGGCTTCATATTGGCAATATTATGATATTTTTGACATTAACCATCTGAGGAGGTCATGGGTCCCCCCACACCCCGAAAATTGAAATTCTAAAAGTGACCCTCGAGTGGGCCAGCCCAATACAAATTCATTCTCTGATATAAACTGGGTTTCCTGTGAAAATTTCAGCCTGATTGACCAACTTTAAGGGGTGTTTTGGGCTGATCTGGCATTTTACCTATCCCTCGCCAACTTCACTCCCTGAACCTGCACTTTGGGCTAGATATGCATTTCTCAAAGAACAAACTATTAAAATTCATTTCAGTGGCGACTCCTGTAGGAAACAATATGGTTTTCAGCCTTGAATCTACCTTAATTTGGAATATATCAGCATTTCCTGATACAGCCATCTGTGGCTGTATTTTCGCCTTCCTGGACCACATATGACACATAAGACACCACTGGTATATCAGATGTAATCCTGAAACCTATGCAATCAGATTTAGTGTGTGGCAAGTAATTTCTGGGCCAAATTTCAGACTTATAGACAAACATTTGGTACTGGTTTGGGCTGATTTACATCTATTTTTACCTATTTTTACAACAATAAATGGGTGAAATATTTTCTGTTCAGAGATGTAATGTTCCAAATGCGCCTAAAATATCCACATTAATTATTAGAACATGCATAAAATTACATTTGGGCTTCATATTGGCAATATTATGATATTTTTGACATTAACCATCTGAGGAGGTCATGGGCCCACCCACACCCCGAAAATTGAAATTCTAAAAGTGACCCTCGAGTGGGGCAGCCCAATACAAATTCATTCTCTGATATAAACTGGGTTTCCTGTGAAAATTTCAGCCTGATTGACCAACTTTAAGGGGTGTTTTGGGCTGATCTGGCATTTTACCTATCCCTCGCCAACTTCACTCCCTGAACCTGCACTTTGGGCTAGATATGCATTTCTCAAAGAACAAACTATTAAAATTCATTTCAGTGGCGACTCCTGTAGGAAACAATATGGTTTTCAGCCTTGAATCTACCTTAATTTGAAATATATCAGCATTTCCTGATACAGCCATCTGTGGCTGTATTTTCGCCTTCCTGGACCACATATGACACATAAGACACCACTGGTATATCAGATGTAATCCTGAAACCTATGCAATCAGATTTAGTGTGTGGCAAGTAATTTCTGGGCCAAATTTCAGACTTATAGACAAACATTTGGTACTGGTTTGGGCTGATTTACATCTATTTTTGCCTATTTTTACAACAATAAATGGGTGAAATATTTTCTGTTCAGAGATGTAATGTTCCAAATGCGCCTAAAATATCCACATTAATTATTAGAACATGCATAAAATTACATTTGGGCTTCATATTGGCAATATTATGATATTTTTGACATTAACCATCTGAGGAGGTCATGGGCCCCCCCCACACCCCGAAAATTGAAATTCTAAAAGTGACCCTCGAGTGGGCCAGCCCAATACAAATTCATTCTCTGATATAAACTGGGTTTCCTGTGAAAATTTCAGCCTGATTGACCAACTTTAAGGGGTGTTTTGGGCTGATCTGGCATTTTACCTATCCCTCGCCAACTTCACTCCCTGAACCTGCACTTTGGGCTAGATATGCATTTCTCAAAGAACAAACTATTAAAATTCATTTCAGTGGCGACTCCTGTAGGAAACAATATGGTTTTCAGCCTTGAATCTACCTTAATTTGAAATATATCAGCATTTCCTGATACAGCCATCTGTGGCTGTATTTTCGCCTTCCTGGACCACATATGACACATAAGACACCACTGGTATATCAGATGTAATCCTGAAACCTATGCAATCAGATTTAGTGTGTGGCAAGTAATTTCTGGGCCAAATTTCAGACTTATAGACAAACATTTGGTACTGGTTTGGGCTGATTTACATCTAATTTTGCCTATTTTTACAACAATAAATGGGTGAAATATTTTCTGTTCAGAGATGTAATGTTCCAAATGCGCCTAAAATATCCACATTAATTATTAGAACATGCATAAAATTACATTTGGGCTTCATATTGGCAATATTATGATATTTTTGACATTAACCATCTGAGGAGGTCATGGGCCCCCCCACACCCCGAAAATTGAAATTCTAAAAGTGACCCTTGAGTGGGCCAGCCCAATACAAATTCATTCTCTGATATAAACTGGGTTTCCTGTGAAAATTTCAGCCTGATTGACCAACTTTAAGGGGTGTTTTGGGCTGATCTGGCATTTTACCTATCCCTCGCCAACTTCACTCCCTGAACCTGCACTTTGGGCTAGATATGCATTTCTCAAAGAACAAACTATTAAAATTCATTTCAGTGGCGACTCCTGTAGGAAACAATATGGTTTTCAGCCTTGAATCTACCTTAATTTGAAATATATCAGCATTTCCTGATACAGCCATCTGTGGCTGTATTTTCGCCTTCCTGGACCACATATGACACATAAGACACCACTGGTATATCAGATGTAATCCTGAAACCTATGCAATCAGATTTAGTGTGTGGCAAGTAATTTCTGGTCCAAATTTCAGACTTATAGACAAACATTTGGTACTGGTTTGGGCTGATTTACATCTAATTTTGCCTATTTTTACAACAATAAATGGGTGAAATATTTTCTGTTCAGAGATGTAATGTTCCAAATGCGCCTAAAATATCCACATTAATTATTAGAACATGCATAAAATTACATTTGGGCTTCATATTGGCAATATTATGATATTTTTGACATTAACCATCTGAGGAGGTCATGGGCCCCCCCACACCCCGAAAATTGAAATTCTAAAAGTGACCCTTGAGTGGGCCAGCCCAATACAAATTCATTCTCTGATATAAACTGGGTTTCCTGTGAAAATTTCAGCCTGATTGACCAACTTTAAGGGGTGTTTTGGGCTGATCTGGCATTTTACCTATCCCTCGCCAACTTCACTCCCTGAACCTGCACTTTGGGCTAGATATGCATTTCTCAAAGAACAAACTATTAAAATTCATTTCAGTGGCGACTCCTGTAGGAAACAATATGGTTTTCAGCCTTGAATCTACCTTAATTTGAAATATATCAGCATTTCCTGATACAGCCATCTGTGGCTGTATTTTCGCCTTCCTGGACCACATATGACACATAAGACACCACTGGTATATCAGATGTAATCCTGAAACCTATGCAATCAGATTTAGTGTGTGGCAAGTAATTTCTGGGCCAAATTTCAGACTTATAGACAAACATTTGGTACTGGTTTGGGCTGATTTACATCTATTTTTGCCTATTTTTACAACAATAAATGGGTGAAATATTTTCTGTTCAGAGATGTAATGTTCCAAATGCGCCTAAAATATCCACATTAATTATTAGAACATGCATAAAATTACATTTGGGCTTCATATTGGCAATATTATGATATTTTTGACATTAACCATCTGAGGAGGTCATGGGCCCCCCCACACCCCGAAAATTGAAATTCTAAAAGTGACCCTTGAGTGGGCCAGCCCAATACAAATTCATTCTCTGATATAAACTGGGTTTCCTGTGAAAATTTCAGCCTGATTGACCAACTTTAAGGGGTGTTTTGGGCTGATCTGGCATTTTACCTATCCCTCGCCAACTTCACTCCCTGAACCTGCACTTTGGGCTAGATATGCATTTCTCAAAGAACAAACTATTAAAATTCATTTCAGTGGCGACTCCTGTAGGAAACAATATGGTTTTCAGCCTTGAATCTACCTTAATTTGAAATATATCAGCATTTCCTGATACAGCCATCTGTGGCTGTATTTTCGCCTTCCTGGACCACATATGACACATAAGACACCACTGGTATATCAGATGTAATCCTGAAACCTATGCAATCAGATTTAGTGTGTGGCAAGTAATTTCTGGGCCAAATTTCAGACTTATAGACAAACATTTGGTACTGGTTTGGGCTGATTTACATCTATTTTTGCCTATTTTTACAACAATAAATGGGTGAAATATTTTCTGTTCAGAGATGTAATGTTCCAAATGCGCCTAAAATATCCACATTAATTATTAGAACATGCATAAAATTACATTTGGGCTTCATATTGGCAATATTATGATATTTTTGACATTAACCATCTGAGGAGGTCATGGGCCCCCCCCACACCCCGAAAATTGAAATTCTAAAAGTGACCCTCGAGTGGGCCAGCCCAATACAAATTCATTCTCTGATATAAACTGGGTTTCCTGTGAAAATTTCAGCCTGATTGACCAACTTTAAGGGGTGTTTTGGGCTGATCTGGCATTTTACCTATCCCTCGCCAACTTCACTCCCTGAACCTGCACTTTGGGCTAGATATGCATTTCTCAAAGAACAAACTATTAAAATTCATTTCAGTGGCGACTCCTGTAGGAAACAATATGGTTTTCAGCCTTGAATCTACCTTAATTTGAAATATATCAGCATTTCCTGATACAGCCATCTGTGGCTGTATTTTCGCCTTCCTGGACCACATATGACACATAAGACACCACTGGTATATCAGATGTAATCCTGAAACCTATGCAATCAGATTTAGTGTGTGGCAAGTAATTTCTGGGCCAAATTTCAGACTTATAGACAAACATTTGGTACTGGTTTGGGCTGATTTACATCTATTTTTGCCTATTTTTACAACAATAAATGGGTGAAATATTTTCTGTTCAGAGATGTAATGTTCCAAATGCGCCTAAAATATCCACATTAATTATTAGAACATGCATAAAATTACATTTGGGCTTCATATTGGCAATATTATGATATTTTTGACATTAACCATCTGAGGAGGTCATGGGCCCCCCCACACCCCGAAAATTGAAATTCTAAAAGTGACCCTTGAGTGGGCCAGCCCAATACAAATTCATTCTCTGATATAAACTGGGTTTCCTGTGAAAATTTCAGCCTGATTGACCAACTTTAAGGGGTGTTTTGGGCTGATCTGGCATTTTACCTATCCCTCGCCAACTTCACTCCCTGAACCTGCACTTTGGGCTAGATATGCATTTCTCAAAGAACAAACTATTAAAATTCATTTCAGTGGCGACTCCTGTAGGAAACAATATGGTTTTCAGCCTTGAATCTACCTTAATTTGAAATATATCAGCATTTCCTGATACAGCCATCTGTGGCTGTATTTTCGCCTTCCTGGACCACATATGACACATAAGACACCACTGGTATATCAGATGTAATCCTGAAACCTATGCAATCAGATTTAGTGTGTGGCAAGTAATTTCTGGGCCAAATTTCAGACTTATAGACAAACATTTGGTACTGGTTTGGGCTGATTTACATCTATTTTTGCCTATTTTTACAACAATAAATGGGTGAAATATTTTCTGTTCAGAGATGTAATGTTCCAAATGCGCCTAAAATATCCACATTAATTATTAGAACATGCATAAAATTACATTTGGGCTTCATATTGGCAATATTATGATATTTTTGACATTAACCATCTGAGGAGGTCATGGGCCCCCCCACACCCCGAAAATTGAAATTCTAAAAGTGACCCTTGAGTGGGCCAGCCCAATACAAATTCATTCTCTGATATAAACTGGGTTTCCTGTGAAAATTTCAGCCTGATTGACCAACTTTAAGGGGTGTTTTGGGCTGATCTGGCATTTTACCTATCCCTCGCCAACTTCACTCCCTGAACCTGCACTTTGGGCTAGATATGCATTTCTCAAAGAACAAACTATTAAAATTCATTTCAGTGGCGACTCCTGTAGGAAACAATATGGTTTTCAGCCTTGAATCTACCTTAATTTGAAATATATCAGCATTTCCTGATACAGCCATCTGTGGCTGTATTTTCGCCTTCCTGGACCACATATGACACATAAGACACCACTGGTATATCAGATGTAATCCTGAAACCTATGCAATCAGATTTAGTGTGTGGCAAGTAATTTCTGGGCCAAATTTCAGACTTATAGACAAACATTTGGTACTGGTTTGGGCTGATTTACATCTATTTTTGCCTATTTTTACAACAATAAATGGGTGAAATATTTTCTGTTCAGAGATGTAATGTTCCAAATGCGCCTAAAATATCCACATTAATTATTAGAACATGCATAAAATTACATTTGGGCTTCATATTGGCAATATTATGATATTTTTGACATTAACCATCTGAGGAGGTCATGGGCCCCCCCCACACCCCGAAAATTGAAATTCTAAAAGTGACCCTCGAGTGGGCCAGCCCAATACAAATTCATTCTCTGATATAAACTGGGTTTCCTGTGAAAATTTCAGCCTGATTGACCAACTTTAAGGGGTGTTTTGGGCTGATCTGGCATTTTACCTATCCCTCGCCAACTTCACTCCCTGAACCTGCACTTTGGGCTAGATATGCATTTCTCAAAGAACAAACTATTAAAATTCATTTCAGTGGCGACTCCTGTAGGAAACAATATGGTTTTCAGCCTTGAATCTACCTTAATTTGAAATATATCAGCATTTCCTGATACAGCCATCTGTGGCTGTATTTTCGCCTTCCTGGACCACATATGACACATAAGACACCACTGGTATATCAGATGTAATCCTGAAACCTATGCAATCAGATTTAGTGTGTGGCAAGTAATTTCTGGGCCAAATTTCAGACTTATAGACAAACATTTGGTACTGGTTTGGGCTGATTTACATCTATTTTTGCCTATTTTTACAACAATAAATGGGTGAAATATTTTCTGTTCAGAGATGTAATGTTCCAAATGCGCCTAAAATATCCACATTAATTATTAGAACATGCATAAAATTACATTTGGGCTTCATATTGGCAATATTATGATATTTTTGACATTAACCATCTGAGGAGGTCATGGGCCCCCCCACACCCCGAAAATTGAAATTCTAAAAGTGACCCTTGAGTGGGCCAGCCCAATACAAATTCATTCTCTGATATAAACTGGGTTTCCTGTGAAAATTTCAGCCTGATTGACCAACTTTAAGGGGTGTTTTGGGCTGATCTGGCATTTTACCTATCCCTCGCCAACTTCACTCCCTGAACCTGCACTTTGGGCTAGATATGCATTTCTCAAAGAACAAACTATTAAAATTCATTTCAGTGGCGACTCCTGTAGGAAACAATATGGTTTTCAGCCTTGAATCTACCTTAATTTGAAATATATCAGCATTTCCTGATACAGCCATCTGTGGCTGTATTTTCGCCTTCCTGGACCACATATGACACATAAGACACCACTGGTATATCAGATGTAATCCTGAAACCTATGCAATCAGATTTAGTGTGTGGCAAGTAATTTCTGGGCCAAATTTCAGACTTATAGACAAACATTTGGTACTGGTTTGGGCTGATTTACATCTATTTTTGCCTATTTTTACAACAATAAATGGGTGAAATATTTTCTGTTCAGAGATGTAATGTTCCAAATGCGCCTAAAATATCCACATTAATTATTAGAACATGCATAAAATTACATTTGGGCTTCATATTGGCAATATTATGATATTTTTGACATTAACCATCTGAGGAGGTCATGGGCCCCCCCACACCCCGAAAATTGAAATTCTAAAAGTGACCCTTGAGTGGGCCAGCCCAATACAAATTCATTCTCTGATATAAACTGGGTTTCCTGTGAAAATTTCAGCCTGATTGACCAACTTTAAGGGGTGTTTTGGGCTGATCTGGCATTTTACCTATCCCTCGCCAACTTCACTCCCTGAACCTGCACTTTGGGCTAGATATGCATTTCTCAAAGAACAAACTATTAAAATTCATTTCAGTGGCGACTCCTGTAGGAAACAATATGGTTTTCAGCCTTGAATCTACCTTAATTTGAAATATATCAGCATTTCCTGATACAGCCATCTGTGGCTGTATTTTCGCCTTCCTGGACCACATATGACACATAAGACACCACTGGTATATCAGATGTAATCCTGAAACCTATGCAATCAGATTTAGTGTGTGGCAAGTAATTTCTGGGCCAAATTTCAGACTTATAGACA
The DNA here is from genome assembly GCA_964017235.1 of Sabellastarte sp. h YS-2021. Classification (NCBI taxonomy): domain Eukaryota; kingdom Metazoa; phylum Annelida; class Polychaeta; order Sabellida; family Sabellidae; genus Sabellastarte; species Sabellastarte sp. h YS-2021. The sequence continues at coordinate 70,628,448 of OZ024938.1, forward strand.
AACATTTGGTACTGGTTTGGGCTGATTTACATCTATTTTTGCCTATTTTTACAACAATAAATGGGTGAAATATTTTCTGTTCAGAGATGTAATGTTCCAAATGCGCCTAAAATATCCACATTAATTATTAGAACATGCATAAAATTACATTTGGGCTTCATATTGGCAATATTATGATATTTTTGACATTAACCATCTGAGGAGGTCATGGGCCCCCCCCACACCCCGAAAATTGAAATTCTAAAAGTGACCCTCGAGTGGGCCAGCCCAATACAAATTCATTCTCTGATATAAACTGGGTTTCCTGTGAAAATTTCAGCCTGATTGACCAACTTTAAGGGGTGTTTTGGGCTGATCTGGCATTTTACCTATCCCTCGCCAACTTCACTCCCTGAACCTGCACTTTGGGCTAGATATGCATTTCTCAAAGAACAAACTATTAAAATTCATTTCAGTGGCGACTCCTGTAGGAAACAATATGGTTTTCAGCCTTGAATCTACCTTAATTTGAAATATATCAGCATTTCCTGATACAGCCATCTGTGGCTGTATTTTCGCCTTCCTGGACCACATATGACACATAAGACACCACTGGTATATCAGATGTAATCCTGAAACCTATGCAATCAGATTTAGTGTGTGGCAAGTAATTTCTGGGCCAAATTTCAGACTTATAGACAAACATTTGGTACTGGTTTGGGCTGATTTACATCTATTTTTGCCTATTTTTACAACAATAAATGGGTGAAATATTTTCTGTTCAGAGATGTAATGTTCCAAATGCGCCTAAAATATCCACATTAATTATTAGAACATGCATAAAATTACATTTGGGCTTCATATTGGCAATATTATGATATTTTTGACATTAACCATCTGAGGAGGTCATGGGCCCCCCCACACCCCGAAAATTGAAATTCTAAAAGTGACCCTCGAGTGGGCCAGCCCAATACAAATTCATTCTCTGATATAAACTGGGTTTCCTGTGAAAATTTCAGCCTGATTGACCAACTTTAAGGGGTGTTTTGGGCTGATCTGGCATTTTATCTATCCCTCGCCAACTTCACTCCCTGAACCTGCACTTTGGGCTAGATATGCATTTCTCAAAGAACAAACTATTAAAATTCATTTCAGTGGCGACTCCTGTAGGAAACAATATGGTTTTCAGCCTTGAATCTACCTTAATTTGAAATATATCAGCATTTCCTGATACAGCCATCTGTGGCTGTATTTTCGCCTTCCTGGACCACATATGACACATAAGACACCACTGGTATATCAGATGTAATCCTGAAACCTATGCAATCAGATTTAGTGTGTGGCAAGTAATTTCTGGGCCAAATTTCAGACTTATAGACAAACATTTGGTACTGGTTTGGGCTGATTTACATCTAATTTTGCCTATTTTTACAACAATAAATGGGTGAAATATTTTCTGTTCAGAGATGTAATGTTCCAAATGCGCCTAAAATATCCACATTAATTATTAGAACATGCATAAAATTACATTTGGGCTTCATATTGGCAATATTATGATATTTTTGACATTAACCATCTGAGGAGGTCATGGGCCCCCCCACACCCCGAAAATTGAAATTCTAAAAGTGACCCTTGAGTGGGCCAGCCCAATACAAATTCATTCTCTGATATAAACTGGGTTTCCTGTGAAAATTTCAGCCTGATTGACCAACTTTAAGGGGTGTTTTGGGCTGATCTGGCATTTTACCTATCCCTCGCCAACTTCACTCCCTGAACCTGCACTTTGGGCTAGATATGCATTTCTCAAAGAACAAACTATTAAAATTCATTTCAGTGGCGACTCCTGTAGGAAACAATATGGTTTTCAGCCTTGAATCTACCTTAATTTGAAATATATCAGCATTTCCTGATACAGCCATCTGTGGCTGTATTTTCGCCTTCCTGGACCACATATGACACATAAGACACCACTGGTATATCAGATGTAATCCTGAAACCTATGCAATCAGATTTAGTGTGTGGCAAGTAATTTCTGGGCCAAATTTCAGACTTATAGACAAACATTTGGTACTGGTTTGGGCTGATTTACATCTATTTTTGCCTATTTTTACAACAATAAATGGGTGAAATATTTTCTGTTCAGAGATGTAATGTTCCAAATGCGCCTAAAATATCCACATTAATTATTAGAACATGCATAAAATTACATTTGGGCTTCATATTGGCAATATTATGATATTTTTGACATTAACCATCTGAGGAGGTCATGGGCCCCCCCACACCCCGAAAATTGAAATTCTAAAAGTGACCCTTGAGTGGGCCAGCCCAATACAAATTCATTCTCTGATATAAACTGGGTTTCCTGTGAAAATTTCAGCCTGATTGACCAACTTTAAGGGGTGTTTTGGGCTGATCTGGCATTTTACCTATCCCTCGCCAACTTCACTCCCTGAACCTGCACTTTGGGCTAGATATGCATTTCTCAAAGAACAAACTATTAAAATTCATTTCAGTGGCGACTCCTGTAGGAAACAATATGGTTTTCAGCCTTGAATCTACCTTAATTTGAAATATATCAGCATTTCCTGATACAGCCATCTGTGGCTGTATTTTCGCCTTCCTGGACCACATATGACACATAAGACACCACTGGTATATCAGATGTAATCCTGAAACCTATGCAATCAGATTTAGTGTGTGGCAAGTAATTTCTGGGCCAAATTTCAGACTTATAGACAAACATTTGGTACTGGTTTGGGCTGATTTATCTATTTTTGCCTATTTTTACAACAATAAATGGGTGAAATATTTTCTGTTCAGAGATGTAATGTTCCAAATGCGCCTAAAATATCCACATTAATTATTAGAACATGCATAAAATTACATTTGGGCTTCATATTGGCAATATTATGATATTTTTGACATTAACCATCTGAGGAGGTCATGGGCCCCCCCCACACCCCGAAAATTGAAATTCTAAAAGTGACCCTCGAGTGGGCCAGCCCAATACAAATTCATTCTCTGATATAAACTGGGTTTCCTGTGAAAATTTCAGCCTGATTGACCAACTTTAAGGGGTGTTTTGGGCTGATCTGGCATTTTACCTATCCCTCGCCAACTTCACTCCCTGAACCTGCACTTTGGGCTAGATATGCATTTCTCAAAGAACAAACTATTAAAATTCATTTCAGTGGCGACTCCTGTAGGAAACAATATGGTTTTCAGCCTTGAATCTACCTTAATTTGAAATATATCAGCATTTCCTGATACAGCCATCTGTGGCTGTATTTTCGCCTTCCTGGACCACATATGACACATAAGACACCACTGGTATATCAGATGTAATCCTGAAACCTATGCAATCAGATTTAGTGTGTGGCAAGTAATTTCTGGGCCAAATTTCAGACTTATAGACAAACATTTGGTACTGGTTTGGGCTGATTTACATCTATTTTTGCCTATTTTTACAACAATAAATGGGTGAAATATTTTCTGTTCAGAGATGTAATGTTCCAAATGCGCCTAAAATATCCACATTAATTATTAGAACATGCATAAAATTACATTTGGGCTTCATATTGGCAATATTATGATATTTTTGACATTAACCATCTGAGGAGGTCATGGGCCCCCCCCACACCCCGAAAATTGAAATTCTAAAAGTGACCCTCGAGTGGGCCAGCCCAATACAAATTCATTCTCTGATATAAACTGGGTTTCCTGTGAAAATTTCAGCCTGATTGACCAACTTTAAGGGGTGTTTTGGGCTGATCTGGCATTTTATCTATCCCTCGCCAACTTCACTCCCTGAACCTGCACTTTGGGCTAGATATGCATTTCTCAAAGAACAAACTATTAAAATTCATTTCAGTGGCGACTCCTGTAGGAAACAATATGGTTTTCAGCCTTGAATCTACCTTAATTTGAAATATATCAGCATTTCCTGATACAGCCATCTGTGGCTGTATTTTCGCCTTCCTGGACCACATATGACACATAAGACACCACTGGTATATCAGATGTAATCCTGAAACCTATGCAATCAGATTTAGTGTGTGGCAAGTAATTTCTGGGCCAAATTTCAGACTTATAGACAAACATTTGGTACTGGTTTGGGCTGATTTACATCTATTTTTGCCTATTTTTACAACAATAAATGGGTGAAATATTTTCTGTTCAGAGATGTAATGTTCCAAATGCGCCTAAAATATCCACATTAATTATTAGAACATGCATAAAATTACATTTGGGCTTCATATTGGCAATATTATGATATTTTTGACATTAACCATCTGAGGAGGTCATGGGCCCCCCCACACCCCGAAAATTGAAATTCTAAAAGTGACCCTCGAGTGGGCCAGCCCAATACAAATTCATTCTCTGATATAAACTGGGTTTCCTGTGAAAATTTCAGCCTGATTGACCAACTTTAAGGGGTGTTTTGGGCTGATCTGGCATTTTATCTATCCCTCGCCAACTTCACTCCCTGAACCTGCACTTTGGGCTAGATATGCATTTCTCAAAGAACAAACTATTAAAATTCATTTCAGTGGCGACTCCTGTAGGAAACAATATGGTTTTCAGCCTTGAATCTACCTTAATTTGAAATATATCAGCATTTCCTGATACAGCCATCTGTGGCTGTATTTTCGCCTTCCTGGACCACATATGACACATAAGACACCACTGGTATATCAGATGTAATCCTGAAACCTATGCAATCAGATTTAGTGTGTGGCAAGTAATTTCTGGGCCAAATTTCAGACTTACAGACAAACATTTGGTACTGGTTTGGGCTGATTTACATCTATTTTTGCCTATTTTTACAACAATAAATGGGTGAAATATTTTCTGTTCAGAGATGTAATGTTCCAAATGCGCCTAAAATATCCACATTAATTATTAGAACATGCATAAAATTACATTTGGGCTTCATATTGGCAATATTATGATATTTTTGACATTAACCATCTGAGGAGGTCATGGGTCCCCCCACACCCCGAAAATTGAAATTCTAAAAGTGACCCTCGAGTGGGCCAGCCCAATACAAATTCATTCTCTGATATAAACTGGGTTTCCTGTGAAAATTTCAGCCTGATTGACCAACTTTAAGGGGTGTTTTGGGCTGATCTGGCATTTTACCTATCCCTCGCCAACTTCACTCCCTGAACCTGCACTTTGGGCTAGATATGCATTTCTCAAAGAACAAACTATTAAAATTCATTTCAGTGGCGACTCCTGTAGGAAACAATATGGTTTTCAGCCTTGAATCTACCTTAATTTGAAATATATCAGCATTTCCTGATACAGCCATCTGTGGCTGTATTTTCGCCTTCCTGGACCACATATGACACATAAGACACCACTGGTATATCAGATGTAATCCTGAAACCTATGCAATCAGATTTAGTGTGTGGCAAGTAATTTCTGGGCCAAATTTCAGACTTATAGACAAACATTTGGTACTGGTTTGGGCTGATTTACATCTATTTTTGCCTATTTTTACAACAATAAATGGGTGAAATATTTTCTGTTCAGAGATGTAATGTTCCAAATGCGCCTAAAATATCCACATTAATTATTAGAACATGCATAAAATTACATTTGGGCTTCATATTGGCAATATTATGATATTTTTGACATTAACCATCTGAGGAGGTCATGGGTCCCCCCACACCCCGAAAATTGAAATTCTAAAAGTGACCCTCGAGTGGGCCAGCCCAATACAAATTCATTCTCTGATATAAACTGGGTTTCCTGTGAAAATTTCAGCCTGATTGACCAACTTTAAGGGGTGTTTTGGGCTGATCTGGCATTTTACCTATCCCTCGCCAACTTCACTCCCTGAACCTGCACTTTGGGCTAGATATGCATTTCTCAAAGAACAAACTATTAAAATTCATTTCAGTGGCGACTCCTGTAGGAAACAATATGGTTTTCAGCCTTGAATCTACCTTAATTTGAAATATATCAGCATTTCCTGATACAGCCATCTGTGGCTGTATTTTCGCCTTCCTGGACCACATATGACACATAAGACACCACTGGTATATCAGATGTAATCCTGAAACCTATGCAATCAGCTTTAGTGTGTGGCAAGTAATTTCTGGGCCAAATTTCAGACTTATAGACAAACATTTGGTACTGGTTTGGGCTGATTTACATCTATTTTTGCCTATTTTTACAACAATAAATGGGTGAAATATTTTCTGTTCAGAGATGTAATGTTCCAAATGCGCCTAAAATATCCACATTAATTATTAGAACATGCATAAAATTACATTTGGGCTTCATATTGGCAATATTATGATATTTTTGACATTAACCATCTGAGGAGGTCATGGGTCCCCCCACACCCCGAAAATTGAAATTCTAAAAGTGACCCTCGAGTGGGCCAGCCCAATACAAATTCATTCTCTGATATAAACTGGGTTTCCTGTGAAAATTTCAGCCTGATTGACCAACTTTAAGGGGTGTTTTGGGCTGATCTGGCATTTTACCTATCCCTCGCCAACTTCACTCCCTGAACCTGCACTTTGGGCTAGATATGCATTTCTCAAAGAACAAACTATTAAAATTCATTTCAGTGGCGACTCCTGTAGGAAACAATATGGTTTTCAGCCTTGAATCTACCTTAATTTGAAATATATCAGCATTTCCTGATACAGCCATCTGTGGCTGTATTTTCGCCTTCCTGGACCACATATGACACATAAGACACCACTGGTATATCAGATGTAATCCTGAAACCTATGCAATCAGATTTAGTGTGTGGCAAGTAATTTCTGGGCCAAATTTCAGACTTATAGACAAACATTTGGTACTGGTTTGGGCTGATTTACATCTATTTTTGCCTATTTTTACAACAATAAATGGGTGAAATATTTTCTGTTCAGAGATGTAATGTTCCAAATGCGCCTAAAATATCCACATTAATTATTAGAACATGCATAAAATTACATTTGGGCTTCATATTGGCAATATTATGATATTTTTGACATTAACCATCTGAGGAGGTCATGGGCCCACCCACACCCCGAAAATTGAAATTCTAAAAGTGACCCTCGAGTGGGGCAGCCCAATACAAATTCATTCTCTGATATAAACTGGGTTTCCTGTGAAAATTTCAGCCTGATTGACCAACTTTAAGGGGTGTTTTGGGCTGATCTGGCATTTTACCTATCCCTCGCCAACTTCACTCCCTGAACCTGCACTTTGGGCTAGATATGCATTTCTCAAAGAACAAACTATTAAAATTCATTTCAGTGGCGACTCCTGTAGGAAACAATATGGTTTTCAGCCTTGAATCTACCTTAATTTGAAATATATCAGCATTTCCTGATACAGCCATCTGTGGCTGTATTTTCGCCTTCCTGGACCACATATGACACATAAGACACCACTGGTATATCAGATGTAATCCTGAAACCTATGCAATCAGATTTAGTGTGTGGCAAGTAATTTCTGGGCCAAATTTCAGACTTATAGACAAACATTTGGTACTGGTTTGGGCTGATTTACATCTATTTTTGCCTATTTTTACAACAATAAATGGGTGAAATATTTTCTGTTCAGAGATGTAATGTTCCAAATGCGCCTAAAATATCCACATTAATTATTAGAACATGCATAAAATTACATTTGGGCTTCATATTGGCAATATTATGATATTTTTGACATTAACCATCTGAGGAGGTCATGGCCCCCCCCCCCCCCCCCACACACCCCGAAAATTGAAATTCTAAAAGTGACCCTCGAGTGGGCCAGCCCAATACAAATTCATTCTCTGATATAAACTGGGTTTCCTGTGAAAATTTCAGCCTGATTGACCAACTTTAAGGGGTGTTTTGGGCTGATCTGGCATTTTACCTATCCCTCGCCAACTTCACTCCCTGAACCTGCACTTTGGGCTAGATATGCATTTCTCAAAGAACAAACTATTAAAATTCATTTCAGTGGCGACTCCTGTAGGAAACAATATGGTTTTCAGCCTTGAATCTACCTTAATTTGAAATATATCAGCATTTCCTGATACAGCCATCTGTGGCTGTATTTTCGCCTTCCTGGACCACATATGACACATAAGACACCACTGGTATATCAGATGTAATCCTGAAACCTATGCAATCAGATTTAGTGTGTGGCAAGTAATTTCTGGGCCAAATTTCACACTTATAGACAAACATTTGGTACTGGTTTGGGCTGATTTACATCTATTTTTGCCTATTTTTACAACAATAAATGGGTGAAATATTTTCTGTTCAGAGATGTAATGTTCCAAATGCGCCTAAAATATCCACATTAATTATTAGAACATGCATAAAATTACATTTGGGCTTCATATTGGCAATATTATGATATTTTTGACATTAACCATCTGAGGAGGTCATGGGCCCCCCCACACCCCGAAAATTGAAATTCTAAAAGTGACCCTCGAGTGGGCCAGCCCAATACAAATTCATTCTCTGATATAAACTGGGTTTCCTGTGAAAATTTCAGCCTGATTGACCAACTTTAAGGGGTGTTTTGGGCTGATCTGGCATTTTACCTATCCCTCGCCAACTTCACTCCCTGAACCTGCACTTTGGGCTAGATATGTATTTCTCAAAGAACAAACTATTAAAATTCATTTCAGTGGCGACTCCTGTAGGAAACAATATGGTTTTCAGCCTTGAATCTACCTTAATTTGAAATATATCAGCATTTCCTGATACAGCCATCTGTGGCTGTATTTTCGCCTTCCTGGACCACATATGACACATAAGACACCACTGGTATATCAGATGTAATCCTGAAACCTATGCAATCAGATTTAGTGTGTGGCAAGTAATTTCTGGGCCAAATTTCAGACTTATAGACAAACATTTGGTACTGGTTTGGGCTGATTTACATCTATTTTTGCCTATTTTTACAACAATAAATGGGTGAAATATTTTCTGTTCAGAGATGTAATGTTCCAAATGCGCCTAAAATATCCACATTAATTATTAGAACATGCATAAAATTACATTTGGGCTTCATATTGGCAATATTATGATATTTTTGACATTAACCATCTGAGGAGGTCATGGGCCCCCCCACACCCCGAAAATTGAAATTCTAAAAGTGACCCTCGAGTGGGCCAGCCCAATACAAATTCATTCTCTGATATAAACTGGGTTTCCTGTGAAAATTTCAGCCTGATTGACCAACTTTAAGGGGTGTTTTGGGCTGATCTGGCATTTTACCTATCCCTCGCCAACTTCACTCCCTGAACCTGCACTTTGGGCTAGATATGCATTTCTCAAAGAACAAACTATTAAAATTCATTTCAGTGGCGACTCCTGTAGGAAACAATATGGTTTTCAGCCTTGAATCTACCTTAATTTGAAATATATCAGCATTTCCTGATACAGCCATCTGTGGCTGTATTTTCGCCTTCCTGGACCACATATGACACATAAGACACCACTGGTATATCAGATGTAATCCTGAAACCTATGCAATCAGATTTAGTGTGTGGCAAGTAATTTCTGGGCCAAATTTCAGACTTATAGACAAACATTTGGTACTGGTTTGGGCTGATTTACATCTATTTTTGCCTATTTTTACAACAATAAATGGGTGAAATATTTTCTGTTCAGAGATGTAATGTTCCAAATGCGCCTAAAATATCCACATTAATTATTAGAACATGCATAAAATTACATTTGGGCTTCATATTGGCAATATTATGATATTTTTGACATTAACCATCTGAGGAGGTCATGGCCCCCCCCCACACCCCGAAAATTGAAATTCTAAAAGTGACCCTCGAGTGGGCCAGCCCAATACAAATTCATTCTCTGATATAAACTGGGTTTCCTGTGAAAATTTCAGCCTGATTGACCAACTTTAAGGGGTGTTTTGGGCTGATCTGGCATTTTACCTATCCCTCGCCAACTTCACTCCCTGAACCTGCACTTTGGGCTAGATATGCATTTCTCAAAGAACAAACTATTAAAATTCATTTCAGTGGCGACTCCTGTAGGAAACAATATGGTTTTCAGCCTTGAATCTACCTTAATTTGAAATATATCAGCATTTCCTGATACAGCCATCTGTGGCTGTATTTTCGCCTTCCTGGACCACATATGACACATAAGACACCACTGGTATATCAGATGTAATCCTGAAACCTATGCAATCAGATTTAGTGTGTGGCAAGTAATTTCTGGGCCAAATTTCACACTTATAGACAAACATTTGGTACTGGTTTGGGCTGATTTACATCTATTTTTGCCTATTTTTACAACAATAAATGGGTGAAATATTTTCTGTTCAGAGATGTAATGTTCCAAATGCGCCTAAAATATCCACATTAATTATTAGAACATGCATAAAATTACATTTGGGCTTCATATTGGCAATATTATGATATTTTTGACATTAACCATCTGAGGAGGTCATGGCCCCCCCCCCACACCCCGAAAATTGAAATTCTAAAAGTGACCCTCGAGTGGGCCAGCCCAATACAAATTCATTCTCTGATATAAACTGGGTTTCCTGTGAAAATTTCAGCCTGATTGACCAACTTTAAGGGGTGTTTTGGGCTGATCTGGCATTTTACCTATCCCTCGCCAACTTCACTCCCTGAACCTGCACTTTGGGCTAGATATGCATTTCTCAAAGAACAAACTATTAAAATTCATTTCAGTGGCGACTCCTGTAGGAAACAATATGGTTTTCAGCCTTGAATCTACCTTAATTTGAAATATATCAGCATTTCCTGATACAGCCATCTGTGGCTGTATTTTCGCCTTCCTGGACCACATATGACACATAAGACACCACTGGTATATCAGATGTAATCCTGAAACCTATGCAATCAGATTTAGTGTGTGGCAAGTAATTTCTGGGCCAAATTTCACACTTATAGACAAACATTTGGTACTGGTTTGGGCTGATTTACATCTATTTTTGCCTATTTTTACAACAATAAATGGGTGAAATATTTTCTGTTCAGAGATGTAATGTTCCAAATGCGCCTAAAATATCCACATTAATTATTAGAACATGCATAAAATTACATTTGGGCTTCATATTGGCAATATTATGATATTTTTGACATTAACCATCTGAGGAGGTCATGGCCCCCCCCCACACCCCGAAAATTGAAATTCTAAAAGTGACCCTCGAGTGGGCCAGCCCAATACAAATTCATTCTCTGATATAAACTGGGTTTCCTGTGAAAATTTCAGCCTGATTGACCAACTTTAAGGGGTGTTTTGGGCTGATCTGGCATTTTACCTATCCCTCGCCAACTTCACTCCCTGAACCTGCACTTTGGGCTAGATATGCATTTCTCAAAGAACAAACTATTAAAATTCATTTCAGTGGCGACTCCTGTAGGAAACAATATGGTTTTCAGCCTTGAATCTACCTTAATTTGAAATATATCAGCATTTCCTGATACAGCCATCTGTGGCTGTATTTTCGCCTTCCTGGACCACATATGACACATAAGACACCACTGGTATATCAGATGTAATCCTGAAACCTATGCAATCAGATTTAGTGTGTGGCAAGTAATTTCTGGGCCAAATTTCACACTTATAGACAAACATTTGGTACTGGTTTGGGCTGATTTACATCTATTTTTGCCTATTTTTACAACAATAAATGGGTGAAATATTTTCTGTTCAGAGATGTAATGTTCCAAATGCGCCTAAAATATCCACATTAATTATTAGAACATGCATAAAATTACATTTGGGCTTCATATTGGCAATATTATGATATTTTTGACATTAACCATCTGAGGAGGTCATGGGCCCCCCCACACCCCGAAAATTGAAATTCTAAAAGTGACCCTCGAGTGGGCCAGCCCAATACAAATTCATTCTCTGATATAAACTGGGTTTCCTGTGAAAATTTCAGCCTGATTGACCAACTTTAAGGGGTGTTTTGGGCTGATCTGGCATTTTATCTATCCCTCGCCAACGTCACTCCCTGAACCTGCACTTTGGGCTAGATATGCATTTCTCAAAGAACAAACTATTAAAATTCATTTCAGTGGCGACTCCTGTAGGAAACAATATGGTTTTCAGCCTTGAATCTACCTTAATTTGAAATATATCAGCATTTCCTGATACAGCCATCTGTGGCTGTATTTTCGCCTTCCTGGACCACATATGACACATAAGACACCACTGGTATATCAGATGTAATCCTGAAACCTATGCAATCAGATTTAGTGTGTGGCAAGTAATTTCTGGGCCAAATTTCAGACTTATAGACAAACATTTGGTACTGGTTTGGGCTGATTTACATCTATTTTTGCCTATTTTTACAACAATAAATGGGTGAAATATTTTCTGTTCAGAGATGTAATGTTCCAAATGCGCCTAAAATATCCACATTAATTATTAGAACATGCATAAAATTACATTTGGGCTTCATATTGGCAATATTATGATATTTTTGACATTAACCATCTGAGGAGGTCATGGGCCCCCCCACACCCCGAAAATTGAAATTCTAAAAGTGACCCTCGAGTGGGCCAGCCCAATACAAATTCATTCTCTGATATAAACTGGGTTTCCTGTGAAAATTTCAGCCTGATTGACCAACTTTAAGGGGTGTTTTGGGCTGATCTGGCATTTTATCTATCCCTCGCCAACTTCACTCCCTGAACCTGCACTTTGGGCTAGATATGCATTTCTCAAAGAACAAACTATTAAAATTCATTTCAGTGGCGACTCCTGTAGGAAACAATATGGTTTTCAGCCTTGAATCTACCTTAATTTGAAATATATCAGCATTTCCTGATACAGCCATCTGTGGCTGTATTTTCGCCTTCCTGGACCACATATGACACATAAGACACCACTGGTATATCAGATGTAATCCTGAAACCTATGCAATCAGATTTAGTGTGTGGCAAGTAATTTCTGGGCCAAATTTCAGACTTATAGACAAACATTTGGTACTGGTTTGGGCTGATTTACATCTATTTTTGCCTATTTTTACAACAATAAATGGGTGAAATATTTTCTGTTCAGAGATGTAATGTTCCAAATGCGCCTAAAATATCCACATTAATTATTAGAACATGCATAAAATTACATTTGGGCTTCATATTGGCAATATTATGATATTTTTGACATTAACCATCTGAGGAGGTCATGGGCCCCCCCACACCCCGAAAATTGAAATTCTAAAAGTGACCCTCGAGTGGGCCAGCCCAATACAAATTCATTCTCTGATATAAACTGGGTTTCCTGTGAAAATTTCAGCCTGATTGACCGACTTTAAGGGGTGTTTTGGGCTGATCTGGCATTTTACCTATCCCTCGCCAACTTCACTCCCTGAACCTGCACTTTGGGCTAGATATGCATTTCTCAAAGAACAAACTATTAAAACTCATTTTAGTGGCGACTCCTGTAGGAAACAATATGGTTTTCAGCCTTGAATCTACCTTAATTTGAAATATATCAGCATTTCCTGATACAGCCATCTGTGGCTGTATTTTCGCCTTCCTGGACCACATATGACACATAAGACACCACTGGTATATCAGATGTAATCCTGAAACCTATGCAATCAGATTTAGTGTGTGGCAAGTAATTTCTGGGCCAAATTTCAGACTTATAGACAAACATTTGGTACTGGTTTGGGCTGATTTACATCTATTTTTGCCTATTTTTACAACAATAAATGGGTGAAATATTTTCTGTTCAGAGATGTAATGTTCCAAATGCGCCTAAAATATCCACATTAATTATTAGAACATGCATAAAATTACATTTGGGCTTCATATTGGCAATATTATGATATTTTTGACATTAACCATCTGAGGAGGTCATGGGCCCCCCCCACACCCCGAAAATTGAAATTCTAAAAGTGACCCTCGAGTGGGCCAGCCCAATACAAATTCATTCTCTGATATAAACTGGGTTTCCTGTGAAAATTTCAGCCTGATTGACCAACTTTAAGGGGTGTTTTGGGCTGATCTGGCATTTTACCTATCCCTCGCCAACTTCACTCCCTGAACCTGCACTTTGGGCTAGATATGCATTTCTCAAAGAACAAACTATTAAAATTCATTTCAGTGGCGACTCCTGTAGGAAACAATATGGTTTTCAGCCTTGAATCTACCTTAATTTGAAATATATCAGCATTTCCTGATACAGCCATCTGTGGCTGTATTTTCGCCTTCCTGGACCACATATGACACATAAGACACCACTGGTATATCAGATGTAATCCTGAAACCTATGCAATCAGATTTAGTGTGTGGCAAGTAATTTCTGGGCCAAATTTCAGACTTATAGACAAACATTTGGTACTGGTTTGGGCTGATTTACATCTATTTTTGCCTATTTTTACAACAATAAATGGGTGAAATATTTTCTGTTCAGAGATGTAATGTTCCAAATGCGCCTAAAATATCCACATTAATTATTAGAACATGCATAAAATTACATTTGGGCTTCATATTGGCAATATTATGATATTTTTGACATTAACCATCTGAGGAGGTCATGGGACTCCCCCCCCCCCCCCACACACCCCGAAAATTGAAATTCTAAAAGTGACCCTCGAGTGGGCCAGCCCAATACAAATTCATTCTCTGATATAAACTGGGTTTCCTGTGAAAATTTCAGCCTTATTGACCAACTTTAAGGGGTGTTTTGGGCTGATCTGGCATTTTGCCTATCCCTCGCCAACTTCACTCCCTGAACCTGCACTTTGGGCTAGATATGCATTTCTCAAAGAACAAACTATTAAAATTCATTTCAGTGGCGACTCCTGTAGGACACAATATGGTTTTCAGCCTTGAATCTACCTTAATTTGAAATATATCAGCATTTCCTGATACAGCCATCTGTGGCTGTATTTTCGCCTTCCTGGACCACATATGACACATAAGACACCACTGGTATATCAGATGTAATCCTGAAACCTATGCAATCAGATTTAGTGTGTGGCAAGTAATTTCTGGGCCAAATTTCAGACTTATAGACAAACATTTGGTACTGGTTTGGGCTGATTTACATCTATTTTTGCCTATTTTTACAACAATAAATGGGTGAAATATTTTCTGTTCAGAGATGTAATGTTCCAAATGCGCCTAAAATATCCACATTAATTATTAGAACATGCATAAAATTACATTTGGGCTTCATATTGGCAATATTATGATATTTTTGACATTAACCATCTGAGGAGGTCATGGGCCCCCCCCCACCCCGAAAATTGAAATTCTAAAAGTGACCCTCGAGTGGGCCAGCCCAATACAAATTCATTCTCTGATATAAACTGGGTTTCCTGTGAAAATTTCAGCCTGATTGACCGACTTTAAGGGGTGTTTTGGGCTGATCTGGCATTTTACCTATCCCTCGCCAACTTCACTCCCTGAACCTGCACTTTGGGCTAGATATGCATTTCTCAAAGAACAAACTATTAAAACTCATTTTAGTGGCGACTCCTGTAGGAAACAATATGGTTTTCAGCCTTGAATCTACCTTAATTTGAAATATATCAGCATTTCCTGATACAGCCATCTGTGGCTGTATTTTCGCCTTCCTGGACCACATATGACACATAAGACACCACTGGTATATCAGATGTAATCCTGAAACCTATGCAATCAGATTTAGTGTGTGGCAAGTAATTTCTGGGCCAAATTTCAGACTTATAGACAAACATTTGGTACTGGTTTGGGCTGATTTACATCTATTTTTGCCTATTTTTACAACAATAAATGGGTGAAATATTTTCTGTTCAGAGATGTAATGTTCCAAATGCGCCTAAAATATCCACATTAATTATTAGAACATGCATAAAATTACATTTGGGCTTCATATTGGCAATATTATGATATTTTTGACATTAACCATCTGAGGAGGTCATGGGCCCCCCCCACACCCCGAAAATTGAAATTCTAAAAGTGACCCTCGAGTGGGCCAGCCCAATACAAATTCATTCTCTGATATAAACTGGGTTTCCTGTGAAAATTTCAGCCTGATTGACCAACTTTAAGGGGTGTTTTGGGCTGATCTGGCATTTTACCTATCCCTCGCCAACTTCACTCCCTGAACCTGCACTTTGGGCTAGATATGCATTTCTCAAAGAACAAACTATTAAAATTCATTTCAGTAGCGACTCCTGTAGGAAACAATATGGTTTTCAGCCTTGAATCTACCTTAATTTGAAATATATCAGCATTTCCTGATACAGCCATCTGTGGCTGTATTTTCGCCTTCCTGGACCACATATGACACATAAGACACCACTGGTATATCAGATGTAATCCTGAAACCTATGCAATCAGATTTAGTGTGTGGCAAGTAATTTCTGGGCCAAATTTCAGACTTATAGACAAACATTTGGTACTGGTTTGGGCTGATTTACATCTATTTTTGCCTATTTTTACAACAATAAATGGGTGAAATATTTTCTGTTCAGAGATGTAATGTTCCAAATGCGCCTAAAATATCCACATTAATTATTAGAACATGCATAAAATTACATTTGGGCTTCATATTGGCAATATTATGATATTTTTGACATTAACCATCTGAGGAGGTCATGGCCCCCCCCCACACCCCGAAAATTGAAATTCTAAAAGTGACCCTCGAGTGGGCCAGCCCAATACAAATTCATTCTCTGATATAAACTGGGTTTCCTGTGAAAATTTCAGCCTGATTGACCAACTTTAAGGGGTGTTTTGGGCTGATCTGGCATTTTACCTATCCCTCGCCAACTTCACTCCCTGAACCTGCACTTTGGGCTAGATATGCATTTCTCAAAGAACAAACTATTAAAATTCATTTCAGTGGCGACTCCTGTAGGAAACAATATGGTTTTCAGCCTTGAATCTACCTTAATTTGAAATATATCAGCATTTCCTGATACAGCCATCTGTGGCTGTATTTTCGCCTTCCTGGACCACATATGACACATAAGACACCACTGGTATATCAGATGTAATCCTGAAACCTATGCAATCAGATTTAGTGTGTGGCAAGTAATTTCTGGGCCAAATTTCAGACTTATAGACAAACATTTGGTACTGGTTTGGGCTGATTTACATCTATTTTTGCCTATTTTTACAACAATAAATGGGTGAAATATTTTCTGTTCAGAGATGTAATGTTCCAAATGCGCCTAAAATATCCACATTAATTATTAGAACATGCATAAAATTACATTTGGGCTTCATATTGGCAACATTATGATATTTTTGACATTAACCATCTGAGGAGGTCATGGGCCCCCCCACACCCCGAAAATTGAAATTCTAAAAGTGACCCTCGAGTGGGCCAGCCCAATACAAATTCATTCTCTGATATAAACTGGGTTTCCTGTGAAAATTTCAGCCTGATTGACCAACTTTAAGGGGTGTTTTGGGCTGATCTGGCATTTTACCTATCCCTCGCCAACTTCACTCCCTGAACCTGCACTTTGGGCTAGATATGCATTTCTCAAAGAACAAACTATTAAAATTCATTTCAGTGGCGACTCCTGTAGGAAACAATATGGTTTTCAGCCTTGAATCTACCTTAATTTGAAATATATCAGCATTTCCTGATACAGCCATCTGTGGCTGTATTTTCGCCTTCCTGGACCACATATGACACATAAGACACCACTGGTATATCAGATGTAATCCTGAAACCTATGCAATCAGATTTAGTGTGTGGCAAGTAATTTCTGGGCCAAATTTCAGACTTATAGACAAACATTTGGTACTGGTTTGGGCTGATTTATCTATTTTTGCCTATTTTTACAACAATAAATGGGTGAAATATTTTATGTTCAGAGATGTAATGTTCCAAATGCGCCTAAAATATCCACATTAATTATTAGAACATGCATAAAATTACATTTGGGCTTCATATTGGCAATATTATGATATTTTTGACATTAACCATCTGAGGAGGTCACGGGCCCCCCCACACCCCGAAAATTGAAATTCTAAAAGTGACCCTCGAGTGGGCCAGCCCAATACAAATTCATTCTCTGATATAAACTGGGTTTCCTGTGAAAATTTCAGCCTGAATGACCAACTTTAAGGGGTGTTTGGTGCTGATCTGGCATTTTACCTATCCCTCGCCAACTTCACTCCCTGAACCTGCACTTTGGGCTAGATATGCATTTCTCAAAGAACAAACTATTAAAATTCATTTCAGTGGCGACTCCTGTAGGAAACAATATGGTTTTCAGCCTTGAATCTACCTTAATTTGAAATATATCAGCATTTCCTGATACAGCCATCTGTGGCTGTATTTTCGCCTTCCTGGACCACATATGACACATAAGACACCACTGGTATATCAGATGTAATCCTGAAACCTATGCAATCAGATTTAGTGTGTGGCAAGTAATTTCTGGGCCAAATTTCAGACTTATAGACAAACATTTGGTACTGGTTTGGGCTGATTTACATCTATTTTTGCCTATTTTTACAACAATAAATGGGTGAAATATTTTCTGTTCAGAGATGTAATGTTCCAAATGCGCCTAAAATATCCACATTAATTATTAGAACATGCATAAAATTACATTTGGGCTTCATATTGGCAATATTATGATATTTTTGACATTAACCATCTGAGGAGGTCATGGGCCCCCCCACACCCCGAAAATTGAAATTCTAAAAGTGACCCTCGAGTGGGCCAGCCCAATACAAATTCATTCTCTGATATAAACTGGGTTTCCTGTGAAAATTTCAGCCTGATTGACCGACTTTAAGGGGTGTTTTGGGCTGATCTGGCATTTTACCTATCCCTCGCCAACTTCACTCCCTGAACCTGCACTTTGGGCTAGATATGCATTTCTCAAAGAACAAACTATTAAAACTCATTTTAGTGGCGACTCCTGTAGGAAACAATATGGTTTTCAGCCTTGAATCTACCTTAATTTGAAATATATCAGCATTTCCTGATACAGCCATCTGTGGCTGTATTTTCGCCTTCCTGGACCACATATGACACATAAGACACCACTGGTATATCAGATGTAATCCTGAAACCTATGCAATCAGATTTAGTGTGTGGCAAGTAATTTCTGGGCCAAATTTCAGACTTATAGACAAACATTTGGTACTGGTTTGGGCTGATTTACATCTATTTTTGCCTATTTTTACAACAATAAATGGGTGAAATATTTTCTGTTCAGAGATGTAATGTTCCAAATGCGCCTAAAATATCCACATTAATTATTAGAACATGCATAAAATTACATTTGGGCTTCATATTGGCAATATTATGATATTTTTGACATTAACCATCTGAGGAGGTCATGGGCCCCCCCCACACCCCGAAAATTGAAATTCTAAAAGTGACCCTCGAGTGGGCCAGCCCAATACAAATTCATTCTCTGATATAAACTGGGTTTCCTGTGAAAATTTCAGCCTGATTGACCAACTTTAAGGGGTGTTTTGGGCTGATCTGGCATTTTACCTATCCCTCGCCAACTTCACTCCCTGAACCTGCACTTTGGGCTAGATATGCATTTCTCAAAGAACAAACTATTAAAATTCATTTCAGTGGCGACTCCTGTAGGAAACAATATGGTTTTCAGCCTTGAATCTACCTTAATTTGAAATATATCAGCATTTCCTGATACAGCCATCTGTGGCTGTATTTTCGCCTTCCTGGACCACATATGACACATAAGACACCACTGGTATATCAGATGTAATCCTGAAACCTATGCAATCAGATTTAGTGTGTGGCAAGTAATTTCTGGGCCAAATTTCAGACTTATAGACAAACATTTGGTACTGGTTTGGGCTGATTTACATCTATTTTTGCCTATTTTTACAACAATAAATGGGTGAAATATTTTCTGTTCAGAGATGTAATGTTCCAAATGCGCCTAAAATATCCACATTAATTATTAGAACATGCATAAAATTACATTTGGGCTTCATATTGGCAATATTATGATATTTTTGACATTAACCATCTGAGGAGGTCATGGGACTCCCCCCCCCCCCCCCCCCACACACCCCGAAAATTGAAATTCTAAAAGTGACCCTCGAGTGGGCCAGCCCAATACAAATTCATTCTCTGATATAAACTGGGTTTCCTGTGAAAATTTCAGCCTGATTGACCAACTTTAAGGGGTGTTTTGGGCTGATCTGGCATTTTACCTATCCCTCGCCAACTTCACTCCCTGAACCTGCACTTTGGGCTAGATATGCATTTCTCAAAGAACAAACTATTAAAACTCATTTTAGTGGCGACTCCTGTAGGAAACAATATGGTTTTCAGCCTTGAATCTACCTTAATTTGAAATATATCAGCATTTCCTGATACAGCCATCTGTGGCTGTATTTTCGCCTTCCTGGACCACATATGACACATAAGACACCACTGGTATATCAGATGTAATCCTGAAACCTATGCAATCAGATTTAGTGTGTGGCAAGTAATTTCTGGGCCAAATTTCAGACTTATAGACAAACATTTGGTACTGGTTTGGGCTGATTTACATCTATTTTTGCCTATTTTTACAACAATAAATGGGTGAAATATTTTCTGTTCAGAGATGTAATGTTCCAAATGCGCCTAAAATATCCACATTAATTATTAGAACATGCATAAAATTACATTTGGGCTTCATATTGGCAATATTATGATATTTTTGACATTAACCATCTGAGGAGGTCATGGGCCCCCCCCACACCCCGAAAATTGAAATTCTAAAAGTGACCCTCGAGTGGGCCAGCCCAATACAAATTCATTCTCTGATATAAACTGGGTTTCCTGTGAAAATTTCAGCCTGATTGACCAACTTTAAGGGGTGTTTTGGGCTGATCTGGCATTTTACCTATCCCTCGCCAACTTCACTCCCTGAACCTGCACTTTGGGCTAGATATGCATTTCTCAAAGAACAAACTATTAAAATTCATTTCAGTAGCGACTCCTGTAGGAAACAATATGGTTTTCAGCCTTGAATCTACCTTAATTTGAAATATATCAGCATTTCCTGATACAGCCATCTGTGGCTGTATTTTCGCCTTCCTGGACCACATATGACACATAAGACACCACTGGTATATCAGATGTAATCCTGAAACCTATGCAATCAGATTTAGTGTGTGGCAAGTAATTTCTGGGCCAAATTTCAGACTTATAGACAAACATTTGGTACTGGTTTGGGCTGATTTACATCTATTTTTGCCTATTTTTACAACAATAAATGGGTGAAATATTTTCTGTTCAGAGATGTAATGTTCCAAATGCGCCTAAAATATCCACATTAATTATTAGAACATGCATAAAATTACATTTGGGCTTCATATTGGCAATATTATGATATTTTTGACATTAACCATCTGAGGAGGTCATGGGCCCCCCCCCACACCCCGAAAATTGAAATTCTAAAAGTGACCCTCGAGTGGGCCAGCCCAATACAAATTCATTCTCTGATATAAACTGGGTTTCCTGTGAAAATTTCAGCCTGATTGACCAACTTTAAGGGGTGTTTTGGGCTGATCTGGCATTTTACCTATCCCTCGCCAACTTCACTCCCTGAACCTGCACTTTGGGCTAGATATGCATTTCTCAAAGAACAAACTATTAAAATTCATTTCAGTGGCGACTCCTGTAGGAAACAATATGGTTTTCAGCCTTGAATCTACCTTAATTTGAAATATATCAGCATTTCCTGATACAGCCATCTGTGGCTGTATTTTCGCCTTCCTGGACCACATATGACACATAAGACACCACTGGTATATCAGATGTAATCCTGAAACCTATGCAATCAGATTTAGTGTGTGGCAAGTAATTTCTGGGCCAAATTTCAGACTTATAGACAAACATTTGGTACTGGTTTGGGCTGATTTACATCTATTTTTGCCTATTTTTACAACAATAAATGGGTGAAATATTTTCTGTTCAGAGATGTAATGTTCCAAATGCGCCTAAAATATCCACATTAATTATTAGAACATGCATAAAATTACATTTGGGCTTCATATTGGCAACATTATGATATTTTTGACATTAACCATCTGAGGAGGTCATGGGCCCCCCCCACACCCCGAAAATTGAAATTCTAAAAGTGACCCTCGAGTGGGCCAGCCCAATACAAATTCATTCTCTGATATAAACTGGGTTTCCTGTGAAAATTTCAGCCTGATTGACCAACTTTAAGGGGTGTTTTGGGCTGATCTGGCATTTTACCTATCCCTCGCCAACTTCACTCCCTGAACCTGCACTTTGGGCTAGATATGCATTTCTCAAAGAACAAACTATTAAAATTCATTTCAGTGGCGACTCCTGTAGGAAACAATATGGTTTTCAGCCTTGAATCTACCTTAATTTGAAATATATCAGCATTTCCTGATACAGCCATCTGTGGCTGTATTTTCGCCTTCCTGGACCACATATGACACATAAGACACCACTGGTATATCAGATGTAATCCTGAAACCTATGCAATCAGATTTAGTGTGTGGCAAGTAATTTCTGGGCCAAATTTCAGACTTATAGACAAACATTTGGTACTGGTTTGGGCTGATTTATCTATTTTTGCCTATTTTTACAACAATAAATGGGTGAAATATTTTATGTTCAGAGATGTAATGTTCCAAATGCGCCTAAAATATCCACATTAATTATTAGAACATGCATAAAATTACATTTGGGCTTCATATTGGCAATATTATGATATTTTTGACATTAACCATCTGAGGAGGTCACGGGCCCCCCCACACCCCGAAAATTGAAATTCTAAAAGTGACCCTCGAGTGGGCCAGCCCAATACAAATTCATTCTCTGATATAAACTGGGTTTCCTGTGAAAATTTCAGCCTGATTGACCAACTTTAAGGGGTGTTTGGTGCTGATCTGGCATTTTACCTATCCCTCGCCAACTTCACTCCCTGAACCTGCACTTTGGGCTAGATATGCATTTCTCAAAGAACAAACTATTAAAATTCATTTCAGTGGCGACTCCTGTAGGAAACAATATGGTTTTCAGCCTTGAATCTACCTTAATTTGAAATATATCAGCATTTCCTGATACAGCCATCTGTGGCTGTATTTTCGCCTTCCTGGACCACATATGACACATAAGACACCACTGGTATATCAGATGTAATCCTGAAACCTATGCAATCAGATTTAGTGTGTGGCAAGTAATTTCTGGGCCAAATTTCAGACTTATAGACAAACATTTGGTACTGGTTTGGGCTGATTTACATCTATTTTTGCCTATTTTTACAACAATAAATGGGTGAAATATTTTCTGTTCAGAGATGTAATGTTCCAAATGCGCCTAAAATATCCACATTAATTATTAGAACATGCATAAAATTACATTTGGGCTTCATATTGGCAATATTATGATATTTTTGACATTAACCATCTGAGGAGGTCATGGGCCCCCCCACACCCCGAAAATTGAAATTCTAAAAGTGACCCTCGAGTGGGCCAGCCCAATACAAATTCATTCTCTGATATAAACTGGGTTTCCTGTGAAAATTTCAGCCTGATTGACCAACTTTAAGGGGTGTTTTGGGCTGATCTGGCATTTTACCTATCCCTCGCCAACTTCACTCCCTGAACCTGCACTTTGGGCTAGATATGCATTTCTCAAAGAACAAACTATTAAAATTCATTTCAGTGGCGACTCCTGTAGGAAACAATATGGTTTTCAGCCTTGAATCTACCTTAATTTGAAATATATCAGCATTTCCTGATACAGCCATCTGTGGCTGTATTTTCGCCTTCCTGGACCACATATGACACATAAGACACCACTGGTATATCAGATGTAATCCTGAAACCTATGCAATCAGATTTAGTGTGTGGCAAGTAATTTCTGGGCCAAATTTCAGACTTATAGACAAACATTTGGTACTGGTTTGGGCTGATTTACATCTATTTTTGCCTATTTTTACAACAATAAATGGGTGAAATATTTTCTGTTCAGAGATGTAATGTTCCAAATGCGCCTAAAATATCCACATTAATTATTAGAACATGCATAAAATTACATTTGGGCTTCATATTGGCAATATTATGATATTTTTGACATTAACCATCTGAGGAGGTCATGGGCCCCCCCCACACCCCGAAAATTGAAATTCTAAAAGTGACCCTCGAGTGGGCCAGCCCAATACAAATTCATTCTCTGATATAAACTGGGTTTCCTGTGAAAATTTCAGCCTGATTGACCAACTTTAAGGGGTGTTTTGGGCTGATCTGGCATTTTACCTATCCCTCGCCAACTTCACTCCCTGAACCTGCACTTTGGGCTAGATATGCATTTCTCAAAGAACAAACTATTAAAATTCATTTCAGTGGCGACTCCTGTAGGAAACAATATGGTTTTCAGCCTTGAATCTACCTTAATTTGAAATATATCAGCATTTCCTGATACAGCCATCTGTGGCTGTATTTTCGCCTTCCTGGACCACATATGACACATAAGACACCACTGGTATATCAGATGTAATCCTGAAACCTATGCAATCAGATTTAGTGTGTGGCAAGTAATTTCTGGGTCAAATTTCAGACTTATAGACAAACATTTGGTACTGGTTTGGGCTGATTTACATCTATTTTTGCCTATTTTTACAACAATAAATGGGTGAAATATTTTCTGTTCAGAGATGTAATGTTCCAAATGCGCCTAAAATATCCACATTAATTATTAGAACATGCATAAAATTACATTTGGGCTTCATATTGGCAATATTATGATATTTTTGACATTAACCATCTGAGGAGGTCATGGGCCCCCCCACACCCCGAAAATTGAAATTCTAAAAGTGACCCTCGAGTGGGCCAGCCCAATACAAATTCATTCTCTGATATAAACTGGGTTTCCTGTGAAAATTTCAGCCTGATTGACCAACTTTAAGGGGTGTTTTGGGCTGATCTGGCATTTTACCTATCCCTCGCCAACTTCACTCCCTGAACCTGCACTTTGGGCTAGATATGCATTTCTCAAAGAACAAACTATTAAAATTCATTTCAGTGGCGACTCCTGTAGGAAACAATATGGTTTTCAGCCTTGAATCTACCTTAATTTGAAATATATCAGCATTTCCTGATACAGCCATCTGTGGCTGTATTTTCGCCTTCCTGGACCACATATGACACATAAGACACCACTGGTATATCAGATGTAATCCTGAAACCTATGCAATCAGATTTAGTGTGTGGCAAGTAATTTCTGGGCCAAATTTCAGACTTATAGACAAACATTTGGTACTGGTTTGGGCTGATTTACATCTATTTTTGCCTATTTTTACAACAATAAATGGGTGAAATATTTTCTGTTCAGAGATGTAATGTTCCAAATGCGCCTAAAATATCCACATTAATTATTAGAACATGCATAAAATTACATTTGGGCTTCATATTGGCAATATTATGATATTTTTGACATTAACCATCTGAGGCGGTCATGGGCCCCCCCCACACCCCGAAAATTGAAATTCTAAAAGTGACCCTCGAGTGGGCCAGCCCAATACAAATTCATTCTCTGATATAAACTGGGTTTCCTGTGAAAATTTCAGCCTGATTGACCAACTTTAAGGGGTGTTTTGGGCTGATCTGGCATTTTACCTATCCCTCGCCAACTTCACTCCCTGAACCTGCACTTTGGGCTAGATATGCATTTCTCAAAGAACAAACTATTAAAATTCATTTCAGTGGCGACTCCTGTAGGAAACAATATGGTTTTCAGCCTTGAATCTACCTTAATTTGAAATATATCAGCATTTCCTGATACAGCCATCTGTGGCTGTATTTTCGCCTTCCTGGACCACATATGACACATAAGACACCACTGGTATATCAGATGTAATCCTGAAACCTATGCAATCAGATTTAGTGTGTGGCAAGTAATTTCTGGGCCAAATTTCAGACTTATAGACAAACATTTGGTACTGGTTTGGGCTGATTTACATCTATTTTTGCCTATTTTTACAACAATAAATGGGTGAAATATTTTCTGTTCAGAGATGTAATGTTCCAAATGCGCCTAAAATATCCACATTAATTATTAGAACATGCATAAAATTACATTTGGGCTTCATATTGGCAACATTATGATATTTTTGACATTAACCATCTGAGGAGGTCATGGGCCCCCCCCACACCCCGAAAATTGAAATTCTAAAAGTGACCCTCGAGTGGGCCAGCCCAATACAAATTCATTCTCTGATATAAACTGGGTTTCCTGTGAAAATTTCAGCCTGATTGACCAACTTTAAGGGGTGTTTTGGGCTGATCTGGCATTTTACCTATCCCTCGCCAACTTCACTCCCTGAACCTGCACTTTGGGCTAGATATGCATTTCTCAAAGAACAAACTATTAAAATTCATTTCAGTGGCGACTCCTGTAGGAAACAATATGGTTTTCAGCCTTGAATCTACCTTAATTTGAAATATATCAGCATTTCCTGATACAGCCATCTGTGGCTGTATTTTCGCCTTCCTGGACCACATATGACACATAAGACACCACTGGTATATCAGATGTAATCCTGAAACCTATGCAATCAGATTTAGTGTGTGGCAAGTAATTTCTGGGCCAAATTTCAGACTTATAGACAAACATTTGGTACTGGTTTGGGCTGATTTATCTATTTTTGCCTATTTTTACAACAATAAATGGGTGAAATATTTTATGTTCAGAGATGTAATGTTCCAAATGCGCCTAAAATATCCACATTAATTATTAGAACATGCATAAAATTACATTTGGGCTTCATATTGGCAATATTATGATATTTTTGACATTAACCATCTGAGGAGGTCATGGGCCCCCCCACACCCCGAAAATTGAAATTCTAAAAGTGACCCTCGAGTGGGCCAGCCCAATACAAATTCATTCTCTGATATAAACTGGGTTTCCTGTGAAAATTTCAGCCTGATTGACCAACTTTAAGGGGTGTTTGGTGCTGATCTGGCATTTTACCTATCCCTCGCCAACTTCACTCCCTGAACCTGCACTTTGGGCTAGATATGCATTTCTCAAAGAACAAACTATTAAAATTCATTTCAGTGGCGACTCCTGTAGGAAACAATATGGTTTTCAGCCTTGAATCTACCTTAATTTGAAATATATCAGCATTTCCTGATACAGCCATCTGTGGCTGTATTTTCGCCTTCCTGGACCACATATGACACATAAGACACCACTGGTATATCAGATGTAATCCTGAAACCTATGCAATCAGATTTAGTGTGTGGCAAGTAATTTCTGGGCCAAATTTCAGACTTATAGACAAACATTTGGTACTGGTTTGGGCTGATTTACATCTATTTTTGCCTATTTTTACAACAATAAATGGGTGAAATATTTTCTGTTCAGAGATGTAATGTTCCAAATGCGCCTAAAATATCCACATTAATTATTAGAACATGCATAAAATTACATTTGGGCTTCATATTGGCAATATTATGATATTTTTGACATTAACCATCTGAGGAGGTCATGGGCCCCCCCACACCCCGAAAATTGAAATTCTAAAAGTGACCCTCGAGTGGGCCAGCCCAATACAAATTCATTCTCTGATATAAACTGGGTTTCCTGTGAAAATTTCAGCCTGATTGACCAACTTTAAGGGGTGTTTTGGGCTGATCTGGCATTTTACCTATCCCTCGCCAACTTCACTCCCTGAACCTGCACTTTGGGCTAGATATGCATTTCTCAAAGAACAAACTATTAAAATTCATTTCAGTGGCGACTCCTGTAGGAAACAATATGGTTTTCAGCCTTGAATCTACCTTAATTTGAAATATATCAGCATTTCCTGATACAGCCATCTGTGGCTGTATTTTCGCCTTCCTGGACCACATATGACACATAAGACACCACTGGTATATCAGATGTAATCCTGAAACCTATGCAATCAGATTTAGTGTGTGGCAAGTAATTTCTGGGCCAAATTTCAGACTTATAGACAAACATTTGGTACTGGTTTGGGCTGATTTATCTATTTTTGCCTATTTTTACAACAATAAATGGGTGAAATATTTTATGTTCAGAGATGTAATGTTCCAAATGCGCCTAAAATATCCACATTAATTATTAGAACATGCATAAAATTACATTTGGGCTTCATATTGGCAATATTATGATATTTTTGACATTAACCATCTGAGGAGGTCACGGGCCCCCCCACACCCCGAAAATTGAAATTCTAAAAGTGACCCTCGAGTGGGCCAGCCCAATACAAATTCATTCTCTGATATAAACTGGGTTTCCTGTGAAAATTTCAGCCTGATTGACCAACTTTAAGGGGTGTTTGGTGCTGATCTGGCATTTTACCTATCCCTCGCCAACTTCACTCCCTGAACCTGCACTTTGGGCTAGATATGCATTTCTCAAAGAACAAACTATTAAAATTCATTTCAGTGGCGACTCCTGTAGGAAACAATATGGTTTTCAGCCTTGAATCTACCTTAATTTGAAATATATCAGCATTTCCTGATACAGCCATCTGTGGCTGTATTTTCGCCTTCCTGGACCACATATGACACATAAGACACCACTGGTATATCAGATGTAATCCTGAAACCTATGCAATCAGATTTAGTGTGTGGCAAGTAATTTCTGGGCCAAATTTCAGACTTATAGACAAACATTTGGTACTGGTTTGGGCTGATTTACATCTATTTTTGCCTATTTTTACAACAATAAATGGGTGAAATATTTTCTGTTCAGAGATGTAATGTTCCAAATGCGCCTAAAATATCCACATTAATTATTAGAACATGCATAAAATTACATTTGGGCTTCATATTGGCAATATTATGATATTTTTGACATTAACCATCTGAGGAGGTCATGGGCCCCCCCACACCCCGAAAATTGAAATTCTAAAAGTGACCCTCGAGTGGGCCAGCCCAATACAAATTCATTCTCTGATATAAACTGGGTTTCCTGTGAAAATTTCAGCCTGATTGACCAACTTTAAGGGGTGTTTTGGGCTGATCTGGCATTTTACCTATCCCTCGCCAACTTCACTCCCTGAACCTGCACTTTGGGCTAGATATGCATTTCTCAAAGAACAAACTATTAAAATTCATTTCAGTGGCGACTCCTGTAGGAAACAATATGGTTTTCAGCCTTGAATCTACCTTAATTTGAAATATATCAGCATTTCCTGATACAGCCATCTGTGGCTGTATTTTCGCCTTCCTGGACCACATATGACACATAAGACACCACTGGTATATCAGATGTAATCCTGAAACCTATGCAATCAGATTTAGTGTGTGGCAAGTAATTTCTGGGCCAAATTTCAGACTTATAGACAAACATTTGGTACTGGTTTGGGCTGATTTACATCTATTTTTGCCTATTTTTACAACAATAAATGGGTGAAATATTTTCTGTTCAGAGATGTAATGTTCCAAATGCGCCTAAAATATCCACATTAATTATTAGAACATGCATAAAATTACATTTGGGCTTCATATTGGCAATATTATGATATTTTTGACATTAACCATCTGAGGAGGTCATGGGCCCCCCCCACACCCCGAAAATTGAAATTCTAAAAGTGACCCTCGAGTGGGCCAGCCCAATACAAATTCATTCTCTGATATAAACTGGGTTTCCTGTGAAAATTTCAGCCTGATTGACCAACTTTAAGGGGTGTTTTGGGCTGATCTGGCATTTTACCTATCCCTCGCCAACTTCACTCCCTGAACCTGCACTTTGGGCTAGATATGCATTTCTCAAAGAACAAACTATTAAAATTCATTTCAGTGGCGACTCCTGTAGGAAACAATATGGTTTTCAGCCTTGAATCTACCTTAATTTGAAATATATCAGCATTTCCTGATACAGCCATCTGTGGCTGTATTTTCGCCTTCCTGGACCACATATGACACATAAGACACCACTGGTATATCAGATGTAATCCTGAAACCTATGCAATCAGATTTAGTGTGTGGCAAGTAATTTCTGGGTCAAATTTCAGACTTATAGACAAACATTTGGTACTGGTTTGGGCTGATTTACATCTATTTTTGCCTATTTTTACAACAATAAATGGGTGAAATATTTTCTGTTCAGAGATGTAATGTTCCAAATGCGCCTAAAATATCCACATTAATTATTAGAACATGCATAAAATTACATTTGGGCTTCATATTGGCAATATTATGATATTTTTGACATTAACCATCTGAGGAGGTCATGGGCCCCCCCACACCCCGAAAATTGAAATTCTAAAAGTGACCCTCGAGTGGGCCAGCCCAATACAAATTCATTCTCTGATATAAACTGGGTTTCCTGTGAAAATTTCAGCCTGATTGACCAACTTTAAGGGGTGTTTTGGGCTGATCTGGCATTTTACCTATCCCTCGCCAACTTCACTCCCTGAACCTGCACTTTGGGCTAGATATGCATTTCTCAAAGAACAAACTATTAAAATTCATTTCAGTGGCGACTCCTGTAGGAAACAATATGGTTTTCAGCCTTGAATCTACCTTAATTTGAAATATATCAGCATTTCCTGATACAGCCATCTGTGGCTGTATTTTCGCCTTCCTGGACCACATATGACACATAAGACACCACTGGTATATCAGATGTAATCCTGAAACCTATGCAATCAGATTTAGTGTGTGGCAAGTAATTTCTGGGCCAAATTTCAGACTTATAGACAAACATTTGGTACTGGTTTGGGCTGATTTACATCTATTTTTGCCTATTTTTACAACAATAAATGGGTGAAATATTTTCTGTTCAGAGATGTAATGTTCCAAATGCGCCTAAAATATCCACATTAATTATTAGAACATGCATAAAATTACATTTGGGCTTCATATTGGCAATATTATGATATTTTTGACATTAACCATCTGAGGAGGTCATGGGCCCCCCCACACCTCGAAAATTGAAATTCTAAAAGTGACCCTCGAGTGGGCCAGCCCAATACAAATTCATTCTCTGATATAAACTGGGTTTCCTGTGAAAATTTCAGCCTGATTGACCAACTTTAAGGGGTGTTTTGGGCTGATCTGGCATTTTACCTATCCCTCGCCAACTTCACTCCCTGAACCTGCACTTTGGGCTAGATATGCATTTCTCAAAGAACAAACTATTAAAATTCATTTCAGTGGCGACTCCTGTAGGAAACAATATGGTTTTCAGCCTTGAATCTACCTTAATTTGAAATATATCAGCATTTCCTGATACAGCCATCTGTGGCTGTATTTTCGCCTTCCTGGACCACATATGACACATAAGACACCACTGGTATATCAGATGTAATCCTGAAACCTATGCAATCAGATTTAGTGTGTGGCAAGTAATTTCTGGGCCAAATTTCAGACTTATTCCTGAGTGAGGTATGGGCCTTACGTTGGTCAGTCCTGCGCCCCCAGTGGCCCCCCTGGGTGCATATAATACTAAATGGTCAGTCCCTGTGCATCCCGCCAAGTCTCTATGGAAATGTGACCCACTTGCAGGGGATTGGTCAACCCTGGGTCAGAAGCTTGCTGACTTAACTGAAACATCAGTTTAAATGTATATGTGGACCAGTTCACAAGTGTAGATTTTCTTAACTGGTCATGGATTTTTATTTGAACTTTGTGTTTTAGTGATTTTATGAAGGACAATTTTTTAGATTATACGTTTATACAAATTATACAAACTTATTGCTAATGTACTGTTTTTATAAGGATTCAAATACACATAACAGACTGAACAGCTGATGATCATAGGATGCTGGAGGCGTTCTGTGGATCTGTTTGACAACCTCAGGCTTGATTGGGCTGCTTGCAGCCCTGCAGAAAGGGACGGTCTAACCTATGTTTCTTTTTCCTGCCAGTAGCCCGAATTGAGACCGAGATTGTCAAACAGCAGAGGGCTCAAAGCCTTTGTTCTTGTATTTGCCAGATACTGTGACTAAAAAATTCTCCAGATATGGGGAAAACAAAATATTTATGCTCGAAATGTGGACAAAAACATTTCCCGCCTACAGGGAAAAAGTGTGTGTTCAAAAACCCAGAAGAAAGCAGTGCCAATGATGAAACTGTCAAACTGAGATCAAAAAATAAAAAGGGTTCGTCCCTCATGCATGCTGCCAAGACATCAATTGGTAAAAGTGACACTTTGTTGAGTGATTCTGACACGTCAAGTGACAAAGAAGTGGACAGTAGTGTTGATACCACGTCAGAATCAAGTGACACAGATTACAGAAAAGGTAAACAACCGACTGCTGGGACATCTACAACAAAGAATATCCAAGAACAGATCCTGAAAGAATTACAGCGGGTTAATTCCAGACTGGAAGTTGTGGAAAACAAGGTGGCAGATACAGTGACAGCAACGCAGGACCCCAAGAAGGACATTCAAAAGTTAAGTTCTTTTTCCAAAAGTAAACATGTGCAAAAACATTGTAAACATAAAAAGTTTTGTTATTCGTCCAGTGAATCCTCGTCAGAGGATTCTGATGTACCTGAATTGTCATATTTAAGATCAAACAAACGCATCCAAAAGAAGGTGGATGACAGATTGGCTGATTTGGAAAAAAATTTCGAGGCAAAAGGTAAAAGTGAAAAATTAAAATCAAAAAGGGGGGGGTCCGTTGAAGTATTAGTGGAAAAAAGGGTGGCGTGGCCACATGATGTTATTCTAGGGGGCCAGAATCGAACCAGGGTCACATATGACCAACTATCATTAACACAATTCGCCCAGGGTTTCATCAAAAATGTATTAGAAGAAAAATCCGAGAAAATTCGGGAAAAAATGTTGATGTATTTTGCAGACCTCATGGAGGATGCAACCGATTTCTCGTGGTCGAATGCAAAGGCTGCCAATGCAGTGATTTTGTGTGAAATGGAAAGGGGTAGAATAACATGGGAAGATTCAGATAGATTGGACAGATTGAGGAGAGCTCATGCTCAAAAACATTCTTTTTCAAAATCACAAAATTGGGTTCGAGGTGAAAACAGAAAGCCTTGGTATTGCAAATCTTTCCAAACAGGTGTATGTTTTCACAACAAAGATCACGAAAATGGGGGAAAATTGTATCGTCACATATGTGCCTACTGTTTGAGGAATGGGAAACAGCTTCCCCATGGGGAAAAAGATTGTACTTTTGCTAAGAAACAACCAAAAAACGAGTTGGGGGCTGCCCTGCAGTAAAAAACAACGGGGGCAGCAATGTAAATAGTTGTGATGAAAATTGTGTGTATTCAGATAAAACTAATGAAATTGGTAAGAATGTAAATATTGAAAGTCATACAAACAAGACAAGTATTGACAATACTGTTGAAGTTAAAACAAGATTTGTGTATAACTCAAAAGTAATGCGTAAAAACATTGAAGGTTTGCTTGCAAAACCTAACAAACTGTATTATATGCACAAAAACAGGAAACAAGTACATGTTCCTGAGAAAATGAATGCAAAGGGTGTTGATGAATATTTGCATGGTACTAGAGTTGTCAGAAGTACTAATCATTCAAACCCACAAAGTCTTTCACATTTGTCAAACTCAACTAAAAAATGCAACTTGGCCCCTACAAAAGGTGTGAACACGACAACATTACCAGCGAGTCCGACCCTGGCCAGAGACAATAGACGTGTAAAACAAGATGGTCACGAACTGACACGTCCGTTTGTTGTCACTGAAAACAATTCACACCTTGTAACGCGCAGGGAAGCACACAGACGTGTAAATTGCGTTTCGGCTAACGGACAATTGTGTGTAGATGTTGACAAAAGACATTCGAACCCCGTTGGTGATAATAACTCACACAGTCGTGTAAATGACAACAAATCTGCGAGAGTGTTCAAAGCACACACTAACAAGGGCTTGTCTCCCACTGCTGAAAACGCAACTTCAAATTGTAACTCACAGGGTGTTGGTGAAACTGAAGCACCAAGTACAATGCGAGCTCTCAGCTACACGCGATTGTATGACATAAATAATGCGAGTTCAGACAAATATATCAACACATTGGTGTTCAGGGGTTTGCAAAAAATCACCAAAGCTTGTGATACAGAGGAATGTAGTGCTTTTAAAAAATGGAAAGCACAGACTGATTTTGATTTTGGATTTGTGCCATTAGCTGATTTTATTATGCCACAACAAACCACTGTTAGCTCAGATGTAAGTGACTGTCCAATAACCCAACATTTCCTGATTAGCCAAACTCAGGTCCCTAATTTCTTAGGGGCTAGAATTCCAATTCAATCTCAATTGAATGTACAAAAGTGGCATGAATATCTCAGTGAATATTGGGATCAGCAGCTTCTTCAGTTAGTGACCTTTGGCTTCCCCTTAGACTTTAATCGTCAATGTGTCCTTAAAGCAGCTAAAACAAATCATGCTTCAGCTGTTAGATACCCTGCTGATATACAAACCTACTTGACAGAAGAAAAGCAATACAAAGCAATACTGGGCCCTTTC
This sequence comes from Sabellastarte sp. h YS-2021, assembly GCA_964017235.1. Classification (NCBI taxonomy): domain Eukaryota; kingdom Metazoa; phylum Annelida; class Polychaeta; order Sabellida; family Sabellidae; genus Sabellastarte; species Sabellastarte sp. h YS-2021. The sequence goes on from OZ024938.1 coordinate 70,662,805, forward strand.
AAGCAAAATCCAATACAGAACTGTCATTACTCCCCATTTATGACTAGGGATAAGCCAGGATCTGAAAGCAGGCGTGTTATTATTGACTTATCATGGCCCCCAGAAAACTCAGTAAATGCAGGTATACATAAAGACTCCTACCTGGGCACTGATTTCTCCTTGACTTTTCCCACGGTAGATCACATCACTGATGCTCTGAAAAAGATTGGCAGGGGTGCTCATCTCTTCAAAATAGATATAAATAGAGCTTTTAGACATGTAAAGATTGATCCCCTTGATTATGATTTATTGGGCCTGTTCTGGGAAGAGTCTTATATTGACACCTGTCTCCCATTTGGGACAAGACATGGAACTCAAATTTTCCAGAGGTTGAGTGACTCTATAAGGTACATACTCAAAACCAGAGGTTTCCCTATTATAAACTATGTGGATGATTTTGTGGGTTTTGGCACACCATCTGAAGCAAAACTGGCGTTTGACCAATTATATGAAATTGTCCAAGACCTGGGCCTTACTATAAGCCAGAAAAAATTGGTTCCACCAAGCACAAAAGCCACTTGTCTGGGTGTGGTCATAGACACAAAAGAAGGGACTGTATCTATTCCACCTGAAAAAATTGCCCACATAAATGAATCCATTCTCTTGTGGCAAGCAAAAACCACATGTACACGTAAGCAACTCCAATCTCTCCTGGGACACTTGCTTTACATACATAAATGTGTGAAACCTTCAAGGTTTTTTGTCAATCGAATGTTGCAATTGCTTAGGAACGAATATGACAGTGAAACAATTACCCTAACAGGCGATTTTCATAGGGATTTGAGATGGTTCACAAAGTTTATGGCCGTTTATAATGGCATCTCTCTGTATGACCATAAACCAATAGCTCACACCATTGAACTAGATGCATGCTTAACAGGACTGGGGGGCAGGTGCGACCAGTGGGTATATCACTTGTCAATACCAAAAGGTTTCCAGCAACTGACAATCGTCCACCTGGAAATGATAAATATTTTACTGGCTGTAAAATTATTTGGCAATGCATGGTCCCGAAAACGCGTTCTCATAAAATGCGATAACAATGCAGTGGTTAATGTCTTGAGGTCGGGCAGAGCTCGCGACCCCTTCTTGTGCGCATGCGCTAGGAATATCTGGCTTCAAGCAGCAAAACATGATGTTGACCTTTCATATATTCACGTATTGGGTAAAAAGAATGTTGTCGCCGACCGCCTGTCCAGATGGACAAATAGCATCAAAGACTGGGGGGTCTTGCTTCAGTATGTTAGAAATCCCATAATGCTGATATTACATATAGTATACTTTGTTTCAGGTCACAGGCTGATGTCTAACCTATCACAAAGGGCTGCCACAAGAATCCAGTCAGCCTTCAGACCAAAAACTCAAAGATGCTACAAGATGCTATTTAGAACTTTTGTTGCCTTTTGCGTATTTGTTAACCTCTGACTAAAGAAAGTCAATGGAAAAAATGTGATCTCTTTCTTAGAATATTTGGCGCAACAGAATACATCAGTACACATGCTGGCCAACTATGTGGCTGCCATAAAGGCAAATTTTATCATATATAACCTAGACAAGTCATGTGCCACTGACCCAAAAATTAAGTATTTCTTAAAGTCGGTCAGAATAAACAGGCCCCTAGCTGTACCTAGGAGAAACATCATGTCTGTAAAAGAATTAAAGCATCTAGTCTCATTGTGTGATGGATTAGTCATGGGTTTTGTTTACAAAGCTGTCTTCCTAGTGGGGTTTTTTGGATTCTTAAGACTATCCAACATTGCCCCACATTCACTTACATCCTTTGACGCCTCTAGACATTTAGCTGCAGGAGATATAGTTTTTACAAAAACTCATGTTAAGGTTATTATAAAGTGGAGTAAGACCAACCAGAATAGAGATAAAATACATGTGTTGTCACTTCCACGTATCAGAGGCTCAAACATATGCCCATTTAGAGCCTTGAAACGTATTTTCAAATCATACCATCCAGAGCATGACCAGCCCCTATTCCAAATCCAAACAACCAAAGGTTGGTCCATTCTCACAGACACTAGAATCAGGAAGACCTTGTCAACCTTAAATGTAAAAATGGGATATCATAAACACTACTTTACCTTCCACACATTCCGACGCTCAGGTGCCACTTTGGCCTTCAATTCTCAGGTTCCCATTCAGAAAATTCAGAGACATGGTGCCTGGGCCTCGGAATGTGTGTGGAGGTACATAAAACAGGACCCAAAAATGGGTGAGGATATTGCTGATACATTTGCACAAATCCTACATAATGCTTGAATACCCCTACTGCTTGGGCATTGGCAGGCTCTTATTATGTTATATATGTACATGACATCAAAAACACGGAAAATAACAACTATTATTGTGAACTGAAAGGTCACCTCACCTCATCCAAGGTCAGACCCTCCATTGGGTCCCCTAAGTCAGACATTTACACACCTTGACCCGTATGGGGGGCTAAGGTATTCCCTATGGGACCGGGATTATGGTCCCCTGTCATTGGGTAACCATGGCAACTTACCTTTAGATGGGTCCCGGGGGGGCCTTCCAGCGGGACAGTGTACTTGACCTTCTGGGGTTAGATGACCTTCAGTATATTCCTATGTAATGTTATGTATACAAAAAACTGGACTGTAAATACAAGTAGAATTATAGCATGTATTATTAACTTTACATACCTGTACAATACATAATAATTGTGTATATATATAATAAAATAATTTCCGCACCCTTGTGTTTAAGTGGGACCTCTGGGGTCGTTGGGGACTGTCCTGAGTGAGGTATGGGCCTTACGTTGGTCAGTCCTGCGCCCCCAGTGGCCCCCCTGGGTGCATATAATACTAAATGGTCAGTCCCTGTGCATCCCGCCAAGTCTCTATGGAAATGTGACCCACTTGCAGGGGATTGGTCAACCCTGGGTCAGAAGCTTGCTGACTTAACTGAAACATCAGTTTAAATGTATATGTGGACCAGTTCACAAGTGTAGATTTTCTTAACTGGCCCACCCTCCACGCCCTTCTTTTTGTATTAGCATCCTCTTTTTAATCTGATTTTACATTATACGTATTATGTTCCAAATGCGCCTAAAATATCCACATTAATTATTAGAACATGCATAAAATTACATTTGGGCTTCATATTGGCAATATTATGATATTTTTGACATTAACCATCTGAGGAGGTCATGGGCCCCCCCCACACCCCGAAAATTGAAATTCTAAAAGTGACCCTCGAGTGGGCCAGCCCAATACAAATTCATTCTCTGATATAAACTGGGTTTCCTGTGAAAATTTCAGCCTGATTGACCAACTTTAAGGGGTGTTTTGGGCTGATCTGGCATTTTACCTATCCCTCGCCAACTTCACTCCCTGAACCTGCACTTTGGGCTAGATATGCATTTCTCAAAGAACAAACTATTAAAATTCATTTCAGTGGCGACTCCTGTAGGAAACAATATGGTTTTCAGCCTTGAATCTACCTTAATTTGAAATATATCAGCATTTCCTGATACAGCCATCTGTGGCTGTATTTTCGCCTTCCTGGACCACATATGACACATAAGACACCACTGGTATATCAGATGTAATCCTGAAACCTATGCAATCAGATTTAGTGTGTGGCAAGTAATTTCTGGGCCAAATTTCAGACTTATAGACAAACATTTGGTACTGGTTTGGGCTGATTTACATCTATTTTTGCCTATTTTTACAACAATAAATGGGTGAAATATTTTCTGTTCAGAGATGTAATGTTCCAAATGCGCCTAAAATATCCACATTAATTATTAGAACATGCATAAAATTACATTTGGGCTTCATATTGGCAATATTATGATATTTTTGACATTAACCATCTGAGGAGGTCATGGGCCCCCCCACACCTCGAAAATTGAAATTCTAAAAGTGACCCTCGAGTGGGCCAGCCCAATACAAATTCATTCTCTGATATAAACTGGGTTTCCTGTGAAAATTTCAGCCTGATTGACCAACTTTAAGGGGTGTTTTGGGCTGATCTGGCATTTTACCTATCCCTCGCCAACTTCACTCCCTGAACCTGCACTTTGGGCTAGATATGCATTTCTCAAAGAACAAACTATTAAAATTCATTTCAGTGGCGACTCCTGTAGGAAACAATATGGTTTTCAGCCTTGAATCTACCTTAATTTGAAATATATCAGCATTTCCTGATACAGCCATCTGTGGCTGTATTTTCGCCTTCCTGGACCACATATGACACATAAGACACCACTGGTATATCAGATGTAATCCTGAAACCTATGCAATCAGATTTAGTGTGTGGCAAGTAATTTCTGGGCCAAATTTCAGACTTATAGACAAACATTTGGTACTGGTTTGGGCTGATTTACATCTATTTTTGCCTATTTTTACAACAATAAATGGGTGAAATATTTTCTGTTCAGAGATGTAATGTTCCAAATGCGCCTAAAATATCCACATTAATTATTAGAACATGCATAAAATTACATTTGGGCTTCATATTGGCAATATTATGATATTTTTGACATTAACCATCTGAGGAGGTCATGGGCCCCCCCCACACCCCGAAAATTGAAATTCTAAAAGTGACCCTCGAGTGGGCCAGCCCAATACAAATTCATTCTCTGATATAAACTGGGTTTCCTGTGAAAATTTCAGCCTGATTGACCAACTTTAAGGGGTGTTTTGGGCTGATCTGGCATTTTACCTATCCCTCGCCAACTTCACTCCCTGAACCTGCACTTTGGGCTAGATATGCATTTCTCAAAGAACAAACTATTAAAATTCATTTCAGTGGCGACTCCTGTAGGAAACAATATGGTTTTCAGCCTTGAATCTACCTTAATTTGAAATATATCAGCATTTCCTGATACAGCCATCTGTGGCTGTATTTTCGCCTTCCTGGACCACATATGACACATAAGACACCACTGGTATATCAGATGTAATCCTGAAACCTATGCAATCAGATTTAGTGTGTGGCAAGTAATTTCTGGGCCAAATTTCAGACTTATAGACAAACATTTGGTACTGGTTTGGGCTGATTTACATCTATTTTTGCCTATTTTTACAACAATAAATGGGTGAAATATTTTCTGTTCAGAGATGTAATGTTCCAAATGCGCCTAAAATATCCACATTAATTATTAGAACATGCATAAAATTACATTTGGGCTTCATATTGGCAATATTATGATATTTTTGACATTAACCATCTGAGGAGGTCATGCCCCCCCCCCACACCCCGAAAATTGAAATTCTAAAAGTGACCCTCGAGTGGGCCAGCCCAATACAAATTCATTCTCTGATATAAACTGGGTTTCCTGTGAAAATTTCAGCCTGATTGACCAACTTTAAGGGGTGTTTTGGGCTGATCTGGCATTTTACCTATCCCTCGCCAACTTCACTCCCTGAACCTGCACTTTGGGCTAGATATGCATTTCTCAAAGAACAAACTATTAAAATTCATTTCAGTGGCGACTCCTGTAGGAAACAATATGGTTTTCAGCCTTGAATCTACCTTAATTTGAAATATATCAGCATTTCCTGATACAGCCATCTGTGGCTGTATTTTCGCCTTCCTGGACCACATATGACACATAAGACACCACTGGTATATCAGATGTAATCCTGAAACCTATGCAATCAGATTTAGTGTGTGGCAAGTAATTTCTGGGCCAAATTTCAGACTTATAGACAAACATTTGGTACTGGTTTGGGCTGATTTACATCTATTTTTGCCTATTTTTACAACAATAAATGGGTGAAATATTTTCTGTTCAGAGATGTAATGTTCCAAATGCGCCTAAAATATCCACATTAATTATTAGAACATGCATAAAATTACATTTGGGCTTCATATTGGCAATATTATGATATTTTTGACATTAACCATCTGAGGAGGTCATGGGCCCCCCCACACCCCGAAAATTGAAATTCTAAAAGTGACCCTCGAGTGGGCCAGCCCAATACAAATTCATTCTCTGATATAAACTGGGTTTCCTGTGAAAATTTCAGCCTGATTGACCAACTTTAAGGGGTGTTTTGGGCTGATCTGGCATTTTACCTATCCCTCGCCAACTTCACTCCCTGAACCTGCACTTTGGGCTAGATATGCATTTCTCAAAGAACAAACTATTAAAATTCATTTCAGTGGCGACTCCTGTAGGAAACAATATGGTTTTCAGCCTTGAATCTACCTTAATTTGAAATATATCAGCATTTCCTGATACAGCCATCTGTGGCTGTATTTTCGCCTTCCTGGACCACATATGACACATAAGACACCACTGGTATATCAGATGTAATCCTGAAACCTATGCAATCAGATTTAGTGTGTGGCAAGTAATTTCTGGGCCAAATTTCAGACTTATAGACAAACATTTGGTACTGGTTTGGGCTGATTTACATCTATTTTTGCCTATTTTTACAACAATAAATGGGTGAAATATTTTCTGTTCAGAGATGTAATGTTCCAAATGCGCCTAAAATATCCACATTAATTATTAGAACATGCATAAAATTACATTTGGGCTTCATATTGGCAATATTATGATATTTTTGACATTAACCATGTGAGGAGGTCATGCCCCCCCCCCCCCCCCACACACACACACCCCGAAAATTGAAATTCTAAAAGTGACCCTCGAGTGGGCCAGCCCAATACAAATTCATTCTCTGATATAAACTGGGTTTCCTGTGAAAATTTCAGCCTGATTGACCAACTTTAAGGGGTGTTTTGGGCTGATCTGGCATTTTACCTATCCCTCGCCAACTTCACTCCCTGAACCTGCACTTTGGGCTAGATATGCATTTCTCAAAGAACAAACTATTAAAATTCATTTCAGTGGCGACTCCTGTAGGAAACAATATGGTTTTCAGCCTTGAATCTACCTTAATTTGAAATATATCAGCATTTCCTGATACAGCCATCTGTGGCTGTATTTTCGCCTTCCTGGACCACATATGACACATAAGACACCACTGGTATATCAGATGTAATCCTGAAACCTATGCAATCAGATTTAGTGTGTGGCAAGTAATTTCTGGGCCAAATTTCAGACTTATAGACAAACATTTGGTACTGGTTTGGGCTGATTTACATCTATTTTTGCCTATTTTTACAACAATAAATGGGTGAAATATTTTCTGTTCAGAGATGTAATGTTCCAAATGCGCCTAAAATATCCACATTAATTATTAGAACATGCATAAAATTACATTTGGGCTTCATATTGGCAATATTATGATATTTTTGACATTAACCATCTGAGGAGGTCATGGGCCCCCCCACACCTCGAAAATTGAAATTCTAAAAGTGACCCTCGAGTGGGCCAGCCCAATACAAATTCATTCTCTGATATAAACTGGGTTTCCTGTGAAAATTTCAGCCTGATTGACCAACTTTAAGGGGTGTTTTGGGCTGATCTGGCATTTTACCTATCCCTCGCCAACTTCACTCCCTGAACCTGCACTTTGGGCTAGATATGCATTTCTCAAAGAACAAACTATTAAAATTCATTTCAGTGGCGACTCCTGTAGGAAACAATATGGTTTTCAGCCTTGAATCTACCTTAATTTGAAATATATCAGCATTTCCTGATACAGCCATCTGTGGCTGTATTTTCGCCTTCCTGGACCACATATGACACATAAGACACCACTGGTATATCAGATGTAATCCTGAAACCTATGCAATCAGATTTAGTGTGTGGCAAGTAATTTCTGGGCCAAATTTCAGACTTATAGACAAACATTTGGTACTGGTTTGGGCTGATTTACATCTATTTTTGCCTATTTTTACAACAATAAATGGGTGAAATATTTTCTGTTCAGAGATGTAATGTTCCAAATGCGCCTAAAATATCCACATTAATTATTAGAACATGCATAAAATTACATTTGGGCTTCATATTGGCAATATTATGATATTTTTGACATTAACCATCTGAGGAGGTCATGGGCCCCCCCTCACACCCCGAAAATTGAAATTCTAAAAGTGACCCTCGAGTGGGCCAGCCCAATACAAATTCATTCTCTGATATAAACTGGGTTTCCTGTGAAAATTTCAGCCTGATTGACCAACTTTAAGGGGTGTTTTGGGCTGATCTGGCATTTTACCTATCCCTCGCCAACTTCACTCCCTGAACCTGCACTTTGGGCTAGATATGCATTTCTCAAAGAACAAACTATTAAAATTCATTTCAGTGGCGACTCCTGTAGGAAACAATATGGTTTTCAGCCTTGAATCTACCTTAATTTGAAATATATCAGCATTTCCTGATACAGCCATCTGTGGCTGTATTTTCGCCTTCCTGGACCACATATGACACATAAGACACCACTGGTATATCAGATGTAATCCTGAAACCTATGCAATCAGATTTAGTGTGTGGCAAGTAATTTCTGGGCCAAATTTCAGACTTATAGACAAACATTTGGTACTGGTTTGGGCTGATTTACATCTATTTTTGCCTATTTTTACAACAATAAATGGGTGAAATATTTTCTGTTCAGAGATGTAATGTTCCAAATGCGCCTAAAATATCCACATTAATTATTAGAACATGCATAAAATTACATTTGGGCTTCATATTGGCAATATTATGATATTTTTGACATTAACCATCTGAGGAGGTCATGGGCCCCCCCACACCCCGAAAATTGAAATTCTAAAAGTGACCCTCGAGTGGGCCAGCCCAATACAAATTCATTCTCTGATATAAACTGGGTTTCCTGTGAAAATTTCAGCCTGATTGACCAACTTTAAGGGGTGTTTTGGGCTGATCTGGCATTTTATCTATCCCTCGCCAACGTCACTCCCTGAACCTGCACTTTGGGCTAGATATGCATTTCTCAAAGAACAAACTATTAAAATTCATTTCAGTGGCGACTCCTGTAGGAAACAATATGGTTTTCAGCCTTGAATCTACCTTAATTTGAAATATATCAGCATTTCCTGATACAGCCATCTGTGGCTGTATTTTCGCCTTCCTGGACCACATATGACACATAAGACACCACTGGTATATCAGATGTAATCCTGAAACCTATGCAATCAGATTTAGTGTGTGGCAAGTAATTTCTGGGCCAAATTTCAGACTTATAGACAAACATTTGGTACTGGTTTGGGCTGATTTACATCTATTTTTGCCTATTTTTACAACAATAAATGGGTGAAATATTTTCTGTTCAGAGATGTAATGTTCCAAATGCGCCTAAAATATCCACATTAATTATTAGAACATGCATAAAATTACATTTGGGCTTCATATTGGCAATATTATGATATTTTTGACATTAACCATCTGAGGAGGTCATGGGCCCCCCCACACCCCGAAAATTGAAATTCTAAAAGTGACCCTCGAGTGGGCCAGCCCAATACAAATTCATTCTCTGATATAAACTGGGTTTCCTGTGAAAATTTCAGCCTGATTGACCAACTTTAAGGGGTGTTTTGGGCTGATCTGGCATTTTACCTATCCCTCGCCAACTTCACTCCCTGAACCTGCACTTTGGGCTAGATATGCATTTCTCAAAGAACAAACTATTAAAATTCATTTCAGTGGCGACTCCTGTAGGAAACAATATGGTTTTCAGCCTTGAATCTACCTTAATTTGAAATATATCAGCATTTCCTGATACAGCCATCTGTGGCTGTATTTTCGCCTTCCTGGACCACATATGACACATAAGACACCACTGGTATATCAGATGTAATCCTGAAACCTATGCAATCAGATTTAGTGTGTGGCAAGTAATTTCTGGGCCAAATTTCAGACTTATAGACAAACATTTGGTACTGGTTTGGGCTGATTTACATCTATTTTTGCCTATTTTTACAACAATAAATGGGTGAAATATTTTCTGTTCAGAGATGTAATGTTCCAAATGCGCCTAAAATATCCACATTAATTATTAGAACATGCATAAAATTACATTTGGGCTTCATATTGGCAATATTATGATATTTTTGACATTAACCATGTGAGGAGGTCATGCCCCCCCCCCCCCCCCCCCCCACACACACACACCCCGAAAATTGAAATTCTAAAAGTGACCCTCGAGTGGGCCAGCCCAATACAAATTCATTCTCTGATATAAACTGGGTTTCCTGTGAAAATTTCAGCCTGATTGACCAACTTTAAGGGGTGTTTTGGGCTGATCTGGCATTTTACCTATCCCTCGCCAACTTCACTCCCTGAACCTGCACTTTGGGCTAGATATGCATTTCTCAAAGAACAAACTATTAAAATTCATTTCAGTGGCGACTCCTGTAGGAAACAATATGGTTTTCAGCCTTGAATCTACCTTAATTTGAAATATATCAGCATTTCCTGATACAGCCATCTGTGGCTGTATTTTCGCCTTCCTGGACCACATATGACACATAAGACACCACTGGTATATCAGATGTAATCCTGAAACCTATGCAATCAGATTTAGTGTGTGGCAAGTAATTTCTGGGCCAAATTTCAGACTTATAGACAAACATTTGGTACTGGTTTGGGCTGATTTACATCTATTTTTGCCTATTTTTACAACAATAAATGGGTGAAATATTTTCTGTTCAGAGATGTAATGTTCCAAATGCGCCTAAAATATCCACATTAATTATTAGAACATGCATAAAATTACATTTGGGCTTCATATTGGCAATATTATGATATTTTTGACATTAACCATCTGAGGAGGTCATGGGCCCCCCCACACCTCGAAAATTGAAATTCTAAAAGTGACCCTCGAGTGGGCCAGCCCAATACAAATTCATTCTCTGATATAAACTGGGTTTCCTGTGAAAATTTCAGCCTGATTGACCAACTTTAAGGGGTGTTTTGGGCTGATCTGGCATTTTACCTATCCCTCGCCAACTTCACTCCCTGAACCTGCACTTTGGGCTAGATATGCATTTCTCAAAGAACAAACTATTAAAATTCATTTCAGTGGCGACTCCTGTAGGAAACAATATGGTTTTCAGCCTTGAATCTACCTTAATTTGAAATATATCAGCATTTCCTGATACAGCCATCTGTGGCTGTATTTTCGCCTTCCTGGACCACATATGACACATAAGACACCACTGGTATATCAGATGTAATCCTGAAACCTATGCAATCAGATTTAGTGTGTGGCAAGTAATTTCTGGGCCAAATTTCAGACTTATAGACAAACATTTGGTACTGGTTTGGGCTGATTTACATCTATTTTTGCCTATTTTTACAACAATAAATGGGTGAAATATTTTCTGTTCAGAGATGTAATGTTCCAAATGCGCCTAAAATATCCACATTAATTATTAGAACATGCATAAAATTACATTTGGGCTTCATATTGGCAATATTATGATATTTTTGACATTAACCATCTGAGGAGGTCATGGGCCCCCCCTCACACCCCGAAAATTGAAATTCTAAAAGTGACCCTCGAGTGGGCCAGCCCAATACAAATTCATTCTCTGATATAAACTGGGTTTCCTGTGAAAATTTCAGCCTGATTGACCAACTTTAAGGGGTGTTTTGGGCTGATCTGGCATTTTACCTATCCCTCGCCAACTTCACTCCCTGAACCTGCACTTTGGGCTAGATATGCATTTCTCAAAGAACAAACTATTAAAATTCATTTCAGTGGCGACTCCTGTAGGAAACAATATGGTTTTCAGCCTTGAATCTACCTTAATTTGAAATATATCAGCATTTCCTGATACAGCCATCTGTGGCTGTATTTTCGCCTTCCTGGACCACATATGACACATAAGACACCACTGGTATATCAGATGTAATCCTGAAACCTATGCAATCAGATTTAGTGTGTGGCAAGTAATTTCTGGGCCAAATTTCAGACTTATAGACAAACATTTGGTACTGGTTTGGGCTGATTTACATCTATTTTTGCCTATTTTTACAACAATAAATGGGTGAAATATTTTCTGTTCAGAGATGTAATGTTCCAAATGCGCCTAAAATATCCACATTAATTATTAGAACATGCATAAAATTACATTTGGGCTTCATATTGGCAATATTATGATATTTTTGACATTAACCATCTGAGGAGGTCATGGGCCCCCCCACACCCCGAAAATTGAAATTCTAAAAGTGACCCTCGAGTGGGCCAGCCCAATACAAATTCATTCTCTGATATAAACTGGGTTTCCTGTGAAAATTTCAGCCTGATTGACCAACTTTAAGGGGTGTTTTGGGCTGATCTGGCATTTTATCTATCCCTCGCCAACGTCACTCCCTGAACCTGCACTTTGGGCTAGATATGCATTTCTCAAAGAACAAACTATTAAAATTCATTTCAGTGGCGACTCCTGTAGGAAACAATATGGTTTTCAGCCTTGAATCTACCTTAATTTGAAATATATCAGCATTTCCTGATACAGCCATCTGTGGCTGTATTTTCGCCTTCCTGGACCACATATGACACATAAGACACCACTGGTATATCAGATGTAATCCTGAAACCTATGCAATCAGATTTAGTGTGTGGCAAGTAATTTCTGGGCCAAATTTCAGACTTATAGACAAACATTTGGTACTGGTTTGGGCTGATTTACATCTATTTTTGCCTATTTTTACAACAATAAATGGGTGAAATATTTTCTGTTCAGAGATGTAATGTTCCAAATGCGCCTAAAATATCCACATTAATTATTAGAACATGCATAAAATTACATTTGGGCTTCATATTGGCAATATTATGATATTTTTGACATTAACCATCTGAGGAGGTCATGGGCCCCCCCACACCCCGAAAATTGAAATTCTAAAAGTGACCCTCGAGTGGGCCAGCCCAATACAAATTCATTCTCTGATATAAACTGGGTTTCCTGTGAAAATTTCAGCCTGATTGACCAACTTTAAGGGGTGTTTTGGGCTGATCTGGCATTTTACCTATCCCTCGCCAACTTCACTCCCTGAACCTGCACTTTGGGCTAGATATGCATTTCTCAAAGAACAAACTATTAAAATTCATTTCAGTGGCGACTCCTGTAGGAAACAATATGGTTTTCAGCCTTGAATCTACCTTAATTTGAAATATATCAGCATTTCCTGATACAGCCATCTGTGGCTGTATTTTCGCCTTCCTGGACCACATATGACACATAAGACACCACTGGTATATCAGATGTAATCCTGAAACCTATGCAATCAGATTTAGTGTGTGGCAAGTAATTTCTGGGCCAAATTTCAGACTTATAGACAAACATTTGGTACTGGTTTGGGCTGATTTACATCTATTTTTGCCTATTTTTACAACAATAAATGGGTGAAATATTTTCTGTTCAGAGATGTAATGTTCCAAATGCGCCTAAAATATCCACATTAATTATTAGAACATGCATAAAATTACATTTGGGCTTCATATTGGCAATATTATGATATTTTTGACATTAACCATCTGAGGAGGTCATGGGCCCCCCCACACCCCGAAAATTGAAATTCTAAAAGTGACCCTCGAGTGGGCCAGCCCAATACAAATTCATTCTCTGATATAAACTGGGTTTCCTGTGAAAATTTCAGCCTGATTGACCAACTTTAAGGGGTGTTTTGGGCTGATCTGGCATTTTATCTATCCCTCGCCAACTTCACTCCCTGAACCTGCACTTTGGGCTAGATATGCATTTCTCAAAGAACAAACTATTAAAATTCATTTCAGTGGCGACTCCTGTAGGAAACAATATGGTTTTCAGCCTTGAATCTACCTTAATTTGAAATATATCAGCATTTCCTGATACAGCCATCTGTGGCTGTATTTTCGCCTTCCTGGACCACATATGACACATAAGACACCACTGGTATATCAGATGTAATCCTGAAACCTATGCAATCAGATTTAGTGTGTGGCAAGTAATTTCTGGGCCAAATTTCAGACTTATAGACAAACATTTGGTACTGGTTTGGGCTGATTTACATCTATTTTTGCCTATTTTTACAACAATAAATGGGTGAAATATTTTCTGTTCAGAGATGTAATGTTCCAAATGCGCCTAAAATATCCACATTAATTATTAGAACATGCATAAAATTACATTTGGGCTTCATATTGGCAATATTATGATATTTTTGACATTAACCATCTGAGGAGGTCATGGGCCCCCCCACACCCCGAAAATTGAAATTCTAAAAGTGACCCTCGAGTGGGCCAGCCCAATACAAATTCATTCTCTGATATAAACTGGGTTTCCTGTGAAAATTTCAGCCTGATTGACCAACTTTAAGGGGTGTTTTGGGCTGATCTGGCATTTTACCTATCCCTCGCCAACTTCACTCCCTGAACCTGCACTTTGGGCTAGATATGCATTTCTCAAAGAACAAACTATTAAAATTCATTTCAGTGGCGACTCCTGTAGGAAACAATATGGTTTTCAGCCTTGAATCTACCTTAATTTGAAATATATCAGCATTTCCTGATACAGCCATCTGTGGCTGTATTTTCGCCTTCCTGGACCACATATGACACATAAGACACCACTGGTATATCAGATGTAATCCTGAAACCTATGCAATCAGATTTAGTGTGTGGCAAGTAATTTCTGGGCCAAATTTCAGACTTATAGACAAACATTTGGTACTGGTTTGGGCTGATTTACATCTATTTTTGCCTATTTTTACAACAATAAATGGGTGAAATATTTTCTGTTCAGAGATGTAATGTTCCAAATGCGCCTAAAATATCCACATTAATTATTAGAACATGCATAAAATTACATTTGGGCTTCATATTGGCAATATTATGATATTTTTGACATTAACCATCTGAGGAGGTCATGGGCCCCCCCACACCTCGAAAATTGAAATTCTAAAAGTGACCCTCGAGTGGGCCAGCCCAATACAAATTCATTCTCTGATATAAACTGGGTTTCCTGTGAAAATTTCAGCCTGATTGACCAACTTTAAGGGGTGTTTTGGGCTGATCTGGCATTTTACCTATCCCTCGCCAACTTCACTCCCTGAACCTGCACTTTGGGCTAGATATGCATTTCTCAAAGAACAAACTATTAAAATTCATTTCAGTGGCGACTCCTGTAGGAAACAATATGGTTTTCAGCCTTGAATCTACCTTAATTTGAAATATATCAGCATTTCCTGATACAGCCATCTGTGGCTGTATTTTCGCCTTCCTGGACCACATATGACACATAAGACACCACTGGTATATCAGATGTAATCCTGAAACCTATGCAATCAGATTTAGTGTGTGGCAAGTAATTTCTGGGCCAAATTTCAGACTTATAGACAAACATTTGGTACTGGTTTGGGCTGATTTACATCTATTTTTGCCTATTTTTACAACAATAAATGGGTGAAATATTTTCTGTTCAGAGATGTAATGTTCCAAATGCGCCTAAAATATCCACATTAATTATTAGAACATGCATAAAATTACATTTGGGCTTCATATTGGCAATATTATGATATTTTTGACATTAACCATCTGAGGAGGTCATGGGCCCCCCCTCACACCCCGAAAATTGAAATTCTAAAAGTGACCCTCGAGTGGGCCAGCCCAATACAAATTCATTCTCTGATATAAACTGGGTTTCCTGTGAAAATTTCAGCCTGATTGACCAACTTTAAGGGGTGTTTTGGGCTGATCTGGCATTTTACCTATCCCTCGCCAACTTCACTCCCTGAACCTGCACTTTGGGCTAGATATGCATTTCTCAAAGAACAAACTATTAAAATTCATTTCAGTGGCGACTCCTGTAGGAAACAATATGGTTTTCAGCCTTGAATCTACCTTAATTTGAAATATATCAGCATTTCCTGATACAGCCATCTGTGGCTGTATTTTCGCCTTCCTGGACCACATATGACACATAAGACACCACTGGTATATCAGATGTAATCCTGAAACCTATGCAATCAGATTTAGTGTGTGGCAAGTAATTTCTGGGCCAAATTTCAGACTTATAGACAAAGATTTGGTACTGGTTTGGGCTGATTTACATCTATTTTTGCCTATTTTTACAACAATAAATGGGTGAAATATTTTCTGTTCAGAGATGTAATGTTCCAAATGCGCCTAAAATATCCACATTAATTATTAGAACATGCATAAAATTACATTTGGGCTTCATATTGGCAATATTATGATATTTTTGACATTAACCATCTGAGGAGGTCATGGGCCCCCCCACACCCCGAAAATTGAAATTCTAAAAGTGACCCTCGAGTGGGCCAGCCCAATACAAATTCATTCTCTGATATAAACTGGGTTTCCTGTGAAAATTTCAGCCTGATTGACCAACTTTAAGGGGTGTTTTGGGCTGATCTGGCATTTTATCTATCCCTCGCCAACGTCACTCCCTGAACCTGCACTTTGGGCTAGATATGCATTTCTCAAAGAACAAACTATTAAAATTCATTTCAGTGGCGACTCCTGTAGGAAACAATATGGTTTTCAGCCTTGAATCTACCTTAATTTGAAATATATCAGCATTTCCTGATACAGCCATCTGTGGCTGTATTTTCGCCTTCCTGGACCACATATGACACATAAGACACCACTGGTATATCAGATGTAATCCTGAAACCTATGCAATCAGATTTAGTGTGTGGCAAGTAATTTCTGGGCCAAATTTCAGACTTATAGACAAACATTTGGTACTGGTTTGGGCTGATTTACATCTATTTTTGCCTATTTTTACAACAATAAATGGGTGAAATATTTTCTGTTCAGAGATGTAATGTTCCAAATGCGCCTAAAATATCCACATTAATTATTAGAACATGCATAAAATTACATTTGGGCTTCATATTGGCAATATTATGATATTTTTGACATTAACCATCTGAGGAGGTCATGGGCCCCCCCACACCCCGAAAATTGAAATTCTAAAAGTGACCCTCGAGTGGGCCAGCCCAATACAAATTCATTCTCTGATATAAACTGGGTTTCCTGTGAAAATTTCAGCCTGATTGACCAACTTTAAGGGGTGTTTTGGGCTGATCTGGCATTTTACCTATCCCTCGCCAACTTCACTCCCTGAACCTGCACTTTGGGCTAGATATGCATTTCTCAAAGAACAAACTATTAAAATTCATTTCAGTGGCGACTCCTGTAGGAAACAATATGGTTTTCAGCCTTGAATCTACCTTAATTTGAAATATATCAGCATTTCCTGATACAGCCATCTGTGGCTGTATTTTCGCCTTCCTGGACCACATATGACACATAAGACACCACTGGTATATCAGATGTAATCCTGAAACCTATGCAATCAGATTTAGTGTGTGGCAAGTAATTTCTGGGCCAAATTTCAGACTTATAGACAAACATTTGGTACTGGTTTGGGCTGATTTACATCTATTTTTGCCTATTTTTACAACAATAAATGGGTGAAATATTTTCTGTTCAGAGATGTAATGTTCCAAATGCGCCTAAAATATCCACATTAATTATTAGAACATGCATAAAATTACATTTGGGCTTCATATTGGCAATATTATGATATTTTTGACATTAACCATCTGAGGAGGTCATGGGCCCCCCCACACCCCGAAAATTGAAATTCTAAAAGTGACCCTCGAGTGGGCCAGCCCAATACAAATTCATTCTCTGATATAAACTGGGTTTCCTGTGAAAATTTCAGCCTGATTGACCAACTTTAAGGGGTGTTTTGGGCTGATCTGGCATTTTATCTATCCCTCGCCAACTTCACTCCCTGAACCTGCACTTTGGGCTAGATATGCATTTCTCAAAGAACAAACTATTAAAATTCATTTCAGTGGCGACTCCTGTAGGAAACAATATGGTTTTCAGCCTTGAATCTACCTTAATTTGAAATATATCAGCATTTCCTGATACAGCCATCTGTGGCTGTATTTTCGCCTTCCTGGACCACATATGACACATAAGACACCACTGGTATATCAGATGTAATCCTGAAACCTATGCAATCAGATTTAGTGTGTGGCAAGTAATTTCTGGGCCAAATTTCAGACTTATAGACAAACATTTGGTACTGGTTTGGGCTGATTTACATCTATTTTTGCCTATTTTTACAACAATAAATGGGTGAAATATTTTCTGTTCAGAGATGTAATGTTCCAAATGCGCCTAAAATATCCACATTAATTATTAGAACATGCATAAAATTACATTTGGGCTTCATATTGGCAATATTATGATATTTTTGACATTAACCATCTGAGGAGGTCATGGGCCCCCCCACACCCCGAAAATTGAAATTCTAAAAGTGACCCTCGAGTGGGCCAGCCCAATACAAATTCATTCTCTGATATAAACTGGGTTTCCTGTGAAAATTTCAGCCTGATTGACCAACTTTAAGGGGTGTTTTGGGCTGATCTGGCATTTTACCTATCCCTCGCCAACTTCACTCCCTGAACCTGCACTTTGGGCTAGATATGCATTTCTCAAAGAACAAACTATTAAAATTCATTTCAGTGGCGACTCCTGTAGGAAACAATATGGTTTTCAGCCTTGAATCTACCTTAATTTGAAATATATCAGCATTTCCTGATACAGCCATCTGTGGCTGTATTTTCGCCTTCCTGGACCACATATGACACATAAGACACCACTGGTATATCAGATGTAATCCTGAAACCTATGCAATCAGATTTAGTGTGTGGCAAGTAATTTCTGGGCCAAATTTCAGACTTATAGACAAACATTTGGTACTGGTTTGGGCTGATTTACATCTATTTTTGCCTATTTTTACAACAATAAATGGGTGAAATATTTTCTGTTCAGAGATGTAATGTTCCAAATGCGCCTAAAATATCCACATTAATTATTAGAACATGCATAAAATTACATTTGGGCTTCATATTGGCAATATTATGATATTTTTGACATTAACCATCTGAGGAGGTCATGGGCCCCCCCACACCCCGAAAATTGAAATTCTAAAAGTGACCCTCGAGTGGGCCAGCCCAATACAAATTCATTCTCTGATATAAACTGGGTTTCCTGTGAAAATTTCAGCCTGATTGACCAACTTTAAGGGGTGTTTTGGGCTGATCTGGCATTTTATCTATCCCTCGCCAACTTCACTCCCTGAACCTGCACTTTGGGCTAGATATGCATTTCTCAAAGAACAAACTATTAAAATTCATTTCAGTGGCGACTCCTGTAGGAAACAATATGGTTTTCAGCCTTGAATCTACCTTAATTTGAAATATATCAGCATTTCCTGATACAGCCATCTGTGGCTGTATTTTCGCCTTCCTGGACCACATATGACACATAAGACACCACTGGTATATCAGATGTAATCCTGAAACCTATGCAATCAGATTTAGTGTGTGGCAAGTAATTTCTGGGCCAAATTTCAGACTTATAGACAAACATTTGGTACTGGTTTGGGCTGATTTACATCTATTTTTGCCTATTTTTACAACAATAAATGGGTGAAATATTTTCTGTTCAGAGATGTAATGTTCCAAATGCGCCTAAAATATCCACATTAATTATTAGAACATGCATAAAATTACATTTGGGCTTCATATTGGCAATATTATGATATTTTTGACATTAACCATCTGAGGAGGTCATGGGCCCCCCCACACCCCGAAAATTGAAATTCTAAAAGTGACCCTCGAGTGGGCCAGCCCAATACAAATTCATTCTCTGATATAAACTGGGTTTCCTGTGAAAATTTCAGCCTGATTGACCAACTTTAAGGGGTGTTTTGGGCTGATCTGGCATTTTACCTATCCCTCGCCAACTTCACTCCCTGAACCTGCACTTTGGGCTAGATATGCATTTCTCAAAGAACAAACTATTAAAATTCATTTCAGTGGCGACTCCTGTAGGAAACAATATGGTTTTCAGCCTTGAATCTACCTTAATTTGAAATATATCAGCATTTCCTGATACAGCCATCTGTGGCTGTATTTTCGCCTTCCTGGACCACATATGACACATAAGACACCACTGGTATATCAGATGTAATCCTGAAACCTATGCAATCAGATTTAGTGTGTGGCAAGTAATTTCTGGGCCAAATTTCAGACTTATAGACAAACATTTGGTACTGGTTTGGGCTGATTTACATCTATTTTTGCCTATTTTTACAACAATAAATGGGTGAAATATTTTCTGTTCAGAGATGTAATGTTCCAAATGCGCCTAAAATATCCACATTAATTATTAGAACATGCATAAAATTACATTTGGGCTTCATATTGGCAATATTATGATATTTTTGACATTAACCATCTGAGGAGGTCATGGGCCCCCCCACACCCCGAAAATTGAAATTCTAAAAGTGACCCTCGAGTGGGCCAGCCCAATACAAATTCATTCTCTGATATAAACTGGGTTTCCTGTGAAAATTTCAGCCTGATTGACCAACTTTAAGGGGTGTTTTGGGCTGATCTGGCATTTTATCTATCCCTCGCCAACGTCACTCCCTGAACCTGCACTTTGGGCTAGATATGCATTTCTCAAAGAACAAACTATTAAAATTCATTTCAGTGGCGACTCCTGTAGGAAACAATATGGTTTTCAGCCTTGAATCTACCTTAATTTGAAATATATCAGCATTTCCTGATACAGCCATCTGTGGCTGTATTTTCGCCTTCCTGGACCACATATGACACATAAGACACCACTGGTATATCAGATGTAATCCTGAAACCTATGCAATCAGATTTAGTGTGTGGCAAGTAATTTCTGGGCCAAATTTCAGACTTATAGACAAACATTTGGTACTGGTTTGGGCTGATTTACATCTATTTTTGCCTATTTTTACAACAATAAATGGGTGAAATATTTTCTGTTCAGAGATGTAATGTTCCAAATGCGCCTAAAATATCCACATTAATTATTAGAACATGCATAAAATTACATTTGGGCTTCATATTGGCAATATTATGATATTTTTGACATTAACCATCTGAGGAGGTCATGGGCCCCCCCACACCCCGAAAATTGAAATTCTAAAAGTGACCCTCGAGTGGGCCAGCCCAATACAAATTCATTCTCTGATATAAACTGGGTTTCCTGTGAAAATTTCAGCCTGATTGACCAACTTTAAGGGGTGTTTTGGGCTGATCTGGCATTTTACCTATCCCTCGCCAACTTCACTCCCTGAACCTGCACTTTGGGCTAGATATGCATTTCTCAAAGAACAAACTATTAAAATTCATTTCAGTGGCGACTCCTGTAGGAAACAATATGGTTTTCAGCCTTGAATCTACCTTAATTTGAAATATATCAGCATTTCCTGATACAGCCATCTGTGGCTGTATTTTCGCCTTCCTGGACCACATATGACACATAAGACACCACTGGTATATCAGATGTAATCCTGAAACCTATGCAATCAGATTTAGTGTGTGGCAAGTAATTTCTGGGCCAAATTTCAGACTTATAGACAAACATTTGGTACTGGTTTGGGCTGATTTACATCTATTTTTGCCTATTTTTACAACAATAAATGGGTGAAATATTTTCTGTTCAGAGATGTAATGTTCCAAATGCGCCTAAAATATCCACATTAATTATTAGAACATGCATAAAATTACATTTGGGCTTCATATTTGCTATATTATGATATTTTTGACATTAACCATCTGAGGAGGTCATGGGCCCCCCCACACCCCGAAAATTGAAATTCTAAAAGTGACCCTCGAGTGGGCCAGCCCAATACAAATTCATTCTCTGATATAAACTGGGTTTCCTGTGAAAATTTCAGCCTGATTGACCAACTTTAAGGGGTGTTTTGGGCTGATCTGGCATTTTACCTATCCCTCGCCAACTTCACTCCCTGAACCTGCACTTTGGGCTAGATATGCATTTCTCAAAGAACAAACTATTAAAATTCATTTCAGTGGCGACTCCTGTAGGAAACAATATGGTTTTCAGCCTTGAATCTACCTTAATTTGAAATATATCAGCATTTCCTGATACAGCCATCTGTGGCTGTATTTTCGCCTTCCTGGACCACATATGACACATAAGACACCACTGGTATATCAGATGTAATCCTGAAACCTATGCAATCAGATTTAGTGTGTGGCAAGTAATTTCTGGGCCAAATTTCAGACTTATAGACAAACATTTGGTACTGGTTTGGGCTGATTTACATCTATTTTTGCCTATTTTTACAACAATAAATGGGTGAAATATTTTCTGTTCAGAGATGTAATGTTCCAAATGCGCCTAAAATATCCACATTAATTATTAGAACATGCATAAAATTACATTTGGGCTTCATATTGGCAATATTATGATATTTTTGACATTAACCATCTGAGGAGGTCATGGGCCCCCCCACACCCCGAAAATTGAAATTCTAAAAGTGACCCTCGAGTGGGCCAGCCCAATACAAATTCATTCTCTGATATAAACTGGGTTTCCTGTGAAAATTTCAGCCTGATTGACCAACTTTAAGGGGTGTTTTGGGCTGATCTGGCATTTTACCTATCCCTCGCCAACTTCACTCCCTGAACCTGCACTTTGGGCTAGATATGCATTTCTCAAAGAACAAACTATTAAAATTCATTTCAGTGGCGACTCCTGTAGGAAACAATATGGTTTTCAGCCTTGAATCTACCTTAATTTGAAATATATCAGCATTTCCTGATACAGCCATCTGTGGCTGTATTTTCGCCTTCCTGGACCACATATGACACATAAGACACCACTGGTATATCAGATGTAATCCTGAAACCTATGCAATCAGATTTAGTGTGTGGCAAGTAATTTCTGGGCCAAATTTCAGACTTATAGACAAACATTTGGTACTGGTTTGGGCTGATTTACATCTATTTTTGCCTATTTTTACAACAATAAATGGGTGAAATATTTTCTGTTCAGAGATGTAATGTTCCAAATGCGCCTAAAATATCCACATTAATTATTAGAACATGCATAAAATTACATTTGGGCTTCATATTGGCAATATTATGATATTTTTGACATTAACCATCTGAGGAGGTCATGGGCCCCCCCACACCCCGAAAATTGAAATTCTAAAAGTGACCCTCGAGTGGGCCAGCCCAATACAAATTCATTCTCTGATATAAACTGGGTTTCCTGTGAAAATTTCAGCCTGATTGACCAACTTTAAGGGGTGTTTTGGGCTGATCTGGCATTTTACCTATCCCTCGCCAACTTCACTCCCTGAACCTGCACTTTGGGCTAGATATGCATTTCTCAAAGAACAAACTATTAAAATTCATTTTAGTGGCGACTCCTGTAGGAAACAATATGGTTTTCAGCCTTGAATCTACCTTAATTTGAAATATATCAGCATTTCCTGATACAGCCATCTGTGGCTGTATTTTCGCCTTCCTGGACCACATATGACACATAAGACACCACTGGTATATCAGATGTAATCCTGAAACCTATGCAATCAGATTTAGTGTGTGGCAAGTAATTTCTGGGCCAAATTTCAGACTTATAGACAAACATTTGGTACTGGTTTGGGCTGATTTACATCTATTTTTGCCTATTTTTACAACAATAAATGGGTGAAATATTTTCTGTTCAGAGATGTAATGTTCCAAATGCGCCTAAAATATCCACATTAATTATTAGAACATGCATAAAATTACATTTGGGCTTCATATTGGCAATATTATGATATTTTTGACATTAACCATCTGAGGAGGTCATGGCCCCCCCACCCCCCACACCCCGAAAATTGAAATTCTAAAAGTGACCCTCGAGTGGGCCAGCCCAATACAAATTCATTCTCTGATATAAACTGGGTTTCCTGTGAAAATTTCAGCCTGATTGACCAACTTTAAGGGGTGTTTTGGGCTGATCTGGCATTTTACCTATCCCTCGCCAACTTCACTCCCTGAACCTGCACTTTGGGCTAGATATGCATTTCTCAAAGAACAAACTATTAAAATTCATTTCAGTGGCGACTCCTGTAGGAAACAATATGGTTTTCAGCCTTGAATCTACCTTAATTTGAAATATATCAGCATTTCCTGATACAGCCATCTGTGGCTGTATTTTCGCCTTCCTGGACCACATATGACACATAAGACACCACTGGTATATCAGATGTAATCCTGAAACCTATGCAATCAGATTTAGTGTGTGGCAAGTAATTTCTGGGCCAAATTTCAGACTTATAGACAAACATTTGGGACTGGTTTGGGCTGATTTACATCTATTTTTGCCTATTTTTACAACAATAAATGGGTGAAATATTTTCTGTTCAGAGATGTAATGTTCCAAATGTGCCTAAAATATCCACATTAATTATTAGAACATGCATAAAATTACATTTGGGCTTCATATTGGCAATATTATGATATTTTTGACATTAACCATCTGAGGAGGTCATGGGCCCCCCCCACACCCCGAAAATTGAAATTCTAAAAGTGACCCTCGAGTGGGCCAGCCCAATACAAATTCATTCTCTGATATAAACTGGGTTTCCTGTGAAAATTTCAGCCTGATTGACCAACTTTAAGGGGTGTTTTGGGCTGATCTGGCATTTTACCTATCCCTCGCCAACTTCACTCCCTGAACCTGCACTTTGGGCTAGATATGCATTTCTCAAAGAACAAACTATTAAAATTCATTTCAGTGGCGACTCCTGTAGGAAACAATATGGTTTTCAGCCTTGAATCTACCTTAATTTGAAATATATCAGCATTTCCTGATACAGCCATCTGTGGCTGTATTTTCGCCTTCCTGGACCACATATGACACATAAGACACCACTGGTATATCAGATGTAATCCTGAAACCTATGCAATCAGATTTAGTGTGTGGCAAGTAATTTCTGGGCCAAATTTCAGACTTATAGACAAACATTTGGTACTGGTTTGGGCTGATTTACATCTATTTTTGCCTATTTTTACAACAATAAATGGGTGAAATATTTTCTGTTCAGAGATGTAATGTTCCAAATGCGCCTAAAATATCCACATTAATTATTAGAACATGCATAAAATTACATTTGGGCTTCATATTGGCAATATTATGATATTTTTGACATTAACCATCTGAGGAGGTCATGGGCCCCCCCACACCCCGAAAATTGAAATTCTAAAAGTGACCCTCGAGTGGGCCAGCCCAATACAAATTCATTCTCTGATATAAACTGGGTTTCCTGTGAAAATTTCAGCCTGATTGACCAACTTTAAGGGGTGTTTTGGGCTGATCTGGCATTTTACCTATCCCTCGCCAACTTCACTCCCTGAACCTGCACTTTGGGCTAGATATGCATTTCTCAAAGAACAAACTATTAAAATTCATTTCAGTGGCGACTCCTGTAGGAAACAATATGGTTTTCAGCCTTGAATCTACCTTAATTTGAAATATATCAGCATTTCCTGATACAGCCATCTGTGGCTGTATTTTCGCCTTCCTGGACCACATATGACACATAAGACACCACTGGTATATCAGATGTAATCCTGAAACCTATGCAATCAGATTTAGTGTGTGGCAAGTAATTTCTGGGCCAAATTTCAGACTTATAGACAAACATTTGGTACTGGTTTGGGCTGATTTACATCTATTTTTGCCTATTTTTACAACAATAAATGGGTGAAATATTTTCTGTTCAGAGATGTAATGTTCCAAATGCGCCTAAAATATCCACATTAATTATTAGAACATGCATAAAATTACATTTGGGCTTCATATTGGCAATATTATGATATTTTTGACATTAACCATCTGAGGAGGTCATGGGCCCCCCCACACCCCGAAAATTGAAATTCTAAAAGTGACCCTCGAGTGGGCCAGCCCAATACAAATTCATTCTCTGATATAAACTGGGTTTCCTGTGAAAATTTCAGCCTTATTGACCAACTTTAAGGGGTGTTTTGGGCTGATCTGGCATTTTACCTATCCCTCGCCAACTTCACTCCCTGAACCTGCACTTTGGGCTAGATATGCATTTCTCAAAGAACAAACTATTAAAATTCATTTCAGTGGCGACTCCTGTAGGAAACAATATGGTTTTCAGCCTTGAATCTACCTTAATTTGAAATATATCAGCATTTCCTGATACAGCCATCTGTGGCTGTATTTTCGCCTTCCTGGACCACATATGACACATAAGACACCACTGGTATATCAGATGTAATCCTGAAACCTATGCAATCAGATTTAGTGTGTGGCAAGTAATTTCTGGTCCAAATTTCAGACTTATAGACAAACATTTGGTACTGGTTTGGGCTGATTTACATCTATTTTTGCCTATTTTTACAACAATAAATGGGTGAAATATTTTCTGTTCAGAGATGTAATGTTCCAAATGCGCCTAAAATATCCACATTAATTATTAGAACATGCATAAAATTACATTTGGGCTTCATATTGGCAATATTATGATATTTTTGACATTAACCATCTGAGGAGGTCATGGGCCCCCCCACACCCCGAAAATTGAAATTCTAAAAGTGACCCTCGAGTGGGCCAGCCCAATACAAATTCATTCTCTGATATAAACTGGGTTTCCTGTGAAAATTTCAGCCTGATTGACCAACTTTAAGGGGTGTTTTGGGCTGATCTGGCATTTTACCTATCCCTCGCCAACTTCACTCCCTGAACCTGCACTTTGGGCTAGATATGCATTTCTCAAAGAACAAACTATTAAAACTCATTTTAGTGGCGACTCCTGTAGGAAACAATATGGTTTTCAGCCTTGAATCTACCTTAATTTGAAATATATCAGCATTTCCTGATACAGCCATCTGTGGCTGTATTTTCGCCTTCCTGGACCACATATGACACATAAGACACCACTGGTATATCAGATGTAATCCTGAAACCTATGCAATCAGATTTAGTGTGTGGCAAGTAATTTCTGGGCCAAATTTCAGACTTATAGACAAACATTTGGTACTGGTTTGGGCTGATTTACATCTATTTTTGCCTATTTTTACAACAATAAATGGGTGAAATATTTTCTGTTCAGAGATGTAATGTTCCAAATGCGCCTAAAATATCCACATTAATTATTAGAACATGCATAAAATTACATTTGGGCTTCATATTGGCAATATTATGATATTTTTGACATTAACCATCTGAGGAGGTCATGGCCCCCCCACCCCCCACACCCCGAAAATTGAAATTCTAAAAGTGACCCTCGAGTGGGCCAGCCCAATACAAATTCATTCTCTGATATAAACTGGGTTTCCTGTGAAAATTTCAGCCTGATTGACCAACTTTAAGGGGTGTTTTGGGCTGATCTGGCATTTTACCTATCCCTCGCCAACTTCACTCCCTGAACCTGCACTTTGGGCTAGATATGCATTTCTCAAAGAACAAACTATTAAAATTCATTTCAGTGGCGACTCCTGTAGGAAACAATATGGTTTTCAGCCTTGAATCTACCTTAATTTGAAATATATCAGCATTTCCTGATACAGCCATCTGTGGCTGTATTTTCGCCTTCCTGGACCACATATGACACATAAGACACCACTGGTATATCAGATGTAATCCTGAAACCTATGCAATCAGATTTAGTGTGTGGCAAGTAATTTCTGGGCCAAATTTCAGACTTATAGACAAACATTTGGGACTGGTTTGGGCTGATTTACATCTATTTTTGCCTATTTTTACAACAATAAATGGGTGAAATATTTTCTGTTCAGAGATGTAATGTTCCAAATGTGCCTAAAATATCCACATTAATTATTAGAACATGCATAAAATTACATTTGGGCTTCATATTGGCAATATTATGATATTTTTGACATTAACCATCTGAGGAGGTCATGGGCCCCCCCCACACCCCGAAAATTGAAATTCTAAAAGTGACCCTCGAGTGGGCCAGCCCAATACAAATTCATTCTCTGATATAAACTGGGTTTCCTGTGAAAATTTCAGCCTGATTGACCAACTTTAAGGGGTGTTTTGGGCTGATCTGGCATTTTACCTATCCCTCGCCAACTTCACTCCCTAAACCTGCACTTTGGGCTAGATATGCATTTCTCAAAGAACAAACTATTAAAATTCATTTCAGTGGCGACTCCTGTAGGAAACAATATGGTTTTCAGCCTTGAATCTACCTTAATTTGAAATATATCAGCATTTCCTGATACAGCCATCTGTGGCTGTATTTTCGCCTTCCTGGACCACATATGACACATAAGACACCACTGGTATATCAGATGTAATCCTGAAACCTATGCAATCAGATTTAGTGTGTGGCAAGTAATTTCTGGGCCAAATTTCAGACTTATAGACAAACATTTGGTACTGGTTTGGGCTGATTTACATCTATTTTTGCCTATTTTTACAACAATAAATGGGTGAAATATTTTCTGTTCAGAGATGTAATGTTCCAAATGCGCCTAAAATATCCACATTAATTATTAGAACATGCATAAAATTACATTTGGGCTTCATATTGGCATTATTATGATATTTTTGACATTAACCATCTGAGGAGGTCATGGGCCCCCCCCCCACACCCCGAAAATTGAAATTCTAAAAGTGACCCTCGAGTGGGCCAGCCCAATACAAATTCATTCTCTGATATAAACTGGGTTTCCTGTGAAAATTTCAGCCTGATTGACCAACTTTAAGGGGTGTTTTGGGCTGATCTGGCATTTTACCTATCCCTCGCCAACTTCACTCCCTGAACCTGCACTTTGGGCTAGATATGCATTTCTCAAAGAACAAACTATTAAAATTCATTTCAGTGGCGACTCCTGTAGGAAACAATATGGTTTTCAGCCTTGAATCTACCTTAATTTGAAATATATAAGCATTTCCTGATACAGCCATCTGTGGCTGTATTTTCGCCTTCCTGGACCACATATGACACATAAGACACCACTGGTATATCAGATGTAATCCTGAAACCTATGCAATCAGATTTAGTGTGTGGCAAGTAATTTCTGGGCCAAATTTCAGACTTATAGACAAACATTTGGTACTGGTTTGGGCTGATTTACATCTATTTTTGCCTATTTTTACAACAATAAATGGGTGAAATATTTTCTGTTCAGAGATGTAATGTTCCAAATGCGCCTAAAATATCCACATTAATTATTAGAACATGCATAAAATTACATTTGGGCTTCATATTGGCAATATTATGATATTTTTGACATTAACCATCTGAGGAGGTCATGGGCCCCCCCCCCACACCCCGAAAATTGAAATTCTAAAAGTGACCCTCGAGTGGGCCAGCCCAATACAAATTCATTCTCTGATATAAACTGGGTTTCCTGTGAAAATTTCAGCCTGATTGACCAACTTTAAGGGGTGTTTGGTGCTGATCTGGCATTTTACCTATCCCTCGCCAACTTCACTCCCTGAACCTGCACTTTGGGCTAGATATGCATTTCTCAAAGAACAAACTATTAAAATTCATTTCAGTGGCGACTCCTGTAGGAAACAATATGGTTTTCAGCCTTGAATCTACCTTAATTTGAAATATATCAGCATTTCCTGATACAGCCATCTGTGGCTGTATTTTCGCCTTCCTGGACCACATATGACACATAAGACACCACTGGTATATCAGATGTAATCCTGAAACCTATGCAATCAGATTTAGTGTGTGGCAAGTAATTTCTGGGCCAAATTTCAGACTTATAGACAAACATTTGGTACTGGTTTGGGCTGATTTACATCTATTTTTGCCTATTTTTACAACAATAAATGGGTGAAATATTTTCTGTTCAGAGATGTAATGTTCCAAATGCGCCTAAAATATCCACATTAATTATTAGAACATGCATAAAATTACATTTGGGCTTCATATTGGCAATATTATGATATTTTTGACATTAACCATCTGAGGAGGTCATGGGCCCCCCCCACACCCCGAAAATTGAAATTCTAAAAGTGACCCTCGAGTGGGCCAGCCCAATACAAATTCATTCTCTGATATAAACTGGGTTTCCTGTGAAAATTTCAGCCTGATTGACCAACTTTAAGGGGTGTTTTGGGCTGATCTGGCATTTTACCTATCCCTCGCCAACTTCACTCCCTGAACCTGCACTTTGGGCTAGATATGCATTTCTCAAAGAACAAACTATTAAAATTCATTTCAGTGGCGACTCCTGTAGGAAACAATATGGTTTTCAGCCTTGAATCTACCTTAATTTGAAATATATCAGCATTTCCTGATACAGCCATCTGTGGCTGTATTTTCGCCTTCCTGGACCACATATGACACATAAGACACCACTGGTATATCAGATGTAATCCTGAAACCTATGCAATCAGATTTAGTGTGTGGCAAGTAATTTCTGGGCCAAATTTCAGACTTATAGACAAACATTTGGTACTGGTTTGGGCTGATTTACATCTATTTTTGCCTATTTTTACAACAATAAATGGGTGAAATATTTTCTGTTCAGAGATGTAATGTTCCAAATGCGCCTAAAATATCCACATTAATTATTAGAACATGCATAAAATTACATTTGGGCTTCATATTGGCAATATTATGATATTTTTGACATTAACCATCTGAGGAGGTCATGGGCCCCCCCCACACCCCGAAAATTGAAATTCTAAAAGTGACCCTCGAGTGGGCCAGCCCAATACAAATTCATTCTCTGATATAAACTGGGTTTCCTGTGAAAATTTCAGCCTAATTGACCAACTTTAAGGGGTGTTTTGGGCTGATCTGGCATTTTACCTATCCCTCGCCAACTTCACTCCCTGAACCTGCACTTTGGGCTAGATATGCATTTCTCAAAGAACAAACTATTAAAATTCATTTCAGTGGCGACTCCTGTAGGAAACAATATGGTTTTCAGCCTTGAATCTACCTTAATTTGAAATATATCAGCATTTCCTGATACAGCCATCTGTGGCTGTATTTTCGCCTTCCTGGACCACATATGACACATAAGACACCACTGGTATATCAGATGTAATCCTGAAACCTATGCAATCAGATTTAGTGTGTGGCAAGTAATTTCTGGGCCAAATTTCAGACTTATAGACAAACATTTGGTACTGGTTTGGGCTGATTTACATCTATATTTGCATATTTTTACAACAATAAATGGGTGAAATATTTTCTGTTCAGAGATGTAATGTTCCAAATGCGCCTAAAATATCCACATTAATTATTAGAACATGCATAAAATTACATTTGGGCTTCATATTGGCAATATTATGATATTTTTGACATTAACCATCTGAGGAGGTCATGGGCCCCCCCACACCCCGAAAATTGAAATTCTAAAAGTGACCCTCGAGTGGGCCAGCCCAATACAAATTCATTCTCTGATATAAACTGGGTTTCCTGTGAAAATTTCAGCCTGATTGACCAACTTTAAGGGGTGTTTTGGGCTGATCTGGCATTTTACCTATCCCTCGTCAACTTCACTCCCTGAACCTGCACTTTGGGCTAGATATGCATTTCTCAAAGAACAAACTATTAAAATTCATTTCAGTGGCGACTCCTGTAGGAAACAATATGGTTTTCAGCCTTGAATCTACCTTAATTTGAAATATATCAGCATTTCCTGATACAGCCATCTGTGGCTGTATTTTCGCCTTCCTGGACCACATATGACACATAAGACACCACTGGTATATCAGATGTAATCCTGAAACCTATGCAATCAGACTTAGTGTGTAGCAAGTAATTTCTGGGCCAAATTTCAGACTTATAGACAAACATTTGGGACTGGTTTGGGCTGATTTACATCTATTTTTGCCTATTTTTACAACAATAAATGGGTGAAATATTTTCTTTTCAGAGATGTAATGTTCCAAATGCGCCTAAAATATCCACATTAATTATTAGAACATGCATAAAATTACATTTGGGCTTCATATTGGCAATATTATGATATTTTTGACATTAACCATCTGAGGAGGTCATGGGCCCCCCCCACACCCCGAAAATTGAAATTCTAAAAGTGACCCTCGAGTGGGCCAGCCCAATACAAATTCATTCTCTGATATAAACTGGGTTTCCTGTGAAAATTTCAGCCTGATTGACCAACTTTAAGGGGTGTTTTGGGCTGATCTGGCATTTTACCTATCCCTCGCCAACTTCACTCCCTGAACCTGCACTTTGCCCTAGATATGCATTTCTCAAAGAACAAACTATTAAAATTCATTTCAGTGGCGACTCCTGTAGGAAACAATATGGTTTTCAGCCTTGAATCTACCTTAATTTGAAATATATCAGCATTTCCTGATACAGCCATCTGTGGCTGTATTTTCGCCTTCCTGGACCACATATGACACATAAGACACCACTGGTATATCAGATGTAATCCTGAAACCTATGCAATCAGATTTAGTGTGTGGCAAGTAATTTCTGGGCCAAATTTCAGACTTATAGACAAACATTTGGTACTGGTTTGGGCTGATTTACATCTATTTTTGCCTATTTTTACAACAATAAATGGGTGAAATATTTTCTGTTCAGAGATGTAATGTTCCAAATGCGCCTAAAATATCCACATTAATTATTAGAACATGCATAAAATTACATTTGGGCTTCATATTGGCAATATTATGATATTTTTGACATTAACCATCTGAGGAGGTCATGGGCCCCCCCCCACACCCCGAAAATTGAAATTCTAAAAGTGACCCTCGAGTGGGCCAGCCCAATACAAATTCATTCTCTGATATAAACTGGGTTTCCTGTGAAAATTTCAGCCTAATTGACCAACTTTAAGGGGTGTTTTGGGCTGATCTGGCATTTTACCTATCCCTCGCCAACTTCACTCCCTGAACCTGCACTTTGGGCTAGATATGCATTTCTCAAAGAACAAACTATTAAAATTCATTTCAGTGGCGACTCCTGTAGGAAACAATATGGTTTTCAGCCTTGAATCTACCTTAATTTGAAATATATCAGCATTTCCTGATACAGCCATCTGTGGCTGTATTTTCGCCTTCCTGGACCACATATGACACATAAGACACCACTGGTATATCAGATGTAATCCTGAAACCTATGCAATCAGATTTAGTGTGTGGCAAGTAATTTCTGGGCCAAATTTCAGACTTATAGACAAACATTTGGTACTGGTTTGGGCTGATTTACATCTATTTTTGCCTATTTTTACAACAATAAATGGGTGAAATATTTTCTGTTCAGAGATGTAATGTTCCAAATGCGCCTAAAATATCCACATTAATTATTAGAACATGCATAAAATTACATTTGGGCTTCATATTGGCAATATTATGATATTTTTGACATTAACCATCTGAGGAGGTCATGGGCCCCCCCACACCCCGAAAATTGAAATTCTAAAAGTGACCCTCGAGTGGGCCAGCCCAATACAAATTCATTCTCTGATATAAACTGGGTTTCCTGTGAAAATTTCAGCCTGATTGACCAACTTTAAGGGGTGTTTTGGGCTGATCTGGCATTTTACCTATCCCTCGCCAACTTCACTCCCTGAACCTGCACTTTGGGCTAGATATGCATTTCTCAAAGAACAAACTATTAAAATTCATTTCAGTGGCGACTCCTGTAGGAAACAATATGGTTTTCAGCCTTGAATCTACCTTAATTTGAAATATATCAGCATTTCCTGATACAGCCATCTGTGGCTGTATTTTCGCCTTCCTGGACCACATATGACACATAAGACACCACTGGTATATCAGATGTAATCCTGAAACCTATGCAATCAGATTTAGTGTGTGGCAAGTAATTTCTGGGCCAAATTTCAGACTTATAGACAAACATTTGGTACTGGTTTGGGCTGATTTACATCTATATTTGCCTATTTTTACAACAATAAATGGGTGAAATATTTTCTGTTCAGAGATGTAATGTTCCAAATGCGCCTAAAATATCCACATTAATTATTAGAACATGCATAAAATTACATTTGGGCTTCATATTGGCAATATTATGATATTTTTGACATTAACCATCTGAGGAGGTCATGGGCCCCCCCACACCCCGAAAATTGAAATTCTAAAAGTGACCCTCGAGTGGGCCAGCCCAATACAAATTCATTCTCTGATATAAACTGGGTTTCCTGTGAAAATTTCAGCCTGATTGACCAACTTTAAGGGGTGTTTTGGGCTGATCTGGCATTTTACCTATCCCTCGTCAACTTCACTCCCTGAACCTGCACTTTGGGCTAGATATGCATTTCTCAAAGAACAAACTATTAAAATTCATTTCAGTGGCGACTCCTGTAGGAAACAATATGGTTTTCAGCCTTGAATCTACCTTAATTTGAAATATATCAGCATTTCCTGATACAGCCATCTGTGGCTGTATTTTCGCCTTCCTGGACCACATATGACACATAAGACACCACTGGTATATCAGATGTAATCCTGAAACCTATGCAATCAGACTTAGTGTGTAGCAAGTAATTTCTGGGCCAAATTTCAGACTTATAGACAAACATTTGGGACTGGTTTGGGCTGATTTACATCTATTTTTGCCTATTTTTACAACAATAAATGGGTGAAATATTTTCTTTTCAGAGATGTAATGTTCCAAATGCGCCTAAAATATCCACATTAATTATTAGAACATGCATAAAATTACATTTGGGCTTCATATTGGCAATATTATGATATTTTTGACATTAACCATCTGAGGAGGTCATGGGCCCCCCCCACACCCCGAAAATTGAAATTCTAAAAGTGACCCTCGAGTGGGCCAGCCCAATACAAATTCATTCTCTGATATAAACTGGGTTTCCTGTGAAAATTTCAGCCTGATTGACCAACTTTAAGGGGTGTTTTGGGCTGATCTGGCATTTTACCTATCCCTTGCCAACTTCACTCCCTGAACCTGCACTTTGCCCTAGATATGCATTTCTCAAAGAACAAACTATTAAAATTCATTTCAGTGGCGACTCCTGTAGGAAACAATATGGTTTTCAGCCTTGAATCTACCTTAATTTGAAATATATCAGCATTTCCTGATACAGCCATCTGTGGCTGTATTTTCGCCTTCCTGGACCACATATGACACATAAGACACCACTGGTATATCAGATGTAATCCTGAAACCTATGCAATCAGATTTAGTGTGTGGCAAGTAATTTCTGGGCCAAATTTCAGACTTATAGACAAACATTTGGTACTGGTTTGGGCTGATTTACATCTATTTTTGCCTATTTTTACAACAATAAATGGGTGAAATATTTTCTGTTCAGAGATGTAATGTTCCAAATGCGCCTAAAATATCCACATTAATTATTAGAACATGCATAAAATTACATTTGGGCTTCATATTGGCAATATTATGATATTTTTGACATTAACCATCTGAGGAGGTCATGGGCCCCCCCCCCCCACACCCCGAAAATTGAAATTCTAAAAGTGACCCTCGAGTGGGCCAGCCCAATACAAATTCATTCTCTGATATAAACTGGGTTTCCTGTGAAAATTTCAGCCTGATTGACCAACTTTAAGGGGTGTTTGGGGCTGATCTGGCATTTTACCTATCCCTCGCCAACTTCACTCCCTGAACCTGCACTTTGGGCTAGATATGCATTTCTCAAAGAACAAACTATTAAAATTCATTTCAGTGGCGACTCCTGTAGGAAACAATATGGTTTTCAGCCTTGAATCTACCTTAATTTGAAATATATCAGCATTTCCTGATACAGCCATCTGTGGCTGTATTTTCGCCTTCCTGGACCACATATGACACATAAGACACCACTGGTATATCAGATGTAATCCTGAAACCTATGCAATCAGATTTAGTGTGTGGCAAGTAATTTCTGGGCCAAATTTCAGACTTATAGACAAACATTTGGTACTGGTTTGGGCTGATTTACATCTATTTTTGCCTATTTTTACAACAATAAATGGGTGAAATATTTTCTGTTCAGAGATGTAATGTTCCAAATGCGCCTAAAATATCCACATTAATTATTAGAACATGCATAAAATTACATTTTGGCTTCATATTGGCAATATTATGATATTTTTGACATTAACCATCTGAGGAGGTCATGGGCCCCCCCCCCCACACCCCGAAAATTGAAATTCTAAAAGTGACCCTCGAGTGGGCCAGCCCAATACAAATTCATTCTCTGATATAAACTGGGTTTCCTGTGAAAATTTCAGCCTGATTGACCAACTTTAAGGGGTGTTTTGGGCTGATCTGGCATTTTACCTATCCCTCGCCAACTTCACTCCCTGAACCTGCACTTTGGGCTAGATATGCATTTCTCAAAGAACAAACTATTAAAATTCATTTCAGTGGCGACTCCTGTAGGAAACAATATGGTTTTCAGCCTTGAATCTACCTTAATTTGAAATATATCAGCATTTCCTGATACAGCCATCTGTGGCTGTATTTTCGCCTTCCTGGACCACATATGACACATAAGACACCACTGGTATATCAGATGTAATCCTGAAACCTATGCAATCAGATTTAGTGTGTGGCAAGTAATTTCTGGGCCAAATTTCAGACTTATAGACAAACATTTGGTACTGGTTTGGGCTGATTTACATCTATTTTTGCCTATTTTTACAACAATAAATGGGTGAAATATTTTCTGTTCAGAGATGTAATGTTCCAAATGCGCCTAAAATATCCACATTAATTATTAGAACATGCATAAAATTACATTTGGGCTTCATATTGGCAATATTATGATATTTTTGACATTAACCATCTGAGGAGGTCATGGGCCCCCCCACACCCCGAAAATTGAAATTCTAAAAGTGACCCTCGAGTGGGCCAGCCCAATACAAATTCATTCTCTGATATAAACTGGGTTTCCTGTGAAAATTTCAGCCTGATTGACCAACTTTAAGGGGTGTTTTGGGCTGATCTGGCATTTTACCTATCCCTCGCCAACTTCACTCCCTGAACCTGCACTTTGGGCTAGATATGCATTTCTCAAAGAACAAACTATTAAAATTCATTTCAGTGGCGACTCCTGTAGGAAACAATATGGTTTTCAGCCTTGAATCTACCTTAATTTGAAATATATCAGCATTTCCTGATACAGCCATCTGTGGCTGTATTTTCGCCTTCCTGGACCACATATGACACATAAGACACCACTGGTATATCAGATGTAATCCTGAAACCTATGCAATCAGATTTAGTGTGTGGCAAGTAATTTCTGGGCCAAATTTCAGACTTATAGACAAACATTTGGTACTGGTTTGGGCTGATTTACATCTATTTTTGCCTATTTTTACAACAATAAATGGGTGAAATATTTTCTGTTCAGAGATGTAATGTTCCAAATGCGCCTAAAATATCCACATTAATTATTAGAACATGCATAAAATTACATTTGGGCTTCATATTGGCAATATTATGATATTTTTGACATTAACCATCTGAGGAGGTCATGGGCCCCCCCCCCCACACCCCGAAAATTGAAATTCTAAAAGTGACCCTCGAGTGGGCCAGCCCAATACAAATTCATTCTCTGATATAAACTGGGTTTCCTGTGAAAATTTCAGCCTGATTGACCAACTTTAAGGGGTGTTTGGGGCTGATCTGGCATTTTACCTATCCCTCGCCAACTTCACTCCCTGAACCTGCACTTTGGGCTAGATATGCATTTCTCAAAGAACAAACTATTAAAATTCATTTCAGTGGCGACTCCTGTAGGAAACAATATGGTTTTCAGCCTTGAATCTACCTTAATTTGAAATATATCAGCATTTCCTGATACAGCCATCTGTGGCTGTATTTTCGCCTTCCTGGACCACATATGACACATAAGACACCACTGGTATATCAGATGTAATCCTGAAACCTATGCAATCAGATTTAGTGTGTGGCAAGTAATTTCTGGGCCAAATTTCAGACTTATAGACAAACATTTGGTACTGGTTTGGGCTGATTTACATCTATTTTTGCCTATTTTTACAACAATAAATGGGTGAAATATTTTCTGTTCAGAGATGTAATGTTCCAAATGCGCCTAAAATATCCACATTAATTATTAGAACATGCATAAAATTACATTTTGGCTTCATATTGGCAATATTATGATATTTTTGACATTAACCATCTGAGGAGGTCATGGGCCCCCCCCCCCCACACCCCGAAAATTGAAATTCTAAAAGTGACCCTCGAGTGGGCCAGCCCAATACAAATTCATTCTCTGATATAAACTGGGTTTCCTGTGAAAATTTCAGCCTGATTGACCAACTTTAAGGGGTGTTTTGGGCTGATCTGGCATTTTACCTATCCCTCGCCAACTTCACTCCCTGAACCTGCACTTTGGGCTAGATATGCATTTCTCAAAGAACAAACTATTAAAATTCATTTCAGTGGCGACTCCTGTAGGAAACAATATGGTTTTCAGCCTTGAATCTACCTTAATTTGAAATATATCAGCATTTCCTGATACAGCCATCTGTGGCTGTATTTTCGCCTTCCTGGACCACATATGACACATAAGACACCACTGGTATATCAGATGTAATCCTGAAACCTATGCAATCAGATTTAGTGTGTGGCAAGTAATTTCTGGGCCAAATTTCAGACTTATAGACAAACATTTGGTACTGGTTTGGGCTGATTTACATCTATTTTTGCCTATTTTTACAACAATAAATGGGTGAAATATTTTCTGTTCAGAGATGTAATGTTCCAAATGCGCCTAAAATATCCACATTAATTATTAGAACATGCATAAAATTACATTTGGGCTTCATATTGGCAATATTATGATATTTTTGACATTAACCATCTGAGGAGGTCATGGGCCCCCCCACACCCCGAAAATTGAAATTCTAAAAGTGACCCTCGAGTGGGCCAGCCCAATACAAATTCATTCTCTGATATAAACTGGGTTTCCTGTGAAAATTTCAGCCTGATTGACCAACTTTAAGGGGTGTTTTGGGCTGATCTGGCATTTTACCTATCCCTCGCCAACTTCACTCCCTGAACCTGCACTTTGGGCTAGATATGCATTTCTCAAAGAACAAACTATTAAAATTCATTTCAGTGGCGACTCCTGTAGGAAACAATATGGTTTTCAGCCTTGAATCTACCTTAATTTGAAATATATCAGCATTTCCTGATACAGCCATCTGTGGCTGTATTTTCGCCTTCCTGGACCACATATGACACATAAGACACCACTGGTATATCAGATGTAATCCTGAAACCTATGCAATCAGATTTAGTGTGTGGCAAGTAATTTCTGGGCCAAATTTCAGACTTATAGACAAACATTTGGTACTGGTTTGGGCTGATTTACATCTATTTTTGCCTATTTTTACAACAATAAATGGGTGAAATATTTTCTGTTCAGAGATGTAATGTTCCAAATGCGCCTAAAATATCCACATTAATTATTAGAACATGCATAAAATTACATTTGGGCTTCATATTGGCAATATTATGATATTTTTGACATTAACCATCTGAGGAGGTCATGGGCCCCCCCACACCCCGAAAATTGAAATTCTAAAAGTGACCCTCGAGTGGGCCAGCCCAATACAAATTCATTCTCTGATATAAACTGGGTTTCCTGTGAAAATTTCAGCCTGATTGACCAACTTTAAGGGGTGTTTTGGGCTGATCTGGCATTTTACCTATCCCTCGTCAACTTCACTCCCTGAACCTGCACTTTGGGCTAGATATGCATTTCTCAAAGAACAAACTATTAAAATTCATTTCAGTGGCGACTCCTGTAGGAAACAATATGGTTTTCAGCCTTGAATCTACCTTAATTTGAAATATATCAGCATTTCCTGATACAGCCATCTGTGGCTGTATTTTCGCCTTCCTGGACCACATATGACACATAAGACACCACTGGTATATCAGATGTAATCCTGAAACCTATGCAATCAGATTTAGTGTGTGGCAAGTAATTTCTGGGCCAAATTTCAGACTTATAGACAAACATTTGGTACTGGTTTGGGCTGATTTACATCTATTTTTGCCTATTTTTACAACAATAAATGGGTGAAATATTTTCTGTTCAGAGATGTAATGTTCCAAATGCGCCTAAAATATCCACATTAATTATTAGAACATGCATAAAATTACATTTGGGCTTCATATTGGCAATATTATGATATTTTTGACATTAACCATCTGAGGAGGTCATGGGCCCCCCCACACCCCGAAAATTGAAATTCTAAAAGTGACCCTCGAGTGGGCCAGCCCAATACAAATTCATTCTCTGATATAAACTGGGTTTCCTGTGAAAATTTCAGCCTGATTGACCAACTTTAAGGGGTGTTTTGGGCTGATCTGGCATTTTACCTATCCCTCGCCAACTTCACTCCCTGAACCTGCACTTTTGGCTAGATATGCATTTCTCAAAGAACAAACTATTAAAATTCATTTCAGTGGCGACTCCTGTAGGAAACAATATGGTTTTCAGCCTTGAATCTACCTTAATTTGAAATATATCAGCATTTCCTGATACAGCCATCTGTGGCTGTATTTTCGCCTTCCTGGACCACATATGACACATAAGACACCACTGGTATATCAGATGTAATCCTGAAACCTATGCAATCAGATTTAGTGTGTGGCAAGTAATTTCTGGGCCAAATTTCAGACTTACAGACAAACATTTGGTACTGGTTTGGGCTGATTTACATCTATTTTTGCCTATTTTTACAACAATAAATGGGTGAAATATTTTCTGTTCAGAGATGTAATGTTCCAAATGCGCCTAAAATATCCACATTAATTATTAGAACATGCATAAAATTACATTTGGGCTTCATATTGGCAATATTATGATATTTTTGACATTAACCATCTGAGGAGGTCATGGGCCCCCCCACACCCCGAAAATTGAAATTCTAAAAGTGACCCTCGAGTGGGCCAGCCCAATACAAATTCATTCTCTGATATAAACTGGGTTTCCTGTGAAAATTTCAGCCTGATTGACCAACTTTAAGGGGTGTTTTGGGCTGATCTGGCATTTTACCTATCCCTCGCCAACTTCACTCCCTGAACCTGCACTTTGGGCTAGATATGCATTTCTCAAAGAACAAACTATTAAAATTCATTTCAGTGGCGACTCCTGTAGGAAACAATATGGTTTTCAGCCTTGAATCTACCTTAATTTGAAATATATCAGCATTTCCTGATACAGCCATCTGTGGCTGTATTTTCGCCTTCCTGGACCACATATGACACATAAGACACCACTGGTATATCAGATGTAATCCTGAAACCTATGCAATCAGATTTAGTGTGTGGCAAGTAATTTCTGGGCCAAATTTCAGACTTATAGACAAACATTTGGTACTGGTTTGGGCTGATTTACATCTATTTTTGCCTATTTTTACAACAATAAATGGGTGAAATATTTTCTGTTCAGAGATGTAATGTTCCAAATGCGCCTAAAATATCCACATTAATTATTAGAACATGCATAAAATTACATTTGGGCTTCATATTGGCAATATTATGATATTTTTGACATTAACCACCTGAGGAGGTCATGGGCCCCCCCACACCCCGAAAATTGAAATTCTAAAAGTGACCCTTGAGTGGGCCAGCCCAATACAAATTCATTCTCTGATATAAACTGGGTTTCCTGTGAAAATTTCAGCCTGATTGACCAACTTTAAGGGGTGTTTTGGGCTGATCTGGCATTTTACCTATCCCTCGCCAACTTCACTCCCTGAACCTGCACTTTGGGCTAGATATGCATTTCTCAAAGAACAAACTATTAAAATTCATTTCAGTGGCGACTCCTGTAGGAAACAATATGGTTTTCAGCCTTGAATCTACCTTAATTTGAAATATATCAGCATTTCCTGATACAGCCATCTGTGGCTGTATTTTCGCCTTCCTGGACCACATATGACACATAAGACACCACTGGTATATCAGATGTAATCCTGAAACCTATGCAATCAGATTTAGTGTGTGGCAAGTAATTTCTGGGCCAAATTTCAGACTTATAGACAAACATTTGGTACTGGTTTGGGCTGATTTACATCTATTTTTGCCTATTTTTACAACAATAAATGGGTGAAATATTTTCTGTTCAGAGATGTAATGTTCCAAATGCGCCTAAAATATCCACATTAATTATTAGAACATGCATAAAATTACATTTGGGCTTCATATTGGCAATATTATGATATTTTTGACATTAACCATCTGAGGAGGTCATGGGCCCCCCCACACCCCGAAAATTGAAATTCTAAAAGTGACCCTCGAGTGGGCCAGCCCAATACAAATTCATTCTCTGATATAAACTGGGTTTCCTGTGAAAATTTCAGCCTGATTGACCAACTTTAAGGGGTGTTTTGGGCTGATCTGGCATTTTACCTATCCCTCGTCAACTTCACTCCCTGAACCTGCACTTTGGGCTAGATATGCATTTCTCAAAGAACAAACTATTAAAATTCATTTCAGTGGCGACTCCTGTAGGAAACAATATGGTTTTCAGCCTTGAATCTACCTTAATTTGAAATATATCAGCATTTCCTGATACAGCCATCTGTGGCTGTATTTTCGCCTTCCTGGACCACATATGACACATAAGACACCACTGGTATATCAGATGTAATCCTGAAACCTATGCAATCAGATTTAGTGTGTGGCAAGTAATTTCTGGGCCAAATTTCAGACTTATAGACAAACATTTGGTACTGGTTTGGGCTGATTTACATCTATTTTTGCCTATTTTTACAACAATAAATGGGTGAAATATTTTCTGTTCAGAGATGTAATGTTCCAAATGCGCCTAAAATATCCACATTAATTATTAGAACATGCATAAAATTACATTTGGGCTTCATATTGGCAATATTATGATATTTTTGACATAAACCATCTGAGGAGGTCATGGGCCCCCCCACACCCCGAAAATTGAAATTCTAAAAGTGACCCTCGAGTGGGCCAGCCCAATACAAATTCATTCTCTGATATAAACTGGCTTTTCTGTGAAAATTTCAGCCTGATTGACCAACTTTAAGGGGTGTTTTGGGCTGATCTGGCATTTTACCTATCCCTCGCCAACTTCACTCCCTGAACCTGCACTTTGGGCTAGATATGCATTTCTCAAAGAACAAACTATTAAAATTCATTTCAGTGGCGACTCCTGTAGGAAACAATATGGTTTTCAGCCTTG
This sequence comes from Sabellastarte sp. h YS-2021, assembly GCA_964017235.1. Taxonomy (NCBI): domain Eukaryota; kingdom Metazoa; phylum Annelida; class Polychaeta; order Sabellida; family Sabellidae; genus Sabellastarte; species Sabellastarte sp. h YS-2021. Next base: position 70,705,778 of record OZ024938.1, read on the forward strand.
AATCTACCTTAATTTGAAATATATCAGCATTTCCTGATACAGCCATCTGTGGCTGTATTTTCGCCTTCCTGGACCACATATGACACATAAGACACCACTGGTATATCAGATGTAATCCTGAAACCTATGCAATCAGATTTAGTGTGTGGCAAGTAATTTCTGGGCCAAATTTCAGACTTATAGACAAACATTTGGTACTGGTTTGGGCTGATTTACATCTATTTTTGCCTATTTTTACAACAATAAATGGGTGAAATATTTTCTGTTCAGAGATGTAATGTTCCAAATGCGCCTAAAATATCCACATTAATTATTAGAACATGCATAAAATTACATTTGGGCTTCATATTGGCAATATTATGATATTTTTGACATTAACCATCTGAGGAGGTCATGGGCCCCCCCACACCCCGAAAATTGAAATTCTAAAAGTGACCCTCGAGTGGGCCAGCCCAATACAAATTCATTCTCTGATATAAACTGGGTTTCCTGTGAAAATTTCAGCCTGATTGACCAACTTTAAGGGGTGTTTTGGGCTGATCTGGCATTTTACCTATCCCTCGTCAACTTCACTCCCTGAACCTGCACTTTGGGCTAGATATGCATTTCTCAAAGAACAAACTATTAAAATTCATTTCAGTGGCGACTCCTGTAGGAAACAATATGGTTTTCAGCCTTGAATCTACCTTAATTTGAAATATATCAGCATTTCCTGATACAGCCATCTGTGGCTGTATTTTCGCCTTCCTGGACCACATATGACACATAAGACACCACTGGTATATCAGATGTAATCCTGAAACCTATGCAATCAGATTTAGTGTGTGGCAAGTAATTTCTGGGCCAAATTTCAGACTTATAGACAAACATTTGGTACTGGTTTGGGCTGATTTACATCTATTTTTGCCTATTTTTACAACAATAAATGGGTGAAATATTTTCTGTTCAGAGATGTAATGTTCCAAATGCGCCTAAAATATCCACATTAATTATTAGAACATGCATAAAATTACATTTGGGCTTCATATTGGCAATATTATGATATTTTTGACATAAACCATCTGAGGAGGTCATGGGCCCCCCCACACCCCGAAAATTGAAATTCTAAAAGTGACCCTCGAGTGGGCCAGCCCAATACAAATTCATTCTCTGATATAAACTGGCTTTTCTGTGAAAATTTCAGCCTGATTGACCAACTTTAAGGGGTGTTTTGGGCTGATCTGGCATTTTACCTATCCCTCGCCAACTTCACTCCCTGAACCTGCACTTTGGGCTAGATATGCATTTCTCAAAGAACAAACTATTAAAATTCATTTCAGTGGCGACTCCTGTAGGAAACAATATGGTTTTCAGGCTTGAATCTACCTTAATTTGAAATATATCAGCATTTCCTGATACAGCCATCTGTGGCTGTATTTTCGCCTTCCTGGACCACATATGACACATAAGACACCACTGGTATATCAGATGTAATCCTGAAACCTATGCAATCAGATTTAGTGTGTGGCAAGTAATTTCTGGGCCAAATTTCAGACTTATAGACAAACATTTGGTACTGGTTTGGGCTGATTTACATCTATTTTTGCCTATTTTTACAACAATAAATGTGTGAAATATTTTCTGTTCAGAGATGTAATGTTCCAAATGCGCCTAAAATATCCACATTAATTATTAGAACATGCATAAAATTACATTTGGGCTTCATATTGGCAATATTATGATATTTTTGACATTAACCATCTGAGGAGGTCATGGGCCCCCCCACACCCCGAAAATTGAAATTCTAAAAGTGACCCTCGAGTGGGCCAGCCCAATACAAATTCATTCTCTGATATAAACTGGGTTTCCTGTGAAAATTTCAGCCTGATTGACCAACTTTAAGGGGTGTTTTGGGCTGATCTGGCATTTTACCTATCCCTCGCCAACTTCACTCCCTGAACCTGCACTTTGGGCTAGATATGCATTTCTCAAAGAACAAACTATTAAAATTCATTTCAGTGGCGACTCCTGTAGGAAACAATATGGTTTTCAGCCTTGAATCTACCTTAATTTGAAATATATCAGCATTTCCTGATACAGCCATCTGTGGCTGTATTTTCGCCTTCCTGGACCACATATGACACATAAGACACCACTGGTATATCAGATGTAATCCTGAAACCTATGCAATCAGATTTAGTGTGTGGCAAGTAATTTCTGGGCCAAATTTCAGACTTACAGACAAACATTTGGTACTGGTTTGGGCTGATTTACATCTATTTTTGCCTATTTTTACAACAATAAATGGGTGAAATATTTTCTGTTCAGAGATGTAATGTTCCAAATGCGCCTAAAATATCCACATTAATTATTAGAACATGCATAAAATTACATTTGGGCTTCATATTGGCAATATTATGATATTTTTGACATTAACCATCTGAGGAGGTCATGGGCCCCCCCACACCCCGAAAATTGAAATTCTAAAAGTGACCCTCGAGTGGGCCAGCCCAATACAAATTCATTCTCTGATATAAACTGGGTTTCCTGTGAAAATTTCAGCCTGATTGACCAACTTTAAGGGGTGTTTTGGGCTGATCTGGCATTTTACCTATCCCTCGCCAACTTCACTCCCTGAACCTGCACTTTGGGCTAGATATGCATTTCTCAAAGAACAAACTATTAAAATTCATTTCAGTGGCGACTCCTGTAGGAAACAATATGGTTTTCAGCCTTGAATCTACCTTAATTTGAAATATATCAGCATTTCCTGATACAGCCATCTGTGGCTGTATTTTCGCCTTCCTGGACCACATATGACACATAAGACACCACTGGTATATCAGATGTAATCCTGAAACCTATGCAATCAGATTTAGTGTGTGGCAAGTAATTTCTGGGCCAAATTTCAGACTTATAGACAAACATTTGGTACTGGTTTGGGCTGATTTACATCTATTTTTGCCTATTTTTACAACAATAAATGGGTGAAATATTTTCTGTTCAGAGATGTAATGTTCCAAATGCGCCTAAAATATCCACATTAATTATTAGAACATGCATAAAATTACATTTGGGCTTCATATTGGCAATATTATGATATTTTTGACATTAACCATCTGAGGAGGTCATGGGCCCCCCCACACCCCGAAAATTGAAATTCTAAAAGTGACCCTCGAGTGGGCCAGCCCAATACAAATTCATTCTCTGATATAAACTGGCTTTTCTGTGAAAATTTCAGCCTGATTGACCAACTTTAAGGGGTGTTTTGGGCTGATCTGGCATTTTACCTATCCCTCGCCAACTTCACTCCCTGAACCTGCACTTTGGGCTAGATATGCATTTCTCAAAGAACAAACTATTAAAATTCATTTCAGTGGCGACTCCTGTAGGAAACAATATGGTTTTCAGCCTTGAATCTACCTTAATTTGAAATATATCAGCATTTCCTGATACAGCCATCTGTGGCTGTATTTTCGCCTTCCTGGACCACATATGACACATAAGACACCACTGGTATATCAGATGTAATCCTGAAACCTATGCAATCAGATTTAGTGTGTGGCAAGTAATTTCTGGGCCAAATTTCAGACTTATAGACAAACATTTGGTACTGGTTTGGGCTGATTTACATCTATTTTTGCCTATTTTTACAACAATAAATGGGTGAAATATTTTCTGTTCAGAGATGTAATGTTCCAAATGCGCCTAAAATATCCACATTAATTATTAGAACATGCATAAAATTACATTTGGGCTTCATATTGGCAATATTATGATATTTTTGACATTAACCACCTGAGGAGGTCATGGGCCCCCCCACACCCCGAAAATTGAAATTCTAAAAGTGACCCTTGAGTGGGCCAGCCCAATTCAAATTCATTCTCTGATATAAACTGGGTTTCCTGTGAAAATTTCAGCCTGATTGACCAACTTTAAGGGGTGTTTTGGGCTGATCTGGCATTTTACCTATCCCTCGCCAACTTCACTCCCTGAACCTGCACTTTGGGCTAGATATGCATTTCTCAAAGAACAAACTATTAAAATTCATTTCAGTGGCGACTCCTGTAGGAAACAATATGGTTTTCAGCCTTGAATCTACCTTAATTTGAAATATATCAGCATTTCCTGATACAGCCATCTGTGGCTGTATTTTCGCCTTCCTGGACCACATATGACACATAAGACACCACTGGTATATCAGATGTAATCCTGAAACCTATGCAATCAGATTTAGTGTGTGGCAAGTAATTTCTGGGCCAAATTTCAGACTTATAGACAAACATTTGGTACTGGTTTGGGCTGATTTACATCTATTTTTGCCTATTTTTACAACAATAAATGGGTGAAATATTTTCTGTTCAGAGATGTAATGTTCCAAATGCGCCTAAAATATCCACATTAATTATTAGAACATGCATAAAATTACATTTGGGCTTCATATTGGCAATATTATGATATTTTTGACATTAACCATCTGAGGAGGTCATGGGCCCCCCCACACCCCGAAAATTGAAATTCTAAAAGTGACCCTCGAGTGGGCCAGCCCAATACAAATTCATTCTCTGATATAAACTGGGTTTCCTGTGAAAATTTCAGCCTGATTGACCAACTTTAAGGGGTGTTTTGGGCTGATGTGGCATTTTACCTATCCCTCGCCAACTTCACTCCCTGAACCTGCACTTTGGGCTAGATATGCATTTCTCAAAGAACAAACTATTAAAATTCATTTCAGTGGCGACTCCTGTAGGAAACAATATGGTTTTCAGCCTTGAATCTACCTTAATTTGAAATATATCAGCATTTCCTGATACAGCCATCTGTGGCTGTATTTTCGCCTTCCTGGACCACATATGACACATAAGACACCACTGGTATATCAGATGTAATCCTGAAACCTATGCAATCAGATTTAGTGTGTGGCAAGTAATTTCTGGGCCAAATTTCAGACTTATAGACAAACATTTGGTACTGGTTTGGGCTGATTTACATCTATTTTTGCCTATTTTTACAACAATAAATGGGTGAAATATTTTCTGTTCAGAGATGTAATGTTCCAAATGCGCCTAAAATATCCACATTAATTATTAGAACATGCATAAAATTACATTTGGGCTTCATATTGGCAATATTATGATATTTTTGACATTAACCATCTGAGGAGGTCATGGGCCCCCCCACACCCCGAAAATTGAAATTCTAAAAGTGACCCTCGAGTGGGCCAGCCCAATACAAATTCATTCTCTGATATAAACTGGGTTTCCTGTGAAAATTTCAGCCTGATTGACCAACTTTAAGGGGTGTTTTGGGCTGATCTGGCATTTTACCTATCCCTCGCCAACTTCACTCCCTGAACCTGCACTTTGGGCTAGATATGCATTTCTCAAAGAACAAACTATTAAAATTCATTTCAGTGGCGACTCCTGTAGGAAACAATATGGTTTTCAGCCTTGAATCTACCTTAATTTGAAATATATCAGCATTTCCTGATACAGCCATCTGTGGCTGTATTTTCGCCTTCCTGGACCACATATGACACATAAGACACCACTGGTATATCAGATGTAATCCTGAAACCTATGCAATCAGATTTAGTGTGTGGCAAGTAATTTCTGGGCCAAATTTCAGACTTATAGACAAACATTTGGTACTGGTTTGGGCTGATTTACATCTATTTTTGCCTATTTTTACAACAATAAATGGGTGAAATATTTTCTGTTCAGAGATGTAATGTTCCAAATGCGCCTAAAATATCCACATTAATTATTAGAACATGCATAAAATTACATTTGGGCTTCATATTGGCAATATTATGATATTTTTGACATTAACCATCTGAGGAGGTCATGGGCCCCTGCACACCCCGAAAATTGAAATTCTAAAAGTGACCCTCGAGTGGGCCAGCCCAATACAAATTCATTCTCTGATATAAACTGGGTTTCCTGTGAAAATTTCAGCCTGATTGACCAACTTTAAGGGGTGTTTTGGGCTGATCTGGCATTTTACCTATCCCTCGCCAACTTCACTCCCTGAACCTGCACTTTGGGCTAGATATGCATTTCTCAAAGAACAAACTATTAAAATTCATTTCAGTGGCGACTCCTGTAGGAAACAATATGGTTTTCAGCCTTGAATCTACCTTAATTTGAAATATATCAGCATTTCCTGATACAGCCATCTGTGGCTGTATTTTCGCCTTCCTGGACCACATATGACACATAAGACACCACTGGTATATCAGATGTAATCCTGAAACCTATGCAATCAGATTTAGTGTGTGGCAAGTAATTTCTGGGCCAAATTTCAGACTTATAGACAAACATTTGGTACTGGTTTGGGCTGATTTACATCTATTTTTGCCTATTTTTACAACAATAAATGGGTGAAATATTTTCTGTTCAGAGATGTAATGTTCCAAATGCGCCTAAAATATCCACATTAATTATTAGAACATGCATAAAATTACATTTGGGCTTCATATTGGCAATATTATGATATTTTTGACATTAACCATCTGAGGAGGTCATGGGCCCCCCCACACCCCGAAAATTGAAATTCTAAAAGTGACCCTCGAGTGGGCCAGCCCAATACAAATTCATTCTCTGATATAAACTGGCTTTTCTGTGAAAATTTCAGCCTGATTGACCAACTTTAAGGGGTGTTTTGGGCTGATCTGGCATTTTACCTATCCCTAGCCAACTTCACTCCCTGAACCTGCACTTTGGGCTAGATATGCATTTCTCAAAGAACAAACTATTAAAATTCATTTCAGTGGCGACTCCTGTAGGAAACAATATGGTTTTCAGCCTTGAATCTACCTTAATTTGAAATATATCAGCATTTCCTGATACAGCCATCTGTGGCTGTATTTTCGCATTCCTGGACCACATATGACACATAAGACACCACTGGTATATCAGATGTAATCCTGAAACCTATGCAATCAGATTTAGTGTGTGGCAAGTAATTTCTCGGCCAAATTTCAGACTTATAGACAAACATTTGGTACTGGTTTGGGCTGATTTACATCTATTTTTGCCTATTTTTACAACAATAAATGGGTGAAATATTTTCTGTTCAGAGATGTAATGTTCCAAATGCGCCTAAAATATCCACATTAATTATTAGAACATGCATAAAATTACATTTGGGCTTCATATTGGCAATATTATGATATTTTTGACATTAACCATCTGAGGAGGTCATGGGCCCCCCCACACCCCGAAAATTGAAATTCTAAAAGTGACCCTCGAGTGGGCCAGCCCAATACAAATTCATTCTCTGATATAAACTGGGTTTCCTGTGAAAATTTCAGCCTGATTGACCAACTTTAAGGGGTGTTTTGGGCTGATCTGGCATTTTACCTATCCCTCGCCAACTTCACTCCCTGAACCTGCACTTTGGGCTAGATATGCATTTCTCAAAGAACAAACTATTAAAATTCATTTCAGTGGCGACTCCTGTAGGAAACAATATGGTTTTCAGCCTTGAATCTACCTTAATTTGAAATATATCAGCATTTCCTGATACAGCCATCTGTGGCTGTATTTTCGCCTTCCTGGACCACATATGACACATAAGACACCACTGGTATATCAGATGTAATCCTGAAACCTATGCAATCAGATTTAGTGTGTGGCAAGTAATTTCTGGGCCAAATTTCAGACTTATAGACAAACATTTGGTACTGGTTTGGGCTGATTTACATCTATTTTTGCCTATTTTTACAACAATAAATGGGTGAAATATTTTCTGTTCAGAGATGTAATGTTCCAAATGCGCCTAAAATATCCACATTAATTATTAGAACATGCATAAAATTACATTTGGGCTTCATATTGGCAATATTATGATATTTTTGACATTAACCATCTGAGGAGGTCATGGGCCCCCCCACACCCCGAAAATTGAAATTCTAAAAGTGACCCTCGAGTGGGCCAGCCCAATACAAATTCATTCTCTGATATAAACTGGGTTTCCTGTGAAAATTTCAGCCTGATTGACCAACTTTAAGGGGTGTTTTGGGCTGATCTGGCATTTTACCTATCCCTCGCCAACTTCACTCCCTGAACCTGCACTTTGGGCTAGATATGCATTTCTCAAAGAACAAACTATTAAAATTCATTTCAGTGGCGACTCCTGTAGGAAACAATATGGTTTTCAGCCTTGAATCTACCTTAATTTGAAATATATCAGCATTTCCTGATACAGCCATCTGTGGCTGTATTTTCGCCTTCCTGGACCACATATGACACATAAGACACCACTGGTATATCAGATGTAATCCTGAAACCTATGCAATCAGATTTAGTGTGTGGCAAGTAATTTCTGGGCCAAATTTCAGACTTATAGACAAACATTTGGTACTGGTTTGGGCTGATTTACATCTATTTTTGCCTATTTTTACAACAATAAATGGGTGAAATATTTTCTGTTCGGAGATGTAATGTTCCAAATGCGCCTAAAATATCCACATTAATTATTAGAACATGCATAAAATTACATTTGGGCTTCATATTGGCAATATTATGATATTTTTGACATTAACCATCTGAGGAGGTCATGGGCCCCCCCCACACCCCGAAAATTGAAATTCTAAAAGTGACCCTCGAGTGGGCCAGCCCAATACAAATTCATTCTCTGATATAAACTGGGTTTCCTGTGAAAATTTCAGCCTGATTGACCAACTTTAAGGGGTGTTTTGGGCTGATCTGGCATTTTACCTATCCCTCGCCAACTTCACTCCCTGAACCTGCACTTTGGGCTAGATATGCATTTCTCAAAGAACAAACTATTAAAATTCATTTCAGTGGCGACTCCTGTAGGAAACAATATGGTTTTCAGCCTTGAATCTACCTTAATTTGAAATATATCAGCATTTCCTGATACAGCCATCTGTGGCTGTATTTTCGCCTTCCTGGACCACATATGACACATAAGACACCACTGGTATATCAGATGTAATCCTGAAACCTATGCAATCAGATTTAGTGTGTGGCAAGTAATTTCTGGGCCAAATTTCAGACTTATAGACAAACATTTGGTACTGGTTTGGGCTGATTTACATCTATTTTTGCCTATTTTTACAACAATAAATGGGTGAAATATTTTCTGTTCAGAGATGTAATGTTCCAAATGCGCCTAAAATATCCACATTAATTATTAGAACATGCATAAAATTACATTTGGGCTTCATATTGGCAATATTATGATATTTTTGACATTAACCATCTGAGGAGGTCATGGGCCCCCCCACACCCCGAAAATTGAAATTCTAAAAGTGACCCTCGAGTGGGCCAGCCCAATACAAATTCATTCTCTGATATAAACTGGCTTTTCTGTGAAAATTTCAGCCTGATTGACCAACTTTAAGGGGTGTTTTGGGCTGATCTGGCATTTTACCTATCCCTAGCCAACTTCACTCCCTGAACCTGCACTTTGGGCTAGATATGCATTTCTCAAAGAACAAACTATTAAAATTCATTTCAGTGGCGACTCCTGTAGGAAACAATATGGTTTTCAGCCTTGAATCTACCTTAATTTGAAATATATCAGCATTTCCTGATACAGCCATCTGTGGCTGTATTTTCGCATTCCTGGACCACATATGACACATAAGACACCACTGGTATATCAGATGTAATCCTGAAACCTATGCAATCAGATTTAGTGTGTGGCAAGTAATTTCTCGGCCAAATTTCAGACTTATAGACAAACATTTGGTACTGGTTTGGGCTGATTTACATCTATTTTTGCCTATTTTTACAACAATAAATGGGTGAAATATTTTCTGTTCAGAGATGTAATGTTCCAAATGCGCCTAAAATATCCACATTAATTATTAGAACATGCATAAAATTACATTTGGGCTTCATATTGGCAATATTATGATATTTTTGACATTAACCATCTGAGGAGGTCATGGGCCCCCCCACACCCCGAAAATTGAAATTCTAAAAGTGACCCTTGAGTGGGCCAGCCCAATACAAATTCATTCTCTGATATAAACTGGGTTTCCTGTGAAAATTTCAGCCTGATTGACCAACTTTAAGGGGTGTTTTGGGCTGATCTGGCATTTTACCTATCCCTCGCCAACTTCACTCCCTGAACCTGCACTTTGGGCTAGATATGCATTTCTCAAAGAACAAACTATTAAAATTCATTTCAGTGGCGACTCCTGTAGGAAACAATATGGTTTTCAGCCTTGAATCTACCTTAATTTGAAATATATCAGCATTTCCTGATACAGCCATCTGTGGCTGTATTTTCGCCTTCCTGGACCACATATGACACATAAGACACCACTGGTATATCAGATGTAATCCTGAAACCTATGCAATCAGATTTAGTGTGTGGCAAGTAATTTCTGGGCCAAATTTCAGACTTATAGACAAACATTTGGTACTGGTTTGGGCTGATTTACATCTATTTTTGCCTATTTTTACAACAATAAATGGGTGAAATATTTTCTGTTCAGAGATGTAATGTTCCAAATGCGCCTAAAATATCCACATTAATTATTAGAACATGCATAAAATTACATTTGGGCTTCATATTGGCAATATTATGATATTTTTGACATTAACCATCTGAGGAGGTCATGGGCCCCCCCACACCCCGAAAATTGAAATTCTAAAAGTGACCCTCGAGTGGGCCAGCCCAATACAAATTCATTCTCTGATATAAACTGGCTTTTCTGTGAAAATTTCAGCCTGATTGACCAACTTTAAGGGGTGTTTTGGGCTGATCTGGCATTTTACCTATCCCTAGCCAACTTCACTCCCTGAACCTGCACTTTGGGCTAGATATGCATTTCTCAAAGAACAAACTATTAAAATTCATTTCAGTGGCGACTCCTGTAGGAAACAATATGGTTTTCAGCCTTGAATCTACCTTAATTTGAAATATATCAGCATTTCCTGATACAGCCATCTGTGGCTGTATTTTCGCATTCCTGGACCACATATGACACATAAGACACCACTGGTATATCAGATGTAATCCTGAAACCTATGCAATCAGATTTAGTGTGTGGCAAGTAATTTCTCGGCCAAATTTCAGACTTATAGACAAACATTTGGTACTGGTTTGGGCTGATTTACATCTATTTTTGCCTATTTTTACAACAATAAATGGGTGAAATATTTTCTGTTCAGAGATGTAATGTTCCAAATGCGCCTAAAATATCCACATTAATTATTAGAACATGCATAAAATTACATTTGGGCTTCATATTGGCAATATTATGATATTTTTGACATTAACCATCTGAGGAGGTCATGGGCCCCCCCACACCCCGAAAATTGAAATTCTAAAAGTGACCCTTGAGTGGGCCAGCCCAATACAAATTCATTCTCTGATATAAACTGGGTTTCCTGTGAAAATTTCAGCCTGATTGACCAACTTTAAGGGGTGTTTTGGGCTGATCTGGCATTTTACCTATCCCTCGCCAACTTCACTCCCTGAACCTGCACTTTGGGCTAGATATGCATTTCTCAAAGAACAAACTATTAAAATTCATTTCAGTGGCGACTCCTGTAGGAAACAATATGGTTTTCAGCCTTGAATCTACCTTAATTTGAAATATATCAGCATTTCCTGATACAGCCATCTGTGGCTGTATTTTCGCCTTCCTGGACCACATATGACACATAAGACACCACTGGTATATCAGATGTAATCCTGAAACCTATGCAATCAGATTTAGTGTGTGGCAAGTAATTTCTGGGCCAAATTTCAGACTTATAGACAAACATTTGGTACTGGTTTGGGCTGATTTACATCTATTTTTGCCTATTTTTACAACAATAAATGGGTGAAATATTTTCTGTTCAGAGATGTAATGTTCCAAATGCGCCTAAAATATCCACATTAATTATTAGAACATGCATAAAATTACATTTGGGCTTCATATTGGCAATATTATGATATTTTTGACATTAACCATCTGAGGAGGTCATGGGCCCCCCCACACCCCGAAAATTGAAATTCTAAAAGTGACCCTCGAGTGGGCCAGCCCAATACAAATTCATTCTCTGATATAAACTGGGTTTCCTGTGAAAATTTCAGCCTGATTGACCAACTTTAAGGGGTGTTTTGGGCTGATCTGGCATTTTACCTATCCCTCGCCAACTTCACTCCCTGAACCTGCACTTTGGGCTAGATATGCATTTCTCAAAGAACAAACTATTAAAATTCATTTCAGTGGCGACTCCTGTAGGAAACAATATGGTTTTCAGCCTTGAATCTACCTTAATTTGAAATATATCAGCATTTCCTGATACAGCCATCTGTGGCTGTATTTTCGCCTTCCTGGACCACATATGACACATAAGACACCACTGGTATATCAGATGTAATCCTGAAACCTATGCAATCAGATTTAGTGTGTGGCAAGTAATTTCTGGGCCAAATTTCAGACTTATAGACAAACATTTGGTACTGGTTTGGGCTGATTTACATCTATTTTTGCCTATTTTTACAACAATAAATGGGTGAAATATTTTCTGTTCAGAGATGTAATGTTCCAAATGCGCCTAAAATATCCACATTAATTATTAGAACATGCATAAAATTACATTTGGGCTTCATATTGGCAATATTATGATATTTTTGACATTAACCATCTGAGGAGGTCATGGGCCCCCCCCACACCCCGAAAATTGAAATTCTAAAAGTGACCCTCGAGTGGGCCAGCCCAATACAAATTCATTCTCTGATATAAACTGGGTTTCCTGTGAAAATTTCAGCCTGATTGACCAACTTTAAGGGGTGTTTTGGGCTGATCTGGCATTTTACCTATCCCTCGCCAACTTCACTCCCTGAACCTGCACTTTGGGCTAGATATGCATTTCTCAAAGAACAAACTATTAAAATTCATTTCAGTGGCGACTCCTGTAGGAAACAATATGGTTTTCAGCCTTGAATCTACCTTAATTTGAAATATATCAGCATTTCCTGATACAGCCATCTGTGGCTGTATTTTCGCCTTCCTGGACCACATATGACACATAAGACACCACTGGTATATCAGATGTAATCCTGAAACCTATGCAATCAGATTTAGTGTGTGGCAAGTAATTTCTGGGCCAAATTTCAGACTTATAGACAAACATTTGGTACTGGTTTGGGCTGATTTACATCTATTTTTGCCTATTTTTACAACAATAAATGGGTGAAATATTTTCTGTTCGGAGATGTAATGTTCCAAATGCGCCTAAAATATCCACATTAATTATTAGAACATGCATAAAATTACATTTGGGCTTCATATTGGCAATATTATGATATTTTTGACATTAACCATCTGAGGAGGTCATGGGCCCCCCCCACACCCCGAAAATTGAAATTCTAAAAGTGACCCTCGAGTGGGCCAGCCCAATACAAATTCATTCTCTGATATAAACTGGGTTTCCTGTGAAAATTTCAGCCTGATTGACCAACTTTAAGGGGTGTTTTGGGCTGATCTGGCATTTTACCTATCCCTCGCCAACTTCACTCCCTGAACCTGCACTTTGGGCTAGATATGCATTTCTCAGAGAACAAACTATTAAAATTCATTTCAGTGGCGACTCCTGTAGGAAACAATATGGTTTTCAGCCTTGAATCTACCTTAATTTGAAATATATCAGCATTTCCTGATACAGCCATCTGTGGCTGTATTTTCGCCTTCCTGGACCACATATGACACATAAGACACCACTGGTATATCAGATGTAATCCTGAAACCTATGCAATCAGATTTAGTGTGTGGCAAGTAATTTCTGGGCCAAATTTCAGACTTATAGACAAACATTTGGTACTGGTTTGGGCTGATTTACATCTATTTTTGCCTATTTTTACAACAATAAATGGGTGAAATATTTTCTGTTCAGAGATGTAATGTTCCAAATGCGCCTAAAATATCCACATTAATTATTAGAACATGCATAAAATTACATTTGGGCTTCATATTGGCAATATTATGATATTTTTGACATTAACCATCTGAGGAGGTCATGGGCCCCCCCCCCCCCCCCCCCCCCACACCCCGAAAATTGAAATTCTAAAAGTGACCCTCGAGTGGGCCAGCCCAATACAAATTCATTCTCTGATATAAACTGGGTTTCCTGTGAAAATTTCAGCCTGATTGACCAACTTTAAGGGGTGTTTTGGGCTGATCTGGCATTTTACCTATCCCTCGCCAACTTCACTCCCTGAACCTGCACTTTGGGCTAGATATGCATTTCTCAAAGAACAAACTATTAAAATTCATTTCAGTGGCGACTCCTGTAGGAAACAATATGGTTTTCAGCCTTGAATCTACCTTAATTTGAAATATATCAGCATTTCCTGATACAGCCATCTGTGGCTGTATTTTCGCCTTCCTGGACCACATATGACACATAAGACACCACTGGTATATCAGATGTAATCCTGAAACCTATGCAATCAGATTTAGTGTGTGGCAAGTAATTTCTGGGCCAAATTTCAGACTTATAGACAAACATTTGGTACTGGTTTGGGCTGATTTACATCTATTTTTGCCTATTTTTACAACAATAAATGGGTGAAATATTTTCTGTTCAGAGATGTAATGTTCCAAATGCGCCTAAAATATCCACATTAATTATTAGAACATGCATAAAATTACATTTGGGCTTCATATTGGCAATATTATGATATTTTTGACATTAACCATCTGAGGAGGTCATGGGCCCCCCCCACACCCCGAAAATTGAAATTCTAAAAGTGACCCTCGAGTGGGCCAGCCCAATACAAATTCATTCTCTGATATAAACTGGGTTTCCTGTGAAAATTTCAGCCTGATTGACCAACTTTAAGGGGTGTTTTGGGCTGATCTGGCATTTTACCTATCCCTCGCCAACTTCACTCCCTGAACCTGCACTTTGGGCTAGATATGCATTTCTCAAAGAACAAACTATTAAAATTCATTTCAGTGGCGACTCCTGTAGGAAACAATATGGTTTTCAGCCTTGAATCTACCTTAATTTGAAATATATCAGCATTTCCTGATACAGCCATCTGTGGCTGTATTTTCGCCTTCCTGGACCACATATGACACATAAGACACCACTGGTATATCAGATGTAATCCTGAAACCTATGCAATCAGATATAGTGTGTGGCAAGTAATTTCTGGGCCAAATTTCAGACTTATAGACAAACATTTGGTACTGGTTTGGGCTGATTTACATCTATTTTTGCTTATTTTTACAACAATAAATGTGTGAAATATTTTCTGTTCAGAGATGTAATGTTCCAAATGCGCCTAAAATATCCACATTAATTATTAGAACATGCATAAAATTACATTTGGGCTTCATATTGGCAATATTATGATATTTTTGACATTAACCATCTGAGGAGGTCATGGGCCCCCCCACACCCCGAAAATTGAAATTCTAAAAGTGACCCTCGAGTGGGCCAGCCCAATACAAATTCATTCTCTGATATAAACTGGGTTTCCTGTGAAAATTTCAGCCTGATTGACCAACTTTAAGGGGTGTTTTGGGCTGATCTGGCATTTTACCTATCCCTCGCCAACTTCACTCCCTGAACCTGCACTTTGGGCTAGATATGCATTTCTCAAAGAACAAACTATTAAAATTCATTTCAGTGGCGACTCCTGTAGGAAACAATATGGTTTTCAGCCTTGAATCTACCTTAATTTGAAATATATCAGCATTTCCTGATACAGCCATCTGTGGCTGTATTTTCGCCTTCCTGGACCACATATGACACATAAGACACCACTGGTATATCAGATGTAATCCTGAAACCTATGCAATCAGATTTAGTGTGTGGCAAGTAATTTCTGGGCCAAATTTCAGACTTACAGACAAACATTTGGTACTGGTTTGGGCTGATTTACATCTATTTTTGCCTATTTTTACAACAATAAATAGGTGAAATATTTTCTGTTCAGAGATGTAATGTTCCAAATGCGCCTAAAATATCCACATTAATTATTAGAACATGCATAAAATTACATTTGGGCTTCATATTGGCAATATTATGATATTTTTGACATTAACCATCTGAGGAGGTCATGGGCCCCCCCACACCCCGAAAATTGAAATTCTAAAAGTGACCCTCGAGTGGGCCAGCCCAATACAAATTCATTCTCTGATATAAACTGGGTTTCCTGTGAAAATTTCAGCCTGATTGACCAACTTTAAGGGGTGTTTTGGGCTGATCTGGCATTTTACCTATCCCTCGCCAACTTCACTCCCTGAACCTGCACTTTGGGCTAGATATGCATTTCTCAAAGAACAAACTATTAAAATTCATTTCAGTGGCGACTCCTGTAGGAAACAATATGTTTTTCAGCCTTGAATCTACCTTAATTTGAAATATATCAGCATTTCCTGATACAGCCATCTGTGGCTGTATTTTCGCCTTCCTGGACCACATATGACACATAAGACACCACTGGTATATCAGATGTAATCCTGAAACCTATGCAATCAGATTTAGTGTGTGGCAAGTAATTTCTGGGCCAAATTTCAGACTTATAGACAAACATTTGGTACTGGTTTGGGCTGATTTACATCTATTTTTGCCTATTTTTACAACAATAAATGGGTGAAATATTTTCTGTTCAGAGATGTAATGTTCCAAATGCGCCTAAAATATCCACATTAATTATTAGAACATGCATAAAATTACATTTGGGCTTCATATTGGCAATATTATGATATTTTTGACATTAACCATCTGAGGAGGTCATGGGCCCCCCCACACCCCGAAAATTGAAATTCTAAAAGTGACCCTCGAGTGGGCCAGCCCAATACAATTTCATGCTCTGATATAAACTGGCTTTTCTGTGAAAATTTCAGCCTGATTGACCAACTTTAAGGGGTGTTTTGGGCTGATCTGGCATTTTACCTATCCCTCGCCAACTTCACTCCCTGAACCTGCACTTTGGGCTAGATATGCATTTCTCAAAGAACAAACTATTAAAATTCATTTCAGTGGCGACTCCTGTAGGAAACAATATGGTTTTCAGCCTTGAATCTACCTTAATTTGAAATATATCAGCATTTCCTGATACAGCCATCTGTGGCTGTATTTTCGCCTTCCTGGACCACATATGACACATAAGACACCACTGGTATATCAGATGTAATCCTGAAACCTATGCAATCAGATTTAGTGTGTGGCAAGTAATTTCTGGGCCAAATTTCAGACTTATAGACAAACATTTGGTACTGGTTTGGGCTGATTTACATCTATTTTTGCCTATTTTTACAACAATAAATGGGTGAAATATTTTCTGTTCAGAGATGTAATGTTCCAAATGCGCCTAAAATATCCACATTAATTATTAGAACATGCATAAAATTACATTTGGGCTTCATATTGGCAATATTATGATATTTTTGACATTAACCACCTGAGGAGGTCATGGGCCCCCCCACACCCCGAAAATTGAAATTCTAAAAGTGACCCTTGAGTGGGCCAGCCCAATACAAATTCATTCTCTGATATAAACTGGGTTTCCTGTGAAAATTTCAGCCTGATTGACCAACTTTAAGGGGTGTTTTGGGCTGATCTGGCATTTTACCTATCCCTCGCCAACTTCACTCCCTGAACCTGCACTTTGGGCTAGATATGCATTTCTCAAAGAACAAACTATTAAAATTCATTTCAGTGGCGACTCCTGTAGGAAACAATATGGTTTTCAGCCTTGAATCTACCTTAATTTGAAATATATCAGCATTTCCTGATACAGCCATCTGTGGCTGTATTTTCGCCTTCCTGGACCACATATGACACATAAGACACCACTGGTATATCAGATGTAATCCTGAAACCTATGCAATCAGATTTAGTGTATGGCAAGTAATTTCTGGGCCAAATTTCAGACTTATAGACAAACATTTGGTACTGGTTTGGGCTGATTTACATCTATTTTTGCCTATTTTTACAACAATAAATGGGTGAAATATTTTCTGTTCAGAGATGTAATGTTCCAAATGCGCCTAAAATATCCACATTAATTATTAGAACATGCATAAAATTACATTTGGGCTTCATATTGGCAATATTATGATATTTTTGACATTAACCATCTGAGGAGGTCATGGGCCCCCCCACACCCCGAAAATTGAAATTCTAAAAGTGACCCTCGAGTGGGCCAGCCCAATACAAATTCATTCTCTGATATAAACTGGGTTTCCTGTGAAAATTTCAGCCTGATTGACCAACTTTAAGGGGTGTTTTGGGCTGATCTGGCATTTTACCTATCCCTCGCCAACTTCACTCCCTGAACCTGCACTTTGGGCTAGATATGCATTTCTCAAAGAACAAACTATTAAAATTCATTTCAGTGGCGACTCCTGTAGGAAACAATATGGTTTTCAGCCTTGAATCTACCTTAATTTGAAATATATCAGCATTTCCTGATACAGCCATCTGTGGCTGTATTTTCGCCTTCCTGGACCACATATGACACATAAGACACCACTGGTATATCAGATGTAATCCTGAAACCTATGCAATCAGATTTAGTGTGTGGCAAGTAATTTCTGGGCCAAATTTCAGACTTACAGACAAACATTTGGTACTGGTTTGGTCTGATTTACATCTATTTTTGCCTATTTTTACAACAATAAATGGGTGAAATATTTTCTGTTCAGAGATGTAATGTTCCAAATGCGCCTAAAATATCCACATTAATTATTAGAACATGCATAAAATTACATTTGGGCTTCATATTGGCAATATTATGATATTTTTGACATTAACCATCTGAGGAGGTCATGGGCCCCCCCACACCCCGAAAATTGAAATTCTAAAAGTGACCCTCGAGTGGGCCAGCCCAATACAAATTCATTCTCTGATATAAACTGGGTTTCCTGTGAAAATTTCAGCCTGATTGACCAACTTTAAGGGGTGTTTTGGGCTGATCTGGCATTTTACCTATCCCTCGCCAACTTCACTCCCTGAACCTGCACTTTGGGCTAGATATGCATTTCTCAAAGAACAAACTATTAAAATTCATTTCAGTGGCGACTCCTGTAGGAAACAATATGGTTTTCAGCCTTGAATCTACCTTAATTTGAAATATATCAGCATTTCCTGATACAGCCATCTGTGGCTGTATTTTCGCCTTCCTGGACCACATATGACACATAAGACACCACTGGTATATCAGATGTAATCCTGAAACCTATGCAATCAGATTTAGTGTGTGGCAAGTAATTTCTGGGCCAAATTTCAGACTTATAGACAAACATTTGGTACTGGTTTGGGCTGATTTACATCTATTTTTGCCTATTTTTACAACAATAAATGGGTGAAATATTTTCTGTTCAGAGATGTAATGTTCCAAATGCGCCTAAAATATCCACATTAATTATTAGAACATGCATAAAATTACATTTGGGCTTCATATTGGCAATATTATGATATTTTTGACATTAACCATCTGAGGAGGTCATGGGCCCCCCCACACCCCGAAAATAGAAATTCTAAAAGTCACCCTCGAGTGGGCCAGCCCAATACAAATTCATTCTCTGATATAAACTGGGTTTCCTGTGAAAATTTCAGCCTGATTGACCAACTTTAAGGGGTGTTTTGGGCTGATCTGGCATTTTACCTATCCCTCGCCAACTTCACTCCCTGAACCTGCACTTTGGGCTAGATATGCATTTCTCAAAGAACAAACTATTAAAATTCATTTCAGTGGCGACTCCTGTAGGAAACAATATGGTTTTCAGCCTTGAATCTACCTTAATTTGAAATATATCAGCATTTCCTGATACAGCCATCTGTGGCTGTATTTTCGCCTTCCTGGACCACATATGACACATAAGACACCACTGGTATATCAGATGTAATCCTGAAACCTATGCAATCAGATTTAGTGTGTGGCAAGTAATTTCTGGGCCAAATTTCAGACTTACAGACAAACATTTGGTACTGGTTTGGGCTGATTTACATCTATTTTTGCCTATTTTTACAACAATAAATGGGTGAAATATTTTCTGTTCAGAGATGTAATGTTCCAAATGCGCCTAAAATATCCACATTAATTATTAGAACATGCATAAAATTACATTTGGGCTTCATATTGGCAATATTATGATATTTTTGACATTAACCATCTGAGGAGGTCATGGGCCCCCCCACACCCCGAAAATTGAAATTCTAAAAGTGACCCTCGAGTGGGCCAGCCCAATACAAATTCATTCTCTGATATAAACTGGGTTTCCTGTGAAAATTTCAGCCTGATTGACCAACTTTAAGGGGTGTTTTGGGCTGATCTGGCATTTTACCTATCCCTCGCCAACTTCACTCCCTGAACCTGCACTTTGGGCTAGATATGCATTTCTCAAAGAACAAACTATTAAAATTCATTTCAGTGGCGACTCCTGTAGGAAACAATATGGTTTTCAGCCTTGAATCTACCTTAATTTGAAATATATCAGCATTTCCTGATACAGCCATCTGTGGCTGTATTTTCGCCTTCCTGGACCACATATGACACATAAGACACCACTGGTATATCAGATGTAATCCTGAAACCTATGCAATCAGATTTAGTGTGTGGCAAGTAATTTCTGGGCCAAATTTCAGACTTATAGACAAACATTTGGTACTGGTTTGGGCTGATTTACATCTATTTTTGCCTATTTTTACAACAATAAATGGGTGAAATATTTTCTGTTCAGAGATGTAATGTTCCAAATGCGCCTAAAATATCCACATTAATTATTAGAACATGCATAAAATTACATTTGGGCTTCATATTGGCAATATTATGATATTTTTGACATTAACCACCTGAGGAGGTCATGGGCCCCCCCACACCTCGAAAATTGAAATTCTAAAAGTGACCCTTGAGTGGGCCAGCCCAATACAAATTCATTCTCTGATATAAACTGGGTTTCCTGTGAAAATTTCAGCCTGATTGACCAACTTTAAGGGGTGTTTTGGGCTGATCTGGCATTTTACCTATCCCTCGCCAACTTCACTCCCTGAACCTGCACTTTGGGCTAGATATGCATTTCTCAAAGAACAAACTATTAAAATTCATTTCAGTGGCGACTCCTGTAGGAAACAATATGGTTTTCAGCCTTGAATCTACCTTAATTTGAAATATATCAGCATTTCCTGATACAGCCATCTGTGGCTGTATTTTCGCCTTCCTGGACCACATATGACACATAAGACACCACTGGTATATCAGATGTAATCCTGAAACCTATGCAATCAGATTTAGTGTGTGGCAAGTAATTTCTGGGCCAAATTTCAGACTTATAGACAAACATTTGGTACTGGTTTGGGCTGATTTACATCTATTTTTGCCTATTTTTACAACAATAAATGGGTGAAATATTTTCTGTTCAGAGATGTAATGTTCCAAATGCGCCTAAAATATCCACATTAATTATTAGAACATGCATAAAATTACATTTGGGCTTCATATTGGCAATATTATGATATTTTTGACATTAACCATCTGAGGAGGTCATGGGCCCCCCCACACCCCGAAAATTGAAATTCTAAAAGTGACCC
Organism: Sabellastarte sp. h YS-2021; assembly: GCA_964017235.1. Taxonomy (NCBI): domain Eukaryota; kingdom Metazoa; phylum Annelida; class Polychaeta; order Sabellida; family Sabellidae; genus Sabellastarte; species Sabellastarte sp. h YS-2021. The sequence goes on from OZ024938.1 coordinate 70,727,284, forward strand.
TTGAGTGGGCCAGCCCAATACAAATTCATTCTCTGATATAAACTGGGTTTCCTGTGAAAATTTCAGCCTGATTGACCAACTTTAAGGGGTGTTTTGGGCTGATCTGGCATTTTACCTATCCCTCGCCAACTTCACTCCCTGAACCTGCACTTTGGGCTAGATATGCATTTCTCAAAGAACAAACTATTAAAATTCATTTCAGTGGCGACTCCTGTAGGAAACAATATGGTTTTCAGCCTTGAATCTACCTTAATTTGAAATACATCAGCATTTCCTGATACAGCCATCTGTGGCTGTATTTTCGCCTTCCTGGACCACATATGACACATAAGACACCACTGGTATATCAGATGTAATCCTGAAACCTATGCAATCAGATTTAGTGTGTGGCAAGTAATTTCTGGGCCAAATTTCAGACTTACAGACAAACATTTGGTACTGGTTTGGGCTGATTTACATCTATTTTTGCCTATTTTTACAACAATAAATGGGTGAAATATTTTCTGTTCAGAGATGTAATGTTCCAAATGCGCCTAAAATATCCACATTAATTATTAGAACATGCATAAAATTACATTTGGGCTTCATATTGGCAATATTATGATATTTTTGACATTAACCATCTGAGGAGGTCATGGGCCCCCCCACACCCCGAAAATTGAAATTCTAAAAGTGACCCTTGAGTGGGCCAGCCCAATACAAATTCATTCTCTGATATAAACTGGGTTTCCTGTGAAAATTTCAGCCTGATTGACCAACTTTAAGGGGTGTTTTGGGCTGATCTGGCATTTTACCTATCCCTCGCCAACTTCACTCCCTGAACCTGCACTTTGGGCTAGATATGCATTTCTCAAAGAACAAACTATTAAAATTCATTTCAGTGGCGACTCCTGTAGGAAACAATATGGTTTTCAGCCTTGAATCTACCTTAATTTGAAATATATCAGCATTTCCTGATACAGCCATCTGTGGCTGTATTTTCGCCTTCCTGGACCACATATGACACATAAGACACCACTGGTATATCAGATGTAATCCTGAAACCTATGCAATCAGATTTAGTGTGTGGCAAGTAATTTCTGGGCCAAATTTCAGACTTATAGACAAACATTTGGTACTGGTTTGGGCTGATTTACATCTATTTTTGCCTATTTTTACAACAATAAATGGGTGAAATATTTTCTGTTCAGAGATGTAATGTTCCAAATGCGCCTAAAATATCCACATTAATTATTAGAACATGCATAAAATTACATTTGGGCTTCATATTGGCAATATTATGATATTTTTGACATTAACCATCTGAGGAGGTCATGGGCCCCCCCACACCCCGAAAATTGAAATTCTAAAAGTGACCCTCGAGTGGGCCAGCCCAATACAAATTCATTCTCTGATATAAACTGGGTTTCCTGTGAAAATTTCAGCCTGATTGACCAACTTTAAGGGGTGTTTTGGGCTGATCTGGCATTTTACCTATCCCTCGCCAACTTCACTCCCTGAACCTGCACTTTGGGCTAGATATGCATTTCTCAAAGAACAAACTATTAAAATTCATTTCAGTGGCGACTCCTGTAGGAAACAATATGGTTTTCAGCCTTGAATCTACCTTAATTTGAAATATATCAGCATTTCCTGATACAGCCATCTGTGGCTGTATTTTCGCCTTCCTGGACCACATATGACACATAAGACACCACTGGTATATCAGATGTAATCCTGAAACCTATGCAATCAGATTTAGTGTGTGGCAAGTAATTTCTGGGCCAAATTTCAGACTTATAGACAAACATTTGGTACTGGTTTGGGCTGATTTACATCTATTTTTGCCTATTTTTACAACAATAAATGGGTGAAATATTTTCTGTTCAGAGATGTAATGTTCCAAATGCGCCTAAAATATCCACATTAATTATTAGAACATGCATAAAATTACATTTGGGCTTCATATTGGCAATATTATGATATTTTTGACATTAACCATCTGAGGAGGTCATGGGCCCCCCCACACCCCGAAAATTGAAATTCTAAAAGTGACCCTCGAGTGGGCCAGCCCAATACAAATTCATTCTCTGATATAAACTGGGTTTCCTGTGAAAATTTCAGCCTGATTGACCAACTTTAAGGGGTGTTTTGGGCTGATCTGGCATTTTACCTATCCCTCGCCAACTTCACTCCCTGAACCTGCACTTTGGGCTAGATATGCATTTCTCAAAGAACAAACTATTAAAATTCATTTCAGTGGCGACTCCTGTAGGAAACAATATGGTTTTCAGCCTTGAATCTACCTTAATTTGAAATATATCAGCATTTCCTGATACAGCCATCTGTGGCTGTATTTTCGCCTTCCTGGACCACATATGACACATAAGACACCACTGGTATATCAGATGTAATCCTGAAACCTATGCAATCAGATTTAGTGTGTGGCAAGTAATTTCTGGGCCAAATTTCAGACTTATAGACAAACATTTGGTACTGGTTTGGGCTGATTTACATCTATTTTTGCCTATTTTTACAACAATAAATGGGTGAAATATTTTCTGTTCAGAGATGTAATGTTCCAAATGCGCCTAAAATATCCACATTAATTATTAGAACATGCATAAAATTACATTTGGGCTTCATATTGGCAATATTATGATATTTTTGACATTAACCATCTGAGGAGGTCATGGGCCCCCCCACACCCCGAAAATTGAAATTCTAAAAGTGACCCTCGAGTGGGCCAGCCCAATACAAATTCATTCTCTGATATAAACTGGGTTTCCTGTGAAAATTTCAGCCTGATTGACCAACTTTAAGGGGTGTTTTGGGCTGATCTGGCATTTTACCTATCCCTCGCCAACTTCACTCCCTGAACCTGCACTTTGGGCTAGATATGCATTTCTCAAAGAACAAACTATTAAAATTCATTTCAGTGGCGACTCCTGTAGGAAACAATATGGTTTTCAGCCTTGAATCTACCTTAATTTGAAATATATCAGCATTTCCTGATACAGCCATCTGTGGCTGTATTTTCGCCTTCCTGGACCACATATGACACATAAGACACCACTGGTATATCAGATGTAATCCTGAAACCTATGCAATCAGATTTAGTGTGTGGCAAGTAATTTCTGGGCCAAATTTCAGACTTATAGACAAACATTTGGTACTGGTTTGGGCTGATTTACATCTATTTTTGCCTATTTTTACAACAATAAATGGGTGAAATATTTTCTGTTCAGAGATGTAATGTTCCAAATGCGCCTAAAATATCCACATTAATTATTAGAACATGCATAAAATTACATTTGGGCTTCATATTGGCAATATTATGATATTTTTGACATTAACCATCTGAGGAGGTCATGGGCCCCCCCACACCCCGAAAATTGAAATTCTAAAAGTGACCCTTGAGTGGGCCAGCCCAATACAAATTCATTCTCTGATATAAACTGGGTTTCCTGTGAAAATTTCAGCCTGATTGACCAACTTTAAGGGGTGTTTTGGGCTGATCTGGCATTTTACCTATCCCTCGCCAACTTCACTCCCTGAACCTGCACTTTGGGCTAGATATGCATTTCTCAAAGAACAAACTATTAAAATTCATTTCAGTGGCGACTCCTGTAGGAAACAATATGGTTTTCAGCCTTGAATCTACCTTAATTTGAAATATATCAGCATTTCCTGATACAGCCATCTGTGGCTGTATTTTCGCCTTCCTGGACCACATATGACACATAAGACACCACTGGTATATCAGATGTAATCCTGAAACCTATGCAATCAGATTTAGTGTGTGGCAAGTAATTTCTGGGCCAAATTTCAGACTTATAGACAAACATTTGGTACTGGTTTGGGCTGATTTACATCTATTTTTGCCTATTTTTACAACAATAAATGGGTGAAATATTTTCTGTTCAGAGATGTAATGTTCCAAATGCGCCTAAAATATCCACATTAATTATAAGAACATGCATAAAATTACATTTGGGCTTCATATTGGCAATATTATGATATTTTTGACATTAACCATCTGAGGAGGTCATGGGCCCCCCCACACCCCGAAAATTGAAATTCTAAAAGTGACCCTCGAGTGGGCCAGCCCAATACAAATTCATTCTCTGATATAAACTGGGTTTCCTGTGAAAATTTCAGCCTGATTGACCAACTTTAAGGGGTGTTTTGGGCTGATCTGGCATTTTACCTATCCCTCGCCAACTTCACTCCCTGAACCTGCACTTTGGGCTAGATATGCATTTCTCAAAGAACAAACTATTAAAATTCATTTCAGTGGCGACTCCTGTAGGAAACAATATGGTTTTCAGCCTTGAATCTACCTTAATTTGAAATATATCAGCATTTCCTGATACAGCCATCTGTGGCTGTATTTTCGCCTTCCTGGACCACATATGACACATAAGACACCACTGGTATATCAGATGTAATCCTGAAACCTATGCAATCAGATTTAGTGTGTGGCAAGTAATTTCTGGGCCAAATTTCAGACTTATAGACAAACATTTGGTACTGGTTTGGGCTGATTTACATCTATTTTTGCCTATTTTTACAACAATAAATGGGTGAAATATTTTCTGTTCAGAGATGTAATGTTCCAAATGCGCCTAAAATATCCACATTAATTATTAGAACATGCATAAAATTACATTTGGGCTTCATATTGGCAATATTATGATATTTTTGACATTAACCATCTGAGGAGGTCATGGGCCCCCCCCACACCCCGAAAATTGAAATTCTAAAAGTGACCCTCGAGTGGGCCAGCCCAATACAAATTCATTCTCTGATATAAACTGGGTTTCCTGTGAAAGTTTCAGCCTGATTGACCAACTTTAAGGGGTGTTTTGGGCTGATCTGGCATTTTACCTATCCCTCGCCAACTTCACTCCCTGAACCTGCACTTTGGGCTAGATATGCATTTCTCAAAGAACAAACTATTAAAATTCATTTCAGTGGCGACTCCTGTAGGAAACAATATGGTTTTCAGCCTTGAATCTACCTTAATTTGAAATATATCAGCATTTCCTGATACAGCCATCTGTGGCTGTATTTTCGCCTTCCTGGACCACATATGACACATAAGACACCACTGGTATATCAGATGTAATCCTGAAACCTATGCAATCAGATTTAGTGTGTGGCAAGTAATTTCTGGGCCAAATTTCAGACTTATAGACAAACATTTGGTACTGGTTTGGGCTGATTTACATCTATTTTTGCCTATTTTTACAACAATAAATGGGTGAAATATTTTCTGTTCAGAGATGTAATGTTCCAAATGCGCCTAAAATATCCACATTAATTATTAGAACATGCATAAAATTACATTTGGGCTTCATATTGGCAATATTATGATATTTTTGACATTAACCATCTGAGGAGGTCATGGGCCCCCCCCACACCCCGAAAATTGAAATTCTAAAAGTGACCCTCGAGTGGGCCAGCCCAATACAAATTCATTCTCTGATATAAACTGGGTTTCCTGTGAAAGTTTCAGCCTGATTGACCAACTTTAAGGGGTGTTTTGGGCTGATCTGGCATTTTACCTATCCCTCGCCAACTTCACTCCCTGAACCTGCACTTTGGGCTAGATATGCATTTCTCAAAGAACAAACTATTAAAATTCATTTCAGTGGCGACTCCTGTAGGAAACAATATGGTTTTCAGCCTTGAATCTACCTTAATTTGAAATATATCAGCATTTCCTGATACAGCCATCTGTGGCTGTATTTTCGCCTTCCTGGACCACATATGACACATAAGACACCACTGGTATATCAGATGTAATCCTGAAACCTATGCAATCAGATTTAGTGTGTGGCAAGTAATTTCTGGGCCAAATTTCAGACTTATAGACAAACATTTGGTACTGGTTTGGGCTGATTTACATCTATTTTTGCCTATTTTTACAACAATAAATGGGTGAAATATTTTCTGTTCAGAGATGTAATGTTCCAAATGCGCCTAAAATATCCACATTAATTATTAGAACATGCATAAAATTACATTTGGGCTTCATATTGGCAATATTATGATATTTTTGACATTAACCATCTGAGGAGGTCATGGGCCCCCCCCACACCCCGAAAATTGAAATTCTAAAAGTGACCCTCGAGTGGGCCAGCCCAATACAAATTCATTCTCTGATATAAACTGGGTTTCCTGTGAAAGTTTCAGCCTGATTGACCAACTTTAAGGGGTGTTTTGGGCTGATCTGGCATTTTACCTATCCCTCGCCAACTTCACTCCCTGAACCTGCACTTTGGGCTAGATATGCATTTCTCAAAGAACAAACTATTAAAATTCATTTCAGTGGCGACTCCTGTAGGAAACAATATGGTTTTCAGCCTTGAATCTACCTTAATTTGAAATATATCAGCATTTCCTGATACAGCCATCTGTGGCTGTATTTTCGCCTTCCTGGACCACATATGACACATAAGACACCACTGGTATATCAGATGTAATCCTGAAACCTATGCAATCAGATTTAGTGTGTGGCAAGTAATTTCTGGGCCAAATTTCAGACTTATAGACAAACATTTGGTACTGGTTTGGGCTGATTTACATCTATTTTTGCCTATTTTTACAACAATAAATGGGTGAAATATTTTCTGTTCAGAGATGTAATGTTCCAAATGCGCCTAAAATATCCACATTAATTATTAGAACATGCATAAAATTACATTTGGGCTTCATATTGGCAATATTATGATATTTTTGACATTAACCATCTGAGGAGGTCATGGGCCCCCCCACACCCCGAAAATTGAAATTCTAAAAGTGACCCTCGAGTGGGCCAGCCCAATACAAATTCATTCTCTGATATAAACTGGGTTTCCTGTGAAAATTTCAGCCTGATTGACCAACTTTAAGGGGTGTTTTGGGCTGATCTGGCATTTTACCTATCCCTCGCCAACTTCACTCCCTGAACCTGCACTTTGGGCTAGATATGCATTTCTCAAAGAACAAACTATTAAAATTCATTTCAGTGGCGACTCCTGTAGGAAACAATATGGTTTTCAGCCTTGAATCTACCTTAATTTGAAATATATCAGCATTTCCTGATACAGCCATCTGTGGCTGTATTTTCGCCTTCCTGGACCACATATGACACATAAGACACCACTGGTATATCAGATGTAATCCTGAAACCTATGCAATCAGATTTAGTGTGTGGCAAGTAATTTCTGGGCCAAATTTCAGACTTATAGACAAACATTTGGTACTGGTTTGGGCTGATTTACATCTATTTTTGCCTATTTTTACAACAATAAATGGGTGAAATATTTTCTGTTCAGAGATGTAATGTTCCAAATGCGCCTAAAATATCCACATTAATTATTAGAACATGCATAAAATTACATTTGGGCTTCATATTGGCAATATTATGATATTTTTGACATTAACCATCTGAGGAGGTCATGGGCCCCCCCACACCCCGAAAATTGAAATTCTAAAAGTGACCCTCGAGTGGGCCAGCCCAATACAAATTCATTCTCTGATATAAACTGGCTTTTCTGTGAAAATTTCAGCCTGATTGACCAACTTTAAGGGGTGTTTTGGGCTGATCTGGCATTTTACCTATCCCTCGCCAACTTCACTCCCTGAACCTGCACTTTGGGCTAGATATGCATTTCTCAAAGAACAAACTATTAAAATTCATTTCAGTGGCGACTCCTGTAGGAAACAATATGGTTTTCAGCCTTGAATCTACCTTAATTTGAAATATATCAGCATTTCCTGATACAGCCATCTGTGGCTGTATTTTCGCCTTCCTGGACCACATATGACACATAAGACACCACTGGTATATCAGATGTAATCCTGAAACCTATGCAATCAGATTTAGTGTGTGGCAAGTAATTTCTGGGCCAAATTTCAGACTTATAGACAAACATTTGGTACTGGTTTGGGCTGATTTACATCTATTTTTGCCTATTTTTACAACAATAAATGGGTGAAATATTTTCTGTTCAGAGATGTAATGTTCCAAATGCGCCTAAAATATCCACATTAATTATTAGAACATGCATAAAATTACATTTGGGCTTCATATTGGCAATATTATGATATTTTTGACATTAACCATCTGAGGAGGTCATGGGCCCCCCCACACCCCGAAAATTGAAATTCTAAAAGTGACCCTCGAGTGGGCCAGCCCAATACAAATTCATTCTCTGATATAAACTGGCTTTTCTGTGAAAATTTCAGCCTGATTGACCAACTTTAAGGGGTGTTTTGGGCTGATCTGGCATTTTACCTATCCCTCGCCAACTTCACTCCCTGAACCTGCACTTTGGGCTAGATATGCATTTCTCAAAGAACAAACTATTAAAATTCATTTCAGTGGCGACTCCTGTAGGAAACAATATGGTTTTCAGCCTTGAATCTACCTTAATTTGAAATATATCAGCATTTCCTGATACAGCCATCTGTGGCTGTATTTTCGCCTTCCTGGACCACATATGACACATAAGACACCACTGGTATATCAGATGTAATCCTGAAACCTATGCAATCAGATTTAGTGTGTGGCAAGTAATTTCTGGGCCAAATTTCAGACTTATAGACAAACATTTGGTACTGGTTTGGGCTGATTTACATCTATTTTTGCCTATTTTTACAACAATAAATGGGTGAAATATTTTCTGTTCAGAGATGTAATGTTCCAAATGCGCCTAAAATATCCACATTAATTATTAGAACATGCATAAAATTACATTTGGGCTTCATATTGGCAATATTATGATATTTTTGACATTAACCATCTGAGGAGGTCATGGGCCCCCCCACACCCCGAAAATTGAAATTCTAAAAGTGACCCTTGAGTGGGCCAGCCCAATACAAATTCATTCTCTGATATAAACTGGGTTTCCTGTGAAAATTTCAGCCTGATTGACCAACTTTAAGGGGTGTTTTGGGCTGATCTGGCATTTTACCTATCCCTCGCCAACTTCACTCCCTGAACCTGCACTTTGGGCTAGATATGCATTTCTCAAAGAACAAACTATTAAAATTCATTTCAGTGGCGACTCCTGTAGGAAACAATATGGTTTTCAGCCTTGAATCTACCTTAATTTGAAATATATCAGCATTTCCTGATACAGCCATCTGTGGCTGTATTTTCGCCTTCCTGGACCACATATGACACATAAGACACCACTGGTATATCAGATGTAATCCTGAAACCTATGCAATCAGATTTAGTGTGTGGCAAGTAATTTCTGGGCCAAATTTCAGACTTATAGACAAACATTTGGTACTGGTTTGGGCTGATTTACATCTATTTTTGCCTATTTTTACAACAATAAATGGGTGAAATATTTTCTGTTCAGAGATGTAATGTTCCAAATGCGCCTAAAATATCCACATTAATTATTAGAACATGCATAAAATTACATTTGGGCTTCATATTGGCAATATTATGATATTTTTGACATTAACCATCTGAGGAGGTCATGGGCCCCCCCACACCCTGAAAATTGAAATTCTAAAAGTGACCCTCGAGTGGGCCAGCCCAATACAAATTCATTCTCTGATATAAACTGGGTTTCCTGTGAAAATTTCAGCCTGATTGACCAACTTTAAGGGGTGTTTTGGGCTGATCTGGCATTTTACCTATCCCTCGCCAACTTCACTCCCTGAACCTGCACTTTGGGCTAGATATGCATTTCTCAAAGAACAAACTATTAAAATTCATTTCAGTGGCGACTCCTGTAGGAAACAATATGGTTTTCAGCCTTGAATCTACCTTAATTTGAAATATATCAGCATTTCCTGATACAGCCATCTGTGGCTGTATTTTCGCCTTCCTGGACCACATATGACACATAAGACACCACTGGTATATCAGATGTAATCCTGAAACCTATGCAATCAGATTTAGTGTGTGGCAAGTAATTTCTGGGCCAAATTTCAGACTTATAGACAAACATTTGGTACTGGTTTGGGCTGATTTACATCTATTTTTGCCTATTTTTACAACAATAAATGGGTGAAATATTTTCTGTTCAGAGATGTAATGTTCCAAATGCGCCTAAAATATCCACATTAATTATTAGAACATGCATAAAATTACATTTGGGCTTCATATTGGCAATATTATGATATTTTTGACATTAACCATCTGAGGAGGTCATGGGCCCCCCCACACCCCGAAAATTGAAATTCTAAAAGTGACCCTCGAGTGGGCCAGCCCAATACAAATTCATTCTCTGATATAAACTGGCTTTTCTGTGAAAATTTCAGCCTGATTGACCAACTTTAAGGGGTGTTTTGGGCTGATCTGGCATTTTACCTATCCCTCGCCAACTTCACTCCCTGAACCTGCACTTTGGGCTAGATATGCATTTCTCAAAGAACAAACTATTAAAATTCATTTCAGTGGCGACTCCTGTAGGAAACAATATGGTTTTCAGCCTTGAATCTACCTTAATTTGAAATATATCAGCATTTCCTGATACAGCCATCTGTGGCTGTATTTTCGCCTTCCTGGACCACATATGACACATAAGACACCACTGGTATATCAGATGTAATCCTGAAACCTATGCAATCAGATTTAGTGTGTGGCAAGTAATTTCTGGGCCAAATTTCAGACTTATAGACAAACATTTGGTACTGGTTTGGGCTGATTTACATCTATTTTTGCCTATTTTTACAACAATAAATGGGTGAAATATTTTCTGTTCAGAGATGTAATGTTCCAAATGCGCCTAAAATATCCACATTAATTATTAGAACATGCATAAAATTACATTTGGGCTTCATATTGGCAATATTATGATATTTTTGACATTAACCATCTGAGGAGGTCATGGGCCCCCCCACACCCCGAAAATTGAAATTCTAAAAGTGACCCTCGAGTGGGCCAGCCCAATACAAATTCATTCTCTGATATAAACTGGCTTTTCTGTGAAAATTTCAGCCTGATTGACCAACTTTAAGGGGTGTTTTGGGCTGATCTGGCATTTTACCTATCCCTCGCCAACTTCACTCCCTGAACCTGCACTTTGGGCTAGATATGCATTTCTCAAAGAACAAACTATTAAAATTCATTTCAGTGGCGACTCCTGTAGGAAACAATATGGTTTTCAGCCTTGAATCTACCTTAATTTGAAATATATCAGCATTTCCTGATACAGCCATCTGTGGCTGTATTTTCGCCTTCCTGGACCACATATGACACATAAGACACCACTGGTATATCAGATGTAATCCTGAAACCTATGCAATCAGATTTAGTGTGTGGCAAGTAATTTCTGGGCCAAATTTCAGACTTATAGACAAACATTTGGTACTGGTTTGGGCTGATTTACATCTATTTTTGCCTATTTTTACAACAATAAATGGGTGAAATATTTTCTGTTCAGAGATGTAATGTTCCAAATGCGCCTAAAATATCCACATTAATTATTAGAACATGCATAAAATTACATTTGGGCTTCATATTGGCAATATTATGATATTTTTGACATTAACCATCTGAGGAGGTCATGGGCCCCCCCACACCCCGAAAATTGAAATTCTAAAAGTGACCCTCGAGTGGGCCAGCCCAATACAAATTCATTCTCTGATATAAACTGGGTTTCCTGTGAAAATTTCAGCCTGATTGACCAACTTTAAGGGGTGTTTTGGGCTGATCTGGCATTTTACCTATCCCTCGCCAACTTCACTCCCTGAACCTGCACTTTGGGCTAGATATGCATTTCTCAAAGAACAAACTATTAAAATTCATTTCAGTGGCGACTCCTGTAGGAAACAATATGGTTTTCAGCCTTGAATCTACCTTAATTTGAAATATATCAGCATTTCCTGATACAGCCATCTGTGGCTGTATTTTCGCCTTCCTGGACCACATATGACACATAAGACACCACTGGTATATCAGATGTAATCCTGAAACCTATGCAATCAGATTTAGTGTGTGGCAAGTAATTTCTGGGCCAAATTTCAGACTTATAGACAAACATTTGGTACTGGTTTGGGCTGATTTACATCTATTTTTGCCTATTTTTACAACAATAAATGGGTGAAATATTTTCTGTTCAGAGATGTAATGTTCCAAATGCGCCTAAAATATCCACATTAATTATTAGAACTTGCATAAAATTACATTTGGGCTTCATATTGGCAATATTATGATATTTTTGACATTAACCATCTGAGGAGGTCATGGGCCCCCCCCCCACACCCCGAAAATTGAAATTCTAAAAGTGACCCTCGAGTGGGCCAGCCCAATACAAATTCATTCTCTGATATAAACTGGGTTTCCTGTGAAAATTTCAGCCTGATTGACCAACTTTAAGGGGTGTTTTGGGCTGATCTGGCATTTTACCTATCCCTCGCCAACTTCACTCCCTGAACCTGCACTTTGGGCTAGATATGCATTTGTCAAAGAACAAACTATTAAAATTCATTTCAGTGGCGACTCCTGTAGGAAACAATATGGTTTTCAGCCTTGAATCTACCTTAATTTGAAATATATCAGCATTTCCTGATACAGCCATCTGTGGCTGTATTTTCGCCTTCCTGGACCACATATGACACATAAGACACCACTGGTATATCAGATGTAATCCTGAAACCTATGCAATCAGATTTAGTGTGTGGCAAGTAATTTCTGGGCCAAATTTCAGACTTATAGACAAACATTTGGTACTGGTTTGGGCTGATTTACATCTATTTTTGCCTATTTTTACAACAATAAATGGGTGAAATATTTTCTGTTCAGAGATGTAATGTTCCAAATGCGCCTAAAATATCCACATTAATTATTAGAACTTGCATAAAATTACATTTGGGCTTCATATTGGCAATATTATGATATTTTTGACATTAACCATCTGAGGAGGTCATGGGCCCCCCCACACCCCGAAAATTGAAATTCTAAAAGTGACCCTCGAGTGGGCCAGCCCAATACAAATTCATTCTCTGATATAAACTGGGTTTCCTGTGAAAATTTCAGCCTGATTGACCAACTTTAAGGGGTGTTTTGGGCTGATCTGGCATTTTACCTATCCCTCGCCAACTTCACTCCCTGAACCTGCACTTTGGGCTAGATATGCATTTCTCAAAGAACAAACTATTAAAATTCATTTCAGTGGCGACTCCTGTAGGAAACAATATGGTTTTCAGCTTTGAATCTACCTTAATTTGAAATATATCAGCATTTCCTGATACAGCCATCTGTGGCTGTATTTTCGCCTTCCTGGACCACATATGACACATAAGACACCACTGGTATATCAGATGTAATCCTGAAACCTATGCAATCAGATTTAGTGTGTGGCAAGTAATTTCTGGGCCAAATTTCAGACTTATAGACAAACATTTGGTACTGGTTTGGGCTGATTTACATCTATTTTTGCCTATTTTTACAACAATAAATGGGTGAAATATTTTCTGTTCAGAGATGTAATGTTCCAAATGCGCCTAAAATATCCACATTAATTATTAGAACATGCATAAAATTACATTTGGGCTTCATATTGGCAATATTATGATATTTTTGACATTAACCATCTGAGGAGGTCATGGGCCCCCCCACACCCCGAAAATTGAAATTCTAAAAGTGACCCTCGAGTGGGCCAGCCCAATACAAATTCATTCTCTGATATAAACTGGGTTTCCTGTGAAAATTTCAGCCTGATTGACCAACTTTAAGGGGTGTTTTGGGCTGATCTGGCATTTTACCTATCCCTCGCCAACTTCACTCCCTGAACCTGCACTTTGGGCTAGATATGCATTTCTCAAAGAACAAACTATTAAAATTCATTTCAGTGGCGACTCCTGTAGGAAACAATATGGTTTTCAGCCTTGAATCTACCTTAATTTGAAATATATCAGCATTTCCTGATACAGCCATCTGTGGCTGTATTTTCGCCTTCCTGGACCACATATGACACATAAGACACCACTGGTATATCAGATGTAATCCTGAAACCTATGCAATCAGATTTAGTGTGTGGCAAGTAATTTCTGGGCCAAATTTCAGACTTATAGACAAACATTTGGTACTGGTTTGGGCTGATTTACATCTATTTTTGCCTATTTTTACAACAATAAATGGGTGAAATATTTTCTGTTCAGAGATGTAATGTTCCAAATGCGCCTAAAATATCCACATTAATTATTAGAACATGCATAAAATTACATTTGGGCTTCATATTGGCAATATTATGATATTTTTGACATTAACCATCTGAGGAGGTCATGGGCCCCCCCCACACCCCGAAAATTGAAATTCTAAAAGTGACCCTCGAGTGGGCCAGCCCAATACAAATTCATTCTCTGATATAAACTGGGTTTCCTGTGAAAATTTCAGCCTGATTGACCAACTTTAAGGGGTGTTTTGGGCTGATCTGGCATTTTACCTATCCCTCGCCAACTTCACTCCCTGAACCTGCACTTTGGGCTAGATATGCATTTCTCAAAGAACAAACTATTAAAATTCATTTCAGTGGCGACTCCTGTAGGAAACAATATGGTTTTCAGCCTTGAATCTACCTTAATTTGAAATATATCAGCATTTCCTGATACAGCCATCTGTGGCTGTATTTTCGCCTTCCTGGACCACATATGACACATAAGACACCACTGGTATATCAGATGTAATCCTGAAACCTATGCAATCAGATTTAGTGTGTGGCAAGTAATTTCTGGGCCAAATTTCAGACTTATAGACAAACATCTGGTACTGGTTTGGGCTGATTTACATCTATTTTTGCCTATTTTTACAACAATAAATGGGTGAAATATTTTCTGTTCAGAGATGTAATGTTCCAAATGCGCCTAAAATATCCACATTAATTATTAGAACATGCATAAAATTACATTTGGGCTTCATATTGGCAATATTATGATATTTTTGACATTAACCATCTGAGGAGGTCATGGGCCCCCCCACACCCCGAAAATTGAAATTCTAAAAGTGACCCTCGAGTGGGCCAGCCCAATACAAATTCATTCTCTGATATAAACTGGGTTTCCTGTGAAAATTTCAGCCTGATTGACCAACTTTAAGGGGTGTTTTGGGCTGATCTGGCATTTTACCTATCCCTCGCCAACTTCACTCCCTGAACCTGCACTTTGGGCTAGATATGCATTTCTCAAAGAACAAACTATTAAAATTCATTTCAGTGGCGACTCCTGTAGGAAACAATATGGTTTTCAGCCTTGAATCTACCTTAATTTGAAATATATCAGCATTTCCTGATACAGCCATCTGTGGCTGTATTTTCGCCTTCCTGGACCACATATGACACATAAGACACCACTGGTATATCAGATGTAATCCTGAAACCTATGCAATCAGATTTAGTGTGTGGCAAGTAATTTCTGGGCCAAATTTCAGACTTATAGACAAACATTTGGTACTGGTTTGGGCTGATTTACATCTATTTTTGCCTATTTTTACAACAATAAATGGGTGAAATATTTTCTGTTCAGAGATGTAATGTTCCAAATGCGCCTAAAATATCCACATTAATTATTAGAACATGCATAAAATTACATTTGGGCTTCATATTGGCAATATTATGATATTTTTGACATTAACCATCTGAGGAGGTCATGGGCCCCCCCACACCCCGAAAATTGAAATTCTAAAAGTGACCCTCGAGTGGGCCAGCCCAATACAAATTCATTCTCTGATATAAACTGGGTTTCCTGTGAAAATTTCAGCCTGATTGACCAACTTTAAGGGGTGTTTTGGGCTGATCTGGCATTTTACCTATCCCTCGCCAACTTCACTCCCTGAACCTGCACTTTGGGCTAGATATGCATTTCTCAAAGAACAAACTATTAAAATTCATTTCAGTGGCGACTCCTGTAGGAAACAATATGGTTTTCAGCCTTGAATCTACCTTAATTTGAAATATATCAGCATTTCCTGATACAGCCATCTGTGGCTGTATTTTCGCCTTCCTGGACCACATATGACACATAAGACACCACTGGTATATCAGATGTAATCCTGAAACCTATGCAATCAGATTTAGTGTGTGGCAAGTAATTTCTGGGCCAAATTTCAGACTTATAGACAAACATTTGGTACTGGTTTGGGCTGATTTACATCTATTTTTGCCTATTTTTACAACAATAAATGGGTGAAATATTTTCTGTTCAGAGATGTAATGTTCCAAATGCGCCTAAAATATCCACATTAATTATTAGAACATGCATAAAATTACATTTGGGCTTCATATTGGCAATATTATGATATTTTTGACATTAACCATCTGAGGAGGTCATGGGCCCCCCCACACCCCGAAAATTGAAATTCTAAAAGTGCCCCTCGAGTGGGCCAGCCCAATACAAATTCATTCTCTGATATAAACTGGGTTTCCTGTGAAAATTTCAGCCTGATTGACCAACTTTAAGGGGTGTTTTGGGCTGATCTGGCATTTTACCTATCCCTCGCCAACTTCACTCCCTGAACCTGCACTTTGGGCTAGATATGCATTTCTCAAAGAACAAACTATTAAAATTCATTTCAGTGGCGACTCCTGTAGGAAACAATATGGTTTTCAGCCTTGAATCTACCTTAATTTGAAATATATCAGCATTTCCTGATACAGCCATCTGTGGCTGTATTTTCGCCTTCCTGGACCACATATGACACATAAGACACCACTGGTATATCAGATGTAATCCTGAAACCTATGCAATCAGATTTAGTGTGTGGCAAGTAATTTCTGGGCCAAATTTCAGACTTATAGACAAACATTTGGTACTGGTTTGGGCTGATTTACATCTATTTTTGCCTATTTTTACAACAATAAATGGGTGAAATATTTTCTGTTCAGAGATGTAATGTTCCAAATGCGCCTAAAATATCCACATTAATTATTAGAACATGCATAAAATTACATTTGGGCTTCATATTGGCAATATTATGATATTTTTGACATTAACCATCTGAGGAGGTCATGGGCCCCCCACACCCCGAAAATTGAAATTCTAAAAGTGACCCTCGAGTGGGCCAGCCCAATACAAATTCATTCTCTGATATAAACTGGGTTTCCTGTGAAAATTTCAGCCTGATTGACCAACTTTAAGGGGTGTTTTGGGCTGATCTGGCATTTTACCTATCCCTCGCCAACTTCACTCCCTGAACCTGCACTTTGGGCTAGATATGCATTTCTCAAAGAACAAACTATTAAAATTCATTTCAGTGGCGACTCCTGTAGGAAACAATATGGTTTTCAGCCTTGAATCTACCTTAATTTGAAATATATCAGCATTTCCTGATACAGCCATCTGTGGCTGTATTTTCGCCTTCCTGGACCACATATGACACATAAGACACCACTGGTATATCAGATGTAATCCTGAAACCTATGCAATCAGATTTAGTGTGTGGCAAGTAATTTCTGGGCCAAATTTCAGACTTATAGACAAACATTTGGTACTGGTTTGGGCTGATTTACATCTATTTTTGCCTATTTTTACAACAATAAATGGGTGAAATATTTTCTGTTCAGAGATGTAATGTTCCAAATGCGCCTAAAATATCCACATTAATTATTAGAACATGCATAAAATTACATTTGGGCTTCATATTGGCAATATTATGATATTTTTGACATTAACCATCTGAGGAGGTCATGGGCCCCCCCACACCCCGAAAATTGAAATTCTAAAAGTGACCCTCGAGTGGGCCAGCCCAATACAAATTCATTCTCTGATATAAACTGGGTTTCCTGTGAAAATTTCAGCCTGATTGACCAACTTTAAGGGGTGTTTTGGGCTGATCTGGCATTTTACCTATCCCTCGCCAACTTCACTCCCTGAACCTGCACTTTGGGCTAGATATGCATTTCTCAAAGAACAAACTATTAAAATTCATTTCAGTGGCGACTCCTGTAGGAAACAATATGGTTTTCAGCCTTGAATCTACCTTAATTTGAAATATATCAGCATTTCCTGATACAGCCATCTGTGGCTGTATTTTCGCCTTCCTGGACCACATATGACACATAAGACACCACTGGTATATCAGATGTAATCCTGAAACCTATGCAATCAGATTTAGTGTGTGGCAAGTAATTTCTGGGCCAAATTTCAGACTTATAGACAAACATTTGGTACTGGTTTGGGCTGATTTACATCTATTTTTGCCTATTTTTACAACAATAAATGGGTGAAATATTTTCTGTTCAGAGATGTAATGTTCCAAATGCGCCTAAAATATCCACATTAATTATTAGAACATGCATAAAATTACATTTGGGCTTCATATTGGCAATATTATGATATTTTTGACATTAACCATCTGAGGAGGTCATGGGCCCCCCCACACCCCGAAAATTGAAATTCTAAAAGTGACCCTCGAGTGGGCCAGCCCAATACAAATTCATTCTCTGATATAAACTGGGTTTCCTGTGAAAATTTCAGCCTGATTGACCAACTTTAAGGGGTGTTTTGGGCTGATCTGGCATTTTACCTATCCCTCGCCAACTTCACTCCCTGAACCTGCACTTTGGGCTAGATATGCATTTCTCAAAGAACAAACTATTAAAATTCATTTCAGTGGCGACTCCTGTAGGAAACAATATGGTTTTCAGCCTTGAATCTACCTTAATTTGAAATATATCAGCATTTCCTGATACAGCCATCTGTGGCTGTATTTTCGCCTTCCTGGACCACATATGACACATAAGACACCACTGGTATATCAGATGTAATCCTGAAACCTATGCAATCAGATTTAGTGTGTGGCAAGTAATTTCTGGGCCAAATTTCAGACTTATAGACAAACATTTGGTACTGGTTTGGGCTGATTTACATCTATTTTTGCCTATTTTTACAACAATAAATGGGTGAAATATTTTCTGTTCAGAGATGTAATGTTCCAAATGCGCCTAAAATATCCACATTAATTATTAGAACATGCATAAAATTACATTTGGGCTTCATATTGGCAATATTATGATATTTTTGACATTAACCATCTGAGGAGGTCATGGGCCCCCCCACACCCCGAAAATTGAAATTCTAAAAGTGACCCTCGAGTGGGCCAGCCCAATACAAATTCATTCTCTGATATAAACTGGGTTTCCTGTGAAAATTTCAGCCTGATTGACCAACTTTAAGGGGTGTTTTGGGCTGATCTGGCATTTTACCTATCCCTCGCCAACTTCACTCCCTGAACCTGCACTTTGGGCTAGATATGCATTTCTCAAAGAACAAACTATTAAAATTCATTTCAGTGGCGACTCCTGTAGGAAACAATATGGTTTTCATCCTTGAATCTACCTTAATTTGAAATATATCAGCATTTCCTGATACAGCCATCTGTGGCTGTATTTTCGCCTTCCTGGACCACATATGACACATAAGACACCACTGGTATATCAGATGTAATCCTGAAACCTATGCAATCAGATTTAGTGTGTGGCAAGTAATTTTTGGGCCAAATTTCAGACTTATAGACAAACATTTGGTACTGGTTTGGGCTGATTTACATCTATTTTTGCCTATTTTTACAACAATAAATGGGTGAAATATTTTCTGTTCAGAGATGTAATGTTCCAAATGCGCCTAAAATATCCACATTAATTATTAGAACATGCATAAAATTACATTTGGGCTTCATATTGGCAATATTATGATATTTTTGACATTAACCATCTGAGGAGGTCATGGGCCCCCCCACACCCCGAAAATTGAAATTCTAAAAGTGACCCTCGAGTGGGCCAGCCCAATACAAATTCATTCTCTGATATAAACTGGGTTTCCTGTGAAAATTTCAGCCTGATTGACCAACTTTAAGGGGTGTTTTGGGCTGATCTGGCATTTTACCTATCCCTCGCCAACTTCACTCCCTGAACCTGCACTTTGGGCTAGATATGCATTTCTCAAAGAACAAACTATTAAAATTCATTTCAGTGGCGACTCCTGTAGGAAACAATATGGTTTTCAGCCTTGAATCTACCTTAATTTGAAATATATCAGCATTTCCTGATACAGCCATCTGTGGCTGTATTTTCGCCTTCCTGGACCACATATGACACATAAGACACCACTGGTATATCAGATGTAATCCTGAAACCTATGCAATCAGATTTAGTGTGTGGCAAGTAATTTCTGGGCCAAATTTCAGACTTATAGACAAACATCTGGTACTGGTTTGGGCTGATTTACATCTATTTTTGCCTATTTTTACAACAATAAATGGGTGAAATATTTTCTGTTCAGAGATGTAATGTTCCAAATGCGCCTAAAATATCCACATTAATTATTAGAACATGCATAAAATTACATTTGGGCTTCATATTGGCAATATTATGATATTTTTGACATTAACCATCTGAGGAGGTCATGGGCCCCCCCACACCCCGAAAATTGAAATTCTAAAAGTGACCCTCGAGTGGGCCAGCCCAATACACATTCATTCTCTGATATAAACTGGGTTTCCTGTGAAAATTTCAGCCTGATTGACCAACTTTAAGGGGTGTTTTGGGCTGATCTGGCATTTTACCTATCCCTCGCCAACTTCACTCCCTGAACCTGCACTTTGGGCTAGATATGCATTTCTCAAAGAACAAACTATTAAAATTCATTTCAGTGGCGACTCCTGTAGGAAACAATATGGTTTTCAGCCTTGAATCTACCTTAATTTGAAATATATCAGCATTTCCTGATACAGCCATCTGTGGCTGTATTTTCGCCTTCCTGGACCACATATGACACATAAGACACCACTGGTATATCAGATGTAATCCTGAAACCTATGCAATCAGATTTAGTGTGTGGCAAGTAATTTCTGGGCCAAATTTCAGACTTATAGACAAACATTTGGTACTGGTTTGGGCTGATTTACATCTATTTTTGCCTATTTTTACAACAATAAATGGGTGAAATATTTTCTGTTCAGAGATGTAATGTTCCAAATGCGCCTAAAATATCCACATTAATTATTAGAACATGCATAAAATTACATTTGGGCTTCATATTGGCAATATTATGATATTTTTGACATTAACCATCTGAGGAGGTCATGGGCCCCCCCACACCCCGAAAATTGAAATTCTAAAAGTGACCCTCGAGTGGGCCAGCCCAATACACATTCATTCTCTGATATAAACTGGGTTTCCTGTGAAAATTTCAGCCTGATTGACCAACTTTAAGGGGTGTTTTGGGCTGATCTGGCATTTTACCTATCCCTCGCCAACTTCACTCCCTGAACCTGCACTTTGGGCTAGATATGCATTTCTCAAAGAACAAACTATTAAAATTCATTTCAGTGGCGACTCCTGTAGGAAACAATATGGTTTTCAGCCTTGAATCTACCTTAATTTGAAATATATCAGCATTTCCTGATACAGCCATCTGTGGCTGTATTTTCGCCTTCCTGGACCACATATGACACATAAGACACCACTGGTATATCAGATGTAATCCTGAAACCTATGCAATCAGATTTAGTGTGTGGCAAGTAATTTCTGGGCCAAATTTCAGACTTATAGACAAACATTTGGTACTGGTTTGGGCTGATTTACATCTATTTTTGCCTATTTTTACAACAATAAATGGGTGAAATATTTTCTGTTCAGAGATGTAATGTTCCAAATGCGCCTAAAATATCCACATTAATTATTAGAACATGCATAAAATTACATTTGGGCTTCATATTGGCAATATTATGATATTTTTGACATTAACCATCTGAGGAGGTCATGGGCCCCCCCACACCCCGAAAATTGAAATTCTAAAAGTGACCCTCGAGTGGGCCAGCCCAATACACATTCATTCTCTGATATAAACTGGGTTTCCTGTGAAAATTTCAGCCTGATTGACCAACTTTAAGGGGTGTTTTGGGCTGATCTGGCATTTTACCTATCCCTCGCCAACTTCACTCCCTGAACCTGCACTTTGGGCTAGATATGCATTTCTCAAAGAACAAACTATTAAAATTCATTTCAGTGGCGACTCCTGTAGGAAACAATATGGTTTTCAGCCTTGAATCTACCTTAATTTGAAATATATCAGCATTTCCTGATACAGCCATCTGTGGCTGTATTTTCGCCTTCCTGGACCACATATGACACATAAGACACCACTGGTATATCAGATGTAATCCTGAAACCTATGCAATCAGATTTAGTGTGTGGCAAGTAATTTCTGGGCCAAATTTCAGACTTATAGACAAACATTTGGTACTGGTTTGGGCTGATTTACATCTATTTTTGCCTATTTTTACAACAATAAATGGGTGAAATATTTTCTGTTCAGAGATGTAATGTTCCAAATGCGCCTAAAATATCCACATTAATTATTAGAACATGCATAAAATTACATTTGGGCTTCATATTGGCAATATTATGATATTTTTGACATTAACCATCTGAGGAGGTCATGGGCCCCCCCACACCCCGAAAATTGAAATTCTAAAAGTGACCCTCGAGTGGGCCAGCCCAATACAAATTCATTCTCTGATATAAACTGGGTTTCCTGTGACATTCCCCAGAGGGAACCAAGAATAAAACCCCAAAGTTGGGAATATATAATATTTATTCTACTATTTCTTTGATAGTTAATCTTATGACATGTAATATAACAAATAACATTGACTGACATGTTATAAAAACACATGTACTAATTACTGATCATAGTTAACATGTAATCCCATTGCTGTAACCCTAATATATTTACATTTCGACTATAAGAGTAATGGGACAGGATTGGGACACCCTGACCATTGCACAATCAAAAGTTTTAGTACAGATTTTTAACCTGAGGCCCCATGTCATAAGGCCAAATATGACATAAGGATGACAAAGAATTTAGAGTTATCAAGGTCATACATTATAGCAAAGGTCAAAGTGGGAATACCCCTGGTATGGGTTTTACAATTCAAAAACAGAAACTAAAATTTAAGTAAATTGTATGTATATCTAAGATGTAATTTAGAAATAGGGCTTCCAGAGAGAGAAAATATGTGGTAAAGATGCACAGAAGCACCCTGTGAAGGTCATATGATAAGAAAGGTCAAAATGGGAACATTCCTTATATGAGTTTTACTGGTGAGAAACAGGAAGTAGAATTGAAATAAACTACGTGTATCTAAGATTTGATCTACAAATGGCGATTCCAGAGAAAGGAAATATGTGGTAAAGATACACAGAGATACATAAGATGACAAGAAATTTGGAATTATCAAGGTCATATCTTCCAAGGTCAAAATGGAAATATCCCAGTATATGTTATGTACCCAAGGAACAGAAGCCAAATAATAAAGGAAGATATCTTGAAACCCATTTGAAATATGGCAAGATGAAAGTGAGATAAGCATGATAGGTATACTTTGGTTTGATAAGTAAAATACATGAATGCCTAATAACGTTTGGAAGGAAGGAAAATGTGACGTGAGGGTCAAGGTGTCCCAAAAATTAGTAAAATTGTAAGTAATTGACACAAAAAGATGCATAAGAGGACTAAAATAGTAAGATCAAGGTCAGCAAACCGACGACGGCTACGGCCACAGTGGCCCTTGGCAGGATCACTGTGGTCGCATAAAAGCATAAGTGTTCAACAGCCAACAAAACAAATTTGTGACAAGCCGCTACAAGCGAACTTAGGTCATTGAAGGCAATCCTTGTGAGAGCCCACGTTAAGCTGGTGTGGGTACAGACCATAAAGGTGAAGTCAAGGCAATGTAGTAGTGTTATCCATGACAGACGACGCGGCCGGCGACAGAACATCACAGAGATGAAGCTCTCGCCGGTCGCAGTAAAAGCTATACTTATATGATACAGATCAGCCTTCTTATGCCTTGAAGTTTTACTACCAGATATAACCTAAACACCATGGTTTAGTTTAGATGTTTAACAACTGTACAGGTCCAAGGCATCTTATAAAATGATGTAACTAAAACAACAACATGGCGCTTTATGCGCAATATGATAGTCATTAATATAAAAAAAAATAACTCTGATGAATACACAACTAAGTGGAATCTTGAAAATCATCATAGTATGCGCAATATGATAGTCATTAATATAAAATAATAACTATGATGAATACACAACTAAGTGGAATCTTGAAAATCATCATAGTCTAAAATTACTTGATACAAACATATACAGAACACTCTTAGAAAGGGTTATTTACTGATGTGACATCAAAGAGGCAAATAATACATGGAGCATAATAAAGATCATGTTAGATTATTGTGTCCATGGCCAGAAGGTCTAAAGGTAGGAAGAAGCCACTGTCCTGTCGCTCCCACTGTGGCGAAGACCAGGCTGAGATGAGGTGGACTCAACTCCAACTGAAACTAAGAATAAATATGTAAGCACGAGCCCCACCTGAATAAGCCCACCTGAGTATTACTAGCGGTGGGAAGGGTGGGAAAATAAATAAAATTTGTCCTTGAGGTGTTACCCCTTCCAAGTGTGAGCTGTAAATGGAAGAAGGGTTCAAATTTTCTGGCTAAAGAAGGTATCAGAAGCCAATCAGAAGCCAGTTTACAACCAGCATGGTCATGCATACTAAATGCCATGCTAAGGTACCCTCTCAGGAATGATCTACCTGACACCAAGGTGTCATCCCGCACATTCCCCAGAGGGAACCAAGAATAAAACCCCAAAGTTGGGAATATATAATATTTATTCTACTATTTCTTTGATAGTTAATCTTATGACATGTAATATAACAAATAACATTGACTGACATGTTATAAAAACACATGTACTAATTACTGATCATAGTTAACATGTAATCCCATTGCTGTAACCCTAATATATTTACATTTCGACTATAAGAGTAATGGGACAGGATTGGGACACCCTGACCATTGCACAATCAAAAGTTTTAGTACAGATTTTTAACCTGAGGCCCCATGTCATAAGGCCAAATATGACATAAGGATGACAAAGAATTTAGAGTTATCAAGGTCATACATTATAGCAAAGGTCAAAGTGGGAATACCCCTGGTATGGGTTTTACAATTCAAAAACAGAAACTAAAATTTAAGTAAATTGTATGTATATCTAAGATGTAATTTAGAAATAGGGCTTCCAGAGAGAGAAAATATGTGGTAAAGATGCACAGAAGCACCCAAACAGCCAAGAATGTTCAGGAGTGTAGGAGTTGTTGAAATGTGGACGAGACAGGAGATGAGAGCTGGGGGGTAGATTTGATGTATTTCCATACCGAATCCGACTTCCAGGTTCCATGGAACATGATATCTTGGAAAGGAACTCCATTTTGAAAGGCCCAGGTAGCTCCCGAGCGCCTAAAATCGTGAAATTTCAGAGGTGGTGAAACTTTCAATTTTTGGGATATGGCATGCAAGTGTCTTCTTGCCACTGAATCAGTCAAAGGAACTAAGCCATGGGACCTGGGAATAACGAATAATGGGCTGTTGGAAGAACCAGGAATGTGAAGGAGTAGTTGTCTTACTGCTTTATAAGGACATAGTATGGAATCTCCCAGAATTGGAATTGGAATTGTATGTATATCAGTGCGATTTTGGATTGTCTTTGACCATTTAACTATGACATTTGCACCATGATCTGTAAATATAACATCTCCCCGGGCTAGTTGCCTGGTTGGATCAAAAGTCACAGTCGAATGTGGAAGAATATTAGAAATTCTGAGGAAAGTGAAAAATGCTAAGGAGTACAGTGCTGTGAACTGGATAGGAAATTGGGATGTTTGAGTAAGCAGGAGAATTTTTTCAAGAAGGTCTGTTGATATAACATTCGTGGATTTTGGTTGTAAGGGTCGATCCAGTTTCAATGCTTTTGAAAATAGTTGGATTTGATCATGTCTAAATGGGTTAGTGTCAAGGTCATATATTATAAATTGAGCCCTAACTCCAGCCATGTAGTTGGCTATATTGGCTGCTGTGAGACCATTTTCAGAGAGAAATTGCATAAACATAATCAAATGCAAATGGGTTACCTGATGGTGGCACAGTCCAGTTGCCACCAGGAAGCCTAGGAAGTCAGAGAACATACGCTGATATGTTCTGGCTGTAGCTGGTCGAAAAGCCATCTGTAACCTCTGCTTGGCCCTGGTGGCAAGGTGGGCTGTAGGTGTGATGTTATCTAAAAGTATAAATGTTATATATCATAATTAAGTTTCATAAGGTCTATATGTGTGTGTATCCATATAAATTGTGGTAAAAGCTGGTGAAGCCTGGTTAATGGGTCATTCGTTATTTGCCACCTGGAAAGCAGGTCGGCAATATTATTCATTTTTCCAGGAATATGAGTCACACGAATGTGTATATTAAATATGGCACAAATCAGCCAGACATTTCGTGCACAAGTAGCTAAAAAAGTATCTTTGGTTTTGCCAGAAGTAAGTACTTCAACTACTGCCAAGTTGTCACATTTAATATCAATGACTTTGTCTGCCCATGCGGATGCCCATACCTTCAGTGCAACCACCACATTTAACATCTCAAGTTGTGTTATATGTAAGTGCCGAAACTGACAAGGAATGGGCAAAGTATATACCATATTCGCAAAAGTAGCTCCCATACCCGATAGAGAGGCATCTAGGTGAACTACATATTGAGGTGTCCTATTATCGAAATAAGTAACCCCATTATATTGGTCTAAAAAGGTATTGAACCAACATAAATCTTGAAAAAATTCAGATTGTAATGTGAATCTATGGGAGTTATGATGCGCCCTCAATACTTGAAGCATTCGATTCAAAAATATTCGAGCTGGTTTGATACATTTTGTAATATACAACAATGATCCTAAAAGAGATTGGTATTGCTGTTTTGTAACAACTTTCTTATGTGTCCATGCTTTACAAACAGTTTTAATTTCCTGCAATTTTTCTTGCGGAATAGATAACGTTTTGTTAACTGTATCCACTTGTATACCTAAGCATGTGACACATGTAGAGGGAGGAACCAATTTTGAATCACTCACCTCTAATCCTAAATCCTGAAGTAAGGATAATAAAAATTTATAGGATTGGTGGATTTTAGACGGTAATCCAATATATATGAGGTCGTCTATGTAATTTAAGAGTGCATTATGATTATGTTGTTTCATAATGAACCGGATAGCGTCGGAACATCTCTCAAAAAATCCGGATCCGAGGCGAAATCCGAATGGCAGAGATCCGTCCAGGAAGAGATCCCTATGGAGTATCCCCAGCAGATCTATGTCACCTGGATCTATACGCAAATGGCGAAAAGCCCTGCTGATGTCTACTTTATACAACAATGAGCCGGGACCTAATATTTTGATTTCCTGAACAATATGATCAATGGAAGGATAAGATAAAGAAAAATAAGTATCAAGATATTTGAATTTGTGAATAGAAGTGTTCACAGAAGCCCCTTTGGGCCAACTAAGGTCCATTATTGTACGCCGTTTGTCAGTATTTTGCTTTGGGCGAGTCATTAATGGAGAAATGTGAACCGGAAATGGCAGGTGTTTGAAAGGGCCATATATTGCCCCATGACTGAGTTCTTCAGCTAAATACTCGTCAATTTGATCCCTATATTGATTGGCCGAGATATGGTTTTCATATGTTGGTTGAAGTATGGAATTCCTGTCAAAGTCAAGAGGGAATCCATAATTTATCAAATCTGGGAGCTGTTTGTCCCAGTAATTTCTTAGGTGAAAATACCACCTTTGAGGATTCAGTTGAGTTGGTACTGGTATTCTAGATTTTAGAAAATTTGGAGCTCCACTATCGCGTATTATTTTATGTGCCTCTAGAATGTCAGGTATTTTATTCCAGACAATGTGTGGGCCTTGATAGATTTTTAAATCATTTAATGGAATATATCCAAAGTCCCCTCCATTTTGTGCTAAGCAAGCTATGTGGTCTTTGCTCCGATTTTTATTTTTCCAAACATACAAAGGAATTTTCTGCAAAGTTTCAGGCAAGTCAGTAGCTACATGCTTTTGTGTTTTCTCAAGAAAAGTTGTAACCATTTGGCTATTTGCACTGTTATTTGACACAGTCACAATACTTTGTGTATCAGAAGGGTTATTATTTTCGTTAGTAAGGTCTAACGAGGTAATACCAATGTCTCTGTGATCTTGTACATTTGCGCAACTTGCTTTAGCATTAGTGGCTTGGTAGGAAGATTCTGTGGAGCGAGTATGTACACTTGCATTATTTAATTTTCTTTGGTTATTTCTGAAAGGCTGCACATCCCCCCCAGACCCCCCAGTGTTGTCGTAACGGTTTGATGACGAGTCATCAGACAGATTTGCCAGAATGTGAAACCTATTAGTCAAAAACCCCTTCTGATGAGGTATTGAGCTGACCCCACTGGTTTGAACCCATGTCTTAGAATATGAGGGTTTAGTAGGGGATGTACAGCCTTTAGCATTTACACTCACCTTGGAAGGGGCTACGATTTTCGGTTTGGCCTTTTCGTTATTGACAGTGACGATGCGGGGATCCGAGTTACTGTGGTTTGATGCAATTTTTAAAGCATAATCAGCACTTGAAAGTTTTGCAACTTGGGCGTACGTTCTATGATCCCTTGTGTTATTGAAAGCTTTGGAAGAGTGGAACCAATGAAAAGCTGTTTGCTTGCTAGCCTTAAATGCCATTGAAGTCAAATTTTTATCATTGTTAGAGTTCCAAACTTTTCTACTTTTGAAAGGACGCAAGGTGTGAGGACCCACGCCCGAGTCTATTCGTTTTTTGCATTCCTGGATTTGTTTTTGCAGTCTAATTCAGAATGTGGGAAGGATTTACCATTCTTGGTGAAGCAATGGTTGCAAACATGTTCATATGTCACACCTTTAGTTTCGTGAGTTGCCTGATGCATGCATGAGCCCTGGTTAAAAAATTGACAAATCATGGTTTTGGCATTTTTTTCACGTTTTGTCACATTTTTGGCAAAATTTTGATTGGAAGGGGTATGACGCTGAGCATGTGCTCGTCGAATGCGATCAATTAAATCAGTCTGAGTATAATTTTTGATCTCACCCTGTTCCATACGACAGAGTAACACTGCATGGCAGGCCTTTGCAGAACTCCACGAAAAATCATTTGAATCATCTAACAATGAAATAAGATAATCTAACATGGCATCTTTGTTTTGAGTACAATTTTCTTCACGCATTGTTCTGCAAAACCCTGCCATCCATTGGCCCATTGACAGTTGGTCATATGACACTCTTTCTTTCTGTGACCCAGCCAAAACAAACTCATGGGGCCATTTTACTCTATGTTTTACGAAAACATCCACTGAACCTCCCCTTTGTGATTTAATTTTATTTTCTGACATACCTGATTTTGCCAATTGTTGAAGTTCTTTGATTCTTTCTTCAACACTGCACTGTATTTGGTTATTTGCCCTGATGTATTCTAACGAAGGAATATGTGCAGTACTGACATGGGGCAAAGATTCAGTGGTCATTGTGGGGGTACTTTTTTCCGCATGAGTACTGTTTGATTTGTTTACGCAAGTACTCTTTTGTGGTTTGACAACACGGCTGCCCTTGACTTTAGATTTATCAGCTGTTTTCTTGACAGGTTTATCTTCCAATTTTTGAAGCCTATCACTGATCGCAGTGAGCTGAGATAAAATCTGTTGATTAACTAACGTTTGAGTTTCTTGAAAATTAGAGTCATGGGCAGCCTTGTTGGAATCATCAGTATGTAACTGATTAGACGAATGCCCACTTGGGCCCGCACCGTCACTGTCAGAGTCATGCATAACTTGCCCACAGTCTAACTCACTATCTGATACTGACGAATCTGAATCTTGGTGAGACATGTTTAATTTCTGACCCAACAAGTTCGTTACAAATTCGTTATCATCCGAAGTATGCAAGTGAAACTGTACCTGAGATGTGTCAGACTTTTGTGAACGCAAATTATACTTTTTCTTCTCCATATACTAGTGGTTGAACAGAACTAAAATCATAAAATACTTTAAAAGCAACAACCAAAAGTACACGAAGAAGAAATAAAAAATAAATAAAATTTGTCCTTGAGGTGTTACCCCTTCCAAGTGTGAGCTGTAAATGGAAGAAGGGTTCAAATTTTCTGGCTAAAGAAGGTATCAGAAGCCAATCAGAAGCCAGTTTACAACCAGCATGGTCATGCATACTAAATGCCATGCTAAGGTACCCTCTCAGGAATGATCTACCTGACACCAAGGTGTCATCCCGCAAAATTTCAGCCTGATTGACCAACTTTAAGGGGTGTTTTGGGCTGATCTGGCATTTTACCTATCCCTCGCCAACTTCACTCCCTGAACCTGCACTTTGGGCTAGATATGCATTTCTCAAAGAACAAACTATTAAAATTCATTTCAGTGGCGACTCCTGTAGGAAACAATATGGTTTTCAGCCTTGAATCTACCTTAATTTGAAATATATCAGCATTTCCTGATACAGCCATCTGTGGCTGTATTTTCGCCTTCCTGGACCACATATGACACATAAGACACCACTGGTATATCAGATGTAATCCTGAAACCTATGCAATCAGATTTAGTGTGTGGCAAGTAATTTCTGGGCCAAATTTCAGACTTATAGACAAACATTTGGTACTGGTTTGGGCTGATTTACATCTATTTTTGCCTATTTTTACAACAATAAATGGGTGAAATATTTTCTGTTCAGAGATGTAATGTTCCAAATGCGCCTAAAATATCCACATTAATTATTAGAACATGCATAAAATTACATTCGGGCTTCATATTGGCAATATTATGATATTTTTGACATTAACCATCTGAGGAGGTCATGGGCCCCCCCACACCCCGAAAATTGAAATTCTAAAAGTGACCCTCGAGTGGGCCAGCCCAATACAAATTCATTCTCTGATATAAACTGGGTTTCCTGTGAAAATTTCAGCCTGATTGACCAACTTTAAGGGGTGTTTTGGGCTGATCTGGCATTTTACCTATCCCTCGCCAACTTCACTCCCTGAACCTGCACTTTGGGCTAGATATGCATTTCTCAAAGAACAAACTATTAAAATTCATTTCAGTGGCGACTCCTGTAGGAAACAATATGGTTTTCAGCCTTGAATCTACCTTAATTTGAAATATATCAGCATTTCCTGATACAGCCATCTGTGGCTGTATTTTCGCCTTCCTGGACCACATATGACACATAAGACACCACTGGTATATCAGATGTAATCCTGAAACCTATGCAATCAGATTTAGTGTGTGGCAAGTAATTTCTGGGCCAAATTTCAGACTTATAGACAAACATTTGGTACTGGTTTGGGCTGATTTACATCTATTTTTGCCTATTTTTACAACAATAAATGGGTGAAATATTTTCTGTTCAGAGATGTAATGTTCCAAATGCGCCTAAAATATCCACATTAATTATTAGAACATGCATAAAATTACATTTGGGCTTCATATTGGCAATATTATGATATTTTTGACATTAACCATCTGAGGAGGTCATGGGCCCCCCCCACACCCCGAAAATTGAAATTCTAAAAGTGACCCTCGAGTGGGCCAGCCCAATACAAATTCATTCTCTGATATAAACTGGGTTTCCTGTGAAAATTTCAGCCTGATTGACCAACTTTAAGGGGTGTTTTGGGCTGATCTGGCATTTTACCTATCCCTCGCCAACTTCACTCCCTAAACCTGCACTTTGGGCTAGATATGCATTTCTCAAAGAACAAACTATTAAAATTCATTTCAGTGGCGACTCCTGTAGGAAACAATATGGTTTTCAGCCTTGAATCTACCTTAATTTGAAATATATCAGCATTTCCTGATACAGCCATCTGTGGCTGTATTTTCGCCTTCCTGGACCACATATGACACATAAGACACCACTGGTATATCAGATGTAATCCTGAAACCTATGCAATCAGATTTAGTGTGTGGCAAGTAATTTCTGGGCCAAATTTCAGACTTATAGACAAACATTTGGTACTGGTTTGGGCTGATTTACATCTATTTTTGCCTATTTTTACAACAATAAATGGGTGAAATATTTTCTGTTCAGAGATGTAATGTTCCAAATGCGCCTAAAATATCCACATTAATTATTAGAACATGCATAAAATTACATTTGGGCTTCATATTGGCAATATTATGATATTTTTGACATTAACCATCTGAGGAGGTCATGGGCCCCCCCACACCCCGAAAATTGAAATTCTAAAAGTGACCCTCGAGTGGGCCAGCCCAATACAGATTCATTCTCTGATATAAACTGGGTTTCCTGTGAAAATTTCAGCCTGATTGACCAACTTTAAGGGGTGTTTTGGGCTGATCTGGCATTTTACCTATCCCTCGCCAACTTCACTCCCTGAACCTGCACTTTGGGCTAGATATGCATTTCTCAAAGAACAAACTATTAAAATTCATTTCAGTGGCGACTCCTGTAGGAAACAATATGGTTTTCAGCCTTGAATCTACCTTAATTTGGAATATATCAGCATTTCCTGATACAGCCATCTGTGGCTGTATTTTCGCCTTCCTGGACCACATATGACACATAAGACACCACTGGTATATCAGATGTAATCCTGAAACCTATGCAATCAGATTTAGTGTGTGGCAAGTAATTTCTGGGCCAAGTTTCAGACTTATAGACAAACATTTGGTACTGGTTTGGGCTGATTTACATCTATTTTTGCCTATTTTTACAACAATAAATGGGTGAAATATTTTCTGTTCAGAGATGTAATGTTCCAAATGCGCCTAAAATATCCACATTAATTATTAGAACATGCATAAAATTACATTTGGGCTTCATATTGGCAATATTATGATATTTTTGACATTAACCATCTGAGGAGGTCATGGGCCCCCCCCACACCCCGAAAATTGAAATTCTAAAAGTGACCCTCGAGTGGGCCAGCCCAATACAAATTCATTCTCTGATATAAACTGGGTTTCCTGTGAAAATTTCAGCCTGATTGACCAACTTTAAGGGGTGTTTTGGGCTGATCTGGCATTTTACCTATCCCTCGCCAACTTCACTCCCTAAACCTGCACTTTGGGCTAGATATGCATTTCTCAAAGAACAAACTATTAAAATTCATTTCAGTGGCGACTCCTGTAGGAAACAATATGGTTTTCAGCCTTGAATCTACCTTAATTTGAAATATATCAGCATTTCCTGATACAGCCATCTGTGGCTGTATTTTCGCCTTCCTGGACCACATATGACACATAAGACACCACTGGTATATCAGATGTAATCCTGAAACCTATGCAATCAGATTTAGTGTGTGGCAAGTAATTTCTGGGCCAAATTTCAGACTTATAGACAAACATTTGGTACTGGTTTGGGCTGATTTACATCTATTTTTGCCTATTTTTACAACAATAAATGGGTGAAATATTTTCTGTTCAGAGATGTAATGTTCCAAATGCGCCTAAAATATCCACATTAATTATTAGAACATGCATAAAATTACATTTGGGCTTCATATTGGCAATATTATGATATTTTTGACATTAACCATCTGAGGAGGTCATGGGCCCCCCCACACCCCGAAAATTGAAATTCTAAAAGTGACCCTCGAGTGGGCCAGCCCAATACAAATTCATTCTCTGATATAAACTGGGTTTCCTGTGAAAATTTCAGCCTGATTGACCAACTTTAAGGGGTGTTTTGGGCTGATCTGGCATTTTACCTATCCCTCGCCAACTTCACTCCCTGAACCTGCACTTTGGGCTAGATATGCATTTCTCAAAGAACAAACTATTAAAATTCATTTCAGTGGCGACTCCTGTAGGAAACAATATGGTTTTCAGCCTTGAATCTACCTTAATTTGAAATATATCAGCATTTCCTGATACAGCCATCTGTGGCTGTATTTTCGCCTTCCTGGACCACATATGACACATAAGACACCACTGGTATATCAGATGTAATCCTGAAACCTATGCAATCAGATTTAGTGTGTGGCAAGTAATTTCTGGGCCAAATTTCAGACTTATAGACAAACATTTGGTACTGGTTTGGGCTGATTTACATCTATTTTTGCCTATTTTTACAACAATAAATGGGTGAAATATTTTCTGTTCAGAGATGTAATGTTCCAAATGCGCCTAAAATATCCACATTAATTATTAGAACATGCATAAAATTACATTTGGGCTTCATATTGGCAATATTATGATATTTTTGACATTAACCATCTGAGGAGGTCATGGGCCCCCCCCACACCCCGAAAATTGAAATTCTAAAAGTGACCCTCGAGTGGGCCAGCCCAATACAAATTCATTCTCTGATATAAACTGGGTTTCCTGTGAAAATTTCAGCCTGATTGACCAACTTTAAGGGGTGTTTTGGGCTGATCTGGCATTTTACCTATCCCTCGCCAACTTCACTCCCTAAACCTGCACTTTGGGCTAGATATGCATTTCTCAAAGAACAAACTATTAAAATTCATTTCAGTGGCGACTCCTGTAGGAAACAATATGGTTTTCAGCCTTGAATCTACCTTAATTTGAAATATATCAGCATTTCCTGATACAGCCATCTGTGGCTGTATTTTCGCCTTCCTGGACCACATATGACACATAAGACACCACTGGTATATCAGATGTAATCCTGAAACCTATGCAATCAGATTTAGTGTGTGACAAGTAATTTCTGGGCCAAATTTCAGACTTATAGACAAACATTTGGTACTGGTTTGGGCTGATTTACATCTATTTTTGCCTATTTTTACAACAATAAATGGGTGAAATATTTTCTGTTCAGAGATGTAATGTTCCAAATGCGCCTAAAATATCCACATTAATTATTAGAACATGCATAAAATTACATTCGGGCTTCATATTGGCAATATTATGATATTTTTGACATTAACCATCTGAGGAGGTCATGGGCCCCCCCCACACCCCGAAAATTGAAATTCTAAAAGTGACCCTCGAGTGGGCCAGCCCAATACAAATTCATTCTCTGATATAAACTGGGTTTCCTGTGAAAATTTCAGCCTGATTGACCAACTTTAAGGGGTGTTTTGGGCTGATCTGGCATTTTACCTATCCCTCGCCAACTTCACTCCCTGAACCTGCACTTTGGGCTAGATATGCATTTCTCAAAGAACAAACTATTAAAATTTATTTCAGTGGCGACTCCTGTAGGAAACAATATGGTTTTCAGCCTTGAATCTACCTTAATTTGAAATATATCAGCATTTCCTGATACAGCCATCTGTGGCTGTATTTTCGCCTTCCTGGACCACATATGACACATAAGACACCACTGGTATATCAGATGTAATCCTGAAACCTATGCAATCAGATTTAGTGTGTGGCAAGTAATTTCTGGGCCAAATTTCAGACTTATAGACAAACATTTGGTACTGGTTTGGGCTGATTTACATCTATTTTTGCCTATTTTTACAACAATAAATGGGTGAAATATTTTCTGTTCAGAGATGTAATGTTCCAAATGCGCCTAAAATATCCACATTAATTATTAGAACATGCATAAAATTACATTTGGGCTTCATATTGGCAATATTATGATATTTTTGACATTAACCATCTGAGGAGGTCATGGCCCCCCCCACACCCCGAAAATTGAAATTCTAAAAGTGACCCTCGAGTGGGCCAGCCCAATACAAATTCATTCTCTGATATAAACTGGGTTTCCTGTGAAAATTTCAGCCTGATTGACCAACTTTAAGGGGTGTTTTGGGCTGATCTGGCATTTTACCTATCCCTCGCCAACTTCACTCCCTGAACCTGCACTTTGGGCTAGATATGCATTTCTCAAAGAACAAACTATTAAAATTCATTTCAGTGGCGACTCCTGTAGGAAACAATATGGTTTTCAGCCTTGAATCTACCTTAATTTGAAATATATCAGCATTTCCTGATACAGCCATCTGTGGCTGTATTTTCGCCTTCCTGGACCACATATGACACATAAGACACCACTGGTATATCAGATGTAATCCTGAAACCTATGCAATCAGATTTAGTGTGTGGCAAGTAATTTCTGGGCCAAATTTCAGACTTATAGACAAACATTTGGTACTGGTTTGGGCTGATTTACATCTATTTTTGCCTATTTTTACAACAATAAATGGGTGAAATATTTTCTGTTCAGAGATGTAATGTTCCAAATGCGCCTAAAATATCCACATTAATTATTAGAACATGCATAAAATTACATTTGGGCTTCATATTGGCAATATTATGATATTTTTGACATTAACCATCTGAGGAGGTCATGGGGCCCCCCCACACCCCGAAAATTGAAATTCTAAAAGTGACCCTCGAGTGGGCCAGCCCAATACAAATTCATTCTCTGATATAAACTGGGTTTCCTGTGAAAATTTCAGCCTGATTGACCAACTTTAAGGGGTGTTTTGGGCTGATCTGGCATTTTACCTATCCCTCGCCAACTTCACTCCCTGAACCTGCACTTTGGGCTAGATATGCATTTCTCAAAGAACAAACTATTAAAATTCATTTCAGTGGCGACTCCTGTAGGAAACAATATGGTTTTCAGCCTTGAATCTACCTTAATTTGAAATATATCAGCATTTCCTGATACAGCCATCTGTGGCTGTATTTTCGCCTTCCTGGACCACATATGACACATAAGACACCACTGGTATATCAGATGTAATCCTGAAACCTATGCAATCAGATTTAGTGTGTGGCAAGTAATTTCTGGGCCAAATTTCAGACTTATAGACAAACATTTGGTACTGGTTTGGGCTGATTTACATCTATTTTTGCCTATTTTTACAACAATAAATGGGTGAAATATTTTCTGTTCAGAGATGTAATGTTCCAAATGCGCCTAAAATATCCACATTAATTATTAGAACATGCATAAAATTACATTTGGGCTTCATATTGGCAATATTATGATATTTTTGACATTAACCATCTGAGGAGGTCATGGGCCCCCCCACACCCCGAAAATTGAAATTCTAAAAGTGACCCTCGAGTGGGCCAGCCCAATACAAATTCATTCTCTGATATAAACTGGGTTTCCTGTGAAAATTTCAGCCTGATTGACCAACTTTAAGGGGTGTTTTGGGCTGATCTGGCATTTTACCTATCCCTCGCCAACTTCACTCCCTGAACCTGCACTTTGGGCTAGATATGCATTTCTCAAAGAACAAACTATTAAAATTCATTTCAGTGGCGACTCCTGTAGGAAACAATATGGTTTTCAGCCTTGAATCTACCTTAATTTGAAATATATCAGCATTTCCTGATACAGCCATCTGTGGCTGTATTTTCGCCTTCCTGGACCACATATGACATATAAGACACCACTGGTATATCAGATGTAATCCTGAAACCTATGCAATCAGATTTAGTGTGTGGCAAGTAATTTCTGGGCCAAATTTCAGACTTATAGACAAACATTTGGTACTGGTTTGGGCTGATTTACATCTATTTTTGCCTATTTTTACAACAATAAATGGGTGAAATATTTTCTGTTCAGAGATGTAATGTTCCAAATGCGCCTAAAATATCCACATTAATTATTAGAACATGCATAAAATTACATTTGGGCTTCATATTGGCAATATTATGATATTTTTGACATTAACCATCTGAGGAGGTCATGGGCCCCCCCCACACCCCGAAAATTGAAATTCTAAAAGTGACCCTCGAGTGGGCCAGCCCAATACAAATTCATTCTCTGATATAAACTGGGTTTCCTGTGAAAATTTCAGCCTGATTGACCAACTTTAAGGGGTGTTTTGGGCTGATCTGGCATTTTACCTATCCCTCGCCAACTTCACTCCCTGAACCTGCACTTTGGGCTAGATATGCATTTCTCAAAGAACAAACTATTAAAATTCATTTCAGTGGCGACTCCTGTAGGAAACAATATGGTTTTCAGCCTTGAATCTACCTTAATTTGAAATATATCAGCATTTCCTGATACAGCCATCTGTGGCTGTATTTTCGCCTTCCTGGACCACATATGACACATAAGACACCACTGGTATATCAGATGTAATCCTGAAACCTATGCAATCAGATTTAGTGTGTGGCAAGTAATTTCTGGGCCAAATTTCAGACTTATAGACAAACATTTGGTACTGGTTTGGGCTGATTTACATCTATTTTTGCCTATTTTTACAACAATAAATGGGTGAAATATTTTCTGTTCAGAGATGTAATGTTCCAAATGCGCCTAAAATATCCACATTAATTATTAGAACATGCATAAAATTACATTTGGGCTTCATATTGGCAATATTATGATATTTTTGACATTAACCATCTGAGGAGGTCATGGGCCCCCCCACACCCCGAAAATTGAAATTCTAAAAGTGACCCTCGAGTGGGCCAGCCCAATACAAATTCATTCTCTGATATAAACTGGGTTTCCTGTGAAAATTTCAGCCTGATTGACCAATCTTTAAGGGGTGTTTTGGGCTGATCTGGCATTTTACCTATCCCTCGCCAACTTCACTCCCTGAACCTGCACTTTGGGCTAGATATGCATTTCTCAAAGAACAAACTATTAAAATTCATTTCAGTGGCGACTCCTGTAGGAAACAATATGGTTTTCAGCCTTGAATCTACCTTAATTTGAAATATATCAGCATTTCCTGATACAGCCATCTGTGGCTGTATTTTCGCCTTCCTGGACCACATATGACACATAAGACACCACTGGTATATCAGATGTAATCCTGAAACCTATGCAATCAGATTTAGTGTGTGACAAGTAATTTCTGGGCCAAATTTCAGACTTATAGACAAACATTTGGTACTGGTTTGGGCTGATTTACATCTATTTTTGCCTATTTTTACAACAATAAATGGGTGAAATATTTTCTGTTCAGAGATGTAATGTTCCAAATGCGCCTAAAATATCCACATTAATTATTAGAACATGCATAAAATTACATTTGGGCTTCATATTGGCAATATTATGATATTTTTGACATTAACCATCTGAGGAGGTCATGGGCCCCCCCACACCCCGAAAATTGAAATTCTAAAAGTGACCCTCGAGTGGGCCAGCCCAATACAAATTCATTCTCTGATATAAACTGGGTTTCCTGTGAAAATTTCAGCCTGATTGACCAACTTTAAGGGGTGTTTTGGGCTGATCTGGCATTTTACCTATCCCTCGCCAACTTCACTCCCTGAACCTGCACTTTGGGCTAGATATGCATTTCTCAAAGAACAAACTATTAAAATTCATTTCAGTGGCGACTCCTGTAGGAAACAATATGGTTTTCAGCCTTGAATCTACCTTAATTTGAAATATATCAGCATTTCCTGATACAGCCATCTGTGGCTGTATTTTCGCCTTCCTGGACCACATATGACACATAAGACACCACTGGTATATCAGATGTAATCCTGAAACCTATGCAATCAGATTTAGTGTGTGGCAAGTAATTTCTGGGCCAAATTTCAGACTTATAGACAAACATTTGGTACTGGTTTGGGCTGATTTACATCTATTTTTGCCTATTTTTACAACAATAAATGGGTGAAATATTTTCTGTTCAGAGATGTAATGTTCCAAATGCGCCTAAAATATCCACATTAATTATTAGAACATGCATAAAATTACATTCGGGCTTCATATTGGCAATATTATGATATTTTTGACATTAACCATCTGAGGAGGTCATGGGCCCCCCCACACCCCGAAAATTGAAATTCTAAAAGTGACCCTCGAGTGGGCCAGCCCAATACAAATTCATTCTCTGATATAAACTGGGTTTCCTGTGAAAATTTCAGCCTGATTGACCAACTTTAAGGGGTGTTTTGGGCTGATCTGGCATTTTACCTATCCCTCGCCAACTTCACTCCCTGAACCTGCACTTTGGGCTAGATATGCATTTCTCAAAGAACAAACTATTAAAATTCATTTCAGTGGCGACTCCTGTAGGAAACAATATGGTTTTCAGCCTTGAATCTACCTTAATTTGAAATATATCAGCATTTCCTGATACAGCCATCTGTGGCTGTATTTTCGCCTTCCTGGACCACATATGACACATAAGACACCACTGGTATATCAGATGTAATCCTGAAACCTATGCAATCAGATTTAGTGTGTGGCAAGTAATTTCTGGGCCAAATTTCAGACTTATAGACAAACATTTGGTACTGGTTTGGGCTGATTTACATCTATTTTTGCCTATTTTTACAACAATAAATGGGTGAAATATTTTCTGTTCAGAGATGTAATGTTCCAAATGCGCCTAAAATATCCACATTAATTATTAGAACATGCATAAAATTACATTTGGGCTTCATATTGGCAATATTATGATATTTTTGACATTAACCAGCTGAGGAGGTCATGGGCCCCCCCACACCCCGAAAATTGAAATTCTAAAAGTGACCCTCGAGTGGGCCAGCCCAATACAAATTCATTCTCTGATATAAACTGGGTTTCCTGTGAAAATTTCAGCCTGATTGACCAACTTTAAGGGGTGTTTTGGGCTGATCTGGCATTTTACCTATCCCTCGCCAACTTCACTCCCTGAACCTGCACTTTGGGCTAGATATGCATTTCTCAAAGAACAAACTATTAAAGTTCATTTCAGTGGCGACTCCTGTAGGAAAAAATATGGTTTTCAGCCTTGAATCTACCTTAATTTGAAATATATCAGCATTTCCTGATACAGCCATCTGTGGCTGTATTTTCGCCTTCCTGGACCACATATGACACATAAGACACCACTGGTATATCAGATGTAATCCTGAAACCTATGCAATCAGATTTAGTGTGTGGCAAGTAATTTCTGGGCCAAATTTCAGACTTATAGACAAACATTTGGTACTGGTTTGGGCTGATTTACATCTATTTTTGCCTATTTTTACAACAATAAATGGGTGAAATATTTTCTGTTCAGAGATGTAATGTTCCAAATGCGCCTAAAATATCCACATTAATTATTAGAACATGCATAAAATTACATTTGGGCTTCATATTGGCAATATTATGATATTTTTGACATTAACCAGCTGAGGAGGTCATGGGCCCCCCCACACCCCGAAAATTGAAATTCTAAAAGTGACCCTCGAGTGGGCCAGCCCAATACAAATTCATTCTCTGATATAAACTGGGTTTCCTGTGAAAATTTCAGCCTGATTGACCAACTTTAAGGGGTGTTTTGGGCTGATCTGGCATTTTACCTATCCCTCGCCAACTTCACTCCCTGAACCTGCACTTTGGGCTAGATATGCATTTCTCAAAGAACAAACTATTAAAATTCATTTCAGTGGCGACTCCTGTAGGAAACAATATGGTTTTCAGCCTTGAATCTACCTTAATTTGAAATATATCAGCATTTCCTGATACAGCCATCTGTGGCTGTATTTTCGCCTTCCTGGACCACATATGACACATAAGACACCACTGGTATATCAGATGTAATCCTGAAACCTATGCAATCAGATTTAGTGTGTGGCAAGTAATTTCTGGGCCAAATTTCAGACTTATAGACAAACATTTGGTACTGGTTTGGGCTGATTTACATCTATTTTTGCCTATTTTTACAACAATAAATGGGTGAAATATTTTCTGTTCAGAGATGTAATGTTCCAAATGCGCCTAAAATATCCACATTAATTATTAGAACATGCATAAAATTACATTTGGGCTTCATATTGGCAATATTATGATATTTTTGACATTAACCAGCTGAGGAGGTCATGGGCCCCCCCACACCCCGAAAATTGAAATTCTAAAAGTGACCCTCGAGTGGGCCAGCCCAATACAAATTCATTCTCTGATATAAACTGGGTTTCCTGTGAAAATTTCAGCCTGATTGACCAACTTTAAGGGGTGTTTTGGGCTGATCTGGCATTTTACCTATCCCTCGCCAACTTCACTCCCTGAACCTGCACTTTGGGCTAGATATGCATTTCTCAAAGAACAAACTATTAAAGTTCATTTCAGTGGCGACTCCTGTAGGAAAAAATATGGTTTTCAGCCTTGAATCTACCTTAATTTGAAATATATCAGCATTTCCTGATACAGCCATCTGTGGCTGTATTTTCGCCTTCCTGGACCACATATGACACATAAGACACCACTGGTATATCAGATGTAATCCTGAAACCTATGCAATCAGATTTAGTGTGTGGCAAGTAATTTCTGGGCCAAATTTCAGACTTATAGACAAACATTTGGTACTGGTTTGGGCTGATTTACATCTATTTTTGCCTATTTTTACAACAATAAATGGGTGAAATATTTTCTGTTCAGAGATGTAATGTTCCAAATGCGCCTAAAATATCCACATTAATTATTAGAACATGCATAAAATTACATTTGGGCTTCATATTGGCAATATTATGATATTTTTGACATTAACCAGCTGAGGAGGTCATGGGCCCCCCCACACCCCGAAAATTGAAATTCTAAAAGTGACCCTCGAGTGGGCCAGCCCAATACAAATTCATTCTCTGATATAAACTGGGTTTCCTGTGAAAATTTCAGCCTGATTGACCAACTTTAAGGGGTGTTTTGGGCTGATCTGGCATTTTACCTATCCCTCGCCAACTTCACTCCCTGAACCTGCACTTTGGGCTAGATATGCATTTCTCAAAGAACAAACTATTAAAATTCATTTCAGTGGCGACTCCTGTAGGAAACAATATGGTTTTCAGCCTTGAATCTACCTTAATTTGAAATATATCAGCATTTCCTGATACAGCCATCTGTGGCTGTATTTTCGCCTTCCTGGACCACATATGACACATAAGACACCACTGGTATATCAGATGTAATCCTGAAACCTATGCAATCAGATTTAGTGTGTGGCAAGTAATTTCTGGGCCAAATT
Source organism: Sabellastarte sp. h YS-2021 (assembly GCA_964017235.1). Taxonomy (NCBI): domain Eukaryota; kingdom Metazoa; phylum Annelida; class Polychaeta; order Sabellida; family Sabellidae; genus Sabellastarte; species Sabellastarte sp. h YS-2021. Next base: position 70,770,001 of record OZ024938.1, read on the forward strand.
TCAGACTTATAGACAAACATTTGGTACTGGTTTGGGCTGATTTACATCTATTTTTGCCTATTTTTACAACAATAAATGGGTGAAATATTTTCTGTTCAGAGATGTAATGTTCCAAATGCGCCTAAAATATCCACATTAATTATTAGAACATGCATAAAATTACATTTGGGCTTCATATTGGCAATATTATGATATTTTTGACATTAACCAGCTGAGGAGGTCATGGGCCCCCCCACACCCCGAAAATTGAAATTCTAAAAGTGACCCTCGAGTGGGCCAGCCCAATACAAATTCATTCTCTGATATAAACTGGGTTTCCTGTGAAAATTTCAGCCTGATTGACCAACTTTAAGGGGTGTTTTGGGCTGATCTGGCATTTTACCTATCCCTCGCCAACTTCACTCCCTGAACCTGCACTTTGGGCTAGATATGCATTTCTCAAAGAACAAACTATTAAAGTTCATTTCAGTGGCGACTCCTGTAGGAAAAAATATGGTTTTCAGCCTTGAATCTACCTTAATTTGAAATATATCAGCATTTCCTGATACAGCCATCTGTGGCTGTATTTTCGCCTTCCTGGACCACATATGACACATAAGACACCACTGGTATATCAGATGTAATCCTGAAACCTATGCAATCAGATTTAGTGTGTGGCAAGTAATTTCTGGGCCAAATTTCAGACTTATAGACAAACATTTGGTACTGGTTTGGGCTGATTTACATCTATTTTTGCCTATTTTTACAACAATAAATGGGTGAAATATTTTCTGTTCAGAGATGTAATGTTCCAAATGCGCCTAAAATATCCACATTAATTATTAGAACATGCATAAAATTACATTTGGGCTTCATATTGGCAATATTATGATATTTTTGACATTAACCAGCTGAGGAGGTCATGGGCCCCCCCACACCCCGAAAATTGAAATTCTAAAAGTGACCCTCGAGTGGGCCAGCCCAATACAAATTCATTCTCTGATATAAACTGGGTTTCCTGTGAAAATTTCAGCCTGATTGACCAACTTTAAGGGGTGTTTTGGGCTGATCTGGCATTTTACCTATCCCTCGCCAACTTCACTCCCTGAACCTGCACTTTGGGCTAGATATGCATTTCTCAAAGAACAAACTATTAAAATTCATTTCAGTGGCGACTCCTGTAGGAAACAATATGGTTTTCAGCCTTGAATCTACCTTAATTTGAAATATATCAGCATTTCCTGATACAGCCATCTGTGGCTGTATTTTCGCCTTCCTGGACCACATATGACACATAAGACACCACTGGTATATCAGATGTAATCCTGAAACCTATGCAATCAGATTTAGTGTGTGGCAAGTAATTTCTGGGCCAAATTTCAGACTTATAGACAAACATTTGGTACTGGTTTGGGCTGATTTACATCTATTTTTGCCTATTTTTACAACAATAAATGGGTGAAATATTTTCTGTTCAGAGATGTAATGTTCCAAATGCGCCTAAAATATCCACATTAATTATTAGAACATGCATAAAATTACATTTGGGCTTCATATTGGCAATATTATGATATTTTTGACATTAACCATCTGAGGAGGTCATGGGCCCCCCCACACCCCGAAAATTGAAATTCTAAAAGTGACCCTCGAGTGGGCCAGCCCAATACAAATTCATTCTCTGATATAAACTGGGTTTCCTGTGAAAATTTCAGCCTGATTGACCAACTTTAAGGGGTGTTTTGGGCTGATCTGGCATTTTACCTATCCCTCGCCAACTTCACTCCCTGAACCTGCACTTTGGGCTAGATATGCATTTCTCAAAGAACAAACTATTAAAATTCATTTCAGTGGCGACTCCTGTAGGAAACAATATGGTTTTCAGCCTTGAATCTACCTTAATTTGAAATATATCAGCATTTCCTGATACAGCCATCTGTGGCTGTATTTTCGCCTTCCTGGACCACATATGACACATAAGACACCACTGGTATATCAGATGTAATCCTGAAACCTATGCAATCAGATTTAGTGTGTGGCAAGTAATTTCTGGGCCAAATTTCAGACTTATAGACAAACATTTGGTACTGGTTTGGGCTGATTTACATCTATTTTTGCCTATTTTTACAACAATAAATGGGTGAAATATTTTCTGTTCAGAGATGTAATGTTCCAAATGCGCCTAAAATATCCACATTAATTATTAGAACATGCATAAAATTACATTTGGGCTTCATATTGGCAATATTATGATATTTTTGACATTAACCAGCTGAGGAGGTCATGGGCCCCCCCACACCCCGAAAATTGAAATTCTAAAAGTGACCCTCGAGTGGGCCAGCCCAATACAAATTCATTCTCTGATATAAACTGGGTTTCCTGTGAAAATTTCAGCCTGATTGACCAACTTTAAGGGGTGTTTTGGGCTGATCTGGCATTTTACCTATCCCTCGCCAACTTCACTCCCTGAACCTGCACTTTGGGCTAGATATGCATTTCTCAAAGAACAAACTATTAAAATTCATTTCAGTGGCGACTCCTGTAGGAAACAATATGGTTTTCAGCCTTGAATCTACCTTAATTTGAAATATATCAGCATTTCCTGATACAGCCATCTGTGGCTGTATTTTCGCCTTCCTGGACCACATATGACACATAAGACACCACTGGTATATCAGATGTAATCCTGAAACCTATGCAATCAGATTTAGTGTGTGGCAAGTAATTTCTGGGCCAAATTTCAGACTTATAGACAAACATTTGGTACTGGTTTGGGCTGATTTACATCTATTTTTGCCTATTTTTACAACAATAAATGGGTGAAATATTTTCTGTTCAGAGATGTAATGTTCCAAATGCGCCTAAAATATCCACATTAATTATTAGAACATGCATAAAATTACATTTGGGCTTCATATTGGCAATATTATGATATTTTTGACATTAACCATCTGAGGAGGTCATGGGCCCCCCCCACACCCCGAAAATTGAAATTCTAAAAGTGACCCTCGAGTGGGCCAGCCCAATACAAATTCATTCTCTGATATAAACTGGGTTTCCTGTGAAAATTTCAGCCTGATTGACCAACTTTAAGGGGTGTTTTGGGCTGATCTGGCATTTTACCTATCCCTCGCCAACTTCACTCCCTGAACCTGCACTTTGGGCTAGATATGCATTTCTCAAAGAACAAACTATTAAAATTCATTTCAGTGGCGACTCCTGTAGGAAACAATATGGTTTTCAGCCTTGAATCTACCTTAATTTGAAATATATCAGCATTTCCTGATACAGCCATCTGTGGCTGTATTTTCGCCTTCCTGGACCACATATGACACATAAGACACCACTGGTATATCAGATGTAATCCTGAAACCTATGCAATCAGATTTAGTGTGTGGCAAGTAATTTCTGGGCCAAATTTCAGACTTATAGACAAACATTTGGTACTGGTTTGGGCTGATTTACATCTATTTTTGCCTATTTTTACAACAATAAATGGGTGAAATATTTTCTGTTCAGAGATGTAATGTTCCAAATGCGCCTAAAATATCCACATTAATTATTAGAACATGCATAAAATTACATTTGGGCTTCATATTGGCAATATTGTGATATTTTTGACATTAACCATCTGAGGAGGTCATGGGCCCCCCCACACCCCGAAAATTGAAATTCTAAAAGTGACCCTCGAGTGGGCCAGCCCAATACAAATTCATTCTCTGATATAAACTGGGTTCCCTGTGAAAATTTCAGCCTGATTGACCAATCTTTAAGGGGTGTTTTGGGCTGATCTGGCATTTTACCTATCCCTCGCCAACTTCACTCCCTGAACCTGCACTTTGGGCTAGATATGCATTTCTCAAAGAACAAACTATTAAAATTCATTTCAGTGGCGACTCCTGTAGGAAACAATATGGTTTTCAGCCTTGAATCTACCTTAATTTGAAATATATCAGCATTTCCTGATACAGCCATCTGTGGCTGTATTTTCGCCTTCCTGGACCACATATGACACATAAGACACCACTGGTATATCAGATGTAATCCTGAAACCTATGCAATCAGATTTAGTGTGTGACAAGTAATTTCTGGGCCAAATTTCAGACTTATAGACAAACATTTGGTACTGGTTTGGGCTGATTTACATCTATTTTTGCCTATTTTTACAACAATAAATGGGTGAAATATTTTCTGTTCAGAGATGTAATGTTCCAAATGCGCCTAAAATATCCACATTAATTATTAGAACATGCATAAAATTACATTTGGGCTTCATATTGGCAATATTATGATATTTTTGACATTAACCATCTGAGGAGGTCATGGGCCCCCCCACACCCCGAAAATTGAAATTCTAAAAGTGACCCTCGAGTGGGCCAGCCCAATACAAATTCATTCTCTGATATAAACTGGGTTTCCTGTGAAAATTTCAGCCTGATTGACCAACTTTAAGGGGTGTTTTGGGCTGATCTGGCATTTTACCTATCCCTCGCCAACTTCACTCCCTGAACCTGCACTTTGGGCTAGATATGCATTTCTCAAAGAACAAACTATTAAAATTCATTTCAGTGGCGACTCCTGTAGGAAACAATATGGTTTTCAGCCTTGAATCTACCTTAATTTGAAATATATCAGCATTTCCTGATACAGCCATCTGTGGCTGTATTTTCGCCTTCCTGGACCACATATGACACATAAGACACCACTGGTATATCAGATGTAATCCTGAAACCTATGCAATCAGATTTAGTGTGTGGCAAGTAATTTCTGGGCCAAATTTCAGACTTATAGACAAACATTTGGTACTGGTTTGGGCTGATTTACATCTATTTTTGCCTATTTTTACAACAATAAATGGGTGAAATATTTTCTGTTCAGAGATGTAATGTTCCAAATGCGCCTAAAATATCCACATTAATTATTAGAACATGCATAAAATTACATTCGGGCTTCATATTGGCAATATTATGATATTTTTGACATTAACCATCTGAGGAGGTCATGGGCCCCCCCACACCCCGAAAATTGAAATTCTAAAAGTGACCCTCGAGTGGGCCAGCCCAATACAAATTCATTCTCTGATATAAACTGGGTTTCCTGTGAAAATTTCAGCCTGATTGACCAACTTTAAGGGGTGTTTTGGGCTGATCTGGCATTTTACCTATCCCTCGCCAACTTCACTCCCTGAACCTGCACTTTGGGCTAGATATGCATTTCTCAAAGAACAAACTATTAAAATTCATTTCAGTGGCGACTCCTGTAGGAAACAATATGGTTTTCAGCCTTGAATCTACCTTAATTTGAAATATATCAGCATTTCCTGATACAGCCATCTGTGGCTGTATTTTCGCCTTCCTGGACCACATATGACACATAAGACACCACTGGTATATCAGATGTAATCCTGAAACCTATGCAATCAGATTTAGTGTGTGGCAAGTAATTTCTGGGCCAAATTTCAGACTTATAGACAAACATTTGGTACTGGTTTGGGCTGATTTACATCTATTTTTGCCTATTTTTACAACAATAAATGGGTGAAATATTTTCTGTTCAGAGATGTAATGTTCCAAATGCGCCTAAAATATCCACATTAATTATTAGAACATGCATAAAATTACATTTGGGCTTCATATTGGCAATATTATGATATTTTTGACATTAACCATCTGAGGAGGTCATGGGCCCCCCCACACCCCGAAAATTGAAATTCTAAAAGTGACCCTCGAGTGGGCCAGCCCAATACAAATTCATTCTCTGATATAAACTGGGTTTCCTGTGAAAATTTCAGCCTGATTGACCAATCTTTAAGGGGTGTTTTGGGCTGATCTGGCATTTTACCTATCCCTCGCCAACTTCACTCCCTGAACCTGCACTTTGGGCTAGATATGCATTTCTCAAAGAACAAACTATTAAAATTCATTTCAGTGGCGACTCCTGTAGGAAACAATATGGTTTTCAGCCTTGAATCTACCTTAATTTGAAATATATCAGCATTTCCTGATACAGCCATCTGTGGCTGTATTTTCGCCTTCCTGGACCACATATGACACATAAGACACCACTGGTATATCAGATGTAATCCTGAAACCTATGCAATCAGATTTAGTGTGTGACAAGTAATTTCTGGGCCAAATTTCAGACTTATAGACAAACATTTGGTACTGGTTTGGGCTGATTTACATCTATTTTTGCCTATTTTTACAACAATAAATGGGTGAAATATTTTCTGTTCAGAGATGTAATGTTCCAAATGCGCCTAAAATATCCACATTAATTATTAGAACATGCATAAAATTACATTTGGGCTTCATATTGGCAATATTATGATATTTTTGACATTAACCATCTGAGGAGGTCATGGGCCCCCCCACACCCCGAAAATTGAAATTCTAAAAGTGACCCTCGAGTGGGCCAGCCCAATACAAATTCATTCTCTGATATAAACTGGGTTTCCTGTGAAAATTTCAGCCTGATTGACCAACTTTAAGGGGTGTTTTGGGCTGATCTGGCATTTTACCTATCCCTCGCCAACTTCACTCCCTGAACCTGCACTTTGGGCTAGATATGCATTTCTCAAAGAACAAACTATTAAAATTCATTTCAGTGGCGACTCCTGTAGGAAACAATATGGTTTTCAGCCTTGAATCTACCTTAATTTGAAATATATCAGCATTTCCTGATACAGCCATCTGTGGCTGTATTTTCGCCTTCCTGGACCACATATGACACATAAGACACCACTGGTATATCAGATGTAATCCTGAAACCTATGCAATCAGATTTAGTGTGTGGCAAGTAATTTCTGGGCCAAATTTCAGACTTATAGACAAACATTTGGTACTGGTTTGGGCTGATTTACATCTATTTTTGCCTATTTTTACAACAATAAATGGGTGAAATATTTTCTGTTCAGAGATGTAATGTTCCAAATGCGCCTAAAATATCCACATTAATTATTAGAACATGCATAAAATTACATTTGGGCTTCATATTGGCAATATTATGATATTTTTGACATTAACCATCTGAGGAGGTCATGGGCCCCCCCACACCCCGAAAATTGAAATTCTAAAAGTGACCCTCGAGTGGGCCAGCCCAATACAAATTCATTCTCTGATATAAACTGGGTTTCCTGTGAAAATTTCAGCCTGATTGACCAATCTTTAAGGGGTGTTTTGGGCTGATCTGGCATTTTACCTATCCCTCGCCAACTTCACTCCCTGAACCTGCACTTTGGGCTAGATATGCATTTCTCAAAGAACAAACTATTAAAATTCATTTCAGTGGCGACTCCTGTAGGAAACAATATGGTTTTCAGCCTTGAATCTACCTTAATTTGAAATATATCAGCATTTCCTGATACAGCCATCTGTGGCTGTATTTTCGCCTTCCTGGACCACATATGACACATAAGACACCACTGGTATATCAGATGTAATCCTGAAACCTATGCAATCAGATTTAGTGTGTGACAAGTAATTTCTGGGCCAAATTTCAGACTTATAGACAAACATTTGGTACTGGTTTGGGCTGATTTACATCTATTTTTGCCTATTTTTACAACAATAAATGGGTGAAATATTTTCTGTTCAGAGATGTAATGTTCCAAATGCGCCTAAAATATCCACATTAATTATTAGAACATGCATAAAATTACATTTGGGCTTCATATTGGCAATATTATGATATTTTTGACATTAACCATCTGAGGAGGTCATGGGCCCCCCCACACCCCGAAAATTGAAATTCTAAAAGTGACCCTCGAGTGGGCCAGCCCAATACAAATTCATTCTCTGATATAAACTGGGTTTCCTGTGAAAATTTCAGCCTGATTGACCAACTTTAAGGGGTGTTTTGGGCTGATCTGGCATTTTACCTATCCCTCGCCAACTTCACTCCCTGAACCTGCACTTTGGGCTAGATATGCATTTCTCAAAGAACAAACTATTAAAATTCATTTCAGTGGCGACTCCTGTAGGAAACAATATGGTTTTCAGCCTTGAATCTACCTTAATTTGAAATATATCAGCATTTCCTGATACAGCCATCTGTGGCTGTATTTTCGCCTTCCTGGACCACATATGACACATAAGACACCACTGGTATATCAGATGTAATCCTGAAACCTATGCAATCAGATTTAGTGTGTGGCAAGTAATTTCTGGGCCAAATTTCAGACTTATAGACAAACATTTGGTACTGGTTTGGGCTGATTTACATCTATTTTTGCCTATTTTTACAACAATAAATGGGTGAAATATTTTCTGTTCAGAGATGTAATGTTCCAAATGCGCCTAAAATATCCACATTAATTATTAGAACATGCATAAAATTACATTTGGGCTTCATATTGGCAATATTATGATATTTTTGACATTAACCAGCTGAGGAGGTCATGGGCCCCCCCACACCCCGAAAATTGAAATTCTAAAAGTGACCCTCGAGTGGGCCAGCCCAATACAAATTCATTCTCTGATATAAACTGGGTTTCCTGTGAAAATTTCAGCCTGATTGACCAACTTTAAGGGGTGTTTTGGGCTGATCTGGCATTTTACCTATCCCTCGCCAACTTCACTCCCTGAACCTGCACTTTGGGCTAGATATGCATTTCTCAAAGAACAAACTATTAAAGTTCATTTCAGTGGCGACTCCTGTAGGAAAAAATATGGTTTTCAGCCTTGAATCTACCTTAATTTGAAATATATCAGCATTTCCTGATACAGCCATCTGTGGCTGTATTTTCGCCTTCCTGGACCACATATGACACATAAGACACCACTGGTATATCAGATGTAATCCTGAAAACTATGCAATCAGATTTAGTGTGTGGCAAGTAATTTCTGGGCCAAATTTCAGACTTATAGACAAACATTTGGTACTGGTTTGGGCTGATTTACATCTATTTTTGCCTATTTTTACAACAATAAATGGGTGAAATATTTTCTGTTCAGAGATGTAATGTTCCAAATGCGCCTAAAATATCCACATTAATTATTAGAACATGCATAAAATTACATTTGGGCTTCATATTGGCAATATTATGATATTTTTGACATTAACCATCTGAGGAGGTCATGGGCCCCCCCACAGCCCGAAAATTGAAATTCTAAAAGTGACCCTCGAGTGGGCCAGCCCAATACAAATTCATTCTCTGATATAAACTGGGTTTCCTGTGAAAATTTCAGCCTGATTGACCAACTTTAAGGGGTGTTTTGGGCTGATCTGGCATTTTACCTATCCCTCGCCAACTTCACTCCCTGAACCTGCACTTTGGGCTAGATATGCATTTCTCAAAGAACAAACTATTAAAATTCATTTCAGTGGCGACTCCTGTAGGAAACAATATGGTTTTCAGCCTTGAATCTACCTTAATTTGAAATATATCAGCATTTCCTGATACAGCCATCTGTGGCTGTATTTTCGCCTTCCTGGACCACATATGACACATAAGACACCACTGGTATATCAGATGTAATCCTGAAACCTATGCAATCAGATTTAGTGTGTGGCAAGTAATTTCTGGGCCAAATTTCAGACTTATAGACAAACATTTGGTACTGGTTTGGGCTGATTTACATCTATTTTTGCCTATTTTTACAACAATAAATGGGTGAAATATTTTCTGTTCAGAGATGTAATGTTCCAAATGCGCCTAAAATATCCACATTAATTATTAGAACATGCATAAAATTACATTCGGGCTTCATATTGGCAATATTATGATATTTTTGACATTAACCATCTGAGGAGGTCATGGGCCCCCCCACACCCCGAAAATTGAAATTCTAAAAGTGACCCTCGAGTGGGCCAGCCCAATACAAATTCATTCTCTGATATAAACTGGGTTTCCTGTGAAAATTTCAGCCTGATTGACCAACTTTAAGGGGTGTTTTGGGCTGATCTGGCATTTTACCTATCCCTCGCCAACTTCACTCCCTGAACCTGCACTTTGGGCTAGATATGCATTTCTCAAAGAACAAACTATTAAAATTCATTTCAGTGGCGACTCCTGTAGGAAACAATATGGTTTTCAGCCTTGAATCTACCTTAATTTGAAATATATCAGCATTTCCTGATACAGCCATCTGTGGCTGTATTTTCGCCTTCCTGGACCACATATGACACATAAGACACCACTGGTATATCAGATGTAATCCTGAAACCTATGCAATCAGATTTAGTGTGTGGCAAGTAATTTCTGGGCCAAATTTCAGACTTATAGACAAACATTTGGTACTGGTTTGGGCTGATTTACATCTATTTTTGCCTATTTTTACAACAATAAATGGGTGAAATATTTTCTGTTCAGAGATGTAATGTTCCAAATGCGCCTAAAATATCCACATTAATTATTAGAACATGCATAAAATTACATTTGGGCTTCATATTGGCAATATTATGATATTTTTGACATTAACCATCTGAGGAGGTCATGGGCCCCCCCACACCCCGAAAATTGAAATTCTAAAAGTGACCCTCGAGTGGGCCAGCCCAATACAAATTCATTCTCTGATATAAACTGGGTTTCCTGTGAAAATTTCAGCCTGATTGACCAATCTTTAAGGGGTGTTTTGGGCTGATCTGGCATTTTACCTATCCCTCGCCAACTTCACTCCCTGAACCTGCACTTTGGGCTAGATATGCATTTCTCAAAGAACAAACTATTAAAATTCATTTCAGTGGCGACTCCTGTAGGAAACAATATGGTTTTCAGCCTTGAATCTACCTTAATTTGAAATATATCAGCATTTCCTGATACAGCCATCTGTGGCTGTATTTTCGCCTTCCTGGACCACATATGACACATAAGACACCACTGGTATATCAGATGTAATCCTGAAACCTATGCAATCAGATTTAGTGTGTGACAAGTAATTTCTGGGCCAAATTTCAGACTTATAGACAAACATTTGGTACTGGTTTGGGCTGATTTACATCTATTTTTGCCTATTTTTACAACAATAAATGGGTGAAATATTTTCTGTTCAGAGATGTAATTTTCCAAATGCGCCTAAAATATCCACATTAATTATTAGAACATGCATAAAATTACATTTGGGCTTCATATTGGCAATATTATGATATTTTTGACATTAACCATCTGAGGAGGTCATGGGCCCCCCCACACCCCGAAAATTGAAATTCTAAAAGTGACCCTCGAGTGGGCCAGCCCAATACAAATTCATTCTCTGATATAAACTGGGTTTCCTGTGAAAATTTCAGCCTGATTGACCAACTTTAAGGGGTGTTTTGGGCTGATCTGGCATTTTACCTATCCCTCGCCAACTTCACTCCCTGAACCTGCACTTTGGGCTAGATATGCATTTCTCAAAGAACAAACTATTAAAATTCATTTCAGTGGCGACTCCTGTAGGAAACAATATGGTTTTCAGCCTTGAATCTACCTTAATTTGAAATATATCAGCATTTCCTGATACAGCCATCTGTGGCTGTATTTTCGCCTTCCTGGACCACATATGACACATAAGACACCACTGGTATATCAGATGTAATCCTGAAACCTATGCAATCAGATTTAGTGTGTGGCAAGTAATTTCTGGGCCAAATTTCAGACTTATAGACAAACATTTGGTACTGGTTTGGGCTGATTTACATCTATTTTTGCCTATTTTTACAACAATAAATGGGTGAAATATTTTCTGTTCAGAGATGTAATGTTCCAAATGCGCCTAAAATATCCACATTAATTATTAGAACATGCATAAAATTACATTTGGGCTTCATATTGGCAATATTATGATATTTTTGACATTAACCATCTGAGGAGGTCATGGGCCCCCCCACAGCCCGAAAATTGAAATTCTAAAAGTGACCCTCGAGTGGGCCAGCCCAATACAAATTCATTCTCTGATATAAACTGGGTTTCCTGTGAAAATTTCAGCCTGATTGACCAACTTTAAGGGGTGTTTTGGGCTGATCTGGCATTTTACCTATCCCTCGCCAACTTCACTCCCTGAACCTGCACTTTGGGCTAGATATGCATTTCTCAAAGAACAAACTATTAAAATTCATTTCAGTGGCGACTCCTGTAGGAAACAATATGGTTTTCAGCCTTGAATCTACCTTAATTTGAAATATATCAGCATTTCCTGATACAGCCATCTGTGGCTGTATTTTCGCCTTCCTGGACCACATATGACACATAAGACACCACTGGTATATCAGATGTAATCCTGAAACCTATGCAATCAGATTTAGTGTGTGGCAAGTAATTTCTGGGCCAAATTTCAGACTTATAGACAAACATTTGGTACTGGTTTGGGCTGATTTACATCTATTTTTGCCTATTTTTACAACAATAAATGGGTGAAATATTTTCTGTTCAGAGATGTAATGTTCCAAATGCGCCTAAAATATCCACATTAATTATTAGAACATGCATAAAATTACATTCGGGCTTCATATTGGCAATATTATGATATTTTTGACATTAACCATCTGAGGAGGTCATGGGCCCCCCCACACCCCGAAAATTGAAATTCTAAAAGTGACCCTCGAGTGGGCCAGCCCAATACAAATTCATTCTCTGATATAAACTGGGTTTCCTGTGAAAATTTCAGCCTGATTGACCAACTTTAAGGGGTGTTTTGGGCTGATCTGGCATTTTACCTATCCCTCGCCAACTTCACTCCCTGAACCTGCACTTTGGGCTAGATATGCATTTCTCAAAGAACAAACTATTAAAATTCATTTCAGTGGCGACTCCTGTAGGAAACAATATGGTTTTCAGCCTTGAATCTACCTTAATTTGAAATATATCAGCATTTCCTGATACAGCCATCTGTGGCTGTATTTTCGCCTTCCTGGACCACATATGACACATAAGACACCACTGGTATATCAGATGTAATCCTGAAACCTATGCAATCAGATTTAGTGTGTGGCAAGTAATTTCTGGGCCAAATTTCAGACTTATAGACAAACATTTGGTACTGGTTTGGGCTGATTTACATCTATTTTTGCCTATTTTTACAACAATAAATGGGTGAAATATTTTCTGTTCAGAGATGTAATGTTCCAAATGCGCCTAAAATATCCACATTAATTATTAGAACATGCATAAAATTACATTTGGGCTTCATATTGGCAATATTATGATATTTTTGACATTAACCATCTGAGGAGGTCATGGGCCCCCCCACACCCCGAAAATTGAAATTCTAAAAGTGACCCTCGAGTGGGCCAGCCCAATACAAATTCATTCTCTGATATAAACTGGGTTTCCTGTGAAAATTTCAGCCTGATTGACCAATCTTTAAGGGGTGTTTTGGGCTGATCTGGCATTTTACCTATCCCTCGCCAACTTCACTCCCTGAACCTGCACTTTGGGCTAGATATGCATTTCTCAAAGAACAAACTATTAAAATTCATTTCAGTGGCGACTCCTGTAGGAAACAATATGGTTTTCAGCCTTGAATCTACCTTAATTTGAAATATATCAGCATTTCCTGATACAGCCATCTGTGGCTGTATTTTCGCCTTCCTGGACCACATATGACACATAAGACACCACTGGTATATCAGATGTAATCCTGAAACCTATGCAATCAGATTTAGTGTGTGACAAGTAATTTCTGGGCCAAATTTCAGACTTATAGACAAACATTTGGTACTGGTTTGGGCTGATTTACATCTATTTTTGCCTATTTTTACAACAATAAATGGGTGAAATATTTTCTGTTCAGAGATGTAATTTTCCAAATGCGCCTAAAATATCCACATTAATTATTAGAACATGCATAAAATTACATTTGGGCTTCATATTGGCAATATTATGATATTTTTGACATTAACCATCTGAGGAGGTCATGGGCCCCCCCACACCCCGAAAATTGAAATTCTAAAAGTGACCCTCGAGTGGGCCAGCCCAATACAAATTCATTCTCTGATATAAACTGGGTTTCCTGTGAAAATTTCAGCCTGATTGACCAACTTTAAGGGGTGTTTTGGGCTGATCTGGCATTTTACCTATCCCTCGCCAACTTCACTCCCTGAACCTGCACTTTGGGCTAGATATGCATTTCTCAAAGAACAAACTATTAAAATTCATTTCAGTGGCGACTCCTGTAGGAAACAATATGGTTTTCAGCCTTGAATCTACCTTAATTTGAAATATATCAGCATTTCCTGATACAGCCATCTGTGGCTGTATTTTCGCCTTCCTGGACCACATATGACACATAAGACACCACTGGTATATCAGATGTAATCCTGAAACCTATGCAATCAGATTTAGTGTGTGGCAAGTAATTTCTGGGCCAAATTTCAGACTTATAGACAAACATTTGGTACTGGTTTGGGCTGATTTACATCTATTTTTGCCTATTTTTACAACAATAAATGGGTGAAATATTTTCTGTTCAGAGATGTAATGTTCCAAATGCGCCTAAAATATCCACATTAATTATTAGAACATGCATAAAATTACATTTGGGCTTCATATTGGCAATATTATGATATTTTTGACATTAACCAGCTGAGGAGGTCATGGGCCCCCCCCACACCCCGAAAATTGAAATTCTAAAAGTGACCCTCGAGTGGGCCAGCCCAATACAAATTCATTCTCTGATATAAACTGGGTTTCCTGTGAAAATTTCAGCCTGATTGACCAACTTTAAGGGGTGTTTTGGGCTGATCTGGCATTTTACCTATCCCTCGCCAACTTCACTCCCTGAACCTGCACTTTGGGCTAGATATGCATTTCTCAAAGAACAAACTATTAAAATTCATTTCAGTGGCGACTCCTGTAGGAAACAATATGGTTTTCAGCCTTGAATCTACCTTAATTTGAAATATATCAGCATTTCCTGATACAGCCATCTGTGGCTGTATTTTCGCCTTCCTGGACCACATATGACACATAAGACACCACTGGTATATCAGATGTAATCCTGAAACCTATGCAATCAGATTTAGTGTGTGGCAAGTAATTTCTGGGCCAAATTTCAGACTTATAGACAAACATTTGGTACTGGTTTGGGCTGATTTACATCTATTTTTGCCTATTTTTACAACAATAAATGGGTGAAATATTTTCTGTTCAGAGATGTAATGTTCCAAATGCGCCTAAAATATCCACATTAATTATTAGAACATGCATAAAATTACATTTGGGCTTCATATTGGCAATATTATGATTTTTTTGACATTAACCATCTGAGGAGGTCATGGGCCCCCCCACACCCCGAAAATTGAAATTCTAAAAGTGACCCTCGAGTGGGCCAGCCCAATACAAATTCATTCTCTGATATAAACTGGGTTTCCTGTGAAAATTTCAGCCTGATTGACCAACTTTAAGGGGTGTTTTGGGCTGATCTGGCATTTTACCTATCCCTCGCCAACTTCACTCCCTGAACCTGCACTTTGGGCTAGATATGCATTTCTCAAAGAACAAACTATTAAAATTCATTTCAGTGGCGACTCCTGTAGGAAACAATATGGTTTTTAGCCTTGAATCTACCTTAATTTGAAATATATCAGCATTTCCTGATACAGCCATCTGTGGCTGTATTTTCGCCTTCCTGGACCACATATGACACATAAGACACCACTGGTATATCAGATGTAATCCTGAAACCTATGCAATCAGATTTAGTGTGTGGCAAGTAATTTCTGGGCCAAATTTCAGACTTATAGACAAACATTTGGTACTGGTTTGGGCTGATTTACATCTATTTTTGCCTATTTTTACAACAATAAATGGGTGAAATATTTACTGTTCAGAGATGTAATGTTCCAAATGCGCCTAAAATATCCACATTAATTATTAGAACATGCATAAAATTACATTTGGGCTTCATATTGGCAATATTATGATATTTTTGACATTAACCATCTGAGGAGGTCATGGGCCCCCCCCCCCCACACCCCGAAAATTGAAATTCTAAAAGTGACCCTCGAGTGGGCCAGCCCAATACAAATTCATTCTCTGATATAAACTGGGTTTCCTGTGAAAATTTCAGCCTGATTGACCAACTTTAAGGGGTGTTTTGGGCTGATCTGGCATTTTACCTATCCCTCGCCAACTTCACTCCCTGAACCTGCACTTTGGGCTAGATATGCATTTCTCAAAGAACAAACTATTAAAATTCATTTCAGTGGCGACTCCTGTAGGAAACAATATGGTTTTCAGCCTTGAATCTACCTTAATTTGAAATATATCAGCATTTCCTGATACAGCCATCTGTGGCTGTATTTTCGCCTTCCTGGACCACATATGACACATAAGACACCACTGGTATATCAGATGTAATCCTGAAACCTATGCAATCAGATTTAGTGTGTGGCAAGTAATTTCTGGGCCAAATTTCAGACTTATAGACAAACATTTGGTACTGGTTTGGGCTGATTTACATCTATTTTTGCCTATTTTTACAACAATAAATGGGTGAAATATTTTCTGTTCAGAGATGTAATGTTCCAAATGCGCCTAAAATATCCACATTAATTATTAGAACATGCATAAAATTACATTTGGGCTTCATATTGGCAATATTATGATATTTTTGACATTAACCAGCTGAGGAGGTCATGGGCCCCCCCACACCCCGAAAATTGAAATTCTAAAAGTGACCCTCGAGTGGGCCAGCCCAATACAAATTCATTCTCTGATATAAACTGGGTTTCCTGTGAAAATTTCAGCCTGATTGACCAACTTTAAGGGGTGTTTTGGGCTGATCTGGCATTTTACCTATCCCTCGCCAACTTCACTCCCTGAACCTGCACTTTGGGCTAGATATGCATTTCTCAAAGAACAAACTATTAAAATTCATTTCAGTGGCGACTCCTGTAGGAAAAAATATGGTTTTCAGCCTTGAATCTACCTTAATTTGAAATATATCAGCATTTCCTGATACAGCCATCTGTGGCTGTATTTTCGCCTTCCTGGACCACATATGACACATAAGACACCACTGGTATATCAGATGTAATCCTGAAACCTATGCAATCAGATTTAGTGTGTGGCAAGTAATTTCTGGGCCAAATTTCAGACTTATAGACAAACATTTGGTACTGGTTTGGGCTGATTTACATCTATTTTTGCCTATTTTTACAACAATAAATGGGTGAAATATTTTCTGTTCAGAGATGTAATGTTCCAAATGCGCCTAAAATATCCACATTAATTATTAGAACATGCATAAAATTACATTTGGGCTTCATATTGGCAATATTATGATATTTTTGACATTAACCAGCTGAGGAGGTCATGGGCCCCCCCACACCCCGAAAATTGAAATTCTAAAAGTGACCCTCGAGTGGGCCAGCCCAATACAAATTCATTCTCTGATATAAACTGGGTTTCCTGTGAAAATTTCAGCCTGATTGACCAACTTTAAGGGGTGTTTTGGGCTGATCTGGCATTTTACCTATCCCTCGCCAACTTCACTCCCTGAACCTGCACTTTGGGCTAGATATGCATTTCTCAAAGAACAAACTATTAAAATTCATTTCAGTGGCGACTCCTGTAGGAAACAATATGGTTTTCAGCCTTGAATCTACCTTAATTTGAAATATATCAGCATTTCCTGATACAGCCATCTGTGGCTGTATTTTCGCCTTCCTGGACCACATATGACACATAAGACACCACTGGTATATCAGATGTAATCCTGAAACCTATGCAATCAGATTTAGTGTGTGGCAAGTAATTTCTGGGCCAAATTTCAGACTTATAGACAAACATTTGGTACTGGTTTGGGCTGATTTACATCTATTTTTGCCTATTTTTACAACAATAAATGGGTGAAATATTTTCTGTTCAGAGATGTAATGTTCCAAATGCGCCTAAAATATCCACATTAATTATTAGAACATGCATAAAATTACATTTGGGCTTCATATTGGCAATATTATGATATTTTTGACATTAACCATCTGAGGAGGTCATGGGCCCCCCCACACCCCGAAAATTGAAATTCTAAAAGTGACCCTCGAGTGGGCCAGCCCAATACAAATTCATTCTCTGATATAAACTGGGTTTCCTGTGAAAATTTCAGCCTGATTGACCAACTTTAAGGGGTGTTTTGGGCTGATCTGGCATTTTACCTATCCCTCGCCAACTTCACTCCCTGAACCTGCACTTTGGGCTAGATATGCATTTCTCAAAGAACAAACTATTAAAATTCATTTCAGTGGCGACTCCTGTAGGAAACAATATGGTTTTCAGCCTTGAATCTACCTTAATTTGAAATATATCAGCATTTCCTGATACAGCCATCTGTGGCTGTATTTTCGCCTTCCTGGACCACATATGACACATAAGACACCACTGGTATATCAGATGTAATCCTGAAACCTATGCAATCAGATTTAGTGTGTGGCAAGTAATTTCTGGGCCAAATTTCAGACTTATAGACAAACATTTGGTACTGGTTTGGGCTGATTTACATCTATTTTTGCCTATTTTTACAACAATAAATGGGTGAAATATTTTCTGTTCAGAGATGTAATGTTCCAAATGCGCCTAAAATATCCACATTAATTATTAGAACATGCATAAAATTACATTTGGGCTTCATATTGGCAATATTATGATATTTTTGACATTAACCATCTGAGGAGGTCATGGGCCCCCCCACACCCCGAAAATTGAAATTCTAAAAGTGACCCTCGAGTGGGCCAGCCCAATACAAATTCATTCTCTGATATAAACTGGGTTTCCTGTGAAAATTTCAGCCTGATTGACCAACTTTAAGGGGTGTTTTGGGCTGATCTGGCATTTTACCTATCCCTCGCCAACTTCACTCCCTGAACCTGCACTTTGGGCTAGATATGCATTTCTCAAAGAACAAACTATTAAAATTCATTTCAGTGGCGACTCCTGTAGGAAACAATATGGTTTTCAGCCTTGAATCTACCTTAATTTGAAATATATCAGCATTTCCTGATACAGCCATCTGTGGCTGTATTTTCGCCTTCCTGGACCACATATGACACATAAGACACCACTGGTATATCAGATGTAATCCTGAAACCTATGCAATCAGATTTAGTGTGTGGCAAGTAATTTCTGGGCCAAATTTCAGACTTATAGACAAACATTTGGTACTGGTTTGGGCTGATTTACATCTATTTTTGCCTATTTTTACAACAATAAATGGGTGAAATATTTTCTGTTCAGAGATGTAATGTTCCAAATGCGCCTAAAATATCCACATTAATTATTAGAACATGCATAAAATTACATTTGGGCTTCATATTGGCAATATTATGATATTTTTGACATTAACCATCTGAGGAGGTCATGGGCCCCCCCACACCCCGAAAATTGAAATTCTAAAAGTGACCCTCAAGTGGGCCAGCCCAATACAAATTCATTCTCTGATATAAACTGGGTTTCCTGTGAAAATTTCAGCCTGATTGACCAACTTTAAGGGGTGTTTTGGGCTGATCTGGCATTTTACCTATCCCTCGCCAACTTCACTCCCTGAACCTGCACTTTGGGCTAGATATGCATTTCTCAAAGAACAAACTATTAAAATTCATTTCAGTGGCGACTCCTGTAGGAAACAATATGGTTTTCAGCCTTGAATCTACCTTAATTTGAAATATATCAGCATTTCCTGATACAGCCATCTGTGGCTGTATTTTCGCCTTCCTGGACCACATATGACACATAAGACACCACTGGTATATCAGATGTAATCCTGAAACCTATGCAATCAGATTTAGTGTGTGGCAAGTAATTTCTGGGCCAAATTTCAGACTTATAGACAAACATTTGGTACTGGTTTGGGCTGATTTACATCTATTTTTGCCTATTTTTACAACAATAAATGGGTGAAATATTTTCTGTTCAGAGATGTAATGTTCCAAATGCGCCTAAAATATCCACATTAATTATTAGAACATGCATAAAATTACATTTGGGCTTCATATTGGCAATATTATGATATTTTTGACATTAACCATCTGAGGAGGTCATGGGCCCCCCCACACCCCGAAAATTGAAATTCTAAAAGTGACCCTCGAGTGGGCCAGCCCAATACAAATTCATTCTCTGATATAAACTGGGTTTCCTGTGAAAATTTCAGCCTGATTGACCAATCTTTAAGGGGTGTTTTGGGCTGATCTGGCATTTTACCTATCCCTCGCCAACTTCACTCCCTGAACCTGCACTTTGGGCTAGATATGCATTTCTCAAAGAACAAACTATTAAAATTCATTTCAGTGGCGACTCCTGTAGGAAACAATATGGTTTTCAGCCTTGAATCTACCTTAATTTGAAATATATCAGCATTTCCTGATACAGCCATCTGTGGCTGTATTTTCGCCTTCCTGGACCACATATGACACATAAGACACCACTGGTATATCAGATGTAATCCTGAAACCTATGCAATCAGATTTAGTGTGTGACAAGTAATTTCTGGGCCAAATTTCAGACTTATAGACAAACATTTGGTACTGGTTTGGGCTGATTTACATCTATTTTTGCCTATTTTTACAACAATAAATGGGTGAAATATTTTCTGTTCAGAGATGTAATGTTCCAAATGCGCCTAAAATATCCACATTAATTATTAGAACATGCATAAAATTACATTTGGGCTTCATATTGGCAATATTATGATATTTTTGACATTAACCATCTGAGGAGGTCATGGGCCCCCCCACACCCCGAAAATTGAAATTCTAAAAGTGACCCTCGAGTGGGCCAGCCCAATACAAATTCATTCTCTGATATAAACTGGGTTTCCTGTGAAAATTTCAGCCTGATTGACCAACTTTAAGGGGTGTTTTGGGCTGATCTGGCATTTTACCTATCCCTCGCCAACTTCACTCCCTGAACCTGCACTTTGGGCTAGATATGCATTTCTCAAAGAACAAACTATTAAAATTCATTTCAGTGGCGACTCCTGTAGGAAACAATATGGTTTTCAGCCTTGAATCTACCTTAATTTGAAATATATCAGCATTTCCTGATACAGCCATCTGTGGCTGTATTTTCGCCTTCCTGGACCACATATGACACATAAGACACCACTGGTATATCAGATGTAATCCTGAAACCTATGCAATCAGATTTAGTGTGTGGCAAGTAATTTCTGGGCCAAATTTCAGACTTATAGACAAACATTTGGTACTGGTTTGGGCTGATTTACATCTATTTTTGCCTATTTTTACAACAATAAATGGGTGAAATATTTTCTGTTCAGAGATGTAATGTTCCAAATGCGCCTAAAATATCCACATTAATTATTAGAACATGCATAAAATTACATTTGGGCTTCATATTGGCAATATTATGATATTTTTGACATTAACCATCTGAGGAGGTCATGGGCCCCCCCACACCCCGAAAATTGAAATTCTAAAAGTGACCCTCGAGTGGGCCAGCCCAATACAAATTCATTCTCTGATATAAACTGGGTTTCCTGTGAAAATTTCAGCCTGATTGACCAACTTTAAGGGGTGTTTTGGGCTGATCTGGCATTTTACCTATCCCTCGCCAACTTCACTCCCTGAACCTGCACTTTGGGCTAGATATGCATTTCTCAAAGAACAAACTATTAAAATTCATTTCAGTGGCGACTCCTGTAGGAAACAATATGGTTTTCAGCCTTGAATCTACCTTAATTTGAAATATATCAGCATTTCCTGATACAGCCATCTGTGGCTGTATTTTCGCCTTCCTGGACCACATATGACACATAAGACACCACTGGTATATCAGATGTAATCCTGAAACCTATGCAATCAGATTTAGTGTGTGGCAAGTAATTTCTGGGCCAAATTTCAGACTTATAGACAAACATTTGGTACTGGTTTGGGCTGATTTACATCTATTTTTGCCTATTTTTACAACAATAAATGGGTGAAATATTTTCTGTTCAGAGATGTAATGTTCCAAATGCGCCTAAAATATCCACATTAATTATTAGAACATGCATAAAATTACATTTGGGCTTCATATTGGCAATATTATGATATTTTTGACATTAACCATCTGAGGAGGTCATGGGCCCCCCCACACCCCGAAAATTGAAATTCTAAAAGTGACCCTCAAGTGGGCCAGCCCAATACAAATTCATTCTCTGATATAAACTGGGTTTCCTGTGAAAATTTCAGCCTGATTGACCAACTTTAAGGGGTGTTTTGGGCTGATCTGGCATTTTACCTATCCCTCGCCAACTTCACTCCCTGAACCTGCACTTTGGGCTAGATATGCATTTCTCAAAGAACAAACTATTAAAATTCATTTCAGTGGCGACTCCTGTAGGAAACAATATGGTTTTCAGCCTTGAATCTACCTTAATTTGAAATATATCAGCATTTCCTGATACAGCCATCTGTGGCTGTATTTTCGCCTTCCTGGACCACATATGACACATAAGACACCACTGGTATATCAGATGTAATCCTGAAACCTATGCAATCAGATTTAGTGTGTGGCAAGTAATTTCTGGGCCAAATTTCAGACTTATAGACAAACATTTGGTACTGGTTTGGGCTGATTTACATCTATTTTTGCCTATTTTTACAACAATAAATGGGTGAAATATTTTCTGTTCAGAGATGTAATGTTCCAAATGCGCCTAAAATATCCACATTAATTATTAGAACATGCATAAAATTACATTTGGGCTTCATATTGGCAATATTATGATATTTTTGACATTAACCATCTGAGGAGGTCATGGGCCCCCCCACACCCCGAAAATTGAAATTCTAAAAGTGACCCTCGAGTGGGCCAGCCCAATACAAATTCATTCTCTGATATAAACTGGGTTTCCTGTGAAAATTTCAGCCTGATTGACCAATCTTTAAGGGGTGTTTTGGGCTGATCTGGCATTTTACCTATCCCTCGCCAACTTCACTCCCTGAACCTGCACTTTGGGCTAGATATGCATTTCTCAAAGAACAAACTATTAAAATTCATTTCAGTGGCGACTCCTGTAGGAAACAATATGGTTTTCAGCCTTGAATCTACCTTAATTTGAAATATATCAGCATTTCCTGATACAGCCATCTGTGGCTGTATTTTCGCCTTCCTGGACCACATATGACACATAAGACACCACTGGTATATCAGATGTAATCCTGAAACCTATGCAATCAGATTTAGTGTGTGACAAGTAATTTCTGGGCCAAATTTCAGACTTATAGACAAACATTTGGTACTGGTTTGGGCTGATTTACATCTATTTTTGCCTATTTTTACAACAATAAATGGGTGAAATATTTTCTGTTCAGAGATGTAATGTTCCAAATGCGCCTAAAATATCCACATTAATTATTAGAACATGCATAAAATTACATTTGGGCTTCATATTGGCAATATTATGATATTTTTGACATTAACCATCTGAGGAGGTCATGGGCCCCCCCACACCCCGAAAATTGAAATTCTAAAAGTGACCCTCGAGTGGGCCAGCCCAATACAAATTCATTCTCTGATATAAACTGGGTTTCCTGTGAAAATTTCAGCCTGATTGACCAACTTTAAGGGGTGTTTTGGGCTGATCTGGCATTTTACCTATCCCTCGCCAACTTCACTCCCTGAACCTGCACTTTGGGCTAGATATGCATTTCTCAAAGAACAAACTATTAAAATTCATTTCAGTGGCGACTCCTGTAGGAAACAATATGGTTTTCAGCCTTGAATCTACCTTAATTTGAAATATATCAGCATTTCCTGATACAGCCATCTGTGGCTGTATTTTCGCCTTCCTGGACCACATATGACACATAAGACACCACTGGTATATCAGATGTAATCCTGAAACCTATGCAATCAGATTTATTGTGTGGCAAGTAATTTCTGGGCCAAATTTCAGACTTATAGACAAACATTTGGTACTGGTTTGGGCTGATTTACATCTATTTTTGCCTATTTTTACAACAATAAATGGGTGAACTATTTTCTGTTCAGAGATGTAATGTTCCAAATGCGCCTAAAATATCCACATTAATTATTAGAACATGCATAAAATTACATTTGGGCTTCATATTGGCAATATTATGATATTTTTGACATTAACCATCTGAGGAGGTCATGGGCCCCCCCACACCCCGAAAATTGAAATTCTAAAAGTGACCCTCGAGTGGGCCAGCCCAATACAAATTCATTCTCTGATATAAACTGGGTTTCCTGTGAAAATTTCAGCCTGATTGACCAACTTTAAGGGGTGTTTTGGGCTGATCTGGCATTTTACCTATCCCTCGCCAACTTCACTCCCTGAACCTGCACTTTGGGCTAGATATGCATTTCTCAAAGAACAAACTATTAAAATTCATTTCAGTGGCGACTCCTGTAGGAAACAATATGGTTTTCAGCCTTGAATCTACCTTAATTTGAAATATATCAGCATTTCCTGATACAGCCATCTGTGGCTGTATTTTCGCCTTCCTGGACCACATATGACACATAAGACACCACTGGTATATCAGATGTAATCCTGAAACCTATGCAATCAGATTTATTGTGTGGCAAGTAATTTCTGGGCCAAATTTCAGACTTATAGACAAACATTTGGTACTGGTTTGGGCTGATTTACATCTATTTTTGCCTATTTTTACAACAATAAATGGGTGAACTATTTTCTGTTCAGAGATGTAATGTTCCAAATGCGCCTAAAATATCCACATTAATTATTAGAACATGCATAAAATTACATTTGGGCTTCATATTGGCAATATTATGATATTTTTGACATTAACCATCTGAGGAGGTCATGGGCCCCCCCACACCCCGAAAATTGAAATTCTAAAAGTGACCCTCGAGTGGGCCAGCCCAATACAAATTCATTCTCTGATATAAACTGGGTTTCCTGTGAAAATTTCAGCCTGATTGACCAACTTTAAGGGGTGTTTTGGGCTGATCTGGCATTTTACCTATCCCTCGCCAACTTCACTCCCTGAACCTGCACTTTGGGCTAGATATGCATTTCTCAAAGAACAAACTATTAAAATTCATTTCAGTGGCGACTCCTGTAGGAAACAATATGGTTTTCAGCCTTGAATCTACCTTAATTTGAAATATATCAGCATTTCCTGATACAGCCATCTGTGGCTGTATTTTCGCCTTCCTGGACCACATATGACACATAAGACACCACTGGTATATCAGATGTAATCCTGAAACCTATGCAATCAGATTTAGTGTGTGGCAAGTAATTTCTGGGCCAAATTTCAGACTTATAGACAAACATTTGGTACTGGTTTGGGCTGATTTACATCTATTTTTGCCTATTTTTACAACAATAAATGGGTGAAATATTTTCTGTTCAGAGATGTAATGTTCCAAATGCACCTAAAATATCCACATTAATTATTAGAACATGCATAAAATTACATTTGGGCTTCATATTGGCAATATTATGATATTTTTGACATTAACCAGCTGAGGAGGTCATGGGCCCCCCCACACCCCGAAAATTGAAATTCTAAAAGTGACCCTCGAGTGGGCCAGCCCAATACAAATTCATTCTCTGATATAAACTGGGTTTCCTGTGAAAATTTCAGCCTGATTGACCAACTTTAAGGGGTGTTTTGGGCTGATCTGGCATTTTACCTATCCCTCGCCAACTTCACTCCCTGAACCTGCACTTTGGGCTAGATATGCATTTCTCAAAGAACAAACTATTAAAATTCATTTCAGTGGCGACTCCTGTAGGAAACAATATGGTTTTCAGCCTTGAATCTACCTTAATTTGAAATATATCAGCATTTCCTGATACAGCCATCTGTGGCTGTATTTTCGCCTTCCTGGACCACATATGACACATAAGACACCACTGGTATATCAGATGTAATCCTGAAACCTATGCAATCAGATTTATTGTGTGGCAAGTAATTTCTGGGCCAAATTTCAGACTTATAGACAAACATTTGGTACTGGTTTGGGCTGATTTACATCTATTTTTGCCTATTTTTACAACAATAAATGGGTGAACTATTTTCTGTTCAGAGATGTAATGTTCCAAATGCGCCTAAAATATCCACATTAATTATTAGAACATGCATAAAATTACATTTGGGCTTCATATTGGCAATATTATGATATTTTTGACATTAACCATCTGAGGAGGTCATGGGCCCCCCCACACCCCGAAAATTGAAATTCTAAAAGTGACCCTCGAGTGGGCCAGCCCAATACAAATTCATTCTCTGATATAAACTGGGTTTCCTGTGAAAATTTCAGCCTGATTGACCAACTTTAAGGGGTGTTTTGGGCTGATCTGGCATTTTACCTATCCCTCGCCAACTTCACTCCCTGAACCTGCACTTTGGGCTAGATATGCATTTCTCAAAGAACAAACTATTAAAATTCATTTCAGTGGCGACTCCTGTAGGAAACAATATGGTTTTCAGCCTTGAATCTACCTTAATTTGAAATATATCAGCATTTCCTGATACAGCCATCTGTGGCTGTATTTTCGCCTTCCTGGACCACATATGACACATAAGACACCACTGGTATATCAGATGTAATCCTGAAACCTATGCAATCAGATTTAGTGTGTGGCAAGTAATTTCTGGGCCAAATTTCAGACTTATAGACAAACATTTGGTACTGGTTTGGGCTGATTTACATCTATTTTTGCCTATTTTTACAACAATAAATGGGTGAAATATTTTCTGTTCAGAGATGTAATGTTCCAAATGCGCCTAAAATATCCACATTAATTATTAGAACATGCATAAAATTACATTTGGGCTTCATATTGGCAATATTATGATATTTTTGACATTAACCATCTGAGGAGGTCATGGGCCCCCCCACACCCCGAAAATTGAAATTCTAAAAGTGACCCTCGAGTGGGCCAGCCCAATACAAATTCATTCTCTGATATAAACTGGGTTTCCTGTGAAAATTTCAGCCTGATTGACCAACTTTAAGGGGTGTTTTAGGCTGATCTGGCATTTTACCTATCCCTCGCCAACTTCACTCCCTGAACCTGCACTTTGGGCTAGATATGCATTTCTCAAAGAACAAACTATTAAAATTCATTTCAGTGGCGACTCCTGTAGGAAACAATATGGTTTTCAGCCTTGAATCTACCTTAATTTGAAATATATCAGCATTTCCTGATACAGCCATCTGTGGCTGTATTTTCGCCTTCCTGGACCACATATGACACATAAGACACCACTGGTATATCAGATGTAATCCTGAAACCTATGCAATCAGATTTAGTGTGTGGCAAGTAATTTCTGGGCCAAATTTCAGACTTATAGACAAACATTTGGTACTGGTTTGGGCTGATTTACATCTATTTTTGCCTATTTTTACAACAATAAATGGGTGAAATATTTTCTGTTCAGAGATGTAATGTTCCAAATGCACCTAAAATATCCACATTAATTATTAGAACATGCATAAAATTACATTTGGGCTTCATATTGGCAATATTATGATATTTTTGACATTAACCAGCTGAGGAGGTCATGGGCCCCCCCACACCCCGAAAATTGAAATTCTAAAAGTGACCCTCGAGTGGGCCAGCCCAATACAAATTCATTCTCTGATATAAACTGGGTTTCCTGTGAAAATTTCAGCCTGATTGACCAACTTTAAGGGGTGTTTTGGGCTGATCTGGCATTTTACCTATCCCTCGCCAACTTCACTCCCTGAACCTGCACTTTGGGCTAGATATGCATTTCTCAAAGAACAAACTATTAAAATTCATTTCAGTGGCGACTCCTGTAGGAAACAATATGGTTTTCAGCCTTGAATCTACCTTAATTTGAAATATATCAGCATTTCCTGATACAGCCATCTGTGGCTGTATTTTCGCCTTCCTGGACCACATATGACACATAAGACACCACTGGTATATCAGATGTAATCCTGAAACCTATGCAATCAGATTTAGTGTGTGGCAAGTAATTTCTGGGCCAAATTTCAGACTTATAGACAAACATTTGGTACTGGTTTGGGCTGATTTACATCTATTTTTGCCTATTTTTACAACAATAAATGGGTGAAATATTTTCTGTTCAGAGATGTAATGTTCCAAATGCGCCTAAAATATCCACATTAATTATTAGAACATGCATAAAATTACATTTGGGCTTCATATTGGCAATATTATGATATTTTTGACATTAACCATCTGAGGAGGTCATGGGCCCCCCCACACCCCGAAAATTGAAATTCTAAAAGTGACCCTCGAGTGGGCCAGCCCAATACAAATTCATTCTCTGATATAAACTGGGTTTCCTGTGAAAATTTCAGCCTGATTGACCAACTTTAAGGGGTGTTTTGGGCTGATCTGGCATTTTACCTATCCCTCGCCAACTTCACTCCCTGAACCTGCACTTTGGGCTAGATATGCATTTCTCAAAGAACAAACTATTAAAATTCATTTCAGTGGCGACTCCTGTAGGAAACAATATGGTTTTCAGCCTTGAATCTACCTTAATTTGAAATATATCAGCATTTCCTGATACAGCCATCTGTGGCTGTATTTTCGCCTTCCTGGACCACATATGACACATAAGACACCACTGGTATATCAGATGTAATCCTGAAACCTATGCAATCAGATTTAGTGTGTGGCAAGTAATTTCTGGGCCAAATTTCAGACTTATAGACAAACATTTGGTACTGGTTTGGGCTGATTTACATCTATTTTTGCCTATTTTTACAACAATAAATGGGTGAAATATTTTCTGTTCAGAGATGTAATGTTCCAAATGCGCCTAAAATATCCACATTAATTATTAGAACATGCATAAAATTACATTTGGGCTTCATATTGGCAATATTATGATATTTTTGACATTAACCATCTGAGGAGGTCATGGGCCCCCCCACACCCCGAAAATTGAAATTCTAAAAGTGACCCTCGAGTGGGCCAGCCCAATACAAATTCATTCTCTGATATAAACTGGGTTTCCTGTGAAAATTTCAGCCTGATTGACCAACTTTAAGGGGTGTTTTGGGCTGATCTGGCATTTTACCTATCCCTCGCCAACTTCACTCCCTGAACCTGCACTTTGGGCTAGATATGCATTTCTCAAAGAACAAACTATTAAAATTCATTTCAGTGGCGACTCCTGTAGGAAACAATATGGTTTTCAGCCTTGAATCTACCTTAATTTGAAATATATCAGCATTTCCTGATACAGCCATCTGTGGCTGTATTTTCGCCTTCCTGGACCACATATGACACATAAGACACCACTGGTATATCAGATGTAATCCTGAAACCTATGCAATCAGATTTAGTGTGTGGCAAGTAATTTCTGGGCCAAATTTCAGACTTATAGACAAACATTTGGTACTGGTTTGGGCTGATTTACATCTATTTTTGCCTATTTTTACAACAATAAATGGGTGAAATATTTTCTGTTCAGAGATGTAATGTTCCAAATGCGCCTAAAATATCCACATTAATTATTAGAACATGCATAAAATTACATTTGGGCTTCATATTGGCAATATTATGATATTTTTGACATTAACCATCTGAGGAGGTCATGGGCCCCCCCCACACCCCGAAAATTGAAATTCTAAAAGTGACCCTCGAGTGGGCCAGCCCAATACAAATTCATTCTCTGATATAAACTGGGTTTCCTGTGAACATTTCAGCCTGATTGACCAACTTTAAGGGGTGTTTTGGGCTGATCTGGCATTTTACCTATCCCTCGCCAACTTCACTCCCTGAACCTGCACTTTGGGCTAGATATGCATTTCTCAAAGAACAAACTATTAAAATTCATTTCAGTGGCGACTCCTGTAGGAAACAATATGGTTTTCAGCCTTGAATCTACCTTAATTTGAAATATATCAGCATTTCCTGATACAGCCATCTGTGGCTGTATTTTCGCCTTCCTGGACCACATATGACACATAAGACACCACTGGTATATCAGATGTAATCCTGAAACCTATGCAATCAGATTTAGTGTGTGGCAAGTAATTTCTGGGCCAAATTTCAGACTTATAGACAAACATTTGGTACTGGTTTGGGCTGATTTACATCTATTTTTGCCTATTTTTACAACAATAAATGGGTGAAATATTTTCTGTTCAGAGATGTAATGTTCCAAATGCGCCTAAAATATCCACATTAATTATTAGAACATGCATAAAATTACATTTGGGCTTCATATTGGCAATATTATGATATTTTTGACATTAACCATCTGAGGAGGTCATGGGCCCCCCCACACCCCGAAAATTGAAATTCTAAAAGTGACCCTCGAGTGGGCCAGCCCAATACAAATTCATTCTCTGATATAAACTGGGTTTCCTGTGAAAATTTCAGCCTGATTGACCAACTTTAAGGGGTGTTTTGGGCTGATCTGGCATTTTACCTATCCCTCGCCAACTTCACTCCCTGAACCTGCACTTTGGGCTAGATATGCATTTCTCAAAGAACAAACTATTAAAATTCATTTCAGTGGCGACTCCTGTAGGAAACAATATGGTTTTCAGCCTTGAATCTACCTTAATTTGAAATATATCAGCATTTCCTGATACAGCCATCTGTGGCTGTATTTTCGCCTTCCTGGACCACATATGACACATAAGACACCACTGGTATATCAGATGTAATCCTGAAACCTATGCAATCAGATTTAGTGTGTGGCAAGTAATTTCTGGGCCAAATTTCAGACTTATAGACAAACATTTGGTACTGGTTTGGGCTGATTTACATCTATTTTTGCCTATTTTTACAACAATAAATGGGTGAAATATTTTCTGTTCAGAGATGTAATGTTCCAAATGCGCCTAAAATATCCACATTAATTATTAGAACATGCATAAAATTACATTTGGGCTTCATATTGGCAATATTATGATATTTTTGACATTAACCATCTGAGGAGGTCATGGGCCCCCCCACACCCCGAAAATTGAAATTCTAAAAGTGACCCTCGAGTGGGCCAGCCCAATACAAATTCATTCTCTGATATAAACTGGGTTTCCTGTGAAAATTTCAGCCTGATTGACCAACTTTAAGGGGTGTTTTGGGCTGATCTGGCATTTTACCTATCCCTCGCCAACTTCACTCCCTGAACCTGCACTTTGGGCTAGATATGCATTTCTCAAAGAACAAACTATTAAAATTCATTTCAGTGGCGACTCCTGTAGGAAACAATATGGTTTTCAGCCTTGAATCTACCTTAATTTGAAATATATCAGCATTTCCTGATACAGCCATCTGTGGCTGTATTTTCGCCTTCCTGGACCACATATGACACATAAGACACCACTGGTATATCAGATGTAATCCTGAAACCTATGCAATCAGATTTAGTGTGTGGCAAGTAATTTCTGGGCCAAATTTCAGACTTATAGACAAACATTTGGTACTGGTTTGGGCTGATTTACATCTATTTGTAATCCTGAAACCTATGCAATCAGATTTAGTGTGTGGCAAGTAATTTCTGGGCCAAATTTCAGACTTATAGACAAACATTTGGTACTGGTTTGGGCTGATTTACATCTATTTTTGCCTATTTTTACAACAATAAATGGGTGAAATATTTTCTGTTCAGAGATGTAATGTTCCAAATGCGCCTAAAATATCCACATTAATTATTAGAACATGCATAAAATTACATTTGGGCTTCATATTGGCAATATTATGATATTTTTGACATTAACCATCTGAGGAGGTCATGGGGTCCCCACACCCCGAAAATTGAAATTCTAAAAGTGACCCTCGAGTGGGCCAGCCCAATACAAATTCATTCTCTGATATAAACTGGGTTTCCTGTGAAAATTTCAGCCTGATTGACCAACTTTAAGGGGTGTTTTGGGCTGATCTGGCATTTTACCTATCCCTCGCCAACTTCACTCCCTGAACCTGCACTTTGGGCTAGATATGCATTTCTCAAAGAACAAACTATTAAAATTCATTTCAGTGGCGACTCCTGTAGGAAACAATATGGTTTTCAGCCTTGAATCTACCTTAATTTGAAATATATCAGCATTTCCTGATACAGCCATCTGTGGCTGTATTTTCGCCTTCCTGGACCACATATGACACATAAGACACCACTGGTATATCAGATGTAATCCTGAAACCTATGCAATCAGATTTAGTGTGTGGCAAGTAATTTCTGGGCCAAATTTCAGACTTATAGACAAACATTTGGTACTGGTTTGGGCTGATTTACATCTATTTTTGCCTATTTTTACAACAATAAATGGGTGAAATATTTTCTGTTCAGAGATGTAATGTTCCAAATGCGCCTAAAATATCCACATTAATTATTAGAACATGCATAAAATTACATTTGGGCTTCATATTGGCAATATTATGATATTTTTGACATTAACCATCTGAGGAGGTCATGGGCCCCCCCACACCCCGAAAATTGAAATTCTAAAAGTGACCCTCGAGTGGGCCAGCCCAATACAAATTCATTCTCTGATATAAACTGGGTTTCCTGTGAAAATTTCAGCCTGATTGACCAACTTTAAGGGGTGTTTTGGGCTGATCTGGCATTTTACCTATCCCTCGCCAACTTCACTCCCTGAACCTGCACTTTGGGCTAGATATGCATTTCTCAAAGAACAAACTATTAAAATTCATTTCAGTGGCGACTCCTGTAGGAAACAATATGGTTTTCAGCCTTGAATCTACCTTAATTTGAAATATATCAGCATTTCCTGATACAGCCATCTGTGGCTGTATTTTCGCCTTCCTGGACCACATATGACACATAAGACACCACTGGTATATCAGATGTAATCCTGAAACCTATGCAATCAGATTTAGTGTGTGGCAAGTAATTTCTGGGCCAAATTTCAGACTTATAGACAAACATTTGGTACTGGTTTGGGCTGATTTACATCTATTTTTGCCTATTTTTACAACAATAAATGGGTGAAATATTTTCTGTTCAGAGATGTAATGTTCCAAATGCGCCTAAAATATCCACATTAATTATTAGAACATGCATAAAATTACATTTGGGCTTCATATTGGCAATATTATGATATTTTTGACATTAACCATCTGAGGAGGTCATGGGCCCCCCCCACACCCCGAAAATTGAAATTCTAAAAGTGACCCTCGAGTGGGCCAGCCCAATACAAATTCATTCTCTGATATAAACTGGGTTTCCTGTGAACATTTCAGCCTGATTGACCAACTTTAAGGGGTGTTTTGGGCTGATCTGGCATTTTACCTATCCCTCGCCAACTTCACTCCCTGAACCTGCACTTTGGGCTAGATATGCATTTCTCAAAGAACAAACTATTAAAATTCATTTCAGTGGCGACTCCTGTAGGAAACAATATGGTTTTCAGCCTTGAATCTACCTTAATTTGAAATATATCAGCATTTCCTGATACAGCCATCTGTGGCTGTATTTTCGCCTTCCTGGACCACATATGACACATAAGACACCACTGGTATATCAGATGTAATCCTGAAACCTATGCAATCAGATTTAGTGTGTGGCAAGTAATTTCTGGGCCAAATTTCAGACTTATAGACAAACATTTGGTACTGGTTTGGGCTGATTTACATCTATTTTTGCCTATTTTTACAACAATAAATGGGTGAAATATTTTCTGTTCAGAGATGTAATGTTCCAAATGCGCCTAAAATATCCACATTAATTATTAGAACATGCATAAAATTACATTTGGGCTTCATATTGGCAATATTATGATATTTTTGACATTAACCATCTGAGGAGGTCATGGGCCCCCCCACACCCCGAAAATTGAAATTCTAAAAGTGACCCTCGAGTGGGCCAGCCCAATACAAATTCATTCTCTGATATAAACTGGGTTTCCTGTGAAAATTTCAGCCTGATTGACCAACTTTAAGGGGTGTTTTGGGCTGATCTGGCATTTTACCTATCCCTCGCCAACTTCACTCCCTGAACCTGCACTTTGGGCTAGATATGCATTTCTCAAAGAACAAACTATTAAAATTCATTTCAGTGGCGACTCCTGTAGGAAACAATATGGTTTTCAGCCTTGAATCTACCTTAATTTGAAATATATCAGCATTTCCTGATACAGCCATCTGTGGCTGTATTTTCGCCTTCCTGGACCACATATGACACATAAGACACCACTGGTATATCAGATGTAATCCTGAAACCTATGCAATCAGATTTAGTGTGTGGCAAGTAATTTCTGGGCCAAATTTCAGACTTATAGACAAACATTTGGTACTGGTTTGGGCTGATTTACATCTATTTTTGCCTATTTTTACAACAATAAATGGGTGAAATATTTTCTGTTCAGAGATGTAATGTTCCAAATGCGCCTAAAATATCCACATTAATTATTAGAACATGCATAAAATTACATTTGGGCTTCATATTGGCAATATTATGATATTTTTGACATTAACCATCTGAGGAGGTCATGGGCCCCCCCACACCCCGAAAATTGAAATTCTAAAAGTGACCCTCGAGTGGGCCAGCCCAATACAAATTCATTCTCTGATATAAACTGGGTTTCCTGTGAAAATTTCAGCCTGATTGACCAACTTTAAGGGGTGTTTTAGGCTGATCTGGCATTTTACCTATCCCTCGCCAACTTCACTCCCTGAACCTGCACTTTGGGCTAGATATGCATTTCTCAAAGAACAAACTATTAAAATTCATTTCAGTGGCGACTCCTGTAGGAAACAATATGGTTTTCAGCCTTGAATCTACCTTAATTTGAAATATATCAGCATTTCCTGATACAGCCATCTGTGGCTGTATTTTCGCCTTCCTGGACCACATATGACACATAAGACACCACTGGTATATCAGATGTAATCCTGAAACCTATGCAATCAGATTTAGTGTGTGGCAAGTAATTTCTGGGCCAAATTTCAGACTTATAGACAAACATTTGGTACTGGTTTGGGCTGATTTACATCTATTTTTGCCTATTTTTACAACAATAAATGGGTGAAATATTTTCTGTTCAGAGATGTAATGTTCCAAATGCGCCTAAAATATCCACATTAATTATTAGAACATGCATAAAATTACATTTGGGCTTCATATTGGCAATATTATGATATTTTTGACATTAACCATCTGAGGAGGTCATGGGCCCCCCCACACCCCGAAAATTGAAATTCTAAAAGTGACCCTCGAGTGGGCCAGCCCAATACAAATTCATTCTCTGATATAAACTGGGTTTCCTGTGAAAATTTCAGCCTGATTGACCAACTTTAAGGGGTGTTTTGGGCTGATCTGGCATTTTACCTATCCCTCGCCAACTTCACTCCCTGAACCTGCACTTTGGGCTAGATATGCATTTCTCAAAGAACAAACTATTAAAATTCATTTCAGTGGCGACTCCTGTAGGAAACAATATGGTTTTCAGCCTTGAATCTACCTTAATTTGAAATATATCAGCATTTCCTGATACAGCCATCTGTGGCTGTATTTTCGCCTTCCTGGACCACATATGACACATAAGACACCACTGGTATATCAGATGTAATCCTGAAACCTATGCAATCAGATTTAGTGTGTGGCAAGTAATTTCTGGGCCAAATTTCAGACTTATAGACAAACATTTGGTACTGGTTTGGGCTGATTTACATCTATTTTTGCCTATTTTTACAACAATAAATGGGTGAAATATTTTCTGTTCAGAGATGTAATGTTCCAAATGCGCCTAAAATATCCACATTAATTATTAGAACATGCATAAAATTACATTTGGGCTTCATATTGGCAATATTATGATATTTTTGACATTAACCAGCTGAGGAGGTCATGGGCCCCCCCACACCCCGAAAATTGAAATTCTAAAAGTGACCCTCGAGTGGGCCAGCCCAATACAAATTCATTCTCTGATATAAACTGGGTTTCCTGTGAAAATTTCAGCCTGATTGACCAACTTTAAGGGGTGTTTTGGGCTGATCTGGCATTTTACCTATCCCTCGCCAACTTCACTCCCTGAACCTGCACTTTGGGCTAGATATGCATTTCTCAAAGAACAAACTATTAAAATTCATTTCAGTGGCGACTCCTGTAGGAAACAATATGGTTTTCAGCCTTGAATCTACCTTAATTTGAAATATATCAGCATTTCCTGATACAGCCATCTGTG
This sequence comes from Sabellastarte sp. h YS-2021, assembly GCA_964017235.1. Taxonomy (NCBI): domain Eukaryota; kingdom Metazoa; phylum Annelida; class Polychaeta; order Sabellida; family Sabellidae; genus Sabellastarte; species Sabellastarte sp. h YS-2021. The sequence goes on from OZ024938.1 coordinate 70,805,996, forward strand.
GCTGTATTTTCGCCTTCCTGGACCACATATGACACATAAGACACCACTGGTATATCAGATGTAATCCTGAAACCTATGCAATCAGATTTATTGTGTGGCAAGTAATTTCTGGGCCAAATTTCAGACTTATAGACAAACATTTGGTACTGGTTTGGGCTGATTTACATCTATTTTTGCCTATTTTTACAACAATAAATGGGTGAACTATTTTCTGTTCAGAGATGTAATGTTCCAAATGCGCCTAAAATATCCACATTAATTATTAGAACATGCATAAAATTACATTTGGGCTTCATATTGGCAATATTATGATATTTTTGACATTAACCATCTGAGGAGGTCATGGGCCCCCCCACACCCCGAAAATTGAAATTCTAAAAGTGACCCTCGAGTGGGCCAGCCCAATACAAATTCATTCTCTGATATAAACTGGGTTTCCTGTGAAAATTTCAGCCTGATTGACCAACTTTAAGGGGTGTTTTGGGCTGATCTGGCATTTTACCTATCCCTCGCCAACTTCACTCCCTGAACCTGCACTTTGGGCTAGATATGCATTTCTCAAAGAACAAACTATTAAAATTCATTTCAGTGGCGACTCCTGTAGGAAACAATATGGTTTTCAGCCTTGAATCTACCTTAATTTGAAATATATCAGCATTTCCTGATACAGCCATCTGTGGCTGTATTTTCGCCTTCCTGGACCACATATGACACATAAGACACCACTGGTATATCAGATGTAATCCTGAAACCTATGCAATCAGATTTAGTGTGTGGCAAGTAATTTCTGGGCCAAATTTCAGACTTATAGACAAACATTTGGTACTGGTTTGGGCTGATTTACATCTATTTTTGCCTATTTTTACAACAATAAATGGGTGAAATATTTTCTGTTCAGAGATGTAATGTTCCAAATGCGCCTAAAGTATCCACATTAATTATTAGAACATGCATAAAATTACATTTGGGCTTCATATTGGCAATATTATGATATTTTTGACATTAACCATCTGAGGAGGTCATGGGCCCCCCCACACCCCGAAAATTGAAATTCTAAAAGTGACCCTCGAGTGGGCCAGCCCAATACAAATTCATTCTCTGATATAAACTGGGTTTCCTGTGAAAATTTCAGCCTGATTGACCAACTTTAAGGGGTGTTTTGGGCTGATCTGGCATTTTACCTATCCCTCGCCAACTTCACTCCCTGAACCTGCACTTTGGGCTAGATATGCATTTCTCAAAGAACAAACTATTAAAATTCATTTCAGTGGCGACTCCTGTAGGAAACAATATGGTTTTCAGCCTTGAATCTACCTTAATTTGAAATATATCAGCATTTCCTGATACAGCCATCTGTGGCTGTATTTTCGCCTTCCTGGACCAAATATGACACATAAGACACCACTGGTATATCAGATGTAATCCTGAAACCTATGCAATCAGATTTAGTGTGTGGCAAGTAATTTCTGGGCCAAATTTCAGACTTATAGACAAACATTTGGTACTGGTTTGGGCTGATTTACATCTATTTTTGCCTATTTTTACAACAATAAATGGGTGAAATATTTTATGTTCAGAGATGTAATGTTCCAAATGCGCCTAAAGTATCCACATTAATTATTAGAACATGCATAAAATTACATTTGGGCTTCATATTGGCAATATTATGATATTTTTGACATTAACCATCTGAGGAGGTCATGGGCCCCCCCACACCCCGAAAATTGAAATTCTAAAAGTGACCCTCGAGTGGGCCAGCCCAATACAAATTCATTCTCTGATATAAACTGGGTTTCCTGTGAAAATTTCAGCCTGATTGACCAACTTTAAGGGGTGTTTTGGGCTGATCTGGCATTTTACCTATCCCTCGCCAACTTCACTCCCTGAACCTGCACTTTGGGCTAGATATGCATTTCTCAAAGAACAAACTATTAAAATTCATTTCAGTGGCGACTCCTGTAGGAAACAATATGGTTTTCAGCCTTGAATCTACCTTAATTTGAAATATATCAGCATTTCCTGATACAGCCATCTGTGGCTGTATTTTCGCCTTCCTGGACCACATATGACACATAAGACACCACTGGTATATCAGATGTAATCCTGAAACCTATGCAATCAGATTTAGTGTGTGGCAAGTAATTTCTGGGCCAAATTTCAGACTTATAGACAAACATTTGGTACTGGTTTGGGCTGATTTACATCTATTTTTGCCTATTTTTACAACAATAAATGGGTGAAATATTTTCTGTTCAGAGATGTAATGTTCCAAATGCGCCTAAAATATCCACATTAATTATTAGAACATGCATAAAATTACATTTGGGCTTCATATTGGCAATATTATGATATTTTTGACATTAACCATCTGAGGAGGTCATGGGCCCCCCCCCACACCCCGAAAATTGAAATTCTAAAAGTGACCCTCGAGTGGGCCAGCCCAATACAAATTCATTCTCTGATATAAACTGGGTTTCCTGTGAACATTTCAGCCTGATTGACCAACTTTAAGGGGTGTTTTGGGCTGATCTGGCATTTTACCTATCCCTCGCCAACTTCACTCCCTGAACCTGCACTTTGGGCTAGATATGCATTTCTCAAAGAACAAACTATTAAAATTCATTTCAGTGGCGACTCCTGTAGGAAACAATATGGTTTTCAGCCTTGAATCTACCTTAATTTGAAATATATCAGCATTTCCTGATACAGCCATCTGTGGCTGTATTTTCGCCTTCCTGGACCACATATGACACATAAGACACCACTGGTATATCAGATGTAATCCTGAAACCTATGCAATCAGATTTAGTGTGTGGCAAGTAATTTCTGGGCCAAATTTCAGACTTATAGACAAACATTTGGTACTGGTTTGGGCTGATTTATATCTATTTTTGCCTATTTTTACAACAATAAATGGGTGAAATATTTTCTGTTCAGAGATGTAATGTTCCAAATGCGCCTAAAATATCCACATTAATTATTAGAACATGCATAAAATTACATTTGGGCTTCATATTGGCAATATTATGATATTTTTGACATTAACCATCTGAGGAGGTCATGGGCCCCCCCACACCCCGAAAATTGAAATTCTAAAAGTGACCCTCGAGTGGGCCAGCCCAATACAAATTCATTCTCTGATATAAACTGGGTTTCCTGTGAAAATTTCAGCCTGATTGACCAACTTTAAGGGGTGTTTTGGGCTGATCTGGCATTTTACCTATCCCTCGCCAACTTCACTCCCTGAACCTGCACTTTGGGCTAGATATGCATTTCTCAAAGAACAAACTATTAAAATTCATTTCAGTGGTGACTCCTGTAGGAAACAATATGGTTTTCAGCCTTGAATCTACCTTAATTTGAAATATATCAGCATTTCCTGATACAGCCATCTGTGGCTGTATTTTCGCCTTCCTGGACCACATATGACACATAAGACACCACTGGTATATCAGATGTAATCCTGAAACCTATGCAATCAGATTTAGTGTGTGGCAAGTAATTTCTGGGCCAAATTTCAGACTTATAGACAAACATTTGGTACTGGTTTGGGCTGATTTACATCTATTTTTGCCTATTTTTACAACAATAAATGGGTGAAATATTTTCTGTTCAGAGATGTAATGTTCCAAATGCGCCTAAAATATCCACATTAATTATTAGAACATGCATAAAATTACATTTGGGCTTCATATTGGCAATATTATGATATTTTTGACATTAACCATCTGAGGAGGTCATGGGCCCCCCCACACCCCGAAAATTGAAATTCTAAAAGTGACCCTCGAGTGGGCCAGCCCAATACAAATTCATTCTCTGATATAAACTGGGTTTCCTGTGAAAATTTCAGCCTGATTGACCAACTTTAAGGGGTGTTTTGGGCTGATCTGGCATTTTACCTATCCCTCGCCAACTTCACTCCCTGAACCTGCACTTTGGGCTAGATATGCATTTCTCAAAGAACAAACTATTAAAATTCATTTCAGTGGCGACTCCTGTAGGAAACAATATGGTTTTCAGCCTTGAATCTACCTTAATTTGAAATATATCAGCATTTCCTGATACAGCCATCTGTGGCTGTATTTTCGCCTTCCTGGACCACATATGACACATAAGACACCACTGGTATATCAGATGTAATCCTGAAACCTATGCAATCAGATTTAGTGTGTGGCAAGTAATTTCTGGGCCAAATTTCAGACTTATAGACAAACATTTGGTACTGGTTTGGGCTGATTTACATCTATTTTTGCCTATTTTTACAACAATAAATGGGTGAAATATTTTCTGTTCAGAGATGTAATGTTCCAAATGCGCCTAAAATATCCACATTAATTATTAGAACATGCATAAAATTACATTTGGGCTTCATATTGGCAATATTATGATATTTTTGACATTAACCATCTGAGGAGGTCATGGGCCCCCCCACACCCCGAAAATTGAAATTCTAAAAGTGACCCTCGAGTGGGCCAGCCCAATACAAATTCATTCTCTGATATAAACTGGGTTTCCTGTGAAAATTTCAGCCTGATTGACCAACTTTAAGGGGTGTTTTGGGCTGATCTGGCATTTTACCTATCCCTCGCCAACTTCACTCCCTGAACCTGCACTTTGGGCTAGATATGCATTTCTCAAAGAACAAACTATTAAAATTCATTTCAGTGGCGACTCCTGTAGGAAACAATATGGTTTTCAGCCTTGAATCTACCTTAATTTGAAATATATCAGCATTTCCTGATACAGCCATCTGTGGCTGTATTTTCGCCTTCCTGGACCACATATGACACATAAGACACCACTGGTATATCAGATGTAATCCTGAAACCTATGCAATCAGATTTAGTGTGTGGCAAGTAATTTCTGGGCCAAATTTCAGACTTATAGACAAACATTTGGTACTGGTTTGGGCTGATTTACATCTATTTTTGCCTATTTTTACAACAATAAATGGGTGAAATATTTTCTGTTCAGAGATGTAATGTTCCAAATGCGCCTAAAATATCCACATTAATTATTAGAACATGCATAAAATTACATTTGGGCTTCATATTGGCAATATTATGATATTTTTGACATTAACCATCTGAGGAGGTCATGGGCCCCCCCACACCCCGAAAATTGAAATTCTAAAAGTGACCCTCGAGTGGGCCAGCCCAATACAAATTCATTCTCTGATATAAACTGGGTTTCCTGTGAAAATTTCAGCCTGATTGACCAACTTTAAGGGGTGTTTTGGGCTGATCTGGCATTTTACCTATCCCTCGCCAACTTCACTCCCTGAACCTGCACTTTGGGCTAGATATGCATTTCTCAAAGAACAAACTATTAAAATTCATTTCAGTGGCGACTCCTGTAGGAAACAATATGGTTTTCAGCCTTGAATCTACCTTAATTTGAAATATATCAGCATTTCCTGATACAGCCATCTGTGGCTGTATTTTCGCCTTCCTGGACCACATATGACACATAAGACACCACTGGTATATCAGATGTAATCCTGAAACCTATGCAATCAGATTTAGTGTGTGGCAAGTAATTTCTGGGCCAAATTTCAGACTTATAGACAAACATTTGGTACTGGTTTGGGCTGATTTACATCTATTTTTGCCTATTTTTACAACAATAAATGGGTGAAATATTTTCTGTTCAGAGATGTAATGTTCCAAATGCGCCTAAAATATCCACATTAATTATTAGAACATGCATAAAATTACATTTGGGCTTCATATTGGCAATATTATGATATTTTTGACATTAACCAGCTGAGGAGGTCATGGGCCCCCCCACACCCCGAAAATTGAAATTCTAAAAGTGACCCTCGAGTGGGCCAGCCCAATACAAATTCATTCTCTGATATAAACTGGGTTTCCTGTGAAAATTTCAGCCTGATTGACCAACTTTAAGGGGTGTTTTGGGCTGATCTGGCATTTTACCTATCCCTCGCCAACTTCACTCCCTGAACCTGCACTTTGGGCTAGATATGCATTTCTCAAAGAACAAACTATTAAAATTCATTTCAGTGGCGACTCCTGTAGGAAACAATATGGTTTTCAGCCTTGAATCTACCTTAATTTGAAATATATCAGCATTTCCTGATACAGCCATCTGTGGCTGTATTTTCGCCTTCCTGGACCACATATGACACATAAGACACCACTGGTATATCAGATGTAATCCTGAAACCTATGCAATCAGATTTAGTGTGTGGCAAGTAATTTCTGGGCCAAATTTCAGACTTATAGACAAACATTTGGTACTGGTTTGGGCTGATTTACATCTATTTTTGCCTATTTTTACAACAATAAATGGGTGAAATATTTTCTGTTCAGAGATGTAATGTTCCAAATGCGCCTAAAATATCCACATTAATTATTAGAACATGCATAAAATTACATTTGGGCTTCATATTGGCAATATTATGATATTTTTGACATTAACCATCTGAGGAGGTCATGGGCCCCCCCACACCCCGAAAATTGAAATTCTAAAAGTGACCCTCGAGTGGGCCAGCCCAATACAAATTCATTCTCTGATATAAACTGGGTTTCCTGTGAAAATTTCAGCCTGATTGACCAACTTTAAGGGGTGTTTTGGGCTGATCTGGCATTTTACCTATCCCTCGCCAACTTCACTCCCTGAACCTGCACTTTGGGCTAGATATGCATTTCTCAAAGAACAAACTATTAAAATTCATTTCAGTGGCGACTCCTGTAGGAAACAATATGGTTTTCAGCCTTGAATCTACCTTAATTTGAAATATATCAGCATTTCCTGATACAGCCATCTGTGGCTGTATTTTCGCCTTCCTGGACCACATATGACACATAAGACACCACTGGTATATCAGATGTAATCCTGAAACCTATGCAATCAGATTTAGTGTGTGGCAAGTAATTTCTGGGCCAAATTTCAGACTTATAGACAAACATTTGGTACTGGTTTGGGCTGATTTACATCTATTTTTGCCTATTTTTACAACAATAAATGGGTGAAATATTTTCTGTTCAGAGATGTAATGTTCCAAATGCGCCTAAAATATCCACATTAATTATTAGAACATGCATAAAATTACATATGGGCTTCATATTGGCAATATTATGATATTTTTGACATTAACCATCTGAGGAGGTCATGGGCCCCCCCACACCCCGAAAATTGAAATTCTAAAAGTGACCCTCGAGTGGGCCAGCCCAATACAAATTCATTCTCTGATATAAACTGGGTTTCCTGTGAAAATTTCAGCCTGATTGACCAACTTTAAGGGGTGTTTTGGGCTGATCTGGCATTTTACCTATCCCTCGCCAACTTCACTCCCTGAACCTGCACTTTGGGCTAGATATGCATTTCTCAAAGAACAAACTATTAAAATTCATTTCAGTGGCGACTCCTGTAGGAAACAATATGGTTTTCAGCCTTGAATCTACCTTAATTTGAAATATATCAGCATTTCCTGATACAGCCATCTGTGGCTGTATTTTCGCCTTCCTGGACCACATATGACACATAAGACACCACTGGTATATCAGATGTAATCCTGAAACCTATGCAATCAGATTTAGTGTGTGGCAAGTAATTTCTGGGCCAAATTTCAGACTTATAGACAAACATTTGGTACTGGTTTGGGCTGATTTACATCTATTTTTGCCTATTTTTACAACAATAAATGGGTGAAATATTTTCTGTTCAGAGATGTAATGTTCCAAATGCGCCTAAAATATCCACATTAATTATTAGAACATGCATAAAATTACATTTGGGCTTCATATTGGCAATATTATGATATTTTTGACATTAACCATCTGGGGAGGTCATGGGCCCCCCCATACCCCGAAAATTGAAATTCTAAAAGTGACCCTCGAGTGGGCCAGCCCAATACAAATTCATTCTCTGATATAAACTGGGTTTCCTGTGAAAATTTCAGCCTGATTGACCAACTTTAAGGGGTGTTTTGGGCTGATCTGACATTTTACCTATCCCTCGCCAACTTCACTCCCTGAACCTGCACTTTGGGCTAGATATGCATTTCTCAAAGAACAAACTATTAAAATTCATTTCAGTGGCGACTCCTGTAGGAAACAATATGGTTTTCAGCCTTGAATCTACCTTAATTTGAAATATATCAGCATTTCCTGATACAGCCATCTGTGGCTGTATTTTCGCCTTCCTGGACCACATATGACACATAAGACACCACTGGTATATCAGATGTAATCCTGAAACCTATGCAATCAGATTTAGTGTGTGGCAAGTAATTTCTGGGCCAAATTTCAGACTTATAGACAAACATTTGGTACTGGTTTGGGCTGATTTACATCTATTTTTGCCTATTTTTACAACAATAAATGGGTGAAATATTTTCTGTTCAGAGATGTAATGTTCCAAATGCGCCTAAAATATCCACATTAATTATTAGAACATGCATAAAATTACATTTGGGCTTCATATTGGCAATATTATGATATTTTTGACATTAACCATCTGGGGAGGTCATGGGCCCCCCCATACCCCGAAAATTGAAATTCTAAAAGTGACCCTCGAGTGGGCCAGCCCAATACAAATTCATTCTCTGATATAAACTGGGTTTCCTGTGAAAATTTCAGCCTGATTGACCAACTTTAAGGGGTGTTTTGGGCTGATCTGACATTTTACCTATCCCTCGCCAACTTCACTCCCTGAACCTGCACTTTGGGCTAGATATGCATTTCTCAAAGAACAAACTATTAAAATTCATTTCAGTGGCGACTCCTGTAGGAAACAATATGGTTTTCAGCCTTGAATCTACCTTAATTTGAAATATATCAGCATTTCCTGATACAGCCATCTGTGGCTGTATTTTCGCCTTCCTGGACCACATATGACACATAAGACACCACTGGTATATCAGATGTAATCCTGAAACCTATGCAATCAGATTTAGTGTGTGGCAAGTAATTTCTGGGCCAAATTTCAGACTTATAGACAAACATTTGGTACTGGTTTGGGCTGATTTACATCTATTTTTGCCTATTTTTACAACAATAAATGGGTGAAATATTTTCTGTTCAGAGATGTAATGTTCCAAATGCGCCTAAAATATCCACATTAATTATTAGAACATGCATAAAATTACATTTGGGCTTCATATTGGCAATATTATGATATTTTTGACATTAACCATCTGGGGAGGTCATGGGCCCCCCCATACCCCGAAAATTGAAATTCTAAAAGTGACCCTCGAGTGGGCCAGCCCAATACAAATTCATTCTCTGATATAAACTGGGTTTCCTGTGAAAATTTCAGCCTGATTGACCAACTTTAAGGGGTGTTTTGGGCTGATCTGACATTTTACCTATCCCTCGCCAACTTCACTCCCTGAACCTGCACTTTGGGCTAGATATGCATTTCTCAAAGAACAAACTATTAAAATTCATTTCAGTGGCGACTCCTGTAGGAAACAATATGGTTTTCAGCCTTGAATCTACCTTAATTTGAAATATATCAGCATTTCCTGATACAGCCATCTGTGGCTGTATTTTCGCCTTCCTGGACCACATATGACACATAAGACACCACTGGTATATCAGATGTAATCCTGAAACCTATGCAATCAGATTTAGTGTGTGGCAAGTAATTTCTGGGCCAAATTTCAGACTTATAGACAAACATTTGGTACTGGTTTGGGCTGATTTACATCTATTTTTGCCTATTTTTACAACAATAAATGGGTGAAATATTTTCTGTTCAGAGATGTAATGTTCCAAATGCGCCTAAAATATCCACATTAATTATTAGAACATGCATAAAATTACATTTGGGCTTCATATTGGCAATATTATGATATTTTTGACATTAACCATCTGAGGAGGTCATGGGCCCCCCCACACCCCGAAAATTGAAATTCTAAAAGTGACCCTCGAGTGGGCCAGCCCAATACAAATTCATTCTCTGATATAAACTGGGTTTCCTGTGAAAATTTCAGCCTGATTGACCAACTTTAAGGGGTGTTTTGGGCTGATCTGGCATTTTACCTATCCCTCGCCAACTTCACTCCCTGAACCTGCACTTTGGGCTAGATATGCATTTCTCAAAGAACAAACTATTAAAATTCATTTCAGTGGCGACTCCTGTAGGAAACAATATGGTTTTCAGCCTTGAATCTACCTTAATTTGAAATATATCAGCATTTCCTGATACAGCCATCTGTGGCTGTATTTTCGCCTTCCTGGACCACATATGACACATAAGACACCACTGGTATATCAGATGTAATCCTGAAACCTATGCAATCAGATTTAGTGTGTGGCAAGTAATTTCTGGGCCAAATTTCAGACTTATAGACAAACATTTGGTACTGGTTTGGGCTGATTTACATCTATTTTTGCCTATTTTTACAACAATAAATGGGTGAAATATTTTCTGTTCAGAGATGTAATGTTCCAAATGCGCCTAAAATATCCACATTAATTATTAGAACATGCATAAAATTACATTTGGGCTTCATATTGGCAATATTATGATATTTTTGACATTAACCAGCTGAGGAGGTCATGGGCCCCCCACACCCCGAAAATTGAAATTCTAAAAGTGACCCTCGAGTGGGCCAGCCCAATACAAATTCATTCTCTGATATAAACTGGGTTTCCTGTGAAAATTTCAGCCTGATTGACCAACTTTAAGGGGTGTTTTGGGCTGATCTGGCATTTTACCTATCCCTCGCCAACTTCACTCCCTGAACCTGCACTTTGGGCTAGATATGCATTTCTCAAAGAACAAACTATTAAAATTCATTTCAGTGGCGACTCCTGTAGGAAACAATATGGTTTTCAGCCTTGAATCTACCTTAATTTGAAATATATCAGCATTTCCTGATACAGCCATCTGTGGCTGTATTTTCGCCTTCCTGGACCACATATGACACATAAGACACCACTGGTATATCAGATGTAATCCTGAAACCTATGCAATCAGATTTAGTGTGTGGCAAGTAATTTCTGGGCCAAATTTCAGACTTATAGACAAACATTTGGTACTGGTTTGGGCTGATTTACATCTATTTTTGCCTATTTTTACAACAATAAATGGGTGAAATATTTTCTGTTCAGAGATGTAATGTTCCAAATGCGCCTAAAATATCCACATTAATTATTAGAACATGCATAAAATTACATTTGGGCTTCATATTGGCAATATTATGATATTTTTGACATTAACCATCTGGGGAGGTCATGGGCCCCCCCACACCCCGAAAATTGAAATTCTAAAAGTGACCCTCGAGTGGGCCAGCCCAATACAAATTCATTCTCTGATATAAACTGGGTTTCCTGTGAAAATTTCAGCCTGATTGACCAACTTTAAGGGGTGTTTTGGGCTGATCTGACATTTTACCTATCCCTCGCCAACTTCACTCCCTGAACCTGCACTTTGGGCTAGATATGCATTTCTCAAAGAACAAACTATTAAAATTCATTTCAGTGGCGACTCCTGTAGGAAACAATATGGTTTTCAGCCTTGAATCTACCTTAATTTGAAATATATCAGCATTTCCTGATACAGCCATCTGTGGCTGTATTTTCGCCTTCCTGGACCACATATGACACATAAGACACCACTGGTATATCAGATGTAATCCTGAAACCTATGCAATCAGATTTAGTGTGTGGCAAGTAATTTCTGGGCCAAATTCAGACTTATAGACAAACATTTGGTACTGGTTTGGGCTGATTTACATCTATTTTTGCCTATTTTTACAACAATAAATGGGTGAAATATTTTCTGTTCAGAGATGTAATGTTCCAAATGCGCCTAAAATATCCACATTAATTATTAGAACATGCATAAAATTACATTTGGGCTTCATATTGGCAATATTATGATATTTTTGACATTAACCATCTGAGGAGGTCATGGGCCCCCCCACACCCCGAAAATTGAAATTCTAAAAGTGACCCTCGAGTGGGCCAGCCCAATACAAATTCATTCTCTGATATAAACTGGGTTTCCTGTGAAAATTTCAGCCTGATTGACCAACTTTAAGGGGTGTTTTGGGCTGATCTGGCATTTTACCTATCCCTCGCCAACTTCACTCCCTGAACCTGCACTTTGGGCTAGATATGCATTTCTCAAAGAACAAACTATTAAAATTCATTTCAGTGGCGACTCCTGTAGGAAACAATATGGTTTTCAGCCTTGAATCTACCTTAATTTGAAATATATCAGCATTTCCTGATACAGCCATCTGTGGCTGTATTTTCGCCTTCCTGGACCACATATGACACATAAGACACCACTGGTATATCAGATGTAATCCTGAAACCTATGCAATCAGATTTAGTGTGTGGCAAGTAATTTCTGGGCCAAATTTCAGACTTATAGACAAACATTTGGTACTGGTTTGGGCTGATTTACATCTATTTTTGCCTATTTTTACAACAATAAATGGGTGAAATATTTTCTGTTCAGAGATGTAATGTTCCAAATGCGCCTAAAATATCCACATTAATTATTAGAACATGCATAAAATTACATTTGGGCTTCATATTGGCAATATTATGATATTTTTGACATTAACCATCTGAGGAGGTCATGGGCCCCCCCACACCCCGAAAATTGAAATTCTAAAAGTGACCCTCGAGTGGGCCAGCCCAATACAAATTCATTCTCTGATATAAACTGGGTTTCCTGTGAAAATTTCAGCCTGATTGACCAACTTTAAGGGGTGTTTTGGGCTGATCTGGCATTTTACCTATCCCTCGCCAACTTCACTCCCTGAACCTGCACTTTGGGCTAGATATGCATTTCTCAAAGAACAAACTATTAAAATTCATTTCAGTGGCGACTCCTGTAGGAAACAATATGGTTTTCAGCCTTGAATCTACCTTAATTTGAAATATATCAGCATTTCCTGATACAGCCATCTGTGGCTGTATTTTCGCCTTCCTGGACCACATATGACACATAAGACACCACTGGTATATCAGATGTAATCCTGAAACCTATGCAATCAGATTTAGTGTGTGGCAAGTAATTTCTGGGCCAAATTTCAGACTTATAGACAAACATTTGGTACTGGTTTGGGCTGATTTACATCTATTTTTGCCTATTTTTACAACAATAAATGGGTGAAATATTTTATGTTCAGAGATGTAATGTTCCAAATGCGCCTAAAGTATCCACATTAATTATTAGAACATGCATAAAATTACATTTGGGCTTCATATTGGCAATATTATGATATTTTTGACATTAACCATCTGAGGAGGTCATGGGCCCCCCCACACCCCGAAAATTGAAATTCTAAAAGTGACCCTCGAGTGGGCCAGCCCAATACAAATTCATTCTCTGATATAAACTGGGTTTCCTGTGAAAATTTCAGCCTGATTGACCAACTTTAAGGGGTGTTTTGGGCTGATCTGGCATTTTACCTATCCCTCGCCAACTTCACTCCCTGAACCTGCACTTTGGGCTAGATATGCATTTCTCAAAGAACAAACTATTAAAATTCATTTCAGTGGCGACTCCTGTAGGAAACAATATGGTTTTCAGCCTTGAATCTACCTTAATTTGAAATATATCAGCATTTCCTGATACAGCCATCTGTGGCTGTATTTTCGCCTTCCTGGACCACATATGACACATAAGACACCACTGGTATATCAGATGTAATCCTGAAACCTATGCAATCAGATTTAGTGTGTGGCAAGTAATTTCTGGGCCAAATTTCAGACTTATAGACAAACATTTGGTACTGGTTTGGGCTGATTTACATCTATTTTTGCCTATTTTTACAACAATAAATGGGTGAAATATTTTCTGTTCAGAGATGTAATGTTCCAAATGCGCCTAAAATATCCACATTAATTATTAGAACATGCATAAAATTACATTTGGGCTTCATATTGGCAATATTATGATATTTTTGACATTAACCATCTGAGGAGGTCATGGGCCCCCCCACACCCCGAAAATTGAAATTCTAAAAGTGACCCTCGAGTGGGCCAGCCCAATACAAATTCATTCTCTGATATAAACTGGGTTTCCTGTGAAAATTTCAGCCTGATTGACCAACTTTAAGGGGTGTTTTGGGCTGATCTGGCATTTTACCTATCCCTCGCCAACTTCACTCCCTGAACCTGCACTTTGGGCTAGATATGCATTTCTCAAAGAACAAACTATTAAAATTCATTTCAGTGGCGACTCCTGTAGGAAACAATATGGTTTTCAGCCTTGAATCTACCTTAATTTGAAATATATCAGCATTTCCTGATACAGCCATCTGTGGCTGTATTTTCGCCTTCCTGGACCACATATGACACATAAGACACCACTGGTATATCAGATGTAATCCTGAAACCTATGCAATCAGATTTAGTGTGTGGCAAGTAATTTCTGGGCCAAATTTCAGACTTATAGACAAACATTTGGTACTGGTTTGGGCTGATTTACATCTATTTTTGCCTATTTTTACAACAATAAATGGGTGAAATATTTTCTGTTCAGAGATGTAATGTTCCAAATGTGCCTAAAATATCCACATTAATTATTAGAACATGCATAAAATTACATTTGGGCTTCATATTGGCAATATTATGATATTTTTGACATTAACCATCTGAGGAGGTCATGGGCCCCCCCACACCCCGAAAATTGAAATTCTAAAAGTGACCCTCGAGTGGGCCAGCCCAATACAAATTCATTCTCTGATATAAACTGGGTTTCCTGTGAAAATTTCAGCCTGATTGACCAACTTTAAGGGGTGTTTTGGGCTGATCTGGCATTTTACCTATCCCTCGCCAACTTCACTCCCTGAACCTGCACTTTGGGCTAGATATGCATTTCTCAAAGAACAAACTATTAAAATTCATTTCAGTGGCGACTCCTGTAGGAAACAATATGGTTTTCAGCCTTGAATCTACCTTAATTTGAAATATATCAGCATTTCCTGATACAGCCATCTGTGGCTGTATTTTCGCCTTCCTGGACCACATATGACACATAAGACACCACTGGTATATCAGATGTAATCCTGAAACCTATGCAATCAGATTTAGTGTGTGGCAAGTAATTTCTGGGCCAAATTTCAGACTTATAGACAAACATTTGGTACTGGTTTGGGCTGATTTACATCTATTTTTGCCTATTTTTACAACAATAAATGGGTGAAATATTTTCTGTTCAGAGATGTAATGTTCCAAATGCGCCTAAAATATCCACATTAATTATTAGAACATGCATAAAATTACATTTGGGCTTCATATTGGCAATATTATGATATTTTTGACATTAACCATCTGAGGAGGTCATGGGCCCCCCCCACACCCCGAAAATTGAAATTCTAAAAGTGACCCTCGAGTGGGCCAGCCCAATACAAATTCATTCTCTGATATAAACTGGGTTTCCTGTGAAAATTTCAGCCTGATTGACCAACTTTAAGGGGTGTTTTGGGCTGATCTGGCATTTTACCTATCCCTCGCCAACTTCACTCCCTGAACCTGCACTTTGGGCTAGATATGCATTTCTCAAAGAACAAACTATTAAAATTCATTTCAGTGGCGACTCCTGTAGGAAACAATATGGTTTTCAGCCTTGAATCTACCTTAATTTGAAATATATCAGCATTTCCTGATACAGCCATCTGTGGCTGTATTTTCGCCTTCCTGGACCACATATGACACATAAGACACCACTGGTATATCAGATGTAATCCTGAAACCTATGCAATCAGATTTAGTGTGTGGCAAGTAATTTCTGGGCCAAATTTCAGACTTATAGACAAACATTTGGTACTGGTTTGGGCTGATTTACATCTATTTTTGCCTATTTTTACAACAATAAATGGGTGAAATATTTTATGTTCAGAGATGTAATGTTCCAAATGCGCCTAAAGTATCCACATTAATTATTAGAACATGCATAAAATTACATTTGGGCTTCATATTGGCAATATTATGATATTTTTGACATTAACCATCTGAGGAGGTCATGGGCCCCCCCACACCCCGAAAATTGAAATTCTAAAAGTGACCCTCGAGTGGGCCAGCCCAATACAAATTCATTCTCTGATATAAACTGGGTTTCCTGTGAAAATTTCAGCCTGATTGACCAACTTTAAGGGGTGTTTTGGGCTGATCTGGCATTTTACCTATCCCTCGCCAACTTCACTCCCTGAACCTGCACTTTGGGCTAGATATGCATTTCTCAAAGAACAAACTATTAAAATTCATTTCAGTGGCGACTCCTGTAGGAAACAATATGGTTTTCAGCCTTGAATCTACCTTAATTTGAAATATATCAGCATTTCCTGATACAGCCATCTGTGGCTGTATTTTCGCCTTCCTGGACCACATATGACACATAAGACACCACTGGTATATCAGATGTAATCCTGAAACCTATGCAATCAGATTTAGTGTGTGGCAAGTAATTTCTGGGCCAAATTTCAGACTTATAGACAAACATTTGGTACTGGTTTGGGCTGATTTACATCTATTTTTGCCTATTTTTACAACAATAAATGGGTGAAATATTTTCTGTTCAGAGATGTAATGTTCCAAATGCGCCTAAAATATCCACATTAATTATTAGAACATGCATAAAATTACATTTGGGCTTCATATTGGCAATATTATGATATTTTTGACATTAACCATCTGAGGAGGTCATGGGCCCCCCCCACACCCCGAAAATTGAAATTCTAAAAGTGACCCTCGAGTGGGCCAGCCCAATACAAATTCATTCTCTGATATAAACTGGGTTTCCTGTGAAAATTTCAGCCTGATTGACCAACTTTAAGGGGTGTTTTGGGCTGATCTGGCATTTTACCTATCCCTCGCCAACTTCACTCCCTGAACCTGCACTTTGGGCTAGATATGCATTTCTCAAAGAACAAACTATTAAAATTCATTTCAGTGGCGACTCCTGTAGGAAACAATATGGTTTTCAGCCTTGAATCTACCTTAATTTGAAATATATCAGCATTTCCTGATACAGCCATCTGTGGCTGTATTTTCGCCTTCCTGGACCACATATGACACATAAGACACCACTGGTATATCAGATGTAATCCTGAAACCTATGCAATCAGATTTAGTGTGTGGCAAGTAATTTCTGGGCCAAATTTCAGACTTATAGACAAACATTTGGTACTGGTTTGGGCTGATTTACATCTATTTTTGCCTATTTTTACAACAATAAATGGGTGAAATATTTTATGTTCAGAGATGTAATGTTCCAAATGCGCCTAAAGTATCCACATTAATTATTAGAACATGCATAAAATTACATTTGGGCTTCATATTGGCAATATTATGATATTTTTGACATTAACCATCTGAGGAGGTCATGGGCCCCCCCACACCCCGAAAATTGAAATTCTAAAAGTGACCCTCGAGTGGGCCAGCCCAATACAAATTCATTCTCTGATATAAACTGGGTTTCCTGTGAAAATTTCAGCCTGATTGACCAACTTTAAGGGGTGTTTTGGGCTGATCTGGCATTTTACCTATCCCTCGCCAACTTCACTCCCTGAACCTGCACTTTGGGCTAGATATGCATTTCTCAAAGAACAAACTATTAAAATTCATTTCAGTGGCGACTCCTGTAGGAAACAATATGGTTTTCAGCCTTGAATCTACCTTAATTTGAAATATATCAGCATTTCCTGATACAGCCATCTGTGGCTGTATTTTCGCCTTCCTGGACCACATATGACACATAAGACACCACTGGTATATCAGATGTAATCCTGAAACCTATGCAATCAGATTTAGTGTGTGGCAAGTAATTTCTGGGCCAAATTTCAGACTTATAGACAAACATTTGGTACTGGTTTGGGCTGATTTACATCTATTTTTGCCTATTTTTACAACAATAAATGGGTGAAATATTTTATGTTCAGAGATGTAATGTTCCAAATGCGCCTAAAGTATCCACATTAATTATTAGAACATGCATAAAATTACATTTGGGCTTCATATTGGCAATATTATGATATTTTTGACATTAACCATCTGAGGAGGTCATGGGCCCCCCCACACCCCGAAAATTGAAATTCTAAAAGTGACCCTCGAGTGGGCCAGCCCAATACAAATTCATTCTCTGATATAAACTGGGTTTCCTGTGAAAATTTCAGCCTGATTGACCAACTTTAAGGGGTGTTTTGGGCTGATCTGGCATTTTACCTATCCCTCGCCAACTTCACTCCCTGAACCTGCACTTTGGGCTAGATATGCATTTCTCAAAGAACAAACTATTAAAATTCATTTCAGTGGCGACTCCTGTAGGAAACAATATGGTTTTCAGCCTTGAATCTACCTTAATTTGAAATATATCAGCATTTCCTGATACAGCCATCTGTGGCTGTATTTTCGCCTTCCTGGACCACATATGACACATAAGACACCACTGGTATATCAGATGTAATCCTGAAACCTATGCAATCAGATTTAGTGTGTGGCAAGTAATTTCTGGGCCAAATTTCAGACTTATAGACAAACATTTGGTACTGGTTTGGGCTGATTTACATCTATTTTTGCCTATTTTTACAACAATAAATGGGTGAAATATTTTATGTTCAGAGATGTAATGTTCCAAATGCGCCTAAAGTATCCACATTAATTATTAGAACATGCATAAAATTACATTTGGGCTTCATATTGGCAATATTATGATATTTTTGACATTAACCATCTGAGGAGGTCATGGGCCCCCCCACACCCCGAAAATTGAAATTCTAAAAGTGACCCTCGAGTGGGCCAGCCCAATACAAATTCATTCTCTGATATAAACTGGGTTTCCTGTGAAAATTTCAGCCTGATTGACCAACTTTAAGGGGTGTTTTGGGCTGATCTGGCATTTTACCTATCCCTCGCCAACTTCACTCCCTGAACCTGCACTTTGGGCTAGATATGCATTTCTCAAAGAACAAACTATTAAAATTCATTTCAGTGGCGACTCCTGTAGGAAACAATATGGTTTTCAGCCTTGAATCTACCTTAATTTGAAATATATCAGCATTTCCTGATACAGCCATCTGTGGCTGTATTTTCGCCTTCCTGGACCACATATGACACATAAGACACCACTGGTATATCAGATGTAATCCTGAAACCTATGCAATCAGATTTAGTGTGTGGCAAGTAATTTCTGGGCCAAATTTCAGACTTATAGACAAACATTTGGTACTGGTTTGGGCTGATTTACATCTATTTTTGCCTATTTTTACAACAATAAATGGGTGAAATATTTTATGTTCAGAGATGTAATGTTCCAAATGCGCCTAAAGTATCCACATTAATTATTAGAACATGCATAAAATTACATTTGGGCTTCATATTGGCAATATTATGATATTTTTGACATTAACCATCTGAGGAGGTCATGGGCCCCCCCACACCCCGAAAATTGAAATTCTAAAAGTGACCCTCGAGTGGGCCAGCCCAATACAAATTCATTCTCTGATATAAACTGGGTTTCCTGTGAAAATTTCAGCCTGATTGACCAACTTTAAGGGGTGTTTTGGGCTGATCTGGCATTTTACCTATCCCTCGCCAACTTCACTCCCTGAACCTGCACTTTGGGCTAGATATGCATTTCTCAAAGAACAAACTATTAAAATTCATTTCAGTGGCGACTCCTGTAGGAAACAATATGGTTTTCAGCCTTGAATCTACCTTAATTTGAAATATATCAGCATTTCCTGATACAGCCATCTGTGGCTGTATTTTCGCCTTCCTGGACCACATATGACACATAAGACACCACTGGTATATCAGATGTAATCCTGAAACCTATGCAATCAGATTTAGTGTGTGGCAAGTAATTTCTGGGCCAAATTTCAGACTTATAGACAAACATTTGGTACTGGTTTGGGCTGATTTACATCTATTTTTGCCTATTTTTACAACAATAAATGGGTGAAATATTTTATGTTCAGAGATGTAATGTTCCAAATGCGCCTAAAGTATCCACATTAATTATTAGAACATGCATAAAATTACATTTGGGCTTCATATTGGCAATATTATGATATTTTTGACATTAACCATCTGAGGAGGTCATGGGCCCCCCCCACACCCCGAAAATTGAAATTCTAAAAGTGACCCTCGAGTGGGCCAGCCCAATACAAATTCATTCTCTGATATAAACTGGGTTTCCTGTGAAAATTTCAGCCTGATTGACCAACTTTAAGGGGTGTTTTGGGCTGATCTGGCATTTTACCTATCCCTCGCCAACTTCACTCCCTGAACCTGCACTTTGGGCTAGATATGCATTTCTCAAAGAACAAACTATTAAAATTCATTTCAGTGGCGACTCCTGTAGGAAACAATATGGTTTTCAGCCTTGAATCTACCTTAATTTGAAATATATCAGCATTTCCTGATACAGCCATCTGTGGCTGTATTTTCGCCTTCCTGGACCACATATGCCACATAAGACACCACTGGTATATCAGATGTAATCCTGAAACCTATGCAATCAGATTTAGTGTGTGGCAAGTAATTTCTGGGCCAAATTTCAGACTTATAGACAAACATTTGGTACTGGTTTGGGCTGATTTACATCTATTTTTGCCTATTTTTACAACAATAAATGGGTGAAATATTTTATGTTCAGAGATGTAATGTTCCAAATGCGCCTAAAGTATCCACATTAATTATTAGAACATGCATAAAATTACATTTGGGCTTCATATTGGCAATATTATGATATTTTTGACATTAACCATCTGAGGAGGTCATGGGCCCCCCCCACACCCCGAAAATTGAAATTCTAAAAGTGACCCTCGAGTGGGCCAGCCCAATACAAATTCATTCTCTGATATAAACTGGGTTTCCTGTGAAAATTTCAGCCTGATTGACCAACTTTAAGGGGTGTTTTGGGCTGATCTGGCATTTTACCTATCCCTCGCCAACTTCACTCCCTGAACCTGCACTTTGGGCTAGATATGCATTTCTCAAAGAACAAACTATTAAAATTCATTTCAGTGGCGACTCCTGTAGGAAACAATATGGTTTTCAGCCTTGAATCTACCTTAATTTGAAATATATCAGCATTTCCTGATACAGCCATCTGTGGCTGTATTTTCGCCTTCCTGGACCACATATGACACATAAGACACCACTGGTATATCAGATGTAATCCTGAAACCTATGCAATCAGATTTAGTGTGTGGCAAGTAATTTCTGGGCCAAATTTCAGACTTATAGACAAACATTTGGTACTGGTTTGGGCTGATTTACATCTATTTTTGCCTATTTTTACAACAATAAATGGGTGAAATATTTTATGTTCAGAGATGTAATGTTCCAAATGCGCCTAAAGTATCCACATTAATTATTAGAACATGCATAAAATTACATTTGGGCTTCATATTGGCAATATTATGATATTTTTGACATTAACCATCTGAGGAGGTCATGGGCCCCCCCCACACCCCGAAAATTGAAATTCTAAAAGTGACCCTCGAGTGGGCCAGCCCAATACAAATTCATTCTCTGATATAAACTGGGTTTCCTGTGAAAATTTCAGCCTGATTGACCAACTTTAAGGGGTGTTTTGGGCTGATCTGGCATTTTACCTATCCCTCGCCAACTTCACTCCCTGAACCTGCACTTTGGGCTAGATATGCATTTCTCAAAGAACAAACTATTAAAATTCATTTCAGTGGCGACTCCTGTAGGAAACAATATGGTTTTCAGCCTTGAATCTACCTTAATTTGAAATATATCAGCATTTCCTGATACAGCCATCTGTGGCTGTATTTTCGCCTTCCTGGACCACATATGACACATAAGACACCACTGGTATATCAGATGTAATCCTGAAACCTATGCAATCAGATTTAGTGTGTGGCAAGTAATTTCTGGGCCAAATTTCAGACTTATAGACAAACATTTGGTACTGGTTTGGGCTGATTTACATCTATTTTTGCCTATTTTTACAACAATAAATGGGTGAAATATTTTATGTTCAGAGATGTAATGTTCCAAATGCGCCTAAAGTATCCACATTAATTATTAGAACATGCATAAAATTACATTTGGGCTTCATATTGGCAATATTATGATATTTTTGACATTAACCATCTGAGGAGGTCATGGGCCCCCCCCACACCCCGAAAATTGAAATTCTAAAAGTGACCCTCGAGTGGGCCAGCCCAATACAAATTCATTCTCTGATATAAACTGGGTTTCCTGTGAAAATTTCAGCCTGATTGACCAACTTTAAGGGGTGTTTTGGGCTGATCTGGCATTTTACCTATCCCTCGCCAACTTCACTCCCTGAACCTGCACTTTGGGCTAGATATGCATTTCTCAAAGAACAAACTATTAAAATTCATTTCAGTGGCGACTCCTGTAGGAAACAATATGGTTTTCAGCCTTGAATCTACCTTAATTTGAAATATATCAGCATTTCCTGATACAGCCATCTGTGGCTGTATTTTCGCCTTCCTGGACCACATATGACACATAAGACACCACTGGTATATCAGATGTAATCCTGAAACCTATGCAATCAGATTTAGTGTGTGGCAAGTAATTTCTGGGCCAAATTTCAGACTTATAGACAAACATTTGGTACTGGTTTGGGCTGATTTACATCTATTTTTGCCTATTTTTACAACAATAAATGGGTGAAATATTTTATGTTCAGAGATGTAATGTTCCAAATGCGCCTAAAGTATCCACATTAATTATTAGAACATGCATAAAATTACATTTGGGCTTCATATTGGCAATATTATGATATTTTTGACATTAACCATCTGAGGAGGTCATGGGCCCCCCCACACCCCGAAAATTGAAATTCTAAAAGTGACCCTCGAGTGGGCCAGCCCAATACAAATTCATTCTCTGATATAAACTGGGTTTCCTGTGAAAATTTCAGCCTGATTGACCAACTTTAAGGGGTGTTTTGGGCTGATCTGGCATTTTACCTATCCCTCGCCAACTTCACTCCCTGAACCTGCACTTTGGGCTAGATATGCATTTCTCAAAGAACAAACTATTAAAATTCATTTCAGTGGCGACTCCTGTAGGAAACAATATGGTTTTCAGCCTTGAATCTACCTTAATTTGAAATATATCAGCATTTCCTGATACAGCCATCTGTGGCTGTATTTTCGCCTTCCTGGACCACATATGACACATAAGACACCACTGGTATATCAGATGTAATCCTGAAACCTATGCAATCAGATTTAGTGTGTGGCAAGTAATTTCTGGGCCAAATTTCAGACTTATAGACAAACATTTGGTACTGGTTTGGGCTGATTTACATCTATTTTTGCCTATTTTTACAACAATAAATGGGTGAAATATTTTATGTTCAGAGATGTAATGTTCCAAATGCGCCTAAAGTATCCACATTAATTATTAGAACATGCATAAAATTACATTTGGGCTTCATATTGGCAATATTATGATATTTTTGACATTAACCATCTGAGGAGGTCATGGGCCCCCCCACACCCCGAAAATTGAAATTCTAAAAGTGACCCTCGAGTGGGCCAGCCCAATACAAATTCATTCTCTGATATAAACTGGGTTTCCTGTGAAAATTTCAGCCTGATTGACCAACTTTAAGGGGTGTTTTGGGCTGATCTGGCATTTTACCTATCCCTCGCCAACTTCACTCCCTGAACCTGCACTTTGGGCTAGATATGCATTTCTCAAAGAACAAACTATTAAAATTCATTTCAGTGGCGACTCCTGTAGGAAACAATATGGTTTTCAGCCTTGAATCTACCTTAATTTGAAATATATCAGCATTTCCTGATACAGCCATCTGTGGCTGTATTTTCGCCTTCCTGGACCAAATATGACACATAAGACACCACTGGTATATCAGATGTAATCCTGAAACCTATGCAATCAGATTTAGTGTGTGGCAAGTAATTTCTGGGCCAAATTTCAGACTTATAGACAAACATTTGGTACTGGTTTGGGCTGATTTACATCTATTTTTGCCTATTTTTACAACAATAAATGGGTGAAATATTTTATGTTCAGAGATGTAATGTTCCAAATGCGCCTAAAGTATCCACATTAATTATTAGAACATGCATAAAATTACATTTGGGCTTCATATTGGCAATATTATGATATTTTTGACATTAACCATCTGAGGAGGTCATGGGCCCCCCCACACCCCGAAAATTGAAATTCTAAAAGTGACCCTCGAGTGGGCCAGCCCAATACAAATTCATTCTCTGATATAAACTGGGTTTCCTGTGAAAATTTCAGCCTGATTGACCAACTTTAAGGGGTGTTTTGGGCTGATCTGGCATTTTACCTATCCCTCGCCAACTTCACTCCCTGAACCTGCACTTTGGGCTAGATATGCATTTCTCAAAGAACAAACTATTAAAATTCATTTCAGTGGCGACTCCTGTAGGAAACAATATGGTTTTCAGCCTTGAATCTACCTTAATTTGAAATATATCAGCATTTCCTGATACAGCCATCTGTGGCTGTATTTTCGCCTTCCTGGACCACATATGACACATAAGACACCACTGGTATATCAGATGTAATCCTGAAACCTATGCAATCAGATTTAGTGTGTGGCAAGTAATTTCTGGGCCAAATTTCAGACTTATAGACAAACATTTGGTACTGGTTTGGGCTGATTTACATCTATTTTTGCCTATTTTTACAACAATAAATGGGTGAAATATTTTATGTTCAGAGATGTAATGTTCCAAATGCGCCTAAAGTATCCACATTAATTATTAGAACATGCATAAAATTACATTTGGGCTTCATATTGGCAATATTATGATATTTTTGACATTAACCATCTGAGGAGGTCATGGGCCCCCCCCACACCCCGAAAATTGAAATTCTAAAAGTGACCCTCGAGTGGGCCAGCCCAATACAAATTCATTCTCTGATATAAACTGGGTTTCCTGTGAAAATTTCAGCCTGATTGACCAACTTTAAGGGGTGTTTTGGGCTGATCTGGCATTTTACCTATCCCTCGCCAACTTCACTCCCTGAACCTGCACTTTGGGCTAGATATGCATTTCTCAAAGAACAAACTATTAAAATTCATTTCAGTGGCGACTCCTGTAGGAAACAATATGGTTTTCAGCCTTGAATCTACCTTAATTTGAAATATATCAGCATTTCCTGATACAGCCATCTGTGGCTGTATTTTCGCCTTCCTGGACCACATATGACACATAAGACACCACTGGTATATCAGATGTAATCCTGAAACCTATGCAATCAGATTTAGTGTGTGGCAAGTAATTTCTGGGCCAAATTTCAGACTTATAGACAAACATTTGGTACTGGTTTGGGCTGATTTACATCTATTTTTGCCTATTTTTACAACAATAAATGGGTGAAATATTTTATGTTCAGAGATGTAATGTTCCAAATGCGCCTAAAGTATCCACATTAATTATTAGAACATGCATAAAATTACATTTGGGCTTCATATTGGCAATATTATGATATTTTTGACATTAACCATCTGAGGAGGTCATGGGCCCCCCCACACCCCGAAAATTGAAATTCTAAAAGTGACCCTCGAGTGGGCCAGCCCAATACAAATTCATTCTCTGATATAAACTGGGTTTCCTGTGAAAATTTCAGCCTGATTGACCAACTTTAAGGGGTGTTTTGGGCTGATCTGGCATTTTACCTATCCCTCGCCAACTTCACTCCCTGAACCTGCACTTTGGGCTAGATATGCATTTCTCAAAGAACAAACTATTAAAATTCATTTCAGTGGCGACTCCTGTAGGAAACAATATGGTTTTCAGCCTTGAATCTACCTTAATTTGAAATATATCAGCATTTCCTGATACAGCCATCTGTGGCTGTATTTTCGCCTTCCTGGACCACATATGACACATAAGACACCACTGGTATATCAGATGTAATCCTGAAACCTATGCAATCAGATTTAGTGTGTGGCAAGTAATTTCTGGGCCAAATTTCAGACTTATAGACAAACATTTGGTACTGGTTTGGGCTGATTTACATCTATTTTTGCCTATTTTTACAACAATAAATGGGTGAAATATTTTATGTTCAGAGATGTAATGTTCCAAATGCGCCTAAAGTATCCACATTAATTATTAGAACATGCATAAAATTACATTTGGGCTTCATATTGGCAATATTATGATATTTTTGACATTAACCATCTGAGGAGGTCATGGGCCCCCCCACACCCCGAAAATTGAAATTCTAAAAGTGACCCTCGAGTGGGCCAGCCCAATACAAATTCATTCTCTGATATAAACTGGGTTTCCTGTGAAAATTTCAGCCTGATTGACCAACTTTAAGGGGTGTTTTGGGCTGATCTGGCATTTTACCTATCCCTCGCCAACTTCACTCCCTGAACCTGCACTTTGGGCTAGATATGCATTTCTCAAAGAACAAACTATTAAAATTCATTTCAGTGGCGACTCCTGTAGGAAACAATATGGTTTTCAGCCTTGAATCTACCTTAATTTGAAATATATCAGCATTTCCTGATACAGCCATCTGTGGCTGTATTTTCGCCTTCCTGGACCACATATGACACATAAGACACCACTGGTATATCAGATGTAATCCTGAAACCTATGCAATCAGATTTAGTGTGTGGCAAGTAATTTCTGGGCCAAATTTCAGACTTATAGACAAACATTTGGTACTGGTTTGGGCTGATTTACATCTATTTTTGCCTATTTTTACAACAATAAATGGGTGAAATATTTTATGTTCAGAGATGTAATGTTCCAAATGCGCCTAAAGTATCCACATTAATTATTAGAACATGCATAAAATTACATTTGGGCTTCATATTGGCAATATTATGATATTTTTGACATTAACCATCTGAGGAGGTCATGGGCCCCCCCACACCCCGAAAATTGAAATTCTAAAAGTGACCCTCGAGTGGGCCAGCCCAATACAAATTCATTCTCTGATATAAACTGGGTTTCCTGTGAAAATTTCAGCCTGATTGACCAACTTTAAGGGGTGTTTTGGGCTGATCTGGCATTTTACCTATCCCTCGCCAACTTCACTCCCTGAACCTGCACTTTGGGCTAGATATGCATTTCTCAAAGAACAAACTATTAAAATTCATTTCAGTGGCGACTCCTGTAGGAAACAATATGGTTTTCAGCCTTGAATCTACCTTAATTTGAAATATATCAGCATTTCCTGATACAGCCATCTGTGGCTGTATTTTCGCCTTCCTGGACCACATATGACACATAAGACACCACTGGTATATCAGATGTAATCCTGAAACCTATGCAATCAGATTTAGTGTGTGGCAAGTAATTTCTGGGCCAAATTTCAGACTTATAGACAAACATTTGGTACTGGTTTGGGCTGATTTACATCTATTTTTGCCTATTTTTACAACAATAAATGGGTGAAATATTTTATGTTCAGAGATGTAATGTTCCAAATGCGCCTAAAGTATCCACATTAATTATTAGAACATGCATAAAATTACATTTGGGCTTCATATTGGCAATATTATGATATTTTTGACATTAACCATCTGAGGAGGTCATGGGCCCCCCCCACACCCCGAAAATTGAAATTCTAAAAGTGACCCTCGAGTGGGCCAGCCCAATACAAATTCATTCTCTGATATAAACTGGGTTTCCTGTGAAAATTTCAGCCTGATTGACCAACTTTAAGGGGTGTTTTGGGCTGATCTGGCATTTTACCTATCCCTCGCCAACTTCACTCCCTGAACCTGCACTTTGGGCTAGATATGCATTTCTCAAAGAACAAACTATTAAAATTCATTTCAGTGGCGACTCCTGTAGGAAACAATATGGTTTTCAGCCTTGAATCTACCTTAATTTGAAATATATCAGCATTTCCTGATACAGCCATCTGTGGCTGTATTTTCGCCTTCCTGGACCACATATGACACATAAGACACCACTGGTATATCAGATGTAATCCTGAAACCTATGCAATCAGATTTAGTGTGTGGCAAGTAATTTCTGGGCCAAATTTCAGACTTATAGACAAACATTTGGTACTGGTTTGGGCTGATTTACATCTATTTTTGCCTATTTTTACAACAATAAATGGGTGAAATATTTTATGTTCAGAGATGTAATGTTCCAAATGCGCCTAAAGTATCCACATTAATTATTAGAACATGCATAAAATTACATTTGGGCTTCATATTGGCAATATTATGATATTTTTGACATTAACCATCTGAGGAGGTCATGGGCCGCCCCCACACCCCGAAAATTGAAATTCTAAAAGTGACCCTCGAGTGGGCCAGCCCAATACAAATTCATTCTCTGATATAAACTGGGTTTCCTGTGAAAATTTCAGCCTGATTGACCAACTTTAAGGGGTGTTTTGGGCTGATCTGGCATTTTACCTATCCCTCGCCAACTTCACTCCCTGAACCTGCACTTTGGGCTAGATATGCATTTCTCAAAGAACAAACTATTAAAATTCATTTCAGTGGCGACTCCTGTAGGAAACAATATGGTTTTCAGCCTTGAATCTACCTTAATTTGAAATATATCAGCATTTCCTGATACAGCCATCTGTGGCTGTATTTTCGCCTTCCTGGACCACATATGACACATAAGACACCACTGGTATATCAGATGTAATCCTGAAACCTATGCAATCAGATTTAGTGTGTGGCAAGTAATTTCTGGGCCAAATTTCAGACTTATAGACAAACATTTGGTACTGGTTTGGGCTGATTTACATCTATTTTTGCCTATTTTTACAACAATAAATGGGTGAAATATTTTATGTTCAGAGATGTAATGTTCCAAATGCGCCTAAAGTATCCACATTAATTATTAGAACATGCATAAAATTACATTTGGGCTTCATATTGGCAATATTATGATATTTTTGACATTAACCATCTGAGGAGGTCATGGGCCCCCCCACACCCCGAAAATTGAAATTCTAAAAGTGACCCTCGAGTGGGCCAGCCCAATACAAATTCATTCTCTGATATAAACTGGGTTTCCTGTGAAAATTTCAGCCTGATTGACCAACTTTAAGGGGTGTTTTGGGCTGATCTGGCATTTTACCTATCCCTCGCCAACTTCACTCCCTGAACCTGCACTTTGGGCTAGATATGCATTTCTCAAAGAACAAACTATTAAAATTCATTTCAGTGGCGACTCCTGTAGGAAACAATATGGTTTTCAGCCTTGAATCTACCTTAATTTGAAATATATCAGCATTTCCTGATACAGCCATCTGTGGCTGTATTTTCGCCTTCCTGGACCACATATGACACATAAGACACCACTGGTATATCAGATGTAATCCTGAAACCTATGCAATCAGATTTAGTGTGTGGCAAGTAATTTCTGGGCCAAATTTCAGACTTATAGACAAACATTTGGTACTGGTTTGGGCTGATTTACATCTATTTTTGCCTATTTTTACAACAATAAATGGGTGAAATATTTTATGTTCAGAGATGTAATGTTCCAAATGCGCCTAAAGTATCCACATTAATTATTAGAACATGCATAAAATTACATTTGGGCTTCATATTGGCAATATTATGATATTTTTGACATTAACCATCTGAGGAGGTCATGGGCCCCCCCACACCCCGAAAATTGAAATTCTAAAAGTGACCCTCGAGTGGGCCAGCCCAATACAAATTCATTCTCTGATATAAACTGGGTTTCCTGTGAAAATTTCAGCCTGATTGACCAACTTTAAGGGGTGTTTTGGGCTGATCTGGCATTTTACCTATCCCTCGCCAACTTCACTCCCTGAACCTGCACTTTGGGCTAGATATGCATTTCTCAAAGAACAAACTATTAAAATTCATTTCAGTGGCGACTCCTGTAGGAAACAATATGGTTTTCAGCCTTGAATCTACCTTAATTTGAAATATATCAGCATGTCCTGATACAGCCATCTGTGGCTGTATTTTCGCCTTCCTGGACCACATATGACACATAAGACACCACTGGTATATCAGATGTAATCCTGAAACCTATGCAATCAGATTTAGTGTGTGGCAAGTAATTTCTGGGCCAAATTTCAGACTTATAGACAAACATTTGGTACTGGTTTGGGCTGATTTACATCTATTTTTGCCTATTTTTACAACAATAAATGGGTGAAATATTTTATGTTCAGAGATGTAATGTTCCAAATGCGCCTAAAGTATCCACATTAATTATTAGAACATGCATAAAATTACATTTGGGCTTCATATTGGCAATATTATGATATTTTTGACATTAACCATCTGAGGAGGTCATGGGCCCCCCCACACCCCGAAAATTGAAATTCTAAAAGTGACCCTCGAGTGGGCCAGCCCAATACAAATTCATTCTCTGATATAAACTGGGTTTCCTGTGAAAATTTCAGCCTGATTGACCAACTTTAAGGGGTGTTTTGGGCTGATCTGGCATTTTACCTATCCCTCGCCAACTTCACTCCCTGAACCTGCACTTTGGGCTAGATATGCATTTCTCAAAGAACAAACTATTAAAATTCATTTCAGTGGCGACTCCTGTAGGAAACAATATGGTTTTCAGCCTTGAATCTACCTTAATTTGAAATATATCAGCATTTCCTGATACAGCCATCTGTGGCTGTATTTTCGCCTTCCTGGACCACATATGACACATAAGACACCACTGGTATATCAGATGTAATCCTGAAACCTATGCAATCAGATTTAGTGTGTGGCAAGTAATTTCTGGGCCAAATTTCAGACTTATAGACAAACATTTGGTACTGGTTTGGGCTGATTTACATCTATTTTTGCCTATTTTTACAACAATAAATGGGTGAAATATTTTATGTTCAGAGATGTAATGTTCCAAATGCGCCTAAAGTATCCACATTAATTATTAGAACATGCATAAAATTACATTTGGGCTTCATATTGGCAATATTATGATATTTTTGACATTAACCATCTGAGGAGGTCATGGGCCCCCCCACACCCCGAAAATTGAAATTCTAAAAGTGACCCTCGAGTGGGCCAGCCCAATACAAATTCATTCTCTGATATAAACTGGGTTTCCTGTGAAAATTTCAGCCTGATTGACCAACTTTAAGGGGTGTTTTGGGCTGATCTGGCATTTTACCTATCCCTCGCCAACTTCACTCCCTGAACCTGCACTTTGGGCTAGATATGCATTTCTCAAAGAACAAACTATTAAAATTCATTTCAGTGGCGACTCCTGTAGGAAACAATATGGTTTTCAGCCTTGAATCTACCTTAATTTGAAATATATCAGCATTTCCTGATACAGCCATCTGTGGCTGTATTTTCGCCTTCCTGGACCACATATGACACATAAGACACCACTGGTATATCAGATGTAATCCTGAAACCTATGCAATCAGATTTAGTGTGTGGCAAGTAATTTCTGGGCCAAATTTCAGACTTATAGACAAACATTTGGTACTGGTTTGGGCTGATTTACATCTATTTTTGCCTATTTTTACAACAATAAATGGGTGAAATATTTTATGTTCAGAGATGTAATGTTCCAAATGCGCCTAAAGTATCCACATTAATTATTAGAACATGCATAAAATTACATTTGGGCTTCATATTGGCAATATTATGATATTTTTGACATTAACCATCTGAGGAGGTCATGGGCCCCCCCACACCCCGAAAATTGAAATTCTAAAAGTGACCCTCGAGTGGGCCAGCCCAATACAAATTCATTCTCTGATATAAACTGGGTTTCCTGTGAAAATTTCAGCCTGATTGACCAACTTTAAGGGGTGTTTTGGGCTGATCTGGCATTTTACCTATCCCTCGCCAACTTCACTCCCTGAACCTGCACTTTGGGCTAGATATGCATTTCTCAAAGAACAAACTATTAAAATTCATTTCAGTGGCGACTCCTGTAGGAAACAATATGGTTTTCAGCCTTGAATCTACCTTAATTTGAAATATATCAGCATTTCCTGATACAGCCATCTGTGGCTGTATTTTCGCCTTCCTGGACCACATATGACACATAAGACACCACTGGTATATCAGATGTAATCCTGAAACCTATGCAATCAGATTTAGTGTGTGGCAAGTAATTTCTGGGCCAAATTTCAGACTTATAGACAAACATTTGGTACTGGTTTGGGCTGATTTACATCTATTTTTGCCTATTTTTACAACAATAAATGGGTGAAATATTTTATGTTCAGAGATGTAATGTTCCAAATGCGCCTAAAGTATCCACATTAATTATTAGAACATGCATAAAATTACATTTGGGCTTCATATTGGCAATATTATGATATTTTTGACATTAACCATCTGAGGAGGTCATGGGCCCCCCCACACCCCGAAAATTGAAATTCTAAAAGTGACCCTCGAGTGGGCCAGCCCAATACAAATTCATTCTCTGATATAAACTGGGTTTCCTGTGAAAATTTCAGCCTGATTGACCAACTTTAAGGGGTGTTTTGGGCTGATCTGGCATTTTACCTATCCCTCGCCAACTTCACTCCCTGAACCTGCACTTTGGGCTAGATATGCATTTCTCAAAGAACAAACTATTAAAATTCATTTCAGTGGCGACTCCTGTAGGAAACAATATGGTTTTCAGCCTTGAATCTACCTTAATTTGAAATATATCAGCATTTCCTGATACAGCCATCTGTGGCTGTATTTTCGCCTTCCTGGACCACATATGACACATAAGACACCACTGGTATATCAGATGTAATCCTGAAACCTATGCAATCAGATTTAGTGTGTGGCAAGTAATTTCTGGGCCAAATTTCAGACTTATAGACAAACATTTGGTACTGGTTTGGGCTGATTTACATCTATTTTTGCCTATTTTTACAACAATAAATGGGTGAAATATTTTATGTTCAGAGATGTAATGTTCCAAATGCGCCTAAAGTATCCACATTAATTATTAGAACATGCATAAAATTACATTTGGGCTTCATATTGGCAATATTATGATATTTTTGACATTAACCATCTGAGGAGGTCATGGGCCCCCCCACACCCCGAAAATTGAAATTCTAGTGACCCTCGAGTGGGCCAGCCCAATACAAATTCATTCTCTGATATAAACTGGGTTTCCTGTGAAAATTTCAGCCTGATTGACCAACTTTAAGGGGTGTTTTGGGCTGATCTGGCATTTTACCTATCCCTCGCCAACTTCACTCCCTGAACCTGCACTTTGGGCTAGATATGCATTTCTCAAAGAACAAACTATTAAAATTCATTTCAGTGGCGACTCCTGTAGGAAACAATATGGTTTTCAGCCTTGAATCTACCTTAATTTGAAATATATCAGCATTTCCTGATACAGCCATCTGTGGCTGTATTTTCGCCTTCCTGGACCACATATGACACATAAGACACCACTGGTATATCAGATGTAATCCTGAAACCTATGCAATCAGATTTAGTGTGTGGCAAGTAATTTCTGGGCCAAATTTCAGACTTATAGACAAACATTTGGTACTGGTTTGGGCTGATTTACATCTATTTTTGCCTATTTTTACAACAATAAATGGGTGAAATATTTTATGTTCAGAGATGTAATGTTCCAAATGCGCCTAAAGTATCCACATTAATTATTAGAACATGCATAAAATTACATTTGGGCTTCATATTGGCAATATTATGATATTTTTGACATTAACCATCTGAGGAGGTCATGGGCCCCCCCACACCCCGAAAATTGAAATTCTAAAAGTGACCCTCGAGTGGGCCAGCCCAATACAAATTCATTCTCTGATATAAACTGGGTTTCCTGTGAAAATTTCAGCCTGATTGACCAACTTTAAGGGGTGTTTTGGGCTGATCTGGCATTTTACCTATCCCTCGCCAACTTCACTCCCTGAACCTGCACTTTGGGCTAGATATGCATTTCTCAAAGAACAAACTATTAAAATTCATTTCAGTGGCGACTCCTGTAGGAAACAATATGGTTTTCAGCCTTGAATCTACCTTAATTTGAAATATATCAGCATTTCCTGATACAGCCATCTGTGGCTGTATTTTCGCCTTCCTGGACCACATATGACACATAAGACACCACTGGTATATCAGATGTAATCCTGAAACCTATGCAATCAGATTTAGTGTGTGGCAAGTAATTTCTGGGCCAAATTTCAGACTTATAGACAAACATTTGGTACTGGTTTGGGCTGATTTACATCTATTTTTGCCTATTTTTACAACAATAAATGGGTGAAATATTTTATGTTCAGAGATGTAATGTTCCAAATGCGCCTAAAGTATCCACATTAATTATTAGAACATGCATAAAATTACATTTGGGCTTCATATTGGCAATATTATGATATTTTTGACATTAACCATCTGAGGAGGTCATGGGCCCCCCCACACCCCGAAAATTGAAATTCTAAAAGTGACCCTCGAGTGGGCCAGCCCAATACAAATTCATTCTCTGATATAAACTGGGTTTCCTGTGAAAATTTCAGCCTGATTGACCAACTTTAAGGGGTGTTTTGGGCTGATCTGGCATTTTACCTATCCCTCGCCAACTTCACTCCCTGAACCTGCACTTTGGGCTAGATATGCATTTCTCAAAGAACAAACTATTAAAATTCATTTCAGTGGCGACTCCTGTAGGAAACAATATGGTTTTCAGCCTTGAATCTACCTTAATTTGAAATATATCAGCATTTCCTGATACAGCCATCTGTGGCTGTATTTTCGCCTTCCTGGACCACATATGACACATAAGACACCACTGGTATATCAGATGTAATCCTGAAACCTATGCAATCAGATTTAGTGTGTGGCAAGTAATTTCTGGGCCAAATTTCAGACTTATAGACAAACATTTGGTACTGGTTTGGGCTGATTTACATCTATTTTTGCCTATTTTTACAACAATAAATGGGTGAAATATTTTATGTTCAGAGATGTAATGTTCCAAATGCGCCTAAAGTATCCACATTAATTATTAGAACATGCATAAAATTACATTTGGGCTTCATATTGGCAATATTATGATATTTTTGACATTAACCATCTGAGGAGGTCATGGGCCCCCCCACACCCCGAAAATTGAAATTCTAAAAGTGACCCTCGAGTGGGCCAGCCCAATACAAATTCATTCTCTGATATAAACTGGGTTTCCTGTGAAAATTTCAGCCTGATTGACCAACTTTAAGGGGTGTTTTGGGCTGATCTGGCATTTTACCTATCCCTCGCCAACTTCACTCCCTGAACCTGCACTTTGGGCTAGATATGCATTTCTCAAAGAACAAACTATTAAAATTCATTTCAGTGGCGACTCCTGTAGGAAACAATATGGTTTTCAGCCTTGAATCTACCTTAATTTGAAATATATCAGCATTTCCTGATACAGCCATCTGTGGCTGTATTTTCGCCTTCCTGGACCACATATGACACATAAGACACCACTGGTATATCAGATGTAATCCTGAAACCTATGCAATCAGATTTAGTGTGTGGCAAGTAATTTCTGGGCCAAATTTCAGACTTATAGACAAACATTTGGTACTGGTTTGGGCTGATTTACATCTATTTTTGCCTATTTTTACAACAATAAATGGGTGAAATATTTTATGTTCAGAGATGTAATGTTCCAAATGCGCCTAAAGTATCCACATTAATTATTAGAACATGCATAAAATTACATTTGGGCTTCATATTGGCAATATTATGATATTTTTGACATTAACCATCTGAGGAGGTCATGGGCCCCCCCACACCCCGAAAATTGAAATTCTAAAAGTGACCCTCGAGTGGGCCAGCCCAATACAAATTCATTCTCTGATATAAACTGGGTTTCCTGTGAAAATTTCAGCCTGATTGACCAACTTTAAGGGGTGTTTTGGGCTGATCTGGCATTTTACCTATCCCTCGCCAACTTCACTCCCTGAACCTGCACTTTGGGCTAGATATGCATTTCTCAAAGAACAAACTATTAAAATTCATTTCAGTGGCGACTCCTGTAGGAAACAATATGGTTTTCAGCCTTGAATCTACCTTAATTTGAAATATATCAGCATTTCCTGATACAGCCATCTGTGGCTGTATTTTCGCCTTCCTGGACCACATATGACACATAAGACACCACTGGTATATCAGATGTAATCCTGAAACCTATGCAATCAGATTTAGTGTGTGGCAAGTAATTTCTGGGCCAAATTTCAGACTTATAGACAAACATTTGGTACTGGTTTGGGCTGATTTACATCTATTTTTGCCTATTTTTACAACAATAAATGGGTGAAATATTTTATGTTCAGAGATGTAATGTTCCAAATGCGCCTAAAGTATCCACATTAATTATTAGAACATGCATAAAATTACATTTGGGCTTCATATTGGCAATATTATGATATTTTTGACATTAACCATCTGAGGAGGTCATGGGCCCCCCCACACCCCGAAAATTGAAATTCTAAAAGTGACCCTCGAGTGGGCCAGCCCAATACAAATTCATTCTCTGATATAAACTGGGTTTCCTGTGAAAATTTCAGCCTGATTGACCAACTTTAAGGGGTGTTTTGGGCTGATCTGGCATTTTACCTATCCCTCGCCAACTTCACTCCCTGAACCTGCACTTTGGGCTAGATATGCATTTCTCAAAGAACAAACTATTAAAATTCATTTCAGTGGCGACTCCTGTAGGAAACAATATGGTTTTCAGCCTTGAATCTACCTTAATTTGAAATATATCAGCATTTCCTGATACAGCCATCTGTGGCTGTATTTTCGCCTTCCTGGACCACATATGACACATAAGACACCACTGGTATATCAGATGTAATCCTGAAACCTATGCAATCAGATTTAGTGTGTGGCAAGTAATTTCTGGGCCAAATTTCAGACTTATAGACAAACATTTGGTACTGGTTTGGGCTGATTTACATCTATTTTTGCCTATTTTTACAACAATAAATGGGTGAAATATTTTATGTTCAGAGATGTAATGTTCCAAATGCGCCTAAAGTATCCACATTAATTATTAGAACATGCATAAAATTACATTTGGGCTTCATATTGGCAATATTATGATATTTTTGACATTAACCATCTGAGGAGGTC
Organism: Sabellastarte sp. h YS-2021; assembly: GCA_964017235.1. Lineage (NCBI taxonomy): Eukaryota > Metazoa > Annelida > Polychaeta > Sabellida > Sabellidae > Sabellastarte > Sabellastarte sp. h YS-2021. The sequence goes on from OZ024938.1 coordinate 70,843,010, forward strand.
ATGGGCCCCCCCACACCCCGAAAATTGAAATTCTAAAAGTGACCCTCGAGTGGGCCAGCCCAATACAAATTCATTCTCTGATATAAACTGGGTTTCCTGTGAAAATTTCAGCCTGATTGACCAACTTTAAGGGGTGTTTTGGGCTGATCTGGCATTTTACCTATCCCTCGCCAACTTCACTCCCTGAACCTGCACTTTGGGCTAGATATGCATTTCTCAAAGAACAAACTATTAAAATTCATTTCAGTGGCGACTCCTGTAGGAAACAATATGGTTTTCAGCCTTGAATCTACCTTAATTTGAAATATATCAGCATTTCCTGATACAGCCATCTGTGGCTGTATTTTCGCCTTCCTGGACCACATATGACACATAAGACACCACTGGTATATCAGATGTAATCCTGAAACCTATGCAATCAGATTTAGTGTGTGGCAAGTAATTTCTGGGCCAAATTTCAGACTTATAGACAAACATTTGGTACTGGTTTGGGCTGATTTACATCTATTTTTGCCTATTTTTACAACAATAAATGGGTGAAATATTTTATGTTCAGAGATGTAATGTTCCAAATGCGCCTAAAGTATCCACATTAATTATTAGAACATGCATAAAATTACATTTGGGCTTCATATTGGCAATATTATGATATTTTTGACATTAACCATCTGAGGAGGTCATGGGCCCCCCCACACCCCGAAAATTGAAATTCTAAAAGTGACCCTCGAGTGGGCCAGCCCAATACAAATTCATTCTCTGATATAAACTGGGTTTCCTGTGAAAATTTCAGCCTGATTGACCAACTTTAAGGGGTGTTTTGGGCTGATCTGGCATTTTACCTATCCCTCGCCAACTTCACTCCCTGAACCTGCACTTTGGGCTAGATATGCATTTCTCAAAGAACAAACTATTAAAATTCATTTCAGTGGCGACTCCTGTAGGAAACAATATGGTTTTCAGCCTTGAATCTACCTTAATTTGAAATATATCAGCATTTCCTGATACAGCCATCTGTGGCTGTATTTTCGCCTTCCTGGACCACATATGACACATAAGACACCACTGGTATATCAGATGTAATCCTGAAACCTATGCAATCAGATTTAGTGTGTGGCAAGTAATTTCTGGGCCAAATTTCAGACTTATAGACAAACATTTGGTACTGGTTTGGGCTGATTTACATCTATTTTTGCCTATTTTTACAACAATAAATGGGTGAAATATTTTATGTTCAGAGATGTAATGTTCCAAATGCGCCTAAAGTATCCACATTAATTATTAGAACATGCATAAAATTACATTTGGGCTTCATATTGGCAATATTATGATATTTTTGACATTAACCATCTGAGGAGGTCATGGGCCCCCCCACACCCCGAAAATTGAAATTCTAAAAGTGACCCTCGAGTGGGCCAGCCCAATACAAATTCATTCTCTGATATAAACTGGGTTTCCTGTGAAAATTTCAGCCTGATTGACCAACTTTAAGGGGTGTTTTGGGCTGATCTGGCATTTTACCTATCCCTCGCCAACTTCACTCCCTGAACCTGCACTTTGGGCTAGATATGCATTTCTCAAAGAACAAACTATTAAAATTCATTTCAGTGGCGACTCCTGTAGGAAACAATATGGTTTTCAGCCTTGAATCTACCTTAATTTGAAATATATCAGCATTTCCTGATACAGCCATCTGTGGCTGTATTTTCGCCTTCCTGGACCACATATGACACATAAGACACCACTGGTATATCAGATGTAATCCTGAAACCTATGCAATCAGATTTAGTGTGTGGCAAGTAATTTCTGGGCCAAATTTCAGACTTATAGACAAACATTTGGTACTGGTTTGGGCTGATTTACATCTATTTTTGCCTATTTTTACAACAATAAATGGGTGAAATATTTTATGTTCAGAGATGTAATGTTCCAAATGCGCCTAAAGTATCCACATTAATTATTAGAACATGCATAAAATTACATTTGGGCTTCATATTGGCAATATTATGATATTTTTGACATTAACCATCTGAGGAGGTCATGGGCCCCCCCACACCCCGAAAATTGAAATTCTAAAAGTGACCCTCGAGTGGGCCAGCCCAATACAAATTCATTCTCTGATATAAACTGGGTTTCCTGTGAAAATTTCAGCCTGATTGACCAACTTTAAGGGGTGTTTTGGGCTGATCTGGCATTTTACCTATCCCTCGCCAACTTCACTCCCTGAACCTGCACTTTGGGCTAGATATGCATTTCTCAAAGAACAAACTATTAAAATTCATTTCAGTGGCGACTCCTGTAGGAAACAATATGGTTTTCAGCCTTGAATCTACCTTAATTTGAAATATATCAGCATTTCCTGATACAGCCATCTGTGGCTGTATTTTCGCCTTCCTGGACCACATATGACACATAAGACACCACTGGTATATCAGATGTAATCCTGAAACCTATGCAATCAGATTTAGTGTGTGGCAAGTAATTTCTGGGCCAAATTTCAGACTTATAGACAAACATTTGGTACTGGTTTGGGCTGATTTACATCTATTTTTGCCTATTTTTACAACAATAAATGGGTGAAATATTTTATGTTCAGAGATGTAATGTTCCAAATGCGCCTAAAGTATCCACATTAATTATTAGAACATGCATAAAATTACATTTGGGCTTCATATTGGCAATATTATGATATTTTTGACATTAACCATCTGAGGAGGTCATGGGCCCCCCCACACCCCGAAAATTGAAATTCTAAAAGTGACCCTCGAGTGGGCCAGCCCAATACAAATTCATTCTCTGATATAAACTGGGTTTCCTGTGAAAATTTCAGCCTGATTGACCAACTTTAAGGGGTGTTTTGGGCTGATCTGGCATTTTACCTATCCCTCGCCAACTTCACTCCCTGAACCTGCACTTTGGGTTAGATATGCATTTCTCAAAGAACAAACTATTAAAATTCATTTCAGTGGCGACTCCTGTAGGAAACAATATGGTTTTCAGCCTTGAATCTACCTTAATTTGAAATATATCAGCATTTCCTGATACAGCCATCTGTGGCTGTATTTTCGCCTTCCTGGACCACATATGACACATAAGACACCACTGGTATATCAGATGTAATCCTGAAACCTATGCAATCAGATTTAGTGTGTGGCAAGTAATTTCTGGGCCAAATTTCAGACTTATAGACAAACATTTGGTACTGGTTTGGGCTGATTTACATCTATTTTTGCCTATTTTTACAACAATAAATGGGTGAAATATTTTATGTTCAGAGATGTAATGTTCCAAATGCGCCTAAAGTATCCACATTAATTATTAGAACATGCATAAAATTACATTTGGGCTTCATATTGGCAATATTATGATATTTTTGACATTAACCATCTGAGGAGGTCATGGGCCCCCCCACACCCCGAAAATTGAAATTCTAAAAGTGACCCTCGAGTGGGCCAGCCCAATACAAATTCATTCTCTGATATAAACTGGGTTTCCTGTGAAAATTTCAGCCTGATTGACCAACTTTAAGGGGTGTTTTGGGCTGATCTGGCATTTTACCTATCCCTCGCCAACTTCACTCCCTGAACCTGCACTTTGGGCTAGATATGCATTTCTCAAAGAACAAACTATTAAAATTCATTTCAGTGGCGACTCCTGTAGGAAACAATATGGTTTTCAGCCTTGAATCTACCTTAATTTGAAATATATCAGCATTTCCTGATACAGCCATCTGTGGCTGTATTTTCGCCTTCCTGGACCACATATGACACATAAGACACCACTGGTATATCAGATGTAATCCTGAAACCTATGCAATCAGATTTAGTGTGTGGCAAGTAATTTCTGGGCCAAATTTCAGACTTATAGACAAACATTTGGTACTGGTTTGGGCTGATTTACATCTATTTTTGCCTATTTTTACAACAATAAATGGGTGAAATATTTTATGTTCAGAGATGTAATGTTCCAAATGCGCCTAAAGTATCCACATTAATTATTAGAACATGCATAAAATTACATTTGGGCTTCATATTGGCAATATTATGATATTTTTGACATTAACCATCTGAGGAGGTCATGGGCCCCCCCACACCCCGAAAATTGAAATTCTAAAAGTGACCCTCGAGTGGGCCAGCCCAATACAAATTCATTCTCTGATATAAACTGGGTTTCCTGTGAAAATTTCAGCCTGATTGACCAACTTTAAGGGGTGTTTTGGGCTGATCTGGCATTTTACCTATCCCTCGCCAACTTCACTCCCTGAACCTGCACTTTGGGCTAGATATGCATTTCTCAAAGAACAAACTATTAAAATTCATTTCAGTGGCGACTCCTGTAGGAAACAATATGGTTTTCAGCCTTGAATCTACCTTAATTTGAAATATATCAGCATTTCCTGATACAGCCATCTGTGGCTGTATTTTCGCCTTCCTGGACCACATATGACACATAAGACACCACTGGTATATCAGATGTAATCCTGAAACCTATGCAATCAGATTTAGTGTGTGGCAAGTAATTTCTGGGCCAAATTTCAGACTTATAGACAAACATTTGGTACTGGTTTGGGCTGATTTACATCTATTTTTGCCTATTTTTACAACAATAAATGGGTGAAATATTTTATGTTCAGAGATGTAATGTTCCAAATGCGCCTAAAGTATCCACATTAATTATTAGAACATGCATAAAATTACATTTGGGCTTCATATTGGCAATATTATGATATTTTTGACATTAACCATCTGAGGAGGTCATGGGCCCCCCCACACCCCGAAAATTGAAATTCTAAAAGTGACCCTCGAGTGGGCCAGCCCAATACAAATTCATTCTCTGATATAAACTGGGTTTCCTGTGAAAATTTCAGCCTGATTGACCAACTTTAAGGGGTGTTTTGGGCTGATCTGGCATTTTACCTATCCCTCGCCAACTTCACTCCCTGAACCTGCACTTTGGGCTAGATATGCATTTCTCAAAGAACAAACTATTAAAATTCATTTCAGTGGCGACTCCTGTAGGAAACAATATGGTTTTCAGCCTTGAATCTACCTTAATTTGAAATATATCAGCATTTCCTGATACAGCCATCTGTGGCTGTATTTTCGCCTTCCTGGACCACATATGACACATAAGACACCACTGGTATATCAGATGTAATCCTGAAACCTATGCAATCAGATTTAGTGTGTGGCAAGTAATTTCTGGGCCAAATTTCAGACTTATAGACAAACATTTGGTACTGGTTTGGGCTGATTTACATCTATTTTTGCCTATTTTTACAACAATAAATGGGTGAAATATTTTATGTTCAGAGATGTAATGTTCCAAATGCGCCTAAAGTATCCACATTAATTATTAGAACATGCATAAAATTACATTTGGGCTTCATATTGGCAATATTATGATATTTTTGACATTAACCATCTGAGGAGGTCATGGGCCCCCCCACACCCCGAAAATTGAAATTCTAAAAGTGACCCTCGAGTGGGCCAGCCCAATACAAATTCATTCTCTGATATAAACTGGGTTTCCTGTGAAAATTTCAGCCTGATTGACCAACTTTAAGGGGTGTTTTGGGCTGATCTGGCATTTTACCTATCCCTCGCCAACTTCACTCCCTGAACCTGCACTTTGGGCTAGATATGCATTTCTCAAAGAACAAACTATTAAAATTCATTTCAGTGGCGACTCCTGTAGGAAACAATATGGTTTTCAGCCTTGAATCTACCTTAATTTGAAATATATCAGCATTTCCTGATACAGCCATCTGTGGCTGTATTTTCGCCTTCCTGGACCACATATGACACATAAGACACCACTGGTATATCAGATGTAATCCTGAAACCTATGCAATCAGATTTAGTGTGTGGCAAGTAATTTCTGGGCCAAATTTCAGACTTATAGACAAACATTTGGTACTGGTTTGGGCTGATTTACATCTATTTTTGCCTATTTTTACAACAATAAATGGGTGAAATATTTTATGTTCAGAGATGTAATGTTCCAAATGCGCCTAAAGTATCCACATTAATTATTAGAACATGCATAAAATTACATTTGGGCTTCATATTGGCAATATTATGATATTTTTGACATTAACCATCTGAGGAGGTCATGGGCCCCCCCACACCCCGAAAATTGAAATTCTAAAAGTGACCCTCGAGTGGGCCAGCCCAATACAAATTCATTCTCTGATATAAACTGGGTTTCCTGTGAAAATTTCAGCCTGATTGACCAACTTTAAGGGGTGTTTTGGGCTGATCTGGCATTTTACCTATCCCTCGCCAACTTCACTCCCTGAACCTGCACTTTGGGCTAGATATGCATTTCTCAAAGAACAAACTATTAAAATTCATTTCAGTGGCGACTCCTGTAGGAAACAATATGGTTTTCAGCCTTGAATCTACCTTAATTTGAAATATATCAGCATTTCCTGATACAGCCATCTGTGGCTGTATTTTCGCCTTCCTGGACCACATATGACACATAAGACACCACTGGTATATCAGATGTAATCCTGAAACCTATGCAATCAGATTTAGTGTGTGGCAAGTAATTTCTGGGCCAAATTTCAGACTTATAGACAAACATTTGGTACTGGTTTGGGCTGATTTACATCTATTTTTGCCTATTTTTACAACAATAAATGGGTGAAATATTTTATGTTCAGAGATGTAATGTTCCAAATGCGCCTAAAGTATCCACATTAATTATTAGAACATGCATAAAATTACATTTGGGCTTCATATTGGCAATATTATGATATTTTTGACATTAACCATCTGAGGAGGTCATGGGCCCCCCCACACCCCGAAAATTGAAATTCTAAAAGTGACCCTCGAGTGGGCAAGCCCAATACAAATTCATTCTCTGATATAAACTGGGTTTCCTGTGAAAATTTCAGCCTGATTGACCAACTTTAAGGGGTGTTTTGGGCTGATCTGGCATTTTACCTATCCCTCGCCAACTTCACTCCCTGAACCTGCACTTTGGGCTAGATATGCATTTCTCAAAGAACAAACTATTAAAATTCATTTCAGTGGCGACTCCTGTAGGAAACAATATGGTTTTCAGCCTTGAATCTACCTTAATTTGAAATATATCAGCATTTCCTGATACAGCCATCTGTGGCTGTATTTTCGCCTTCCTGGACCACATATGACACATAAGACACCACTGGTATATCAGATGTAATCCTGAAACCTATGCAATCAGATTTAGTGTGTGGCAAGTAATTTCTGGGCCAAATTTCAGACTTATAGACAAACATTTGGTACTGGTTTGGGCTGATTTACATCTATTTTTGCCTATTTTTACAACAATAAATGGGTGAAATATTTTATGTTCAGAGATGTAATGTTCCAAATGCGCCTAAAGTATCCACATTAATTATTAGAACATGCATAAAATTACATTTGGGCTTCATATTGGCAATATTATGATATTTTTGACATTAACCATCTGAGGAGGTCATGGGCCCCCCCACACCCCGAAAATTGAAATTCTAAAAGTGACCCTCGAGTGGGCAAGCCCAATACAAATTCATTCTCTGATATAAACTGGGTTTCCTGTGAAAATTTCAGCCTGATTGACCAACTTTAAGGGGTGTTTTGGGCTGATCTGGCATTTTACCTATCCCTCGCCAACTTCACTCCCTGAACCTGCACTTTGGGCTAGATATGCATTTCTCAAAGAACAAACTATTAAAATTCATTTCAGTGGCGACTCCTGTAGGAAACAATATGGTTTTCAGCCTTGAATCTACCTTAATTTGAAATATATCAGCATTTCCTGATACAGCCATCTGTGGCTGTATTTTCGCCTTCCTGGACCACATATGACACATAAGACACCACTGGTATATCAGATGTAATCCTGAAACCTATGCAATCAGATTTAGTGTGTGGCAAGTAATTTCTGGGCCAAATTTCAGACTTATAGACAAACATTTGGTACTGGTTTGGGCTGATTTACATCTATTTTTGCCTATTTTTACAACAATAAATGGGTGAAATATTTTATGTTCAGAGATGTAATGTTCCAAATGCGCCTAAAGTATCCACATTAATTATTAGAACATGCATAAAATTACATTTGGGCTTCATATTGGCAATATTATGATATTTTTGACATTAACCATCTGAGGAGGTCATGGGCCCCCCCACACCCCGAAAATTGAAATTCTAAAAGTGACCCTCGAGTGGGCCAGCCCAATACAAATTCATTCTCTGATATAAACTGGGTTTCCTGTGAAAATTTCAGCCTGATTGACCAACTTTAAGGGGTGTTTTGGGCTGATCTGGCATTTTACCTATCCCTCGCCAACTTCACTCCCTGAACCTGCACTTTGGGCTAGATATGCATTTCTCAAAGAACAAACTATTAAAATTCATTTCAGTGGCGACTCCTGTAGGAAACAATATGGTTTTCAGCCTTGAATCTACCTTAATTTGAAATATATCAGCATTTCCTGATACAGCCATCTGTGGCTGTATTTTCGCCTTCCTGGACCACATATGACACATAAGACACCACTGGTATATCAGATGTAATCCTGAAACCTATGCAATCAGATTTAGTGTGTGGCAAGTAATTTCTGGGCCAAATTTCAGACTTATAGACAAACATTTGGTACTGGTTTGGGCTGATTTACATCTATTTTTGCCTATTTTTACAACAATAAATGGGTGAAATATTTTATGTTCAGAGATGTAATGTTCCAAATGCGCCTAAAGTATCCACATTAATTATTAGAACATGCATAAAATTACATTTGGGCTTCATATTGGCAATATTATGATATTTTTGACATTAACCATCTGAGGAGGTCATGGGCCCCCCCACACCCCGAAAATTGAAATTCTAAAAGTGACCCTCGAGTGGGCCAGCCCAATACAAATTCATTCTCTGATATAAACTGGGTTTCCTGTGAAAATTTCAGCCTGATTGACCAACTTTAAGGGGTGTTTTGGGCTGATCTGGCATTTTACCTATCCCTCGCCAACTTCACTCCCTGAACCTGCACTTTGGGCTAGATATGCATTTCTCAAAGAACAAACTATTAAAATTCATTTCAGTGGCGACTCCTGTAGGAAACAATATGGTTTTCAGCCTTGAATCTACCTTAATTTGAAATATATCAGCATTTCCTGATACAGCCATCTGTGGCTGTATTTTCGCCTTCCTGGACCACATATGACACATAAGACACCACTGGTATATCAGATGTAATCCTGAAACCTATGCAATCAGATTTAGTGTGTGGCAAGTAATTTCTGGGCCAAATTTCAGACTTATAGACAAACATTTGGTACTGGTTTGGGCTGATTTACATCTATTTTTGCCTATTTTTACAACAATAAATGGGTGAAATATTTTATGTTCAGAGATGTAATGTTCCAAATGCGCCTAAAGTATCCACATTAATTATTAGAACATGCATAAAATTACATTTGGGCTTCATATTGGCAATATTATGATATTTTTGACATTAACCATCTGAGGAGGTCATGGGCCCCCCCACACCCCGAAAATTGAAATTCTAAAAGTGACCCTCGAGTGGGCCAGCCCAATACAAATTCATTCTCTGATATAAACTGGGTTTCCTGTGAAAATTTCAGCCTGATTGACCAACTTTAAGGGGTGTTTTGGGCTGATCTGGCATTTTACCTATCCCTCGCCAACTTCACTCCCTGAACCTGCACTTTGGGCTAGATATGCATTTCTCAAAGAACAAACTATTAAAATTCATTTCAGTGGCGACTCCTGTAGGAAACAATATGGTTTTCAGCCTTGAATCTACCTTAATTTGAAATATATCAGCATTTCCTGATACAGCCATCTGTGGCTGTATTTTCGCCTTCCTGGACCACATATGACACATAAGACACCACTGGTATATCAGATGTAATCCTGAAACCTATGCAATCAGATTTAGTGTGTGGCAAGTAATTTCTGGGCCAAATTTCAGACTTATAGACAAACATTTGGTACTGGTTTGGGCTGATTTACATCTATTTTTGCCTATTTTTACAACAATAAATGGGTGAAATATTTTATGTTCAGAGATGTAATGTTCCAAATGCGCCTAAAGTATCCACATTAATTATTAGAACATGCATAAAATTACATTTGGGCTTCATATTGGCAATATTATGATATTTTTGACATTAACCATCTGAGGAGGTCATGGGCCCCCCCACACCCCGAAAATTGAAATTCTAAAAGTGACCCTCGAGTGGGCCAGCCCAATACAAATTCATTCTCTGATATAAACTGGGTTTCCTGTGAAAATTTCAGCCTGATTGACCAACTTTAAGGGGTGTTTTGGGCTGATCTGGCATTTTACCTATCCCTCGCCAACTTCACTCCCTGAACCTGCACTTTGGGCTAGATATGCATTTCTCAAAGAACAAACTATTAAAATTCATTTCAGTGGCGACTCCTGTAGGAAACAATATGGTTTTCAGCCTTGAATCTACCTTAATTTGAAATATATCAGCATTTCCTGATACAGCCATCTGTGGCTGTATTTTCGCCTTCCTGGACCACATATGACACATAAGACACCACTGGTATATCAGATGTAATCCTGAAACCTATGCAATCAGATTTAGTGTGTGGCAAGTAATTTCTGGGCCAAATTTCAGACTTATAGACAAACATTTGGTACTGGTTTGGGCTGATTTACATCTATTTTTGCCTATTTTTACAACAATAAATGGGTGAAATATTTTATGTTCAGAGATGTAATGTTCCAAATGCGCCTAAAGTATCCACATTAATTATTAGAACATGCATAAAATTACATTTGGGCTTCATATTGGCAATATTATGATATTTTTGACATTAACCATCTGAGGAGGTCATGGGCCCCCCCACACCCCGAAAATTGAAATTCTAAAAGTGACCCTCGAGTGGGCCAGCCCAATACAAATTCATTCTCTGATATAAACTGGGTTTCCTGTGAAAATTTCAGCCTGATTGACCAACTTTAAGGGGTGTTTTGGGCTGATCTGGCATTTTACCTATCCCTCGCCAACTTCACTCCCTGAACCTGCACTTTGGGCTAGATATGCATTTCTCAAAGAACAAACTATTAAAATTCATTTCAGTGGCGACTCCTGTAGGAAACAATATGGTTTTCAGCCTTGAATCTACCTTAATTTGAAATATATCAGCATTTCCTGATACAGCCATCTGTGGCTGTATTTTCGCCTTCCTGGACCACATATGACACATAAGACACCACTGGTATATCAGATGTAATCCTGAAACCTATGCAATCAGATTTAGTGTGTGGCAAGTAATTTCTGGGCCAAATTTCAGACTTATAGACAAACATTTGGTACTGGTTTGGGCTGATTTACATCTATTTTTGCCTATTTTTACAACAATAAATGGGTGAAATATTTTATGTTCAGAGATGTAATGTTCCAAATGCGCCTAAAGTATCCACATTAATTATTAGAACATGCATAAAATTACATTTGGGCTTCATATTGGCAATATTATGATATTTTTGACATTAACCATCTGAGGAGGTCATGGGCCCCCCCACACCCCGAAAATTGAAATTCTAAAAGTGACCCTCGAGTGGGCCAGCCCAATACAAATTCATTCTCTGATATAAACTGGGTTTCCTGTGAAAATTTCAGCCTGATTGACCAACTTTAAGGGGTGTTTTGGGCTGATCTGGCATTTTACCTATCCCTCGCCAACTTCACTCCCTGAACCTGCACTTTGGGCTAGATATGCATTTCTCAAAGAACAAACTATTAAAATTCATTTCAGTGGCGACTCCTGTAGGAAACAATATGGTTTTCAGCCTTGAATCTACCTTAATTTGAAATATATCAGCATTTCCTGATACAGCCATCTGTGGCTGTATTTTCGCCTTCCTGGACCACATATGACACATAAGACACCACTGGTATATCAGATGTAATCCTGAAACCTATGCAATCAGATTTAGTGTGTGGCAAGTAATTTCTGGGCCAAATTTCAGACTTATAGACAAACATTTGGTACTGGTTTGGGCTGATTTACATCTATTTTTGCCTATTTTTACAACAATAAATGGGTGAAATATTTTATGTTCAGAGATGTAATGTTCCAAATGCGCCTAAAGTATCCACATTAATTATTAGAACATGCATAAAATTACATTTGGGCTTCATATTGGCAATATTATGATATTTTTGACATTAACCATCTGAGGAGGTCATGGGCCCCCCCACACCCCGAAAATTGAAATTCTAAAAGTGACCCTCGAGTGGGCCAGCCCAATACAAATTCATTCTCTGATATAAACTGGGTTTCCTGTGAAAATTTCAGCCTGATTGACCAACTTTAAGGGGTGTTTTGGGCTGATCTGGCATTTTACCTATCCCTCGCCAACTTCACTCCCTGAACCTGCACTTTGGGCTAGATATGCATTTCTCAAAGAACAAACTATTAAAATTCATTTCAGTGGCGACTCCTGTAGGAAACAATATGGTTTTCAGCCTTGAATCTACCTTAATTTGAAATATATCAGCATTTCCTGATACAGCCATCTGTGGCTGTATTTTCGCCTTCCTGGACCACATATGACACATAAGACACCACTGGTATATCAGATGTAATCCTGAAACCTATGCAATCAGATTTAGTGTGTGGCAAGTAATTTCTGGGCCAAATTTCAGACTTATAGACAAACATTTGGTACTGGTTTGGGCTGATTTACATCTATTTTTGCCTATTTTTACAACAATAAATGGGTGAAATATTTTATGTTCAGAGATGTAATGTTCCAAATGCGCCTAAAGTATCCACATTAATTATTAGAACATGCATAAAATTACATTTGGGCTTCATATTGGCAATATTATGATATTTTTGACATTAACCATCTGAGGAGGTCATGGGCCCCCCCACACCCCGAAAATTGAAATTCTAAAAGTGACCCTCGAGTGGGCCAGCCCAATACAAATTCATTCTCTGATATAAACTGGGTTTCCTGTGAAAATTTCAGCCTGATTGACCAACTTTAAGGGGTGTTTTGGGCTGATCTGGCATTTTACCTATCCCTCGCCAACTTCACTCCCTGAACCTGCACTTTGGGCTAGATATGCATTTCTCAAAGAACAAACTATTAAAATTCATTTCAGTGGCGACTCCTGTAGGAAACAATATGGTTTTCAGCCTTGAATCTACCTTAATTTGAAATATATCAGCATTTCCTGATACAGCCATCTGTGGCTGTATTTTCGCCTTCCTGGACCACATATGACACATAAGACACCACTGGTATATCAGATGTAATCCTGAAACCTATGCAATCAGATTTAGTGTGTGGCAAGTAATTTCTGGGCCAAATTTCAGACTTATAGACAAACATTTGGTACTGGTTTGGGCTGATTTACATCTATTTTTGCCTATTTTTACAACAATAAATGGGTGAAATATTTTATGTTCAGAGATGTAATGTTCCAAATGCGCCTAAAGTATCCACATTAATTATTAGAACATGCATAAAATTACATTTGGGCTTCATATTGGCAATATTATGATATTTTTGACATTAACCATCTGAGGAGGTCATGGGCCCCCCCACACCCCGAAAATTGAAATTCTAAAAGTGACCCTCGAGTGGGCCAGCCCAATACAAATTCATTCTCTGATATAAACTGGGTTTCCTGTGAAAATTTCAGCCTGATTGACCAACTTTAAGGGGTGTTTTGGGCTGATCTGGCATTTTACCTATCCCTCGCCAACTTCACTCCCTGAACCTGCACTTTGGGCTAGATATGCATTTCTCAAAGAACAAACTATTAAAATTCATTTCAGTGGCGACTCCTGTAGGAAACAATATGGTTTTCAGCCTTGAATCTACCTTAATTTGAAATATATCAGCATTTCCTGATACAGCCATCTGTGGCTGTATTTTCGCCTTCCTGGACCACATATGACACATAAGACACCACTGGTATATCAGATGTAATCCTGAAACCTATGCAATCAGATTTAGTGTGTGGCAAGTAATTTCTGGGCCAAATTTCAGACTTATAGACAAACATTTGGTACTGGTTTGGGCTGATTTACATCTATTTTTGCCTATTTTTACAACAATAAATGGGTGAAATATTTTATGTTCAGAGATGTAATGTTCCAAATGCGCCTAAAGTATCCACATTAATTATTAGAACATGCATAAAATTACATTTGGGCTTCATATTGGCAATATTATGATATTTTTGACATTAACCATCTGAGGAGGTCATGGGCCCCCCCACACCCCGAAAATTGAAATTCTAAAAGTGACCCTCGAGTGGGCCAGCCCAATACAAATTCATTCTCTGATATAAACTGGGTTTCCTGTGAAAATTTCAGCCTGATTGACCAACTTTAAGGGGTGTTTTGGGCTGATCTGGCATTTTACCTATCCCTCGCCAACTTCACTCCCTGAACCTGCACTTTGGGCTAGATATGCATTTCTCAAAGAACAAACTATTAAAATTCATTTCAGTGGCGACTCCTGTAGGAAACAATATGGTTTTCAGCCTTGAATCTACCTTAATTTGAAATATATCAGCATTTCCTGATACAGCCATCTGTGGCTGTATTTTCGCCTTCCTGGACCACATATGACACATAAGACACCACTGGTATATCAGATGTAATCCTGAAACCTATGCAATCAGATTTAGTGTGTGGCAAGTAATTTCTGGGCCAAATTTCAGACTTATAGACAAACATTTGGTACTGGTTTGGGCTGATTTACATCTATTTTTGCCTATTTTTACAACAATAAATGGGTGAAATATTTTATGTTCAGAGATGTAATGTTCCAAATGCGCCTAAAGTATCCACATTAATTATTAGAACATGCATAAAATTACATTTGGGCTTCATATTGGCAATATTATGATATTTTTGACATTAACCATCTGAGGAGGTCATGGGCCCCCCCACACCCCGAAAATTGAAATTCTAAAAGTGACCCTCGAGTGGGCCAGCCCAATACAAATTCATTCTCTGATATAAACTGGGTTTCCTGTGAAAATTTCAGCCTGATTGACCAACTTTAAGGGGTGTTTTGGGCTGATCTGGCATTTTACCTATCCCTCGCCAACTTCACTCCCTGAACCTGCACTTTGGGCTAGATATGCATTTCTCAAAGAACAAACTATTAAAATTCATTTCAGTGGCGACTCCTGTAGGAAACAATATGGTTTTCAGCCTTGAATCTACCTTAATTTGAAATATATCAGCATTTCCTGATACAGCCATCTGTGGCTGTATTTTCGCCTTCCTGGACCACATATGACACATAAGACACCACTGGTATATCAGATGTAATCCTGAAACCTATGCAATCAGATTTAGTGTGTGGCAAGTAATTTCTGGGCCAAATTTCAGACTTATAGACAAACATTTGGTACTGGTTTGGGCTGATTTACATCTATTTTTGCCTATTTTTACAACAATAAATGGGTGAAATATTTTATGTTCAGAGATGTAATGTTCCAAATGCGCCTAAAGTATCCACATTAATTATTAGAACATGCATAAAATTACATTTGGGCTTCATATTGGCAATATTATGATATTTTTGACATTAACCATCTGAGGAGGTCATGGGCCCCCCCACACCCCGAAAATTGAAATTCTAAAAGTGACCCTCGAGTGGGCCAGCCCAATACAAATTCATTCTCTGATATAAACTGGGTTTCCTGTGAAAATTTCAGCCTGATTGACCAACTTTAAGGGGTGTTTTGGGCTGATCTGGCATTTTACCTATCCCTCGCCAACTTCACTCCCTGAACCTGCACTTTGGGCTAGATATGCATTTCTCAAAGAACAAACTATTAAAATTCATTTCAGTGGCGACTCCTGTAGGAAACAATATGGTTTTCAGCCTTGAATCTACCTTAATTTGAAATATATCAGCATTTCCTGATACAGCCATCTGTGGCTGTATTTTCGCCTTCCTGGACCACATATGACACATAAGACACCACTGGTATATCAGATGTAATCCTGAAACCTATGCAATCAGATTTAGTGTGTGGCAAGTAATTTCTGGGCCAAATTTCAGACTTATAGACAAACATTTGGTACTGGTTTGGGCTGATTTACATCTATTTTTGCCTATTTTTACAACAATAAATGGGTGAAATATTTTATGTTCAGAGATGTAATGTTCCAAATGCGCCTAAAGTATCCACATTAATTATTAGAACATGCATAAAATTACATTTGGGCTTCATATTGGCAATATTATGATATTTTTGACATTAACCATCTGAGGAGGTCATGGGCCCCCCCACACCCCGAAAATTGAAATTCTAAAAGTGACCCTCGAGTGGGCCAGCCCAATACAAATTCATTCTCTGATATAAACTGGGTTTCCTGTGAAAATTTCAGCCTGATTGACCAACTTTAAGGGGTGTTTTGGGCTGATCTGGCATTTTACCTATCCCTCGCCAACTTCACTCCCTGAACCTGCACTTTGGGCTAGATATGCATTTCTCAAAGAACAAACTATTAAAATTCATTTCAGTGGCGACTCCTGTAGGAAACAATATGGTTTTCAGCCTTGAATCTACCTTAATTTGAAATATATCAGCATTTCCTGATACAGCCATCTGTGGCTGTATTTTCGCCTTCCTGGACCACATATGACACATAAGACACCACTGGTATATCAGATGTAATCCTGAAACCTATGCAATCAGATTTAGTGTGTGGAAAGTAATTTCTGGGCCAAATTTCAGACTTATAGACAAACATTTGGTACTGGTTTGGGCTGATTTACATCTATTTTTGCCTATTTTTACAACAATAAATGGGTGAAATATTTTATGTTCAGAGATGTAATGTTCCAAATGCGCCTAAAGTATCCACATTAATTATTAGAACATGCATAAAATTACATTTGGGCTTCATATTGGCAATATTATGATATTTTTGACATTAACCATCTGAGGAGGTCATGGGCCCCCCCACACCCCGAAAATTGAAATTCTAAAAGTGACCCTCGAGTGGGCCAGCCCAATACAAATTCATTCTCTGATATAAACTGGGTTTCCTGTGAAAATTTCAGCCTGATTGACCAACTTTAAGGGGTGTTTTGGGCTGATCTGGCATTTTACCTATCCCTCGCCAACTTCACTCCCTGAACCTGCACTTTGGGCTAGATATGCATTTCTCAAAGAACAAACTATTAAAATTCATTTCAGTGGCGACTCCTGTAGGAAACAATATGGTTTTCAGCCTTGAATCTACCTTAATTTGAAATATATCAGCATTTCCTGATACAGCCATCTGTGGCTGTATTTTCGCCTTCCTGGACCACATATGACACATAAGACACCACTGGTATATCAGATGTAATCCTGAAACCTATGCAATCAGATTTAGTGTGTGGCAAGTAATTTCTGGGCCAAATTTCAGACTTATAGACAAACATTTGGTACTGGTTTGGGCTGATTTACATCTATTTTTGCCTATTTTTACAACAATAAATGGGTGAAATATTTTATGTTCAGAGATGTAATGTTCCAAATGCGCCTAAAGTATCCACATTAATTATTAGAACATGCATAAAATTACATTTGGGCTTCATATTGGCAATATTATGATATTTTTGACATTAACCATCTGAGGAGGTCATGGGCCCCCCCACACCCCGAAAATTGAAATTCTAAAAGTGACCCTCGAGTGGGCCAGCCCAATACAAATTCATTCTCTGATATAAACTGGGTTTCCTGTGAAAATTTCAGCCTGATTGACCAACTTTAAGGGGTGTTTTGGGCTGATCTGGCATTTTACCTATCCCTCGCCAACTTCACTCCCTGAACCTGCACTTTGGGCTAGATATGCATTTCTCAAAGAACAAACTATTAAAATTCATTTCAGTGGCGACTCCTGTAGGAAACAATATGGTTTTCAGCCTTGAATCTACCTTAATTTGAAATATATCAGCATTTCCTGATACAGCCATCTGTGGCTGTATTTTCGCCTTCCTGGACCACATATGACACATAAGACACCACTGGTATATCAGATGTAATCCTGAAACCTATGCAATCAGATTTAGTGTGTGGCAAGTAATTTCTGGGCCAAATTTCAGACTTATAGACAAACATTTGGTACTGGTTTGGGCTGATTTACATCTATTTTTGCCTATTTTTACAACAATAAATGGGTGAAATATTTTATGTTCAGAGATGTAATGTTCCAAATGCGCCTAAAGTATCCACATTAATTATTAGAACATGCATAAAATTACATTTGGGCTTCATATTGGCAATATTATGATATTTTTGACATTAACCATCTGAGGAGGTCATGGGCCCCCCCACACCCCGAAAATTGAAATTCTAAAAGTGACCCTCGAGTGGGCCAGCCCAATACAAATTCATTCTCTGATATAAACTGGGTTTCCTGTGAAAATTTCAGCCTGATTGACCAACTTTAAGGGGTGTTTTGGGCTGATCTGGCATTTTACCTATCCCTCGCCAACTTCACTCCCTGAACCTGCACTTTGGGCTAGATATGCATTTCTCAAAGAACAAACTATTAAAATTCATTTCAGTGGCGACTCCTGTAGGAAACAATATGGTTTTCAGCCTTGAATCTACCTTAATTTGAAATATATCAGCATTTCCTGATACAGCCATCTGTGGCTGTATTTTCGCCTTCCTGGACCACATATGACACATAAGACACCACTGGTATATCAGATGTAATCCTGAAACCTATGCAATCAGATTTAGTGTGTGGCAAGTAATTTCTGGGCCAAATTTCAGACTTATAGACAAACATTTGGTACTGGTTTGGGCTGATTTACATCTATTTTTGCCTATTTTTACAACAATAAATGGGTGAAATATTTTATGTTCAGAGATGTAATGTTCCAAATGCGCCTAAAGTATCCACATTAATTATTAGAACATGCATAAAATTACATTTGGGCTTCATATTGGCAATATTATGATATTTTTGACATTAACCATCTGAGGAGGTCATGGGCCCCCCCACACCCCGAAAATTGAAATTCTAAAAGTGACCCTCGAGTGGGCCAGCCCAATACAAATTCATTCTCTGATATAAACTGGGTTTCCTGTGAAAATTTCAGCCTGATTGACCAACTTTAAGGGGTGTTTTGGGCTGATCTGGCATTTTACCTATCCCTCGCCAACTTCACTCCCTGAACCTGCACTTTGGGCTAGATATGCATTTCTCAAAGAACAAACTATTAAAATTCATTTCAGTGGCGACTCCTGTAGGAAACAATATGGTTTTCAGCCTTGAATCTACCTTAATTTGAAATATATCAGCATTTCCTGATACAGCCATCTGTGGCTGTATTTTCGCCTTCCTGGACCACATATGACACATAAGACACCACTGGTATATCAGATGTAATCCTGAAACCTATGCAATCAGATTTAGTGTGTGGCAAGTAATTTCTGGGCCAAATTTCAGACTTATAGACAAACATTTGGTACTGGTTTGGGCTGATTTACATCTATTTTTGCCTATTTTTACAACAATAAATGGGTGAAATATTTTATGTTCAGAGATGTAATGTTCCAAATGCGCCTAAAGTATCCACATTAATTATTAGAACATGCATAAAATTACATTTGGGCTTCATATTGGCAATATTATGATATTTTTGACATTAACCATCTGAGGAGGTCATGGGCCCCCCCACACCCCGAAAATTGAAATTCTAAAAGTGACCCTCGAGTGGGCCAGCCCAATACAAATTCATTCTCTGATATAAACTGGGTTTCCTGTGAAAATTTCAGCCTGATTGACCAACTTTAAGGGGTGTTTTGGGCTGATCTGGCATTTTACCTATCCCTCGCCAACTTCACTCCCTGAACCTGCACTTTGGGCTAGATATGCATTTCTCAAAGAACAAACTATTAAAATTCATTTCAGTGGCGACTCCTGTAGGAAACAATATGGTTTTCAGCCTTGAATCTACCTTAATTTGAAATATATCAGCATTTCCTGATACAGCCATCTGTGGCTGTATTTTCGCCTTCCTGGACCACATATGACACATAAGACACCACTGGTATATCAGATGTAATCCTGAAACCTATGCAATCAGATTTAGTGTGTGGCAAGTAATTTCTGGGCCAAATTTCAGACTTATAGACAAACATTTGGTACTGGTTTGGGCTGATTTACATCTATTTTTGCCTATTTTTACAACAATAAATGGGTGAAATATTTTATGTTCAGAGATGTAATGTTCCAAATGCGCCTAAAGTATCCACATTAATTATTAGAACATGCATAAAATTACATTTGGGCTTCATATTGGCAATATTATGATATTTTTGACATTAACCATCTGAGGAGGTCATGGGCCCCCCCACACCCCGAAAATTGAAATTCTAAAAGTGACCCTCGAGTGGGCCAGCCCAATACAAATTCATTCTCTGATATAAACTGGGTTTCCTGTGAAAATTTCAGCCTGATTGACCAACTTTAAGGGGTGTTTTGGGCTGATCTGGCATTTTACCTATCCCTCGCCAACTTCACTCCCTGAACCTGCACTTTGGGCTAGATATGCATTTCTCAAAGAACAAACTATTAAAATTCATTTCAGTGGCGACTCCTGTAGGAAACAATATGGTTTTCAGCCTTGAATCTACCTTAATTTGAAATATATCAGCATTTCCTGATACAGCCATCTGTGGCTGTATTTTCGCCTTCCTGGACCACATATGACACATAAGACACCACTGGTATATCAGATGTAATCCTGAAACCTATGCAATCAGATTTAGTGTGTGGAAAGTAATTTCTGGGCCAAATTTCAGACTTATAGACAAACATTTGGTACTGGTTTGGGCTGATTTACATCTATTTTTGCCTATTTTTACAACAATAAATGGGTGAAATATTTTATGTTCAGAGATGTAATGTTCCAAATGCGCCTAAAGTATCCACATTAATTATTAGAACATGCATAAAATTACATTTGGGCTTCATATTGGCAATATTATGATATTTTTGACATTAACCATCTGAGGAGGTCATGGGCCCCCCCACACCCCGAAAATTGAAATTCTAAAAGTGACCCTCGAGTGGGCCAGCCCAATACAAATTCATTCTCTGATATAAACTGGGTTTCCTGTGAAAATTTCAGCCTGATTGACCAACTTTAAGGGGTGTTTTGGGCTGATCTGGCATTTTACCTATCCCTCGCCAACTTCACTCCCTGAACCTGCACTTTGGGCTAGATATGCATTTCTCAAAGAACAAACTATTAAAATTCATTTCAGTGGCGACTCCTGTAGGAAACAATATGGTTTTCAGCCTTGAATCTACCTTAATTTGAAATATATCAGCATTTCCTGATACAGCCATCTGTGGCTGTATTTTCGCCTTCCTGGACCACATATGACACATAAGACACCACTGGTATATCAGATGTAATCCTGAAACCTATGCAATCAGATTTAGTGTGTGGCAAGTAATTTCTGGGCCAAATTTCAGACTTATAGACAAACATTTGGTACTGGTTTGGGCTGATTTACATCTATTTTTGCCTATTTTTACAACAATAAATGGGTGAAATATTTTATGTTCAGAGATGTAATGTTCCAAATGCGCCTAAAGTATCCACATTAATTATTAGAACATGCATAAAATTACATTTGGGCTTCATATTGGCAATATTATGATATTTTTGACATTAACCATCTGAGGAGGTCATGGGCCCCCCCACACCCCGAAAATTGAAATTCTAAAAGTGACCCTCGAGTGGGCCAGCCCAATACAAATTCATTCTCTGATATAAACTGGGTTTCCTGTGAAAATTTCAGCCTGATTGACCAACTTTAAGGGGTGTTTTGGGCTGATCTGGCATTTTACCTATCCCTCGCCAACTTCACTCCCTGAACCTGCACTTTGGGCTAGATATGCATTTCTCAAAGAACAAACTATTAAAATTCATTTCAGTGGCGACTCCTGTAGGAAACAATATGGTTTTCAGCCTTGAATCTACCTTAATTTGAAATATATCAGCATTTCCTGATACAGCCATCTGTGGCTGTATTTTCGCCTTCCTGGACCACATATGACACATAAGACACCACTGGTATATCAGATGTAATCCTGAAACCTATGCAATCAGATTTAGTGTGTGGCAAGTAATTTCTGGGCCAAATTTCAGACTTATAGACAAACATTTGGTACTGGTTTGGGCTGATTTACATCTATTTTTGCCTATTTTTACAACAATAAATGGGTGAAATATTTTATGTTCAGAGATGTAATGTTCCAAATGCGCCTAAAGTATCCACATTAATTATTAGAACATGCATAAAATTACATTTGGGCTTCATATTGGCAATATTATGATATTTTTGACATTAACCATCTGAGGAGGTCATGGGCCCCCCCACACCCCGAAAATTGAAATTCTAAAAGTGACCCTCGAGTGGGCCAGCCCAATACAAATTCATTCTCTGATATAAACTGGGTTTCCTGTGAAAATTTCAGCCTGATTGACCAACTTTAAGGGGTGTTTTGGGCTGATCTGGCATTTTACCTATCCCTCGCCAACTTCACTCCCTGAACCTGCACTTTGGGCTAGATATGCATTTCTCAAAGAACAAACTATTAAAATTCATTTCAGTGGCGACTCCTGTAGGAAACAATATGGTTTTCAGCCTTGAATCTACCTTAATTTGAAATATATCAGCATTTCCTGATACAGCCATCTGTGGCTGTATTTTCGCCTTCCTGGACCACATATGACACATAAGACACCACTGGTATATCAGATGTAATCCTGAAACCTATGCAATCAGATTTAGTGTGTGGCAAGTAATTTCTGGGCCAAATTTCAGACTTATAGACAAACATTTGGTACTGGTTTGGGCTGATTTACATCTATTTTTGCCTATTTTTACAACAATAAATGGGTGAAATATTTTATGTTCAGAGATGTAATGTTCCAAATGCGCCTAAAGTATCCACATTAATTATTAGAACATGCATAAAATTACATTTGGGCTTCATATTGGCAATATTATGATATTTTTGACATTAACCATCTGAGGAGGTCATGGGCCCCCCCACACCCCGAAAATTGAAATTCTAAAAGTGACCCTCGAGTGGGCCAGCCCAATACAAATTCATTCTCCGATATAAACTGGGTTTCCTGTGAAAATTTCAGCCTGATTGACCAACTTTAAGGGGTGTTTTGGGCTGATCTGGCATTTTACCTATCCCTCGCCAACTTCACTCCCTGAACCTGCACTTTGGGCTAGATATGCATTTCTCAAAGAACAAACTATTAAAATTCATTTCAGTGGCGACTCCTGTAGGAAACAATATGGTTTTCAGCCTTGAATCTACCTTAATTTGAAATATATCAGCATTTCCTGATACAGCCATCTGTGGCTGTATTTTCGCCTTCCTGGACCACATATGACACATAAGACACCACTGGTATATCAGATGTAATCCTGAAACCTATGCAATCAGATTTAGTGTGTGGCAAGTAATTTCTGGGCCAAATTTCAGACTTATAGACAAACATTTGGTACTGGTTTGGGCTGATTTACATCTATTTTTGCCTATTTTTACAACAATAAATGGGTGAAATATTTTATGTTCAGAGATGTAATGTTCCAAATGCGCCTAAAGTATCCACATTAATTATTAGAACATGCATAAAATTACATTTGGGCTTCATATTGGCAATATTATGATATTTTTGACATTAACCATCTGAGGAGGTCATGGGCCCCCCCACACCCCGAAAATTGAAATTCTAAAAGTGACCCTCGAGTGGGCCAGCCCAATACAAATTCATTCTCTGATATAAACTGGGTTTCCTGTGAAAATTTCAGCCTGATTGACCAACTTTAAGGGGTGTTTTGGGCTGATCTGGCATTTTACCTATCCCTCGCCAACTTCACTCCCTGAACCTGCACTTTGGGCTAGATATGCATTTCTCAAAGAACAAACTATTAAAATTCATTTCAGTGGCGACTCCTGTAGGAAACAATATGGTTTTCAGCCTTGAATCTACCTTAATTTGAAATATATCAGCATTTCCTGATACAGCCATCTGTGGCTGTATTTTCGCCTTCCTGGACCACATATGACACATAAGACACCACTGGTATATCAGATGTAATCCTGAAACCTATGCAATCAGATTTAGTGTGTGGCAAGTAATTTCTGGGCCAAATTTCAGACTTATAGACAAACATTTGGTACTGGTTTGGGCTGATTTACATCTATTTTTGCCTATTTTTACAACAATAAATGGGTGAAATATTTTATGTTCAGAGATGTAATGTTCCAAATGCGCCTAAAGTATCCACATTAATTATTAGAACATGCATAAAATTACATTTGGGCTTCATATTGGCAATATTATGATATTTTTGACATTAACCATCTGAGGAGGTCATGGGCCCCCCCACACCCCGAAAATTGAAATTCTAAAAGTGACCCTCGAGTGGGCCAGCCCAATACAAATTCATTCTCTGATATAAACTGGGTTTCCTGTGAAAATTTCAGCCTGATTGACCAACTTTAAGGGGTGTTTTGGGCTGATCTGGCATTTTACCTATCCCTCGCCAACTTCACTCCCTGAACCTGCACTTTGGGCTAGATATGCATTTCTCAAAGAACAAACTATTAAAATTCATTTCAGTGGCGACTCCTGTAGGAAACAATATGGTTTTCAGCCTTGAATCTACCTTAATTTGAAATATATCAGCATTTCCTGATACAGCCATCTGTGGCTGTATTTTCGCGTTCCTGGACCACATATGACACATAAGACACCACTGGTATATCAGATGTAATCCTGAAACCTATGCAATCAGATTTAGTGTGTGGCAAGTAATTTCTGGGCCAAATTTCAGACTTATAGACAAACATTTGGTACTGGTTTGGGCTGATTTACATCTATTTTTGCCTATTTTTACAACAATAAATGGGTGAAATATTTTATGTTCAGAGATGTAATGTTCCAAATGCGCCTAAAGTATCCACATTAATTATTAGAACATGCATAAAATTACATTTGGGCTTCATATTGGCAATATTATGATATTTTTGACATTAACCATCTGAGGAGGTCATGGGCCCCCCCACACCCCGAAAATTGAAATTCTAAAAGTGACCCTCGAGTGGGCCAGCCCAATACAAATTCATTCTCTGATATAAACTGGGTTTCCTGTGAAAATTTCAGCCTGATTGACCAACTTTAAGGGGTGTTTTGGGCTGATCTGGCATTTTACCTATCCCTCGCCAACTTCACTCCCTGAACCTGCACTTTGGGCTAGATATGCATTTCTCAAAGAACAAACTATTAAAATTCATTTCAGTGGCGACTCCTGTAGGAAACAATATGGTTTTCAGCCTTGAATCTACCTTAATTTGAAATATATCAGCATTTCCTGATACAGCCATCTGTGGCTGTATTTTCGCCTTCCTGGACCACATATGACACATAAGACACCACTGGTATATCAGATGTAATCCTGAAACCTATGCAATCAGATTTAGTGTGTGGCAAGTAATTTCTGGGCCAAATTTCAGACTTATAGACAAACATTTGGTACTGGTTTGGGCTGATTTACATCTATTTTTGCCTATTTTTACAACAATAAATGGGTGAAATATTTTATGTTCAGAGATGTAATGTTCCAAATGCGCCTAAAGTATCCACATTAATTATTAGAACATGCATAAAATTACATTTGGGCTTCATATTGGCAATATTATGATATTTTTGACATTAACCATCTGAGGAGGTCATGGGCCCCCCCCACACCCCGAAAATTGAAATTCTAAAAGTGACCCTCGAGTGGGCCAGCCCAATACAAATTCATTCTCTGATATAAACTGGGTTTCCTGTGAAAATTTCAGCCTGATTGACCAACTTTAAGGGGTGTTTTGGGCTGATCTGGCATTTTACCTATCCCTCGCCAACTTCACTCCCTGAACCTGCACTTTGGGCTAGATATGCATTTCTCAAAGAACAAACTATTAAAATTCATTTCAGTGGCGACTCCTGTAGGAAACAATATGGTTTTCAGCCTTGAATCTACCTTAATTTGAAATATATCAGCATTTCCTGATACAGCCATCTGTGGCTGTATTTTCGCGTTCCTGGACCACATATGACACATAAGACACCACTGGTATATCAGATGTAATCCTGAAACCTATGCAATCAGATTTAGTGTGTGGCAAGTAATTTCTGGGCCAAATTTCAGACTTATAGACAAACATTTGGTACTGGTTTGGGCTGATTTACATCTATTTTTGCCTATTTTTACAACAATAAATGGGTGAAATATTTTATGTTCAGAGATGTAATGTTCCAAATGCGCCTAAAGTATCCACATTAATTATTAGAACATGCATAAAATTACATTTGGGCTTCATATTGGCAATATTATGATATTTTTGACATTAACCATCTGAGGAGGTCATGGGCCCCCCCACACCCCGAAAATTGAAATTCTAAAAGTGACCCTCGAGTGGGCCAGCCCAATACAAATTCATTCTCTGATATAAACTGGGTTTCCTGTGAAAATTTCAGCCTGATTGACCAACTTTAAGGGGTGTTTTGGGCTGATCTGGCATTTTACCTATCCCTCGCCAACTTCACTCCCTGAACCTGCACTTTGGGCTAGATATGCATTTCTCAAAGAACAAACTATTAAAATTCATTTCAGTGGCGACTCCTGTAGGAAACAATATGGTTTTCAGCCTTGAATCTACCTTAATTTGAAATATATCAGCATTTCCTGATACAGCCATCTGTGGCTGTATTTTCGCCTTCCTGGACCACATATGACACATAAGACACCACTGGTATATCAGATGTAATCCTGAAACCTATGCAATCAGATTTAGTGTGTGGCAAGTAATTTCTGGGCCAAATTTCAGACTTATAGACAAACATTTGGTACTGGTTTGGGCTGATTTACATCTATTTTTGCCTATTTTTACAACAATAAATGGGTGAAATATTTTATGTTCAGAGATGTAATGTTCCAAATGCGCCTAAAGTATCCACATTAATTATTAGAACATGCATAAAATTACATTTGGGCTTCATATTGGCAATATTATGATATTTTTGACATTAACCATCTGAGGAGGTCATGGGCCCCCCCACACCCCGAAAATTGAAATTCTAAAAGTGACCCTCGAGTGGGCCAGCCCAATACAAATTCATTCTCTGATATAAACTGGGTTTCCTGTGAAAATTTCAGCCTGATTGACCAACTTTAAGGGGTGTTTTGGGCTGATCTGGCATTTTACCTATCCCTCGCCAACTTCACTCCCTGAACCTGCACTTTGGGCTAGATATGCATTTCTCAAAGAACAAACTATTAAAATTCATTTCAGTGGCGACTCCTGTAGGAAACAATATGGTTTTCAGCCTTGAATCTACCTTAATTTGAAATATATCAGCATTTCCTGATACAGCCATCTGTGGCTGTATTTTCGCCTTCCTGGACCACATATGACACATAAGACACCACTGGTATATCAGATGTAATCCTGAAACCTATGCAATCAGATTTAGTGTGTGGCAAGTAATTTCTGGGCCAAATTTCAGACTTATAGACAAACATTTGGTACTGGTTTGGGCTGATTTACATCTATTTTTGCCTATTTTTACAACAATAAATGGGTGAAATATTTTATGTTCAGAGATGTAATGTTCCAAATGCGCCTAAAGTATCCACATTAATTATTAGAACATGCATAAAATTACATTTGGGCTTCATATTGGCAATATTATGATATTTTTGACATTAACCATCTGAGGAGGTCATGGGCCCCCCCACACCCCGAAAATTGAAATTCTAAAAGTGACCCTCGAGTGGGCCAGCCCAATACAAATTCATTCTCTGATATAAACTGGGTTTCCTGTGAAAATTTCAGCCTGATTGACCAACTTTAAGGGGTGTTTTGGGCTGATCTGGCATTTTACCTATCCCTCGCCAACTTCACTCCCTGAACCTGCACTTTGGGCTAGATATGCATTTCTCAAAGAACAAACTATTAAAATTCATTTCAGTGGCGACTCCTGTAGGAAACAATATGGTTTTCAGCCTTGAATCTACCTTAATTTGAAATATATCAGCATTTCCTGATACAGCCATCTGTGGCTGTATTTTCGCCTTCCTGGACCACATATGACACATAAGACACCACTGGTATATCAGATGTAATCCTGAAACCTATGCAATCAGATTTAGTGTGTGGCAAGTAATTTCTGGGCCAAATTTCAGACTTATAGACAAACATTTGGTACTGGTTTGGGCTGATTTACATCTATTTTTGCCTATTTTTACAACAATAAATGGGTGAAATATTTTATGTTCAGAGATGTAATGTTCCAAATGCGCCTAAAGTATCCACATTAATTATTAGAACATGCATAAAATTACATTTGGGCTTCATATTGGCAATATTATGATATTTTTGACATTAACCATCTGAGGAGGTCATGGGCCCCCCCCACACCCCGAAAATTGAAATTCTAAAAGTGACCCTCGAGTGGGCCAGCCCAATACAAATTCATTCTCTGATATAAACTGGGTTTCCTGTGAAAATTTCAGCCTGATTGACCAACTTTAAGGGGTGTTTTGGGCTGATCTGGCATTTTACCTATCCCTCGCCAACTTCACTCCCTGAACCTGCACTTTGGGCTAGATATGCATTTCTCAAAGAACAAACTATTAAAATTCATTTCAGTGGCGACTCCTGTAGGAAACAATATGGTTTTCAGCCTTGAATCTACCTTAATTTGAAATATATCAGCATTTCCTGATACAGCCATCTGTGGCTGTATTTTCGC
This sequence comes from Sabellastarte sp. h YS-2021, assembly GCA_964017235.1. Lineage (NCBI taxonomy): Eukaryota > Metazoa > Annelida > Polychaeta > Sabellida > Sabellidae > Sabellastarte > Sabellastarte sp. h YS-2021. The sequence continues at coordinate 70,871,880 of OZ024938.1, forward strand.
CTTCCTGGACCACATATGACACATAAGACACCACTGGTATATCAGATGTAATCCTGAAACCTATGCAATCAGATTTAGTGTGTGGCAAGTAATTTCTGGGCCAAATTTCAGACTTATAGACAAACATTTGGTACTGGTTTGGGCTGATTTACATCTATTTTTGCCTATTTTTACAACAATAAATGGGTGAAATATTTTATGTTCAGAGATGTAATGTTCCAAATGCGCCTAAAGTATCCACATTAATTATTAGAACATGCATAAAATTACATTTGGGCTTCATATTGGCAATATTATGATATTTTTGACATTAACCATCTGAGGAGGTCATGGGCCCCCCCACACCCCGAAAATTGAAATTCTAAAAGTGACCCTCGAGTGGGCCAGCCCAATACAAATTCATTCTCTGATATAAACTGGGTTTTCTGTGAAAATTTCAGCCTGATTGACCAACTTTAAGGGGTGTTTTGGGCTGATCTGGCATTTTACCTATCCCTCGCCAACTTCACTCCCTGAACCTGCACTTTGGGCTAGATATGCATTTCTCAAAGAACAAACTATTAAAATTCATTTCAGTGGCGACTCCTGTAGGAAACAATATGGTTTTCAGCCTTGAATCTACCTTAATTTGAAATATATCAGCATTTCCACAGATGGCTGTATTTTCGCCTTCCTGGACCACATATGACACATAAGACACCACTGGTATATCAGATGTAATCCTGAAACCTATGCAATCAGATTTAGTGTGTGGCAAGTAATTTCTGGGCCAAATTTCAGACTTATAGACAAACATTTGGTACTGGTTTGGGCTGATTTACATCTATTTTTGCCTATTTTTACAACAATAAATGGGTGAAATATTTTATGTTCAGAGATGTAATGTTCCAAATGCGCCTAAAGTATCCACATTAATTATTAGAACATGCATAAAATTACATTTGGGCTTCATATTGGCAATATTATGATATTTTTGACATTAACCATCTGAGGAGGTCATGGGCCCCCCCACACCCCGAAAATTGAAATTCTAAAAGTGACCCTCGAGTGGGCCAGCCCAATACAAATTCATTCTCTGATATAAACTGGGTTTCCTGTGAAAATTTCAGCCTGATTGACCAACTTTAAGGGGTGTTTTGGGCTGATCTGGCATTTTACCTATCCCTCGCCAACTTCACTCCCTGAACCTGCACTTTGGGCTAGATATGCATTTCTCAAAGAACAAACTATTAAAATTCATTTCAGTGGCGACTCCTGTAGGAAACAATATGGTTTTCAGCCTTGAATCTACCTTAATTTGAAATATATCAGCATTTCCTGATACAGCCATCTGTGGCTGTATTTTCGCGTTCCTGGACCACATATGACACATAAGACACCACTGGTATATCAGATGTAATCCTGAAACCTATGCAATCAGATTTAGTGTGTGGCAAGTAATTTCTGGGCCAAATTTCAGACTTATAGACAAACATTTGGTACTGGTTTGGGCTGATTTACATCTATTTTTGCCTATTTTTACAACAATAAATGGGTGAAATATTTTATGTTCAGAGATGTAATGTTCCAAATGCGCCTAAAGTATCCACATTAATTATTAGAACATGCATAAAATTACATTTGGGCTTCATATTGGCAATATTATGATATTTTTGACATTAACCATCTGAGGAGGTCATGGGCCCCCCACACCCCGAAAATTGAAATTCTAAAAGTGACCCTCGAGTGGGCCAGCCCAATACAAATTCATTCTCTGATATAAACTGGGTTTCCTGTGAAAATTTCAGCCTGATTGACCAACTTTAAGGGGTGTTTTGGGCTGATCTGGCATTTTACCTATCCCTCGCCAACTTCACTCCCTGAACCTGCACTTTGGGCTAGATATGCATTTCTCAAAGAACAAACTATTAAAATTCATTTCAGTGGCGACTCCTGTAGGAAACAATATGGTTTTCAGCCTTGAATCTACCTTAATTTGAAATATATCAGCATTTCCTGATACAGCCATCTGTGGCTGTATTTTCGCCTTCCTGGACCACATATGACACATAAGACACCACTGGTATATCAGATGTAATCCTGAAACCTATGCAATCAGATTTAGTGTGTGGCAAGTAATTTCTGGGCCAAATTTCAGACTTATAGACAAACATTTGGTACTGGTTTGGGCTGATTTACATCTATTTTTGCCTATTTTTACAACAATAAATGGGTGAAATATTTTATGTTCAGAGATGTAATGTTCCAAATGCGCCTAAAGTATCCACATTAATTATTAGAACATGCATAAAATTACATTTGGGCTTCATATTGGCAATATTATGATATTTTTGACATTAACCATCTGAGGAGGTCATGGGCCCCCCCACACCCCGAAAATTGAAATTCTAAAAGTGACCCTCGAGTGGGCCAGCCCAATACAAATTCATTCTCTGATATAAACTGGGTTTCCTGTGAAAATTTCAGCCTGATTGACCAACTTTAAGGGGTGTTTTGGGCTGATCTGGCATTTTACCTATCCCTCGCCAACTTCACTCCCTGAACCTGCACTTTGGGCTAGATATGCATTTCTCAAAGAACAAACTATTAAAATTCATTTCAGTGGCGACTCCTGTAGGAAACAATATGGTTTTCAGCCTTGAATCTACCTTAATTTGAAATATATCAGCATTTCCTGATACAGCCATCTGTGGCTGTATTTTCGCCTTCCTGGACCACATATGACACATAAGACACCACTGGTATATCAGATGTAATCCTGAAACCTATGCAATCAGATTTAGTGTGTGGCAAGTAATTTCTGGGCCAAATTTCAGACTTATAGACAAACATTTGGTACTGGTTTGGGCTGATTTACATCTATTTTTGCCTATTTTTACAACAATAAATGGGTGAAATATTTTATGTTCAGAGATGTAATGTTCCAAATGCGCCTAAAGTATCCACATTAATTATTAGAACATGCATAAAATTACATTTGGGCTTCATATTGGCAATATTATGATATTTTTGACATTAACCATCTGAGGAGGTCATGGGCCCCCCCACACCCCGAAAATTGAAATTCTAAAAGTGACCCTCGAGTGGGCCAGCCCAATACAAATTCATTCTCTGATATAAACTGGGTTTCCTGTGAAAATTTCAGCCTGATTGACCAACTTTAAGGGGTGTTTTGGGCTGATCTGGCATTTTACCTATCCCTCGCCAACTTCACTCCCTGAACCTGCACTTTGGGCTAGATATGCATTTCTCAAAGAACAAACTATTAAAATTCATTTCAGTGGCGACTCCTGTAGGAAACAATATGGTTTTCAGCCTTGAATCTACCTTAATTTGAAATATATCAGCATTTCCTGATACAGCCATCTGTGGCTGTATTTTCGCCTTCCTGGACCACATATGACACATAAGACACCACTGGTATATCAGATGTAATCCTGAAACCTATGCAATCAGATTTAGTGTGTGGCAAGTAATTTCTGGGCCAAATTTCAGACTTATAGACAAACATTTGGTACTGGTTTGGGCTGATTTACATCTATTTTTGCCTATTTTTACAACAATAAATGGGTGAAATATTTTATGTTCAGAGATGTAATGTTCCAAATGCGCCTAAAGTATCCACATTAATTATTAGAACATGCATAAAATTACATTTGGGCTTCATATTGGCAATATTATGATATTTTTGACATTAACCATCTGAGGAGGTCATGGGCCCCCCCACACCCCGAAAATTGAAATTCTAAAAGTGACCCTCGAGTGGGCCAGCCCAATACAAATTCATTCTCTGATATAAACTGGGTTTCCTGTGAAAATTTCAGCCTGATTGACCAACTTTAAGGGGTGTTTTGGGCTGATCTGGCATTTTACCTATCCCTCGCCAACTTCACTCCCTGAACCTGCACTTTGGGCTAGATATGCATTTCTCAAAGAACAAACTATTAAAATTCATTTCAGTGGCGACTCCTGTAGGAAACAATATGGTTTTCAGCCTTGAATCTACCTTAATTTGAAATATATCAGCATTTCCTGATACAGCCATCTGTGGCTGTATTTTCGCCTTCCTGGACCACATATGACACGTAAGACACCACTGGTATATCAGATGTAATCCTGAAACCTATGCAATCAGATTTAGTGTGTGGCAAGTAATTTCTGGGCCAAATTTCAGACTTATAGACAAACATTTGGTACTGGTTTGGGCTGATTTACATCTATTTTTGCCTATTTTTACAACAATAAATGGGTGAAATATTTTATGTTCAGAGATGTAATGTTCCAAATGCGCCTAAAGTATCCACATTAATTATTAGAACATGCATAAAATTACATTTGGGCTTCATATTGGCAATATTATGATATTTTTGACATTAACCATCTGAGGAGGTCATGGGCCCCCCCACACCCCGAAAATTGAAATTCTAAAAGTGACCCTCGAGTGGGCCAGCCCAATACAAATTCATTCTCTGATATAAACTGGGTTTCCTGTGAAAATTTCAGCCTGATTGACCAACTTTAAGGGGTGTTTTGGGCTGATCTGGCATTTTACCTATCCCTCGCCAACTTCACTCCCTGAACCTGCACTTTGGGCTAGATATGCATTTCTCAAAGAACAAACTATTAAAATTCATTTCAGTGGCGACTCCTGTAGGAAACAATATGGCTTTCAGCCTTGAATCTACCTTAATTTGAAATATATCAGCATTTCCTGATACAGCCATCTGTGGCTGTATTTTCGCCTTCCTGGACCACATATGACACGTAAGACACCACTGGTATATCAGATGTAATCCTGAAACCTATGCAATCAGATTTAGTGTGTGGCAAGTAATTTCTGGGCCAAATTTCAGACTTATAGACAAACATTTGGTACTGGTTTGGGCTGATTTACATCTATTTTTGCCTATTTTTACAACAATAAATGGGTGAAATATTTTATGTTCAGAGATGTAATGTTCCAAATGCGCCTAAAGTATCCACATTAATTATTAGAACATGCATAAAATTACATTTGGGCTTCATATTGGCAATATTATGATATTTTTGACATTAACCATCTGAGGAGGTCATGGGCCCCCCCACACCCCGAAAATTGAAATTCTAAAAGTGACCCTCGAGTGGGCCAGCCCAATACAAATTCATTCTCTGATATAAACTGGGTTTCCTGTGAAAATTTCAGCCTGATTGACCAACTTTAAGGGGTGTTTTGGGCTGATCTGGCATTTTACCTATCCCTCGCCAACTTCACTCCCTGAACCTGCACTTTGGGCTAGATATGCATTTCTCAAAGAACAAACTATTAAAATTCATTTCAGTGGCGACTCCTGTAGGAAACAATATGGTTTTCAGCCTTGAATCTACCTTAATTTGAAATATATCAGCATTTCCTGATACAGCCATCTGTGGCTGTATTTTCGCCTTCCTGGACCACATATGACACATAAGACACCACTGGTATATCAGATGTAATCCTGAAACCTATGCAATCAGATTTAGTGTGTGGCAAGTAATTTCTGGGCCAAATTTCAGACTTATAGACAAACATTTGGTACTGGTTTGGGCTGATTTACATCTATTTTTGCCTATTTTTACAACAATAAATGGGTGAAATATTTTATGTTCAGAGATGTAATGTTCCAAATGCGCCTAAAGTATCCACATTAATTATTAGAACATGCATAAAATTACATTTGGGCTTCATATTGGCAATATTATGATATTTTTGACATTAACCATCTGAGGAGGTCATGGGCCCCCCCACACCCCGAAAATTGAAATTCTAAAAGTGACCCTCGAGTGGGCCAGCCCAATACAAATTCATTATCTGATATAAACTGGGTTTCCTGTGAAAATTTCAGCCTGATTGACCAACTTTAAGGGGTGTTTTGGGCTGATCTGGCATTTTACCTATCCCTCGCCAACTTCACTCCCTGAACCTGCACTTTGGGCTAGATATGCATTTCTCAAAGAACAAACTATTAAAATTCATTTCAGTGGCGACTCCTGTAGGAAACAATATGGTTTTCAGCCTTGAATCTACCTTAATTTGAAATATATCAGCATTTCCTGATACAGCCATCTGTGGCTGTATTTTCGCCTTCCTGGACCACATATGACACGTAAGACACCACTGGTATATCAGATGTAATCCTGAAACCTATGCAATCAGATTTAGTGTGTGGCAAGTAATTTCTGGGCCAAATTTCAGACTTATAGACAAACATTTGGTACTGGTTTGGGCTGATTTACATCTATTTTTGCCTATTTTTACAACAATAAATGGGTGAAATATTTTATGTTCAGAGATGTAATGTTCCAAATGCGCCTAAAGTATCCACATTAATTATTAGAACATGCATAAAATTACATTTGGGCTTCATATTGGCAATATTATGATATTTTTGACATTAACCATCTGAGGAGGTCATGGGCCCCCCCACACCCCGAAAATTGAAATTCTAAAAGTGACCCTCGAGTGGGCCAGCCCAATACAAATTCATTCTCTGATATAAACTGGGTTTCCTGTGAAAATTTCAGCCTGATTGACCAACTTTAAGGGGTGTTTTGGGCTGATCTGGCATTTTACCTATCCCTCGCCAACTTCACTCCCTGAACCTGCACTTTGGGCTAGATATGCATTTCTCAAAGAACAAACTATTAAAATTCATTTCAGTGGCGACTCCTGTAGGAAACAATATGGTTTTCAGCCTTGAATCTACCTTAATTTGAAATATATCAGCATTTCCTGATACAGCCATCTGTGGCTGTATTTTCGCCTTCCTGGACCACATATGACACGTAAGACACCACTGGTATATCAGATGTAATCCTGAAACCTATGCAATCAGATTTAGTGTGTGGCAAGTAATTTCTGGGCCAAATTTCAGACTTATAGACAAACATTTGGTACTGGTTTGGGCTGATTTACATCTATTTTTGCCTATTTTTACAACAATAAATGGGTGAAATATTTTATGTTCAGAGATGTAATGTTCCAAATGCGCCTAAAGTATCCACATTAATTATTAGAACATGCATAAAATTACATTTGGGCTTCATATTGGCAATATTATGATATTTTTGACATTAACCATCTGAGGAGGTCATGGGCCCCCCCACACCCCGAAAATTGAAATTCTAAAAGTGACCCTCGAGTGGGCCAGCCCAATACAAATTCATTCTCTGATATAAACTGGGTTTCCTGTGAAAATTTCAGCCTGATTGACCAACTTTAAGGAGTGTTTTGGGCTGATCTGGCATTTTACCTATCCCTCGCCAACTTCACTCCCTGAACCTGCACTTTGGGCTAGATATGCATTTCTCAAAGAACAAACTATTAAAATTCATTTCAGTGGCGACTCCTGTAGGAAACAATATGGTTTTCAGCCTTGAATCTACCTTAATTTGAAATATATCAGCATTTCCTGATACAGCCATCTGTGGCTGTATTTTCGCCTTCCTGGACCACATATGACACATAAGACACCACTGGTATATCAGATGTAATCCTGAAACCTATGCAATCAGATTTAGTGTGTGGCAAGTAATTTCTGGGCCAAATTTCAGACTTATAGACAAACATTTGGTACTGGTTTGGGCTGATTTACATCTATTTTTGCCTATTTTTACAACAATAAATGGGTGAAATATTTTATGTTCAGAGATGTAATGTTCCAAATGCGCCTAAAGTATCCACATTAATTATTAGAACATGCATAAAATTACATTTGGGCTTCATATTGGCAATATTATGATATTTTTGACATTAACCATCTGAGGAGGTCATGGGCCCCCCCACACCCCGAAAATTGAAATTCTAAAAGTGACCCTCGAGTGGGCCAGCCCAATACAAATTCATTCTCTGATATAAACTGGGTTTCCTGTGAAAATTTCAGCCTGATTGACCAACTTTAAGGGGTGTTTTGGGCTGATCTGGCATTTTACCTATCCCTCGCCAACTTCACTCCCTGAACCTGCACTTTGGGCTAGATATGCATTTCTCAAAGAACAAACTATTAAAATTCATTTCAGTGGCGACTCCTGTAGGAAACAATATGGTTTTCAGCCTTGAATCTACCTTAATTTGAAATATATCAGCATTTCCTGATACAGCCATCTGTGGCTGTATTTTCGCCTTCCTGGACCACATATGACACATAAGACACCACTGGTATATCAGATGTAATCCTGAAACCTATGCAATCAGATTTAGTGTGTGGCAAGTAATTTCTGGGCCAAATTTCAGACTTATAGACAAACATTTGGTACTGGTTTGGGCTGATTTACATCTATTTTTGCCTATTTTTACAACAATAAATGGGTGAAATATTTTATGTTCAGAGATGTAATGTTCCAAATGCGCCTAAAGTATCCACATTAATTATTAGAACATGCATAAAATTACATTTGGGCTTCATATTGGCAATATTATGATATTTTTGACATTAACCATCTGAGGAGGTCATGGGCCCCCCCACACCCCGAAAATTGAAATTCTAAAAGTGACCCTCGAGTGGGCCAGCCCAATACAAATTCATTCTCTGATATAAACTGGGTTTCCTGTGAAAATTTCAGCCTGATTGACCAACTTTAAGGGGTGTTTTGGGCTGATCTGGCATTTTACCTATCCCTCGCCAACTTCACTCCCTGAACCTGCACTTTGGGCTAGATATGCATTTCTCAAAGAACAAACTATTAAAATTCATTTCAGTGGCGACTCCTGTAGGAAACAATATGGTTTTCAGCCTTGAATCTACCTTAATTTGAAATATATCAGCATTTCCTGATACAGCCATCTGTGGCTGTATTTTCGCCTTCCTGGACCACATATGACACATAAGACACCACTGGTATATCAGATGTAATCCTGAAACCTATGCAATCAGATTTAGTGTGTGGCAAGTAATTTCTGGGCCAAATTTCAGACTTATAGACAAACATTTGGTACTGGTTTGGGCTGATTTACATCTATTTTTGCCTATTTTTACAACAATAAATGGGTGAAATATTTTATGTTCAGAGATGTAATGTTCCAAATGCGCCTAAAGTATCCACATTAATTATTAGAACATGCATAAAATTACATTTGGGCTTCATATTGGCAATATTATGATATTTTTGACATTAACCATCTGAGGAGGTCATGGGCCCCCCCACACCCCGAAAATTGAAATTCTAAAAGTGACCCTCGAGTGGGCCAGCCCAATACAAATTCATTCTCTGATATAAACTGGGTTTCCTGTGAAAATTTCAGCCTGATTGACCAACTTTAAGGGGTGTTTTGGGCTGATCTGGCATTTTACCTATCCCTCGCCAACTTCACTCCCTGAACCTGCACTTTGGGCTAGATATGCATTTCTCAAAGAACAAACTATTAAAATTCATTTCAGTGGCGACTCCTGTAGGAAACAATATGGTTTTCAGCCTTGAATCTACCTTAATTTGAAATATATCAGCATTTCCTGATACAGCCATCTGTGGCTGTATTTTCGCCTTCCTGGACCACATATGACACATAAGACACCACTGGTATATCAGATGTAATCCTGAAACCTATGCAATCAGATTTAGTGTGCGGCAAGTAATTTCTGGGCCAAATTTCAGACTTATAGACAAACATTTGGTACTGGTTTGGGCTGATTTACATCTATTTTTGCCTATTTTTACAACAATAAATGGGTGAAATATTTTATGTTCAGAGATGTAATGTTCCAAATGCGCCTAAAGTATCCACATTAATTATTAGAACATGCATAAAATTACATTTGGGCTTCATATTGGCAATATTATGATATTTTTGACATTAACCATCTGAGGAGGTCATGGGCCCCCCCACACCCCGAAAATTGAAATTCTAAAAGTGACCCTCGAGTGGGCCAGCCCAATACAAATTCATTCTCTGATATAAACTGGGTTTCCTGTGAAAATTTCAGCCTGATTGACCAACTTTAAGGGGTGTTTTGGGCTGATCTGGCATTTTACCTATCCCTCGCCAACTTCACTCCCTGAACCTGCACTTTGGGCTAGATATGCATTTCTCAAAGAACAAACTATTAAAATTCATTTCAGTGGCGACTCCTGTAGGAAACAATATGGTTTTCAGCCTTGAATCTACCTTAATTTGAAATATATCAGCATTTCCTGATACAGCCATCTGTGGCTGTATTTTCGCCTTCCTGGACCACATATGACACATAAGACACCACTGGTATATCAGATGTAATCCTGAAACCTATGCAATCAGATTTAGTGTGTGGCAAGTAATTTCTGGGCCAAATTTCAGACTTATAGACAAACATTTGGTACTGGTTTGGGCTGATTTACATCTATTTTTGCCTATTTTTACAACAATAAATGGGTGAAATATTTTATGTTCAGAGATGTAATGTTCCAAATGCGCCTAAAGTATCCACATTAATTATTAGAACATGCATAAAATTACATTTGGGCTTCATATTGGCAATATTATGATATTTTTGACATTAACCATCTGAGGAGGTCATGGGCCCCCCCACACCCCGAAAATTGAAATTCTAAAAGTGACCCTCGAGTGGGCCAGCCCAATACAAATTCATTCTCTGATATAAACTGGGTTTCCTGTGAAAATTTCAGCCTGATTGACCAACTTTAAGGGGTGTTTTGGGCTGATCTGGCATTTTACCTATCCCTCGCCAACTTCACTCCCTGAACCTGCACTTTGGGCTAGATATGCATTTCTCAAAGAACAAACTATTAAAATTCATTTCAGTGGCGACTCCTGTAGGAAACAATATGGTTTTCAGCCTTGAATCTACCTTAATTTGAAATATATCAGCATTTCCTGATACAGCCATCTGTGGCTGTATTTTCGCCTTCCTGGACCACATATGACACATAAGACACCACTGGTATATCAGATGTAATCCTGAAACCTATGCAATCAGATTTAGTGTGCGGCAAGTAATTTCTGGGCCAAATTTCAGACTTATAGACAAACATTTGGTACTGGTTTGGGCTGATTTACATCTATTTTTGCCTATTTTTACAACAATAAATGGGTGAAATATTTTATGTTCAGAGATGTAATGTTCCAAATGCGCCTAAAGTATCCACATTAATTATTAGAACATGCATAAAATTACATTTGGGCTTCATATTGGCAATATTATGATATTTTTGACATTAACCATCTGAGGAGGTCATGGGCCCCCCCACACCCCGAAAATTGAAATTCTAAAAGTGACCCTCGAGTGGGCCAGCCCAATACAAATTCATTCTCTGATATAAACTGGGTTTCCTGTGAAAATTTCAGCCTGATTGACCAACTTTAAGGGGTGTTTTGGGCTGATCTGGCATTTTACCTATCCCTCGCCAACTTCACTCCCTGAACCTGCACTTTGGGCTAGATATGCATTTCTCAAAGAACAAACTATTAAAATTCATTTCAGTGGCGACTCCTGTAGGAAACAATATGGTTTTCAGCCTTGAATCTACCTTAATTTGAAATATATCAGCATTTCCTGATACAGCCATCTGTGGTTGTATTTTCGCCTTCCTGGACCACATATGACACATAAGACACCACTGGTATATCAGATGTAATCCTGAAACCTATGCAATCAGATTTAGTGTGTGGCAAGTAATTTCTGGGCCAAATTTCAGACTTATAGACAAACATTTGGTACTGGTTTGGGCTGATTTACATCTATTTTTGCCTATTTTTACAACAATAAATGGGTGAAATATTTTATGTTCAGAGATGTAATGTTCCAAATGCGCCTAAAGTATCCACATTAATTATTAGAACATGCATAAAATTACATTTGGGCTTCATATTGGCAATATTATGATATTTTTGACATTAACCATCTGAGGAGGTCATGGGCCCCCCCACACCCCGAAAATTGAAATTCTAAAAGTGACCCTCGAGTGGGCCAGCCCAATACAAATTCATTCTCTGATATAAACTGGGTTTCCTGTGAAAATTTCAGCCTGATTGACCAACTTTAAGGGGTGTTTTGGGCTGATCTGGCATTTTACCTATCCCTCGCCAACTTCACTCCCTGAACCTGCACTTTGGGCTAGATATGCATTTCTCAAAGAACAAACTATTAAAATTCATTTCAGTGGCGACTCCTGTAGGAAACAATATGGTTTTCAGCCTTGAATCTACCTTAATTTGAAATATATCAGCATTTCCTGATACAGCCATCTGTGGCTGTATTTTCGCCTTCCTGGACCACATATGACACATAAGACACCACTGGTATATCAGATGTAATCCTGAAACCTATGCAATCAGATTTAGTGTGTGGCAAGTAATTTCTGGGCCAAATTTCAGACTTATAGACAAACATTTGGTACTGGTTTGGGCTGATTTACATCTATTTTTGCCTATTTTTACAACAATAAATGGGTGAAATATTTTATGTTCAGAGATGTAATGTTCCAAATGCGCCTAAAGTATCCACATTAATTATTAGAACATGCATAAAATTACATTTGGGCTTCATATTGGCAATATTATGATATTTTTGACATTAACCATCTGAGGAGGTCATGGGCCCCCCCACACCCCGAAAATTGAAATTCTTAAAGTGACCCTCGAGTGGGCCAGCCCAATACAAATTCATTCTCTGATATAAACTGGGTTTCCTGTGAAAATTTCAGCCTGATTGACCAACTTTAAGGGGTGTTTTGGGCTGATCTGGCATTTTACCTATCCCTCGCCAACTTCACTCCCTGAACCTGCACTTTGGGCTAGATATGCATTTCTCAAAGAACAAACTATTAAAATTCATTTCAGTGGCGACTCCTGTAGGAAACAATATGGTTTTCAGCCTTGAATCTACCTTAATTTGAAATATATCAGCATTTCCTGATACAGCCATCTGTGGCTGTATTTTCGCCTTCCTGGACCACATATGACACATAAGACACCACTGGTATATCAGATGTAATCCTGAAACCTATGCAATCAGATTTAGTGTGTGGCAAGTAATTTCTGGGCCAAATTTCAGACTTATAGACAAACATTTGGTACTGGTTTGGGCTGATTTACATCTATTTTTGCCTATTTTTACAACAATAAATGGGTGAAATATTTTATGTTCAGAGATGTAATGTTCCAAATGCGCCTAAAGTATCCACATTAATTATTAGAACATGCATAAAATTACATTTGGGCTTCATATTGGCAATATTATGATATTTTTGACATTAACCATCTGAGGAGGTCATGGGCCCCCCCACACCCCGAAAATTGAAATTCTAAAAGTGACCCTCGAGTGGGCCAGCCCAATACAAATTCATTCTCTGATATAAACTGGGTTTCCTGTGAAAATTTCAGCCTGATTGACCAACTTTAAGGGGTGTTTTGGGCTGATCTGGCATTTTACCTATCCCTCGCCAACTTCACTCCCTGAACCTGCACTTTGGGCTAGATATGCATTTCTCAAAGAACAAACTATTAAAATTCATTTCAGTGGCGACTCCTGTAGGAAACAATATGGTTTTCAGCCTTGAATCTACCTTAATTTGAAATATATCAGCATTTCCTGATACAGCCATCTGTGGCTGTATTTTCGCCTTCCTGGACCACATATGACACATAAGACACCACTGGTATATCAGATGTAATCCTGAAACCTATGCAATCAGATTTAGTGTGTGGCAAGTAATTTCTGGGCCAAATTTCAGACTTATAGACAAACATTTGGTACTGGTTTGGGCTGATTTACATCTATTTTTGCCTATTTTTACAACAATAAATGGGTGAAATATTTTATGTTCAGAGATGTAATGTTCCAAATGCGCCTAAAGTATCCACATTAATTATTAGAACATGCATAAAATTACATTTGGGCTTCATATTGGCAATATTATGATATTTTTGACATTAACCATCTGAGGAGGTCATGGGCCCCCCCACACCCCGAAAATTGAAATTCTAAAAGTGACCCTCGAGTGGGCCAGCCCAATACAAATTCATTCTCTGATATAAACTGGGTTTCCTGTGAAAATTTCAGCCTGATTGACCAACTTTAAGGGGTGTTTTGGGCTGATCTGGCATTTTACCTATCCCTCGCCAACTTCACTCCCTGAACCTGCACTTTGGGCTAGATATGCATTTCTCAAAGAACAAACTATTAAAATTCATTTCAGTGGCGACTCCTGTAGGAAACAATATGGTTTTCAGCCTTGAATCTACCTTAATTTGAAATATATCAGCATTTCCTGATACAGCCATCTGTGGCTGTATTTTCGCCTTCCTGGACCACATATGACACATAAGACACCACTGGTATATCAGATGTAATCCTGAAACCTATGCAATCAGATTTAGTGTGTGGCAAGTAATTTCTGGGCCAAATTTCAGACTTATAGACAAACATTTGGTACTGGTTTGGGCTGATTTACATCTATTTTTGCCTATTTTTACAACAATAAATGGGTGAAATATTTTATGTTCAGAGATGTAATGTTCCAAATGCGCCTAAAGTATCCACATTAATTATTAGAACATGCATAAAATTACATTTGGGCTTCATATTGGCAATATTATGATATTTTTGACATTAACCATCTGAGGAGGTCATGGGCCCCCCCACACCCCGAAAATTGAAATTCTAAAAGTGACCCTCGAGTGGGCCAGCCCAATACAAATTCATTCTCTGATATAAACTGGGTTTCCTGTGAAAATTTCAGCCTGATTGACCAACTTTAAGGGGTGTTTTGGGCTGATCTGGCATTTTACCTATCCCTCGCCAACTTCACTCCCTGAACCTGCACTTTGGGCTAGATATGCATTTCTCAAAGAACAAACTATTAAAATTCATTTCAGTGGCGACTCCTGTAGGAAACAATATGGTTTTCAGCCTTGAATCTACCTTAATTTGAAATATATCAGCATTTCCTGATACAGCCATCTGTGGCTGTATTTTCGCCTTCCTGGACCACATATGACACATAAGACACCACTGGTATATCAGATGTAATCCTGAAACCTATGCAATCAGATTTAGTGTGTGGCAAGTAATTTCTGGGCCAAATTTCAGACTTATAGACAAACATTTGGTACTGGTTTGGGCTGATTTACATCTATTTTTGCCTATTTTTACAACAATAAATGGGTGAAATATTTTATGTTCAGAGATGTAATGTTCCAAATGCGCCTAAAGTATCCACATTAATTATTAGAACATGCATAAAATTACATTTGGGCTTCATATTGGCAATATTATGATATTTTTGACATTAACCATCTGAGGAGGTCATGGGCCCCCCCACACCCCGAAAATTGAAATTCTAAAAGTGACCCTCGAGTGGGCCAGCCCAATACAAATTCATTCTCTGATATAAACTGGGTTTCCTGTGAAAATTTCAGCCTGATTGACCAACTTTAAGGGGTGTTTTGGGCTGATCTGGCATTTTACCTATCCCTCGCCAACTTCACTCCCTGAACCTGCACTTTGGGCTAGATATGCATTTCTCAAAGAACAAACTATTAAAATTCATTTCAGTGGCGACTCCTGTAGGAAACAATATGGTTTTCAGCCTTGAATCTACCTTAATTTGAAATATATCAGCATTTCCTGATACAGCCATCTGTGGCTGTATTTTCGCCTTCCTGGACCACATATGACACATAAGACACCACTGGTATATCAGATGTAATCCTGAAACCTATGCAATCAGATTTAGTGTGTGGCAAGTAATTTCTGGGCCAAATTTCAGACTTATAGACAAACATTTGGTACTGGTTTGGGCTGATTTACATCTATTTTTGCCTATTTTTACAACAATAAATGGGTGAAATATTTTATGTTCAGAGATGTAATGTTCCAAATGCGCCTAAAGTATCCACATTAATTATTAGAACATGCATAAAATTACATTTGGGCTTCATATTGGCAATATTATGATATTTTTGACATTAACCATCTGAGGAGGTCATGGGCCCCCCCACACCCCGAAAATTGAAATTCTAAAAGTGACCCTCGAGTGGGCCAGCCCAATACAAATTCATTCTCTGATATAAACTGGGTTTCCTGTGAAAATTTCAGCCTGATTGACCAACTTTAAGGGGTGTTTTGGGCTGATCTGGCATTTTACCTATCCCTCGCCAACTTCACTCCCTGAACCTGCACTTTGGGCTAGATATGCATTTCTCAAAGAACAAACTATTAAAATTCATTTCAGTGGCGACTCCTGTAGGAAACAATATGGTTTTCAGCCTTGAATCTACCTTAATTTGAAATATATCAGCATTTCCTGATACAGCCATCTGTGGCTGTATTTTCGCCTTCCTGGACCACATATGACACATAAGACACCACTGGTATATCAGATGTAATCCTGAAACCTATGCAATCAGATTTAGTGTGTGGCAAGTAATTTCTGGGCCAAATTTCAGACTTATAGACAAACATTTGGTACTGGTTTGGGCTGATTTACATCTATTTTTGCCTATTTTTACAACAATAAATGGGTGAAATATTTTATGTTCAGAGATGTAATGTTCCAAATGCGCCTAAAGTATCCACATTAATTATTAGAACATGCATAAAATTACATTTGGGCTTCATATTGGCAATATTATGATATTTTTGACATTAACCATCTGAGGAGGTCATGGGCCCCCCCACACCCCGAAAATTGAAATTCTAAAAGTGACCCTCGAGTGGGCCAGCCCAATACAAATTCATTCTCTGATATAAACTGGGTTTCCTGTGAAAATTTCAGCCTGATTGACCAACTTTAAGGGGTGTTTTGGGCTGATCTGGCATTTTACCTATCCCTCGCCAACTTCACTCCCTGAACCTGCACTTTGGGCTAGATATGCATTTCTCAAAGAACAAACTATTAAAATTCATTTCAGTGGCGACTCCTGTAGGAAACAATATGGTTTTCAGCCTTGAATCTACCTTAATTTGAAATATATCAGCATTTCCTGATACAGCCATCTGTGGCTGTATTTTCGCCTTCCTGGACCACATATGACACATAAGACACCACTGGTATATCAGATGTAATCCTGAAACCTATGCAATCAGATTTAGTGTGTGGCAAGTAATTTCTGGGCCAAATTTCAGACTTATAGACAAACATTTGGTACTGGTTTGGGCTGATTTACATCTATTTTTGCCTATTTTTACAACAATAAATGGGTGAAATATTTTATGTTCAGAGATGTAATGTTCCAAATGCGCCTAAAGTATCCACATTAATTATTAGAACATGCATAAAATTACATTTGGGCTTCATATTGGCAATATTATGATATTTTTGACATTAACCATCTGAGGAGGTCATGGGCCCCCCCACACCCCGAAAATTGAAATTCTAAAAGTGACCCTCGAGTGGGCCAGCCCAATACAAATTCATTCTCTGATATAAACTGGGTTTCCTGTGAAAATTTCAGCCTGATTGACCAACTTTAAGGGGTGTTTTGGGCTGATCTGGCATTTTACCTATCCCTCGCCAACTTCACTCCCTGAACCTGCACTTTGGGCTAGATATGCATTTCTCAAAGAACAAACTATTAAAATTCATTTCAGTGGCGACTCCTGTAGGAAACAATATGGTTTTCAGCCTTGAATCTACCTTAATTTGAAATATATCAGCATTTCCTGATACAGCCATCTGTGGCTGTATTTTCGCCTTCCTGGACCACATATGACACATAAGACACCACTGGTATATCAGATGTAATCCTGAAACCTATGCAATCAGATTTAGTGTGTGGCAAGTAATTTCTGGGCCAAATTTCAGACTTATAGACAAACATTTGGTACTGGTTTGGGCTGATTTACATCTATTTTTGCCTATTTTTACAACAATAAATGGGTGAAATATTTTATGTTCAGAGATGTAATGTTCCAAATGCGCCTAAAGTATCCACATTAATTATTAGAACATGCATAAAATTACATTTGGGCTTCATATTGGCAATATTATGATATTTTTGACATTAACCATCTGAGGAGGTCATGGGCCCCCCCACACCCCGAAAATTGAAATTCTAAAAGTGACCCTCGAGTGGGCCAGCCCAATACAAATTCATTCTCTGATATAAACTGGGTTTCCTGTGAAAATTTCAGCCTGATTGACCAACTTTAAGGGGTGTTTTGGGCTGATCTGGCATTTTACCTATCCCTCGCCAACTTCACTCCCTGAACCTGCACTTTGGGCTAGATATGCATTTCTCAAAGAACAAACTATTAAAATTCATTTCAGTGGCGACTCCTGTAGGAAACAATATGGTTTTCAGCCTTGAATCTACCTTAATTTGAAATATATCAGCATTTCCTGATACAGCCATCTGTGGCTGTATTTTCGCCTTCCTGGACCACATATGACACATAAGACACCACTGGTATATCAGATGTAATCCTGAAACCTATGCAATCAGATTTAGTGTGTGGCAAGTAATTTCTGGGCCAAATTTCAGACTTATAGACAAACATTTGGTACTGGTTTGGGCTGATTTACATCTATTTTTGCCTATTTTTACAACAATAAATGGGTGAAATATTTTATGTTCAGAGATGTAATGTTCCAAATGCGCCTAAAGTATCCACATTAATTATTAGAACATGCATAAAATTACATTTGGGCTTCATATTGGCAATATTATGATATTTTTGACATTAACCATCTGAGGAGGTCATGGGCCCCCCCACACCCCGAAAATTGAAATTCTAAAAGTGACCCTCGAGTGGGCCAGCCCAATACAAATTCATTCTCTGATATAAACTGGGTTTCCTGTGAAAATTTCAGCCTGATTGACCAACTTTAAGGGGTGTTTTGGGCTGATCTGGCATTTTACCTATCCCTCGCCAACTTCACTCCCTGAACCTGCACTTTGGGCTAGATATGCATTTCTCAAAGAACAAACTATTAAAATTCATTTCAGTGGCGACTCCTGTAGGAAACAATATGGTTTTCAGCCTTGAATCTACCTTAATTTGAAATATATCAGCATTTCCTGATACAGCCATCTGTGGCTGTATTTTCGCCTTCCTGGACCACATATGACACATAAGACACCACTGGTATATCAGATGTAATCCTGAAACCTATGCAATCAGATTTAGTGTGTGGCAAGTAATTTCTGGGCCAAATTTCAGACTTATAGACAAACATTTGGTACTGGTTTGGGCTGATTTACATCTATTTTTGCCTATTTTTACAACAATAAATGGGTGAAATATTTTATGTTCAGAGATGTAATGTTCCAAATGCGCCTAAAGTATCCACATTAATTATTAGAACATGCATAAAATTACATTTGGGCTTCATATTGGCAATATTATGATATTTTTGACATTAACCATCTGAGGAGGTCATGGGCCCCCCCACACCCCGAAAATTGAAATTCTAAAAGTGACCCTCGAGTGGGCCAGCCCAATACAAATTCATTCTCTGATATAAACTGGGTTTCCTGTGAAAATTTCAGCCTGATTGACCAACTTTAAGGGGTGTTTTGGGCTGATCTGGCATTTTACCTATCCCTCGCCAACTTCACTCCCTGAACCTGCACTTTGGGCTAGATATGCATTTCTCAAAGAACAAACTATTAAAATTCATTTCAGTGGCGACTCCTGTAGGAAACAATATGGTTTTCAGCCTTGAATCTACCTTAATTTGAAATATATCAGCATTTCCTGATACAGCCATCTGTGGCTGTATTTTCGCCTTCCTGGACCACATATGACACATAAGACACCACTGGTATATCAGATGTAATCCTGAAACCTATGCAATCAGATTTAGTGTGTGGCAAGTAATTTCTGGGCCAAATTTCAGACTTATAGACAAACATTTGGTACTGGTTTGGGCTGATTTACATCTATTTTTGCCTATTTTTACAACAATAAATGGGTGAAATATTTTATGTTCAGAGATGTAATGTTCCAAATGCGCCTAAAGTATCCACATTAATTATTAGAACATGCATAAAATTACATTTGGGCTTCATATTGGCAATATTATGATATTTTTGACATTAACCATCTGAGGAGGTCATGGGCCCCCCCACACCCCGAAAATTGAAATTCTAAAAGTGACCCTCGAGTGGGCCAGCCCAATACAAATTCATTCTCTGATATAAACTGGGTTTCCTGTGAAAATTTCAGCCTGATTGACCAACTTTAAGGGGTGTTTTGGGCTGATCTGGCATTTTACCTATCCCTCGCCAACTTCACTCCCTGAACCTGCACTTTGGGCTAGATATGCATTTCTCAAAGAACAAACTATTAAAATTCATTTCAGTGGCGACTCCTGTAGGAAACAATATGGTTTTCAGCCTTGAATCTACCTTAATTTGAAATATATCAGCATTTCCTGATACAGCCATCTGTGGCTGTATTTTCGCCTTCCTGGACCACATATGACACATAAGACACCACTGGTATATCAGATGTAATCCTGAAACCTATGCAATCAGATTTAGTGTGTGGCAAGTAATTTCTGGGCCAAATTTCAGACTTATAGACAAACATTTGGTACTGGTTTGGGCTGATTTACATCTATTTTTGCCTATTTTTACAACAATAAATGGGTGAAATATTTTATGTTCAGAGATGTAATGTTCCAAATGCGCCTAAAGTATCCACATTAATTATTAGAACATGCATAAAATTACATTTGGGCTTCATATTGGCAATATTATGATATTTTTGACATTAACCATCTGAGGAGGTCATGGGCCCCCCCACACCCCGAAAATTGAAATTCTAAAAGTGACCCTCGAGTGGGCCAGCCCAATACAAATTCATTCTCTGATATAAACTGGGTTTCCTGTGAAAATTTCAGCCTGATTGACCAACTTTAAGGGGTGTTTTGGGCTGATCTGGCATTTTACCTATCCCTCGCCAACTTCACTCCCTGAACCTGCACTTTGGGCTAGATATGCATTTCTCAAAGAACAAACTATTAAAATTCATTTCAGTGGCGACTCCTGTAGGAAACAATATGGTTTTCAGCCTTGAATCTACCTTAATTTGAAATATATCAGCATTTCCTGATACAGCCATCTGTGGCTGTATTTTCGCCTTCCTGGACCACATATGACACATAAGACACCACTGGTATATCAGATGTAATCCTGAAACCTATGCAATCAGATTTAGTGTGTGGCAAGTAATTTCTGGGCCAAATTTCAGACTTATAGACAAACATTTGGTACTGGTTTGGGCTGATTTACATCTATTTTTGCCTATTTTTACAACAATAAATGGGTGAAATATTTTATGTTCAGAGATGTAATGTTCCAAATGCGCCTAAAGTATCCACATTAATTATTAGAACATGCATAAAATTACATTTGGGCTTCATATTGGCAATATTATGATATTTTTGACATTAACCATCTGAGGAGGTCATGGGCCCCCCCACACCCCGAAAATTGAAATTCTAAAAGTGACCCTCGAGTGGGCCAGCCCAATACAAATTCATTCTCTGATATAAACTGGGTTTCCTGTGAAAATTTCAGCCTGATTGACCAACTTTAAGGGGTGTTTTGGGCTGATCTGGCATTTTACCTATCCCTCGCCAACTTCACTCCCTGAACCTGCACTTTGGGCTAGATATGCATTTCTCAAAGAACAAACTATTAAAATTCATTTCAGTGGCGACTCCTGTAGGAAACAATATGGTTTTCAGCCTTGAATCTACCTTAATTTGAAATATATCAGCATTTCCTGATACAGCCATCTGTGGCTGTATTTTCGCCTTCCTGGACCACATATGACACATAAGACACCACTGGTATATCAGATGTAATCCTGAAACCTATGCAATCAGATTTAGTGTGTGGCAAGTAATTTCTGGGCCAAATTTCAGACTTATAGACAAACATTTGGTACTGGTTTGGGCTGATTTACATCTATTTTTGCCTATTTTTACAACAATAAATGGGTGAAATATTTTATGTTCAGAGATGTAATGTTCCAAATGCGCCTAAAGTATCCACATTAATTATTAGAACATGCATAAAATTACATTTGGGCTTCATATTGGCAATATTATGATATTTTTGACATTAACCATCTGAGGAGGTCATGGGCCCCCCCACACCCCGAAAATTGAAATTCTAAAAGTGACCCTCGAGTGGGCCAGCCCAATACAAATTCATTCTCTGATATAAACTGGGTTTCCTGTGAAAATTTCAGCCTGATTGACCAACTTTAAGGGGTGTTTTGGGCTGATCTGGCATTTTACCTATCCCTCGCCAACTTCACTCCCTGAACCTGCACTTTGGGCTAGATATGCATTTCTCAAAGAACAAACTATTAAAATTCATTTCAGTGGCGACTCCTGTAGGAAACAATATGGTTTTCAGCCTTGAATCTACCTTAATTTGAAATATATCAGCATTTCCTGATACAGCCATCTGTGGCTGTATTTTCGCCTTCCTGGACCACATATGACACATAAGACACCACTGGTATATCAGATGTAATCCTGAAACCTATGCAATCAGATTTAGTGTGTGGCAAGTAATTTCTGGGCCAAATTTCAGACTTATAGACAAACATTTGGTACTGGTTTGGGCTGATTTACATCTATTTTTGCCTATTTTTACAACAATAAATGGGTGAAATATTTTATGTTCAGAGATGTAATGTTCCAAATGCGCCTAAAGTATCCACATTAATTATTAGAACATGCATAAAATTACATTTGGGCTTCATATTGGCAATATTATGATATTTTTGACATTAACCATCTGAGGAGGTCATGGGCCCCCCCACACCCCGAAAATTGAAATTCTAAAAGTGACCCTCGAGTGGGCCAGCCCAATACAAATTCATTCTCTGATATAAACTGGGTTTCCTGTGAAAATTTCAGCCTGATTGACCAACTTTAAGGGGTGTTTTGGGCTGATCTGGCATTTTACCTATCCCTCGCCAACTTCACTCCCTGAACCTGCACTTTGGGCTAGATATGCATTTCTCAAAGAACAAACTATTAAAATTCATTTCAGTGGCGACTCCTGTAGGAAACAATATGGTTTTCAGCCTTGAATCTACCTTAATTTGAAATATATCAGCATTTCCTGATACAGCCATCTGTGGCTGTATTTTCGCGTTCCTGGACCACATATGACACATAAGACACCACTGGTATATCAGATGTAATCCTGAAACCTATGCAATCAGATTTAGTGTGTGGCAAGTAATTTCTGGGCCAAATTTCAGACTTATAGACAAACATTTGGTACTGGTTTGGGCTGATTTACATCTATTTTTGCCTATTTTTACAACAATAAATGGGTGAAATATTTTATGTTCAGAGATGTAATGTTCCAAATGCGCCTAAAGTATCCACATTAATTATTAGAACATGCATAAAATTACATTTGGGCTTCATATTGGCAATATTATGATATTTTTGACATTAACCATCTGAGGAGGTCATGGGCCCCCCCACACCCCGAAAATTGAAATTCTAAAAGTGACCCTCGAGTGGGCCAGCCCAATACAAATTCATTCTCTGATATAAACTGGGTTTCCTGTGAAAATTTCAGCCTGATTGACCAACTTTAAGGGGTGTTTTGGGCTGATCTGGCATTTTACCTATCCCTCGCCAACTTCACTCCCTGAACCTGCACTTTGGGCTAGATATGCATTTCTCAAAGAACAAACTATTAAAATTCATTTCAGTGGCGACTCCTGTAGGAAACAATATGGTTTTCAGCCTTGAATCTACCTTAATTTGAAATATATCAGCATTTCCTGATACAGCCATCTGTGGCTGTATTTTCGCCTTCCTGGACCACATATGACACATAAGACACCACTGGTATATCAGATGTAATCCTGAAACCTATGCAATCAGATTTAGTGTGTGGCAAGTAATTTCTGGGCCAAATTTCAGACTTATAGACAAACATTTGGTACTGGTTTGGGCTGATTTACATCTATTTTTGCCTATTTTTACAACAATAAATGGGTGAAATATTTTATGTTCAGAGATGTAATGTTCCAAATGCGCCTAAAGTATCCACATTAATTATTAGAACATGCATAAAATTACATTTGGGCTTCATATTGGCAATATTATGATATTTTTGACATTAACCATCTGAGGAGGTCATGGGCCCCCCCACACCCCGAAAATTGAAATTCTAAAAGTGACCCTCGAGTGGGCCAGCCCAATACAAATTCATTCTCTGATATAAACTGGGTTTCCTGTGAAAATTTCAGCCTGATTGACCAACTTTAAGGGGTGTTTTGGGCTGATCTGGCATTTTACCTATCCCTCGCCAACTTCACTCCCTGAACCTGCACTTTGGGCTAGATATGCATTTCTCAAAGAACAAACTATTAAAATTCATTTCAGTGGCGACTCCTGTAGGAAACAATATGGTTTTCAGCCTTGAATCTACCTTAATTTGAAATATATCAGCATTTCCTGATACAGCCATCTGTGGCTGTATTTTCGCCTTCCTGGACCACATATGACACATAAGACACCACTGGTATATCAGATGTAATCCTGAAACCTATGCAATCAGATTTAGTGTGTGGCAAGTAATTTCTGGGCCAAATTTCAGACTTATAGACAAACATTTGGTACTGGTTTGGGCTGATTTACATCTATTTTTGCTATTTTTACAACAATAAATGGGTGAAATATTTTATGTTCAGAGATGTAATGTTCCAAATGCGCCTAAAGTATCCACATTAATTATTAGAACATGCATAAAATTACATTTGGGCTTCATATTGGCAATATTATGATATTTTTGACATTAACCATCTGAGGAGGTCATGGGCCCCCCCCACACCCCGAAAATTGAAATTCTAAAAGTGACCCTCGAGTGGGCCAGCCCAATACAAATTCATTCTCTGATATAAACTGGGTTTCCTGTGAAAATTTCAGCCTGATTGACCAACTTTAAGGGGTGTTTTGGGCTGATCTGGCATTTTACCTATCCCTCGCCAACTTCACTCCCTGAACCTGCACTTTGGGCTAGATATGCATTTCTCAAAGAACAAACTATTAAAATTCATTTCAGTGGCGACTCCTGTAGGAAACAATATGGTTTTCAGCCTTGAATCTACCTTAATTTGAAATATATCAGCATTTCCTGATACAGCCATCTGTGGCTGTATTTTCGCCTTCCTGGACCACATATGACACATAAGACACCACTGGTATATCAGATGTAATCCTGAAACCTATGCAATCAGATTTAGTGTGTGGCAAGTAATTTCTGGGCCAAATTTCAGACTTATAGACAAACATTTGGTACTGGTTTGGGCTGATTTACATCTATTTTTGCCTATTTTTACAACAATAAATGGGTGAAATATTTTATGTTCAGAGATGTAATGTTCCAAATGCGCCTAAAGTATCCACATTAATTATTAGAACATGCATAAAATTACATTTGGGCTTCATATTGGCAATATTATGATATTTTTGACATTAACCATCTGAGGAGGTCATGGGCCCCCCCACACCCCGAAAATTGAAATTCTAAAAGTGACCCTCGAGTGGGCCAGCCCAATACAAATTCATTCTCTGATATAAACTGGGTTTCCTGTGAAAATTTCAGCCTGATTGACCAACTTTAAGGGGTGTTTTGGGCTGATCTGGCATTTTACCTATCCCTCGCCAACTTCACTCCCTGAACCTGCACTTTGGGCTAGATATGCATTTCTCAAAGAACAAACTATTAAAATTCATTTCAGTGGCGACTCCTGTAGGAAACAATATGGCTTTCAGCCTTGAATCTACCTTAATTTGAAATATATCAGCATTTCCTGATACAGCCATCTGTGGCTGTATTTTCGCCTTCCTGGACCACATATGACACGTAAGACACCACTGGTATATCAGATGTAATCCTGAAACCTATGCAATCAGATTTAGTGTGTGGCAAGTAATTTCTGGGCCAAATTTCAGACTTATAGACAAACATTTGGTACTGGTTTGGGCTGATTTACATCTATTTTTGCCTATTTTTACAACAATAAATGGGTGAAATATTTTATGTTCAGAGATGTAATGTTCCAAATGCGCCTAAAGTATCCACATTAATTATTAGAACATGCATAAAATTACATTTGGGCTTCATATTGGCAATATTATGATATTTTTGACATTAACCATCTGAGGAGGTCATGGGCCCCCCCACACCCCGAAAATTGAAATTCTAAAAGTGACCCTCGAGTGGGCCAGCCCAATACAAATTCATTCTCTGATATAAACTGGGTTTCCTGTGAAAATTTCAGCCTGATTGACCAACTTTAAGGGGTGTTTTGGGCTGATCTGGCATTTTACCTATCCCTCGCCAACTTCACTCCCTGAACCTGCACTTTGGGCTAGATATGCATTTCTCAAAGAACAAACTATTAAAATTCATTTCAGTGGCGACTCCTGTAGGAAACAATATGGTTTTCAGCCTTGAATCTACCTTAATTTGAAATATATCAGCATTTCCTGATACAGCCATCTGTGGCTGTATTTTCGCCTTCCTGGACCACATATGACACATAAGACACCACTGGTATATCAGATGTAATCCTGAAACCTATGCAATCAGATTTAGTGTGTGGCAAGTAATTTCTGGGCCAAATTTCAGACTTATAGACAAACATTTGGTACTGGTTTGGGCTGATTTACATCTATTTTTGCCTATTTTTACAACAATAAATGGGTGAAATATTTTATGTTCAGAGATGTAATGTTCCAAATGCGCCTAAAGTATCCACATTAATTATTAGAACATGCATAAAATTACATTTGGGCTTCATATTGGCAATATTATGATATTTTTGACATTAACCATCTGAGGAGGTCATGGGCCCCCCCACACCCCGAAAATTGAAATTCTAAAAGTGACCCTCGAGTGGGCCAGCCCAATACAAATTCATTATCTGATATAAACTGGGTTTCCTGTGAAAATTTCAGCCTGATTGACCAACTTTAAGGGGTGTTTTGGGCTGATCTGGCATTTTACCTATCCCTCGCCAACTTCACTCCCTGAACCTGCACTTTGGGCTAGATATGCATTTCTCAAAGAACAAACTATTAAAATTCATTTCAGTGGCGACTCCTGTAGGAAACAATATGGTTTTCAGCCTTGAATCTACCTTAATTTGAAATATATCAGCATTTCCTGATACAGCCATCTGTGGCTGTATTTTCGCCTTCCTGGACCACATATGACACGTAAGACACCACTGGTATATCAGATGTAATCCTGAAACCTATGCAATCAGATTTAGTGTGTGGCAAGTAATTTCTGGGCCAAATTTCAGACTTATAGACAAACATTTGGTACTGGTTTGGGCTGATTTACATCTATTTTTGCCTATTTTTACAACAATAAATGGGTGAAATATTTTATGTTCAGAGATGTAATGTTCCAAATGCGCCTAAAGTATCCACATTAATTATTAGAACATGCATAAAATTACATTTGGGCTTCATATTGGCAATATTATGATATTTTTGACATTAACCATCTGAGGAGGTCATGGGCCCCCCCACACCCCGAAAATTGAAATTCTAAAAGTGACCCTCGAGTGGGCCAGCCCAATACAAATTCATTCTCTGATATAAACTGGGTTTCCTGTGAAAATTTCAGCCTGATTGACCAACTTTAAGGGGTGTTTTGGGCTGATCTGGCATTTTACCTATCCCTCGCCAACTTCACTCCCTGAACCTGCACTTTGGGCTAGATATGCATTTCTCAAAGAACAAACTATTAAAATTCATTTCAGTGGCGACTCCTGTAGGAAACAATATGGTTTTCAGCCTTGAATCTACCTTAATTTGAAATATATCAGCATTTCCTGATACAGCCATCTGTGGCTGTATTTTCGCCTTCCTGGACCACATATGACACGTAAGACACCACTGGTATATCAGATGTAATCCTGAAACCTATGCAATCAGATTTAGTGTGTGGCAAGTAATTTCTGGGCCAAATTTCAGACTTATAGACAAACATTTGGTACTGGTTTGGGCTGATTTACATCTATTTTTGCCTATTTTTACAACAATAAATGGGTGAAATATTTTATGTTCAGAGATGTAATGTTCCAAATGCGCCTAAAGTATCCACATTAATTATTAGAACATGCATAAAATTACATTTGGGCTTCATATTGGCAATATTATGATATTTTTGACATTAACCATCTGAGGAGGTCATGGGCCCCCCCACACCCCGAAAATTGAAATTCTAAAAGTGACCCTCGAGTGGGCCAGCCCAATACAAATTCATTCTCTGATATAAACTGGGTTTCCTGTGAAAATTTCAGCCTGATTGACCAACTTTAAGGAGTGTTTTGGGCTGATCTGGCATTTTACCTATCCCTCGCCAACTTCACTCCCTGAACCTGCACTTTGGGCTAGATATGCATTTCTCAAAGAACAAACTATTAAAATTCATTTCAGTGGCGACTCCTGTAGGAAACAATATGGTTTTCAGCCTTGAATCTACCTTAATTTGAAATATATCAGCATTTCCTGATACAGCCATCTGTGGCTGTATTTTCGCCTTCCTGGACCACATATGACACATAAGACACCACTGGTATATCAGATGTAATCCTGAAACCTATGCAATCAGATTTAGTGTGTGGCAAGTAATTTCTGGGCCAAATTTCAGACTTATAGACAAACATTTGGTACTGGTTTGGGCTGATTTACATCTATTTTTGCCTATTTTTACAACAATAAATGGGTGAAATATTTTATGTTCAGAGATGTAATGTTCCAAATGCGCCTAAAGTATCCACATTAATTATTAGAACATGCATAAAATTACATTTGGGCTTCATATTGGCAATATTATGATATTTTTGACATTAACCATCTGAGGAGGTCATGGGCCCCCCCACACCCCGAAAATTGAAATTCTAAAAGTGACCCTCGAGTGGGCCAGCCCAATACAAATTCATTCTCTGATATAAACTGGGTTTCCTGTGAAAATTTCAGCCTGATTGACCAACTTTAAGGGGTGTTTTGGGCTGATCTGGCATTTTACCTATCCCTCGCCAACTTCACTCCCTGAACCTGCACTTTGGGCTAGATATGCATTTCTCAAAGAACAAACTATTAAAATTCATTTCAGTGGCGACTCCTGTAGGAAACAATATGGTTTTCAGCCTTGAATCTACCTTAATTTGAAATATATCAGCATTTCCTGATACAGCCATCTGTGGCTGTATTTTCGCCTTCCTGGACCACATATGACACATAAGACACCACTGGTATATCAGATGTAATCCTGAAACCTATGCAATCAGATTTAGTGTGTGGCAAGTAATTTCTGGGCCAAATTTCAGACTTATAGACAAACATTTGGTACTGGTTTGGGCTGATTTACATCTATTTTTGCCTATTTTTACAACAATAAATGGGTGAAATATTTTATGTTCAGAGATGTAATGTTCCAAATGCGCCTAAAGTATCCACATTAATTATTAGAACATGCATAAAATTACATTTGGGCTTCATATTGGCAATATTATGATATTTTTGACATTAACCATCTGAGGAGGTCATGGGCCCCCCCACACCCCGAAAATTGAAATTCTAAAAGTGACCCTCGAGTGGGCCAGCCCAATACAAATTCATTCTCTGATATAAACTGGGTTTCCTGTGAAAATTTCAGCCTGATTGACCAACTTTAAGGGGTGTTTTGGGCTGATCTGGCATTTTACCTATCCCTCGCCAACTTCACTCCCTGAACCTGCACTTTGGGCTAGATATGCATTTCTCAAAGAACAAACTATTAAAATTCATTTCAGTGGCGACTCCTGTAGGAAACAATATGGTTTTCAGCCTTGAATCTACCTTAATTTGAAATATATCAGCATTTCCTGATACAGCCATCTGTGGCTGTATTTTCGCCTTCCTGGACCACATATGACACATAAGACACCACTGGTATATCAGATGTAATCCTGAAACCTATGCAATCAGATTTAGTGTGTGGCAAGTAATTTCTGGGCCAAATTTCAGACTTATAGACAAACATTTGGTACTGGTTTGGGCTGATTTACATCTATTTTTGCCTATTTTTACAACAATAAATGGGTGAAATATTTTATGTTCAGAGATGTAATGTTCCAAATGCGCCTAAAGTATCCACATTAATTATTAGAACATGCATAAAATTACATTTGGGCTTCATATTGGCAATATTATGATATTTTTGACATTAACCATCTGAGGAGGTCATGGGCCCCCCCACACCCCGAAAATTGAAATTCTAAAAGTGACCCTCGAGTGGGCCAGCCCAATACAAATTCATTCTCTGATATAAACTGGGTTTCCTGTGAAAATTTCAGCCTGATTGACCAACTTTAAGGGGTGTTTTGGGCTGATCTGGCATTTTACCTATCCCTCGCCAACTTCACTCCCTGAACCTGCACTTTGGGCTAGATATGCATTTCTCAAAGAACAAACTATTAAAATTCATTTCAGTGGCGACTCCTGTAGGAAACAATATGGTTTTCAGCCTTGAATCTACCTTAATTTGAAATATATCAGCATTTCCTGATACAGCCATCTGTGGCTGTATTTTCGCCTTCCTGGACCACATATGACACATAAGACACCACTGGTATATCAGATGTAATCCTGAAACCTATGCAATCAGATTTAGTGTGCGGCAAGTAATTTCTGGGCCAAATTTCAGACTTATAGACAAACATTTGGTACTGGTTTGGGCTGATTTACATCTATTTTTGCCTATTTTTACAACAATAAATGGGTGAAATATTTTATGTTCAGAGATGTAATGTTCCAAATGCGCCTAAAGTATCCACATTAATTATTAGAACATGCATAAAATTACATTTGGGCTTCATATTGGCAATATTATGATATTTTTGACATTAACCATCTGAGGAGGTCATGGGCCCCCCCACACCCCGAAAATTGAAATTCTAAAAGTGACCCTCGAGTGGGCCAGCCCAATACAAATTCATTCTCTGATATAAACTGGGTTTCCTGTGAAAATTTCAGCCTGATTGACCAACTTTAAGGGGTGTTTTGGGCTGATCTGGCATTTTACCTATCCCTCGCCAACTTCACTCCCTGAACCTGCACTTTGGGCTAGATATGCATTTCTCAAAGAACAAACTATTAAAATTCATTTCAGTGGCGACTCCTGTAGGAAACAATATGGTTTTCAGCCTTGAATCTACCTTAATTTGAAATATATCAGCATTTCCTGATACAGCCATCTGTGGCTGTATTTTCGCCTTCCTGGACCACATATGACACATAAGACACCACTGGTATATCAGATGTAATCCTGAAACCTATGCAATCAGATTTAGTGTGTGGCAAGTAATTTCTGGGCCAAATTTCAGACTTATAGACAAACATTTGGTACTGGTTTGGGCTGATTTACATCTATTTTTGCCTATTTTTACAACAATAAATGGGTGAAATATTTTATGTTCAGAGATGTAATGTTCCAAATGCGCCTAAAGTATCCACATTAATTATTAGAACATGCATAAAATTACATTTGGGCTTCATATTGGCAATATTATGATATTTTTGACATTAACCATCTGAGGAGGTCATGGGCCCCCCCACACCCCGAAAATTGAAATTCTAAAAGTGACCCTCGAGTGGGCCAGCCCAATACAAATTCATTCTCTGATATAAACTGGGTTTCCTGTGAAAATTTCAGCCTGATTGACCAACTTTAAGGGGTGTTTTGGGCTGATCTGGCATTTTACCTATCCCTCGCCAACTTCACTCCCTGAACCTGCACTTTGGGCTAGATATGCATTTCTCAAAGAACAAACTATTAAAATTCATTTCAGTGGCGACTCCTGTAGGAAACAATATGGTTTTCAGCCTTGAATCTACCTTAATTTGAAATATATCAGCATTTCCTGATACAGCCATCTGTGGCTGTATTTTCGCCTTCCTGGACCACATATGACACATAAGACACCACTGGTATATCAGATGTAATCCTGAAACCTATGCAATCAGATTTAGTGTGTGGCAAGTAATTTCTGGGCCAAATTTCAGACTTATAGACAAACATTTGGTACTGGTTTGGGCTGATTTACATCTATTTTTGCCTATTTTTACAACAATAAATGGGTGAAATATTTTATGTTCAGAGATGTAATGTTCCAAATGCGCCTAAAGTATCCACATTAATTATTAGAACATGCATAAAATTACATTTGGGCTTCATATTGGCAATATTATGATATTTTTGACATTAACCATCTGAGGAGGTCATGGGCCCCCCCACACCCCGAAAATTGAAATTCTAAAAGTGACCCTCGAGTGGGCCAGCCCAATACAAATTCATTCTCTGATATAAACTGGGTTTCCTGTGAAAATTTCAGCCTGATTGACCAACTTTAAGGGGTGTTTTGGGCTGATCTGGCATTTTACCTATCCCTCGCCAACTTCACTCCCTGAACCTGCACTTTGGGCTAGATATGCATTTCTCAAAGAACAAACTATTAAAATTCATTTCAGTGGCGACTCCTGTAGGAAACAATATGGTTTTCAGCCTTGAATCTACCTTAATTTGAAATATATCAGCATTTCCTGATACAGCCATCTGTGGCTGTATTTTCGCCTTCCTGGACCACATATGACACATAAGACACCACTGGTATATCAGATGTAATCCTGAAACCTATGCAATCAGATTTAGTGTGTGGCAAGTAATTTCTGGGCCAAATTTCAGACTTATAGACAAACATTTGGTACTGGTTTGGGCTGATTTACATCTATTTTTGCCTATTTTTACAACAATAAATGGGTGAAATATTTTATGTTCAGAGATGTAATGTTCCAAATGCGCCTAAAGTATCCACATTAATTATTAGAACATGCATAAAATTACATTTGGGCTTCATATTGGCAATATTATGATATTTTTGACATTAACCATCTGAGGAGGTCATGGGCCCCCCCACACCCCGAAAATTGAAATTCTAAAAGTGACCCTCGAGTGGGCCAGCCCAATACAAATTCATTCTCTGATATAAACTGGGTTTCCTGTGAAAATTTCAGCCTGATTGACCAACTTTAAGGGGTGTTTTGGGCTGATCTGGCATTTTACCTATCCCTCGCCAACTTCACTCCCTGAACCTGCACTTTGGGCTAGATATGCATTTCTCAAAGAACAAACTATTAAAATTCATTTCAGTGGCGACTCCTGTAGGAAACAATATGGTTTTCAGCCTTGAATCTACCTTAATTTGAAATATATCAGCATTTCCTGATACAGCCATCTGTGGCTGTATTTTCGCCTTCCTGGACCACATATGACACATAAGACACCACTGGTATATCAGATGTAATCCTGAAACCTATGCAATCAGATTTAGTGTGTGGCAAGTAATTTCTGGGCCAAATTTCAGACTTATAGACAAACATTTGGTACTGGTTTGGGCTGATTTACATCTATTTTTGCCTATTTTTACAACAATAAATGGGTGAAATATTTTATGTTCAGAGATGTAATGTTCCAAATGCGCCTAAAGTATCCACATTAATTATTAGAACATGCATAAAATTACATTTGGGCTTCATATTGGCAATATTATGATATTTTTGACATTAACCATCTGAGGAGGTCATGGGCCCCCCCACACCCCGAAAATTGAAATTCTTAAAGTGACCCTCGAGTGGGCCAGCCCAATACAAATTCATTCTCTGATATAAACTGGGTTTCCTGTGAAAATTTCAGCCTGATTGACCAACTTTAAGGGGTGTTTTGGGCTGATCTGGCATTTTACCTATCCCTCGCCAACTTCACTCCCTGAACCTGCACTTTGGGCTAGATATGCATTTCTCAAAGAACAAACTATTAAAATTCATTTCAGTGGCGACTCCTGTAGGAAACAATATGGTTTTCAGCCTTGAATCTACCTTAATTTGAAATATATCAGCATTTCCTGATACAGCCATCTGTGGCTGTATTTTCGCCTTCCTGGACCACATATGACACATAAGACACCACTGGTATATCAGATGTAATCCTGAAACCTATGCAATCAGATTTAGTGTGTGGCAAGTAATTTCTGGGCCAAATTTCAGACTTATAGACAAACATTTGGTACTGGTTTGGGCTGATTTACATCTATTTTTGCCTATTTTTACAACAATAAATGGGTGAAATATTTTATGTTCAGAGATGTAATGTTCCAAATGCGCCTAAAGTATCCACATTAATTATTAGAACATGCATAAAATTACATTTGGGCTTCATATTGGCAATATTATGATATTTTTGACATTAACCATCTGAGGAGGTCATGGGCCCCCCCACACCCCGAAAATTGAAATTCTAAAAGTGACCCTCGAGTGGGCCAGCCCAATACAAATTCATTCTCTGATATAAACTGGGTTTCCTGTGAAAATTTCAGCCTGATTGACCAACTTTAAGGGGTGTTTTGGGCTGATCTGGCATTTTACCTATCCCTCGCCAACTTCACTCCCTGAACCTGCACTTTGGGCTAGATATGCATTTCTCAAAGAACAAACTATTAAAATTCATTTCAGTGGCGACTCCTGTAGGAAACAATATGGTTTTCAGCCTTGAATCTACCTTAATTTGAAATATATCAGCATTTCCTGATACAGCCATCTGTGGCTGTATTTTCGCCTTCCTGGACCACATATGACACATAAGACACCACTGGTATATCAGATGTAATCCTGAAACCTATGCAATCAGATTTAGTGTGTGGCAAGTAATTTCTGGGCCAAATTTCAGACTTATAGACAAACATTTGGTACTGGTTTGGGCTGATTTACATCTATTTTTGCCTATTTTTACAACAATAAATGGGTGAAATATTTTATGTTCAGAGATGTAATGTTCCAAATGCGCCTAAAGTATCCACATTAATTATTAGAACATGCATAAAATTACATTTGGGCTTCATATTGGCAATATTATGATATTTTTGACATTAACCATCTGAGGAGGTCATGGGCCCCCCCACACCCCGAAAATTGAAATTCTAAAAGTGACCCTCGAGTGGGCCAGCCCAATACAAATTCATTCTCTGATATAAACTGGGTTTCCTGTGAAAATTTCAGCCTGATTGACCAACTTTAAGGGGTGTTTTGGGCTGATCTGGCATTTTACCTATCCCTCGCCAACTTCACTCCCTGAACCTGCACTTTGGGCTAGATATGCATTTCTCAAAGAACAAACTATTAAAATTCATTTCAGTGGCGACTCCTGTAGGAAACAATATGGTTTTCAGCCTTGAATCTACCTTAATTTGAAATATATCAGCATTTCCTGATACAGCCATCTGTGGCTGTATTTTCGCCTTCCTGGACCACATATGACACATAAGACACCACTGGTATATCAGATGTAATCCTGAAACCTATGCAATCAGATTTAGTGTGTGGCAAGTAATTTCTGGGCCAAATTTCAGACTTATAGACAAACATTTGGTACTGGTTTGGGCTGATTTACATCTATTTTTGCCTATTTTTACAACAATAAATGGGTGAAATATTTTATGTTCAGAGATGTAATGTTCCAAATGCGCCTAAAGTATCCACATTAATTATTAGAACATGCATAAAATTACATTTGGGCTTCATATTGGCAATATTATGATATTTTTGACATTAACCATCTGAGGAGGTCATGGGCCCCCCCACACCCCGAAAATTGAAATTCTAAAAGTGACCCTCGAGTGGGCCAGCCCAATACAAATTCATTCTCTGATATAAACTGGGTTTCCTGTGAAAATTTCAGCCTGATTGACCAACTTTAAGGGGTGTTTTGGGCTGATCTGGCATTTTACCTATCCCTCGCCAACTTCACTCCCTGAACCTGCACTTTGGGCTAGATATGCATTTCTCAAAGAACAAACTATTAAAATTCATTTCAGTGGCGACTCCTGTAGGAAACAATATGGTTTTCAGCCTTGAATCTACCTTAATTTGAAATATATCAGCATTTCCTGATACAGCCATCTGTGGCTGTATTTTCGCCTTCCTGGACCACATATGACACATAAGACACCACTGGTATATCAGATGTAATCCTGAAACCTATGCAATCAGATTTAGTGTGTGGCAAGTAATTTCTGGGCCAAATTTCAGACTTATAGACAAACATTTGGTACTGGTTTGGGCTGATTTACATCTATTTTTGCCTATTTTTACAACAATAAATGGGTGAAATATTTTATGTTCAGAGATGTAATGTTCCAAATGCGCCTAAAGTATCCACATTAATTATTAGAACATGCATAAAATTACATTTGGGCTTCATATTGGCAATATTATGATATTTTTGACATTAACCATCTGAGGAGGTCATGGGCCCCCCCACACCCCGAAAATTGAAATTCTAAAAGTGACCCTCGAGTGGGCCAGCCCAATACAAATTCATTCTCTGATATAAACTGGGTTTCCTGTGAAAATTTCAGCCTGATTGACCAACTTTAAGGGGTGTTTTGGGCTGATCTGGCATTTTACCTATCCCTCGCCAACTTCACTCCCTGAACCTGCACTTTGGGCTAGATATGCATTTCTCAAAGAACAAACTATTAAAATTCATTTCAGTGGCGACTCCTGTAGGAAACAATATGGTTTTCAGCCTTGAATCTACCTTAATTTGAAATATATCAGCATTTCCTGATACAGCCATCTGTGGCTGTATTTTCGCCTTCCTGGACCACATATGACACATAAGACACCACTGGTATATCAGATGTAATCCTGAAACCTATGCAATCAGATTTAGTGTGTGGCAAGTAATTTCTGGGCCAAATTTCAGACTTATAGACAAACATTTGGTACTGGTTTGGGCTGATTTACATCTATTTTTGCCTATTTTTACAACAATAAATGGGTGAAATATTTTATGTTCAGAGATGTAATGTTCCAAATGCGCCTAAAGTATCCACATTAATTATTAGAACATGCATAAAATTACATTTGGGCTTCATATTGGCAATATTATGATATTTTTGACATTAACCATCTGAGGAGGTCATGGGCCCCCCCACACCCCGAAAATTGAAATTCTAAAAGTGACCCTCGAGTGGGCCAGCCCAATACAAATTCATTCTCTGATATAAACTGGGTTTCCTGTGAAAATTTCAGCCTGATTGACCAACTTTAAGGGGTGTTTTGGGCTGATCTGGCATTTTACCTATCCCTCGCCAACTTCACTCCCTGAACCTGCACTTTGGGCTAGATATGCATTTCTCAAAGAACAAACTATTAAAATTCATTTCAGTGGCGACTCCTGTAGGAAACAATATGGTTTTCAGCCTTGAATCTACCTTAATTTGAAATATATCAGCATTTCCTGATACAGCCATCTGTGGCTGTATTTTCGCCTTCCTGGACCACATATGACACATAAGACACCACTGGTATATCAGATGTAATCCTGAAACCTATGCAATCAGATTTAGTGTGTGGCAAGTAATTTCTGGGCCAAATTTCAGACTTATAGACAAACATTTGGTACTGGTTTGGGCTGATTTACATCTATTTTTGCCTATTTTTACAACAATAAATGGGTGAAATATTTTATGTTCAGAGATGTAATGTTCCAAATGCGCCTAAAGTATCCACATTAATTATTAGAACATGCATAAAATTACATTTGGGCTTCATATTGGCAATATTATGATATTTTTGACATTAACCATCTGAGGAGGTCATGGGCCCCCCCACACCCCGAAAATTGAAATTCTAAAAGTGACCCTCGAGTGGGCCAGCCCAATACAAATTCATTCTCTGATATAAACTGGGTTTCCTGTGAAAATTTCAGCCTGATTGACCAACTTTAAGGGGTGTTTTGGGCTGATCTGGCATTTTACCTATCCCTCGCCAACTTCACTCCCTGAACCTGCACTTTGGGCTAGATATGCATTTCTCAAAGAACAAACTATTAAAATTCATTTCAGTGGCGACTCCTGTAGGAAACAATATGGTTTTCAGCCTTGAATCTACCTTAATTTGAAATATATCAGCATTTCCTGATACAGCCATCTGTGGCTGTATTTTCGCCTTCCTGGACCACATATGACACATAAGACACCACTGGTATATCAGATGTAATCCTGAAACCTATGCAATCAGATTTAGTGTGTGGCAAGTAATTTCTGGGCCAAATTTCAGACTTATAGACAAACATTTGGTACTGGTTTGGGCTGATTTACATCTATTTTTGCCTATTTTTACAACAATAAATGGGTGAAATATTTTATGTTCAGAGATGTAATGTTCCAAATGCGCCTAAAGTATCCACATTAATTATTAGAACATGCATAAAATTACATTTGGGCTTCATATTGGCAATATTATGATATTTTTGACATTAACCATCTGAGGAGGTCATGGGCCCCCCCACACCCCGAAAATTGAAATTCTAAAAGTGACCCTCGAGTGGGCCAGCCCAATACAAATTCATTCTCTGATATAAACTGGGTTTCCTGTGAAAATTTCAGCCTGATTGATCAACTTTAAGGGGTGTTTTGGGCTGATCTGGCATTTTACCTATCCCTCGCCAACTTCACTCCCTGAACCTGCACTTTGGGCTAGATATGCATTTCTCAAAGAACAAACTATTAAAATTCATTTCAGTGGCGACTCCTGTAGGAAACAATATGGTTTTCAGCCTTGAATCTACCTTAATTTGAAATATATCAGCATTTCCTGATACAGCCATCTGTGGCTGTATTTTCGCCTTCCTGGACCACATATGACACATAAGACACCACTGGTATATCAGATGTAATCCTGAAACCTATGCAATCAGATTTAGTGTGTGGCAAGTAATTTCTGGGCCAAATTTCAGACTTATAGACAAACATTTGGTACTGGTTTGGGCTGATTTACATCTATTTTTGCCTATTTTTACAACAATAAATGGGTGAAATATTTTATGTTCAGAGATGTAATGTTCCAAATGCGCCTAAAGTATCCACATTAATTATTAGAACATGCATAAAATTACATTTGGGCTTCATATTGGCAATATTATGATATTTTTGACATTAACCATCTGAGGAGGTCATGGGCCCCCCCACACCCCGAAAATTGAAATTCTAAAAGTGACCCTCGAGTGGGCCAGCCCAATACAAATTCATTCTCTGATATAAACTGGGTTTCCTGTGAAAATTTCAGCCTGATTGACCAACTTTAAGGGGTGTTTTGGGCTGATCTGGCATTTTACCTATCCCTCGCCAACTTCACTCCCTGAACCTGCACTTTGGGCTAGATATGCATTTCTCAAAGAACAAACTATTAAAATTCATTTCAGTGGCGACTCCTGTAGGAAACAATATGGTTTTCAGCCTTGAATCTACCTTAATTTGAAATATATCAGCATTTCCTGATACAGCCATCTGTGGCTGTATTTTCGCCTTCCTGG
The DNA here is from genome assembly GCA_964017235.1 of Sabellastarte sp. h YS-2021. Taxonomy (NCBI): domain Eukaryota; kingdom Metazoa; phylum Annelida; class Polychaeta; order Sabellida; family Sabellidae; genus Sabellastarte; species Sabellastarte sp. h YS-2021. The sequence continues at coordinate 70,911,259 of OZ024938.1, forward strand.
ACCACATATGACACATAAGACACCACTGGTATATCAGATGTAATCCTGAAACCTATGCAATCAGATTTAGTGTGTGGCAAGTAATTTCTGGGCCAAATTTCAGACTTATAGACAAACATTTGGTACTGGTTTGGGCTGATTTACATCTATTTTTGCCTATTTTTACAACAATAAATGGGTGAAATATTTTATGTTCAGAGATGTAATGTTCCAAATGCGCCTAAAGTATCCACATTAATTATTAGAACATGCATAAAATTACATTTGGGCTTCATATTGGCAATATTATGATATTTTTGACATTAACCATCTGAGGAGGTCATGGGCCCCCCCACACCCCGAAAATTGAAATTCTAAAAGTGACCCTCGAGTGGGCCAGCCCAATACAAATTCATTCTCTGATATAAACTGGGTTTCCTGTGAAAATTTCAGCCTGATTGACCAACTTTAAGGGGTGTTTTGGGCTGATCTGGCATTTTACCTATCCCTCGCCAACTTCACTCCCTGAACCTGCACTTTGGGCTAGATATGCATTTCTCAAAGAACAAACTATTAAAATTCATTTCAGTGGCGACTCCTGTAGGAAACAATATGGTTTTCAGCCTTGAATCTACCTTAATTTGAAATATATCAGCATTTCCTGATACAGCCATCTGTGGCTGTATTTTCGCCTTCCTGGACCACATATGACACATAAGACACCACTGGTATATCAGATGTAATCCTGAAACCTATGCAATCAGATTTAGTGTGTGGCAAGTAATTTCTGGGCCAAATTTCAGACTTATAGACAAACATTTGGTACTGGTTTGGGCTGATTTACATCTATTTTTGCCTATTTTTACAACAATAAATGGGTGAAATATTTTATGTTCAGAGATGTAATGTTCCAAATGCGCCTAAAGTATCCACATTAATTATTAGAACATGCATAAAATTACATTTGGGCTTCATATTGGCAATATTATGATATTTTTGACATTAACCATCTGAGGAGGTCATGGGCCCCCCCACACCCCGAAAATTGAAATTCTAAAAGTGACCCTCGAGTGGGCCAGCCCAATACAAATTCATTCTCTGATATAAACTGGGTTTCCTGTGAAAATTTCAGCCTGATTGACCAACTTTAAGGGGTGTTTTGGGCTGATCTGGCATTTTACCTATCCCTCGCCAACTTCACTCCCTGAACCTGCACTTTGGGCTAGATATGCATTTCTCAAAGAACAAACTATTAAAATTCATTTCAGTGGCGACTCCTGTAGGAAACAATATGGTTTTCAGCCTTGAATCTACCTTAATTTGAAATATATCAGCATTTCCTGATACAGCCATCTGTGGCTGTATTTTCGCCTTCCTGGACCACATATGACACATAAGACACCACTGGTATATCAGATGTAATCCTGAAACCTATGCAATCAGATTTAGTGTGTGGCAAGTAATTTCTGGGCCAAATTTCAGACTTATAGACAAACATTTGGTACTGGTTTGGGCTGATTTACATCTATTTTTGCCTATTTTTACAACAATAAATGGGTGAAATATTTTATGTTCAGAGATGTAATGTTCCAAATGCGCCTAAAGTATCCACATTAATTATTAGAACATGCATAAAATTACATTTGGGCTTCATATTGGCAATATTATGATATTTTTGACATTAACCATCTGAGGAGGTCATGGGCCCCCCCACACCCCGAAAATTGAAATTCTAAAAGTGACCCTCGAGTGGGCCAGCCCAATACAAATTCATTCTCTGATATAAACTGGGTTTCCTGTGAAAATTTCAGCCTGATTGACCAACTTTAAGGGGTGTTTTGGGCTGATCTGGCATTTTACCTATCCCTCGCCAACTTCACTCCCTGAACCTGCACTTTGGGCTAGATATGCATTTCTCAAAGAACAAACTATTAAAATTCATTTCAGTGGCGACTCCTGTAGGAAACAATATGGTTTTCAGCCTTGAATCTACCTTAATTTGAAATATATCAGCATTTCCTGATACAGCCATCTGTGGCTGTATTTTCGCCTTCCTGGACCACATATGACACATAAGACACCACTGGTATATCAGATGTAATCCTGAAACCTATGCAATCAGATTTAGTGTGTGGCAAGTAATTTCTGGGCCAAATTTCAGACTTATAGACAAACATTTGGTACTGGTTTGGGCTGATTTACATCTATTTTTGCCTATTTTTACAACAATAAATGGGTGAAATATTTTATGTTCAGAGATGTAATGTTCCAAATGCGCCTAAAGTATCCACATTAATTATTAGAACATGCATAAAATTACATTTGGGCTTCATATTGGCAATATTATGATATTTTTGACATTAACCATCTGAGGAGGTCATGGGCCCCCCCACACCCCGAAAATTGAAATTCTAAAAGTGACCCTCGAGTGGGCCAGCCCAATACAAATTCATTCTCTGATATAAACTGGGTTTCCTGTGAAAATTTCAGCCTGATTGACCAACTTTAAGGGGTGTTTTGGGCTGATCTGGCATTTTACCTATCCCTCGCCAACTTCACTCCCTGAACCTGCACTTTGGGCTAGATATGCATTTCTCAAAGAACAAACTATTAAAATTCATTTCAGTGGCGACTCCTGTAGGAAACAATATGGTTTTCAGCCTTGAATCTACCTTAATTTGAAATATATCAGCATTTCCTGATACAGCCATCTGTGGCTGTATTTTCGCCTTCCTGGACCACATATGACACATAAGACACCACTGGTATATCAGATGTAATCCTGAAACCTATGCAATCAGATTTAGTGTGTGGCAAGTAATTTCTGGGCCAAATTTCAGACTTATAGACAAACATTTGGTACTGGTTTGGGCTGATTTACATCTATTTTTGCCTATTTTTACAACAATAAATGGGTGAAATATTTTATGTTCAGAGATGTAATGTTCCAAATGCGCCTAAAGTATCCACATTAATTATTAGAACATGCATAAAATTACATTTGGGCTTCATATTGGCAATATTATGATATTTTTGACATTAACCATCTGAGGAGGTCATGGGCCCCCCCACACCCCGAAAATTGAAATTCTAAAAGTGACCCTCGAGTGGGCCAGCCCAATACAAATTCATTCTCTGATATAAACTGGGTTTCCTGTGAAAATTTCAGCCTGATTGACCAACTTTAAGGGGTGTTTTGGGCTGATCTGGCATTTTACCTATCCCTCGCCAACTTCACTCCCTGAACCTGCACTTTGGGCTAGATATGCATTTCTCAAAGAACAAACTATTAAAATTCATTTCAGTGGCGACTCCTGTAGGAAACAATATGGTTTTCAGCCTTGAATCTACCTTAATTTGAAATATATCAGCATTTCCTGATACAGCCATCTGTGGCTGTATTTTCGCCTTCCTGGACCACATATGACACATAAGACACCACTGGTATATCAGATGTAATCCTGAAACCTATGCAATCAGATTTAGTGTGTGGCAAGTAATTTCTGGGCCAAATTTCAGACTTATAGACAAACATTTGGTACTGGTTTGGGCTGATTTACATCTATTTTTGCCTATTTTTACAACAATAAATGGGTGAAATATTTTATGTTCAGAGATGTAATGTTCCAAATGCGCCTAAAGTATCCACATTAATTATTAGAACATGCATAAAATTACATTTGGGCTTCATATTGGCAATATTATGATATTTTTGACATTAACCATCTGAGGAGGTCATGGGCCCCCCCACACCCCGAAAATTGAAATTCTAAAAGTGACCCTCGAGTGGGCCAGCCCAATACAAATTCATTCTCTGATATAAACTGGGTTTCCTGTGAAAATTTCAGCCTGATTGACCAACTTTAAGGGGTGTTTTGGGCTGATCTGGCATTTTACCTATCCCTCGCCAACTTCACTCCCTGAACCTGCACTTTGGGCTAGATATGCATTTCTCAAAGAACAAACTATTAAAATTCATTTCAGTGGCGACTCCTGTAGGAAACAATATGGTTTTCAGCCTTGAATCTACCTTAATTTGAAATATATCAGCATTTCCTGATACAGCCATCTGTGGCTGTATTTTCGCCTTCCTGGACCACATATGACACATAAGACACCACTGGTATATCAGATGTAATCCTGAAACCTATGCAATCAGATTTAGTGTGTGGCAAGTAATTTCTGGGCCAAATTTCAGACTTATAGACAAACATTTGGTACTGGTTTGGGCTGATTTACATCTATTTTTGCCTATTTTTACAACAATAAATGGGTGAAATATTTTATGTTCAGAGATGTAATGTTCCAAATGCGCCTAAAGTATCCACATTAATTATTAGAACATGCATAAAATTACATTTGGGCTTCATATTGGCAATATTATGATATTTTTGACATTAACCATCTGAGGAGGTCATGGGCCCCCCCACACCCCGAAAATTGAAATTCTAAAAGTGACCCTCGAGTGGGCCAGCCCAATACAAATTCATTCTCTGATATAAACTGGGTTTCCTGTGAAAATTTCAGCCTGATTGACCAACTTTAAGGGGTGTTTTGGGCTGATCTGGCATTTTACCTATCCCTCGCCAACTTCACTCCCTGAACCTGCACTTTGGGCTAGATATGCATTTCTCAAAGAACAAACTATTAAAATTCATTTCAGTGGCGACTCCTGTAGGAAACAATATGGTTTTCAGCCTTGAATCTACCTTAATTTGAAATATATCAGCATTTCCTGATACAGCCATCTGTGGCTGTATTTTCGCGTTCCTGGACCACATATGACACATAAGACACCACTGGTATATCAGATGTAATCCTGAAACCTATGCAATCAGATTTAGTGTGTGGCAAGTAATTTCTGGGCCAAATTTCAGACTTATAGACAAACATTTGGTACTGGTTTGGGCTGATTTACATCTATTTTTGCCTATTTTTACAACAATAAATGGGTGAAATATTTTATGTTCAGAGATGTAATGTTCCAAATGCGCCTAAAGTATCCACATTAATTATTAGAACATGCATAAAATTACATTTGGGCTTCATATTGGCAATATTATGATATTTTTGACATTAACCATCTGAGGAGGTCATGGGCCCCCCCACACCCCGAAAATTGAAATTCTAAAAGTGACCCTCGAGTGGGCCAGCCCAATACAAATTCATTCTCTGATATAAACTGGGTTTCCTGTGAAAATTTCAGCCTGATTGACCAACTTTAAGGGGTGTTTTGGGCTGATCTGGCATTTTACCTATCCCTCGCCAACTTCACTCCCTGAACCTGCACTTTGGGCTAGATATGCATTTCTCAAAGAACAAACTATTAAAATTCATTTCAGTGGCGACTCCTGTAGGAAACAATATGGTTTTCAGCCTTGAATCTACCTTAATTTGAAATATATCAGCATTTCCTGATACAGCCATCTGTGGCTGTATTTTCGCCTTCCTGGACCACATATGACACATAAGACACCACTGGTATATCAGATGTAATCCTGAAACCTATGCAATCAGATTTAGTGTGTGGCAAGTAATTTCTGGGCCAAATTTCAGACTTATAGACAAACATTTGGTACTGGTTTGGGCTGATTTACATCTATTTTTGCCTATTTTTACAACAATAAATGGGTGAAATATTTTATGTTCAGAGATGTAATGTTCCAAATGCGCCTAAAGTATCCACATTAATTATTAGAACATGCATAAAATTACATTTGGGCTTCATATTGGCAATATTATGATATTTTTGACATTAACCATCTGAGGAGGTCATGGGCCCCCCCACACCCCGAAAATTGAAATTCTAAAAGTGACCCTCGAGTGGGCCAGCCCAATACAAATTCATTCTCTGATATAAACTGGGTTTCCTGTGAAAATTTCAGCCTGATTGACCAACTTTAAGGGGTGTTTTGGGCTGATCTGGCATTTTACCTATCCCTCGCCAACTTCACTCCCTGAACCTGCACTTTGGGCTAGATATGCATTTCTCAAAGAACAAACTATTAAAATTCATTTCAGTGGCGACTCCTGTAGGAAACAATATGGTTTTCAGCCTTGAATCTACCTTAATTTGAAATATATCAGCATTTCCTGATACAGCCATCTGTGGCTGTATTTTCGCCTTCCTGGACCACATATGACACATAAGACACCACTGGTATATCAGATGTAATCCTGAAACCTATGCAATCAGATTTAGTGTGTGGCAAGTAATTTCTGGGCCAAATTTCAGACTTATAGACAAACATTTGGTACTGGTTTGGGCTGATTTACATCTATTTTTGCTATTTTTACAACAATAAATGGGTGAAATATTTTATGTTCAGAGATGTAATGTTCCAAATGCGCCTAAAGTATCCACATTAATTATTAGAACATGCATAAAATTACATTTGGGCTTCATATTGGCAATATTATGATATTTTTGACATTAACCATCTGAGGAGGTCATGGGCCCCCCCCACACCCCGAAAATTGAAATTCTAAAAGTGACCCTCGAGTGGGCCAGCCCAATACAAATTCATTCTCTGATATAAACTGGGTTTCCTGTGAAAATTTCAGCCTGATTGACCAACTTTAAGGGGTGTTTTGGGCTGATCTGGCATTTTACCTATCCCTCGCCAACTTCACTCCCTGAACCTGCACTTTGGGCTAGATATGCATTTCTCAAAGAACAAACTATTAAAATTCATTTCAGTGGCGACTCCTGTAGGAAACAATATGGTTTTCAGCCTTGAATCTACCTTAATTTGAAATATATCAGCATTTCCTGATACAGCCATCTGTGGCTGTATTTTCGCCTTCCTGGACCACATATGACACATAAGACACCACTGGTATATCAGATGTAATCCTGAAACCTATGCAATCAGATTTAGTGTGTGGCAAGTAATTTCTGGGCCAAATTTCAGACTTATAGACAAACATTTGGTACTGGTTTGGGCTGATTTACATCTATTTTTGCCTATTTTTACAACAATAAATGGGTGAAATATTTTATGTTCAGAGATGTAATGTTCCAAATGCGCCTAAAGTATCCACATTAATTATTAGAACATGCATAAAATTACATTTGGGCTTCATATTGGCAATATTATGATATTTTTGACATTAACCATCTGAGGAGGTCATGGGCCCCCCCACACCCCGAAAATTGAAATTCTAAAAGTGACCCTCGAGTGGGCCAGCCCAATACAAATTCATTCTCTGATATAAACTGGGTTTCCTGTGAAAATTTCAGCCTGATTGACCAACTTTAAGGGGTGTTTTGGGCTGATCTGGCATTTTACCTATCCCTCGCCAACTTCACTCCCTGAACCTGCACTTTGGGCTAGATATGCATTTCTCAAAGAACAAACTATTAAAATTCATTTCAGTGGCGACTCCTGTAGGAAACAATATGGTTTTCAGCCTTGAATCTACCTTAATTTGAAATATATCAGCATTTCCTGATACAGCCATCTGTGGCTGTATTTTCGCCTTCCTGGACCACATATGACACATAAGACACCACTGGTATATCAGATGTAATCCTGAAACCTATGCAATCAGATTTAGTGTGTGGCAAGTAATTTCTGGGCCAAATTTCAGACTTATAGACAAACATTTGGTACTGGTTTGGGCTGATTTACATCTATTTTTGCCTATTTTTACAACAATAAATGGGTGAAATATTTTATGTTCAGAGATGTAATGTTCCAAATGCGCCTAAAGTATCCACATTAATTATTAGAACATGCATAAAATTACATTTGGGCTTCATATTGGCAATATTATGATATTTTTGACATTAACCATCTGAGGAGGTCATGGGCCCCCCCACACCCCGAAAATTGAAATTCTAAAAGTGACCCTCGAGTGGGCCAGCCCAATACAAATTCATTCTCTGATATAAACTGGGTTTCCTGTGAAAATTTCAGCCTGATTGACCAACTTTAAGGGGTGTTTTGGGCTGATCTGGCATTTTACCTATCCCTCGCCAACTTCACTCCCTGAACCTGCACTTTGGGCTAGATATGCATTTCTCAAAGAACAAACTATTAAAATTCATTTCAGTGGCGACTCCTGTAGGAAACAATATGGTTTTCAGCCTTGAATCTACCTTAATTTGAAATATATCAGCATTTCCTGATACAGCCATCTGTGGCTGTATTTTCGCCTTCCTGGACCACATATGACACATAAGACACCACTGGTATATCAGATGTAATCCTGAAACCTATGCAATCAGATTTAGTGTGTGGCAAGTAATTTCTGGGCCAAATTTCAGACTTATAGACAAACATTTGGTACTGGTTTGGGCTGATTTACATCTATTTTTGCCTATTTTTACAACAATAAATGGGTGAAATATTTTATGTTCAGAGATGTAATGTTCCAAATGCGCCTAAAGTATCCACATTAATTATTAGAACATGCATAAAATTACATTTGGGCTTCATATTGGCAATATTATGATATTTTTGACATTAACCATCTGAGGAGGTCATGGGCCCCCCCACACCCCGAAAATTGAAATTCTAAAAGTGACCCTCGAGTGGGCCAGCCCAATACAAATTCATTCTCTGATATAAACTGGGTTTCCTGTGAAAATTTCAGCCTGATTGACCAACTTTAAGGGGTGTTTTGGGCTGATCTGGCATTTTACCTATCCCTCGCCAACTTCACTCCCTGAACCTGCACTTTGGGCTAGATATGCATTTCTCAAAGAACAAACTATTAAAATTCATTTCAGTGGCGACTCCTGTAGGAAACAATATGGTTTTCAGCCTTGAATCTACCTTAATTTGAAATATATCAGCATTTCCTGATACAGCCATCTGTGGCTGTATTTTCGCCTTCCTGGACCACATATGACACATAAGACACCACTGGTATATCAGATGTAATCCTGAAACCTATGCAATCAGATTTAGTGTGTGGCAAGTAATTTCTGGGCCAAATTTCAGACTTATAGACAAACATTTGGTACTGGTTTGGGCTGATTTACATCTATTTTTGCCTATTTTTACAACAATAAATGGGTGAAATATTTTATGTTCAGAGATGTAATGTTCCAAATGCGCCTAAAGTATCCACATTAATTATTAGAACATGCATAAAATTACATTTGGGCTTCATATTGGCAATATTATGATATTTTTGACATTAACCATCTGAGGAGGTCATGGGCCCCCCCACACCCCGAAAATTGAAATTCTAAAAGTGACCCTCGAGTGGGCCAGCCCAATACAAATTCATTCTCTGATATAAACTGGGTTTCCTGTGAAAATTTCAGCCTGATTGACCAACTTTAAGGGGTGTTTTGGGCTGATCTGGCATTTTACCTATCCCTCGCCAACTTCACTCCCTGAACCTGCACTTTGGGCTAGATATGCATTTCTCAAAGAACAAACTATTAAAATTCATTTCAGTGGCGACTCCTGTAGGAAACAATATGGTTTTCAGCCTTGAATCTACCTTAATTTGAAATATATCAGCATTTCCTGATACAGCCATCTGTGGCTGTATTTTCGCCTTCCTGGACCACATATGACACATAAGACACCACTGGTATATCAGATGTAATCCTGAAACCTATGCAATCAGATTTAGTGTGTGGCAAGTAATTTCTGGGCCAAATTTCAGACTTATAGACAAACATTTGGTACTGGTTTGGGCTGATTTACATCTATTTTTGCTATTTTTACAACAATAAATGGGTGAAATATTTTATGTTCAGAGATGTAATGTTCCAAATGCGCCTAAAGTATCCACATTAATTATTAGAACATGCATAAAATTACATTTGGGCTTCATATTGGCAATATTATGATATTTTTGACATTAACCATCTGAGGAGGTCATGGGCCCCCCCCACACCCCGAAAATTGAAATTCTAAAAGTGACCCTCGAGTGGGCCAGCCCAATACAAATTCATTCTCTGATATAAACTGGGTTTCCTGTGAAAATTTCAGCCTGATTGACCAACTTTAAGGGGTGTTTTGGGCTGATCTGGCATTTTACCTATCCCTCGCCAACTTCACTCCCTGAACCTGCACTTTGGGCTAGATATGCATTTCTCAAAGAACAAACTATTAAAATTCATTTCAGTGGCGACTCCTGTAGGAAACAATATGGTTTTCAGCCTTGAATCTACCTTAATTTGAAATATATCAGCATTTCCTGATACAGCCATCTGTGGCTGTATTTTCGCCTTCCTGGACCACATATGACACATAAGACACCACTGGTATATCAGATGTAATCCTGAAACCTATGCAATCAGATTTAGTGTGTGGCAAGTAATTTCTGGGCCAAATTTCAGACTTATAGACAAACATTTGGTACTGGTTTGGGCTGATTTACATCTATTTTTGCCTATTTTTACAACAATAAATGGGTGAAATATTTTATGTTCAGAGATGTAATGTTCCAAATGCGCCTAAAGTATCCACATTAATTATTAGAACATGCATAAAATTACATTTGGGCTTCATATTGGCAATATTATGATATTTTTGACATTAACCATCTGAGGAGGTCATGGGCCCCCCCACACCCCGAAAATTGAAATTCTAAAAGTGACCCTCGAGTGGGCCAGCCCAATACAAATTCATTCTCTGATATAAACTGGGTTTCCTGTGAAAATTTCAGCCTGATTGACCAACTTTAAGGGGTGTTTTGGGCTGATCTGGCATTTTACCTATCCCTCGCCAACTTCACTCCCTGAACCTGCACTTTGGGCTAGATATGCATTTCTCAAAGAACAAACTATTAAAATTCATTTCAGTGGCGACTCCTGTAGGAAACAATATGGTTTTCAGCCTTGAATCTACCTTAATTTGAAATATATCAGCATTTCCTGATACAGCCATCTGTGGCTGTATTTTCGCCTTCCTGGACCACATATGACACATAAGACACCACTGGTATATCAGATGTAATCCTGAAACCTATGCAATCAGATTTAGTGTGTGGCAAGTAATTTCTGGGCCAAATTTCAGACTTATAGACAAACATTTGGTACTGGTTTGGGCTGATTTACATCTATTTTTGCCTATTTTTACAACAATAAATGGGTGAAATATTTTATGTTCAGAGATGTAATGTTCCAAATGCGCCTAAAGTATCCACATTAATTATTAGAACATGCATAAAATTACATTTGGGCTTCATATTGGCAATATTATGATATTTTTGACATTAACCATCTGAGGAGGTCATGGGCCCCCCCACACCCCGAAAATTGAAATTCTAAAAGTGACCCTCGAGTGGGCCAGCCCAATACAAATTCATTCTCTGATATAAACTGGGTTTCCTGTGAAAATTTCAGCCTGATTGACCAACTTTAAGGGGTGTTTTGGGCTGATCTGGCATTTTACCTATCCCTCGCCAACTTCACTCCCTGAACCTGCACTTTGGGCTAGATATGCATTTCTCAAAGAACAAACTATTAAAATTCATTTCAGTGGCGACTCCTGTAGGAAACAATATGGTTTTCAGCCTTGAATCTACCTTAATTTGAAATATATCAGCATTTCCTGATACAGCCATCTGTGGCTGTATTTTCGCCTTCCTGGACCACATATGACACATAAGACACCACTGGTATATCAGATGTAATCCTGAAACCTATGCAATCAGATTTAGTGTGTGGCAAGTAATTTCTGGGCCAAATTTCAGACTTATAGACAAACATTTGGTACTGGTTTGGGCTGATTTACATCTATTTTTGCCTATTTTTACAACAATAAATGGGTGAAATATTTTATGTTCAGAGATGTAATGTTCCAAATGCGCCTAAAGTATCCACATTAATTATTAGAACATGCATAAAATTACATTTGGGCTTCATATTGGCAATATTATGATATTTTTGACATTAACCATCTGAGGAGGTCATGGGCCCCCCCACACCCCGAAAATTGAAATTCTAAAAGTGACCCTCGAGTGGGCCAGCCCAATACAAATTCATTCTCTGATATAAACTGGGTTTCCTGTGAAAATTTCAGCCTGATTGACCAACTTTAAGGGGTGTTTTGGGCTGATCTGGCATTTTACCTATCCCTCGCCAACTTCACTCCCTGAACCTGCACTTTGGGCTAGATATGCATTTCTCAAAGAACAAACTATTAAAATTCATTTCAGTGGCGACTCCTGTAGGAAACAATATGGTTTTCAGCCTTGAATCTACCTTAATTTGAAATATATCAGCATTTCCTGATACAGCCATCTGTGGCTGTATTTTCGCCTTCCTGGACCACATATGACACATAAGACACCACTGGTATATCAGATGTAATCCTGAAACCTATGCAATCAGATTTAGTGTGTGGCAAGTAATTTCTGGGCCAAATTTCAGACTTATAGACAAACATTTGGTACTGGTTTGGGCTGATTTACATCTATTTTTGCCTATTTTTACAACAATAAATGGGTGAAATATTTTATGTTCAGAGATGTAATGTTCCAAATGCGCCTAAAGTATCCACATTAATTATTAGAACATGCATAAAATTACATTTGGGCTTCATATTGGCAATATTATGATATTTTTGACATTAACCATCTGAGGAGGTCATGGGCCCCCCCACACCCCGAAAATTGAAATTCTAAAAGTGACCCTCGAGTGGGCCAGCCCAATACAAATTCATTCTCTGATATAAACTGGGTTTCCTGTGAAAATTTCAGCCTGATTGACCAACTTTAAGGGGTGTTTTGGGCTGATCTGGCATTTTACCTATCCCTCGCCAACTTCACTCCCTGAACCTGCACTTTGGGCTAGATATGCATTTCTCAAAGAACAAACTATTAAAATTCATTTCAGTGGCGACTCCTGTAGGAAACAATATGGTTTTCAGCCTTGAATCTACCTTAATTTGAAATATATCAGCATTTCCTGATACAGCCATCTGTGGCTGTATTTTCGCCTTCCTGGACCACATATGACACATAAGACACCACTGGTATATCAGATGTAATCCTGAAACCTATGCAATCAGATTTAGTGTGTGGCAAGTAATTTCTGGGCCAAATTTCAGACTTATAGACAAACATTTGGTACTGGTTTGGGCTGATTTACATCTATTTTTGCCTATTTTTACAACAATAAATGGGTGAAATATTTTATGTTCAGAGATGTAATGTTCCAAATGCGCCTAAAGTATCCACATTAATTATTAGAACATGCATAAAATTACATTTGGGCTTCATATTGGCAATATTATGATATTTTTGACATTAACCATCTGAGGAGGTCATGGGCCCCCCCACACCCCGAAAATTGAAATTCTAAAAGTGACCCTCGAGTGGGCCAGCCCAATACAAATTCATTCTCTGATATAAACTGGGTTTCCTGTGAAAATTTCAGCCTGATTGACCAACTTTAAGGGGTGTTTTGGGCTGATCTGGCATTTTACCTATCCCTCGCCAACTTCACTCCCTGAACCTGCACTTTGGGCTAGATATGCATTTCTCAAAGAACAAACTATTAAAATTCATTTCAGTGGCGACTCCTGTAGGAAACAATATGGTTTTCAGCCTTGAATCTACCTTAATTTGAAATATATCAGCATTTCCTGATACAGCCATCTGTGGCTGTATTTTCGCCTTCCTGGACCACATATGACACATAAGACACCACTGGTATATCAGATGTAATCCTGAAACCTATGCAATCAGATTTAGTGTGTGGCAAGTAATTTCTGGGCCAAATTTCAGACTTATAGACAAACATTTGGTACTGGTTTGGGCTGATTTACATCTATTTTTGCCTATTTTTACAACAATAAATGGGTGAAATATTTTATGTTCAGAGATGTAATGTTCCAAATGCGCCTAAAGTATCCACATTAATTATTAGAACATGCATAAAATTACATTTGGGCTTCATATTGGCAATATTATGATATTTTTGACATTAACCATCTGAGGAGGTCATGGGCCCCCCCCACACCCCGAAAATTGAAATTCTAAAAGTGACCCTCGAGTGGGCCAGCCCAATACAAATTCATTCTCTGATATAAACTGGGTTTCCTGTGAAAATTTCAGCCTGATTGACCAACTTTAAGGGGTGTTTTGGGCTGATCTGGCATTTTACCTATCCCTCGCCAACTTCACTCCCTGAACCTGCACTTTGGGCTAGATATGCATTTCTCAAAGAACAAACTATTAAAATTCATTTCAGTGGCGACTCCTGTAGGAAACAATATGGTTTTCAGCCTTGAATCTACCTTAATTTGAAATATATCAGCATTTCCTGATACAGCCATCTGTGGCTGTATTTTCGCCTTCCTGGACCACATATGACACATAAGACACCACTGGTATATCAGATGTAATCCTGAAACCTATGCAATCAGATTTAGTGTGTGGCAAGTAATTTCTGGGCCAAATTTCAGACTTATAGACAAACATTTGGTACTGGTTTGGGCTGATTTACATCTATTTTTGCCTATTTTTACAACAATAAATGGGTGAAATATTTTATGTTCAGAGATGTAATGTTCCAAATGCGCCTAAAGTATCCACATTAATTATTAGAACATGCATAAAATTACATTTGGGCTTCATATTGGCAATATTATGATATTTTTGACATTAACCATCTGAGGAGGTCATGGGCCCCCCCACACCCCGAAAATTGAAATTCTAAAAGTGACCCTCGAGTGGGCCAGCCCAATACAAATTCATTCTCTGATATAAACTGGGTTTCCTGTGAAAATTTCAGCCTGATTGACCAACTTTAAGGGGTGTTTTGGGCTGATCTGGCATTTTACCTATCCCTCGCCAACTTCACTCCCTGAACCTGCACTTTGGGCTAGATATGCATTTCTCAAAGAACAAACTATTAAAATTCATTTCAGTGGCGACTCCTGTAGGAAACAATATGGTTTTCAGCCTTGAATCTACCTTAATTTGAAATATATCAGCATTTCCTGATACAGCCATCTGTGGCTGTATTTTCGCCTTCCTGGACCACATATGACACATAAGACACCACTGGTATATCAGATGTAATCCTGAAACCTATGCAATCAGATTTAGTGTGTGGCAAGTAATTTCTGGGCCAAATTTCAGACTTATAGACAAACATTTGGTACTGGTTTGGGCTGATTTACATCTATTTTTGCCTATTTTTACAACAATAAATGGGTGAAATATTTTATGTTCAGAGATGTAATGTTCCAAATGCGCCTAAAGTATCCACATTAATTATTAGAACATGCATAAAATTACATTTGGGCTTCATATTGGCAATATTATGATATTTTTGACATTAACCATCTGAGGAGGTCATGGGCCCCCCCACACCCCGAAAATTGAAATTCTAAAAGTGACCCTCGAGTGGGCCAGCCCAATACAAATTCATTCTCTGATATAAACTGGGTTTCCTGTGAAAATTTCAGCCTGATTGACCAACTTTAAGGGGTGTTTTGGGCTGATCTGGCATTTTACCTATCCCTCGCCAACTTCACTCCCTGAACCTGCACTTTGGGCTAGATATGCATTTCTCAAAGAACAAACTATTAAAATTCATTTCAGTGGCGACTCCTGTAGGAAACAATATGGTTTTCAGCCTTGAATCTACCTTAATTTGAAATATATCAGCATTTCCTGATACAGCCATCTGTGGCTGTATTTTCGCCTTCCTGGACCACATATGACACATAAGACACCACTGGTATATCAGATGTAATCCTGAAACCTATGCAATCAGATTTAGTGTGTGGCAAGTAATTTCTGGGCCAAATTTCAGACTTATAGACAAACATTTGGTACTGGTTTGGGCTGATTTACATCTATTTTTGCCTATTTTTACAACAATAAATGGGTGAAATATTTTATGTTCAGAGATGTAATGTTCCAAATGCGCCTAAAGTATCCACATTAATTATTAGAACATGCATAAAATTACATTTGGGCTTCATATTGGCAATATTATGATATTTTTGACATTAACCATCTGAGGAGGTCATGGGCCCCCCCACACCCCGAAAATTGAAATTCTAAAAGTGACCCTCGAGTGGGCCAGCCCAATACAAATTCATTCTCTGATATAAACTGGGTTTCCTGTGAAAATTTCAGCCTGATTGACCAACTTTAAGGGGTGTTTTGGGCTGATCTGGCATTTTACCTATCCCTCGCCAACTTCACTCCCTGAACCTGCACTTTGGGCTAGATATGCATTTCTCAAAGAACAAACTATTAAAATTCATTTCAGTGGCGACTCCTGTAGGAAACAATATGGTTTTCAGCCTTGAATCTACCTTAATTTGAAATATATCAGCATTTCCTGATACAGCCATCTGTGGCTGTATTTTCGCCTTCCTGGACCACATATGACACATAAGACACCACTGGTATATCAGATGTAATCCTGAAACCTATGCAATCAGATTTAGTGTGTGGCAAGTAATTTCTGGGCCAAATTTCAGACTTATAGACAAACATTTGGTACTGGTTTAGGCTGATTTACAACTATTTTTGCCTATTTTTACAACAATAAATGGGTGAAATATTTTATGTTCAGAGATGTAATGTTCCAAATGCGCCTAAAGTATCCACATTAATTATTAGAACATGCATAAAATTACATTTGGGCTTCATATTGGCAATATTATGATATTTTTGACATTAACCATCTGAGGAGGTCATGGGCCCCCCCACACCCCGAAAATTGAAATTCTAAAAGTGACCCTCGAGTGGGCCAGCCCAATACAAATTCATTCTCTGATATAAACTGGGTTTCCTGTGAAAATTTCAGCCTGATTGACCAACTTTAAGGGGTGTTTTGGGCTGATCTGGCATTTTACCTATCCCTCGCCAACTTCACTCCCTGAACCTGCACTTTGGGCTAGATATGCATTTCTCAAAGAACAAACTATTAAAATTCATTTCAGTGGCGACTCCTGTAGGAAACAATATGGTTTTCAGCCTTGAATCTACCTTAATTTGAAATATATCAGCATTTCCTGATACAGCCATCTGTGGCTGTATTTTCGCCTTCCTGGACCACATATGACACATAAGACACCACTGGTATATCAGATGTAATCCTGAAACCTATGCAATCAGATTTAGTGTGTGGCAAGTAATTTCTGGGCCAAATTTCAGACTTATAGACAAACATTTGGTACTGGTTTGGGCTGATTTACATCTATTTTTGCCTATTTTTACAACAATAAATGGGTGAAATATTTTATGTTCAGAGATGTAATGTTCCAAATGCGCCTAAAGTATCCACATTAATTATTAGAACATGCATAAAATTACATTTGGGCTTCATATTGGCAATATTATGATATTTTTGACATTAACCATCTGAGGAGGTCATGGGCCCCCCCACACCCCGAAAATTGAAATTCTAAAAGTGACCCTCGAGTGGGCCAGCCCAATACAAATTCATTCTCTGATATAAACTGGGTTTCCTGTGAAAATTTCAGCCTGATTGACCAACTTTAAGGGGTGTTTTGGGCTGATCTGGCATTTTACCTATCCCTCGCCAACTTCACTCCCTGAACCTGCACTTTGGGCTAGATATGCATTTCTCAAAGAACAAACTATTAAAATTCATTTCAGTGGCGACTCCTGTAGGAAACAATATGGTTTTCAGCCTTGAATCTACCTTAATTTGAAATATATCAGCATTTCCTGATACAGCCATCTGTGGCTGTATTTTCGGCTTCCTGGACCACATATGACACATAAGACACCACTGGTATATCAGATGTAATCCTGAAACCTATGCAATCAGATTTAGTGTGTGGCAAGTAATTTCTGGGCCAAATTTCAGACTTATAGACAAACATTTGGTACTGGTTTGGGCTGATTTACATCTATTTTTGCCTATTTTTACAACAATAAATGGGTGAAATATTTTATGTTCAGAGATGTAATGTTCCAAATGCGCCTAAAGTATCCACATTAATTATTAGAACATGCATAAAATTACATTTGGGCTTCATATTGGCAATATTATGATATTTTTGACATTAACCATCTGAGGAGGTCATGGGCCCCCCACACCCCGAAAATTGAAATTCTAAAAGTGACCCTCGAGTGGGCCAGCCCAATACAAATTCATTCTCTGATATAAACTGGGTTTCCTGTGAAAATTTCAGCCTGATTGACCAACTTTAAGGGGTGTTTTGGGCTGATCTGGCATTTTACCTATCCCTCGCCAACTTCACTCCCTGAACCTGCACTTTGGGCTAGATATGCATTTCTCAAAGAACAAACTATTAAAATTCATTTCAGTGGCGACTCCTGTAGGAAACAATATGGTTTTCAGCCTTGAATCTACCTTAATTTGAAATATATCAGCATTTCCTGATACAGCCATCTGTGGCTGTATTTTCGCCTTCCTGGACCACATATGACACATAAGACACCACTGGTATATCAGATGTAATCCTGAAACCTATGCAATCAGATTTAGTGTGTGGCAAGTAATTTCTGGGCCAAATTTCAGACTTATAGACAAACATTTGGTA
This sequence comes from Sabellastarte sp. h YS-2021, assembly GCA_964017235.1. Classification (NCBI taxonomy): domain Eukaryota; kingdom Metazoa; phylum Annelida; class Polychaeta; order Sabellida; family Sabellidae; genus Sabellastarte; species Sabellastarte sp. h YS-2021. The sequence continues at coordinate 70,929,717 of OZ024938.1, forward strand.
CTGGTTTGGGCTGATTTACATCTATTTTTGCCTATTTTTACAACAATAAATGGGTGAAATATTTTATGTTCAGAGATGTAATGTTCCAAATGCGCCTAAAGTATCCACATTAATTATTAGAACATGCATAAAATTACATTTGGGCTTCATATTGGCAATATTATGATATTTTTGACATTAACCATCTGAGGAGGTCATGGGCCCCCCCACACCCCGAAAATTGAAATTCTAAAAGTGACCCTCGAGTGGGCCAGCCCAATACAAATTCATTCTCTGATATAAACTGGGTTTCCTGTGAAAATTTCAGCCTGATTGACCAACTTTAAGGGGTGTTTTGGGCTGATCTGGCATTTTACCTATCCCTCGCCAACTTCACTCCCTGAACCTGCACTTTGGGCTAGATATGCATTTCTCAAAGAACAAACTATTAAAATTCATTTCAGTGGCGACTCCTGTAGGAAACAATATGGTTTTCAGCCTTGAATCTACCTTAATTTGAAATATATCAGCATTTCCTGATACAGCCATCTGTGGCTGTATTTTCGCCTTCCTGGACCACATATGACACATAAGACACCACTGGTATATCAGATGTAATCCTGAAACCTATGCAATCAGATTTAGTGTGTGGCAAGTAATTTCTGGGCCAAATTTCAGACTTATAGACAAACATTTGGTACTGGTTTGGGCTGATTTACATCTATTTTTGCCTATTTTTACAACAATAAATGGGTGAAATATTTTATGTTCAGAGATGTAATGTTCCAAATGCGCCTAAAGTATCCACATTAATTATTAGAACATGCATAAAATTACATTTGGGCTTCATATTGGCAATATTATGATATTTTTGACATTAACCATCTGAGGAGGTCATGGGCCCCCCCACACCCCGAAAATTGAAATTCTAAAAGTGACCCTCGAGTGGGCCAGCCCAATACAAATTCATTCTCTGATATAAACTGGGTTTCCTGTGAAAATTTCAGCCTGATTGACCAACTTTAAGGGGTGTTTTGGGCTGATCTGGCATTTTACCTATCCCTCGCCAACTTCACTCCCTGAACCTGCACTTTGGGCTAGATATGCATTTCTCAAAGAACAAACTATTAAAATTCATTTCAGTGGCGACTCCTGTAGGAAACAATATGGTTTTCAGCCTTGAATCTACCTTAATTTGAAATATATCAGCATTTCCTGATACAGCCATCTGTGGCTGTATTTTCGCCTTCCTGGACCACATATGACACATAAGACACCACTGGTATATCAGATGTAATCCTGAAACCTATGCAATCAGATTTAGTGTGTGGCAAGTAATTTCTGGGCCAAATTTCAGACTTATAGACAAACATTTGGTACTGGTTTGGGCTGATTTACATCTATTTTTGCCTATTTTTACAACAATAAATGGGTGAAATATTTTATGTTCAGAGATGTAATGTTCCAAATGCGCCTAAAGTATCCACATTAATTATTAGAACATGCATAAAATTACATTTGGGCTTCATATTGGCAATATTATGATATTTTTGACATTAACCATCTGAGGAGGTCATGGGCCCCCCCACACCCCGAAAATTGAAATTCTAAAAGTGACCCTCGAGTGGGCCAGCCCAATACAAATTCATTCTCTGATATAAACTGGGTTTCCTGTGAAAATTTCAGCCTGATTGACCAACTTTAAGGGGTGTTTTGGGCTGATCTGGCATTTTACCTATCCCTCGCCAACTTCACTCCCTGAACCTGCACTTTGGGCTAGATATGCATTTCTCAAAGAACAAACTATTAAAATTCATTTCAGTGGCGACTCCTGTAGGAAACAATATGGTTTTCAGCCTTGAATCTACCTTAATTTGAAATATATCAGCATTTCCTGATACAGCCATCTGTGGCTGTATTTTCGCCTTCCTGGACCACATATGACACATAAGACACCACTGGTATATCAGATGTAATCCTGAAACCTATGCAATCAGATTTAGTGTGTGGCAAGTAATTTCTGGGCCAAATTTCAGACTTATAGACAAACATTTGGTACTGGTTTGGGCTGATTTACATCTATTTTTGCCTATTTTTACAACAATAAATGGGTGAAATATTTTATGTTCAGAGATGTAATGTTCCAAATGCGCCTAAAGTATCCACATTAATTATTAGAACATGCATAAAATTACATTTGGGCTTCATATTGGCAATATTATGATATTTTTGACATTAACCATCTGAGGAGGTCATGGGCCCCCCCACACCCCGAAAATTGAAATTCTAAAAGTGACCCTCGAGTGGGCCAGCCCAATACAAATTCATTCTCTGATATAAACTGGGTTTCCTGTGAAAATTTCAGCCTGATTGACCAACTTTAAGGGGTGTTTTGGGCTGATCTGGCATTTTACCTATCCCTCGCCAACTTCACTCCCTGAACCTGCACTTTGGGCTAGATATGCATTTCTCAAAGAACAAACTATTAAAATTCATTTCAGTGGCGACTCCTGTAGGAAACAATATGGTTTTCAGCCTTGAATCTACCTTAATTTGAAATATATCAGCATTTCCTGATACAGCCATCTGTGGCTGTATTTTCGCCTTCCTGGACCACATATGACACATAAGACACCACTGGTATATCAGATGTAATCCTGAAACCTATGCAATCAGATTTAGTGTGTGGCAAGTAATTTCTGGGCCAAATTTCAGACTTATAGACAAACATTTGGTACTGGTTTGGGCTGATTTACATCTATTTTTGCCTATTTTTACAACAATAAATGGGTGAAATATTTTATGTTCAGAGATGTAATGTTCCAAATGCGCCTAAAGTATCCACATTAATTATTAGAACATGCATAAAATTACATTTGGGCTTCATATTGGCAATATTATGATATTTTTGACATTAACCATCTGAGGAGGTCATGGGCCCCCCCCACACCCCGAAAATTGAAATTCTAAAAGTGACCCTCGAGTGGGCCAGCCCAATACAAATTCATTCTCTGATATAAACTGGGTTTCCTGTGAAAATTTCAGCCTGATTGACCAACTTTAAGGGGTGTTTTGGGCTGATCTGGCATTTTACCTATCCCTCGCCAACTTCACTCCCTGAACCTGCACTTTGGGCTAGATATGCATTTCTCAAAGAACAAACTATTAAAATTCATTTCAGTGGCGACTCCTGTAGGAAACAATATGGTTTTCAGCCTTGAATCTACCTTAATTTGAAATATATCAGCATTTCCTGATACAGCCATCTGTGGCTGTATTTTCGCCTTCCTGGACCACATATGACACATAAGACACCACTGGTATATCAGATGTAATCCTGAAACCTATGCAATCAGATTTAGTGTGTGGCAAGTAATTTCTGGGCCAAATTTCAGACTTATAGACAAACATTTGGTACTGGTTTGGGCTGATTTACATCTATTTTTGCCTATTTTTACAACAATAAATGGGTGAAATATTTTATGTTCAGAGATGTAATGTTCCAAATGCGCCTAAAGTATCCACATTAATTATTAGAACATGCATAAAATTACATTTGGGCTTCATATTGGCAATATTATGATATTTTTGACATTAACCATCTGAGGAGGTCATGGGCCCCCCCACACCCCGAAAATTGAAATTCTAAAAGTGACCCTCGAGTGGGCCAGCCCAATACAAATTCATTCTCTGATATAAACTGGGTTTCCTGTGAAAATTTCAGCCTGATTGACCAACTTTAAGGGGTGTTTTGGGCTGATCTGGCATTTTACCTATCCCTCGCCAACTTCACTCCCTGAACCTGCACTTTGGGCTAGATATGCATTTCTCAAAGAACAAACTATTAAAATTCATTTCAGTGGCGACTCCTGTAGGAAACAATATGGTTTTCAGCCTTGAATCTACCTTAATTTGAAATATATCAGCATTTCCTGATACAGCCATCTGTGGCTGTATTTTCGCCTTCCTGGACCACATATGACACATAAGACACCACTGGTATATCAGATGTAATCCTGAAACCTATGCAATCAGATTTAGTGTGTGGCAAGTAATTTCTGGGCCAAATTTCAGACTTATAGACAAACATTTGGTACTGGTTTGGGCTGATTTACATCTATTTTTGCCTATTTTTACAACAATAAATGGGTGAAATATTTTATGTTCAGAGATGTAATGTTCCAAATGCGCCTAAAGTATCCACATTAATTATTAGAACATGCATAAAATTACATTTGGGCTTCATATTGGCAATATTATGATATTTTTGACATTAACCATCTGAGGAGGTCATGGGCCCCCCCACACCCCGAAAATTGAAATTCTAAAAGTGACCCTCGAGTGGGCCAGCCCAATACAAATTCATTCTCTGATATAAACTGGGTTTCCTGTGAAAATTTCAGCCTGATTGACCAACTTTAAGGGGTGTTTTGGGCTGATCTGGCATTTTACCTATCCCTCGCCAACTTCACTCCCTGAACCTGCACTTTGGGCTAGATATGCATTTCTCAAAGAACAAACTATTAAAATTCATTTCAGTGGCGACTCCTGTAGGAAACAATATGGTTTTCAGCCTTGAATCTACCTTAATTTGAAATATATCAGCATTTCCTGATACAGCCATCTGTGGCTGTATTTTCGCCTTCCTGGACCACATATGACACATAAGACACCACTGGTATATCAGATGTAATCCTGAAACCTATGCAATCAGATTTAGTGTGTGGCAAGTAATTTCTGGGCCAAATTTCAGACTTATAGACAAACATTTGGTACTGGTTTGGGCTGATTTACATCTATTTTTGCCTATTTTTACAACAATAAATGGGTGAAATATTTTATGTTCAGAGATGTAATGTTCCAAATGCGCCTAAAGTATCCACATTAATTATTAGAACATGCATAAAATTACATTTGGGCTTCATATTGGCAATATTATGATATTTTTGACATTAACCATCTGAGGAGGTCATGGGCCCCCCCCACACCCCGAAAATTGAAATTCTAAAAGTGACCCTCGAGTGGGCCAGCCCAATACAAATTCATTCTCTGATATAAACTGGGTTTCCTGTGAAAATTTCAGCCTGATTGACCAACTTTAAGGGGTGTTTTGGGCTGATCTGGCATTTTACCTATCCCTCGCCAACTTCACTCCCTGAACCTGCACTTTGGGCTAGATATGCATTTCTCAAAGAACAAACTATTAAAATTCATTTCAGTGGCGACTCCTGTAGGAAACAATATGGTTTTCAGCCTTGAATCTACCTTAATTTGAAATATATCAGCATTTCCTGATACAGCCATCTGTGGCTGTATTTTCGCCTTCCTGGACCACATATGACACATAAGACACCACTGGTATATCAGATGTAATCCTGAAACCTATGCAATCAGATTTAGTGTGTGGCAAGTAATTTCTGGGCCAAATTTCAGACTTATAGACAAACATTTGGTACTGGTTTGGGCTGATTTACATCTATTTTTGCCTATTTTTACAACAATAAATGGGTGAAATATTTTATGTTCAGAGATGTAATGTTCCAAATGCGCCTAAAGTATCCACATTAATTATTAGAACATGCATAAAATTACATTTGGGCTTCATATTGGCAATATTATGATATTTTTGACATTAACCATCTGAGGAGGTCATGGGCCCCCCCACACCCCGAAAATTGAAATTCTAAAAGTGACCCTCGAGTGGGCCAGCCCAATACAAATTCATTCTCTGATATAAACTGGGTTTCCTGTGAAAATTTCAGCCTGATTGACCAACTTTAAGGGGTGTTTTGGCTGATCTGGCATTTTACCTATCCCTCGCCAACTTCACTCCCTGAACCTGCACTTTGGGCTAGATATGCATTTCTCAAAGAACAAACTATTAAAATTCATTTCAGTGGCGACTCCTGTAGGAAACAATATGGTTTTCAGCCTTGAATCTACCTTAATTTGAAATATATCAGCATTTCCTGATACAGCCATCTGTGGCTGTATTTTCGCCTTCCTGGACCACATATGACACATAAGACACCACTGGTATATCAGATGTAATCCTGAAACCTATGCAATCAGATTTAGTGTGTGGCAAGTAATTTCTGGGCCAAATTTCAGACTTATAGACAAACATTTGGTACTGGTTTGGGCTGATTTACATCTATTTTTGCCTATTTTTACAACAATAAATGGGTGAAATATTTTATGTTCAGAGATGTAATGTTCCAAATGCGCCTAAAGTATCCACATTAATTATTAGAACATGCATAAAATTACATTTGGGCTTCATATTGGCAATATTATGATATTTTTGACATTAACCATCTGAGGAGGTCATGGGCCCCCCCACACCCCGAAAATTGAAATTCTAAAAGTGACCCTCGAGTGGGCCAGCCCAATACAAATTCATTCTCTGATATAAACTGGGTTTCCTGTGAAAATTTCAGCCTGATTGACCAACTTTAAGGGGTGTTTTGGGCTGATCTGGCATTTTACCTATCCCTCGCCAACTTCACTCCCTGAACCTGCACTTTGGGCTAGATATGCATTTCTCAAAGAACAAACTATTAAAATTCATTTCAGTGGCGACTCCTGTAGGAAACAATATGGTTTTCAGCCTTGAATCTACCTTAATTTGAAATATATCAGCATTTCCTGATACAGCCATCTGTGGCTGTATTTTCGCCTTCCTGGACCACATATGACACATAAGACACCACTGGTATATCAGATGTAATCCTGAAACCTATGCAATCAGATTTAGTGTGTGGCAAGTAATTTCTGGGCCAAATTTCAGACTTATAGACAAACATTTGGTACTGGTTTGGGCTGATTTACATCTATTTTTGCCTATTTTTACAACAATAAATGGGTGAAATATTTTATGTTCAGAGATGTAATGTTCCAAATGCGCCTAAAGTATCCACATTAATTATTAGAACATGCATAAAATTACATTTGGGCTTCATATTGGCAATATTATGATATTTTTGACATTAACCATCTGAGGAGGTCATGGGCCCCCCCACACCCCGAAAAATTGAAATTCT